>JAQSUU010000671.1:2400000-4800000 GCA_038087645.1 Saccharum hybrid cultivar R570 | reverse complement strand
CTCACATTATACTCATTCAACATTGATCTTGCCATATCAATTAAGGTTCTATTCTTCCTTTCAACTAGGCCATTTGATTGAGGTGTATACTTGGCTGAGAATTGATGCTTGATTCCAAGCTCCTCACATAGCTCATCAACTCTTGTGTTTCTAAACTCACTTCCATTGTCACTTCTTACTTTCTTGATTGTGGTCTCAAACTCATTTTGCACTCTCTTGATGAACTTCTTGAATATGTCAAATACATCACTCTTGTCCACAAGAAAGAATACCCATGTGTATCTAGTGAAATCATCCACAATCACAAAACCATACTTGTTGCCACCAATGCTTGTGTATGTAGTTGGCCCAAATAGATCCATGTGCAACAACTCAAATGCCTTGGAAGTACTCATAATGCTCTTCAAAGGATGAGTGTTGCCTACTTGCTTTCCAGCTTGACATACACTACATAGCTTATCTTTCTCAAATGTGACATCCTTCAAGCCTCTAACTAAGTCATGCTTCACTAACTTGTTCAATTGCTTCATGCCAATATGACCAAGTCTTCTATGCCATAACTAACCCATACTTGATTTGGTGAGCAAACATGTTGAAAGTTGAGTGTCACTAGCATTAAAATCAACCAAGTATAGATTCTCATATCTAAAACCTTTGAAGATCAAGTTAGAGCCATCAACACTAACTATCTCCACATCATCAACACCAAATATGCACTTGAAACCGAGATCACACAATTGAGCAACCGAGAGAAGATTGAAGTTCAACTTTTCAACTAAGAGCACATTGGAAATGCTATGATCATTTGAGATTGCAATCCTTCCAAGAGCCTTCACATCACCTTTGCTATTGTCACCAAATGTGATACTATCAATGCCACTATCATTTGATTTGAGAGAGTTGAACATTCTTGAATCACCGGTCATATGTTGAGAGCACCCACTATCAAGCACCCAATGCCTTCCTCCGGCCTTGTAATTTACCTACAAAACAATTTAATGTCTTTTAGGTACCCATACTTGCTTGAGTCCTTGGAGGTTAGTCACTAAGCTCTTTGGTACCCAAATGGCCTTCTTCTTTGGGCCCATAATTGGTGTACCAACAAACCTAGCATGCACACCTTTCTCACCCTTGGTAAGCACATAACAAGAATCAAAAGGAATATAAGGTACATTAGCATTTTTCTTGTTCTTGTTCATTTTATTGCAATTAATCTCTAGATGCCCAACTTGCTTGCATCTATTGCAATAACGATCATTGCCCTTCACAAAGCGAGGC
The DNA here is from genome assembly GCA_038087645.1 of Saccharum hybrid cultivar R570. NCBI lineage: Eukaryota > Viridiplantae > Streptophyta > Magnoliopsida > Poales > Poaceae > Saccharum > Saccharum hybrid cultivar. The sequence goes on along the minus strand of JAQSUU010000671.1, from coordinate 4,798,722 downwards.
TTTGGAGTAGCAAAGGCCGCCTTGCCCTTCTTGGGAGTATAGCCTAATCCCTCTTTGTTAAGAGAGAACCTTTGGCTACCCAAGCATTTTAGCAAGCGGGCATCCCCACCATAGGCATTGCCTAATGCGCGGATGAGATCATCCACCTCTCTCTTGAGAGTCTCAACCACAAGTGATGAATCACTAGTAGTAGAGGTAGAGTTGGTTGTGGTGGATGATGATGAGTTACATGAAGCATTAGTAGGACTAACAAATAAAGAATCATCAATAATATCACATGTTAGTCCAATATCACAAGTGACAATCACTTGCTCCTCCTTAGCTTCCTTCATGAACTTTTCCAACTTAAGGTCCTTTTCCTTGATGAGCTCAAGTAGAGTGGAGTGGGCTTCCTTAAGCCTAGTGTGAGCAATTTCAAGATCCTCGTGGTCTTCCTTTAGACACTCACGAGAAGCCTCTAGCTCATCAAAGGATTTCCTAAGAGCTTTGAGCTCTTGTTCAATTCCTTTGCACTCCTTACTCTTTTTGAGAGCAACAAGCTCCTCCATCAAGGCATCATTTTCATTGCTCTTAGCAATGAGCTCTTGTTCCAAGATTTTATATTTCTTGGTTGTCCTCTTGTAGCCCTTGCTCATTTGATCTATTATGCCCAATAGATCATCCTTGGAGTAGTCCTCATCCTCCTCATCATCACTCCTACAATCATCACTAGCACAAGAATCATCATCACTATCATTATATTTTACCTTGGTAGGCTTGGCCATAAGGCATGTTGATGTAGTGTCAAAGATGGATGGCTTGTTGGAGAGGGCGATGTTTGCAATGGCTCGCCGAGTGGTCTTCTCATCATCACTAGAGCTATCATCATCACTATCGGAGTTATCACTATCCCAAGTGACCACATAGCCACCATCCTTCTTCTTCTTGTTGAATGTGAAGCTCTTCTTTGCTTTCTTCTCCTTCTTGTTCTTCTTGAGCTTCAACTTCCCATCATGATATCTTTTGTCTTCATAGGGGCACTTCACCACTACATGATCGGGGCTATTGCAATTGTAGCAAAGCACCTCCTTTGCCTTCATGAAGTCCCTTCTCTTTCTTGCACCATAGTCTCTCTTCTTCATGAACCGACCCATCTTTTGCACTAGAAGAGCCATGATCTCATCATCAAATGGATCATCATCATCACTCTCCACCTTGCTCTTGCCCTTAGAGGATGAAGCCTTGAATGCAATGGGCTTCTCTTGCTTGACCTTGGTCTCCTTCTTCTCTTCTACCTCATCTTCATCATCATTGTATTGGGTATCGGTCATTATATCTCCAAGCACATTGGTTGGTTTGACCTTGTCCAATCCCTCTCTAAAGATCATTCTTCTCAAGGTGGCAAACTTCTTGGGTAAGCACATCAAGAACTTGTGTGAGAAGTCCTTGTCCTCAACCTTCTCCCCAAGCCCCTTGAGATCATTGACAATGACTTGGAGCCTATAGAACATCTCCGGGATAGATTCATCATCCTTCATCTTGAATGTGGAGAACTTGTCCTTGAGCATATATAGTTTGGCACTTTTTACCGTTGAAGTACCTTCATATGTTTCTTCAAGCCTTATCCAAAGCTCATTTGCCTTTTCAAGATCTTTGATTTGCTCAAATACTTTATCATCAATGGCACGATAGATTGTGTCAAGTGCCGCCGTATTGCATTGTTTGTTGATGCGGTCATTAGGAGTGAGGTTTTCCTCATCAAGAATGATGTATCCTTCTTTGGTCACATCCCAAACCTTCTCATGTATATTGCCTAGATATTGCTTCATCTTCCTTTTCTAATGATCAAAGGAAGAGACACCATCAAAGAATGGAGGCTTGCCATTAACATGATTGAACATAACTTGAGCCATCTTACACCGAGGTTGTTAAGCCTTACAAACGGTGACCACGGCTCCGATACCACTTGAAAGGTCTTGATGGCTAGAGGGGGGGGTGAATAGCCTATTAAAATTTTCTACAAAGACAAGCTAAATAAGTTTATCAATAAACAAATAGCGAGATGCGAGTTTTGCTTAGCCTACGGGGTGTTTGCAAGCCACCTAACCAATTCACAATTCTAGTAATTGCACTCAACCGCACAAGTCAAACCGAGAAGGGAACTACAACTAGCAAGCTACACAAAGAAGCTACTCTAGCAAAGCTAACTAGCTAGCAAAGATAACTAAGAAAGTAATGTGGAGTTGAGTTAGGAGGGTATCACCGAGGGGCGAAGTATTGAGCCAACCAATATGATCAACAATGAATACCAAGATAACCGAACACCGGGATCAATCAATCACAATATGAAAGTGATGACACGAAGATTTATCCCGAGGTTCACGTGCTTGCCGGCACGCTAGTCCCCGTTGTGTCCCTCTTCACCACGTGGTTCAGTGGCTAATCGGTCACACACCGATCCTCTCAAAAGGCACCACAAGAACCTACCAAATGGCAAAAGGTTGTAATGACACGAGCAATATACTAACGTTGCCTTTGGCGCTTCGCCGAGGTAGGCACAAACCCCTCACAATCACCGGAGGTGACCAAGAACAATCACCAACTCTTGCCAACGCCTCCAAGCTGCTCCAAGCCGTCTAGGTGGCGGCAACCACCAAGAGAAACAAGAATCCCGCAGCAAATCAACCACCAAGTGCCAACTAGATGTAATCTCACAATGCAAATGCACTTGGATCACTCAATCTCACTTCGAATATGCAAAGAAGCAAGAGAGATGAGTGGGAGGGGAGTTGCTTAGCTCAAAGTGCTCACAAGTATATCAAAAGTTCGAGAGCTCGAGCCTTGAGCCAGCCAACAAGTATTTATAGACGTACCCCTTCGAATATAGCCGTTAGAAACTTAAACAGCCGAAATCGGGCTGACCGGACGCGCTGGTCCAACTGACCGGACGCGCCGGTCGCCCAACGGCTAACTCGTGAAGTACTGACCGGACGCGCTGGTCCAAACGACCGGACGCGCTGGTCGCCCAACGGCTAACTGCGAAGCAACGACCGGACGCGCTGGTCCAACTGACCGGACGCGCCGGGAACGATCGGACGCGCTGGTCCCGTGAAGGACCGGACGCGCTGGTCGCCTGAGCAGCGCTCAACGAAATAGTGACCAGACGCGCTGAAGAAAATGACCGGACGCGACAGTGACTGCGTCCGGTTAGAGTCCAGTAAGCTCCTTGAACGACCGGACGCGTCCGATCATCAGTGACCGGACGCGCCTCGCGTCCGATCATCGAACTGAAAAACACGCAGACACTGAACACTGACCGGACGCGTCCGGTCATGCAAGGACCGCGTCCGGTTCAGCGTCCGGTCACCTCTGTGACCTCCGTTCGCCTCCGTTTCTTTTCCGGACTTCCGGCGTAGTGGAAAATAGTCGTTTCAACTTCTCAAAAACGCCTGAATCCCGCCTCACAAGCTCGGCGGGAGGGAGAGAGGATCCCAAACCCTCTCTACCGCTCAAACTCCACCGCCTTCGCAAACGTGCTAACACCACCAAGTTATCTCGTCATGTGTGAGTGTGTTAGCATTTTCACAATCATTTTCCGAGGCGATATTAGTTCTATCCAAATGCATATGATCATGAAATGCACATCTAGAGGCACTTAGGAGTTCAATAGCCGCGTCATTCCCCTCTTTATAGTACGGCTATCTATCCTATAATGTAACCACACCCACTAGGTGTCTTGGTTACTAAAACACAACCCTTAAGCATATACCTTTGCCTTGATCACGTAGGGTTGCGTCCAAATCCAAGTGTGGCCATCATGATCACCATGTCCATCTTGCCACCAACCTTGGAGTGTACTAATCCTCATATGCTACATACAACTTAGGCATGGGATTAGTACTTAGGCATTGTCACTAATTACCAACACCAAACATAGGACTTTCAATCTCCCCCTTGTTGGTAATTGGTGACAACCCTTTCACAAAGATGTTATAATAAAATTTTGATTGAATCCATGTCACATTGTCCAAGTATATTACCATGTGTAAGAATTATGGACATGTGATCATGAATTCAAATTGATAGCAATGGCTCCCCCTACATGTATGCTATATGTTTGGATTTTGGAAGCATACATGTTAGATTGGAAAGATTAGGAGCATTGACTACCAATAGGTGCTAAGTGTTTAAGATTATAGACCTTTGAAGCGTGATACCATCGGAGTAGCGATAAACACCATCTTAGCACCTTGTGTAGTTAGATTCCACTTGGAAAAACACAAACATAACTAGAAATCTCGTGAGATCAACATTATAAGCATGGCTCTAGTACCACTTTGAAAAAACATGAAGCAAGAAAAATCTAACTACTTTCTATTCATGCTAGTACCTTAATGCATCATTCAAATTATACTAGCAAGACACCACACAAGCAAAGTATCAGAGAAAACTGAATGCATAACTATGCATCATACAAATGACGTGCACATGTAAATGCAACATTCATGCTTAAGAGCTTGCTCCCCCTACTTATGTGCTCAAAATTTTAGTTGATCCCCTTCTTTTATCAATTCTCCCCCTTTAGGATCTATCTTTGTGAACAACATTTTCTCCCTCACAACATTTTCTTCCTCTTTGAGTTCTATCTTTGTGAACAATATTTTCTCCCCCTTTGGCACCAATTGACCACAAGGAGCAAACTTTAGATAAATTATCATGTTGAAATATGGGGTGAGGATCAAGTTTGTGATTGAACCTAGATTGCTTGCATAAATAAAATGATTCGGTTTGATCCAAGGGCAAGCTTCTTCACACCTCACTAGAAGGGTTATCATGCACCATGTTGAAGCAAATATTTAGACAAGTTTTCTAGATTAAACACTTAGGATCACAAGCTACTTAAACAAGTTATATGCTACCACTAGATCATACAAGTCATGGAAACAATAGTGGTACCATATAAACTTCAAATTCATTTAATTTTCATGAATGAGCCTAGAACATATAAATTATGACTAGATGCACTAAACAAGTCCTTAGCATAGAATGTATGACATGTCAACCAATTGTACCTTGGGGCTCGAAGGAGAGGCATGTCATATATGGGGTGCATCAACTCATGTTGGAGAAGTCAAGTATGTTCAACTCATTCTTTAGCTTGTGAAATCTCTTCTCATCAAGTGGCTTGGTGAATAGATCGGCTAATTGATCTTCGGTGCCCACACTCTTAATAGCAATGTCACCCTTTTGTTGATGATCTCTAATAAAGTGATGGCGAACATCAATATGCTTTGTTCTTTGATGTTGAACCGGATTGTTGGTTAGCTTCACGGCACTTTCATTATCACATAGCAATGGCACATTCTTGAAATTGATTCCAAAATCCTTCAATGTTGCCTTCATCCACAAGATTTGTGCACAACAGCTACCCGCGGCGATGTATTCGGCCTCGGCGGTAGATAGTGCAATACTATTTTGCTTCTTGGATGACCATGAGACAAGTGATCTTCCCAACAATTGACAAGTCCCTGAGGTGCTCTTTCTCTCAACTTTGTCACCGGCATAGTCGGAATCCGAATAACCAACTAGCTCAAAACTAGCACCCTTGGAATACCACAATCCAACATCTTGTGTATGCTTCAAGTACCTCAATATTCTCTTTGTTGCCTTCAAATGACTTTCTCTTGGTGAGGCTTGAAATCTTGCACACATGCATACACTAAACATCACATCGGGCCTTGATGTCGTCACATAGAGTAGGCTACCAATCATTGATCTATATAGCTTTTGATCCACCATGTTGCCACTCTTGTCACTATCCAAGCTTCCACTAGTGCCCATTGGAGTTGTAATACTCTTTGCATCTTCCGTTCCAAACTTCTTGAGCATATCTTTGATGTACTTGGTTTGGCTTACAAATGTTCCTTCCTTCATTTGTTTGATTTGAAGTCCAAGAAAGAAACTAAGTTCACCAATCATTGACATTTCAAATTCCTTTGCCATCATTTTCCCAAACTCATCACAATAATCTTGATTGGTTGAACTGAATATGATATCATCAACATATATTTGCAATACAAATAAGTCTTTCCCAATCTTCTTGGTGAATAGTGTTGTATCAACTTTGCCCATGACAAATCCTTTGGATAGCAAGAAGTCCCTCAATCTTTCATACCATGCTCTAGGTGCTTACTTTAATCCATACAAAGCCTTCCTTAACTTGTATACATGATTGGGTTTCTTGTCATCTTCAAAACCGGGAGGTTGTTCCACATACACCTCCTCTTGAATGTACCCATTGAGAAATGCACTCTTTACATCCATTTGATATAGCTTGATATTGTGAGCACAAGCATAGGCAAGTAAGATCCTAATTGCTTCCAATCTTGCAACCGGGGCATAAGTTTCACCAAAGTCAAGACCCTCTATTTGTGTGTAACCTTGAGCCACTAGTCTTGCTTTGTTCCTTACTACTATCCCATCTTGATCTTGCTTGTTGTAAAAGACCCATCTTGTTCCAATGACATTGTGATCCTTAGGCCTTTCAACTAGTTCCCATACTTCATTTCTCTTGAAGTTGTTGAGCTCTTCATGCATTGCATTTACCCAATCCGGATCTCTCAATGCTTTATCAATGTCCTTGGGTTCTTCCATTGACACAAAAGATGAGTGAGCACAAAATGATGCCAATCTTGATCTAGTTTGAACTCCTCTTTGTATGTCACCAATGATGGAATCCAATGGATGGTCTCTTTCAATGTTAGTTGGTTGAAGCACTTGGACTTGATTGCTTGGATGTTGATGTTGATCATGAATTAGAGATGATGAACTAGCCACTTGTTGATCTTGTTGCACTTGAGATGATGTACTAGCTTGATTTTGCATTAGAGAACCACTAGCTTGTGTAATTGGACTTTGGAGCACTTGATCTTTGTCATCATCCACATGAATTACTTGTTTTGGTCTAATATCACTAATATCCATCTTTTTCATAGCATTACTCAATTGAGTTCCTCTCACATCATCCAAGTTATCTTCTTCATCTTGAGAACCGTTTGTTTCATCAAACTCAACATCATACACTTCTTCAAGTTCACCATTAGCCAAATTCCAAACTCTATAAGCTTTGCTAGTAGTTGAGTAACCAAGTAGGAAGCCTTCATCATATTTCTTCTCAAACTTGCTCAATCTAGTGCCTTTCTTCAAGATATAGCATTTACAACCAAATACCCGAAAGTATGCAATGTTGGGCTTTCTTCCATTTAAGATCTCATATGGTGTCTTCTCAAGGAACTTGTGGCAATAGAGACGGTTGCTATAAAAGCAAGCCGTGTTGATTGCTTCGGCCCAAAATGAATGACTCACATTATACTCATTCAACATTGATCTTGCCATATCAATTAAGGTTCTATTCTTCCTTTCAACTAGGCCATTTGATTGAGGTGTATACTTGGCTGAGAATTGATGCTTGATTCCAAGCTCCTCACATAGCTCATCAACTCTTGTGTTTCTAAACTCACTTCCATTGTCACTTCTTACTTTCTTGATTGTGGTCTCAAACTCATTTTGCACTCTCTTGATGAACTTCTTGAATATGTCAAATACATCACTCTTGTCCACAAGAAAGAATACCCATGTGTATCTAGTGAAATCATCCACAATCACAAAACCATACTTGTTGCCACCAATGCTTGTGTATGTAGTTGGCCCAAATAGATCCATGTGCAACAACTCAAATGCCTTGGAAGTACTCATAATGCTCTTCAAAGGATGAGTGTTGCCTACTTGCTTTCCAGCTTGACATACACTACATAGCTTATCTTTCTCAAATGTGACATCCTTCAAGCCTCTAACTAAGTCATGCTTCACTAACTTGTTCAATTGCTTCATGCCAATATGACCAAGTCTTCTATGCCATAACTAACCCATACTTGATTTGGTGAGCAAACATGTTGAAAGTTGAGTGTCACTAGCATTAAAATCAACCAAGTATAGATTCTCATATCTAAAACCTTTGAAGATCAAGTTAGAGCCATCAACACTAACTATCTCCACATCATCAACACCAAATATGCACTTGAAACCGAGATCACACAATTGAGCAACCGAGAGAAGATTGAAGTTCAACTTTTCAACTAAGAGCACATTGGAAATGCTATGATCATTTGAGATTGCAATCCTTCCAAGAGCCTTCACATCACCTTTGCTATTGTCACCAAATGTGATACTATCAATGCCACTATCATTTGATTTGAGAGAGTTGAACATTCTTGAATCACCGGTCATATGTTGAGAGCACCCACTATCAAGCACCCAATGCCTTCCTCCGGCCTTGTAATTTACCTACAAAACAATTTAATGTCTTTTAGGTACCCATACTTGCTTGAGTCCTTGGAGGTTAGTCACTAAGCTCTTTGGTACCCAAATGGCCTTCTTCTTTGGGCCCATAATTGGTGTACCAACAAACCTAGCATGCACACCTTTCTCACCCTTGGTAAGCACATAACAAGAATCAAAAGGAATATAAGGTACATTAGCATTTTTCTTGTTCTTGTTCATTTTATTGCAATTAATCTCTAGATGCCCAACTTGCTTGCATCTATTGCAATAACGATCATTGCCCTTCACAAAGCGAGGCTTTGGAGTAGCAAAGGCCGCCTTGCCCTTCTTGGGAGTATAGCCTAATCCCTCTTTGTTAAGAGAGAACCTTTGGCTACCCAAGCATTTTAGCAAGCGGGCATCCCCACCATAGGCATTGCCTAATGCGCGGATGAGATCATCCACCTCTCTCTTGAGAGTCTCAACCACAAGTGATGAATCACTAGTAGTAGAGGTAGAGTTGGTTGTGGTGGATGATGATGAGTTACATGAAGCATTAGTAGGACTAACAAATAAAGAATCATCAATAATATCACATGTTAGTCCAATATCACAAGTGACAATCACTTGCTCCTCCTTAGCTTCCTTCATGAACTTTTCCAACTTAAGGTCCTTTTCCTTGATGAGCTCAAGTAGAGTGGAGTGGGCTTCCTTAAGCCTAGTGTGAGCAATTTCAAGATCCTCGTGGTCTTCCTTTAGACACTCACGAGAAGCCTCTAGCTCATCAAAGGATTTCCTAAGAGCTTTGAGCTCTTGTTCAATTCCTTTGCACTCCTTACTCTTTTTGAGAGCAACAAGCTCCTCCATCAAGGCATCATTTTCATTGCTCTTAGCAATGAGCTCTTGTTCCAAGATTTTATATTTCTTGGTTGTCCTCTTGTAGCCCTTGCTCATTTGATCTATTATGCCCAATAGATCATCCTTGGAGTAGTCCTCATCCTCCTCATCATCACTCCTACAATCATCACTAGCACAAGAATCATCATCACTATCATTATATTTTACCTTGGTAGGCTTGGCCATAAGGCATGTTGATGTAGTGTCAAAGATGGATGGCTTGTTGGAGAGGGCGATGTTTGCAATGGCTCGCCGAGTGGTCTTCTCATCATCACTAGAGCTATCATCATCACTATCGGAGTTATCACTATCCCAAGTGACCACATAGCCACCATCCTTCTTCTTCTTGTTGAATGTGAAGCTCTTCTTTGCTTTCTTCTCCTTCTTGTTCTTCTTGAGCTTCAACTTCCCATCATGATATCTTTTGTCTTCATAGGGGCACTTCACCACTACATGATCGGGGCTATTGCAATTGTAGCAAAGCACCTCCTTTGCCTTCATGAAGTCCCTTCTCTTTCTTGCACCATAGTCTCTCTTCTTCATGAACCGACCCATCTTTTGCACTAGAAGAGCCATGATCTCATCATCAAATGGATCATCATCATCACTCTCCACCTTGCTCTTGCCCTTAGAGGATGAAGCCTTGAATGCAATGGGCTTCTCTTGCTTGACCTTGGTCTCCTTCTTCTCTTCTACCTCATCTTCATCATCATTGTATTGGGTATCGGTCATTATATCTCCAAGCACATTGGTTGGTTTGACCTTGTCCAATCCCTCTCTAAAGATCATTCTTCTCAAGGTGGCAAACTTCTTGGGTAAGCACATCAAGAACTTGTGTGAGAAGTCCTTGTCCTCAACCTTCTCCCCAAGCCCCTTGAGATCATTGACAATGACTTGGAGCCTATAGAACATCTCCGGGATAGATTCATCATCCTTCATCTTGAATGTGGAGAACTTGTCCTTGAGCATATATAGTTTGGCACTTTTTACCGTTGAAGTACCTTCATATGTTTCTTCAAGCCTTATCCAAAGCTCATTTGCCTTTTCAAGATCTTTGATTTGCTCAAATACTTTATCATCAATGGCACGATAGATTGTGTCAAGTGCCGCCGTATTGCATTGTTTGTTGATGCGGTCATTAGGAGTGAGGTTTTCCTCATCAAGAATGATGTATCCTTCTTTGGTCACATCCCAAACCTTCTCATGTATATTGCCTAGATATTGCTTCATCTTCCTTTTCTAATGATCAAAGGAAGAGACACCATCAAAGAATGGAGGCTTGCCATTAACATGATTGAACATAACTTGAGCCATCTTACACCGAGGTTGTTAAGCCTTACAAACGGTGACCACGGCTCCGATACCACTTGAAAGGTCTTGATGGCTAGAGGGGGGGGTGAATAGCCTATTAAAATTTTCTACAAAGACAAGCTAAACAAGTTTATCAATAAACAAATAGCGAGATGCGAGTTTTGCTTAGCCTACGGGGTGTTTGCAAGCCACCTAACCAATTCACAATTCTAGTAATTGCACTCAACCGCACAAGTCAAACCGAGAAGGAAACTACAACTAGCAAGCTACACAAAGAAGCTACTCTAGCAAAGCTAACTAGCTAGCAAAGATAACTAAGAAAGTAATGTGGAGTTGAGTTAGGAGGGTATCACCGAGGGGCGAAGTATTGAGCCAACCAATATGATCAACAATGAATACCAAGATAACCGAACACCGGGATCAATCAATCACAATATGAAAGTGATGACACGAAGATTTATCCCGAGGTTCACGTGCTTGCCGGCACGCTAGTCCCCGTTGTGTCCCTCTTCACCACGTGGTTCAGTGGCTAATCGGTCACACACCGATCCTCTCAAAAGGCACCACAAGAACCTACCAAATGGCAAAAGGTTGTAATGACACGAGCAATATACTAACGTTGCCTTTGGCGCTTCGCCGAGGTAGGCACAAACCCCTCACAATCACCGGAGGTGACCAAGAACAATCACCAACTCTTGCCAACGCCTCCAAGCTGCTCCAAGCCGTCTAGGTGGCGGCAACCACCAAGAGAAACAAGAATCCCGCAGCAAATCAACCACCAAGTGCCAACTAGATGTAATCTCACAATGCAAATGCACTTGGATCACTCAATCTCACTTCGAATATGCAAAGAAGCAAGAGAGATGAGTGGGAGGGGAGTTGCTTAGCTCAAAGTGCTCACAAGTATGTCAAAAGTTCGAGAGCTCGAGCCTTGAGCCGGCCAACGAGTATTTATAGACGTACCCCTTCGAATATAGCCGTTAGAAACTTAAACAGCCGAAATCGGGCTGACCGGACGCGCTGGTCCAACTGACCGGACGCGCCGGTCGCCCAACGGCTAACTCGTGAAGTACTGACCGGACGCGCTGGTCCAAACGACCGGACGCGCTGGTCGCCCAACGGCTAACTGCGAAGCAACGACCGGACGCGCTGGTCCAACTGACCGGACGCGCCGGGAACGATCGGACGCGCTGGTCCCGTGAAGGACCGGACGCGCTGGTCGCCTGAGCAGCGCTCAACGAAATAGTGACCGGACGCGCTGAAGAAAATGACCGGACGCGACAGTGACTGCGTCCGGTTAGAGTCCAGTAAGCTCCTTGAACGACCGGACGCGTCCGATCATCAGTGACCGGACGCGCCTCGCGTCCGATCATCGAACTGAAAAACACGCAGACACTGAACACTGACCGGACGCGTCCGGTCATGCAAGGACCGCGTCCGGTTCAGCGTCCGGTCACCTCTGTGACCTCCGTTCGCCTCCGTTTCTTTTCCGGACTTCCGGCGTAGTGGAAAATAGTCGTTTCAACTTCTCAAAAACGCCTGAATCCCGCCTCACAAGCTCGGCGGGAGGGAGAGAGGATCCCAAACCCTCTCTACCGCTCAAACTCCACCGCCTTCGCAAACGTGCTAACACCACCAAGTTATCTCGTCATGTGTGAGTGTGTTAGCATTTTCACAATCATTTTCCGAGGCGATATTAGTTCTATCCAAATGCATATGATCATGAAATGCACATCTAGAGGCACTTAGGAGTTCAATAGCCGCGTCATTCCCCTCTTTATAGTACGGCTATCTATCCTATAATGTAACCACACCCACTAGGTGTCTTGGTTACTAAAACACAACCCTTAAGCATATACCTTTGCCTTGATCACGTAGGGTTGCGTCCAAATCCAAGTGTGGCCATCATGATCACCATGTCCATCTTGCCACCAACCTTGGAGTGTACTAATCCTCATATGCTACATACAACTTAGGCATGGGATTAGTACTTAGGCATTGTCACTAATTACCAACACCAAACATAGGACTTTCAGCCGTCCTCTGCTGCGGGCCCAAGGGATGGTGGGAGCAGATCCACGGTGGTGGAGGGGCGGCGCGGTGGCGGCTCCCCGATCCGAGACGGCGGCCCCCCGATCCACAACGGCGGCTCCCCAAATCGCCCCACAAGAGCTCGGGCTTCAGCGCGGTGGCGTGGTGTGGGCTTCGGCGTGAGGCGACTGCGTCCTCGGCGGTGTGGGCTCCGGCGTGCGGACGGGAGGTGAGCGCGAGCGGGCCACCACCGGAGGTTTGCGTCACGAGGAGAGAGGGGACACATTTTTGGCTATCCTCTGGGCCAGTACCGAAAATGGGTCGGGTGTTTGGGTCATGCGTTGGAAAGTATTTTGGGTAGGCAAAAGCACTATTGGTGACGCATTTTGGGTTTGCCTCTCCTGGTTGGAGACAGTCTTAGCATAGGCAAATTTACGGCTCATGCTAGGAGAAAATTATTTACATAGCAAAATAATACTATCAGGAATAAAAAAAAATAGTCTAACTGCTGACCGGGCATTGATTAACACAGGCAAATTTACCGCTCACATGCTATGACGGAATTATTTACATAGCAAAATGAGACTATTAGTAATAAAAAATAGTCTAACCGTAGACCAGACGCCCCACTGATTAATACAGACAAATTTGCCCATCACATGCCATGATGGAATTACATAGCAAAATGAGACAATTAGTATACGTGCGCACGTGGGGACCGCCTGCGGCCATGGGACCACCTCCATCTGCGTTCGTTTCCATCGCTTGCTCATGAAACACTTGCAACATAAAGAACTTGCTGCAACATATGTCTGAAACAGATGAAATATTTGGAACATACGCTTGCAACATATAATGTATATAGCCACTGCAACATATGCAACATCTAGATAAAACAATGCAACATGCGTATGAAACAACTGAAACATTTGGAACATACACTTGAAACATATGTGTATAGCCATTGCAACATGTGCTTCCGATCTACTTTTGTAATATCTAAATGAAACACATGCAACATACATTAGAAATAGCTGAAACACTTGAAAACATACGTCCGAAACACTTATAAAAATACTTGAAAACCATTGCAAACATGGGCAACATCTAGATAAAACACTTACAACATATGTGTAAAACATATGTCACATCTAGATAAACACACTTGCAACATACGTCTGCAGATGAACCATTGGGAACAGATACTTGCAACATACGTGTACAACCATTATAACATATGCAACATCCCGATCTACTTTTGCAATATCCGTATGAAATACTTGAAATATATATCTAAAACAACTAAAACACTTGAAACATAGGCTTACAACATGTATGAAAATGCCTGAAACACTTAAACACAGCATTGCCGGCGGCCATGGCCTATCAGGTGGGGAACTGCGGTAGCCAGCGAACTCGGGTTAGGAGGATGCCAAGAATAATGGCCCAGCGTACACCTCTGCTGCAGGACTTTCCTTCTTGCCATGGTGTCTTTGGCTGGACGTAGGAGACGATGTCCGTCCGGCGACGACCTCCTACTAGTGGCATCGGGTTGGTTGTGGCCCGGTGACGCCCTGCCCACGACGGGCGAGGTGGAGTATGGCGCGGCAGGAGATGGGCGCTGCACGGCCGTCGATGGGGTGCGGCGCGGTGGGGGAGAAGCGCACGACGCGGTGAGGGACGAGGCGCGATGGGGGAAGAGGGCGCGCGGCGGTTCAGAGTGCGGCGGGCAGATGCGAGTCTGAAGAAGAGGCATAGCAAGAGACGGTGTCAGTGGAGGCTGAGAAATGAGTGGATAAGAATTAACGTAGAGAATGAGTGGTTGAGATGAGCCTGGAGTCCGTCCGATATTTTGAGGAGCATCGGACACTCGGGTCGGAGCCTTTCCGTTTTTTAGACCTATTCGAGTCATACAATGTCCTGGAAGATAGCCCAGCCAAATTGAAGGATTATTTCAGGTTTTGTGAGCGTCTTATTGTGTCTGCTTATTTACCAAGATGATTATTTCAGGTTTTGCTACAAATGTAATGCTTAAAAAATGAAAGAGGCTACAGGCTACAACTACTTTAAGAAGTACTGGAACCTCGTCCATTTTGGTTAAATTGTGATGCTGTGCAGTGTATGCAGGGAGTATCATATGGTAAAAACGGTAGAGCACAAGAGGCAAAATACAAAACAAGTTTCCATAGCTCAATGAACGCACTGTACCCCTATACTGAACTGCACATGACTAGCAGAGCAAATCATGGTAATGAACTAGAACGTAAATATCTGGATTTCATCTCCACAATCTATCATAGCTAGCACGAAACTAGACATATATCACCCTTCAGGTTTACAGTTCTTGCAGGCTAAATACTAAAAAAATATAGTGAATTGAAACCACAAAATTCACGATATGCTGGCTAAATAGAATTAGAACAGTTCACAATGATAAAAGAGACAATAAAGACAAAAAAAGACAGATTTTAAGAGAAGAATTTGACATGCCTCAATATAGGATTCTCATGCAGCTTCACAATCAATTGAGAGCCTGTTCTTGTCCCAATCCCAGCCAAAACCACTCGTAGATACCATGCCATTGACAATATTTTAGTGCTTGTAGAATGTCTTGCTCCGGGATTCAATGTTGCTCTTTTGTGACGTTGACTCCACATTTCTCTCGAACATTATTAATTGCAGCTGTATAGACATGTGATTTCCATCCGTTTTGCCATTGACATTATTAGTTGTATATATTGCAAGCGGACCACTTTGTGTGGTGTTGGACGACGGACGGCCAGTACTCCGTCAGCTCGGTGTACATGGCATTCTTCATTGGTTGGACGACCTTGCTGGGCTCAAGGGAGCTGTGGCGCGCCAACGTCACGTCCAAAGTGAAGTTCTTCTTCTGACTGGCACTACACGGCGTCTCTGGACCGCCGAGTGTCAAAAGCGTCATGGCCTTCAGCCTGACGCGACCTGCGCCCTCTGCGACCAGATGGACGAGACAGGCGACCACTTGCTGTGCTCCTGCGTCTATGCCAGGGAGGTCTGGTCCCGCCTGCTCGTGGCCATGGCCTCCATCGCCACCCCACCGCAGCATGACGCCTGCCTGCTTGGGTGGTGGATGTCGGCACAGGAGGACGTACCGCAGGCGCTCCGACGGAGTTTCGACTCCCTGATCCTCCTCGTGACTTAGGATTTGTGGAAGGAACGTAACCGGCGTACGTTTGACCGCCGCTCCGCGACGCCGTCTGAGCTCGTCGCGGCCACCCTCGAGGAAGCTGCCACCTGGATTATTGGTGCCAGCTATTGCAGCCTCGCCCTGCTGACCGGCCTTGTGGCTTGAGGCTACGGCGTCCCCACCCGTCGCGAAACGGATTATTTACTTAGTACAACCTTGCTCTCCACCGCTCGGCGGTGATTTGTATTAGTGTGTTCACCAACAAAAGTATGGCTTCTCGCCGCACGATTTGTTGGGACGTGTAACCTTCTCACTTCCACTTAATGAAGCACGTGCAATGCACACTTTCAAAAAAAAACTAAATGTGAAAAATCTAGTGATTACGTGTTCAAAGATTAATTTATTATAGCCCATGCAGGGCACATATGCTATGTTGCGTACTGGTTGAACGCAGGGGCGACGCCACGTTGAAGTTACCTGGTGCACAGGCACCAGGGTAAATTTTTTTTTGCCATTCAACGGCCTTATTTTCACCATATGTTTCAATAAAGTTGTGTAAGTTACTTAAGCAGTGCACCAGGGTTCATTTGCCAGTAGCTTCGCCCCTGGTTGAACGTGTATACCTCATGGAGTCATTGCTAATTGCTAACAAAAAAAGAGTGTAATTTAGTAATTTAATAGAGTTCTTATTCTTACTGGCTAAGGACAGGCGGTGGCCGTGGACGTCAACAACTAGCTCCTATCGTAATCGTATACTACTCAGGCAACCAATGCAAGAGTGTTCGCTGTAACTGAGTTTTGGTTGAACACGTATTAGGCTTTCTTGTAGTGGTTGTAGCTAGTATACATCATTGCTAATTGCTAACAAAAGAAAAAGAGAAAAATAAAAAAAAATCATCAGAGTTCTTACTGGCTAAGGACAGGTGGTGGCTGTGGACGTCAACAGCTCCTGTCGTAATCATATACTACTCAGGCAACCAATGCAAGAGTGTTCACTGTTGTAATCGTATACTACGCTAGCAACCAAGACTCCAAGAGTGTTCGCACCCGATACAACTGAACTTCGCAGAACGATTGTCGGCATACAAGTATACAACAAAGCTCATATATATACGTACGTATACATATAGGTGTGCCTACCAACAACCCGTCCATCGATCAAACGACAATCCTTCGTGTTGCATGCGATGTCGCGCCTCGTCTTCTGCCTCCTTCTCTGCCTGCTTGGCGCCGGCCACGAGATCGTTGCTACGGCGTCGGCCAGAATCATCCACGTCCCGAAGGCTGACTCTGACGCCGGCGCCTTCGAATTCATCCCTCTGCCCGATGGTGTCACCGGCGCCGAGAGCCTGGCCTTCGACCGCAGAGGCCAGGGTCCCTACGCCGGCGTCTCGGACGGCCGCGTGCTCAAGTGGGGCGGCAGCGCCCGCGGCTGGACGACCTTCGCCTACAGCACAAGCTATGCCCACAACCCATCTTGCAAAGCCTCTCCAGCGCGTCCGGGCGACGCCGAGGACGTCTGCGGCCGCCCCCTAGGGCTCCAGTTCAACGTCAGGACCGGCGATCTGTACATTGCCGACGCCTACCACGGCCTCCTGAGGGTTGGCCCGGCAGGCGGTGAGGCCAAGGTGCTGGCGGCCAAGGCCGAGGGTGGCGCGTTCACCTTCGTCAACGGCGTCGACGTCGACCAGTCCACCGGCGACGTGTACTTCACGGACAGCAGCACGTCGTACACGCGTCGGCATAACACCCAGATCTTGCTAAACCGTGACTCCTCCGGTCGGCTGATGAAGTATGACGCACGGGCCAAACGTGTGATCGTTCTCAAGGATGCTCTGCCGTATCCCAACGGCGTAGCGGTGAGCGCCGACCGGACACACGTCGTGGTGGCGCACACAGGGCCGTGTCAGCTGTTCAGGTACTGGCTAAAAGGGCCTAAGGCTGGCACCTACGACTACGAGCTCTTTGCTGACTTGCCTGGGTACCCAGACAACATCAGGCGTGATAGCAGAGGAGGCTACTGGGTCGCGCTAAATCGGGAAAAGATCGACGGCGCGGACGCGGCGGCAGGCAAGCACATTGTCGGCGTACGCCTAGATGCTAAAGGCGTGCAGCGTGAGGAGATGACGGCAGATGACAAGAGAGTCACCCTATCCGATATCGCAGAGAAAGATGGTAAGCTCTGGTTGGGCTCAGTCGAGCTCGACTACGTCGTAGTTGTAGACCAGAAGTTATTAAATTAGATAGTTTTAGTTTAGTTATGGTTTTCAAAAGCTTTATAAGTTATTAGGCTAGAATTTAATCTTATATAAATATTAGGTAAGGATATATACGTGTGAATCTATTTTAAATTGTAAGCTCATTTGGTTGAACTTGTTTATGGGGAAGATTGGAAGAAGGTTTGATTTTCTTATAGCGTGTCCAATATTTGCAATTGAAACCTTGTATGCGTTAGTCCTAGCTTTCTACCTAAAAGTATATATCATTGGCACCAGAAGTTCGTCGACGATAATATATCGGCGAGATCTTTGAGGCCTAGCTGGTGGCAAACTGGAAACGAGTTATTACTCTATGTCTTCACCGAACATGGTACGGTGCCACATTCCTTTCTGTCCCGGCAACGTGGATCAATCTTATCCCCACAGTGAAAAACTCTTTCTTAACGAGCTTATCATGTTTCACGACTCAATCGTCCCGAGGACTCTGTGACTATGACTATACCACCTGTACTTATAGCTAAGATAAATTCTGTTTGCGTCACGCGTGCATCCGGCTGGCCCAGAATCGTCGACTCCCATCTGAACAGACGAGTTACGTAAGTTCATGCTGTTTAATTTAATTTAAATTGGTAGGAGTAGTCTCGACGCATGCATGCATGGCGCCTAGTATCTAGACAAACACATTATTTATATTTAGGGTCTGTATCCTTATCAGGTGCCTGATATTTTGTTCAACTTCAGTTGTCTTCTTCCTCCCTCTCGTCCCTCGTCTTTCTCCCTCGTCGGCGCCCTACCCCCCCCCAGAGGCCGGCCTGCCTACCATCCACCTCTGCCTCCTCGCCCCCGCCCTCCCCTAAAGAGAAGGAAGTTCGCCGGAGCTCTGCCATCTTCCACGCCCCCGCCAAAGCCCCCGCCGCCACCACCCGCGGTGGCAGCGAGCCGCCTCACCCCGCCACCCGCAACCCGCCCCCTCAGCCCTACCGACCCTAACCCTAGGGTAGCGTGCTGACGAGCTCGCCATGATGCCCCGCCCTCCTTGGCCTGGTCACCTCCACCATCGCTGGGGCCCCAAACCGCACGATCGCCGTCTCCACCTCCTGGCGGGCCTGCCTTGCCCGAGACCCTTCTTCTAAGCCCACCGGAGTTCGAGATTTACTAACCCTAACCGCTGCCGCCGCCACCGCTTCTTCTCCGTCTCTGGTAGCCACCGCCGCCTCTTCTTCTCCGTCTCTGGTAGTCACCACCGCCTCTTCTTCTCCGTCTCCGGTAGTCGTCGCTGCCTCTTCTTCTCCTGGTAGTCGCTGCCACCTCTTTTCTCCATCTGCGGTGGACGCGAGTGTGGGCGTGGGTGAATCGGACGACCGGGGATTGGGCAAGCGTGAATCGAACGGAGGAGGCAGGTGACTGATGGTTTTGCAACATAGCAGGAGACTACGAACGAGCAAATCTGTTATATTTATTTATATATCTCCCTCGCGTGCATTCATGCCCTCTCTCTTTAGGTGATCAAGCAGTTAACACGTGCGTCGGTAAAATGTTTGGTGCAGAGTTTACGGGTGTGTTTGGTTCCTTGGCTATCCCCTAACCAGGGTTTGCTGGAGCCAACTTGAGCCTATTTTGTTGGCTGAACAGGCCTTAGCCAGGCCCTAGCAAGCCACCTAGGCGGACTTAGCCCAGACTCCAGAAAAACGCAGGAGTTGGGCGTTTTTCTAGAGCCAGGCCTGAGCTAGCCTGTGCTCGTTCTCCTCACTGCTCACCTCTGCTCCTTCGGCTCGCATCACTGCCCCGCCCGACGAGCCTGGCCGTCGGAGGTCCGCTGCATGCTCATCCTCCCCGCCTCACCGCTAGCGCTCGTATTGGCTCCCCTCACCTCTCGGATGGCAACACCGCATGTGCTCCTGTCGTCCTGTTCAACCATGCGATGCGTGGAGATGGTCCCGTGCGGCACGGAGGAAGACGAATCGCGGCGACGGAGGTCCCATGCAGCGCGGGTGGAGGACGAATCATGGTGTAGGAGGTCCCATGCTCGTTTGCCGGCGAAGGAGGACGAATCACGTGGGAGTAGGAAGAATTATGGCGGAGCAGGTCCGTTGTGGCACGGGCGGAGGATGAATCGCGACGGAGGAGGTCATTCTCCGTGCTCGTTCGCCGACGGAGGAGGACGAATCACGGGCAGCGAGAAGGTGGTGTGTCGCGCGGCCGCCGGCTCATGCAGAGGAGGTCTCACGACGATGGAGTTCTCACGAGGACGGCTGGGGGGTCTTAACGGAGCTCGTGCAAGGTGTGCTTGCGATGGCCACGGTCGTCATCCAAGGTTGTTGTCCACGGCAGGGTTGCTCCGCGCCGACACACCGCCAATGGGCTGCATCACCATGCCGGCGCGACGTGCTTTTCGATCTGCCGGAGCTACGTCACCACCGCATGGCACATGTTCGATGAAATGCCTCAGAGGGGTAACTTTAGAATCTGAAAGAGGAAGTGATTCTATTCCAGCAAAACCAGCTAACTAAACACACCAAAACTTAGCCAGACTTAAGCAATCACTCCCACCAAACAAGTATCTGTTAGCCTGTGCCAACCTAGCTAAGTCTAGTTTGACTCAGAAAGCTAGCCAGGCTAGGAATTGAATGGGAACCAAACACACCCTATTCACGTGTGTCTTGGCCTCTTTCCCAGTTGCATAACGCCTGCAACCTGCATGAGCACGGCCATCTTCTGCATGCAGACGCCAGATGAGAATTAATATTTTGAAATTCTTCAAAACATAAATAAAATATAACACGAGCACTGCTGTCTAATTACAGACGTGGCCTAAAATACAGTAGAACAGTCCAGACAAATGAATTTGTTCATCAGCAAGACAGCAGGTCAAAATGACTACTTGATATAGGGACTGTATGCGAATTTTTTTTGATATAATATTATTTAAATAAATAATTATAAATTTAGAATCCACTTTTAAGAAATTGCAAATCTAGTACCATGACTACACTCCTGATAAATAAATCATACATCAACATTTGTATGACTTGCGCTAACAATTTGCATGCTTGTAAGCTATATCAGTACTCATGACTATTATATATACTCCAACCACTATGCCTAGGATTTTCCATCCTTCCAAAATGTTGCAAGAGATAGAGCTACCTGCCATGCTTATATCTTGTAAGAATCTATATATGATGTTATGGACGGAGGCAATGAACTCTGAAATATTAGAGGAAACCAAGATGACATGACGAGCCACGTACCCATCCATCGAAACCATAACCGTACGTGTGTTGCGGTGTCGCGCCTCCTCTTCTAGCTCCTCTGCCTGTTTTGCGCTGGCCACCATATCGTTGCTACGGCAGCCGATACCATCCACGTCCCGAAGTCTGACTCCAGAGCCGCCGCCTGCCCAAGTCTTCTTTACTTGTGTGGGAAAGGCGAAGCTATCAAGGTTTGTTGTGGAGGGAGGAAAAAGCACACCACAAGATTGATTATGTTAAGTTCAAATCAAAAATATCCAACAGGTTAGGTTTTGTACTGCTACAAAAGACAGCTCGCTTGGAGACGAGCACAGTACCCAGCCCGCAAGATGTTAGTCTCCTGGGCCCATGAGCATTCATAGTTGTGAACTTGTGATACTATTGTTTAACTTGCTGCAAAGACTATACTTTTACTTGCAATTGGTTCATAAAAAGGTCTGGTGCTTTAGGAGGTCTGCTCCCACAATTACTTAAGATCTAGTGCTGTTCTAAAGTCTACACCAAGGAGCAAATGAAGAATTATCTGTAGTTAGCGGTTGTGTTTTGAGAAGAGTACTTCCTTATCTGGAGATTCTAGACATTTGTTATCTGGGGAAGTTCACTAATAAACACAGAAAAGTAATTAACCTAATGAATATTCTTATATTCTTTGTTTATTACCAATTCCAGATTTTGAAGCCCTTTCTTTGATTAAATAAGAAAGGACTACTTTTTTTGTGACTAAGAAAGGACTACTTGGAAAATGACACAGACACTGGTACATCAGGAAAATCTTTAGAACTCACCCTCCGCGAGAGCTGGATGAAACCGGAGCTGGCGAGAGATTGGGATATAAACTCATCTAGCAAATATGTCTGTGTGTTGCAACAGGAAAAACTATCTAATGTTAAGGTAAAACAAGTCTTGCTAGAATTTTTTTCTTTAGTCATAATTAAGGCACAAAAATGCACTCATAATGATATCATAACTTTAACTTTATAGTATCCATGTGTTGGTAGAGTTACGTATCGAGTTTGTGACTCTTTTGAAGGACTCAAAAAAATTTGTCGAACCAAATTTTCTTCGGTTATTGCGGTTCCTCAATATCAGGAACCAAAATTTTCGTTTCCGGTTCTTTCGGATTTGGTTAATTATGCTTAGGCCTACAAACTTGTATACACGTGTTTTGTCTTAAAATCAGACTCTAGACATTGATTGCATCATCAATTTCATTTTGTTTTGAATCAAACTCTCTACCATGCATGGATGTGGATTTCTCTAATATGGACATTAGATATTTTAATCTAATGTATGCAATGCCATGTTTTTACACTTCTTTTGTCCCGTAAACACTAAGGTGTTAACTACTCATTGAATATAATTTTTTATTATAGATCATATAAAACATGTGGTGCTGTGCGGTTACTTTTCTATTATTTATTTATTATAATTTATATGATTTTCTATTATTTATTTATTTATATGGAGATCTGGGTACGATCCCTGGCTAGGCTTGTATTTTTGCCGTTTTTTCCCATATGTGTAGGAGTAGGCTTGTATTTTTTTCCTTTTTCAGAAAAAAACTAAACAAAGAAATTCTACCTTCTTTCCTCTTTATTAGATTTCTATTCTTATATTTTTATATTTGGATTAAGATTCCTATTCTGGTTACTCGGAGTTGGAGAGATCTAATTAGGTTAAGATTCCTAGTTGTCCATATTATTATATTTTTTTCTATTTGGATTAAGATTTCTATTCACCCGAAATCGGAGAGATCTAATTGAGGATTCCTAGTTATATAAAGAGAAGGGCTATAGGCGGTTTTCTACATTCACAAAGTTAGTTAAGGGATGGCCAGACAAAAAAATAGGTGAAGAGAAATTTTGCCTCTTTATTATTATTAGGTATAGATATAGATACAGATATACGTGTAGATAAAAGCCGTCCGTGAGAGCTAGATGAAGCCGGAGACAGCGGAGCATAATAAATAAAGAAATAAGGGATATGTAAGATTTTACTTTCTAATACAGCGTAGCGTTGGTAGCTTCATTTCTTGTGCCCGCCTTCAACTTCATCCCTCTACCCGACGGCATCACCGGTGTGCGGCTGGACTACCTTCGCCTACAGCAACACTTATGCCCACAACCCATCCTGCAAAGCCTCCCCGACGCATTCGTGAGGAGATTGGTATTTATGAAACCAAAATACCAAAATGTCAAGAACTCTGAATTATAAATCCTAGGAATTTGGTATTTGTACCAAAGTACCAAAATGTCATCAACTCTGCAAAGGCTCCCGGCGCGTTCGTGAGCAGATTGGTATTTGTATAACTCCAAAAGCTCTTGTTGCAAGTGCCCTGAACGATCTTGGCCTACCAATTCCACCATTCCTCGAGGTAGAAGAACAGCTCAGGAGCCGCTCGAGCTGCATGCGATTTACCGCCCAGTTCACCGGCTGTGGCGATGGCGGCGCCTCTTCTGGCTCCGGCGAGCGATTTCAGCTCCTCCTGCAGCTTGCTGAGCTCGTCAAGACGCCCACAGCTCTTCACTCTTTTCCCTTCTTCCCTCATCCCAAACGTCCCGATCGACAGCATGGCCGCGGTCCAGCCATCGTTGAGCTTGTCTGTCTGAGGAAGTCCACCGGAGGCGTCAGCAGCTGCAACACGTGTAGTGTAAGTGCGAGTTTCAGGGTTTCAGCTATATAGAGTATAGACACATGCAAGAGTGCCGTAGGCTTTTGGCTTTCAGCCTGTCACTTATGTCGAGCCGTGCCTACGCTGAATTCTGCAGATCTCCTGCTGCTGCGATGCGATCCATGAAGCTGCTTGGTCTGCATCCAGTTGAGAACCTGCATCCACCGATCAGCAAGAATTAAACAGCTACAGTATCATTCAACTATGGCTAGTTCAGATGAAACAGACAACGCGCATGGTCGCATGGATGATGCAAGTGTATATATATGTGGGTATGTACAATACAACTAATACAACACAAACTTTGGCCATGTGTGGTCACAACTCAAGAAAATCTGGTTGAAAACTGCATCCGCGTACACCTCAGCTTCTCAGCAGAAGAAGCTCATGGCCAGTGCTGTGTCCCAGCAACAAACAGGGTGCACTTTTACAGGATCATAAGCACACGTACATTCCCGACTTTACCTTCACCGGAAGCAAAAACTTGTTGCATCGAGGAATATCTATCCCGTTTTAGGGGAAACGCGTGGTATAGCCAAAGCACAAAAAATAAGATAAAATGAAGGGACAGATGCACCGAGAGTCGAGCAAAGAAAGATAGACCTCATGCGTTTCGGAGAATGCAAGGAACAATGGCGTGTGACGAACCTGGCCACAGGTTTCTGATGCTCGGTGGAGGCATGTTTTGTGTTACCGATGACTCACTGGAGGTCTCTGTGCCATCTCTCCACAAGTGTGTCCTCCTGTCCAGATCAGCGTAGGCAAGTAAGCAGGGACGTGAGGTCAGTATGACTCACTCTCAAGCTGGGAGAGTTGTAGATTGGTTCTGTCATTGCACATGAATTGATTGTGGTGGCTGAATTGAAGTATAAAATCGCCAAGTTCTTGCTAGTATAAATACTGATTAAAAACAAACGATCCAGTGCCTGAATAGGCACCGACAAATTTCGGTCCTCGCATAAAGTGAAGTGCAAATAGAGTTGGTGCTGATTGGCATAATAAAAACAAAAAATTTAAAATACAAAACTTGTGCATCTATCTATAATTCTATACTATGATTACATTTATCGGATGTCTCCGAAGAGACTACTATGATTACATTTATGGTCATGACGTAACTGGAATTTTCAAAGTCGAACGGGATACTCGACGTCGGCTTCATTTTCTGGGCACCTGGGCTCGCTGGTGATCCATCGGTTGACGGCCCAATTCCGATTAGAGCGGGCTCGTGTGATGCCCCCCCCCCCCCCCCCCCCCCCCCCCCCCCCCCCGTGTCAAAACCTGGGTTGGACCCTGGATCCCATTGAAGAGAAATAGTCGGGCCCAGGCCCGAACGGGCTATATCTTTCGAAAAAAGTTCACGTTACTTCCTCAACTTTCATGAAAGATCCCATCGAAGAGAAATAGTCGGGCCCAGGCCCGAACGGGCTATATCTTCTCGGAAAAAGTCCACATTACCTCCTCAACTTTCATGAAAGTCCGATTTTCCTCCCCGAACTCTAAAACCAGACAAAACACTTCTCTCAACTTTTAAAATTGTTCATCTTACCTCCCTGGCCCTGTTATAAGTAGTTTTGAACTCGGTTTTATCTTTTTTTATATATATTTATTTTGGCTGAATCTTTGAAAAATCATAGTAAATCACAGAAAAATCATAAAATAAAAAAACCAATTTTGTTGGACTCCACATGAGTAGATCTACACAGTGAACATATAATATGGTATGGTTTATATTTAACAAGCACAAACCTAAATAAAATCTATAACTAAGTTATACATGTTCCAATAAGTATAAAATTTTTACTACAGTTTAAGCATACAATAATTAGCCCACCATAAAAATTTCGCCACAATTAGACCATAGAAATTAAAGCTATAAATTATTCCATTTAATTACAGAAAAGCATATATCTAAAACTACAACAAAAACTTTATATTAAAGTATACCATATTATATGTTTACTGTGTAGATCTACTCATGTGGAGTCCAACAAAATTGGATTTTTCATTTTATTATTTTTTTGTGATTTACTATGATTTTTCAAAGATTCAGCCGAAATAAATAAAAAAGAAAAAGACAAAACCGCTTATAACCGGGCCAGGAAGGTAAGATGAATGGTTTTAAAAATGAAAAAAGTCTAATTGACCCCCAACTATTGGGGGTGGTCTAGTTTACCCCCTCAACTATGAAACGGACTAATTTACCCCCTAAACTTTGCAAAACCGGCCAAATCACCCTTCAAGCGGTTTTGGACGGTGGTTTTGCTACAGTAACAACGGTTTTGCTACAGTGACAGTTGTTTTGTCCTTTTCTTTTTTATTTATTTCGTCTGAATCTTTAAAAAATCATAGTAAATCATAAAAAAATCATAAAATGAAAAATCTAATTTCGTTGGACTCCACATGAGTATATCTACACAATAAATATATAATATAGTATGCTTTAGTACAAAGTTTTTGTTGTATGAATTATTCGAATTAATTACAGAAAAAAATAGATCAAAATTTACAGCAAAAACTTTGTACTAAAGCATACTATATTATATGTTCACTGTGTAGATCTACTCATGTGGAGTCCAACAAAATTGAATTTTTTATTTTGTGATTTACTATGATTTTTCAAAGATTCAGACGAAATAAATAAAAAAAGGAAAAAACCACTGTTACTGTAGTAAAACCATTTTACTGTAGCAAAACCACCGTCCAAAACCGCTCGAGGGAGTGATTTGACTGGTTTTGTAAAGTTCAGGGGATAAATTAGACTGTTTCATAGTTGAGGGGGTAAACTAGACCGCCCCCAATAGTTGGGGGTCAAGTAGACTTTTTCCTTTTAAAAATGGAGGGAGGTGTTTTGCCCGATTTTGGAGTTTAGTGAAGAAAAGCGGACTTTCGCAAAAGTTAAGAGAGGTAACGTGTACTTTTTTCTATCTTCTCTTCTTCTTACTAAATAAGAAGAGACCAATGCTACGGTACTCCTGATGAGGTCATGATCATGCTTAGAGAATTACATAGAGTCCAAGGAGATCAGTAAGGACATCCAAATCGAGAAGGAGACTCAAAACTTATCCGGTTCGAGTCATCAAGGTGGAGGCCCAAATCAAATTTGAGTCCACCTCGGAATCTAGGACCAGTCTGCCTTGAACTGGTCACCCAGGACACGTACGAACTCCGTTTTCGATGATCCATATATGGATGAAAAGCTTATTTGATAAGGAAGCCAACCCAAGTGGTCCTACGTCAAAAGATGTTCGGAATCAACGAGAATCGTCGAAACAAGTCACCATCCAGAATCTGTCAGGGCGTTGTGTCGCCGTCTTTTGGGCCGTTTGGGCCTTGTAACGTGTAGGCGCTCACCAGGGACGCGAATAGGGGTCCTTGGACGTCCCTTAGGCTATATAATCAGTAGTCGTCGTCTACATTAGGGTTGGGT
Source organism: Saccharum hybrid cultivar R570 (assembly GCA_038087645.1). Taxonomy (NCBI): domain Eukaryota; kingdom Viridiplantae; phylum Streptophyta; class Magnoliopsida; order Poales; family Poaceae; genus Saccharum; species Saccharum hybrid cultivar. The sequence goes on along the minus strand of JAQSUU010000671.1, from coordinate 4,771,448 downwards.
TTTGTTTAGAGTTTAGTTTTCCATCGAGAAATTGAATCGTTCATTGTAACTGTGGTGACAAATTCTTTTACAGTGATCCAGGGCCCCTGTTCTTTATCTCCTCCACTGTGTCGATTAGTCCTTTGGAACCGAGTTCTTGAACCCTCTATTGATATTCGTATCATTCATATTTGCAAATTTAGATTGCGTGTTTTTACCTTCTTGCTTGTGCTCTTCGATTCGCTTGCAGGAAAAGCCTTCTTGGCGAGGTCAATCAAGTTGTGCTTGGTTGATAACCAACGGAGCAGTGGTGTAACGGTTGCAGGGTTCGAATCGTGTCTGATTTGAAGCCGGATCGCCAACGTCGAGATCTCCACAAATCGAACTTACCGGTTACCTCTTGGAAGATCGGGGCAATACTCATCAATTGGTATCGGAGGTTTCAGGTTTACCGCGAGGTATAATCTCGTTTGCCTTAGATTCATATTTGTTCATTACCTACAGTCCACAAAAAGCCCAATAATATTTCAATTTCCGCTATCCTATCACCTTTGTACCTTTGCAATTTCGTTTTAGATTCGCGTTGTTGAGTTTGTGTCCGTGGTCGAGTCTTGTTGCTGGTTTAGGATTGTGTTCGTAGTCATAGTTCAATCGCCCGTTGCTGTGATTTTTGTTTTCCGCCGCTATCCCATCCACCATTTTCAAACAACAAGTCGAAGCCACCACATTACTCGACTTGCCCCGCTAGCCGCTTCGCGTAACTTCTTGCCACCGCGCAAACCTTAGATAGGTTGCCAGCCGCTTTTATTTTGCCTGCATCGCAGCCCTCCTTACATCATCAGGTGAATACCTACTGCTGTTATATCATCAGCCCTAACTACCGCTGTCGTATTGTGCCTTCCGATAAACATAACTTGAGATACCTTCGGTAAAACAGGCATAACTTTTCGCTTGTTTATCAGAAAAATCTGAAATTTTTACAGCAGCTTCTTGACACCGTTTGGAGCCGACCCAAACTGGGGCTTTGCCCAGTTTGGTTTCATCAAAATTGCCAAAAAAATTCAGGAAAATAAAGAAAAAAATTATTAAAGTTTTTACACGCTTTTCAGAGAATGTGTTGTATTTCTGTTGACCACATCCCACCTCAGTTGTAGGTGCCAATTTTTGTGGTTGCATTTTTTTATCCTTGTTCAGAGCAAAATATAAAAAAAAATAGCAAAAAAATAAAAAAGTTTGATTCCTACTAGAGCCTTTTGGAAAATTTCGAGAAAAATTCAGGTAAAAGGAAAAATTCGGGTTATTTGCTAGTTCTGTGAGTTCTTTTCATCGTCCTTTGCTTTCACCTTGCTGCGCTGCGTCTCGACACGTCTTAGCCAGCAGCTGTGATTTGTACTTTGGATCCGGATTGAACAATTGCTACTCTGCATTCATTAATTGCTAATCCTTGCTATCATATTGTGTGCCTACCCATAGCTCCACATATTCTTCTGTCAGCACAGGTTCATCTTGCAACTGTTACCCACGCTCAACAACAGATTACTTCGCCACTTTGGTTTGGCTCCTGTTTGGCGTTGGTAAGAATACAGGCAAGACGGTGATAAGCCGCTTGTGATTTTGCATTCCACTTTCACCACCACCACTTGTTTCCTTTTAGTAGATTATTAGGGATAACTTTCACTGTTTGTTCCTATTTTGTGTCTACAATGACAGGTTACAACACTCATCGATACGAGACAATAATGATGCATGAGCCACGCACTATTGCTGCTACACCTCCTTCCGCAGGTCGTTCTATTCTTTCTTCTCCACCTACTTATGATGGTGTTGGTGCTAATGAGTACATTTAGTGGAAAAGTAAAATAGATAATATTTTTTGCACACTGTCATATGTGTGAGCGGAGGAAGATTAAGAATGCATCTAGTGTTTTGAGACATTTAGCATCAATTTGGTGGGAGTCTTTAAGTTCTTCAGATAAACCTCATACATGGAACGATATGAAAATTCTTATGAGAGAAAATTTTGTTAATCCATCTCTTGTAATTAATTCATATGATGAGGAACATCAACTAGACCAATCTCCTATTATTCCTACTGTTGTGCCTAACCTTTTGTAGGATAATGCACAAAAGAGCGGGGATGACATGACAGAAAATGAGGTGCTCTCAGTTTCATGTGAACATTCAACACATGTTACTTCCGCTGACAGTGAGAGCCAAGGTAATGCCAATGATGTTAATCTCACAGAAGATGAGAGTTCTCTTGATGTGCTGAATTTTTCCACCAATCATGTTATGATAGAGCAAATATTAGTGGAACCTTCGCTTGATTTACCTTTGTCACAAGCTGATTTCCTTAATGTTCATTGTGATAAAGATGACTTGAATGATGATATTTATATTATTTCAATAATGAATGATCATGCTATATGTATGTTGGAATCGAACATTACTAATGAAAATAGACATGTTATTCATAATGCTAGCTATGTTGATGAGCTAAAGTTGATGTCTTCTTTAAATACATTGGGATACATTGATTTTAATGTTCTTTGCAATCATAATTATTTAGAGGAAAAACTTTATGCATATGCTGATTTTCCATGGTTGTCTAGACATGCATATCATGTTTTTGGCAAATATAGCAACCAAGGATAATATATGGTACAACGAGTTTACATTTGTACAACTGTGAATTCTTCTTTTGTTGTGCAAAATAATGATCAATTAGAGGACTATAAAATCAACAATGTTGTCATGCCATATTTCTCTCGTTTTGCTTTACAATCCCAAGTGGAATCCAAAGAAGGGGAGCATATGTTTCTTGTAAGTACTAATCTTTTGCAGGAAGTATTGACAAAGATGGTGTGCATTTTAATCGAGGAGACTATATGTTTGTAGGAGAAGGCATGCTGCAAACCAAAACATGTGGTCATATTCTTTCTCCCAACATTGTCAATTCCCAATATTTTGGCAACCTCGTTTGTCTTCATGTTGTGCAGAATGGAATTCAAGCAACATCGACGCCGATGACGGCTTTTTATCAAGAAGGGGAGGATGATGAGGTCATGACCATGCTTAGAGAATTACATGTAGACCAAGGAGATCAGCAAGGGCATCCAAATCGACTCTTTTTCAACACTAATACAAGTTTTTGTCAAAGGTACGGTTAACTAAAACGACTTCATCGGTTTAACTTTTAACTTCGTGTTGTTTGCCATGAAAATTAACGGATCATAATGTAAGTCTCTGAAGCCACGTCGCCTCGTACAAGAGCAGCCTGCCTTTACAAGTCCAGAGCCTATCTAGTTCCCCAATTCAATATAAAAAACACCGAATTAAAATTATATTTTTCGTTGTAGCCCAAAGGAATGCAATATTTTTAATATTTGTAGAAAAAATAAATCCAGAACTGATAAAATTGAATGGAATTATCTAGATGTTTAATAATGTTGTTACTCGTATCGATAATGCTCAGGAACGGGTGTTTGTCCGATCGAATGCCGCCTTCCTGGGCCTGTGCTTTCCAACAAGCATGCCTCCTCCTCCTTACGTCTCTCATATCTCTCTCTCAAAAATATCACCCACTTCCTCGTCCATCGCACGCTTCACAGTGCCGTGCAGCCGTCCATCCGCTCCACTCCGCATTTGTCACCGGAGCCATCTCCCTGCACGCGCCCCACCGTGTGCTGTTCGCTTCTCGCTCCTGCCTATCGCACGTGCGCACCCGTGTCTCTCACTCCTTGCTCCCAAAATCCCACTCGCCGCGTGCCCACCCACGTTGCTCGTTCCCGCACCGTCGAGTGCGCCGTCCAAATCTACTGGTGCTCATGGTGCCGTCGCGCGACTCAGGTCGGTCCCCGGCCAAGCCAAGGGCACCCATGAGCACGGCCCGTGCTGGTGGTGCTCGTGCCCGAGGCCGGAATCAACCGGCCCTGATCTCCCCTCCCATATGTTGCAAATGTATGTTTCAAGTGTTTCAGATGTTTCAGAGGTGTGTTGTAGGTGTTTCATATGGATGTTGCAAAAGTAGATTGAGATGTTGCATATGTTGCAAGTGTTTTAGAGGCATGTTGCAAGTGTGTTTCAGAGGCATGTTGCAAGCGTTTGTTCAAAATGTTTTATCTGTTTCAGACTTATGTTGCAAGCATTTTTATATGAATGTTGCACATGTTTTACACCTATGTTACAAGAGTATGTTCGAAATGTTGCAACTGTTTCAGTCTTATGTTGGAATAAGTGTTTTCATATTGCAATTTATAAGTGTTTTTATCTAGATGTTGTATAGTTTCACACACATATTGCAATTGTATGTTACAAATATTTCATCTACTTCAGTCGTATATTTCATCCTAGTGTTTCGTGTTTCAAAGGTAGAGAGTCCTGGGGGGCACAACCTGGGTGCCGGGGGATAGGGCACGGCGAGCCATGGGTTAGTGGTCGGGGCGCATAGCACACCAAGGATCCTGCGGTGGGCGTTCTCGTCCTCGTGCCGACTCTCGGGTCCCACCCAACCAGAGATAGAGGATGGGGTCAGGGTGAAGGAGCAGCGGGCGCGGCGTTTCTCGTAGGCGCGCATGTCCGGACTCGCGATTGCGGAGAGAGAGGAAGGGGCTAGGGGAAGGAGCGGCAGGCGCGGTCTTTCCGTGGGCGCGTGTGACGAAGGTGTCACGGGCGTCCGGACACACGCTTTTGTCCGGATGTCCGGGCGCTAGTATCTCCCTACTCGTATATATAAGCAATTCTGGCAGTGTGCATGGTTTTGCCATTTTTAAGATTATTACTATAGTGATAATAATAGACACTAAGGCCAATTTCATTGTGGTTTCATGGAGTTTTATAGACATTAAATATGCTGACATGATACTGTATTGATGTATAGAGAGATGATAAAAGCTGCATGGAAGTAGAGGGAGTTTCATGTGGTTGAAACTCTTCTGCACTATTTTCCAAAATATAGGTGTGTTGAAAACTGGGATTTAAAACCTCATTAGACTGGCCTAAGGATTTGTTTGAATGGACATATGTCATGAGAACGCCGATTAGGCAAGAATTTTGACTTCAGGCGTCCAAAAACCAAGAATCCTTGCCGTTAAGGGGCTGGCCCAATCTGGCTTCTCAATATCTGCTCTGGTCTGATCCGTGCATTAGATGCATTTGGGCTATCTTCCTGACACTCGATCTTCCGAGTATGTGTTTTAGTATAAATGGATGATATGGGGAGAAGCGTAGCTAGAAAAACTGTAAAAAAATGTATAGTTTAGCTTTTATAGTTTCAGCTTATTTTGTTATAGACAGCTTATAAGAAATAGGCTCATATATGGGCCCATCTAAGCCGAGAGTTTAATTTGTCACCACCACAAGATTGCACTCATGCGTCATGCCGTCCAAAATCTGCTGATTCTAAAGTGCACTCATGATAAATGAATGCATCAATAGTTTTGTATGAATTGCGCCAATGGTTTGCATGCTTATAAGTTGTATCGATCTGCAGTGATGACTATTATATACTCCTACCACTGCCCTAGGATTCCGTCCAAATTAAATGTTGGAAGAGATAGAGCTAGCAATCATGCTTATCTTATAAGGAGCTACGAAGTTATGTAAGCAATGAACTCTGAAATATTAGAGGAAACCAAAAATGCTGTGTCAAGCCACCTGACTCTCTTGAGAAGATTTACGGTGCACGACGCAAAAGACATGAGTGTCTAGAGATGGCAACTGGGAACAATAGTGTTACTCTTGTTGACATGGCAGAGGACATAATGGAATTGGGGCGTTCTAAATTTTAAACCCATTTGGTTTATCTTGCTTTGGTGGAGACGGTTGATTTTCTGACACTACTACTGCCAAGTGCCAACCAGCGTTCTCCTGCTCACCACGGCTTTTTCTAGTTATAGCTACGGTAGATGATAGTTGATCTTTTGCTGCAGCTGCGGCTTTTTCTAAACGCTGGTTAGGCAAGGTTCTTAACTTCAGTAGTCCAAAACCAAAAATCAAAAGTTCTGTGCACCAAGAATCCAGGGCTCACCCAACTCCGTAAATTGTAATTTTGTAAATCGTCGTCGCTCACGGATTTGTTTGTTGCCGTGGATTGCCTAAGGTCCCAATTCCATTAATGGGCTGGCCCATCTGGCTTCTCGATATCTGTTCTGGCCTGATCCGTGCATTGGATGCATTTGCCTCTGATCAGGCTACACAACCATTCTGTATTACCTTGGAAATAAAGTTGACTGAACCAAATCAAATCGATAGCAAGCAGTCTGAACAAAATTGCACGCAATAATTTCATGTGGATAATAATAGTCGCTGATTGAGTTGTAGAAAAAGTATATTCATCGTTTCTGTTTCGGAACTGATTTTTCCCCACAATAGAAAGAACAAGCCGGGCACTTTCTTTCACTCACATCTTCTGGACGGCCAGGTCGCTAGCTGTACGTCCACGTCTCACGTTTCATGCTCATTTGTCTACATTTGACGTCTTGACGATACGTCCATCATATCCTCGCTTAGCTGTACGTCCACGTCTCACGTTTCATGCTCATTTGTCTACATTTGACGTCTTGACGATACGTCCATCATATCCTCGCTTTCCAAAACTCGAAGAGACGTCATTTTCTTCTTCGGGCTTCCTCATCCTCGTCGGATACCTACACAGTAATCTAGCCAAAAAAAATTATATCATCATTTTTTGAACGAATATATTCTACTGTATTGCATTATCACCATTATTTATTCCTTCCAATTGCTTGCATGCCTGCATTTCCTTTTGCTTCCGGAACCCACTGCCAGAGGCCAATTTTGGTTTGCCAACAGGCAACAGCTGATTCACCAAGCTACCTGCAACAAACACATGTTGCTTCCGTTTTGTAGAAGATGTGCACAGCAAAGCTCTCTGAGCCAGAAATAGTCAATGGCTGTTGACATTCTTTGAAGCCAGTGTGCAGACAACCATCCATCCATATGTGTCAGAACAGTTGGAGTTCTGCAAATGTTCAGAGTAATTCAAATGTTTTAGATTATTTTTGTTTAATTTTCAGAAAAGAATGAGCTGCGTCTTTTTTCAAGACCGAGCAAGAAGCTCTCTGAATGCCAGGAGGTTTTTGGTTTTTCTACGTACAAAACAACAGGGGCTGAGTAAAAAAATGGAGATCTAACCTTTTAGATGAGACACAGGCTAATAATTGATTAAACAGATGAACCTTCCGTACCAATTCGATCACTGGAGATCTGGTCGGTACATGCCATGTGAGATGCACAGCCGCACGCAATCAAGCTGCTTAAGTTAGCTACTGCCTACTGGTAGTATATATGTCAGGCACATGGTTATGTAAATTTGATAAAATCTTGTACGGCTCTACTTCTAGATACTTACGTTCTTTGATTGTATTCTGCGTTTCAATTTTTTTTCAACAGAAAGGTTTTGCACACTCTGCTTCACACGTACGCACAATATGTGTCTGATTCTGATATGGGACTGCAATAAATGTTTTCGGAATATTATTCATGTAGAAATTGAGGACATATTATGTATTATATATTTGGAACACATGTTTTTATATGTAAACTACTTGATTTTTATGGGATACTACTATCTCACGTCCACAGATCTCTACTGGGTCAACCCAGCATCACTCAGACGTACGGGAGGCAATCGACAACATGAAAATTGTAAGCGTAGATAAGACGTTGTTTTGGATCCCTAGACCTAATAGTTAATTGCTAATAATTAGTTATCTCATTTGGATCCAATGGGACCAGCAGCTAATAATCTACTAGTTTTGGCTAATACACAACTAAAAAGTATCTCACTAGTTGAGCCAAGCCATCAATCAACAGCTAATATTAGCTATGAGCATAACTATTAGTAGATAATGGATCCAAATAGGACCTAAATAAGTGCCCTTCTATGTACTGAGTGTGACTTAGTTGGTTAGGTTTTTTATGGTGGAATATATCCGCCATCTCGATTGAAATATTTGACTTGACACATATGCTTGTATTTTACTAGATATATTTATTCTAGGATTTAATGATAATATTGTTTTAGCTAATGGTAAGGTGATGTCCACTATAATGTAATGTGACTCCTATGGTTACTTGTGTAGTATATTTTCATGCGTTGAGGTGGAGGCACATACAGTTGGAAATTTTTTTGCATGGCGATGCCAAAAATTTGGTGGCGTCTGATGATGATTACTATGTCTATAATTAATGATTCTAATTCTCAAGCTGGCCTCCTAGTGGATAAGAATGAATTACTGTGACCGCGTTGCCTTGGATGTTGACAGCTCTCGCGCGCGCTCTCTCTCCTCGATAGGTCATTTATTCGCCAGGCTCAATCATAATATGCAGCTGTAATAATCATAAAAGGGTAGAAAGTAACTTCAAGCTTTATTTTGTACTATCTCCATTCCTAAAAAAATACAATTCTAGCACAGTATCACATTTAATTTTATTACCTTAAATTTGACTAATTATAAATAAAAAATATTCATATTTATGATACCAAATAACTACCATCAAATTAATTATGAAATATATTTTTATAATAAATTAGTTTAAAACCATAAATATGAATATTATTTATTAAAAACTTAGTTAAATGTAAAATATTTTTCGTGACACGCAATCCACCGTTACGTTCTTTTGAGGACGGAGGAAGTACTAAGTTACAGTGCGCAATTCACTAGCTAGGTTGCATGCATCACGTCAGCCCAGATGACAAGCGTGTAAAAAAGGCACATCTTTAGAGCGTCACATTTTCATGGCAGTTATTTACTCTTTAGCCCCTCCAGGACTTGGGATTTTCATTTTGCTTGTTAATTGAGAACTTGGGATTTTCATTTTGCTTGTTAATTGAGACCCGCACACGACCGAGATAATTGAAAGGAAACAGGACAAGCCCATGAAAAAAGTTTTGTGAAAGACACAAGGGCCAAGTGATACCGTTTTGATTCTCCACAAAATACGTTAATTAGAGCTTGTACTAATAACTCAACACGAGGGCGAGGGCCATTATTTCCGGCACATTGAAAATTAGAGGTATTTTACATTTTGCAATAACCGAGGGTCTGTTTAGCTAAAAGTTAGACTTAAACAAAAGGCTAATAGGTGGGTTAATTTTTTAGTTAAACCTGCAACTAGTTGTTAGCTAACTAATATAATTGGCTAATCCTAGCTAATTTGTCTAACTTTAACTCTAGCAACTCCCTCGATTTCAAATTATAAGTCATTTTGATTTTCCTAGTTACATGGTTTTTGCTATGCATCTAGATATACACTTGCTATATCTAGATACACAATAAAGTTTATATATTAGAAAAGTTAAAACAACTTACAATTTGAAACAAAAAAGAGTAATAACTAGCTCTAGCCGATCAAACAGACCCGAACAAAGTAGAATTAGCTGTATCCGGTAGCATCACAACGAGTAAATAACAGCTGCTCGTGCAAAATCAAATCTCCACATGGACTAGGAATTTAGGATGTAAACGTACAGATAGATTCATACACCTGTACAGTAGTACATATGCACTCTCCACACGTGTAGTTCACATTTTTTTATATTCCCTCCGTCTTATAAAAATGTCATTTTCACTTACTAAAAAATAAAATATTTTTAACTTTGATCAACTATATACAAGAAAATATTATTGTTTATAGTGTATAATTAGTATCATTAGATAATTTGCTAAATAATTTTTTGTAATAAATTTATTTGGAGATAAATGTTGATAATATTTTTTTCAAATCTAGTTAAATTTACAAAAATTTGACCAGCGTAAATCCTACCGTGACACTATTTTTTTTTAATTTGTTTTACCGAGCGACCGTGCATTTCGGTATGCTATACACCTGCAGCAATCCTGTCGGCAGCATTCACGTGGGCGCACGGGGATTCACAAAACTGAAACCATTTTTTTTGGTACAACATACTACTTCGTCTCTTAACGTGTGTCGTCCGAAAAACGTCTCTGTGAGGAAAACACGGTTTTCTAGACAAATATTTAGGGATAGATAGAGTATCTCACTAATATTATTAAATCTTCTTTTCCGAAGAGAAGAAAATCGTGAAATCTTTGATTTGACAGGCTGATGCAGCGAGGCTCCAAACCCCCCACGTACGGTTGGCTGACGACGGCTCTCATAAATAAAATATTTTTCCTTTCCTTGCCGCACTTTGGCCTGGCTCAGGGTGTTTGTTTGAGAAGTTAAAGTTTAATAAATATTGTAGTATTTTCGTCTTATTTGACAAAAATTTTTAATCTTGAACTAATTAGGCTTAATAGATTCGTCTCGTAAATTACTCACAATCTGTGCCGACATGCATGCAATTAGTCTATATTTAGTACTCCATGCATTTGAGAGAACATTGATACGATGCGAGTTAAACTTTAACAAGTTCAAACCAAATAGGCCCTTAGTTTCTAACTTCTCCCCAAATTTCACTATGAAAAAGAAGATTTCCCGTCACATCGAAATGTCGGCGCATGCATGAAGACTAAATGTAGATGAAATTAAAAACTAATTACACAATTTTATTGTACTTTGTGAGACGAATATTTTAAGCCTGATTAGTTAAAGTTTGGACAATTTTTACTAAATACAAACGAAAATGATATGATGCACTACAGTACCAAAACACCTGACTTTGGGCTCCTAGAATTGAGAACTAAACAATGCCTTTGGAACTTTTATAGACCATACACATAGTTGTACTATACTCCTATTTTTAGCGATGAGGAGATGCCAACACGACATTGCTAACGAGCCTATTGGCCGCGTGTGCGTGTGGCTGAAAAGGTCAACCCCGCCATGGTCCAGCCAACATCATGCACGCCCACTGACTATTAACGACGGAACGGAAATATCCTGAACCGATCGTTTTCGTTTTCTATATTATCATTCCGTTTTTAAACATAAAAAATTATCAGTTTTAATTAATTTGACAACTATTTTTTTGTATTTTTTAATTGCTAAAATGTAGAAATGTACCGAATTAACCGCTTTCGTTTTCTATTTCGTAAGTCCGTTTTCGACCGTTTCCGACCGTTTTCATCCTTACTGACTACACGATCGCTGTACCACTGTATACTTGCAAATTGCAACGCACCACTTTGTCAGACTCTCACATGTTAGTATGTTACGTAGAAAACTAAATGACTTTGTAATCTTTTTTAGTTGCCGTCATTTATATTAAGTTAGTAACAGAAATTAATGGTAGGCATGTGTATGTTAATACTGTCTTTTAAACTGCAGGATGCTAGTTCATCTGGAATCTCTTATAATTTGGAACAAAGTTTAAACACTTTGAATAGCTTGTATAGTTGTATTCAAGGACGGAGAAATTATACCGAGTGTCAAGCTATACGCTGCTTTCATTAATTAACACGGATTGAACAGTGCACATGGATTAGTAGGTTAAACAGAACCACACGATTTGACAAACAGCTGTCTCCGTACTCGCATTTAACTTGACTAGATAACTCGGTTAGCATCAAGCACAGAAGCTTAACCGTAAATTCCTTGTGTCCAACCGTCGTGCCGCTCGTCAAAGCTTGCAGTTTACTAGTCGTCCGTCCGGCTTGATCGTCCCCTCTGCGTCCGTTTTACGGTTATGTACAGACACCATCGGCACGCCATCCAATCCAAGAATATATACCGGCCGGCAGCCGGAGCCCAGCCAGAGGAGACGACGCAGCTCTGACTGCTCTGCCTTTCTTCCTCCTCCCCTCCTTTCCCCCCTACAGGAGGAGGAATCAATCATCAATCTCCTCTTCTCAGCCTCAGCCGGCTCTCGGCAAACAAGAAGGGGCAGAGGCGGCCGGTGGCCGGGGGCCGGGGACCGGCAGCAGCAGTCCCCTCATCTAGCTCTCCGGGGCCGGCCGCGGGAAAAGGCGCGCCTTTGCTTTGCTTTGCTTCCCCTTGTCCTTCCGTGGTGCTCGGTCGAGGGGGCCGGCCGGCGGGGATGGGCGGCGGGGTCCGGGCGCTGATGCGCCGGAAGCAGGTGGACTCGGAGCGGACGCGCGCCGCCGGCAGCGCCCACCAGCTCCGCAAGGAGCTCTCCGTCACCCAGCTCGTCGCCATCGGTCAGGAACACCTCTTCTCTCTTTCTCTATCACTTTACATCACCTCTTCCTTCTCCTTCTGCTTACTATATATAATTCCCTGAGGCCTGAGCCTCTCGTTTGGCTGGCTAATTTCGGTGGATCTTTGCGGGGATTTTGTCGGACCCCCGAAAGGCGCAAGCTTCGCTGTGTCCATTTTTCCCTTGGGTGCAGGTGCTTTTCGTGCTCTTGTCAACTGTGGCGGCGAAACAAATGCCTTCACAACGATTTGAATTGAATTTGCCAGATTCAGTTCAGGGCCCGTTCGTTTGAGGCAGTTTGACACCAGGAATTGTTCCGGTTAATGAAAGCTTATGTAAATTGACTAATGATTCCAGCCGGAATTCTTCCTGGCCATCATTCCGGAGGAAGCGAACGGGCTCTCAGTGAGCTTTTGATACTGAAACTCGAGCTAGAGCTATACTACTCTGAAATTTCACTTACAAAGTTTCCAATTCGTGTCTCACCGATCGATTCTTCTTTTGATGCCTTGGCACGTGTTTCATTGAGAAGAATATCGATTCTTAGTTCTGGGTAAAGTTTGAGAGGAATCTCAGTTGCTTCTTTCTCTAGTTTCTTTCTTTCGGTGCTTCCTCTGCTTAATTGGTTGGTGTTGGGTCAGTGTTGGCAACATGGCAAGGTGGGTGGTTGGTTGACTTGGTTCCGTACTGTTCCGGTCATTGCTACTCTGTTGATGTACATGCCCATCGTGCATAACATGCAGATCATAGCATTTCAAAAAACAAAAAAATTAATAACATGTAAACAATCTAGTTCATAAAGTACCTCAAGACGATACTCCATCTCATACCACAAATCATTTATGGTGTAGCAATTTTTACATCCTTCTGATGTTCTCCAAGTATTTTCTGCAGATTCTTAGAGCCTATGCAGATGGCTTGCTTACTGGTCTACATATAATATTTTGGACCAAAGAACCCTGTTTTTGTTTTGCTAATTATAGTATCTCACCAACGAATGTATTGATGATGGAACCGCTATGCCATTCCTCAGGTGTTGGGTCGACGATTGGAGCCGGGGTGTACGTCCTAGTTGGAACAGTAGCCCGGGAGCATTCTGGGCCGGCATTGACGCTTTCATTTTTGATAGCCGGAATAGCAGCTGCGCTTTCAGCCTTCTGCTATGCAGAGCTTGCTAGCCGTTGCCCCTCTGCAGGAAGTGCCTACCATTATTCATACATCTGTGTTGGCGAAGGGTAATTTACTGATACATATGATGGAGTGAAATATATGGCATTCTTGTGCTGCTGAGTTTATGGTCTCACATTGTCCATTGCTTCATTATGCAGAGTTGCATGGTTGATTGGTTGGGCTTTGATACTTGAATATACAATTGGTGGATCAGCTGTTGCCCGTGGAATATCTCCCAATCTAGTAAGTGGAATTCCCCTGCATCTGATGTGTTCATGCAGATATTGATCAGTAGTTAATCTCCAATCTCCTTATACAAACTCTAAAAATAAAAAACTTTATGTTTTCAGGCCATATTTTTTGGAGGACAGGATAGTCTACCGTGGATTTTAGCACGCCATGAGATCCCATGGCTTGATGTTGTTGTTGATCCTTGTGCTGCTTTCCTGGTTTTCGTTGTCACAGGTCTGCTATGCGTGGGGATAAAAGAGGTTGCTACCTTCTCCAATTCAGTAATAGCTACCTTACATATTTTCTGAGGATGTGACACCTGATCTTTCCTCTCTGTTTTTTTTTCTTTTTTCAGAGTTCATTTGTGCAAGGAGTTGTGACAGTCCTAAATTGCTTTGTGATGCTATTTGTTATCATAGCCGGTAGTTACATCGGCTTCCAAACAGGATGGGTTGGCTACAAGGTTGCTGGAGGGTAATGCTAAAGACCATGATGCTTTGTTTCTTTTCTCAAGCCAGTAGTTAGCGCACTTACACTTCATTGATTTCAGATTTTTCCCTTATGGAGCGAACGGAATGCTTGCCGGGTCAGCAACTGTCTTCTTTGCCTACATAGGCTTTGATTCAGTTGCCAGCACTGCTGAGGAGGTTAGGAAATGACCTATTTCCCTTCTTGTTTGCTGGATCGTTAGCAAAATCTAATTCCCTCATCTAAGAACATGAATATCTAATTAACCTATGTTAACTTCTGACAGGTGAAAAATCCACAACGAGATCTGCCATTGGGAATTGGAACAGCATTGTCGATTTGCTGTTCCTTGTACATGTTAGTTTCAGTTGTTATTGTTGGTCTGGTACCATACTTTGCTATGGATCCAGACACCCCTATTTCATCTGCCTTTGCCAAACATGGGATGCACTGGGCAATGTAAGGACTGCTTCTCATTTTATCATGGATGATCTGGTGTGCATCTGACTGAGATTGTTTGTGTGCTTATCCCTTTTTTAGGTATCTTGTAACAACTGGTGCTGTTCTTGCTCTCTGTTCAACCTTGATGGGATCTATATTGCCACAGGTATAAGCGTATCTTAATCAATGTATCATAAATTTTCTTCTGCGATTCGAGTCAATGGAATACGAGCCATCAGCCAAGTGGGCATGGCTTTAAATGAGTAACATCTGAAGAATACTGGCATATAATCTGGATATATATATATATATATATATATATATATATATATATATATATATATATATATATATATATATATATATATATATATATATATATATATATATATATATATATATATATATATACAGCCTGTTCGTTTCGCTGGTTTATTGTGCTGAAAGCGCTGTTCGCTGGTTTGTTGTGAGAGAAAAACACTGCTGGATGGCTGCTGATTCTGCTGATAAGTCCAAACGAACAGGGCCATAGCCAGTTTTCTGCTTTATCTGTTCTCTCAACAAGCATATGCATCTTACAACTTCAATTTATGCTGCCATGGATATTCATGCTTCCACTTTGATACTTCCTTCAGCCAAGAATATTGATGGCCATGGCACGAGATGGCCTGTTACCATCATTCTTCTCTGATGTCCACAAGACGTCACAAGTTCCAGTCAAAAGCACAATAGTTACTGGCATCTGCGCTGCTGCTCTTGCTTTCTTCATGGATGTCTCACAACTGGCTGGAATGGTAAGGATTTACCAAACATGTTATTTGAGAATATATATGGACTTCATCTTGAGTTCAGTTATATTAATGAACCTTATCCCCAGAGATCATTGCAGCGTATGCATGTAGAATATGAGCATTATTGAATAATGTTTGGGACTAAAAAGGTTTTGTTTTTGGTTGCAGGTTAGTGTAGGCACACTACTCGCGTTCACTATAGTTGCTGTGTCCATCTTGATTCTTAGGTATGTTCCTCCAGATGAGGTACCCCTCCCATCTTCCCTGCAAGCATCATTCCGCCTGAGCCAAGAAAATGACGAGGAAAAGCTGAGGGGTGCCCTTGGAGACGATGATCATGAACAAGGGTCAGCTGAAATAAGTGATGTTGTAGTAGAATCAATTAATGACCCCCTCATTGAGAAGCAGCTGTACGCAAGTATGTCTGGGCAATCACATTACTGATTTCATATGCTTAAAACTTCTAAGTATGTGTATTTCAGTTAAGGTAGCTAATAAACTTGTCTGCTGACTCTTTAGGCAATTTGAATGAGACAAAACGGCGTAGGACTGCTGCATGCAGCATTGCATCTGTCTGCATAGGGGTTCTGATCCTCACAACTTCAGCTTCGGCGACATTCTTGCCCTTGTAAGTGCCAAATGTTCAGTCTATTATGCAAGAATGCATGCTTCCTTCCCCAGTTGACTTTCCTGCATATAAGCAATGCACTCTAACAATCTAATCTGTGCCATGTCAGCCTGGTGAGATGCTTCGTTTGTGCTTTTGGTGGCCTGCTCCTCCTAGCTGGTCTGGGCATGCTCTGCTGGATTGACCAAGATGATGGGAGGCACTCCTTTGGCCATTCCGGAGGTACTCTTCTCACAGCACGCTTCAGCAACTCATTGTACTAGGATCATATTGGTACTAATTGGCATTAAACATCTTTGCTTCTGTGTCTGCTGTAGGATTCATCTGTCCATTCGTTCCCTTGCTGCCAGTAATGTGTATCCTCATAAATACATACTTGTTAATAAATCTTGGGTGAGTACTTGATCCTTTCAGCTTTTTTACTACATATTCAAAACTGATATATGCTTTAACATGCATGAACTTGTTGGTTGTGTTCTTCAGTGGCGGCACATGGATGCGAGTGGGGGTGTGGCTGGTGATGGGAGTGTTCGTCTACATTTTCTATGGCCGCACCCACAGCTCATTGACAGATGTCGTGTATGTCCCTGTGGCTGAGGCGAATGAGATATATGGGCAATCCTCTTCATCAGGGTTTGTGGCGTAAAGAGATATGGAAGGAGATGTTTGTTGAAGCCTATCTTGAGCTAGTCAGGATACTTTTCACAGAACCTCAATGATCCTGACTTTAGCTGATCCCTGCTTGAGCTATTATACGCATTGCAGGGATGGGTTCGAAGAATTCAATTTGTATGTCAAATTTTAAAATGTGTAAATTGTAATGCGCGACTAAACTTGTGTGCCTCTGTTGGAGGAATGTAAATATTACATAGTATAGAACTATATATATAGATGGTGCCTGTACCTGTATACAGGTGTTTAAAAAGGGGGGTTCAGTCTAGGAATTTGTACGTTTTAGTACAAATTTGTTGTAAATTCCCAAGATTGAAATTATAGTCCCCAATTCAAACAGGCCTGTGTGAGGCGTATTATGTGGTCAAAGCCTCAAAACACATTTTATTTCATGGTGGTAGGATCATTACATGAGAAAAACTGCTCATGGAAAAATAATATTTTCAACTGAGGTTGAGTAGTACATCATGATACACTATTTTAACAAGATGAGCTACATCACAACACATAATAAAGAAAAACTTCAGCAGAATACAGTATAGTAGTATCAGGCTATCAACAATTCAGATTCAATGCACCATGTTTCCACCAGCACCAGGTTTTTGGACAACTTGCTTGGGAGTCATACCAGTCTGTTTCCGCAGAAATCCAAATCGCCTACAAGTCGTTCTTGCACAGGGTGTAAAAGGTAGATCCATCAACTGTCTCCATAGTTAACTGATTGAGCCGCAACAGCATCAGCAGGCAGGCTCTTCCTTTGCGCCCTAAAAGGGACAAAAGCAAAAAAGAAAAACAGAAAAAAGGTTAGCTACCACAGCAGAATTGTTCAAGAGCAATATGTCAATGAAACAGCAATCTAACAAAAAGATTTTGTTCAACATGCTATAACATTTGCTATTTTCAAATCCACATGCTAAGAGCGGTAAGTGCACGCACCCAATCCTATTTCTCCAACATGGTCCTGGTTCAATGCAACACTTCCCCGAGCTTTGTCACCACCGAAGTATGAATTTAGTTTGGATATTCCCTCCTGCAGCTCCTGATGCAATAAAAAAGTGCAACAAAAAAAAAACAATTAATTGCTTTGAGGTAGATGACTGGTCCATTTCTGATCGAGAATGCATTGACAAAAACGAAAAGCAAAAATTGAGGAAATAGAAAGTGAAGATGTTGCAGAATATGTCATCAATTGATTTTTTTTAAAGAGTAAGGTCATCTACGAGGTTTCACGAACTATGTGTAGTTTTGTAACCACTACCGAGCATGCAGAAAGTACTATGGGCAGAATTACAAACAACAATGTAGTTAAAGAAATTCAGACCTCCCACGATGCTAGACTCTTCATGTAAGAAGGAAGTTGCTCATACTCCTCCTTAGATGCCCTTACCACTTCTTTGAAAGAATTACCTTCATGGAGTCAACAGCAGGGGAAAAAATCAGAACTAGCAAAGGCTTGACATGTCTTTAAAACATCTAAGACATTCATTCTGATCACCTTGACCATTTCTTTCATTTTGTGGAGTCATAATTTCAGCTTCATTCGTGATCTTTTCTCCATAATCAGTACTAAACAGTAGAGCATTAAACAAATAAATTAGGTCACATTTAAGATAAGATTACAATAAGTAATAAAGTAACATTAGAAGTAAACACAATAGCAGTGAGAAAACCTAAGGAGAGATAGCTATGGTAATTCCTTCTGTTACCATTCAGGATTCTTGTAAAGCTTCTTTGGGCTCACACCATAATTTGCACCTGCAAAATCCCAGTAAATATTCAAGACAAAAGTTAGTAGCCGGTGAGAAATGCTAATACAACAAGCACAATGCGATTAACCGGCTACGTTAGGCAAAATATTTTCCTTGCATACCTTCAGAAGAAAGAGTAGCTAGACAAGCATCTGAAAACCCAAGATCCTTCAGTGACTCTTCAAATCTAATTAGCAGTCAAGAAAAGCACAATATGCTGCACTCATGCAAATGACAATCTATCGTTCCGAACAGAACAGAACCAAACCAACGAGGATACATCGCGTCGTTGTCATCATCAAACCGCCGCTTACCCGACCTGAGCACTGAACGCGACACGCTGAGGCATCCATCTCCGAGGTCCTCAACCTTACCGACATTTCCATCTTCCACTTCCACATCCACATCAAACTCAGGCTCCTTTGCGTCTGCACACCAAACAAACAGTGGTCTCACCTCATCCCAGCGAATCGAAACAAACGCTGCAGCCTGCAGCCAGAGGTTGGGAAACCGATGGGGTTACCGGCGGGCTCGTAGCCGAAGGAAGCGAGGTGGGACTGGAGGGCGCTGGCGTGGCGCGCGTAGACGTTGAGCGCCTCGCCGCAGTGGCCGAGGAGCTCCTCGAAGGAGACGGTGCCGAGGGCGATGGACTCGATGTGCTGCAGCTCGGCGGCCGCCGCCTCCGCCCTGTACTCCAGCTTCTGCAGGAACGAGGTCCTCGCCATATCTGCGAGGATCCCGACGCCGTGAGCAGGAGGAGCCTTACGGGGAGGGAAGGAGGGAGAGGCGTGCGCGTGAGGTGGTTACCGAGGTGGATGGGGCGTTGGGAGACGGCGTCGGAGAGCTCGCGGGATGAGGACTCAGCGTGGTTTAGCAACGACGAGAGGGACTCGCAGAGGGCCCTGATGGACTGATCCATCCCCCCTCCCTCTGCGTATTCGGCGGCGGCGGCGGCGATGAGAGGTGGGGCTCGCCGGAGACGGCGAAAGTGGGATTTGGGGATTTCTGTTCGAAACCTTCGGGAGGGAAGCGCGGGCGAAACTGCTGTTTTTCTGGCGGGTGGCCCGATTGAGTGAATAGGCTTCTGCTGATCACTTTGTATGGGCCTCGAGTTTTGGCCCAACGGACCTTTTGTCGAAGTTAAAGATTAGTCAAAGTCAAATGCAGTAGAAATTTATTGGAAAAAGTCCACGTTACCTCGCGCGGAAGTCCGCTTTTCCTCCGTGAACTTCAAAACCAGGCAAAACACCTCCCCCACCTTTTAAAACCATTCATCTTACCTCTCTGGCCCGATTATAAGCGGTTTTGTCTTTTTCTTTTTTATTTATTTCGGTTGAATCTTTGAAAAAATCATAGTAAATCACAGAAAAATCATAAAATAGAAAAATCAATTTTGTTGGACTCCACATGAGTAGATCTACATAGTAAATATATAATATGATATGCTTTAGCACAAAGTTTTTGTTATAGCTTTAGATCTATGCTTTTTCTGTAATTCAATGGAATAATTCATAATTGCAGTTTCTATGGTCCAATTATGGTAAAATTTTTATGGTGGACTAATTATTATATGCTTAAACCGTAGTAAATATTTCATACTCATTGGATCATGTATAATTTAGTTATAGATTTTATTTAGGTTTATGATTGTTAAATATAAATAAATCTATCACTAAGTTATACATGATCCAATAATTATGAAATTTTTAATATAGTTCAATTATACAATAATAAGCCCACCATAAAATTTTCATCACAATTGGATAATAGAAACTGCAGCTATGAATTATTCCAAATAATTATAGAAAACATAGATCTAAATCCATAAAAAAAACTTTATTCTAAAGAATATCATATTATATGTCCACGGTGTAGATTTACTCATGTGGAGTCCAACAAAATTAGATTTTCTATTTTATGATTTTTTTGTGATTTACAATGATTTTTTAAAGAATTAGCTGAAATAAATAAAAAATAAAAAAATAAAACCACCTTCAAAACTGCTTATAACAGGGTCAGGGAGGTAAGATGAATGGTTTTAAAAGTTGAGAAAGGTGTTTTGTCCGATTTTGGAGTTTAGAGAGGAAAAGTGGACTTTCGCGAAAGTTGAACAAGGTAATGTGGACTTTTTTCAAATTTATTCAGGGAAGGAATAGCGCATTACTCTACCCTTTGCACTAGTCCAGAATGAGGGAAACATCCTGTTTGGTGATTTTTGGTGAATCAAAAAAAAGTAAGTAAACATGAATCTCAATTTTCACATTTAAATTTTGATCTAAAATAGTTGTTGTATTTTTTATCCACGTGTTAAGTAGAAACCCTATTGTTTATTATATCTTTTATTTAAAATTTCTTCTTTTGCATTTTATTGAAAAAATATTATTCTATGTCCTAACTATGTTGGTAATACTACAATTGCAACTAAGATATTGAGGCCCCCATTGAAACGCAATCAATTCATTTTCATAGAAAAAACACAGGAATAGGAAACAAATCCTTCGTTCCAAAGGGGGCTTAAATTTGCTATAACGAAGAATTATATGTGTAGTGTTTTTTGTTTTATAAAAAATAGTGCCTAAAATTAAACTACTAGCATTGCATGACATAATCATACAATCAAAATGGATAGACTTGCTCAGATGATTAGAAGATTATGTCATAGAAGATTATGTCATACTAGTATAGTGCTCGTGCTAACGATACGGCTACATTCCATAATACAAATCAAATAACCAATAAAATATATTGCCAATAGGAAAAAGAATGCATGAAAAATAAAATGAGATGACAATAAAATATATTGCTGCCAATGGGAAAAAGAATAGGCCATCTAGAAGTTCCAAACTTCTGATTGCTTTCACTTGAAGCCAGCGAAACGTTGAGAGTTCCCAACATAGAACAAATATTTTAGCAAATCTCTTGCAGGTTTCAGAAACATTCTGAGTCAATACAAAAAATGCAGCAAACTAAAAAGTCATGTGCAAAATACACCACTTGCATTGTGTCTCACCGATGTTGGCAAATCTTAATTTGGGGCTCGCCTGGACTGACACCGGCTTCCTTTACATAAGAATTTGGCATGTTCCACTACCTTGTATTTGGATGAGTGCCAGATGCTGCTGAACCAAAGCCTTATGCAACCCAGCATGACGTGTCTTTCTTGCCAATTGGGAGCTGGCGGCCTGATTCCTACACAAAATAGTATATACTTATCAATGCAAATTAGATTGTATATTAGCACACAAAACTTTATAGTGACCAAACATTTTGAGGAAAATGGCAAAGAAATGCTAGGTAACATGAGTTCTTGATGAACTTGATCACTTGGAGACGGTTGCACTCTACATATCAATGTCAACAGATGACAAATGGATCATGCTAACCTGGTTATTTAATATGGGACACTGAGTTTTAAGAGTAATGGATACTCACAAAGCAACTTCCAGAGCTACCAGGATCTGTACACAGAGAAGAGGTAATCATTAGATTTGCAACAGGGCAAACAAATAGCTTTCACCGTATATGCTAACCATTGCAAACAGTAAGGCTTGATTTAATCTTAATCTAACGAAACTGCAACATGGAAAGAAATTCCAAGAAACTAATAGCAAACTGTTATGATATTAAGCAAACCAAATATTAGGGCTTGTATATCCATGAGCACTAACAAAATCAGCTCAAGAGCTCTCTTTTGACATATATTTGGGGGAACAAAATCTTGAATGTCTACAACAACAACATAGCATTTTGTCCCAAGCAAGTTGGGGTAGGCTAGAGATGAAACACAAAAGAGACGAGACACAGGGAGACACATAAAGGGACATAAAGGGCACAAGACAAAAAGAGGTCACGGTTCAGGTATGTTGATCGTCAATCTCCAAGCGCTCCTGTCCATAGCTAAATCCTTGGAGATATTCCACTCCTTAAGATCTCTCTTAATGGACTCGTCCCAAGTTAGTTTAGGTCGACCTCTACCGCTCTTTACATTATCGGCCCGCTTTAGAACTCCACTACGTACCGGCGTCTCAGGAGGCCTCCGTTGGACATGTCCAAACCATCAAAACCGATGTTGAATCAATTTCTCCTCAATTGGTGCCACCCCAACCCTATCCCGAATATCGTCGTTCTGGACTCTATCCCTCCTTGTGTGCCCACAACACCAACGGAACATACGCATCTCTGCTACACTCAATTGCTGGACATGTCGCCTTTTTGTAGGCTAACACTCAGCACCGTATAACATCGCTGGACGAATCGTCGTCCTATAGAACTTATATTTCAGCTTCTGAGGCACCCTTTTGTCATAGAGAACGCCAGAAGCTTGACGCCATTTCAACCAGCCGGCTGAAATTCTATGCCTAACATCTTCATCAATGTCTCCATCCTTTTGTAGCATCGACCCTAAATACCAAAAAGTATCATTCTTGACCACCACTTGCCCATCGAGGCTAACGTCTCCCTCCTCGTGCCTAGTCGCGCTGAAATCACACCTCATATACTCGGTCTTAGTCCTACTAAGTTTGAACCCTTTCGACTCTAACGTGTGCCTCCATAGTTCTAACTTCCTATTAACCCCCGTTCTACTATCGTCAACTAGCACCACATCATCAGCAAAGAGAATACACCAAGGGATATCACCTTGTATGTCCATTGTGACCTCATCCATCACCAAAGCAAATAAATAAGGGTTCTAAGATGACCCCTGATGCAGTCCTATTTTAATTGGAAAGTCACCGGTGTCGCCATCACATGTTCGGACAAACGTCACCACATCCATGTACATATCCTTGATGAGGGTAACGTACTTAGTTGGGACTTTGTGCTTTTTCAAGGCCCACCACATGACATTTCTCGGTACTTTGTCATATGCCTTCTCGAGATCAATAAAGACCATGTGCAAGTCCTCCTTCTGCTCCCTATATCTCTCCATCAATTGTCGTAATAAGAAAATCGCCTCCATGGTGGACCTACTAGGCATGAACCCAAACTAATTTTGGGTCACATGTGTCACTCTCCTTAGGCGATGCTCGATAACCCTCTCCTAGAGCTTCATCGTATGACTCATCAACTTAATCCCACGGTAGTTAGTACAACTTTGAACATCTCCCTTGTTCTTGAAGATAGGTACTAATATACTTCTCCTCCATTCTTCAGGCATCTTGTTAGACCGAAAAATAAGGTTAAAAAGCTTAGTTAACAATACTATCGCTCTGGTGCCTAGGTATCTTCAAACCTCAATGGGAATACCATCAAGGCCTATCGCTTTAGCTCTCTTCATCCTCTTCAAAGCCTCTCTGATCTCTGCCTCCTGAATTCTCCTCACAAAGCGTCTGTTGGTATTATCAAATGAGTCGTCCAACTCAAGGACAGGACCCTCATTCTCCCCATTAAACAGCTTGTCGAAGTACTCTCTCCATCTGTCCTTGACCTCCTCATCCTTCACCAGAAGTCGATCTGTCTCATCCTTGATACATTTTATTTGGTTGATGTTCCTTGTCTTCCTCTCGCGGATTCTAGCCATCCTATAAATGTCCTTCTCTCCTTCCTTCGTCCCTAGACGCTAATAAAGGCCATCATACGCCTGACCTTTTGCTACACTCACAGCTCGCTTTGCAACCCTCTTCGCTATTTTATAGCCCTCGATGTTGGCTACACTCTTGTCATGGTGGAGACGCTTGAAACACTCCTTCTCCCTAATAGCCCTTTGCACCTCGTCATTCCACCACCATGTGTCTTTCGCTTCCCGTTTGCCTCCCCTACTCACGCCAAACACTTCTGAAGCCACCTTCCGGACACATGTTGCCATCTTTAGCCACATGTCGTCGGCATCTTCTCCTTCTTCCCAAGGCCCCTCATCTAGCATCCTCTCCTTAAACGTTTGCGCTGCTTCCCCTCTACGCTTCCACCACTTCGTTCTCGTAATCTTAGGCCGTTTGTCCCGGTGGACATGTACCCGAAAGCGAAAGTCCGCCACCACAAGCTTATGTTGAGGGACAACACACTCCCCAAGTAACACCTTACAATCAAAACAAGCACGTCTATCCTCCCTCCTTGCAAGGATAAAGTCGATCTGGCTCGAGTGTTGTCCACTACGAAAGGTTACTAAATGAGATTCCCTCTTTCTAAAGAGGGTGTTCGCTATCAACAAGTCATAGGCCAGCGCGAAATTCAAAACATCCTCCCCCTCTTGATTCCTACTATCATACCCGAACCCCCCGTGCACCCACTCGAAACCTACATTAGTCGCACCAACATGGCCGTTGAGGTCTCCTCCTATAAAGAGTTTCTCACTGATAGGCACGGTACTAACCATGCTATCAAGATCTTCCCAAAATCTTGAATGTCTAACGGAATTATTGAAAGAAGATAGACAACAGCACCTCAATTGTCAGAAATGTTGCCCAAAGTTAAGACAGAACTTATTCTTTTTTTTCTGTAATTGCTCCAAACCTTCATTGCAAAAATTTTGAAAATTTGTGAGTATACTATGGCCTCCAAACCTACAGGTTTGTAAACTACTGATTTCTGATTTGAAGTCATTCTTATCAAGTAAAACCAGTAGGGGTAAACACCCTAGCAACTTAGCTGAAATCACCTGATAACAGATTTCCACACCTACAAAACAAATTCATATCAGGAGTTCCAGAGCTCCTCTAAAGATCTATTTTGCCAATCTAGAATATATATTTCATTGTTGCTAGTACAATATGCTTCAAAGAAATTGCAGGGTGCACTCGAAAAGGAAAATAAACTGCATGCAGGAACATGATACGGGTAGAAGTGTACTTCTCTAACAGCAGATGTGTGATCTTCCTCAAAGAAATAGTGTGGGTATATGAAATCACATTACCTGTCTTGTGGCAAGTTACACCCATCTCTCCACTTCAACAGCACCCTGTTCAGACCAGCAGAAGCACTTGCTAACGCTACGGCCACCATTAAGTCCACTGTGATATTTAATTGTTTGAAATCTGATGCTATTCCATGTTTTAGAATGAGCATGTCAGTACCCTCATCTGTAATCGGGTTCCATTAGGACAAACAGAGGTATAAGGAAAACTGATAGCTGAATATGGAATGAACACATGTCAGTACCCTCATCTGTAGTCAAAACATGGTATAAGGAAAACTGATAGCTAAATATGGAATGCATTATCCGGTGAACACTGGCAGAGAATATGTAAACTTCTCAAATATCAGTTTCTGAATTTCTAACTGAAAAAAGTTACAGACGATCTATTCGAGGCATCATGAGAGATATACCTTAGGTCCTGCTTGCCAATCATCTAGCCAAAACACTCCATCAGGGATATTCTTGCTCTGCACTATGATGCATATCTGAACAACTATTGCGGAGCAGATATACCTTAGCATCTCTATAAGCATATCAAAACAAGCACCTGCATTAAATAAAAATACAAAAAAAGAAAACATCACTGAATCAAGTATGTGGTAAGACCATGCAAATCAGCTCTCGCATAAGAGACACCTTTTACCCAGCCAGGAGTATTGGCAATTAGTGGCAGCATTTCATTCTGATCGCATCGATATTTTCCAACGAAATAGTCAGTACAAATGGAATAGGAAATTTGGATATGCTTCTGCATTTATTTTTGAAGAAATGTCACCAAAGAAGTCGGACCTAATCAAATTTGTAAATGGCAGTAGTGAAACCCATGCAGAGATAACATAAGTGAGATATTAAACAAACCATTTGCTCCGGCAAAACTTTAAAAGTCACATGGTCGTGCTAACAAACTACTACAACTGTTCTAGTAAACAGATGAAGAAGTCCAACAATAGAAATTGTGCACAAATCCTGAAGTGAAGAAATCAAATGAAATTACCACACACTGCTGCACTACCAGCTAATCACAAATCTTGAGGAGAAATTTTACACCTTTCAGCTTCCCGTAGAACCGGGTTTAGCAAACCAGCCCAAGCCAAAAATCATCTTGTTCGTGACAACACCTGTGCACTTTATTTGCAGGGTTGCCGCAGCTCGCGTGACCTTGGAAGAATAATGTGGTTGTGGTCTGAGAATCCATTAATCCTGTTGTAAAACATACCGACTCTATCTTAAAAGAAAAGGAGGAGGAATCATAATCCCAGTCCATTTGTATATGGGCTATTACCAAACTATTAGACCTTGGCAGAACTATATATATATGTGGGAGCTCTATATTGTAATCACCGATATTCAGAGGAATAAAGATGTCTCTTGTTTTCTACTTTTATATATTGTGTTGATCATGAGAGACGGAGAGTGAAAGGTCCTAACCACTAACAACATGTTTTATAACACGTTATCAGCAGGACAAGCTCTATATCGACGTCACCATTAAGGCCGCCGCCGATCTTCGACGTCGGTGATCATGCTGACGTCTCTGTTGTGACTACTTCGACGACGTCGATATCTGACATTATTAGCGGAACGGATCTGCTACCTCTACCTGCTACTGATTTGCACTACATCGACATGCACCGTCGCTGTCAAGCAGGCAGCTTTACGACAATGTCAAACGCCCTACGCGGTATGTATCTACTAACCACTGCCCTACGCGGTACGTGAGGTAGATCAATTGGCACCCCTATCAGGTATGAAAGAATCGCATCTTGCGTATAGCGTTTGTCCTGACCATCGGTCAGGCTATATTTTTTTTTATTTCTACACGTAGTAGATACATGTACAAGTAGTACATACATAAATATGTAAAAAGAAAAAGCGTATACGGTATTTGCTTCCACATGAGTTGCATCAAGGGTTAAAAAAACCAAGGAACACACGTGAGCTTGCATGGTCTAGATAGCTCCTGGTCTCGAAGGCACAGTGGGTCCGCTCCAGGGCCGGCTCTAGGGGGACAAACAGTGCGACGGCCGGGGGCCCTTGAACCTGGGGGGGGGGGGGGGGCAACTTCATATAGATAACCGGTATATATATTATGCAATTCACATAATCCTCTAAAGGCCCAATACAGATCAGCCCAATAATCCTAACATCAGCCGTATAGTTCTCAGGAAGCAGCGATTCCTGAGTCGCAAAAAAAAAAAACAGCGATTCCTTTCTTTTTTCCGGCGTCGCTTTCTATTCTAATCTGCCGCAGACGACGCTCGCTATTCTCGGTCGCCGCCTCCGCCTGCCCGCCTTGCCGAGTTGCCGGCACACCGCTGCGGCTGCGGCACAAGCAACAAGCTGCATTAGCTGCATTAGGGTCGGCTGAGTCGGGACCCACTCCCTTAGGGTCGGGCGAGTCAGAAGCCTTTCCCTCGAGGTCGGGCGAGACGGATTTTCACCTCGAGGGGTCGGACAAGGCCGTCTCGTCATCCTTAACCGTCGGCTGAATTAATGTTGATGCTTATTAACCCTTCGTCGTGGTACAATTATCCCTGAGGGAGGTCGGATGCATCAGGGATGGAATGACACAATTATCTCTCTCATTCCGAAGGTGGAACGACCACAGAAGGTGACTGATTTGAGACCCATTAGTCTATGTAATGTGGTTTATAAGTGGGGTCAAAAGTGCTTGCTAATAGATTAAGAGAGGTGCTCCCTGATCTTATTACTCCTAATCAAAGTGCTTTCGTTCCGAGGAGATTGATTTCTGACAACATTCTCATTGCCTATGAGTTGACTCATTACTTGGTGAATAAAAGAGAAGGGAATGTGGGCTATGCGGCTATAAAGCTTGATATGAGTAATGCCTATGATAGGGTCAAATGGTGTTTCCTGGAGAGCATGATGAGACGGATGGGGTTTCATAAGCAGTGGATCTCTCTAATTATGGAGTGTGTCACAACTGTCAGCTACCGGGTGAAAGTCAATGGTGATTTGTCTGAAAGTTTCACTCCGGAAAGGGGGCTGCGACAAGGGGATCCCCTGTCCCCTTATCTATTTTTGTTATGTGCTGAAGCGTTCTCAGCTTTGTTGAAAAAAAGGGGAAGATGATGGTTTACTTGCTGGAGTGAAAATCTGCCATAGTGCACCAAGCATTTCACACTTGTTATTCGCCGATGACTCTCTAATTTTGATTCGTGCGAATGAGGGGGATTGCAGGCACTTGCAGAGTGTACTCCAATTATATGAAGAGTGCTCAGGTCAAGTTATCAATAAAGCAAAATCTACTATCCTCTTTAGCAAGAACACAAAGCCGGATCAGAAGAAATTGTTGTGTGACCTGCTGCAAATGACTAAGGAGACTATGAATGAGCGGTACTTGGGGCTGCCTGTACATGTGGGTAAGTCCAAGATGAACACATTTGCTTACCTAAAGGACCGGATTTGGAAGCGTATGCAAGGATGGAATGAGAAATTTTTGTCTTGGGCTAGCAAGGAGATTTTGATAAAAGCCGTGGCACAGGCGATACCTACCTTTGCCATGGGCTGCTTTGATCTAACAAAGATGCTATGTGACCAAATTGGAGCTATAGTATGTCGCTTTTGGTGGAACCATCAAGAGGGAAAACATAAAATTCATTGGTTGAGTAAAGAACAAATGATGAAACCAAAAGAGGAGGGCGGTCTCAGATTCAGAGACATTCACTCTTTCAACTTGGCTATGCTTGCGAAGCAAAGTTGGCGCCTACTGCAGCAACCCAATTCCTTATGTGCCAAAGTGTTGAAAGCCAAATACTACGCCAATTCTTCGGTGCTCCAAGCTCAACCGAAGGCAGGGATGTCATATTCATGGCGAAGCATTTTGGAGGGCTTAGAAATTGTGAAGAAAGGCATGCTTTGGAGAGTGGGGGATGGGGTTGGCCTAAACATCTGGTCGGACCCGTGGATCCCGAGAGATTGCTCAAGAAGGCCGATTACTCCTCGTGGTCACAATATTCTCGTCGAGGTTGCTGAGCTAGTTGATCCCTACACAGGCCAATGGGATGAGCAGTTAGTGCGTGATCTTTTCTGGAACGATGATGCTGACCTGATCCTCGCTCTCCCTATCCACCAGGGCCGAGATAATTCAGTTGCCTGGCACTTTGACAAGCACGGTGCTTTCAGTGTTAAGAGTGCTTACAAGGTGGCGCGGGAAGATCAACTGAGAAATAGATTGTCTAATGGACAGCAAGGCGGGAGCAATTCTGGCACGAATGGACTGTGGAAAGAAATTTGGAAGATGAATTGTCCTAACAAAATTAAGCATTTTCTCTGGCGATTTGCTCACAATAGCCACCCTCTCAGATGCAACCTTGTGCGCCGAGGTATGAAGATCAGTACAAGGTGTCCAGTCTGCAACCATTTAGGCGAAGATGGTGGACATCTGTTTTTGAAGTGCAAAGTTGCAAAGCACTCTGGCGCCTGCTAGGACTGGAGGCTGAAAGAATTGAACTGATGTCAGTTCAAACTGCACTGGGTGCGGTTGAGGTAATTCTAAAAGCTAGAGAGCAGAAAAAGTTGTTGATGATCATTGCTCTCTGGTTCACCTGGTCTGAAAGAAATGCGATTAGGGAGGAAGGAAGACGGCGATGCCCTCGGATCATTGCCAGAAGTGTTGAATTGTATGTCAATGAGATGAACGTGTCCATCGGCTTGCCTTCTGCCAGGCGGAGTCGCCAACCAGCTCGCTGGACCAGGCCACCGGCGGACATACTGAAGCTCAACTGTGATGCTTCCTTCTTACCTGAGTCCATGACAGGGAGCTGGGGTGTTCTTATCAGAGATTGTGATGGTGACTTGGTGAGCACAGGAAGAGGTAGAATTAATCATCTCCTCAGTCCTTTCCATGCCGAACTCATAGCCTGTTTGCAAGGGATCCAATTGGCTGTGGATCTGGGCATTGGTCGTATCATCGTAGAGACTGACGCTCAAGAGGTGGTGAAGGCTATCAAGTCCAGTTCCTATGATGCGTCAGTTATGGGCCACTTAGTTGATGAAATTAAGTCCATATTGGCTTCAAATTTTCTTTCCTTTGAGTGTGTGTTTATTGGTAGAGAATGTAATAGGGCCGCCCATAAATTGGCCGTGCTGGGTTATGTGTGTAATGAGGGTGAAGAGGTGATCTCCAACTCTTTGCCTGAAAATGTATCTGTTATCGTTGCTAACGATTTGTTAGCGAATGAGTAATGAAAGAGACACCCAGATTCAAAAAAAAAAAGAGTTCGCCCTAGCTATTTTTTCTAGGACTGCCACTAGTACGGTGGTTGCGTCTTTTTGTGATTTTGTTACCTGCGGATCTAGGCCTTTGTTTAGTTACTTCTCTAAAACTTTACACCATAACACATCGGATGTTTGGACACATGTATGGAGTATTAAATGTAGACTAAAAAAATAACTAATTGCACAGATTACGTGTATTTTGCGAGACGAATTTTTGAGTCTAATTAGTCCGTGATTAGACAATGTTATGCTACAGTAAACATGTGCTAATGACGGATTAATTAGTCTTAATAATTTTGTCTCACAGTTTACAGGCGAGTTCTGTAATTAGTTTTTTTTATTAGTATCCGAACACTCCTTCCGACATCCCATAAAACATCTGATGTGATACCCTAAAACTTTACACCCCTGAACTAAACAAGGCATAGCGTTGTGGTATGTGCCCGTCTTTTGTGCCAACATGCAACACCAATCCAACCCGACTGTAGTTGTCCGGTGCCATTTTCAAGGGTTGGATTGATGGGTTGAACTATTTAAGACCAAACCGCGAATAAGGATTACTCACTCTATATCAAAATAGGCGACTTTATAAATTTAGACATGGGGACTAAGAAGGAGTAAAAAGAAATATGGGGTACATAGTACAGAAAATAAGAAAAAGAGATGAGGTTATCTATTTTGGTGGCAAATATGCCCGTGGTTGCAACAGGAGAAAAAGTTCCACACATTTAAGAAAAACAAAGACAAAATAATACATATCTCTTTATATTTTACTCTGTATAAAGTTTCGTCTAGAATTGTGCTTGAAACGATATTTGTTAGACTACATAAACTGAACAATTGACTTCAGATTTCAGTCCACAGTTTGATTGATTGAACCATATCGGCTGTGCAAGGTTGTAACAATAAGCTATATTTTATTTTTAATTAGAACTGTACCAATACTTTGTTGATGAAAAAATATATTTCTTAAAGAAAAGGTCAAGGGCTTAAAGGCGTATAATATTATTATATTACTATTGATATTTATGGGGAATGACTAAATTAGAACAGGAAGTTGAAAACTGACGATTAAAGTGGATGCTTATAATGCTTGGAAAAAGAACCGACGAAACCGGTTCGAATAGGGATGCGTGAAAAAAAAAGAGCATATCTAGTCCGGGGCAAGCCTTCGATTTGATCGTTATTTTTTGTTGAAGAAGATATGTTTGGTTGGGGCAGTGTTTGCGACGGCTACGGTGAGCTCAGGACGTTCAATGCTAGCGCACCAATGGCTTCTTGCTAGGGCTGCAGCTGCTGAAAAGCACTGTATCTATAATATTTTTACCTCAACCTGACAGCAGCAGCAACTCAAATTGTTTGCTTTAAGATAAGCCGAACATATATTTTTGTATCTCAACCCGTCAGCAGCTCTCACCGACTATAGTATTTTTTTTGCGATTAACCGACATTATTCTAACTTGTCGAACGTGCATGCGCACGGCGACATGCCTAGCACAAGAACCAGCGCAGCTGCTAGCGCTGCCTCTCTCTTCTTAGCCGTGCAGTTTGCTCACTTCTTCTTTTCAATTTTAGTGTGATGTGATTTGAATTGTTTTCCTTATTATTGATTGATTCTAAGCCAACGCGTCGTGGGTAGGACTGGTCTCTTTGCTGGGCGCAAACTTTGGATTGCGGGCATCAATGCAATATGGTGGGCGTATTATGTTATGGGAAGTAAAAAGTCGGGTTGAAAGAGACGCTTTGCTATATAGAAAGTAAAATGGAATTTTGGCTAGTTTATTTTATATTTAAATTAGAATTCCTATTCATATTCAGTTTATTCAAGCTCGGGGTTCATAAGTCTAGACGGAAGAAACTATTGACTACCGGTAGTTAGGACAGGCGGAGGAAAAAATGGCTGGAAATTTTGTATTTTTATTATTATAGATATTTATTATTTATATTTATATTTATATATTTATTCTTGAAGTGTGAAAGAACCGAAAAAAAAGAGAAATAGTGCTTGGGAAAAAAACGGAAGGCAATTCGGAACAGAGAAAAAAAAAGGAAAAATGAAAATCGGAGCGTGAAAGGTGGTGCTCGGGACAAAATTTAAAAAGACGAAAGGTGGTACGACGGACTCTAAACGGTAGGATTGATTTTATTTCCTCGTATACGTGTCCATATTCATAGGTTGCTACGTAATCCAATAGGCATCGGACTCAGTATCATCGCAGACTTAATTAGGATTTCTATTCCTATTCAGTTTATTCAGGCTCGGGGGTGATATAAGTTTAGGCGAAAGAAATCTTAGAGGAAGAAACTCTCGACTAACGATAGTAAGGCGAGGTGGACGAAAAAAAAGTCAGCCTCTTTATTATTAGTGTCGGTGTTTGAGATCAACACCAACGAATAAATTTGTATGCGTGTCTGAGCTCGGATGGTGTGCAAAGAGGACACGAGAATATATATTGGTTTAGGTAGAACGCCCCTACGTCCAGTGGCGAGTGGCTCGTGTTACTTGCACTTGAGTTTGTAGTTGGGATTACAAACGGTCGAGAGAGGGATCGGCTCTCAGGTCTATGTAGATTGAGTGTGTTTGTTCGCTTGGACATGGTCGTAACCTGCTTGTCTTGTGATTCCCCGCATGGGACGCCCTATCTCCCCTTTATAGTAGAAAGTGAAGACATGTTACAGCGAAGGGAGGGAAGAGAAAAAGAAGGAAAAGAAGAAAGAGAAAAACAAAAAGATAGGAGTGGTCTACAGCGTCGTTCCTCTTCTTCTCGCGGGCCCCTTATCATTTCGGGGATAGAGACATGCGTCATCCCTGAGTCCTGTTCGTCACTGGAACAACGTGCTTTCCCGGTCAATCCAGACTAGGCGTCCCATCCCGTGACAGGAGTTAGAGGAGTCAAACAGCTGATGGTGATGCGGGCCGTACGGGGATTAGGCAGCATAGTGCTTTCCTATTCCACGTTATGGGTCGCCGTGGGTGCCTCGACATGATCCGTCACTGTTCCGGGTCATGCCGAGGCGTGTGAGTCTAGTCCGGAGTGATTAGGAACGGTACGGCCCCCTGACATGCACACATCCCTCGCCCGAGGGTTTATTTGCATAAACTCCGTCGGGCGAGGCGGAAACCCCCTTCGCGGGGTCGGATGGCACGGGGCCAGTCCCCCTTGGAGTCGGGCGAGACGGAGAGTGCGGTCCTAGGGTCGGCTGAGTCGGGACCCACTCCCTTAGGGTCGGGCGAGTCGGAAGCCTTTCCCTCGAGGTCGGCCGAGACGGATTTTCACCTCGAGGGGTCGAACAAGGCCGTCTCGTCATCCTTAACCGTCGGCTGAATTAATGTTGATGCTTATTAACCCTTCATCGTGGTACAGGTATAGTGAGAGGGAGTACTTGAACAAGGGCCACACGCGAGGAGGCGCGCGGGCGTGGAGCAGAAGTACAGCGTGGCACTGCCGCTCTTGCTTCGGCGACGGAGGAGGGACGACATCCGGTTTGGCGGTTTGGGACGGTAAGCGTAGGCGGGCCCTAGCGGACAGGGGCAGATTGAGCGACCGTCCGCGTGCCTTATGCCTGACAGACTAGCCGTAGTGGGTACTCTAAAAACGATACTCTAAAGCTTTAGAGTATGAATATAGAGTAAAAACTGCTGCACTGGGTACTCTAAAACGATACTCTATCATTTCTCTCACTCTATATTTAGAGTGGTACAATGTTTACTCTATAGTGGGCAGTGGCGGGTCCCACTAGCTAAACAAAGGGAAAAAAATGCTATAACTCACAAACCAAAAATCCAAATTAAATTTCGATTGCACCATTAAATTCGTCTCAATAAATCCTTCAAAACTAGATCACACATGGATATATTTAGATAAAGTGACAAGTGGGTCCCACAGTGGATAGAGTGGATAGAGGATGATATAGAGGATGGATGAGTGCGGGAGAATTGAGTATAGATGAGAGAATCTTGCTGACTAGGACATATAGATGATAAATATAGAGGTACATGAGTGTGGATAGCCTGATTCCGAAGTCCCCGAGCCGTAGATGGTCCACCAATCAATTGCTCCCATTGAGTAGGAGTATGCATCTTGTTGGACAGCGGGCAGCGCATGCACGCCGATCCGGTGGCCTTCCCTTCCCTTTTGTAGGTGCTGTCACCGAGCTCGGGCTTCTCGGCGTGCGGGCCTTCGAATCAGGCATGGGGCGATTGCTGGACCGAGTCCGATTCGGAGCCGAGCGCGAGTCTGCCACGCGCCTACTACGCCTAACGAACACGGAGCGGAAAGAGACGACGCTGCCCAGTGGGCCAAACCTGTCAGAGAACAAGAGAGAATGCTGTTGGTCTGCTAGTTGGGTCACGGCCCGTTATGGCGGGGAGCGCGCTCGTGGGGCGGGACCGTGGGCTGGCAACTGGCCGATGCCCGAGGCCGACAAACTGCGGAGCGCGCACGAGGGAGAAAAAGGCCAGGCCGGTGTGCGGGGTTGAGGGAGCTTGGCCCAGCAGACCGAAAAGAAGGAAAATGAGTGAGGATAAAAGGGAAAGGTTTAATTTTCCTACTAGGGCTTTAAACTAAAACAAACTCTCCAACCGGGGAGACTAACAATACTAGTCATATACAAATAAAGCATTGCACTAGCATGAATGCATCGGATAGCTTTATATCCTGTGATTTATTGTTCGATCTTTTTTTTTAAAAAAAATAATGTTTTGTCTAAACAAAAAATTGAAATCTAATACTAAAAATTGTCTACATTTTATAAAATTTGAGAACTCATATAATTAGTTTTATTAACTATTTAGCGAGACGAATCTATTAATTCTAACTTGGCCATGACTAGCCTACATATATGGTGCTACGGTAAATATGGGATAATTACGCTAATTAAGATTAATAGATCCGTCTCACCAATTATTCGTGGCTTATGCAATTAGTTTTGAAATTAGTTTACGTTTAGTTCTTCTAATTAGCATCTAAACATAGTGCTCATTTTTAGCAGCTACATCCAAACAGCTTAAAAAACAGGGTCGTCGCCAAATCTCACTCAGACTCATTGTGGAGAGGCGCGACCAGCCTTGGACGTCGAACACGTACGCGGCGGCCGTGACTAGTGGAAGCATGGAATGACGAAACTGTCAATTGTGTCCATCCAGCAGCTGGAAAATCTCTCCGTCCCCGGGCATTCTGAGTGTGCAGCAGGTGAGCGAAATCACACAGGGCCTGTTTGATACGGCGACACGGAGCAAGTGCAATTAATGGCGCCGGCGCGGCGGACGAACCCTATCGCCGCCGTGGCGTGACAGGCGCTACTCGGGCTCGGTGTGGAACTTGCTCGTCGGCGCTCCCAGGTGCAGCCCGTGGACGCGAAGCATGGTGAGGACGGGTCGGCGCACCTCCACCAGCTGCTCATGCTCCTCCTCCTTGGGTAGCCCAGCAGCTCCGTGCACCTCCACTGCACGACGCCCAACAGCTCACGGCCAGGTGAGAGGGCGGAGCAGATCTTGCCAGCGAGGGCCATGGGTCAAACGAGTGAGCGAGAGGGAGGGAGAGAGCAGAGCAGGGACGGGGATGGCGGGGATGTGGTCCTGCTCCGGTGGGAGAAAGAAGTCCAAGGCGTGGTGAAGACGACGCCACGGTGAAGTCGAAGGCGCGGTGGGTGAGAGGAAGGTAACGCTATCCTCTCGTGGACGCCCAAGGCAGCAGGGCCCTGGAGAAACGGCCCTTATTTCCGTTTTATGGGAGCCATGAGAGAGAGAGTGAATTTTGCATCCCAAGGGCCAGGCTCGCGAGTGAATCAAACAAGGTCGGTTACAGCTGGAGGGCGCAGGATCACCCCAAAGCCCCATATCAAAATGGCCCACACTTTCTCGACGGGGAACCGAAGTAAGGCACAAGCCAAAAGTGGTAGGCGCAGTGGAGCTGCTGTGACCGATGCGCGCACGTGCCGATGAGAGGCGGCTGCGGCTGTGAGTTGTCACGCCGACGCTCCGGAGCGGCCGACTTGAGATGAGCAGACGATGGAGGGAGGAAAAAATAGCCCTCAAACCCTTCACTGGCCCTGTTTAGTTTCCCCAACTAAACTTTAGTCCTGCATGCAGACGACTGGGAACTAAGATACAGGAGTTGGGAATGTATGAGGATGTTCAACGACCAAAGCTCATTGCCGTGGATCTGTGTTGGCGATTTTAACGAGGTCCTGCATGCCAATGAGCAGTTTGGGGGGCTGGAAGATGTGAGCGACAAATGGAAGGTTTTCGTGAAGCGGTGTCTGTATGTGGCTTCAATGATTTGGGTTTCATCGGACTGCCATACACATGGGATAACCGTCAAGATGCTGAACACAACATCAAGGTGAGACTTGATAGAGGACTGGCGACTGACTCTTTCTTAAGTCTGTTCAGAGATGTGAAGGTATGGCACGTTCAAACTACGACATCAGATCACTGTGCTTTGGTGGTGGAATGTTTGGAACACTCTCTGAACCGGAGGAGAAGGAAGAGAAATTTTCGCTATGAAAATATGTGGCAACGGGATCCCAGTTACATGGCTCTTATCCGCGATGAATGGACCACACAACCAAGAGCAGGCGGGCTGGAGGTCATGAACAGGAGGTTACTGACGAGATGAACAGCAGACTCACAAGGCCATATTCGGCCACTGAAGTGGAGAAGGCTCTAAACCTCATGAAGCCGAACAAGGCCCCTGGCCCCGACGGCTTCACAGCGGGCTTCTACCAATTGCATTGGGAGTTGATGGGCAATGATATTACAGCAGCAGTGTTGGATTTTCTCAATGGAGGTACTCTTCCTGATGACCTTAATAGTACAACAATTGTCTTAATTCCAAAAACAAGGAATCCGCAGGAAATGAAAGAGTACCGTCCTATCTCTCTGTGTAATGTTTTGTACAAAATTTGTTCCAAGGTGTTAGCTCTGAGGCTGCGGGAATTCTTAGATGAGATAATCACTGAGGAGCAAAGTGCCTTTGTGCCTGGACGTTTGATAACGGATAATGTTTTGATAGCTTACGAGTGTATCCACTATTTGAAAAGAAAGAAAGGAAAATCTGGGGCTTGTGCTGTCAAACTGGATATGACCAAGGCCTATGATAGAGTGGAATGGGAATATTTAAGGAAGATCATGTTGAGATTGGGTTTTCACGTGGATTTTGTGCATCAGATTATGAGGTGTGTAACTTCAGTCTCCTTTTCTATCAAGATCAATGGGTCTATGACTGACACCTTCAGACCATCGAGGGGCATCAGGCAGGGTGACCCCATATCACCCTATCTCTTTCTCTTGTGTTCTGAAGGGCTATCTTGTCTCCTAAAAACTGTTGGTCCAATGCACTTATCAAGGGGTATTCGAGTTGGTATTCACTCCCCCTGGATATCGCATCTTCTTTTTGCGGATGATTGTATAGTTTTTTTCTGAAGCATCGCAGGAAGGGGCCAGCAGACTCAAGGACATTTTGGAAGTGCATCACCGTGGCTCGGGGCAGTTGGTGAACCGAGATAAGTCGACCATGTTTTTTAGTAAGAATTGCACCCAAGACATGAAGCAAGTGGTCAGCCATGGCCTCAATATCCACAAGGAGGCCTTAGCTGAGCGATATCTGGGGCTACCCACTGAGGTGGGCAGGAACACGGCTGAGGTGTTTGAATACCTGCCGGCCCAGGTGAAAGGAAGGATAGAAAGCTGGTGTGGATGTGAGGCTAGCTGTGCGGGACGAGAAATATTGATAAAGTCGATCGCCCAAGCAGTTCCAACGTATTCTATGAGCTGTTTTTTGTTACCGGTCAACACTTGCAAGAAGATGAAATCTCCG
This sequence comes from Saccharum hybrid cultivar R570, assembly GCA_038087645.1. Classification (NCBI taxonomy): domain Eukaryota; kingdom Viridiplantae; phylum Streptophyta; class Magnoliopsida; order Poales; family Poaceae; genus Saccharum; species Saccharum hybrid cultivar. Next base: position 4,733,318 of record JAQSUU010000671.1, on the reverse strand, counting down.
ATAGCAAATTATTGGTGGGGCAGCTCGGTGGATAATCGGAAAATGCACTGGATGAGTTGGGAGCGGCTGAACCAACCCAAGTGCAAAGGAGGAATGGGGTTCCGAGATATCAGGTGCTTTAACCTTGCAATGCTAGGGAAGCAAGGATGGCGGCTGATCATTAGACCGGACTCGTTATGTGCAAGAATACTCAAAGGTAGATACTATCATGACACGGAATTTATGCGAGCTACTAGGAAAAAACATGCCAGCAGTATTTGGAGGGCTATCCTTGCTGGCCGTGAGGCATTGCAACATGGCTTGATAAGAAGGGTAGTCAATGGAGAGAGTACAGAGATATGGAGGGATCGGTGGATCCTAGATCATTTTGGAGCTAGGCCGATCACATCAAGAGGCGAGGGCCATCCAGTTCTTGTCTCTGAATTACTGCAGGATGGCTCTTGGAATGAAGGCCTACTACGGATTTTTTTCCTGCCTATTGATGCAGCAGCGATCAAGAAACAACCAATCGGTAGAGGTGACTCAGATTACTGGGCCTGGGATTTGGAGAGGTCTGGAATTTACACGGTGCGTTCAGCATACAGACACTTGTATAAGAGGAAGTCTGAAGAGCTCTTCTCTCAGCTGCCCAGCACATCTGACGACGGATTGTGGAGGAAGGTATGGAAGCTGGACGTACCTCCTAAAGTGCGTGTTTTCTGGTGGCGGGTTTTGAATGATTTTCTACCAACACGCCAAGAGCTATGTAGAAGACATGTGGAGCCAATTTCCAACTGTGAAGTGTGTGGGGATCCGGTGGAGTCTATCAAACATGTTCTTCTAGACTGTACGGTGGCAAAGCTCTTTTGGGAACAGACCAAGATGTCATCGCAAGTGAAGGTGCCCAACCTGAACCCAACAACCTGGGCGTCGGACCTGTTGTCAGATCTATGCATGAAGCAAGACCGAGCAGTCATCTTATGCGGTATGTGGGCGCTGTGGATGATGCGTAATAAACGGCGCCATGGCGAACTCTCTATGCCTATTCATCAGGCAGTGATTTGGGCCAGGGACACGGCCTTTGATCTTTGGCAGCTGAACCACAAAGATGAAGTTGTGGAGAGAACAGTCAAGAGATGGAAGAAACCTTTGCAGGGGTGCCTGAAAATTAACACGGATGCCGCCTTCTATGATGAAAGCAAACAAGGGGCAACTTCGTGTGTTATCAGAGACCATAGCGGCGCCTTTTATGCAGCACAAGCAAAGTGGTATGATAAAGGCTTTGATGCATGTTCCATGGAAGCTTTGGCCTGCAAGGATAGTTTGATTTTTGCCAGCCAACTAGGAGTGCAAAACGTGGCAATGGAGACTGATTGCCTACAACTGGTGCAACTGTGGAACAAGAGAGACTCTCAAAGATCGATTATTGATTCAACGTTGAAGGAGATTGCTGAACTCAGCCTTGCTTTCCAATCCTTTACGCTTTCTTTTGTTAGTAGACTTTGTAATAAGGTAGCGCATTCACTGGCAAAAGAAGTGTCAGCGTCGCATCGCTCGGAGACGTGGCATGTAACTCCGGCATGCGTATATGATCAAATTGTGCTCGAGGCTTCGGCCGACTGTTAATGAAAAGCAGGGCTGTCACAAAAAAAAAACTAAATTTTAGTCCCTATCACATCAGATGTTTGGACACATGCATAGAGTACTAAATATAGATTAAAAAATAATTAATTACACAGATTGTGACTAATTTGCGAGACGAATTTTTTAATCCTAATTAGTCCATGATTTGACAATGTGGTGCTACAGTAAACATGTGCTAAAGATTGATTAATTAGGCTTAATAAATTCGTCTTGTGGATTACTGACGGAATCTGTAATTTGTTTTTTTATTAGTATCGGAACACCGCATGCGACACCCCATACGACATACAATGTGACACCTGTTAAACTTTAATCCCTGCACCAAACACCTCCAACGCATTTAGCTTTAAAAAAATGTAAACGCATTTAATTGGCGAGGGGGCCCAGGCCGGTCAAGGCGTCCTGCTCATAGTTTTGGCGTCCTGCTAAACACTCTGTTCATCGGATAGTTTCTGCGGTTGATAAGTCGGCTGGTGCTGTTTTGTTACGAGAGAAAAACACTGTAAAATGACTGATAAGTCATGCTGATAAGTTGAAGCAAATAGGTGTTCGCTTATTTCTGGTGTTACTTCGCTGTTCGCTTTCAAAAGAAACAATGTAAACCCATTTAATTTGCGAGGCGCATTTTGGAAAAGCTAGGCTGAAGTTTCAGAAGGCATTCGATAGAATGGATTCCACATTTCCATCTGAGGAGATCAGAGTATATAATACCATGATATTGATATCCCTCCAGCACCAGAGGTTTCAGAAGGCATTCATCAACTACACGGCGCGCGCATCTCGGAATTCAGCAGCTCTTATAGTCTTACTATTTTAGCATTACTATATTCGATCGACTCCGGCCGGGCAGAACATGGAGTCGACCATAGTTCTGTCATGATACCGTGACACTTTCGTTGTTATTTGACAATTAGTGTTTAATTATGATTTAATTAAGCTTAAATGATTCGTCTCGTGAATTTCGTCTAAAATGTGTAATTATTTTATTTTTTATCTATATTTAATAATTCATGCATGCGCCTAAAGATTCGATGTAACGAAGAATTTTAAAAAAATTTGAAAAAATTTGGGAACTAAGCAGGCCCTGAGTATCTGAGATATGCGTGATTCTGTGTGTTCGTAGCTGTGACTGTGTTAGTTAATTATATTATTTATTTACGTATTTTTAGTGCTGTTGTGTGAGTGTTTGTTGCGCGTATATATGTCGTGAATAATGTAATTGTAGTATCTTATTACAAGCAGTCAAGCACATCAATGGGACGAAAATACCTCGTTTAATTTCCACACAAGGATAATGCGAACGAGGTTAGTTTCCCGTCCGCCGCGTCGCCAACAGCCCCCAACCACGCCTACTTTCCCCATGAGCGCTACCAGGTACACCATCGCCGCCACAGCGATCCCGTGTGGTGCTGGTGCCGTTCCAGATCTGCGGCTGCGCCTCAATTGCTCGCCGTCGGGAATCGGGGGATCGTCCTCTGACGAACCACCAACATCGGCCTGTCTGTCGCCGTGCGGATCAATCGAGCTAGTCGATGTCAACAGTCGGCCTCCTCTGCTCAGTCTTGGCTCCTCTGCCTCCGCGGCCGGGTTGCCCGGGTTGAGGTTGACGAGGTCGTCGTCGACACTCGACACCAAAAATTAGCTCCCCCACGCCGCGGGCGGAATCAGCTCTTCTGGTCTTGTTCACCTCGTCGGGTTGTCGTGTGATTGGGCTCCTCCTCACCGAGGCCGGCGTTCACCCACCGTGCAGGTATGGTCCACATCTGCACTGTTGGTAGAGGCCGATGCTGTTCACGTCAGCCCTGGTAAGCAGGCGTGGGTGTGCGCCTCTAGTCTCGCAGTGTGTGCAGGAGGCCGAAGAGGAGGCGCTGCGAACTCGTTGCCGCTGCCGGGGAAGCATTGAGTTTCCTTTGATGAGCTCTTAGATTAATACATGCAGTGGAAACATTGCAGGTAAGAAACGCCTTTCTTTTCACAGTTCTGTGTTCTGTGATGTGATTTATAGGTTTCAGATAACCTACGAGGGCATGTTTTGTTTTGCTTTCTGCAGTGCCTCTGTTCTCAGTGTCGGGGCCTGAAGGTGCTCATCTATCAATCAACGATAAACTAAGCTTTCAGATTGCTTTTCATGTGACATGAATTTGGATTTTCTTGTATTGCCATTTGTCATTTAATTTTCAGGCTTGGAGGATCATTTGCATTAATCCAGAGAATAACCAAAGTGCACCTCAGGGACCGGGTAACAAAGAAGTTGTATCTGACTGACAACATTCATGTTCACTGCTTGGACAGCCTGACTAAGGTCAGCCTGAAACAACTGCAAAACTATATTTCAGCTACAACGTCATTCACTTGCAGTTAACACATTTTTTTGAACATACACCCAGTTTTCCATGTTTCCAACTGAAGAAAGCTGTATCTCCCCATCATCAGGTGAGCACCGAATTGCCTGACCCAACTTTTGAGTTTCAGGTCCCTCGTCAGATACTTGACCGCCTTCACCAACATCGGGATGATATCGTTCCCGTGCTCGAGCTAGAGGGTTGCCCTGTTACAGACTTGCAACCCGGGGTCCAGCCCAGGTCTGTATCACCATGTAGATCGGGGTGGTAATTGGACAGCCCAAGACACGTGATCTTTCTTACCTCGTGGAAGAAAGGCCCAGGAGTTGATATCAGCCTATTTAGCAAAAGGCCTACGACTAAAGATGGCAATGGGGACCCGCGACCCGATACCCGATGAGTATTTACTCCATTAGGGTACTAATATGGAGTAAAACTCGTACCCATGGGTACGTAAACGGAGCAAAACCTTCACCCATCGGGTACGTAGGTACGGGGACGGTGTAGCAGGCCCCATACCCGTTTACCCGTGGGTAAAAAATACCCGGCCCAAAATTAAAGAATTATTATGGTGCTATGTGATTGGTGGTTGCAATAGAAATTATTATGCTACTATTTTGTCTATTTTTTTTGTTCTAGGAGTGATGGTTGCTTGTGATTTGTGAATTGCTGATTTTCTATGAGGCAACAAAAGGACTTTTGGTGGGTATGGGTGACCCGCCGGGTATAATTTACCCTGACGGGTATGGGTCTGGGGAAATTCCCCCACCCGCAACCAGATATGGGGATACCCACGGTGTCATATTGTTATCATGAGGATGGGTCTGGGGAGTCCATACCCAACGGGGATTTACCCATTGCCATCTTGACCTACGACATGCAATTCCACAAAGGCTCGTGGCAAGTTGCTGAGATGCCCCTTTTGCTTCGTTGGTCAATGCCGGTGCTTCTTTGGGTGGAGTAGAGACCAGAAGCGTTCTGTAACAACTCTTTAATATACTACTAGTATTATATAGGATTACAGTACAGTAACGACAACGCGTTGTGTATACATCTGACCCCTCGTGTATTTGTATACATCATTACAAAAGTGAGATTCTGTAGAAAAAACATAACAAATTAATCAACAACATTAAGGCCTTGTTTGGATGTCAAATTCACCTCAATTCACGTGTGTTAGGGTAGAATTTAGTTTAAGTTCCCACTCCAATAATCCACCTCAACACACGTAGATGGATACGGATATGATAACATCCAAACAAGCCCTAAGTGGTAAAGCACAATATCACCGGCGAGGGTGACAGCATCGGTGTACATAGGAGCATGTAGCTACGGGGAAAAAAATTTCGGTGGGACACTTCCCATGGGGCAATCGGACAACCGGACACGTATCACTAACGAAATTTTGTTCTGACGGCGGAGGCTAGACTTGGGCATGCACGTGCATTTGCATGGCTTCCTCTTCCACATCGAGGTGAAGCACGAGGAGGCAGTAGAAGAAGTACTCCCCAACGGCGAGGAGCCCGAGGCAGACGCCGGCACGGAGGGACGGCGGCATGCTATTGCTAGATGGAGAGAAATTGCAGATGAAGGAGAACATGATGAATGCACCCAGGAGGATTGCCGCGTACCCGAGGCCGCAGCGGAGCCATTGGCGCTGGCGGCGGCGGAGCCATGGGCACAGGTGATGGCGGTGGAGTCCCGCCGGCCAGTGGCGGAGGAGCCGGCGCCGGAAGTAGAGGGCGGCGTTGAAGAACATGAAGGCGGAGTACATGAGGATCAAACGGACCTCGTACCGGTACTTGATTATGCAGACGATGAACGCCAAGTTCACGAGAAGTATCGCGAGCGCCGAGAGCAGCATGGTCGGATGATCCGCTGGTGCATAAGCCACTCGCTCGAACCACTGGTTTCTCCGAGTACCCGCAGCAACGGGAGGTGGAGGAGGCGCTGCCCAACATTCAGGACGACCACGCTGAGCTTCTTGATCCATTAATAATCGAGGATCTTGCTACTTGCCTAGCTTGGCTGCTTGGCGAGAGCTAAGCAAAGGATTTGGTGGTGCGCGCACGGTGAGGAATTGCTGGGCTGGCCCCGGGCGGCAGCCGGGCATGGTTTATAAGACTACCGCAGCGGGTACTCTAAAACGATACTCTAAAGCTTTAGATTATGAATATAGAGTAAAAACTGCTGCACTGGATACTCTAAAACGATACTCTATCCTTTCTCTCACTCTATATTTAGAGTGGTACTGTGTTTACTCTATACTCTATAATGGCGGGCCACACTAGCTAAATAAAGGAAAAAAATGCTATAACTCACAAACCAAAAATCCAAATTAAATTTCGATTTCACCATTAAATTCGTCTCAATAAATCCTTCAAAACTAGATCACACATGAATATATTTAGATAAAGTGATAAGTGGGTCCCCACAGTGGATAGAGTGGATAGAGGATGATATAGAGGATGGATGGGTACGGGAGAATTGAGTATAGATGAGAGAATCTTGCTGACTAGGACGTATAGAGGATGAATATAGAGGTCCGGTTGAGCTCAAAGTCAAACACAACCTGTCCTTTCCAGCTTTAATTCTACAACCTGAGCTTTCCTGCTACAACCTGGGCCTCGTTTAGTTCGGCGAATAGAAAAGAAAAACAATGTATCAGAATTCCTGTAGCATTTCGTTTGTATTTGGTAAAAATTATCTAAATTTTGACTAACTAGGCTTAAAATGTTCGTCTCGCAAAGTACAACAAAACTGTGCAATTAGTTTTTAATTTCATCAACATTTAGTACTCCATGCATTTGCCGACATTTTGATGTGACGGGGAATCTTCTTTTTGCATAGTGGAATTTAGGGGAGAATTGGAGGAACTAAACAAGGCCCTGAGCTTTCCGCTTTCCTGCTACAACCTGAGCACCTGAGCTTTACTGCTACGGCCTTGTTCACTTCCCCATCCCAATCTAAAATATTTCCTCTTCCACCCATCACATCAAATCTTTTGACGCATGCATGGAACATTAAATGTAGGTAAAAAAATAACTAATTGCATAGTTTGTCTGTAAATGTCGGGACGAATCTTTTGAGCCTAGTTAGTCCATGATTGGACAAATTTTGTCAAATAACAACAAAAGATGCTACAGTAACTTTTCACCTACTTTTCGCGAAGTGAACACACCCTACAACCTGAGCTTTCCTGCTAGTTTCTGCAACCTGAGCTTTCCGCCCTGCTTTTCTTTTTTATGTTAATTGTAAGAGTATCTCCAAAAGTTTGGCATATAGGTTTGACATCCTAAAATTTTTAGCAAAATGAGAAAAATATTTCTCTAATAGTTTGGCATCTTTGGCAAGTTGGCAAATCTCGGTCGATTGCGCGCATATATGCGCGCGGGGCACCGGCCGCGCATCGTAGTTTCCTCGTGCTTAGCGGGACTCTTTGTTCGCTTAACGGGGCTCTTCGTTCACTTAACGGGTCTTTTCGTTTCATTAGCGTTTTTTTGAGTTTTTGGAAACAAAATTTGCCAAACTGTCGAAGATGAGATTTTTTTTTCCTCTTCATATTATTTTAGGAGTTGGCAAACAACAAGATTTGGGAAACAAAATTTGTCAAACTGTTGGAGATGCTCTAACCCTTTGGAACTTGGTTTTTTTTAATATATTCTCTCAGTAGGGGTTCCTGCTTGCCTAGAATTCTCGGCGACACCCCAACTCTTCTCTAAAAAAAACACAACCCGAGCTGAGTATATCGAATTATCGCCGACACACCAAATCAGCTCGATCGTCTAGAATTTGATATGCGTGTTTGTTGATCGGCCAAAGGTCGAGTTTGACTAATGACGGGCAGCGTGCCCTGTCGCTCTGGCCAGGCCAGCTACGAATTCGTGACGAGACGATGCCGGAGACGACGATACCCACCACTAGCGCCGTCCTCGTGGCTGCCCGGTGCCAACGTGGCTGTTGCTATGTGAGGCGCAGGCGCGCGTCCGTAGTTGGGTATGGTTTTGGGTGGAATGAGGGGTTAGTGGTCTCGACTCACAGGCTCACACCGACAGACAGCTGAAAAGTGTTCCCCGTGGACGTAAATAAATACAGAGATTTACTAAAATTCAGGTGCCAGAATTTTAGTTTCCTTTCAGGTGAGGGTTATTACATATATTTTATATTAAAATTGTAGATTTCGTTTATTGCAATTTCAGTAAACGCAATCTGTAATTTTCGGAACTGAGAATAAAAAACCCGTTACACAGAACCACAAACCTGACAAAATCTGATTTGTGTTGGCACAAAGACAATTAACATTTTACAATTATTTTCTATAGAAAGACAATGACAAAATTTAATATGTTATAACACAAAGATAAATAACAAATTACTAAAGTAATAATTTATTTGTACTAGTTAGAGGTACAAGAGTGTTACTTGAAATCATCTTAAAATTCAGGCACCTTAAATATAGGAGAAGTGATAAATATAATGGAAAATTATTTCCTATTCCTAGAGAGTAGTTACTCCTACGTGTATATCTTTAGATTTATGGTGTATAAGGGCCAACGAAGTGGATGTTGACGAAGTATATGATCATACTAGACCATCTATGGTAGTATATATGTCAAGTATGCAAGTATACATTGAGTATGCGGTTATACTTATTTTGTATACTACTATCATAGTAGTATAATAACATATTAAAAATATGGGTTCTTTTGAAAAATTTTCAATAATATGATTTGGAGTATCATAAAATCAATATATAAATATACTTAAATTGATAAATAAGTATGCACACATACGCAATGTTGTTTATTGAAGGTGGGAGTAACTACTCCCTGGAGTACGATAAATGCACCCAAATATAATAATATATGTGTTATACAGTTACTATGATTGAAAATAAACTACTACTAGTTGCGATGGTGCTCAGTCCATTCACGAAATCAACAAGAAGCGTCGTGAGAATTAGTTCAAGATCCCAGTTCCATTGTAATTTGCAAAATCACGCAAAAATAGGATAACACGATAGGCGATAATGTTCATAGGTGAAACCAGTATTATCTTTCTCATTTCAAATGGTAAATATAAAGGTTCTTTGGTTGCGTTTGGGTTTAGCTTCTGAGCCAAACGCTAAGCAGGTAAAATCAAAAGCTTATTGGGTTAATTGGATTCATGCCATTACAAAAACAGTGTTTCTGAGACTTGCCATTACAATTCGTCTAATTGGAAACTTGTCATTGCAATTTCAGCTCTACCCGAGTGTTGCCGGTTTGTACATTTGGCCGTCGGTTGGCCCACCTGCAGGCTGTACGCGCGTACAGGGAGCGGGTATCGACAGGCATTTGATCTCGGCCACGACCCAGCGCTTGGACACCGTCTTCATTCCGTCTCCTTCGCCGGCCCCTTCTCCACAAACCCTAAATCAGCGATTAGGTGGCGACGGCACAGGAGATTCGGCGGCGGCGGCGGCAGCGGCGGCGGCGAGGGTGACCTGTTGGTGGTGGAGGCTTGGCCTCAGCTTTTCCCTGTCTCTGTCCCTGCGGCAATGGTGGATGGATGAGCTCCACGGCGCTGGTCCCTAGGTGGGTCGCGGCGACGATGGAAGGCGCCGACGGCAGGTATGCATCTGACCGAATCCCTCTCGACCTGACCCAAGATGAGGAGACTTAGAACGGGTAAATCGACCCCAACACAGTAGGCGTGCTGCATTACCCTTGATATTTTACCTTTCGATTTCCATGGTGATAGGCCTGATTTCTTCGCGCTAGAGCTGAAAGTGGAAGGTTTCTGTACAACAGATGCCTTCGGTAGAAAATCTTACAAAAAGGGTGCAATTATTAAGTGGGATGTGGAGATAGGCTCTTTTACACTAGAGATGTTGATGACCAACTTGTGCAATGAAGTGAAATGGTCCTCTAACCAGTCTGCGCGCGTGTGGTTTTTTGACAAAAATCTGCATGAAGATGTCAGACTACTCCATGAGGGGCAGATGGCAGAACTCTTTGCCATGTATCAGCAAGAGATGTGTTGCCAGTTTGTAGTTGGAGTGTTTGACAAAGAGGTGTGTAGTGAGCCTGAATTTGATGATTTAGCGGCTCTGTGTATGATTCCATCAGATGATCCTATGATTAATAAATACCCAAAGCACAGTCATGTTTGCAATGAAAACCCCACTATAGCCAACCAAAGCACAACACCCAATGGTGCTACTACCCAGCCCATAGCAAATGATGCAAAAGTTGAGGGTGAAAGGGAGCCTGATATGTTTGACAACGAGGAGGAGTATGTTGGTGTTGATGACGAACATATTTACACTTCAGTCCCATGTGCACATACAAACTTTGCTGACAATGTAGCAGATGTTGATGATGATGTTGTTGATGATGTTAATGCCGAAGGAGGAGTTCCTCTAGAGGCACAAGTCAATGATGTAGATCCTCAGGAGATACATGTCGTGCATGATCCAGAAAATCCCAACATAGTGAAGGGGGCCTTATTTCCTGACATAGTTTCATTCAGGAAGGTTGTGAGGCACTATGCTGTGATAAGGGGTTTCGAGTTGGCTGACATCAAGACCGACCCGACTAGATTCATTGCTAAGTGTAAAGCAGAGGGTTATCCTTGGCGGATACATGCTTCCATAATTTTTGATGGTAAAACAATAGAGGTAAGGGAGTACTGTTTTCTCTAGTTTCATTGTTATAGTCTTCCATCTCTGACCATATGTATTTTTCTTGTTTTGAAGATTAAAGTGCTTCCTGCTGATCATAACCGTCCCACAACCAAGCTCAGGGAAGGGAAGATGGCTTCTCAAGGGTGGTGTGCAGACAGACTGGCCGATTGGCTAAAGAAGAACCCTAACAAAGGTCCCAAAGATCACTACTAGAAATGTGTTGGTTTATGACGTTTATGGCTTGACATTAGGTCAAAATATCACTAAATCAGCTAGTTTATGACGTTTTTTTCTAGAGGCGTCTCAACTTAGTGATATAAGTAAATGTATGTCACAAAACATGTCTTAAAGCTAGTCTAATTGTATATTGTGATAATATTTATCAAGTCATAAAGAGTAATTTGTAAATTGTAAGGATGGCGTGTCAAACTATTTTATTGTTTTTATTAACATTGTTATCTAAGGTAGCATATGGGTCCAGCTGCCAAGTCAGATCTAAAACAACCTAGGTGTTCATCAATGTCATTAATCCTGTTCATAATCGTATATCATTCTAGTAACTAGCAAGTTTAAGAAATTAAGATCTGTATAAAATGTATAAATTTATTTATTGTTAATTGTTTGAAGTAGCAGATAAATAAATACACACCTTTACGTATATGTGAATAATAACAAATAAATGTTACAATATATATATGGCTGAGTTGGGTATTAAAATAATAATGAAATAAAAATACATTTATATATACGCATATCTTATTTTTAGTGTATGTGCTATTAAATCTACCATATACTTTAAAGTTGTAGATCCTGCCTTTCTCACAGATCACTTAACAGTAACGGGTATTTTCTCCTCTCCCTCCCCTATTTATATACAGTAATACTCGTTACTGTATATCAACCCGTTAGTAAACAGTACCAACCCGGTAACCCAACAGCACCGGATCCTATAAACAGTGCTCTTACCCCTGGTAAACAGTACCTTTACCGTTACTATATATATATATATATATATATATATATATATATATATATATATATATATATATATATATATATATATATATATATATGTGTGTGTGTGTTTTTGCTCCTCTTCTCATCCTCCTTCCTGGAAAAAAAAGACCCGTGCGAAGCATGGTTCCTGCACTAGTTAATTAAATTAGTGTAGAAATCTAATTTATTCCAAATATATATGTACGTATATGTATACATGCACACAAGCATGTGTGTATATATATGAAATAATAAACCAAAAAAAGCGAGAAGAAATACATATGTGTACTAGTATAATACCCGTGCTAACGCTACAGCTTTATCTTGGGATGCTCATAAAAACAACCATTTTTTTGCATAGTTTAACTTTAACACAATTGTATTTGAGCATGTATGCAATTCGGGAACACTTTTGCATATAAGAAGGCATAGTAAAGTTATTTCTCGTATTAACCATCTAAGTTACATTCTGTCTAACTCCTTAACCATGAATTGGAGATCTTCAGTGAGGTTGTCGAAACATTCATTTGCACGACTCGTCAAAATGTCGGCTAAGAATTCCATCCTCAGTGAAGTTGATAGCTGTGCATGGTAGATAATAATAAGTCAAGTTATTAATTCTCTACTATGCAGTGTATGGAATATAGGTAGAGAATATAATTACGCTCATAGTGTTGATAGTTGGCAATCTTACGTCGTCCCATAACTTCATGAAATTGTATACAAGAAAGCCTCCCAAATTCCTAGAGAAGAGCATTTGTTTATTTGTTGTACACAAATCAAATAACTATTTTTGTGATAACAAAGATGAAATATATTATAAGTGATTACCAATATTTATATTTTGTAACCTTTGTTACACATGTAGGGTATTCTCGCTTCCAATGATAAATATTGTCGTTCCACTTAGAATTTGTCTTTGCCATGGCAAGACCGAACCTTTTAGCAATAGTGTAGAATGTAGGTATATATGCCATGCTTTAATCATAACCCCTCGAACATACAACATCTGGAAGTGGATCCATAATGTAGACAGTTTGGTTTTTCATGTCCATTATGTATAAAGTGTACAGTCCATCTTGATAATACGACAGTAGAACCTAAAAACAAATGCACATGCTATAATTGTTAAATAAAATAAATAGATTTTTAAAGGAGCGAGTACACAGATCATATCTTACATTGCTGCAATCTTTAATATTATACTACATATTAGGCCAGCACTCAAGTACTTTTGGCAATTTCTTGTGGTCTACTGGGTCAGAACATCGGGGATCTCGTCCAAACCGACTTATTTCTTGATGCTTTTGCAAATTTGAGGTCCATGAAGTGGTAGTTTTGTTTCTTCAACATATTGTAAGTATTTAATGAATTATACAATGTAAGAGTTAAATATGAACTTACAACAAACTTGAGGTCCATGAAGTGGTAGTTTTGTTCGTTCAACATGATAGCTTTGGTTCCACACAGCCATCCGAATAGCCATATTAAAGCAATCATGGTCCATCTCTATATTCTCATCTAAAATATTTATAATTTTTCTAGGACTTAAAGAAATTGGGTAAAGTCCTGTACTTCAGACCCACTCCTTGCTAAACAAAACAAGGAAAGGAACAACTTACTTATTGTAGCAATTGTAGAACGGGCAATGGAAATATCTATATTAGAACAAAACAATTTACTTTAGAATGACTTACTCTAAAGATTCAGCATTTGTGATCAACTGGATGTTTAAGCAAATTGCCGACAATAGGTCTTTTCTGCTTCTCCGCTTTATTGTACGTGTCCACTCTATTGAACCCGACATTAAAATATCCAGATCATCGAACATTGTGACATCATCATGCAGATTTTCGCGAGTCTCATTTTGTTGCCCATTATCCGGTAACCCTCTTGCTTCATTTAACGGGGAGTTATACAAGATCACATGTAGTTTGAACCTAATTATCATTTTCTGTATAGCCAATCCGTGGGCTCTACGGACTCATTAGTTTCCACTATTGTCGATAATCCAGTTTCCAAATCCACACCTTCACATATGAATATCATTTGAGGTTCATGATATATCAGGCGGTGAGCGAAATGCACAAGGGCTCAGATATTTCTCACCTGCGGGCGAGGATGCCAGAACTATTATTTCGGCATCATCTTGATTGAGAACAGCTGTGGTGCTATTATTTTGCAATTCAGCCCTCTTCCGTGCTCGATATTGACGTTGGTACTCATGGTGTCTCCTTTTACTCTCTTCTCTCTATTCGTCGGTCATCTCAGCTCTTCTTTTTCCGTTGTTGCGTGTTCCTTTCGTCCATCGTAGCGTTAGAAATATCTACAGGGTCTCGTTTGTGAGGCCAGTCATTATGTTATTACAGTAGAGATTATAAAATAAAGTGACTCTTTGAAATAAACATGAAGTTATCTGATCTTTACCGCTGGCCACAGATAGTGCACTGCCTGTTGTGGTTGCGGTGCCAATGCCAACATGGCTATGATTCCCATGTGCATTTGGTTGGATGTTTTCCTTGTCCAATATAATTGGCGAGTTTTGGTCCATCTCAGAGTGATTAGTACCTGCATATTTTTGTCAGTTGTACTAACGTTGGTTTGACTATATAAAGGGCCTGAATAATATATATACAAAAAAAAACTCAAATTGTACCGGGGTTAGCATTGGCGTCATTTTTCTATGATTGGTAATGGTCCAGTCAAAGCACAAGAAGCACTACTGTTTTGGGATTCAGCCTTCTTCCTTTCTCGGTACTGACGTTGGTATTCATGTTGTTTCCTCCTCATCTCCTCCCTTTGTTTGTCGGACATCTCAGCTCAATGAATCCGTTGCTGCAAGTTCCTTTGTTCCCTCATCCGCCGGGCCTCATCTATATAGTGCGCATTTGGACATGTATAGGAAATCAATAAGACACCCCCAAAGTGCTATATATACAGTGCGAATCATACATGCGATGTTGGTGATATCGCTGAGTGCATCGTGTGTATCTATCGGCGTATACACTGTATCAAGTAGATGATCATGCAGGACCTTCGATTTTTTTGATAGGACCGTGGCTGCTGGTTTGTTCTGCAAGATGACAATCGTAAGTAGTTGATCATTTTGAAAACAGAGATGACTACAACTCCAGATGGCTTGCAATTCATAAATTGATTTGAAACCTCACCACCCAGAATTCTAGAATTGCACACACACGCACAAAAAATAATTGACTGCTTCTCAAGTAGTAGTTTCGCGCGCGGCACCAGCTCGCCGTGCTCCGTCGCGGCCTTGTACGCGTCGACAGCGGACAATTACCTTTTGTCCACCACAAATGTGCAATTGTTGTTTAGTAATTATGCCTAGGACAGTAGCTACCCAAGTAACCAAGAACGTCAGGTTTTGAAGCTCTAGCGACGGGGTGTTTAAACATCACATCGAATCTTGCGGCACATGCATGGAGCATTAAATGTAGATGAAACAAACAAAAAAAACTAATTGCACAGTTCACCGTGAAATCGCGAGACAAATCTTTTAAACCTAATTAGTCCATGATTGAACAGTAATTGCCAAATAAAACAAAAAGCTACAGTACCTGAATCCAAAATTTTTTTTGCCAACTAAACACCCCGTAATGGGGGCCAAACAAGTCCAAAACCAGGCTGGCCAAGCTAGAACGTCATGTTTCAAGAATTTCGAATCTCGTAGGGTGGAGGCATGGACCGTGAGTTTGGTGGGCACGGAGAGAGTAGCTCGCAATAGCTAGGGGACGCCCTTAAAAGGGCCCTCACGCGGTCCCCGTCTGTCCCCACTCCACCCGTCCGCCGTCTCCTCGCCTCAAACCACCCGTCCACATCTCTGTCAGCTTCTAGGAATTTAAGCCTTCTCAGCCTGCTCGTCGTCAGCTCCTCTCCCGCGATGACGCCGGATTCCACCGCGAGTTCTAATGCTGATGCTTCTCTGACTAAGGCCCAGTTTAGATCTAGAAAGTTTTGCAAAAGAACAGTAGATTATCCGTCACATCGAATCTTTGGACGCATGCATGAAGCATTAAATATAGATAAAAAATAAAACTAATTACACAGTTTAGACGAAATGGATGAGACAAATCTTTTAAGCCTAATTAGACCATGATTGGACACTAATTGCCAAATAACAACGAAAATGCTATAGTTGCATTTTGCCAAAAAATTTGGCAAATAAACAAGGCCCAACGCAACTCACCGCGGCAGGACGGTGCACGGCATCCGATCTTGGTCGTCGCGTTGGCTACCAGCAGCCTCTGTGTCCGTGAACAAACCAACCGTACTGTTGGCTGCGGTGGTGTTGCTGCTGGTGACCGCCACGTGCATCGCGGCCATGTGGTACAGCAGCTTTGATCCAAGGCTCACACTGTTTTGCGGCTGTTCTATGGGGCCCTGTACACGTGGCGCCGGTGTCGCGCGCGCCACCAGCACGCCGTGCTCCGTCGTGGCCTAGGATATGTGGCCGTCGGGCTCGGCGTCTTCTTGTCAGCAATTTTTTTGTACAGCTTCGTCCGTGTCATTCCGCTGCCGCACACCATTGGCGTCTGGATCTTTGCACTATTCGTAGCTTACTGTTTCTACCGCGTGCTTGTACTCCACATCGAGGAAGAGGAGGAGGAGACGTCAACCGTGACGTCAGGCCTCCACTTTGAAGTTTGACTTGACCACAGTAATAAGAGTTATACTACTGAGTACTCCCTTCGTCCTTTTTTTTTTTTTTGTTGTAAGCTAGAAAGCGTGTCTGTAAGGGAAACACGGATTTCTAGAGACAAACATTTAGGGACAGAAGAAATATACACTACTCCTATTTATATATAATTTTTTTTGCGACGATATATAAAAATAGTTGTGCAAGTTGTGTCATTGCAGTTGTGCCAAATGTATGGTTAGGTAGTGTTTAGATGGTGTAAAAGTTGGTGTAAAATTCCTGTAGCATTTTTCGTTGTTATTTGGTAAAATTTATCCAATCATGGACAAATTAGGCTCAAAAGATTCGTCTCGACATTTATAGACAAACTGTGCAATTAGTTATTTTTTTACCTACATTTAATACTCCATACATACGTCCAAAGATTCGATGTGATAAGAAATCTTGTAAAATTTTTGGAAGTTCGAGGGATCTAAACACTGTCTTAATCAATAATAATATTATATTATTATGTCATGTCACGCTTGTATTGTCATGGTCATGGCACCCTTCCAATCCCTTCTCCCATTTCTCTTTTTCCCCGCTACTACCGGAATCCATGGACCTTGGTAGTCGGCCAGTCGCCGGCCGGGAACGGTCGCCTCCTGCTGGAATCGGTTGCGGCTGACCAGATCCGGTCCCCTCCGGCCCAGATCCGTCCTCGCCCGCCCTCGTCGCGCTTCGAAGATGGCGGATTCCTCATCTCCTTCGTCCTGTCGCCGGCGGCTAGCCGTCGGGCAGCCGACGTGGTGCGGTGCGGGTGCCAGCGCCGGTTTCCCTAGAACGCCAGGCACGCGCCGACGCTCGGATCCGGGACCGTGCCTGCACGGTCGCCTCCACCCTGGATCCTGCCACCTCGGGCCCGGGGCGCGCATCGCATACAAGACTTCCCGAGGCAGGGCGCAAGTGCAATCGCTGCCAGGTCTGCGTGGCATCCATCTGGTGTGCTGTTATTCATGGTTTAACATCTGCTTGCATCCATAGGTGTCTTTGATTTGTATAACTTTTAGGAAATAGCATAGCAAACCTGCATATTGAACATCGAGAGAGGCCTCTCCATAGTTGTGGGTGCTGTTTTTTTTCCCTTAATTTTGCTGGTTTCAAATACCTGTGTCTGGGAGTAGGTTTGAGGTAGAGGTTGCTGCTTTTGGTTTGGGGAGGTGCTTCTCGTTTTGTTAGCTATGTCTTGTAAACTGGCAACCCCAGTAATCCGTATTATGCTTTCAATACAAGCAGGGCCAAAGCCTTTGGTCTAAAAAACAGAGACGATGGCAAGGCAGTAAGGAACTCACCAAACCACCAGTCGACACTGAACCAAGATCCAATCAGGTCGCTGGGCATTCACTACTATATAAGGTAACACCAAACCCTGTCAATGTTCACAAAATTTCATGTACTAATTGAAGGAAAAAAGAAGGTAGCCAAGTGGTGAAGTTTTTTGTCGAATAGTATTTAGTTGGCCACTTAACTCAAAACCTGTTCTGGTAGATGTCCCTAATTGTTAGAAGGGACAACGGACAGTAACCTTTTGTCCACCACAAATGTGCAACAGTTGTTTAGTAATTACGCCTATGACAGTAGCTAACCACAACTCTAGAAGCAGAAAATAATGTACTAGCCAAGGATAGGCATGTTTGCCTGAGTTTTGTGGGCACAGTGTCTAACAACATTTTCAGTTGGCCACAATAATTATTATCAATTATTTTATATTATGTCGGATGAAATCCACCACATTATCATGTTGATAATGATATGACAGATTAAATTTAACTGCGAATGCAATCGAATGTGCTGACCAAATGCAAGAAATGGGCTAATCCTTTTGTTCCTAGGTGCGTTAGTGTTTTTTGATTGCTCTGCAGCTGAACGGTGCTGAGCTTTCTCCTATGCACCTTAATTGCTTTCTTTTCTCAAACAAGTTTCTACAATTTGATTCAACGCCTGCTTGTAACCCTACTTTCACAATATGAAAAGAGTGTCAGTATAATCAACGAACTTCTATCTTCAAAATTTAATTTGATGATGTAGCTTGCCTTTGACAATAGGCACATGTTGATTGCTGCTGTAAACATTCAGTGGCAGGCCCAGGATTTTTAGCTTGGGCATTCAAAATATGAAATGGTGTCATTTTTTTTGACAACCTAAACTCCTAAATCCTATATTTGGCATATATAACACAGCATAGTTCTAATTATACACCAGTCCCGGTCCAGAGATTTTGGCAGCCTAGGACGAGAATAAAGCTTGAGGCCCCTTATCATAAATATTATAGTAATATTATAACCATAAGCAAAGTTGCTATTGACTTTATCAATATAAATTACATCTAATAATTTCTTCCCAATGCATAAATTTGCCAAATTATCTAACCTCTTATGAGACATCAGACATTATACACCTCAAATGGTCACCGGTGATTCAAAATCTTAGTGGATACATGAATAGTGAGGCAAAAAATTGAGCTATGGTCAAATCTAAAACAGGATAAATAAAAAAACTGAGGAGAGATTCTAGATTAACCATGAAAAATTAGCAGAAATCTATAAAGTAGTAGATCAACTCAAATGAAAACCAGTGCTACGTATGTGATCCGACTAGTACCTGGATCAATCAGTCAATCACCTCTTTTTTTTTGGGAATTGTCACATATGGGCCAGCGGCGCTGTGTGATCAGCAATTACCATCGGTGGATTCATGGATGCCAGTATGTTGTATGCAATCTGTGGATGTGAGTTGTCGCTAGAACAAAAGAAATAGAGATTGAAAAAAAAATTACTCCGTCCATGTTCCTAAAGAAAGTCGTTTTGAGGTTGTCTTAAGTCAAATGTTTTAAACTTTGACTACAAATAATTTCTTTTGGGTTGAGTTTGAAAATATGAAAGTTATGTATGCAGATTCATGTCGAAATCTATATTCTATAAATATTTTATAGCAAAAAGTAGTGGTCAGTTGTTTTTTGAAGGCAGTGTCGATGTCCAAAACGACTTTCTTTAGGGACATGGAGGGAGTAGTTTGCAAGAAGAATTCCTTTCCAATGAGAAGTTCCCCTGTCGCCTGTTGGACGTTCTACTGCTGGCTGCTCGCCGCTCGGTCGGTGGTAGCTTGGCTCGGACGCCCGACCTCGTGGGAGCTGCATGCTGCTGCGAGCTGTGGCACTGGGTGCGACTGGTGCTATGGCGCACTCCCAGTCCTGGCTGACTGTGGCTGCCAGTCCCATCCCACAACCGGAGTCCGCTGCGCCACCTGGCTGCCACCGCCGGCCGCCCATAGGGTTTGGGAATTTGGGGTTGGGGAAAAGAATACCGTTCGTGGGAGAATTTTGGGCCACTGGGCCATATTGGGCCTTTGGGTGGGGAAGGAAATGGAGCAGGAACATGTGTTTTGGGGCTGATTGCTATACAGAATATTTAGTTTGACTGTACTTTTATTCAACTGAATATCAGTGAATATTGGTGGGCCTGCCCCTGTAAACATTACTCTTCTGGTCTTCTAAAGGACATTGTGCTAATATATATATATATTGTTATTGCATTTTCTTAGTAGCTCTTTTAACCTCGTGTCGTCATTTTAAAATGTTCAGTACTTTCTATGGGCCGTGCCCCTGTCAATGCGGTTTCATTAAGTTGAATATACATACATATGCATATGCAGATTACATGTGCTTGCAGATATCAATTAGAATGGCAAAGATAGTGCATGCACTAATATTTGTTCCTTATAATTAGTAATGTTAACTTTTACAGGTTTGCGTGAGTGACTGAGCAAGTAGATGAAAAGGATGCATCTTGTTTCAGTTTCTGAAGATCAATGGTAAAATCATCAAGACATTCCATTTATTTCAGCCACCATAGTTTCTTTTTTTCACCTTATAAACAAAATGCTGCTGCAATAAGCAGGGATGACAATGATCCAATAGTGATGGCCTGCATACACAGAAGAATGATGCTATCCATAAAAGTACTACACCTCGCCAGGCTGCCACAGTGAACTATATACAGCTGGTAATATGGTTCGAGATTTCAATATTCAAAGTGCAGTTCCTTTTATATAGGATTAGTGATTTCAGTTCGATTAACTCCTTCAGTCTGAATATAATTTGTGGAATGTCTATATAATGGTTTTGGCCAAACTTTATTGTATGGAAAACTGAAAAGTTAGGCGAGGTGTGCTCTGACAAGATCAACCAAATAATTTCAACGAAATTACTTATTCTTCCATGCGGTAGCCACATATGATTAGGTGTCATGCTAGCTTTTGTAGTGGCTAACATATGATGAACTTCAGTGATACAGCGCACTTTGTTTATAAAGGAATGCCTTCATTTTTCCCCCGCTCTATGTTATTCCAGATTTTATTGAGGTGCTATGGAGCGTATGGATTGGCTTGCTTCCTGTTTCATCGGTTGCTGTATCCAGCATGTTGTAGTCTTACCACTCAAGCTGCAATGCTGCTTCCGATTTGGTCGGTGGTTGTATCTGGCATGCTGTAGTAGTTTGCTCTGGCTGCAGAGTTGTATGTCTGTTGTCTATGGCCTGCGTTTGTTGTCCACATATGTTGTTGCTCCCTGCCTCTTTAAATTGTGCCAAGTGCGCTACTCGTGGGATGCAGCCTTAGCTCTGTAGTCTGATTACTATCTACATTTCCGTGTACTGAAGGTAATACTAATCTGCGATATGTTGTCGTGAGAACTAAATTTGCATTTGTTGTTTGTTGTCGATTTTTGATTAGGGACGCTTATTTTAATGTACATGTCAACTAAATTTACATTTGTTGTTTGTTTAAGTAATAAACCGATGTACTATCTGTTCCATATCAAGGTAGCATGCCAACCTGCCAATATGTGATGGAGTGAGCTGTTTGTTCTAAGTTCTAACTGCTGGAGATCTATAGCTATGTTTTGATTGTAGAACACAAGCTATTCTTCTTTCCTGTGTTTGGTAGTTGCCTAACGCCTTCTTAATAAGAGAACTAGTAGGCCCATATTTCTGTGAGCCCCATCTTGCCATATTTTTTCTCATGTAGACAATGGATTGACAGATTCATCCAGTTTTATTTGAAGTATTAATAGGGAGTTGTTCAGATACTTTATCAGCGTCCTCACCACAGCAGGAGCACAGCTGTTTTTTTCCTTCCTGTCTCGTATCTAAGTGATTAACTAAATCTATCTTTCTGTGATATATTGCAATGGCATGTGCTTGATGTTGACATTAAACTTGAAAACCAGGTATGTTATGGCCTCTGTTTCGTCTATTTTCCCATAATGTTTACTTGTTTAATCTGTACTGTCATTCTTTTGGGTGATAGTTGCACAATGTGCACTCTTATAGGCACTTAGTTGCGCACTATGTTTATGGCATGGTGGCTTTACTCTGCAAAACAGCATTGGGTGACTTTTATTTAGTTATTGTGGAAACAATGATCAAGTTTACTCATTTGGTGACTTTTACTCCATTTGTTGACACCAATGGGTGTAGTATTCATTTAGTTCAATCAGATGGTGTTTTATGTTATATTACTTGGTTTTTTCATATCATCATTACTGCAGGTTTTCAGTAAGGTACTGAGAAGGCAGCAGTTTTGGACTCATTGTTCTAATTGTTGTATGATTCAATAGGAAAGCTTCAGAGCTGATAAGCCGATGGAATTCTACAAGTTGGCTATGTGAGAGCGTTTGTTATGACACAGTACACTAAATAGTGCCACTTATCATGATGAAAACATTAAATTTTTGAAGTTTTACGGTTATATCATAGGTTCGGAATCTGTGAACTGTGATATCCTGTTAGGTGCTCTGTGCATTCTGTAGATTTCTTACTGCCATCTCTTGCTTTGTGGCTGTCCGCTGCCAGACATGAGACGTTTTTGCGGTAATTGAGAATTATGCAGTGTACCCAGTTGTCCATAATACCAGAAGGTAAAACGACCGCATGCTGTTATCATTTCATTTCTCGAACTCTTCCTTGCAAGGCCTTTGATTTTGTCATAAAAGGCTTGTTTGAGGTAACTGTCCTATCTTCTCTCAGCTGCCCATATTCCAAGAATAGTGCAAGTATTTGCTTGGTCGATGATGCATTTGTTGCAAAATCTAAAAGAAAACAACCTAATTCATGGACCGATTGCTGCAGCTACTTGCTGTTGTATCTTGCTGGTGCATTATGATTCCACACAGGGCACGTGGAACGGGCCAGGCCGACATGGGCACGCGTGGCATAGGGTGGTGCTGTGCTTGGTAGCAGTTTCAAGAGTAGACATACAGTTGTGGGCTCAGAATTTTGAGACTGGGTATTTGAAATGTGAAACACTAATTTTTTTTGGCAACCTAAAGTCGTATTTGATATGTATAATACACAGCTGTAATTTACAATATATAGCAGATATAACACATAATTGAGCATGATTTCTTATACTCATAAGCAAAATCTGAAATTGTTTAACATATAGAAGTACTTACTGTTTGATATATCAAAATTGGCGAGGCACGCTCCTGCGCCACTGCCGGCTGGCCCTAGCCGCAGGCTGCTCGGCGCCCCTGTGCTGCAGCCTCTGCTCGCAATCCTGTGAGGGCATTCCTGCGGTCTAGGCCCTGAGCACGCATGCGCCACGCTGATCACCGCCGACCTGCCACCGCGCGCCTCGCTGTCTGCCGGATGGTTGAAGACTCGAAGTTCACCTCCAACCACGAGTGCCTAGGGGGAGAAGCGGAGAAGAGAAGCAGTGGGAGACGGGAGTTCTTTTTGAGAGCAGGGAGTAGGGAGAATGGGACTTGGGAGATGTGCGAGACCGATTGTCACATGCCACATTCTGATGTGCGGGGTGAAGTTGGACCATTGGCCACCATTGGGTCTTGTTGGGTCATCTGATAGGAGTCCGAGCAATACAGATGTTTGTTTTGGGCTGAAATCATGAATACTCTTTATTTTTGTTTTTTTTTTCAAATGCACATACATGTATACACTATATGTATACATTTTTTTTTTGCAAAAATAATGGGTATTCAACTGAATACCTTTTCGAATAGAAGTGGGTCTGCTCCGTAGACATAACAAGTCTCCAAAGCTCTTATTAGACAAACCATGAGTAGATTTTAGCTCTAATAGACTGAGGTCGGCTTCTTGTTTACTCACCTTTTTGAATAGAAGTGTGTCCAACTTGATTAGGACACACGTAGCTAGAGGGTAATTTAGACAGGAGAAGGCATGGGAATGTCATAAGCATATCTTTAGTCACGAAAGCACAAGCTTAATCTGAAATACTAAAATATCAAAACACCACAAACGTGCTGAATCGGTTTTTCAAAAAGAAAATCAGTGGTGAACTGAAATTACCTCTAGGATGTACATTACAGTAGATTGGAGTGCACATGATCAGCAGCGCAACGCCATTGTTTGATGCAGATGATGTTCACAAATTGTAATATAATAAAGCACCTAACAATATAACAGTAAAGTACCAAATAAATTGTAGTATATACAGCATCTAATAATATCTGCCATGCAAGGTATTACCCAGCAAATGAAGTAACAGATGAACCAGTGATAATTACAAAGAAAAGTTAGTTAACATGAAAATAGCCCATGATAAACAGCTTGTTGACCAACATAGGCACATGTATTGTCATGAGTATCGATGCCAGTATGTTGTATGCAATCTGTGGATGTGAGTTGTCGCTAGAACAGAAGAAATAGAGATCGAAAAAAATACTCCCTCCATGTTCCTAAAGAAAGTCGTTTTGAGGTTGTCTTAAGTCAAATGTTTTAAACTTTGACTACAAATAATTTCTTTTGGGTTGAGTTTGAAAACATGAAAGTGATGTAAGTAGATTCATGTCGAAATGTAGTTTTATAAAAGTATATATTGATTATATTCTATAAATATTTTATAGCAAAAAGTAGTGGTCAGTTGTTTTTTGAAGGCCATGTCGATGTCCAAAACGACTTTCTTTAGGGACATGGAGGGAGTAGTTTGCAAGAAGAATTCCTTTCCAATGAGAAGTCCCCCCGTCGCCCGTTGGACGTTCTACTGCTGGCTGCTCGCCGCTCGGTCGGTGGTAGCTTGGCTCGGACGCCTTTAGTCCCGATTGCATAACCGGGACTAAGGGTGTGTTTGGCAACTATGTGGGAAGAAGCATGGGAATTAGTGGTGGGAGTTGATAGATGGAATTAAGGTGGTAAATTGAGTTTTAATCTCAATCCCTTGTTTGGTTCGTAGAGGGAAATAAGAAAGGGAATTGAAGAGGGAATTCATATCCCTTGGTGGGGTTTTGAGGGGAAAATTAAAAGATAAATCATGATGGACGGTGATGATCTAGTTTTCTCTTTTTAAGAACACAACTCCCACCCAATTCCCACCCCTCCGCCAGGGAATTGATTAGTGGGAGTTGGCCCTCTAAACTTGTAACAGAACCGACCAATTATATGAGATTAAGTGAGAAAATCATCCACCGAGCAGACAATTTAGCAAACTTAAGCCCGTATAACCCGGTAGTCCGTGAAATCACGACGGATTTCAAACCAACTTGCATACCAGCCAAGATCGTAATATGTTCAGCGTCACCATCACAAGTTACATAAAAGTTCGCGGCACAAATACATCGGAGTTTAAACATGGTTATTACAAACCAATTTCGAATGAAAGTAGCGGAAGCATTTAGTTCAAATCACACATGCACACAGAGTTCAAAATACATTGCCAGTTCAGGGTCATCTTCCATCAAAAGCATCAGACGAGATGTAGTGAATGACCATTGCCCATGGTCCTAAGTTTCTCCCATTGCAGGATAGAGGCAGTTGATACAGTAGCCGTAATACATCTGCCCATCTGCAACAAGTGGGAACAAAGCCCTGAGTACGAGAAGGTACTCAGCTAGACTTACCCGTCATAAACCAGAAATAAAAGACACCAAGGAATCATGACAGGCTGTCTGGTGGGGTAGCTGACTCATTTACAAAAAGACATTTTTAGCATTTAGGAAAATCTTTACAAAAGCTTTGCATCAAGTTAAATCTTTATTAACCTGTCAACTACATTTGCACATGTACTAAAGTAACATGTAATTAAACAGGTAATGATAACCAATGATCATTAACAACTTCCATTATGTCATATTTCATATAACTGTCCAAGTGTTCCATCAATATTACTATGATGAAGTAGCTCAAGTCAAGTGCTCACTATCCAGTGAACGATGGCGATTCGAATCGATTATTAACCAGCTGGTAAGTTATTCCTCACACAAACCTCACTCACCCGCTAAAGTGAGGTGTTGGTCACCGAGTCAACCATTCAGGTAAAATCGCGAGCTTGCTAGGAACCACATGTACCCGGGGGCCGCCCGACTGCTCTTTGGCCTTATCATCGCGTCCCCGTATCCTGCCACTACTGCTCCGGTACAGTGCGTTGCAGGCAATCCACTCGGCCCGAATAATCTCCCAGTTTCGCGGTCGGAAGGTACTTTATCCGGCCAGCTAAATGTGAGGCATGCGTTCAACATGACCCGAGGCCCAACAACGGACGGTCCTTAATCGACACAGACGGAAAACACTACAGTCCGAAACCCTGCAAGTTTCCGTCCGGTCTCAATTTCTCATTAACACTTAGTTATTTCATGATGACCTCTTTTCTCAAGCAGATCCAGGTAACCACCTATAGCTCGCAGGTGACAGGAAATCACCCGACTTCTACTGGTCTAAGCAAGCTAAGCAATTACTTGACTGCGAATGACAAGGTGACAAGGATAGGGTAGAACAGAGTAAACAAGGTATAATGCAGCAACGGTTGCAAACAACTCCTAAACTTAATGCAACAGTTAAAGTAAAGCATTCATAAAATATTTGCAAACCGGGGGAGAGAAATGCTCCGGGGCTTGCCTCTCTCGAAAGAGCTCAGACGGTGGTCTGGGCACTCCGGAAGATCCTCACCGACCTCCTCGTCGGCTTCGGGCACTTCCTGCTCCTCGGGCTGCCCTTCCGGCTCCTCGGGAACTGCTACCGACGTTACTTCCTGCGATCCTGTATGATGCAATCGTATAAGTGCTTATGCCTAGGTGCATTGCGAAAATGACATGTAATGGTCATGATGAATGAAATGTAGATAATTAGGTTCACTTTATTTCATAAAGTAGGAATACATTTCTTCTACAAGGTAGTCAACACCATCCATGAATACAGACTACAAACATATGTCATCTACTGCATTCTCTTCTACCACTACCATGCTAAGCCAGCACATTTTATTAAATGCTTCAAAGATACACCAAAGCAAAATCCTATTCACTAGTCATGCATTAACAAGGTTAAATAAAACCCTAATTGCAACTAGGTTTCAACAGCAACACCTATTTTAGTAGCACATAAAAATCTGAGAAAATTACAGTGGATTACTAACATCAATTCTAGCATGCCACAAAATTTTCATTGCATTTGGATTATTAGAACTGTCTATACAAAAATAACAAGCTAAGGCCTAAAAACGAGCATGAAAATACTTTGCATTATGAAAAGTATCAAACAACAGATTTAGTAATTTTTCTACTTTCTACACAGTAAATAATCACTGTAGAAAAATTATTACTTGCATGTTTTATTCACATTTATTTAATTAACAAAAATAGCAAATACTAGTGATAGAAAGCATTTGAACTACACCTACACATTTTTCTACAGAACAGGCATGATATAAAATTTTCCTAGCAAGTACATGGCACAAAAAGATTAACAAACTTGGAATCACATTTTTCTGATTTTTCTATGATTTATTAAGCATTTATCAAGAAAACAGCCATTTCAATAATTAAATAAAAACTCTACAGAAAAGTAATGAAATATTGACATGCAATATTTTTATATTGTAGATCTGGTTCCAATGAGTCCATAGAAATTTATTTCACAATTTTTGGAGCTGAAATGAATACAAAACATTTTCCAAAGTATTTTTCCCTTTGAATAATAAAAGAAAACAGAAAACGATTTTCATTATTGATACTGGGCCAGCCCGTGGCCGTTTTCGTCCTGAGCGCGCGCGCGGGAAGAGAGGCGAGCCGGCCCGGCTTGGGCTTCGGCCCAAGGCCGCTCGCGCGAGGAGGCCGGGGGGGAGAAGACGGAGGCACCGGTGACCGCGACGTCGCGGCCGCGCGGCGACCGTCCGGTGGCCGTTGCCGACCACGCCCGGGTGCGGAAAGGCGAGCAACAGATTCGCTAAAGTCTCATGTTATACTGTCTTAATAAGACTTTATTACTCCTAAAGTCTTAATAAGACTTATACTGTCTTATTGGACCTGCTAGGTGCTTACTCATCGATAGTTAAGTTCTTTTACTTTATTACTCCTAAAGTCTTATTCGGCCAGCTAGGTGCTTACCCATCGATAGTTAAAGTAGGGAATATTGTAAGAGTTTTTTTAAGTCTTAAGGAGAGTAAGTCATAAGTATTTAGTATTGGAATTGTAGCTAGCTGTTCGGGAGCTGCACATTCGTATTGGATCAAGCTGTGTGCGTATAAATATTGTTATACTTTGAGTTTCACTTTGATGAGAACCATAAATGTGAGAAGCCTCGGTCCAAAATTGCCTAATAGAAGTAAAAGAACTTTGACTCTCAAGACAGTAAAGGATCCATGGTGCAGCATCAGTTTATTTTTATATGTTTTTATATCTATTTTTATAGCTATCAATTCAAAAAATCTTTCGAATGGGAGTAAATCTTTTATTTAATAAGGGTAACCCACACTTGAGTTTACCAATAAAAAGCTCATCAGCCCTACAGATAGCACTACTATCAGAGTTTACCGACTACGGTGTACCACTACTGATTAATATGAAAGTCTCATGTGTAAGCAACCAGGTTGATCTGAATAAAGAAGGCGCGAAGCGAAGCAATTTGTAAATAAAGAAGTTACAAGAGTAAAAATACAATAGAAGGTTATGAGACTAAATGTGGTGTGCTTACAGGAGACCATCAAGCAGAGTTTTACTTCAAAAGAACTTTCAAGTTTAGCAAGAGGACAAGACATGACATGGGAATGGATTGCTCCAGAAGGGAGATCTGGGGGTTTGCTTTTGGGTGTCAATAATGATTTGTTGGAAGTTTTGGAGTACAAAAAAGGGTGCACTGTCAAATGCTTTGTATTGAAGATCAGAGAGTCAGGTTTTGTCTGGTGTGTGATCAATGTATATGGTCCTGTTCAGATAGATCTAAAGCCAGATTTTCTTAGAGAGCTTATGGAAATGATTATTACATCAGAGTTTCCTGTTTTAGTTGGAGGAGATTTTAACATGGTAAGGGAGTGTGCAGAGAAGTCAAATGGCAATGTGAACATGAGTTTAGTTAATCTGTTCAATCAATTTGTTAGTGATTCCAGTCTGAGGGAGATGCACAGACATGGTGGTAGTTTTACTTGGACTAACAAGTAAGAATCTCCTATCATGGCAGTTCTAGATAGAGTTTTTCTTTCTTTTGATTGGGAGATTCAGTTTCCCCTGGCCATTGCTCAATCTCTAACCAGAATAGGTTCTGATCACAACCCGCTGCTAGTGGAAACTGATTGTGAAGTTAATGTGAGGTCAACCATCTTCAGATTTGAAAATGCTTGGCTACTACAAGAAGGCTTTGCAGAGTGGGTGGTAAATAAATGGCCACAAAGAAGGAAAAGGTATATTTTAGATCATTAGAACATAGTGTCAGGTGTGTTGAGGAGAAGTATGAAATGATGGAGCAGAAATTGGGACAATGATCAAAGGAAGATGAAACAAGATTTATTTGTTGCTCATGATTGAAGAGTGGGAAAGCTTAGCTGAAGGAAGAACTCTATCCAACAATGAATGGTTGGAAAGATATGAGAAAGAAGAGGAGCTGATGAAGATTTATGAGAAGGAAGAGTTAGTATGGCAAAGAAGAGGAGAGGAGAACTGGTTACTTAAAGGTGATGCTAATACAAGTTATTTCCATGCCATTGCTAATGGATGAAAAAGGAAATGCTTGATTAGAAATTTAGTGGAGTAGGGCAGAACTATAGAGGATAAAGAGGTGCTGAAAAGGTATATAACTGACTTCTACAAGAAGCTGTTTGGGAGTGAACCTGATCCAAAAATAAAATTAGGGAATGACTTTTGGAGAGATAGAGGAAGGTTAGTGGTGGAGGACAACCAATGGCTGACTAGACCATTTACAATGGCTGAATTAGAGGAGGCTGTCAGACAAATGAAAACCAATATAGCACCTGGACCTGATGGGCTATCTACTAGCTTTTATAAGAACTTCTGGGGGCAGGTGAAAGATGATTTGTTGGAGATGTTACAGCTTCTGCACTGTGGACAGTTAGATTTATCAAGGCTCAATTATGGAATTCTAGTACTACTGCCTAAAGTGAAAGGAGCCAACAACATAAGATAGTATAGGCCTATTTGCTTACTGAATGTTATATACAAAATTATAACTAAGGTGCTTACCCTAAGGCTAAATGCTGTCATAAGCAAAGTGATCAGTGATGCACAGATTGCCTTCATTCCAAAAAGGTGCATACTAGATGGAGTGCTAATAGTGCATGAGGTGCTACATGAGTTAAGAGTGAAAAAGAAAATGGGGATCATTTTGAAATTAGACTTTGAAAAGGCATATGACAAAGTCAACTGGAAGTTCTTGCAAGATGTGTTGAGGAGGAAAAATTTTGACCAGAAATGGATTAATTGGGTTCTGAGTGCCGTACAAGGAGGGAAAGTGGCAGTAAATCTGAATGGAGAACTAGACCAATACTTTAGGAGTTTCAAAGGATTGAGACAAGGGGACCCTTTGTCTCCCCTATTATTTAACTTGGTAGCAGATGCTCTTTTAGAAATACTTGATAAGGCTAAAGAGAAAGAAGTGGTGCATGGTTTGTTGCCTGAGTTAGTGGAGGGATGACTCACTCACTTACAGTACGCCGATGACACCATTCTTTTCTTACAATACTCTGACTTGGATATAGCCAACCTCAAGTTTCTGTTGTTCTGTTATGAAGAATTGTCTGGAATGAAGATCAACTATGCTAAGAGTGAGGTATACACCGTGGGATTGTCAGTGGAGGAGGGTCAGAAAGTGGCAGATGCTTTCAATTGCAAACTTGGTACTTTTCGAATGAAGTACCTGGGGTTGCCTATAAGTGATAGAAGATTAAGTAAGGTTGAACTGAGTGACTCAGCTGTGAAAATAGAAAAATGATTATAGACATGGAAATGTGGGCATTTATCATATGGGGGTAAATCTATCCTGATCAATTCTAGTTTAACTAGCATTCCTATGTACACAATGGGCTTTTACTGGTTGTATGAAGGGACTCGTCAAAGGTTTGATACTAGTAGAGGTAAGTTCTTTTGGGAGGGAGTTGGAAATAAGAAGAAGTATCATATGATCAAGTGGGATGCCTTAGATAAACCTAAAGAATTTGGGGGACTGGGCTTTATTGATACTAGAGCCATGAATACTACTCTTCTTTGCAAGTGGATTTTTAGATTGTAAAGTGGAGAAGAGAGTATGTGTATGAATTTGTTGAGGAGGAAATACCTAAGAGGGGCAGGTTTCTGTCAGAGTAAATGTGTAGGTAGTTCTCAGTTTTGGCAGGGCCTACATGCTGTTAAAGGGTGGTATGAGAAAGGTAAGGGGCATATTGTAAGAAACGGCAAACAAACTAGATTATGGAAAGATGTATGGCTAGAGGAGTGTCCACTCTCGGTATGTTTTCCTAGGACTAGTTGAGTGCCCGTGCGTTGCTACGAACATACATAGAATCCCATGACATACAGCCACATGGGTAACATATGTAACATCTCATGAATCACAAGTAATTAACATTGAAACACACAATTCAAACTGATTTCTTTGAAATCAAAGAAAGTAATTACAATGTGTTTGATTCGACCTAGGCAAAGGAATGCCGAACAATAATACATGTTTTTTTTATTATTTGCGAAATTATCCTAGCACTGATTTAATATAAGGAGTTATTTCACATCAGCAATATTAACATTGTGATCATTATCGCACATTGTTAACGGTTCATAAATACAACTGTAGCATCAAACAAAATATTATGCAGTGGAAAGGAGAGAAGGAATATTATTTTGTACAGAGTATATGGCTCAAAAAAGAAAGCTCTGTACTTCAAAAGTATACACATAGTTCGTAAATCGTTGGTTAACATTTACAGCATGCATCAGTGCCAAAACTAACAAACAATGCTATTTTTAATGTCCCAAACAACTCTAGAAGTAGTGCTGAGCACACAAATTTACCTTTATGTAACATCATTGGAGGCCACTCCCCACATCATGCAATACCTGAAAAAAAAAAGAAAGCCACCAACTTTGGAATCAAATCAACCGCGTAGCTTCTTCAGCCAACTTACAGTTATGAAAACCAGGAAAAAATAGCTGGAGTTTTGATAGAAGACATGTAGGCATACCATTTCAGATTGAGCTATTAGCTTCAAATTTCTAGCAGCTGACAAATATTTAAGAACACACATCCTTCTAGAAGCTGGATTATGGTAGCGGGACTAAATGTGTGAGGTCAAAAGAAGGATGCCATCACAATATTCAGGGCTCAAAATTATTGCATTAACTAACCTGGATTATGGTGGAGTCCTTGTGATCAATGTTAGTATACGGCTGGACATTTCCCTGTTCAAAATAGTGAGCATCTGCCTGGTGTATAATTGAATTCCATAGTCCAAACCGAATGCCAGCTGCCATTGCTGGCTGACACAATATTCAGTTGGCCTTCAGCAGAGGCTAAACGATTAACTGGTGGCGCAAAATGCAACTGATTGCACCTCTGGCTTTTGCGTCTTCCTCGGTGACTCCCTCGTCTCTTGGTCGTCGAAGCGACAGCCGACCATGTCGCGTTAAAATGCGGAAGCCGAGTACCGTGCAGTGGTGAACACCGCGGCCGAGTGCATCTGGTTGCGTCAGCTGCTCGACAAGCTCCACTGTGGCGTCTCCAAAGCCACGGTGGCGTACCGTGACAACATCTCTGCCGTGTACATGTCGTCCAACCCCGTCCACCACAAGTGCACGAAGCACATTGAGGTCGACATCCACTTCATCCGGGAACGTGTTCAGCTGGGGGAGCTTCGTGTCCTGCACGTCCCGACCGGCGAGCAATTTGCTGATGTGATGACCAAGGGACTTCCAACGACAACGTTCAAGGCCTTCCGATCTAGTCTTTGTGTCGTCCCAACTACACTTCAGACTGCCGGGGGGGGGGGGGGGGGGGGGGATGAGGACTGGTGTACAAGGCGGTTAGTCTCCCAGTCACCTGGTGGTCAGCCCACGCGGTGACCATGCGCCCAAGCGCGCACGTCGTGCTGTAGAGTCGGTTGTTGCCATTGTGGCCAACCCATGTGTTGTACACTACATGTAACTTGTATAAACATTGACAAGAGCAATACAGAGAAACTGTTGGCTCCATTTCTACAATTTAGATGTGAATTATGAATATTTGATGGTGACTACACCTCTTAAATCTCTATAGCTGATGCACATCTGAATTTTCTGAAGTCTAACAAACAACCATAGTCTGACAAACCACACATGAGTATCTATCTATCATTGAAATTGTTATATAATATCGGAAGCCTTCAACGGAAAGAAGATGCATGAACAATTTTTTAGGAAAAGAACTCAAGATATGTTGGTGGTATTTCCATTGTAGAACTGGATTGTTGCAAATGGGAAGCCTCAACCCTCAGGCCTCAGTTATTAGTAGCAATGTAATATGCAGCAAACTGACGCAATCTGGCCCATTTTTAATGGCTTCAAATTCCCCCCATTGATGTGGATCGATCCGAATTTTATTGGCAGCAATATGATCTAACGAACCTCAAGTCGATTGTTCACCCATGATTTGACAAAAAAAATTCAGGATCAAGATGCTTTCCACATCAATGTGGTTTCTATAAACTTCATTCAGTCTGACAATCTATTCTTAAAATTTAATGTTTCTCTGAATTGCCATTGTTGATGGATCGACCTATACCACAGCACAGGCATTATTGGCTTGAAATGAGAGGCCAATGGCGACGAGACTCACCTAGATTAATGACGCCCAGAACGTTGACGGCCGGTCGAACTGCGGCTCTAGCTCCGTGGCAGACGCGAGGACGAGCTCCAGCATGAGGTACACGTGCACGCCGTCGAACACGGGCACGACGTACGCGGGCATCCATGCCCTGTAGCACCAGACAGTGACGAGTGTGGAGAAGAGCGCCGCCTTGGCCTTGCCTGTTGTTGTTGTTGCTGCTTCTCGTCCCGGACCTTGACGGGCAGCGCGGCACCAGCGACGAAGCGCACCAGCGGGAGGGCGGGGTGGATGGCGATGCGCCCAAGGTCGCGACGTCGGAGGTCAGCGTCCGTAGAAGCGGCGCTTCGCGGCGGCGGCGGAGGTCTCCTTGGTGTCCAACGGCGGATCGCGGCGGTGGGGATCGTGGCGAGCTAGGCGTCGTGCGCTGACGTCGGTTCTACCGATGCGTAGACAGGGCGCGATAGAAGGGGAGGATCGTGGGAGGCGTCGTGCACGGGCTTTCTCCGGACCGGAGGCAGCGCTAAATCGGTCGAGCGCTCCGATTTTTTTCCAAGGCAACGCGATTAGGAGGAGGCGGTCCGATTAACTATGGTGACGATAACATCCCAGTCTTTTTAGCTGTAGAGATTTACAAGATCTGTCATGACCTAGACATATCAGTTCAGATTGCTGAGGAAGCTGACCGGAACTTTAGCTATAGAAGATGCTTTGGGACAGCTTAGATGGAGGAGTGGAGGGAGCTAATGACAAAATTGAGGAATGTGCAGTTAATAGATGAGGAGGATAGAGTTGTATGGAAGCTTGAACAGTTGGGCAAATATACCACGAGAAGTCTGTATCGGTTCATCACCTTTGGAGGGGTTATTGATACAAGGATGATGGAAATTTGGAATACCAAAATCCCCCTGAAAGTACAAATCTTTCTATGGATGGCGTGTCATGACAGGATTCAGACAACTCAACAGCTAAGGAGAAGGAACCGGGATGGTTCTAAAGACTAAATTCTGCCTGAAAGAGGAATTTGTTGACCATTTACTGTTCTATGCCCAATAGCAGTGGCAACATGGTGCTGGGTCAGGGACAGTTTAGGTTGGGAATGAGCTCCCTCTTCTATCATAAGCTTTCATGACATCATTGCTAATAGTGGAGGGGACTCTAGAGGGTTATTTTGGTGGGTCATGGTGGCAGTGGGGTGGGCGCTATGGAAAACTAGGAATGATCTAGTTTTTTCTAACATTGTGATCAACTCACCTAAACAAGTTGCTTATAAAACATTTGGATTTTTAAAGTAGTGGGTCAAGATGGCGAAAAAGGATGGAGCAAAGATAGAAAGCTGGCGAAGCTAAAGGAAGGCCTGAAGAGATGGTGACCTGCGCCTAGAGGCTGTCTTTGTTTTCTCTGTTAATATTCTGCTAGATAGCTTTCTGTCGCTGGGTGGGTGTTGGAGCCTGAAACTATAGGACTTTTGGTGATCGTCTTTTGGAGTCTGTTTTGGTGTGGTTGGGGAGCGTTTATCTTTTTGTTATCATCTATGTAAAGCTGGTATCCCCAGCATGAACATCTTTTAAGCTTTCAATAGAAGCTGGGCTAAAAGCCTTTGGTCTAAAAAGAAGGTTATGAGACTAGACATGCTATCCATCCTTCTCTTCTTTGGCTTCCTATGTGTTACTTTCTATTTACCTATTTAGATGCATGTTACCAATTTAGCTATGAACACACATACACAGTCTAGTGAAAGGTCCTTGTTTGGTTTTGGTAATTGAATGACAACCTTAGGTGGACTAATCGTGCTTATGTGAGATACATAGGTGATTAGTCCACAAGTACATGTGTGTGAGCAACATATGCCATGACGGTGAAGATGGCTCGGAGATGTTGCAAGGCTTACACATGTGATGATGGAGGAGCTCATTACACATGAGTCATGACATTGAGTTATGTGATCAAGGTGGAGAAGATCAAGACATGACTTGGCTCGACGGACCAGTTGCTAGTGTGAAGGGCAAGTTGAGTGATGACTTGACACCGATGGACCGAAGCAACGGTGAAGAGCAAGTGAAGTTAATATCGATGAACCAATATGGTCACATGATGATATGGAGTGGATCATGTCATTGATGATCATGTTGGTGCATGTGTTGCATCGACATTGGAGGAGATGGAATAGAATACGCAAGGCAAAGGTATAACCTAGGGCATTTCATTTCACCGGTCATAGGTGTGTAAAGAAGTTGATGACCGGGTTTAAGATAGATGACCGTACTATCAAGAGGGGCAAACTTGTTTGCATATCAGTCATCTAGTGCCACTCGAGTGATCTAACTATGCATCATTGCTAGGATCGAGTGACGTGGCAAGTTGAGTGGCTAATCCTTTGAAAAATGATTGTGAAAATGCTAACACACATGCACATGGTGGTGTACACTTGGTGGTATTGGCATATTTACAAAGGAGAAAGAAGTTGGAGTTGAAACAAATCAACTCAGTGAAGAAACGAGGCAAAATGCGCCACTAGACGTGACTGAACGCTGGGCACTGTTGTGACCGGACGCGCTAGAGCCGCGTTTGGTCATCGCGGTCGTTCGCTGACGCAGTGGCATGTGGCGTGGCGTTGACATGCCTGCGTTCGGTCAGGTTGGACCTGCCATGTTAGGTCGTTGTTTAGGCACTTCGGGAGCTCTCTGGAGTCGACCTGACGCTGGCTCCCATGAGCGCACCTGCGCATCCGGTCGATTTCTTGGCGTGAGCAAGTTTGTGAGGACCTGACGCGGGCGATTCACTGTTCTACGTCCGGTCTAGGCACTGTGCTGCATTCGGTCACCTGGTGACCGTTGGCGGGACACCTTGCAAATGGTTGCCCAAACATTGAGAAGCTCAAGAAGATGAAGGAAGAAGAGAGGCTAAAGCATGTCAAGTGCTTCAAGTGCCGCACTTGGGGACATCTCACCTCAATGTGTCCAACCAAGCAATTGGTGAAGCAACTAGAAGAGCCTCAACCAAAGCCACAAGTTGAGCAAGAAAAGACACTCCAAGAGCAAGTTAAGATCAACCAAGAAGAGGGTGATGACTTGACGAAGAAGAAGAAAAAGACAAGAAGGGGTGGAAAGGCAAGGCATCAAATGCAAACTCAAGATGCTAAGATGATGAGCAAGAATGAAGATGAGAAGAAAGTCTATGCTCACATCAAGTGCTTCAAGTGTGGAGATACATGGCACTTTGCCTCAAAGTGTCCTACCAAGCTTGAGAAGAAGGCTCAAGCAACTCATGAGAGGCAAGGCTATGGGAAGCACCACATGAGCAATGAAGAGAAGGCTCAATCAAAGATAAAGTGCTACTCATGCTAGGAAAGGGGACACATGGCACATTCATGTTCCCTAGGTAACACTCCTAAGCCTATTTCAATTGGTGATGATTCTATGCTTAGGAAGGATGGCATTGGTACCTCATTGGCTACAATTTCAAAACATCCCGCTACTCATATTAAGGCTATGCCTAAGTATGTTGTTCCTAACTTGAAAGGACACAAACTTGTTTGGGTACCATCAAAAAGTGAATGATTGATTGTAGGTACCATCGGCATTGGAGACTTGATTTAATTGATTTCATATTGATCATTATATGTTGAGTCAAGTAGTGAAGCTTAGTTCATATCCAAATCCAATGCCAAGTCAAAATAAGTGAAGTCCAAGTGCTACAACATACAAGTATCATGATTTAGTTTTTTTAGATAAAGGATAGTTCATATCCGGCTTCATCTATCAAACGATAGAATCAGGCCACTTATTACAACGTTCGACCCGTAGGTCAGCCCACTAGCAAAAGGGTTCGACAACTTACAACTCTCGAACATGAACAACAAAATAAAGATAAAGACTTGACTAAGCGAGACCAATAGATCTAGAAGACAGCCACCCATTGGAGCCGAAGAAATGCAAGGCCGATGTCTCTAAATGCTGACCTACAAGGATCAGCTAGTCCCGAGGATCATCACACCACTGCAGTCTTGCCCATTGGCAGAGCCAGTGGGTTCCCTTGAAAAGAACCTGCAAAAAAGATTTTGGTCTGCATCTATAAAAAACTACCTCATTTTGTGTTAACCAAACTGTCCAACATAAAGCTGATGCTGCTATTAATAACAACAAATTATGTTTGTTCCCGCCTATCTTTGATCACCTATTAAAGAGGTCTCCTACTACGGGGAGGTGAAATCCCAAACATTAAATGTACAGCACGCCACAAGAATTTAGCATACGAGCAATCCAAAAAAGGCGTTGAATTATTTCTGGAGAGTGACAGAAGCAACAGCTCATGTCACCATTCTAATTTCGTCGAGCAAGATTATTTTTAGTTAAGGTCACACCTTTTTTTAGGTACCACAAAAATACTTTAATTCGTCATCTCCTTCCGCAGAGCCTGGCGAGGGAGATGGCGAGGAGGATGATGAACGGCGTTGCGCGGAGGGACGTGTGGCACTGTCGCGGGCGGTGTCTTTGGCTGCGGATGCATGCCGATAGCCAAAGTCGATCCACAAAGTTCAAACTCCTCCCTGCGCCATTCGATCCAAGTTCTGGGCGCAGGCTGGTGACCTAGATGATTCTGAAGACGACGAAGATGTGCAAAGTGAACCATCGACACCGGAGTTCATCAAGGAGGCGATGGACGTGGGATTCACACTTGATCAACTAGCCAGAGCTGAAAAGGCTTTGGACTCAGGTATTTTTCCATCTTCTGGTGACATCAGGTTGTCTAAAACCATCATTTCAAAGATGGTTCAGAGGAAGATCAATGGAAGGCCATGGCAGGTTCGTTGCCCTCTCCCTGAGTTTCTCCGCCGAGGACTCTGGGTGACTTCCTTGCCAGAGCATCTTACCAGAAAAGGTCTTTTTCGCGCCGGAGTCCGGCATCAACGTCTCAGACGGTAGGAACGCCAGCGAGGTCATACCTGGCAAAGCATAAACCGGTTTCAAAATTTTTGAAATTCC
Source organism: Saccharum hybrid cultivar R570 (assembly GCA_038087645.1). Classification (NCBI taxonomy): domain Eukaryota; kingdom Viridiplantae; phylum Streptophyta; class Magnoliopsida; order Poales; family Poaceae; genus Saccharum; species Saccharum hybrid cultivar. The sequence continues at coordinate 4,694,967 of JAQSUU010000671.1, read as the reverse complement.
AAATTCATAGTGCTCAGATCCGGTTTGCCCATCCGTGACTTCCATGGTACTTCCGATTGATTAGATCGCGTGTGCCGCGCGAGGGGGTACGCAGAGCTCGGATCAGAGTTTACTCAGTATTCCAAAGGAAGTGGTACTTGGGCCAGGAAAGTTATTCAGGCCCACGCCCGGGCTATGTTCTTTGTTCGCAAGGACGGGCACCAAAACTACCAAAACCCTACCAAAGCCGCCACCCAGAACGCCACCGAAGAAAACATCCGCGGACGTTATTCATGAAGGTACGTCGATGGCGGCGCAGAGAACAATAGCGGCTTTGGTGGTCGGGGCGGAGGAAGATTGGCAGGCGGCTACCACCCAGGCTTCAACCCTGGCTTTAACCCAGGTTTCGGAGGAAGGGAGGGAGGCCGTGGCCGGTTCTCGCCGCGTGGTCGAGGACGTGGGCATGGTGGACATGGAGGGTACGGCTACAACGGTGGCTATCAGGGCTACGGCCGCGGTGGAGGATGACACAATGCTGACGGAAGAGGCCGAGGTTGGTCGGGCTCCGGCCAGCCCCATCCTCAACCAGCGCCATCCGCTGCAAGTCAAGCTAGGCTACCTTCCAAAGCTACTCTCCAGGCGGGGGGCCACTTTCTTGCCACGATCGAATCCCAGGTGCAGGCATCAACGACACACCCGAGTCAACATGGCACTATTGCCAATCTGGCATAGGCATGGGGGCCGCACAGCAGGCGGCAGGATCCCTGATCCAGCTAGTGGCAGCGTCCACAACCACGGTGGTGACAACCGCAACCACGGCGGCGACAACTACGTCTGAGGTCCACAAAACGGCCACTGTTCCACCAAATACCAATAATTCAATTGTGCCAAGTGATGTGCCAGAGTCGTCGGTTCAAAGAAATAAAAAAAGCAAGGGTAAACCTTATTGTTATCGTTGCCATACTAAAGGTCACACTATTTCCATTTGCACTGCACTGCTGAGTTGTGACATTTGTTTTGGTGATCATGTTACAAAAGTTTGCCCAAACTTGAAGAACATGCAAACTACTGCTATTCCTTGTGGCTACGCTATAGAAGGACTGGGGTTTTATTTTATTCCAGTGGCTGAAAATCCAAAGTTAATACAGATGAAAAAACTGCCATGGTACGTGTCTTGGAGGGTTCTCTTACTGCTGATCATTTGGCAGTGGAACTTGAAAAATTACTACCTGGCAAAAATAGTGATTGAGGAGAAAGGCAATGATGCTTTCATCACTAATTTCCCATCTTCTGAGCTGCTGAACCACGTGGTGAATTGGGGTCCTATGGACACGAAGACAGTGAAAGGCAAAATTCGTTCTGAAAAAGGTGTGGAGAACGATGTTTACAAATATAAGATTGATAAAGTTTGGGTTCAGTTCCGGGGATTACCAAAGGAATTGAGAGAATTCCCCATTATTTGGGCAATTGGCTCAATCTTAGGTGTACCTCGAGCTGTCGACATAAATTTCACAAAAAAGCATGGTCAGGCAAGATTGAAAGTAGCCGTGCTTAATCCTGATCTCATCCCAGACCTAGTGCATGTTGTGATTGGGGATTTTGTTTTTGAGTTACAATTTCGTGTGAAGAAGGACATGTCCACCGGTGAGCCTCAAGTCATTGACATGGACTCTACCGTGGATGAAGACAAACCTGCAGAGGAAAAAGAGAGGGAAAACATGGACGAAGATGGCAAAAAAGCGGAGGAACAGTCAGCTGATAATGCAACGGGCAAGCACCCATCTGCTACAGGCTCGGCTGGGGCCAGCATAGGACTGCTGGTTCCGTCCAGCAAGCCACAGAAGGTGGCGATGCTACTGCTTCAGCTGGCAAAAAACCTGTGGTCGTGCTTACTCAGAGTGGGGTGACAGCAAATGGGACAGCACAGCGGAAGGCTAATTTGATGCCTAATCAGGGCTCTGGTACACTCAATAAAACAAGAATCCAAAATGGTGGGTCAGTTTCGCCAGTGAGAACTAGTAAAAGGAATGCAACAACTTCGGAGCAAGACTCGATGGAGAAGGCAACAAAGTTGAAAGCATGCAAAAACCTGGACTCCTCTTCAGGCAAAGGTAATAAATCTCAGACATCTTCTTTTAACACTCTTGATGACTCTGCTTTGTTACTACTACTAGTTTGCTAGAGGTTGTTCTTGAGGCGAATGAACAAGAAGTGTCGCTTTCTTTAAATTCTTTAAGAGATCTAGAAGTTCAGAGATTGTGTGAGAGTGGCAAGTTAGTGAACCATAACATAACAAATTTGGATGAAACATCTAGTGTCTGTTCTTTAGAGGAGAATTTAGAACTTGAGGCTTTGAATCTCATTTGCTCAGATATTACTGAGGATCTAGGTGATGGGGGCTGTGACCTTTGTGTCTACAGACCCCCATATCACAGTATAAAAAGGCACGTTCAAAGAGTAGGAAGAAAGCTAAAAAAAGGTCTAGATGAAAGGAATTTTTTGGAATTATAATGGTTTTGTTGATTCTAAGAAATATAGGTTTCTCTCTGATTTAACGAAAGAAAAGAACCTAGATTATATTGCCTTATCGGAGACTGGTAGAGCCAACTTTTCACAATCCACTTTGAATAGTATTTGTGCTGGCAGAGATTTTCTTTGGCATTGTATGGCTCCGCGGGGTCGGTCCAGTGGCATGCTTCTAGGAATAAATCTGCAAACTTTTGACATTGGTGAAATTGAAGAAGGTGTTTTTTAATTCACTTTAAAGTGCGTCACAAGGGAGATGATTTTAAGTTCAATTTGATTTCGGTTTATGGGCCGACTCAATTGGATCTTAAATCAAATTTTCTATCCGAATTAGTGCGAGTATGTTCAAAAGAAGCTTTACCTATTGTTATAGGTGGTGACTTTAATATTATTCGCAGCCCGGATGAAAAAAAATAACGACAACTATAATGATAGATGGCCTTTCCTCTTTAATGCCGTCATTGACACACTAAATCTCAGAGAATTAGAAATGTCTGGAAGGAAGTTTACTTGGGCTAATCATCTACAGAATCAGACCTTCGAAAAACTTGATAGAGTTCTAGTTTGTACATATTTTGAGTCCAAGTACCCCCATACCACTGTACAAGCACTGTCCAGACAGATTTCTGACCACACACCGTTATTATGTTGCACAAATAATCCATCTTCGTCTTATCAGCCCCAATTTAAATTTGAATTGGGGTGGTTGCTCGGGGATGGATTTTGCGACATGGTATGGGATGTGTGGCATAGTGTGCTTGTCGAAGGTACTCCTTTAGAGAGGTGGCAAGCTAAGATCAGAAGGCTTCACCAATATCTCAGAGGATGGGCAAAGAATGTTAGTGGAACATACAAGAAGGAAAAAAAGATACTTCTCAATAAACTTGATGAGTTGGATAAAAAGGCAGAAAAATTTTCGCTTGACTAAATGGAATTAAACTTAAAACATATGTTAAATGAAAGGCTTGCTGAATTACTTAGAGAGGAGGAACCAAAATGGTACCAAAGGGCTAAGGTGAAATATCTTCTAGAGGGAGATGCAAACACAAAGTACTATCATATGTTGGCAAATGGTAGACACCAGAAAACCCGTATCTTCCAATTGGAAGATGGGAACAATATAATTAGTGGTGATGCTCAACTCAAAAAGCATATTACCAGTTATTATAAGAACCTGTTTGGTCCTTCAGATAATCATAGTATTGCGCTTGATGAGTCACAAATTTGGGACATCCCCCAGGTATCTGCAATGGAAAATGGGTTCTTAACAGATGATTTTCTAGAATCCGAAGTGAGGGCTGCGATATTCCAAATGGAACACAACAAGGCACCAGGCCCGGATGGTTTTCCACAAGAGTTTTATCAGGTCTTCTGGGATTTAATAAAAGATGACCTTTTAATAAAAGATGACCTCATGGCTCTGTTTGTGGAATTCCATCGGGGAGCCCTGCCACTGAATAGTCTAAACTTTGGAACAATAATTTTGTTACCTAAGGAGAAGGATGCGAAAGTGATTCAACAATACAAACCAATCTGTTTGTGGAATGTCTCTTTCAAGATCTTCACTAAAGTTGCAATCAATATACTAACTACTATAGCCCAAAAGATTATTAGTCCAACACAAACTGCTTTTCTCCTAGGAAGAAATATAATGGAAGGCGCAGTAATACTTCACGAGACGATACATGAGCTCCATTCGAAAAAAACAGGATGGAATTATCTTTAAAATTGATTTTGAGAAGGCATAGAGCGAGGGTGAGACGTTGCCCCCTCTGGCTGTTGCCGGACAGGCTACAGTCGCGCCCTCTCATCTCCCTGTCATGATTTAGCTGTGGTGATTCATTGGAATTATTTGATGTCTTGCAATTATTTGAGTTGAAGCCGCAAACAAAACAACATCATGTAGGCGGCAGACCAAGTTGAGCTGAACGCGTTGGCTTTTAATTTTTCACCCTTTTGGCTGGGGTCCTTGGATTTTCTGTACTCATAGAACTTTAAGATTTTTATCACTACTAGCAAATATGTCCGTGCGTTGCAATAGAAGGAAAAGACTACTAACAAGGCCAAGTCCAATAAACAATTAAATATTTTTTTGGCAAGGAATAAACAATTAGACATAGCTTAGACCTAATTCTAGGACTGGCATTCGGTGTACTTCAGTCTGGTTTTCAGTTTTTAGAAACTTCGGTTTCCAACAATCAGTTACCGATCGGTCATAGAACGAAAAAATTGAACAGTTTATCTTATACAAATGGCTTCATTATTTGGAGAAAATTGTAACGTGCACCAATTCATTGTTTTTTATTTTTTAATACACTTGTTTTCAGTCAAAATTGTTTCAGCATTGAGTTTTATGAGCAATGGACGGTACAACAATGAAGATCAATAATAGCGGATCATCTTATGAAAATTGAAGCCTGGTGACAGGGTGGTAATGATTTTCTTCCGCACATGCACAAGCAACAAACATGCTCTCAAATCTACACTACTAACTACACGTGAGTAAAGAAAAGGGCAAGAAGTGCAAGAAAAGGAAAGGCCTAGCACACACACGAGACGATGATTAATAATTAAAGAAAAAGAAAAAGAAACGTACTTTGGATGGGCCAATAAGTCTAACAATTCGTCCATCTCTCCAAGAGGCGCCGCTACTCTTTTCTTTCTCCTTGCATCTTCTTCAACCGAGCAAGGCAACAACAAGGCAGTAACTGTCACACCCAGTTTTAAGGACAAAACCAGATATACACCATATGTGAAATAAAGAGGTCAAATCTCACATATAGCTGGAGATAAGTGTAATATCAAAAGACAAATGCTTTATTAAACATAACGCAATAGTATAAGATATAACCTTAGAGAACAATACAGCGGAAAGACAACTCCGAACACCGGGTGTAACCTTCACTCCAGGATCAAACTGACTGGTTGATCACAAGCCTAACAATTCTAGAATCTAGCAGTCTGGTACCCTTCCTGAGATGTGGGGAAAATAGTAAGGGTGAGTCCATATCGAACTCAACAAGCATAACATGGGGTTCATGAGGCTCAAGAGGCATGACACGGGTTTAACTGCATGTAGCTTTTAGTTGGCAAAGTTTTAGCATATGAGTAGCATCAAGTTGTCTTTAATCCCAGAATCAACATATGATCAGGTAATATGAAGAATGAATAGCAAAATCATAAGCATATTACAGTTTAATAGTGATCATCTATTCCATAAGGGTCCAAGGCCGCTCGTGACCGTGAGCACGGCTGATATACCAGTTTTACACTCTGCAGAGGTTGTACACTTTCACTGTGAGTCGTGATCCCCATAAGCCCGAGGTTTGCAAGGCCTCAATGGGCAGACAGGTTTCACTATGAAGTCTTTCCAAGGTTCGTCTAACAAGTTAGGGCCGCTAGGTTTCTGTAACCTGCGAATGTAGAGCTCCCCTTCCGTATGACACAATGACACGCAACCTATACACATAAGGACAGAAGCCGCACTACACCCAACCCGAGAAACACCCCTTTTGCACTCTTTCGGGTAACCTCTAACAAGCTAGAAAAGGTCCTCTTATATGACTAAAGCCAGAGCCATGTAGCCCTCACAGCTGTACTGTAAGTCCCGGATGTTCGCTTACAGATAGGTCCTTATAAAGAGAAACTAGAGCACCAAAAGATAGCCCAAGGCTCTAGCCCTCTTTCATTATGTTACTAAAAAGTCATCTTTTAATGTTGTTGCATATTCTATTAGTCAAATTACAAGATCATAGTTTATGTTGAGCACTAGCAATAGCTACCCAATGCAAAACCATAGGCGACAAGGTACAAGATCAATTTCTAAGGCATCCTTAACAAGGAGACACATGCATAGTGATTTAAGTGCTTTAAAAGTGATTAGGTAACAAGGATGATCCCATGATATACTTGCCTTAACATGCTTTTCCCCCAAAGCAATACGCTCGAAAGCCTTTAGTATTCAACTTTCAATTTTCTGCTTCCAATTCTCAGCTTCTTGAATCTCCACGTAAATCTCACCGACAGGACTTGATCAATAAATCACCACACATGCATCGAGCAATCATACACGAAGCAAACAATGAATAATAATTAGAACAGTACACCAAACAAGTGAAACAACAAGTAAAAAGGTTTTAAAGATGTTCTACACATTCCTACGAACACACAGACGCGGAAAACACGCTAATCGGAGCTACGGTTAAAAAGAAGCGACTAGCTACCGAGAATTTTATATATTATATTTAAGAAAAAGCCAATATACTTTGATTTATTTTAATTGAGCAAAATAATCTAAAGAGTTATTAAGGCCAGATTAGTCAAAAGATAATTTAATTCAAAAGCCATGTTGAAACTACTCATGTTTAGTTTGTAAACAATACCATATAATCTAATCAAGTTAAACTTTATCATTGCAAAAGATATAACATGTAAAAGCATTTAACCTAATTGTATATGACGTAAGCAAATTATAATTTAGAAATACATTTATGTTCGTTAGTAATTAATCACATTAATATTTATGTATTTAGCACCAAAGTATAAATATACATTATTGCTTTTATATTACAAAACTAGTGTCATGCAAATTAACCAAGTTAATATTAACATTTTAATTATAGACACATGTCATGACATAAATTAAATATGACTGCTAGCATGTGGATTGTATCGACATGAAATTAACATGGCAAGAACGAACTGAACCGGAGTCAAAACAAGGAACCAGCGGAGATTGTCTCTGGATTATGTGTGGTGTATTTCTATTGTACTTCGGGATTTATTTTACTAAAGAAAAATGGCCATAAAACACATCATGACCCCATATGGCATCATCAAGCTAGCAGTTGGATTAAAGCAGGGCAAAGCTTGCATGGGTCACAGTTGGCTCAGAGCAACTCCAAGAGCTCTTCTAAAACTAATAGCCAAATTCCTCATTTTAGCCATTGTGTAAAATATAAAAGTCTTAAAAAAAAGAGGACTCTACAACAACCTAGCTATTTTGCCTCTTGTATATTTGAAAACATGATGCATGCGTGGGTGGGAGAGACCACTGAGAGGACGATGCCGCACGAGCCAGCGGGGAAACGGCGATTTGGCAAGCGAGCGACGCTGGCTATCTATGACGAGCGAGATTCAAGGAATAGCTGGTGGCTATTTTTACAAAAGAAGATAGACAATCTGTTGAAGGCCTATTTTATTCCAAACTAGCTAAATACGACTATACAAAACGGGATGACAGTCTCTTGGAGTTGCTCTCAGGATGGTTACGTGTAAATGTGTATTTTCATAGTATTTCTAGATTTGTTTTTCTAAAAGAAAACGGCAATAATGCATGTATGACGCAATGATGAGATCAAAGCTAGAAGATCAAAACTGAGAATTAGACAAGGACGCACGGTGCACGGCCGGTAACGCCACGCAGGTACGGTGACGTGCACCTCACCTGAGCAACTCAAGAAAATACCTAGGGCCCGGTTGACCAAAAGGAGAGCAGAGCACTGGAGAGCGACGGGGATGGACCGGAGACGGCACCGGGCTTGATGGAGCGGCAGCGACTTTCCTGGGTGCAGAGCTCGGCAGCAGGCTCACGACGACAGAAAGGCAGCGAGCAAATTTCCACACGGGAGCAGCAGCTTGATTAATCCTCCGCTTGGGACAGCACACACACGGCAACACCCATCAGATCGGCCGCGGCTTTTGAAGGCGGACACCACTTCGACTTGAACTCGGCACCCAGAACTCAACTCTGTAGATCGACACAGCACGGCCAATCCAACTCTGCCTTGGACTCGAAGTCAAGTCGCCGTATCACGGCAACCAGATTGATTCAGAACGGCGGCGGACCATGCTTCTCTCCGAAAATATCCAAATCGAGAGAGCGACACGGTGCTAGGGAAAAGCTAGGGCACCGCAGCGACGGGTAGAAGCGAATCAGGGGTGGCCAGTCAGGGTTGCGCGAGCTTGGTGGCTGCGCTTAGGGTTTGCGGCTGCTCTTGCGGCTCGAGACGAGGGCGGCGTTGCGAGCTTGGTGCGAGGCGAGAAGAAGAGAGAAAATTCTATAATTTACTACACGAGGGATTTCCCAAACGAGGGGCTCCCCTAACGGTAGTTTTGGTGTGCTTTGCCCATAGGGTAGGTACATACTTATAGGGAGGAAAACTCTCCACCTTCACATCAACTAGCAATATGGTACTAATTGAAGTTGCATCCTCCACCTCTACTAACGGGCCTAATTAATCATCAAAGCCCATTAGTAAATAAATGTATGGGCATTTAAAATTATTGCACACGGGCTTTGGTGGAAAATGAGATATTTCCTATTTTTGGAATTAATTAATTTCGTGGATAAAATAATTCTAGAAAAGTCCGGAATTATTATTTAAGCCGCGAAAAATACTCCGAAAGCTCTAAAAATTCGGGGAAATTTTCCAGGGACATTAGGAAACATGAGGAACCCAAATAAAGTATTTGGAGCTCATGATAAGATATTTTAGAGCATCTAAAAATTAGATTATGCTCACAGATAAGTGGAAACAAGCTACATAAAAAACCGGAAAAATTCCTGAGAAGTTTGTAGAGGTTGATTGACGGATGAGAAACAAGGAATTTAATTGTAGAAAAATGATATATGTATATCAGAGAAGGAAAATTGACCTAAACGCATTTTGAAAGAACAACTTGAATTCATTTTGATCTTTGGTCAAAACCAAGCAATACAAAAACACAAATGCATCATCATGAATGCATCAACAAGTTGCTAAACCTTATGATAAATTTCAATTTAGTGAAAAATATTATTTCCCTATATTTTCATGAGCACAAATATTCAAAATTAAATCATTTTAGCTCTATTTCCAAATAAGCAAATTTTAGGGTGTTACAGTAACAGAGGATATCTTGGAACAAATTAACCTAGCAGCAAAAAACTGTCCTCGCTGCTCCTTCTTCCTCAAGTGAATCCAACACACACCAACACCAGCCTCAGCTTGAACCCAATCAGAGCAGCGACAGCTCCAATTTTCCCACACGCAAAATCCCAATCTAAGCAACCAAAGCTACAAATCTCCTCCGTCAGCTTCTCTGTCCCATTCACCGAGCAATCAGTAATAGCTGTCTTGGCTATCCTCTCTCACGCCCCCCAAAAGCAAACAAACATCCTTCCTCTTGCTTACGCTAGGCACCAGAACATCCATACAATCCGGCTTATCTTTCTCTATTGATTCGGTCCAATTGAAGCATCAAGCCAACTCCTTTTCTCTTGGCTTCACATTCTAGCAAATCAACAAACAGGATCTGTAGCACCACTCCACGCTAAGAATCAGCTTCACCTGCATCTCTCTGATTGGACTCTAAACAAAATTCTCCGGGGAGAACAGCGCCGGGCCTCCTCATTCACATCGTCAGTGCCTGGCGAGGTTGGAGGTGGGTTCCCTCTCCCTCGAGATGTGATCTGAGATGTGCGTGCATTAGCTGGAGCTTCAGCCCAGCAACAGCGGACTGAGGCATGCCTCATGGGCCTGCTCGCCGGAGCATGCATCTGGTCAAGGCGCTCCAGTCGAGTGCGCCCACATACCATAGTTGCACCCTCCACAACAGGGTGGCGCCATATGTGGGAGGACTTCCGGCGGCAAGCTCTGGTAAGGGCTGTGGCCAGTAGCCGATACGCCTATCTTGTCTCGCTAGTATATGCTTGTCACCTCCTTGCCAATGTCGTCCTCCTCCTGCATACTCTAATATAGGGGCTCAGAAATCAGAGTCGATTGTTATAAGGGCACCCGTATGTGGCAGCTTGAATCGTGCATGTTAAGGAGTAGTAGCTAGCGAGGCTCGGCCTCTAGAGATGGGGCCAGTTGGAGTTGGAGTTGGAGATGGACTCGTGACTCGTGAGAAAGAGTTGCCTTGGTCCATGACGACACATGAGAGTGGGACAACGTCTGTCATAAGCAGTGGCGGAGCTCGTCCATTTTGACGCCTAGGGCCACTTAGAAACTGTATATACCATCTTTATCCAGTTAAAATACCGCTTATACCGGGTCTAATACCAATAGATAATGAAACTAGGTCACAGATACATTGCACAACTCTACAGTATATAAAAATTGATATACTTAATTAATTATCACGGTAAATTTCTACTAGATCAGAAAGACTTCAACATTAATAAGATAGAATTTAGATTAGAGAACGCGTCTTCAGTGGAATCCAAGCATGAAGCAAATGAATGATCATCTAAAAATCATCCAAGGTTGAATGCGTCTTCTCAGCTTTCGTCCTCAGTGGATACCGAGTAAAACACGATAGGCTGTGCGCTGCTGCCCGCCTCGCCGCATAGCCCGCTATTCAAGGGTTTGGTGACCGAGCAAGCTAACAAGGAATTGGAGAGATGGCCTACGGCTGGATGGGCCTCTCAAGCAAATGCAACCAAGAGGAATGCATGAGAAAGGTAGTTGGCTCAGGTAGGCTAATGTGCGAGATTGGCTGAGACCTTCGCTGCTGGGCCAATGATGGCTAGGGCCACTCCATAGTAAGACAGGCTGGGCCATGGAAATTCAAGAGGGGTAAGAGGGAATTTAGGCCACGCCTAGGGCCATGGCCCTAGTGGCCCTAGGCCCAAATCCGCCCATGGTCATACGGGTTGGATTAGGACTCAAAAGCTGCAGTGCCGAGAGGAGAGGGGTACCGGGTTGGAAACGGAATGCAGAGCGCTTTAAAAAGTAATCGCATGTTTAGAATTTAGAACGTGAGACAACGCGGATGTACGACATGGTGCGAGGATAAGGCCAGCCGCGCAGGAGTGAATCGTGTGGGCCATATGGTTGGGTTAACATAGAATGGGCCAGAAAAAAATAGGCTGAAATTTGCCTCTTTAATATTAAGTATAGACTAGGACATGCATGTACAGAGTATTAAGGAGGAATGGAATGTCTGTTATGGAGGAATGGAATGTCTGTTATGCTCGTCAATCATGCACCTAGGATTGCATTGATGCATGCCTATTTAGCTAAGTAAAGCAAGTCTTCGGCTACACATGTTGGTACACAAGAATATAAGACAGCTGTAGAAAGACAAGAACAACATTAGAGAAAGATTACCAAACCTCTTGGTTAAAGTAGGCATACATTTAGTTAATTTCTTCCGTTAACTACCACTAGTTAGTAGTTACCACTAGCCTTTCAGTTGGAACTTAATGGCAGGTGGGTTTATTGCTTACAGTTATTGAGCACCTTGCTGCTGCTTATAATTTCTACTACTACTATTCTGTTGGTATTTAAGTTTCTGTTTTTTTTAAAAAAAATGAATGCTAGCGAGGAGAAAGGACATATACGATTCATGTGTTGATTCACGGCGTGGCTGGAGGAATATATATATATATATATATATATATATATATATATATATATATATATATATATATATATATATATATATATATATATATATATAGAGAGAGAGAGAGAGAGAGGGGTGCAGTTTTTTATAATTAATACTAACTCCATTCTAAATTATAATTCGTTTGATTTTTTTACACCAAGTTTGACCACTCGTCTTATTCAAAAATTTGTGTAAAATATTACTTCTTTTGTTGTGGTTTGCTTTATTAACAAAAGTTCTTCAGGAATGACTTAAATTTGACTATATTTACACAAGTTTTTTGAATAAGACGAATGGTCAAACTTGGGTCAAAAAAGTTAAACGAATTATAATTCGGAACGGAGGGAGTATAACAGAAACATCCCTTTGGTCATTGGAGAGTTGACTTGGCCAGGCTAGTAAGCAAGTCTTCGGCTGCTCTAGCCACGCATGATATAGATGGAGCAAGAGCAACCTCGGACTCAGCTGAGCACTGCAGGCGGCAGCCAGCAGGGATCGGAGGAGCGCAGAACTAGATCGCTTCCGTCGATCGCCTCGTCGCCGAGGATCGGAGGAGTATGTTGCGCCATGCATGCAGGTGCGCCGTCGGCGGCCACCCCACGCCCGCTTCTGGTGGCTGGTCCAAGTACACTGCACCAACGCCGGCGATCTCTCGCCATGCAGCTCCAATCCGTCACACTGTAAGAGGCGCTTTATTTGTCCCTCTCGTCTCAAATACTCAAATTAAACTCAAATCACTGCGGTTATTTTAATTCCCTGCCTCCATTGTCCCCTACTACGGAGTAATAGTTCTGGTTAAAATCACCACGACAATTTTGAGTGTAAGACAAGCAAGGTACGCTGCGCAGACAGGGACAAGAATTTTAGGCCTCGTTTGGACCAGTGGTTTTGAGAAACTGTAGTTTTGTGATAAGAAATAATCGTGGCCTAATTAAGGCGGAGTTTCTAAAACTCCAATACGTCAGTTTTGCAAACTACAATTATTTTTCCAAAACAATAAAAATCTTTGTATTCATACATAACATCTGTTGCAATGCGTTTGACAAGGCATCACTACTAGAACTCGGCAAAGAGCCTTTTGCACTCGGCAAAGGCTTTGCCGAGTGTGGCACTCGGCAAAGTCCACTCGGCAACATATTTGTCGGTAAAGGGACTTTGCCGAGTGCTTTTTATCGTGGCACTCGGTAAAATATTTTTATATTTTGCCGAGTGCCAAGCAAGGTATTCGGCAAAATATTTGGGCCGTCACGCCAGCTTCCGTTAGCGGTCACTTTGCCGAGTGCCCGACCAGTACTCGGCAAATTATTTTTATTTTTTTACTTTGCCGAGCGCCCCAAGCCCGGCACTCGGTAAAGTTTTTTTTTGCTTTTTTTTAATAAAAAAATTTGCCGAGTGCCTCTGGCCCGGCACTCGGCAAATTTTTTCTTTTTTTTATTAAAAACACTTTGCCGAGTGCCTATGGCCCGTCACTCGGCAAAGTTTTTTTTCTTTTTTATTAAAAACACTTTGCCGAGTGCCTCTGGCCCGACACTCGGCAAAGTTTTTTCTTTTTAAAAAAACACTTTGCCGAGTGTCTGGCTTGAGGCACTCAACAAAGTTTCTTCTTTTTAAAAAAACATTACTTTGCCGAGTGCCCCCAGCCCAGGCACTCGGCAAAGACCCCAAGAATGCAATTTTTTTTAAATTTTGTTACATTCCACTGTTAGACAATATATATATATTATATAAATCAAATATGACATCGATATAACCTCAAAAGCACATGCATAATTTCATAAATCCATCGAAAATCCATCACAAATCCTCCAAAGTTGAACATTACAAGTTTATTATTACAGGTTCAACATCACAAAGTTCAACATCCCTACTGCGGCGGCGGCGAGTGCAACTGTGGTCTCTCGGACTGCGGTGACGGACCGGACTGCGGTGTCTCGGGGTCTTTGCCGAGTGCATCCTTTGTCTCTGCCGGCGCATCCTTTGTCTCTGCCAGCTCGGCCTACAGTGTTTCAATCACATGTTTGAGTATAGAAAATCTGATCAATGTGTGTAAAGTCATGTTTCAGTATAGCAAATCTGATCAATGTGTGTAAAGTTGAATGTATGACGAGTGAAACCGGAATTACCTGAAGTTCGTCGACCTGCGACAGTGTTGGAGTAGGCCGTGCACGTATGGGAAGGCTTGACGTGCTCTATGCCCTCACGTCGGAGAGAGAGGGTGCAGAGCTCGAGGAGTCGGCGGCGTCTGCAATCAACAACCGCCCGTGCTTCCTGCCTTGTCCCAGCCTCACGATCACCTCTGTCTCAAGGGGCTCAGTGCTCATATTGTGCTCTGAGCCACGGAGCGCCCGAACTGCCTTCGTGTAGTCTCGGACCTTAGCGTGGACGGTGGGGTCAGAGTAAGCCTCGGCAGGGGCATCCGGGTTGAAGACAACACTGGATTTCACCCGGCCCATGTGGGACACAGCCCATGCCATGAACTTTGACACCAGCTGGTCCGGGTGTGCCACCTCATGCGAGAAAGACGAGCAAGATGATTAGAAATCAAGCAAAATTGAGCGTTAGAATAGATAAATGACATTACATACGAGTGCCCGCTTGAATGCGGGGAGGTTGCGACTGCCTTGGTGGTGAGTTGGACCGATCTTCAGTGCCCGCTTCCGCTTGCCTTGCTCATGCTTTGCGATGTACGCCGGGTCAAGGTACCTGTCCACGATCCTCGACCATGCCGCACTATGCGACATGCACCACGAGGCAGGCACCTACACATCATCAAGTGTTTGACATATAAGAAGACCAATTCAGGACCTACTAAATCTCAAAACGAATCAATATTATCCACGTACCTGAAGGTACTGCTCCTTGGTCAGCGCCACCTTTCTTGTACCATCTTTCTTGAGGGGCTCTTTCTTGATGGACCTGTAGTAGTCGACGTGGGCCTGGAGTCACGCCTCGTGAATCATGTCGCCGACGTGCTTCTGACAGGCTCTGTGTGCCGTCTGATCCGCCATCTCCTCTCGACCGTCTTCTGGCTTGAAGTACCTCTACATACAAACATGATGTATTCATTCATTATTTCAATAAAAGACTTAACCAATGGAGATGTATTAACCATCATTGTGAGACACTTACCCAAAACTCCGCCAGAACCCGCTCCTGCTTGTTGTCCTACACGTCAGCCGAGCCGAGCTTGTACCTATCTCGAGACGAGCTGAGTGATCACATGTGGAGATGTCTGGGTTTTTGACATCCGAGATCGCAACTTGCTCGAAATCTTCTCAAATTTTTATCACAGCCTCTACATACGATAACACGACGCGTCTCAAAGTTTCATGATTTTGGACTTGGTTTGACTTTTTTATAATTTAAATTCACTTTTCCACCAAGTAGCTTGGCAAGTTGCGTCAAGGAGATGCTCTAGATTTCATGTGACCTCCTGGATACGGCCTCAGCATACGCTAAACATCATGAGTATCATTTTTTGGATGGTCCAATTCCATTATTTCATGTACCTGCAGTTCAAATTAGAAATGCGTAGAGAAATTCAAAGAAACAAAATAAATTAACTAAATATATAAAAAAAAGTCAAAATTACCCCAAATTTTATATTAGAGTTTGAAATACTGTGCCAATGCTACAGAAAAAAACTTGGGCCAAAAATAAAAAAAACAAAAAACATTTTTCCGAGTGCATTTGGGGGCACTCGGTAAAATATTGATTTTTTTTTAAATTTGCCGAGTGGCCCTAGCACTCGGCAAAATATTGATTTGTTTTTAAAAAAACATTTGTCGAGTGCCAGGGCATTAGCACTCGGCAAAACATTGTTTTTTTAAAAAAAATAAATTTGTCGAGTGCCAGGTTCTGGCACTCGGCAAAATATTGATTTTTTTAAAAAATAAATTTTGCCGAGTGCCAGACCTTGGCACTCGGCAAAATATTGATTTTTTTAAAAAACATAATTTTTGCCGAGTGCCAGTGGTGTGACACTCGGCAAAGTGTCGTTTTTAAATAAAAAAATTTGCCGAGTGCCTCAGCCCTAGCACTCGGCAAAAATTTCACGGTGGCTAGCCGCCGTCACTGGTGCGCGAAATTTTGCCGAGTGCCAGGCTTTGCCAGGCACTCGGCAAAGCCGTGTGCAAAATTTTTGCCGAGTGTCACACTCGGCAAAATATTGCTTTGCCGAGTGCCCCGATAAATTGCACTCGGCAAAGCCTCAGGCACACGGCAAAGTCTGGTTTTCCAGTAGTGCATTTGTGATAGTTAAAATGGTCAACATGAAATGCAAATAGAAGACAAATTCAAAAGACTAGAGTACACACCTCTTGTCTTTCCACCCTTGTCTTTATTTCTCACAAATTCAAGCCTTTGATAATTGTTTGGAACAAGTTAATTAGACTTCTAATAAGAGTTTTATAGTGAGAAGTCCAACAATTATCTACGGGTCTTTGAAGACATTGTTCTTGATTCAATCCTATCTGAGTTTTATGTAACCCATAACCTAAGGCCGTACTAACTTCTTTGAGATTGATGTCTCTAACCATGTCCCCTCTTTGAGGATTCACCAAGCACATTCAGCAAGGTAGAAATCTAGCTAAAAAATCCTGCAATGCATACATGCTTTCTAGCAACAACTACAATCACTAGTTGAAATTGATGAGACAAAAGGAAAATGGACATAATATGCACTACTATTTTCTTTGATGATCAGTGATTGTAAGCCAACCATAAACTCAGTAACATCCACTGCAACGACTTCGGAAGCTCCAAAGGGTTTTGCTATCTGTAAGTGAGAGGAAACAAGAAAGATCCTAAGTTTTATCAGGCATCAACTGACCTTGATCCAACACCTCCAACTGCGATCACAGCTACTGAATCACTTGGCCGCATTTCAGCAGCATGCCTCAGGGCACCATAAGCGGTAAACACTGCACATCCTAAAATCGTTGATTCTATGTATGTCAATGAGTCAGGGAGAAGTGCTAGCGCATTGCCTGGCACAACGCAATACTCTGCAAGCCCCCCATACGGTTTCCCTGCGGATGGAGAATTTCAGGATACATTAAAATGCCTGGTAAAACTATACAGCTATGTTACTGATGTATGATGCGAACGTCTCCTCAGGTTACCATTGCCTGTTTCGCCATCATAAAGCGTCCCTTTGGCACGATTATACTCGAAGAAATACTTGTACAGATCGTCTTGGCCCTGTATCAAATCAATGCACATGAGCATAACTGCATATAAGAAAGAAAAAGCATAGAAATATGAGAGAAAAGAAAGGGATGCCTTAATTCAACGAAGAAGCTGTACCTTAACACAGTACAAGCAGTTTCCACATGGCATTATGAACGCTCCGACGACGTGACTTCCTACTAGAACCTGAAACGTTTTCAAAAAAGAAACCATCAGTTCTGAATCGAAGACAGCACCTGATGCCTGATGAACCGAATCAACGGCGGAGAAGACCAGTGCCCCTACGGTTATTTATGTGTTCAATAATCGGGATCTTCAGAACGAACGCTGTGGAGGCTGCAGCCAAGGATGCCACTGCGGTCACCAACCCCGACTGGTACAGTAGGACCTCGCGGGCGTGGACTCCTCGGCGGTCCAGGGTCCGCAGACGGTGTAGGCGGGCAGGCGGCTGGCAGCTGGCCTGGACCTGCGGCGCCCGGCCTCGGTGAAGTGCCGGGGGGGGGGGGGGGGAGGGCGCAGCCGGCCGCTGGGTGGCGCCGGCAGGGGAACCGGCGGGGTGGCAGCTGGAAAACTCTAGGTGCGTCCGCTGCGCCGGCGCGTTCCATGTCTGCTGCGCCACCGCATGCTCCTCGTCCCCCGCGGATGCCGCCCCGCCGCTTGCTCCGCTCGCTCGGCGGCGTCAGGGAACTGTGGAAAGCGTTGATGATTTATTTTTTCTAAAAAACAGAATGCAGGCGTCTAGGTGCATGTGGGATTCGATCTCTGGCGGTATAGCGCGTGTGGGGGGGGGGGGGCGAAGGGCGTGCGGGGCGGAGCTTTCGTTGGGCGGAGAAGGATGGGGAGGTTAATACACATAATCTCACCCGTTGGATTTGAGTGGGTAAGGAGAGAGATGGTCTACCAGTAAATCTGGATGGTTCGTTTTAAAGGTACTATTTTTCTGGTACACTTTTCTGGGTAGATGGAGGGGGACTTTCTCAGCGGGGGACATTTTTTATGGACATCTAGAAAAGAAAAAGTCGGTGAATTAGTAGGGTAGATGTGGCCGTAGGGCATTGATTTTTATATTGCGTGCATGCATATTAAATACAAATTAACTCAGGCGCCACCTAATTAATGGCCTTTTGCTATCGCGGAGTGCATGCAAGTTCTGATCGTGTCCGCTGGCCCACTGTGTGGACATCTATGTGTTGGCAGTAGCTTGGTACAGCCGCCAAGCGTAGGACAAATTCAAGTATTTTGTCAGTATTTTAAAGTATTTTGTCAGTATCTTCAAGTACTTTGTCAGTAGCTTGGCACAGTCGCTACTATAACTTTAGTAGTTACAAGTATCTTCAAGTAGTTGTTAGTATCTTCAAGTATTTTGTCAGTATTTTTAAGTATTTTGTCAGTAGTTGCAAGTATCTTTAAGTAGTCGTTAGTATCTTCAAGTATTTTGTCAATATCTTTAAGTATTTTGTCAGTAGTTGCAAGTATCCTTAAGTAGTTGTTAGCATCTTCAAGTACAGGGCCGAGCCGGCAAAATCCGGGCCCTGTTCCAAACTCTAGAAATAGATCTACCTGCCTAGAAAACTAGAATTAGAATAATGTATATGTTGTAATATATTATTCCTATATAGCAATGGATATATGAATTGTCATATGACACTTGATGAATTAAAGTTTTGTTTGAATAAAAAGCATTTCTGGCAATTCTAAGATTCGGCTCCTGATCCTCTCTTGCATGAATATCTCATTTGCCCTCAAAACATTTTTTCTACATGCAAACAACCGAAAAGTAAGTTTTGCAGCATAGCAAATATATAATTCGCCAAAAAAGTTAAAAATCATTAGCATTTTATTTCATATCTAGTCCATGCATTAATCCATGAATTCTCCTGCACATCCTGAAAATCATATATTTTTCATCCGAGAATGCCTTTTCTTTTGGTTTTGGCCTCCAGGATTTTATCCCTTAGCTCCCAGCTCCCTCGTCTGGCGAGTTAACCGTTGCGCTGGCAATACTACAACCATCAGAATCAACGTCAAATCCTTAAGACAATAAACAACTGATTTTCAAACTCTTCTCATTTTCTCACAAATGGGTCAGAATGTTGGAGACTTCAACATGGAACAAAGTATGAATTGTCTGCTGAATCAAACTTGCCTGAGATTCCAGCTAAATGAGAAGATAGAAGACAAGCACTAATTTTATACGTACTACTTACTGCTGCCTGAATGCTTGAATCAACCAAAGGTGTTGAAATATCTGATATTGACAAACCGTTAACTTCTAAGAAAATGCATTCCTCATGGAGCCAGTAGTAGTAAGATGCCTTGCCCTTAGGTTCAAAAAAAAAAAGACGATGCCTTGCCCTTCCTTGCCTTTTCGTCCAGTCCTTCCCAGTCTATGTATATACACTGTTCTCTATCAGCAGACAAACCAACCTACATGAGCAAATAAATTTCTTGATGAATCCACTTTCTTTTCTTTTATTTTGGGAAGAGAAATAATTATATAACCCACAAGTATGGCAATGGTGACATCACGATATTCTACACCATGGGCAGATATGTCGGAGCTGACTAATATGACCCTTTGACTTTCTGAATTCATCTGAGACCTTAGTTCTTTCATATTGCGACTTTCTAGAGTGAATATCTCTCTTAATTAGTACTCACTTTTAGCTGGGACAGTAGCTCGGCAACAAATTTTGTAGTAACGACCATTGCAGTACAGAATGACTACCAATAGTGTTGTCTACAGCACACTGCCACACCGGATTCCTCAAGCCATAATCATGCAATTATTTGGTGAGATAACTTACTTTGACACTTTGTGTTCTGCATGTTCCGCGATATGCTTCTTCAATATGTCATACAATATGGGGAAGTGCAGATCTAGAGGTGAGGGCCATGTAGTCAGGTTTACTTGATGCATCAGCGTTGGAAGTTAGGGGCCCCTACAAAACTGAGGCCCTGTTCAGTCGCACCTCCTGCACACCCTTAGGCTCGGCCCTGTTCAAGTATTTTGTCAGTATCTTTAAGTATTTTGTCAGTATTTTTTGTCGGTAACTTGTTACAGCAGGTACTATTACTTCAGTAGTTGTCAGCATCTTCAAGTATTTTTGTCAGTATCTTTAAGTATTTTCTCAGTATCTTCAAGTTTTTTTTGTCAGTAGCTTGGTATAGCCGGTAGTATAACTTTAGTAGTTGCTAGTACCTCTAAGTAGTTGTCAGTATCTTAAGTATTTTTCAGTATTTTGTCAGTAGCTTGTTACAGCTGGTACTATAACTTCAGTAGTTGCTAGTACCTTTAAGTAGTTGTCAGTATCTTAATGTATTTTGTCAGTACTAGACTCTAGTATGGGTTGGTAGTGATCGGCATTTTCCTTATATCAAGACTTCAAGGTTATTAGCTTCAGTATTCCACGAGATTACAGGTTGTTAGCTTCAGTATTCCTCATGGTCATGGCGAATGGTGTCAGTATTTCGCAAAAAATTCATCGCTTCCCTGGCCGATCGGATTGCATCATGGCCGATGGAGTTCTAGCATCATGGTCATGGCTAGCGGCTGGCTTCGCAGAAAGGGGTCCCAGTTTCCGTCGCCTGACATGCAATTGACTTCGGTATAACTCAGTACTACTCTCATTGTTAATACTGGCTAATTCTGACCATGCGTGCATCGACGGAGCAGGGACGCGCTGCCGCCTCTGGAGACAGGAGAGCTCTCGCCGCGGGAACAACCACCACCATGCGCGGATCAGGATGCCATGCGTGCAGGCCAGGACGCGCGCTGCCGCTGGGGCCGCCATGCACGGATCAGGACGCCACCGCCATGCGCGCAGGTCAGGACGCCGCCACCGCTGGAGGCCGCCGTGCGCGCAGGTCAGGCCGGCGCCGCCGTTAGGGGCTGCCTGCGCCTCCTCCAGGGCCGCTGTTAATTGGAATCGGGAGGGGACAGGCGGACGGCAAAAAGCGAGCGTCATCGTGAGGGGTACGGGCGGCGGTGGGGAAAATTATCGGGGGTATCGGGTCATGTTTGGGGATGCGGACCCAGCTTGGGTTCTGGCTCGCGCGCGCATGATTATGGTGGAGCCGGATGGGGCTGGTTGTGTCTTGGTGTAGTATCTATATTATCTCTATTTATATTTAGTATTAAAGACCTAAAATATAATCTATTTTTTTTCATTCACCTTCCCTAACTACTTGAACAGTAGAAAGTTTCTTCGTCCATATTTTTTACTTCCTAAACTACATTTACACCGTTAGTATTTTGAATGTGATCCGGACTCATGATCTGTGCTCATACGATTTAGAACAACTTGTGTCTAGCAATGATGCGGATGAGCACATTTGCTAGTAAAATAAAAATCCTAAAAGTCTTTATTTTTTGGTTTTGGATGATGAGACACCACTTGCCTTTTGTTTAATGAGCCTACTTCAATTGAGAGCTTTTACTATGTATCTAGACATAATGTATATCTAGATGTATAGCAAAAGTAATGTACCTAAAAAAGCCATTACGATTTATAATTTGGAACCGAGGGAATAGACTTTATCAAAACATATTAGACAAATATATATTTTTTCAAATAATATCTAAATATTTTTCTGTAAATTTTATGTAACTAAGAATCCTAAATCTAATTTAAATATTTAGAACTCTTACATAGCCACTTGATATTAAATAGGGTAAAGTATGAGATGAATATACGACCCTTTTATTTTTCACGAAATCACCTGAACGCCTATATATATAGTATGTCTCGTCAATGCAGACTAATTATAACAGATGTTCAAGAAAGGCGAGCTGGAGGCAGGGAAGTGGCTGTTCAAATGTTGCGTCGTCTTGCTTCCTGTAGTACCGAGTACAGTAGATAGATTCCTGGGCGGCCAGCCGAAAGGTGAAAAAGGCGACGCGTTCAAGAAATCAAGATAAACTTGACGTGGGTCTTCTTGATCTACATGATGTCGTTTTGTCTGCTATCGCATGCTGCTTTATGGTGGGGCGACCCTGATGTCACCCGATGAACGAACACTTCATGCAACGTCCGCTGAAGGAACTGCTCCTAGTACTATTTCTGTTTTTCCTGTTGCCGGCCATTGGTACTCCTTCGCTGGAGATCTCTCTTTAGTATCCATATGTGTTGCTATAGTTCAATACCATGTTCCTAGACTTCCTTTAAGGATTTAGGCTATCCGCACTCGTCGTACTCTAAATTCATCCTCTAAAAAGAATATTCCATCCTGGTCATCGAGATTATCTCTTCTATATCACTTTCTCCCGCACCCATCCATCCTCTATATTCATCCTCTATATCAATAAGACCCACACATCATACTCTACTTTTATTTTTCTCGCCCACCCGGCCTCTCTCTCTCTCCTCCCTTCTCCTCCCTGCTCCCTCCCCACCCACTCTCGCTCCCTCCGCCGGCGGCCTCCTTCCCTCCTCGTGCTCGTGCCTGTGGCCGGCAAAGCTCGCGGTGGAGGACCCGCTCACCCCCGTGCCTGCTAGCGCGCAGCGGACCAGCGGAGGCCGGGCTCTCTGCTCTCTGCTCGGCGGCGCGATTGGGGAGAGGGGGAGGCCGGGCTGCCGGAGCTCGCACATGGGGCTCCCGACGGCGGTGGCTCGAGCCCTGCAGGGGCAGAGGCGGCCTTCTCCTCCCCGCGTTCCTTCCCACCCGACGGCGCTCGCAGGCTAGGCTGCGGTGCGCACGAGCGAGCACGGCGGCGCTTGGCGAGGCCCGCAACCGGCGGCGTCCGCGCTCGCGAGCTCGCGGCGGCTCCGAGCGGCGGGCGGCCATGGGCTCTAGCGCGTCCGTCCACCTCCCTCTGCTCCCTGCCTCTCTCCCTTCTCCTTCCCCTCTCTGTTGGCTCGCTCGGCAGGGCCTCACGCTCGGGTAGCGGATGTCCGCGAGTCCGCTGGGAATAGCGGACGACCGGCTCATCCGCGCGCGTAGCGTACGTGATAGCGTAGCCGCTGCAGCCGGTTCGTCCGCTATGGGGTCCTGCAGGATGATTTAGAGGGTCACGGTGCGGACAGTCTTAGAAAATCTATAAATTCTAATCTCTGACTAAAATCAGTATCGAGTTAGTTGCCGACGCGTCAAAGATTGGTCTATCCGTTGATGATTACGACGGAAGACCTCTCCCGATTTTTCAAATGGCAGCTCTTGTCAGAGATAGCAGACATACATTTAATTAGACTTGATTGGACAACAAACTACTGAAGATTTTACTTCATGGTTTGATTAGTTCAGCTGATTTAGATAATAATAAGTTTTGTTTTAAATCAAAAATACAAAACAACTTAGTGGTAGAAATCTTTATTTTTTGGAGAAGGGTCAATGGTTCAATAACCCATAACGTTTCATTTATTATTTTTTATGTTTATGAGAAAAAACCAATGGTTCAATAACCCATAACCCCATAACTTTGCATTTATTATTTTTATGTTTATGAGAATAAAAACAAAAAACCAGAAGAAATCACAACATGAGGTACTAAAAAAATTAAGAAACCAAATGAAAACGGATGAAAAATCAGAGCAGTAGATCTGTTTGAAAAAATCTAGATCGAGGCGGACTCATAAAAAACGAACCAAGCAGACACAGAAACGAATGGATGAAAAAACCCAGACCGAGTGGATGGAAAAAATGAACAAAGCGGGCACAAGACCAAGCGAATGGAGAAAAGAAAACAAACGAAGCAGATGTGGAAATAGGTGG
This sequence comes from Saccharum hybrid cultivar R570, assembly GCA_038087645.1. Classification (NCBI taxonomy): domain Eukaryota; kingdom Viridiplantae; phylum Streptophyta; class Magnoliopsida; order Poales; family Poaceae; genus Saccharum; species Saccharum hybrid cultivar. The sequence continues at coordinate 4,671,186 of JAQSUU010000671.1, read as the reverse complement.
AACCATAAAAACCGAACCCCACTAGGACCAAGCGGAGGGACCAGAGAACAGATGGACGAAAAAAAATACTCCTTTTTAGTATTAGGGACAAATATACAAGCTTATATTCCTCACTAGTACAAATATATAGGCATGAGTGTTACATGACATATAATACTAATAAGTAACAGAATTTCAAGCCAACTGCATTGACACACAATTGTACACAACTGTTTGTATTGTAGTCAAGTCAAACTTCAAACTCGAGGCCTGACAGCGTGTTTGACTTGTGCTTGCACCTGCACGCCCTCCTCCTCTTCCTCCTCGATGTGGAGTACAATGACACGGTACAAGCAGTAAGCTACAAGCAGTGCGAAGAGCCAGACACCGATGGCCTGCAGCAGCGGAATGACACTTGCAAAGCTATATAAGAAGATTGCCGACAAGAAGACCCCAAGCCCGACGGTCGCATATCCAAGGCCACGACGGAGAACCGCGTGCTGGTAGCATGCGCGGAGCCGGCGCCACAAGTAGAGGGCCCCGTACAACAGCCACAGGTAGGTGCAGAACACCGTTAGTAGGAGATCAAACCTACAATACCACATGGCTGCCATGCACGTGGCGGTCACAAACAGCATTGCCACCACCGCTAGCACTACGGCTGGTTTCTTCACATACACTAATAGCCAATGCAACGCATAGGTTCCGGATCCAGATCGGATGCTGTGCACCATGCTGTTGTTCAAGTGTGGCAGACTTTATCTAATAAGAGGGAAAATGGGATGTTGGAGTGGATGGACGCAATGAAGTAGGAACAACTGGGGATGGGGTGAGAGGGTTTTATAAGCATGGTTGCGATGGCACGGCGCCATTGATTTTTGGATGTCACGATCTAAGTGGGGATTGGTGGGGTGGGTGAGGTAATCTTCTCCTCTTTATTTCCATGAAAAATACCCACATGCTTTGCTTCTGTCATTTTTGTGCTTTCACTGCCTTGAGTACAGTGCATCCACCAATAGAGCATATTGCTTTACTTGTTTCTTGTTTAGAGACCCTACTAAGAAGGGAGTTGGTTACAAGTCATTTATCCTAGATCGTTGGAATTGTTGAAATAATAGAGATAGATTAAAGGAGCATGTAGGTGGGAAATAGTAGATGGTTGGTTTACAATCACTGATCATGAGAGAAAATACTAGTGGATATTATGTTTATTCCTTTGCTCATCAGCTTCAACAGTGATTTTAGATGTGACTAAAAAGCATATAGGCGCTGCAGAAATTTTAGCTAGATTTCTATCTTGTTGAATGTGGTTGTGGATCATCAAAGAGAAGGGACATGATGAGAGACATCAATCTCAGAAAAGTTAATAAGGCCTTAGGTTGTGGGTTCTTTAAAATTGAGACAGGATTGAATCAAGAACAATGTCTTCAAAGACCCAGAGATACTCATTGGAGTTCTCACTATAAATCTATTAGAAGTCTAGTTAACTTGTTCACAACACTTATCAAAGTGTTGGAATTTGTACAAAATGAACCATTAACTACAAAATGGAAGGAAGGAAAGGCAAGGCTGTTCTTGTGTACTTCTAGTCTTTTGAATTTGTCTTCTATTTTGCATCTCATGCTAACGATTAACTATAGTAAATGTCTTGGTCAAATGCATTGCAACAGAAAGATCAAGATATTGTGAATGTTGTTAATTCTGTGAGAGAAGAAGCCATTTGGATATAGTTGGAAGAAATGAATAGGAGAAAATACTTGGAAAAGTGTATGCATTTTGTGATGAGCATGATATTTCCAAGTGGTAAATACGGAAAGATCAAGATAAGCAACAAGATTGACAACATTCAAGATGAAGTGGCACCGGTGTTAGAGTTATTGCCCGAAAATGGCAAATCTAGGTAGCAGACCATAGTAGACTACAACAGCTGATCCGGGACAACGCCCTGTCGTTCATGCACTTAACTATTGGGTTACTGTTAAACTAGACTTTGGAACACAAGAACTCATGTTACCACTAACCATCTGCTACTACCACAGAATGGAATACAATTGAGGGTCACTAATTTCCTTTAGGGGCGAGATTGGACCCTCAAGGAATATACCATTACCTTGGCGGTTGTAGGAAACCTTCAAGGAAATGCATATTTCTTGAGTGCTAAACCAGACTGCGAAGGTAATTATACAGTTCCTTGAGTGCTAGTCTAAACCGCTAAGGTAACTCATATTTCCTTTAGTGTTACTCTCAAGGAAACTGTACATTTTCTTGAGTGTATTTGGAAACCCCCAAGGAAGTGCTAGTTTCCTTGAGTGCCAACTGTCAAGTAAATTCTTACACCTATCAAGAAAAAATTATGTTTTAAATTCTCGAAGTATTGGAATTCATTTTTTTTATTTTTTTAATGACCTCGGATGGAGATAAAACTTAAACCAAACTTGTAGAGCTCGAAGAGATATTGATGACTTTTTTATTTGAAATTATTTGTATTCTAAAATTATTTTTTAAGTTCTTAGAGTTTTGAAATTTATTTTTTAAAATTTTCCAAATGACCTTAGATGGAGATACAACCTAAACCAAAGTTGTAGTACTCAACAAGATATAAAACTTTCCGGTTCAAATTTTTTCATTTAAAATTGTTTAGAGTCTCACATATTCATTACAAGATCCACACAAAACCTCAGGTCACAAGTTTGATTAATTCCCAGCAACGGCAAACGTGTGACTTTTTCTTTTTTTGGTTATATATATATCCTTAGGGGTCAGCATCATATTGTTGAGAGTCATCGGCCCTCAAGAAGACATTTATCCTTGGCGGTTATTAGATATACCTTGGGTTAAAAATCTGACCTCACCTTTGTTTCCTTGGCGACTAAACCTCCAAGGAAATCATTTGTGATGGGCTGGCGGCTAAGTGTTAGCCGCCAAGAATAATTTACTTTATGATTTTTGTGGTTTCCTTGATGGTTTTTGACCCTCAAGGATATTCTGTTTTGTGGTGTTGTTTTGGACTCAAATTCTTTGCATCTTTCCTCGCTAAAAAAGGGGAAACGTAACTATTTGCGAGAACTGTTTCAGTATAAGTTACCACTAAAACCCCAAGGAAATCATTTGTGGCAGCCGACCATCAAGGTTATAGCTATTTCCGTTGCTATCTACCCTTGGCGGTCCTTCCTTGAGTGTTGGTCGCCAAGAATAATTTCCTTGGTGATTTTCATGGTTTTCTCGAGGTTTTTTGACCCTTAAGGATATTCTGTTTTGTGGTGTTGTTTTGGACTCAAATTATCACTAAATGTTTGCATCTTTCTTCGCTAAAATATGGAAAACATATTGCCAGTTGATGTTACTACTAACGGTTTCACTATAGGTTACTACTAATTGTTTTGGTCTTAGGTTACCACTAATTGTTTGCAACTTGAGGCTGAGTTAAAGAATATTTTGACCTTGTTGCTTAATGAGCGTAACATTGGAGTAAATTTTTAAATATGGTAAATTAGTAAGTAAAAATCAATGGCCAATAAAATAGGTCATGCTCATACCTCCGCCTTTCAGTTTCAGCATAAGTAGGCACCGTAGTTAGGCCAGTCTCAGTGGAAGTTTTATTTGCATTTAATAAGTTGTCACATAAGCGTTTTTGATGATGTGGTAACGTTTTTAAGAAGAGAGAGAAGAAGTGAGTTTCATGGGGATATAACTCTCTTGGCACAATTACTAACTCTCAATGAGTCATAAAATTAAATGTCTATAGAATCATATAATGAAACTCTCCATTGAGAATAAAGTTTGATCTATGTTTCATTTTATTTTATATGACATGAAAGTTTTAAAAATAACATTATGAAACTTCTCATTGGGACTGACCTTACAAAGTTTCCAAGTCGACGAGGTCTTAGAATGGAGTCGAGAAATACGGTAAGCTGCGAGAGGATTTTATACTGTGGGGTCAAAAGATAACCTCTCGGTACCCGGGTCGGGAGTGACATTCCTGGGTCAACGGTACCGTCGTTGCCTTCGATCCTGTTTTATGTGACTTTGGTAGCTACGTCGTGAGAGCATGCTGCCAATCAAATGTAGAAACACCCTGATTGGTCACTTGGCCAGGCCAGTAAGCAAGTCTTCGTATGCTGTGGCCATGCATGATATAGATGGAGCAAGAGCAACCTCTGATCTGAGCACTGCCACTGCAGTGCGGCAGCCGGCAGGGATTTGGGGAGCGCAGAACAAGAGCGCTTCCGTCGATCGCCTCGTCGCTGTGGATCGGAGGAGTATATTGCGCTGCCGCCATGCATGCAACTGGGCCGCCGGCGGCCACCCCACGCCGCCGGCGTTTGGTGGCTGGTCCAAGTACACTACACCAACACCGCCTAAGCAAATCACCAGCAGTACGTCCAGCCAGCTTTGCCTTATTACGCCGGTGATCGCTCCACATGTAGCTCCAAGTACCGGTTATTTTAATTCCCTGCCTCCATTATTGTTCCCTACTCCATTATTGGTACCAGCCATAGTTTTAAATCTCCCGCTATAGCTGCCGCTATAGCCCGCTATAGCCTTTTGAGGCAGGGTGCCGCTATTTGTGTTCATGTACAATTTAGCCGCTATATCCCGCTATAGCTCCGCTATTAGCTGTTTTAGAGATATACCGCTAAACACCTTAGCCCGCTATTTAAAACATTGGTACCAGCAGAGAAGAGACTTTTAGCTCTTTATTCAAATCACGTCCGAACCTGACATAGATGTAGCCAAGGCATGCATAGCGAACAATGGATTGCCCGCTAAAAGTCACTTTTATCTCTTTATTCCAAATCACGTCCGAACCTGACATAGATGTAGCAAAGGCATGGGGTAATGGATAATGGGAGATTCAGTTCAGAAGAAGATTAGATGATCGGCTGACGAGGGATTGGTATGAACACTACTAAACAAACCCCCATTTAACAACGGATACCCACCAACGTTTAATTTATATGTTGCCAGTAACGCAGCAGCTACACATGTGAAATGTTGGAATAGGTTATCCGTATCAGTGTTCCAGCCGTAGCCTCTGCTTGCAGTGTGTTCTATTATTTCTTATTTCCCGCACTAGCTACTGTTATTTTTTTTTATTTTTTTTCAACAAGAATCGAACGGCAGACCTCTTACAAGCCTCCTACCTGCACTGACCAACTGAGCTCAAATCTGTTTTGTACAAATTGGATTCACTAAATATTGTTATTTACTACGAGTAGGTGCGATTTCTTAAAAAAACTGCCTTGTGAAGGTATAAGATTGAAATGAAATGTCTACAAGTGCGCCACAGCTTAGGTGCGATTTCTAAAAAGCAAAAAAAAAAACACCTTTCAAGATGTGATTTCTAAAAAACAAAAAAACAGCTTTCATCATGTGATTTCTAAAAAACAAAAAAACGTCTTTCAAGATGTGTGATTTCTAAAAACAAGATGTGATTTCTAAAAAACAAAAAAACGTCTTTCACGATGTGTGATTTCTAAAAACACAAAAAAAAACAGCTTCCATCATGATGATTTGAACCCATGACCCCTAATCTCAACAAACTAAACACATCTCTACCATTAGACTACGCATGCATTTGTGTGCATATATGTATATATTTTATCAATATTTCATAACCTTGTGATAGGTTGCACGAAAAATTTCGTAAGTTTCTCATATGATGTCCGATGAAGACGAACTTTATACCAAAGTTGTAGTACTTTTCGAGATCTATAACTTTGTAGTTTAAACTTTTTTAATTTGAGATAGTTTGGATATTCAAATATGTATCATAAGATTTATAGAGTTAATATCAAAGGAGTCCATATGCTCTAAAATGACAAGTGAGTGCGCAGTGGTCGAAAAGGATCTCAGATGGAGAAACAACCAAAATAAAAGTTGGAGATCTCCAAAAGTTATAAAACTTTGTAGTTCATAACTTTTTTATTTAAAGTTGTTTTGATGCTAAGTATTTGTTTCACCAAATTTAAATGAAGTTAATACCAAAGGAATCCACATGCTCTATGGTCATAAGTGAGTGTGTAGTTGTAGATAAGGATCTCGGATGGGGAAGCGACCAAAACAAAAGTTGTAAATCTCAAAAAGTTATGCAACACTGTAGTTGACAACATTTTCGTTGGAAATCATTTATCCAATGAAGATTATATTTGAATTCTCACATTTCAAATTTGAATTTTTCAAACAACCTCGGATGGAGAAATGATCAAAACAAATGTTGTAGGTCTTGAAAGGTTATGCAACTTTGTAGTTCAGAACTTTTTCATATGAAATCATTTATCTAAGAAAAATTATAGCCAAATTTCCTCACATCTAAAATTCAATTTTTTCATACGACCTTGGATGGAGAATCAACCAAAACCAAAGTCGTAGATCTTGAAAAGTTATAAAACTCTGTAGTTGACAATTTTTTCATTTAAATTTGTTTACAGTCCCAAATACTCATTTAATTTGGATATAACACTATTAACCATATTTTAATTTGGATTCGATTTGTTTGATAGAAAGTATCAATTTAGTTTAATTTAATTTGTTAGGCCCGATTAAATGCATCCATTAATTGGTAATTTTCAGATGTCCTACTTTATTAGCCATCATATTTAAACACTAAACTAATAATAATTTAAATTTAGCAATATACTTTTTTCCTTTTTTTCTCCCGCCATTCTTTTCCTAGACTTATATAATTTAAATTCGGCTTAGTAACTTTTTATCATGTTTAGCTCCCGCCATTCTTTCCCTCCATTTATTTATTTCGTACCTTCTTTCCTCCCGCACACTTAATCTGATTTCTCCCACAACCCACGCTAATTGCTGAGAAGCCTAATTGTGGCCCCACCCTTCATAGAGACTAGCTAAAGAGCACCGTGTGAAAACTGCATGGGAACCGCCCCCTAATTGTGGATCTAGTCAGTTATCCCAGCTGAATCGTGGCATTTTTCTATTCGTTTCCATCGCACTCGCACAAGCACAACTCCATACCTCTCATCTCCCTGCTCCAAACAGGCATCGTACCTCAGGCCACTACGCCACCACCGGTGCAGCAGTGGCGCTGCATCCCCGCACCAGCGCCAATGGCTGCACCACGCCGCCGTAGGACAATGCCCACATGCCCCCGCACCCGCACCCTCGCCAGTCCCTGTCGTCGCCTCAAGAGGTCACCGTCGCTGGTCCCTGCTGCCATCTCAAGAGAACGGCGTTGGATTGATCCCTTCTTCCGTGCAACATGACGGTGATTTAGAGGTCACTTCTTGGCCGCAGGTTCGTAGCAGTTGTTCCTTCATGGAAGTTCGTATCCGCAGGGCTAAGTTAGATATGGAAGCGATACAAAGTATAATTGATCTATTTTGCTTTATGGATTGCATTGGATTGGATTTATTTGAACATGGATAATACCTACTTTGAAAATCCATAAATTATTTGGATTGCTTAGCTGCGGTCGGACCTGGAACCTGCAAAATCCAGTCCATCTGTGGTGTAAATTTCATGGAAACTGAAACTAAAATAAGAAATGGATAAGGGATAAAGGTTGTTTCAGTTCTTCATTCAATATCTTTGCTCGAACCTGATCAGCTGTAGGGAATAGATGAATTAATATATGGTTGAACTGCAAGCTCAGATCCTTCTAGATCAAGCAATTCCATACAAAATGAGGGCAAATCACTAATTATTTTCACTTTATGCTTCATTCATCAGTAATACAACCATCCAGTAGAGTAGAGAGTAGAAATTATAAACAGACTTTCACAAAATTCATGTTTATACACATGTAATCAATTCACATGTCAATTTACTATGTCCTTGATGATGTTGTGCAGCCAACATGGTGACTACAAGAAAAGCGCACAATTCAAAGTAATGATGAATATATGTTAGAGCAAGATACTAGGCAAGAGATCCCTCAACAAAATGTTGCAGCATCTGAAGTTCATACTAGTGCTGGAGGAGACCAGATTGACAGTGAGGTTAATGTCCAAGGTAACTCATATCATAACCTACAATTCTTAATTAACATAAACTGATTTCATACAATTTTCCTCAGTGAATATTTATTTTTGCAATGTACCATTGGCTAGAAGAAACTGAAGGTAGAGTTAAGCGTGGGAGGACCAAACTGAAAGATATTTGGAACCTTCCAAAAGGTCATAGAATTGTGGTTGCGTGTAATGAACTTGATCAGCCAATTGGAGTAGAAGTTGGATTTCTAGGAAAATTTCTTAGCACGATGGCTAGAAATGGGTGCTTGTATAGCTTGAGCTACAAGGACTGGAGACTTCTAATAGGAAAGAAAGAAACACGAATGAAGAAAAAAAATAAGAAGGATATACTTAAGCAAGTAAAGGTATGCAATTCTGGTGGTCATTCGATAATACTATTTGCTAAATTTTAATACCTAACTTATAATTTTAACCATATGCCTTATGCTATTAGTGTGCAGATGAGATTTCTTTACCCTTTATGCATGGAAAAATGGATAATGCGAACCCTTGGAGAGAGATGGAGGCAACACAAGTCAAATCTAAAATCAATTTATTTTGATGTACACAAGAGCATGGAAGCAAATTGCAACAATGTGCCACCCGGTGTAATTGCTGACTAGTGGGTTGCACTTGTCAATAATTGTATGACCTAGAAATCATAGGTACCTACATATTGTTGGATTTATGTGGTTCTCAATGCATACTAAATTTTCTAAAAATTCTGCATAACTTAAATGCTTTGTAGCCACTTTGAGTTACGATAATTGCTATGCTAATTTATGAGATTACAGTAACTCCTTACTATGTGATTTATTATAACATTATGGTAAATATCCTCATGGTTATAGTAATTCAACTATCGTAAATATATACTGACATTGTCGTAAATTAGTATATAAAATTATCGTAAATAGAGGTGGCTACAAAATAACCTATTTTATAGCTACCTATAAAGTATACTCTCCCTATATATATATAGAGGGCTGGGCTATTGAGAGCCTAGGGCTACAAATAGCTAATGGAGAGCCCCAGCCAATTCCCCTAGCCAGCCCAACCATTCAGGTCTGCGGAGCTGACGCGCCAGGGGACCACTGTAGACCCAACAGATCGGATGTATAAAAAACTCACTTCAAGCTGCGCAGAAACGTTTTTGTCACGATGTTGCGTAGAAATTAATTGTTGGATGAATGAAAATTAATTTGTTGCCGCATAGAAACCTCCTTTCGACCTGGACGTTCCACCTTACATGACCTGACAGAGCTGACGCATGCACGCATGCATGCACGCATCCAATCTAATTTCTTTCATTTTTTTATTATAATTCCTCAATGAAGCATCTAATTTAAAAACGGTTTTCACCATTCAACTCTTGACATTTTTGTGCACGATTCAAGATCCACTATGATTTTTTTTTTAAAAAATTAAAATTCATAAATTTGAAATTTAAATCATGGCACATGATAGCCTATTGGATGCATAGACTCAATAGTCATGATGCGTAGAAAAGTTTTTGGCGCTGACGTTGCATAGGAACTAGTGGTTCGATGAATAAGAAATAATTTCGTTACCGCGTAACCACGATTGCCTCCACCTGACACAACCACGATTGCCTCCACCAACATCATGCTTTCCACTAATTGGGTTGTATAATTAACATGGGAACAATGCATAGAACATGGAGACCGTAAGCGTAGAACATGGAGACGATCTCATCTCGTCTTCTCCAAATTTTAAAATTTGAATCATGGCACGTGATGGCCGATTGGATGCATAGAATCATTAGTCAAGATGTGCAGAAAATTTTTGACGCCAATGTCGCATAGAAATTAGTAGTTAGATGAATCAAAATAAATTTTGTTATGACGTAAAAACCTCCACACGATATGGATATTCCACCTGACACAACCTTGATTATCTCCATCAACATCATGCGTCCATCTATGGGGATGTATAATTAACATGAGAACAATGCATAGAACCCTCATAAAACCCTCCCTTCTGCATATTGTTGATTTGAAAAATCGTGACTGCACCCGACCACACCTTGCTTTCCATCGGGGATGCATAAGTAACATAGGAAACAATGTATAGAAACACACAAAACCCTTCCTACCGGTGGAGGGGCCTATTGTAACCAACACCATAGCAGTCCATATCCACACCATGCTTTCCACCAGGGGATATTTATTTAACAGAGGAATAATGCATAGAAACCTAACACTATGCTTCTCTCTAGGGGACGTTTAATTAATAGAAAAACAATGTCTAGAAACATATAAAACACTATACACTAGGTGTGGACTATCCATAATGGTCTCAACTCACAACATGCATAGAAATCGAGTCAACAAAATATTAAAACCCAACTGAGGTTATATAGAAACCAATAGTTTTGCTCATCTAATCAAAGCATATAAACACAACATATAAAAACCTAACTTTTTACGTTACCCTATCAACTACATTAAGATCACACTACGCCACCACCGCAAGCCAAGGAAGTCCTAGACATCACAAGCCATGTCCTATGTCTGAGCCACCAATGACCTCTCACATCAAATGGAGAGGAATCCTTCCAACCATCCTACATCACAACAAAGGCAAATAAACATGTTTTAGCAGGCGCAGAAACTTTATAGTTGGCAAAGAAAGGCATAGAAACATGTTTTAGTGCGCGGAAAAACCTTGTAGTGATAAAAAAGGCACGAAAACATGTTTTTGCAGGCACAAAAATCTATTATGGTCCCAATCAAACATTGTATCCGACTTGGACGGATGTAGAATTAATAGAGACACAATGCATAGAACCCAATACAACCCTCCCCAATGGGAGATTATTTTATCCAAAACCGTGGCAGCCCCATTCCAAAACATTATTCGCACTTTGGAGACATATAATTAATGGAGAGATAGTGCATAGAACACAAAATATCCTCCCTTCCAGGAGATTATTGTACCGAAATCATGACGGCCCTAACCCAAACAATGCATAGAATAATGTATAGAATTGTGTACCAACAATGTATAGAATTGTGTATAAGTGTACAGAAAACTGTTCCAACAATTTATGTTAAAGTGTTCTAACAATACATAGAAGTGTGCTCCAACAATGTATAATTGTGTAAAAGTGCACAAATAATTATTCTAACAATATATAGAAATATGCTCCAATAATGTATAAAAATTTGGTCCACCAATGTATAGAATATATACCCCCATGACCAAAATTTAACACTTTAATTTCATTGCACATCATATTAAGGTGAAGCATAAAAGCAGTAATGATAAATCACAGAAAGTTTTGAGTATATGCATAGAAAAGTTGAGGATAATCAAATAACATGCATAGAAAATATTGTATAAACATGGCATAGAAAATTCATGGAGTCATGACAGACACAGACACGAGAGGGGGCTCCACAAGAGGTCCGCCGCTACCAGCATGGAGTAGCCGCCGGTCACTAGATCCACACATAAAAATTGTTTAAACATGACATAGAAAATTCAAAAAAATCTCAAATTAATGAAAAACCATTGTGATAAAAGTTTTGCCTCATACATGTAGTTTCACAAAATAATGGGTAATTTTAGACCTCTTCATTTACCAACTTATATGCATAGAAACTCACTAATGTTAGAACAAAAACTCACATTGATGCAAATACTAGAAAATTATAGATGCAAGCACAGAAAATAATTAGGAACTTGACCGATTAGTACTAGTACTATCACGGAAAGCACAAAAAATCCACATGCAGCTAATTAGTACTAGTACTATCACGAGAAGCAAAAAAAAAATCCACATGCTACCCACGAGAGGTGGCCGGAGCCCCCGAAGCCGTCACTGTCCAAACAACTAGGACCCAACATTCTACCAATGTATAGAAGTGTGCTCCAACAATGTACATAATTGTATAGAAGTGCACAGATAACTGCTCCAATATGCTCCAATAATGTATAGAAATTTGTTTCAATAATGTATAGAATACATACCCCTCATGACCAGAAATTAGGACTTCAATTTCATTGACATCATATCAAGGAAAAGCTTAAAAACATAAATGATAAATCGCGTAAAGTTCTGTAAGCATGGTTCAATGGCAACTGATATGAAGCTAACCAATAGACAGTAGCAATAATGGAAACAACAATAGATAGGGTCCACGACAAATGTAAAACAGAAGCAATCAGTCTCTTTTTTAGAAAGAATATTTCCGTACACAGCATGTCAAATGCAGCTAATTGACAAGTCCTGCTTCAATTTTTTTTCTCACAAAGTAATTTCTCCTGTGGCCCAGGAAAGCAGATCTATAAGTGACCTAAAAACTAAGCCACACCTCACTGATAGACATGGAGCAACTAAACTAATGTTCAGAGTAAAAACTGCACAAGTTAGTGTGGAATCTACTCTCTTTTTTCCTGCATAAAAGATCGAAGCACAAGAGATTTTTCCTTGATAATATTAGTAGTCATTTTTACTTTTTAATAACAGTCACACAAGAGATCTTTGCTGCATAAACGGTCAGTTACAGCTATGAACCAAATACCACATTTCTATTGCATCTGGACTGTGTATACACACAGACAAAAAATAGGCAACACGTGTATCAGAAAGATGAGGAAGAACTAACTCGGAAGTGAATAAAGCACCATAGACCAAATCCATAGAAGAAACTCCATCTAGCCTGCTGTTTTGTATCACTCCGAAAGATCCAACCTGAGGTGCACGTGAATCCAAATCACACTGAGGTGCACGTGAATCCAAATCTCACTGAGGTGCACGTGGATCCAAATGATATGCATAGAAATTTAGCAAATGAAGCATAGAAAATCAAATTCTGGATGCCTGCTAGTATGCATAGAAAATCAAATTCTGGGTGCATGCTAGTATGCATAGAAATCAATTTCACTAAAAAAAGATGATATTTCTACTGAGGAATTACCAGCAATGGATGAATTGAATTGATGATGTCTCTCGTGCCTAGGTTGATGCAGTTCACTATGGGACACCTTGCACTCAAAACAACATGCATAGAAACTTATGTTTGCAAGCACATAAACTTATGTATGTATGGAAACATACTCACCCGAAGCACATGTCATCTAATTTAATATGCATAGAAACCATTTACTATAAACTGTTCCTGTTTATCACAACAGCACCACTGTTTATCACAATGAGGTAAACAATTTACTATAAACTGTTCCTGTTCTGAGGCTCTAATGTAGTGCTGTGCAACATACGGAGTATCTTTCAGCTTCGAGTTCGCGCTCGATAGTATGATTGCGTTGCCGTTGTGTACCACTTGATAACTTGGCTATTTTTTTTAAAAAAAAATGCTGCAAGAAGAGCAGAACGCTCTGGAAATCTTGTTTCAGTCCCCTTGTTTTTTGGCATCAGAGATGAGTCAGCAGTTGCCTGCAAACGTAGTGGGGATCATGGAGCAGAGAATGAAGTTGATCGAGCAGAGGAGTGCGTACCTCCTGGAGCAAATCAACCAGGTAATTTCAGATGGGCAAAGCTTCTCTTTGATGGTTTCAGTTATGAACAAGAATGACATGGTTTACCATTGTGTAAGAATTAAGATAGCCTTGCTGCAATATCCTTGATGTGAGTTGGTGTTAATGAAGACAGCCAGCTGCCTCGCCCGAAGAGTACTCGAGGGCTAACAAGGAGTTCCGCAAGCTGGAGAGCACCATGGAGTTGATCAAGGAGCTGAGGTCGAAACAGGAGGTTGTAATCTGGTTACATTTTTACAAGATGCAACCTATTGTTTGAACTATCCAGGATTCAGAGGAGTCTATATATGTTTGTATCGTAGGAAATTGAGGGTCTCAAATCTTTGGTAACAAATGCTCGTGAAGAGAAAGACATGCGTGAGTAAGGATGAAAACGGTCGAAAACGGTCGAAAACGGACTTACGATATAGAAAAACGAAAACGGTCGGTTCGGGATATTTCTACATTTAGCAATTAAAGAGTACAAAAATTGGTTGAAAATGGTTGTGAAACTGATTGAAACTGACAATTTTTCATGTTAAAAAACGGTTCATAATATAGAAAACGAAAACGGTCAATTCGGAATATTTCTGTTCCGTTTTCATCCCTATGCGTGAGATGGCAGCTGAGGAGCTTCTTGAGGCTGTCGAGGAGGAGAAACGATTGCAGCATGAGCTGTTTAGATCGTTGCTTCCAAAAGATGAAGCAGATGAAAGGGATTGCATATTGGAGGTGCGGGCAGGTAAACCAGATCTTGCCCTTGCCCACACACTGCTGCCGCCAGGATCTGAGGGGACTCCGCCGGGGGAGGAAGGAGCCGCCGGGATCTGATGGAGCTCGGCCTCCTGCTTGCCTCCATCCACCGCTCCTGCTACCCTGCACGCCAGTGGCCCGCGCGTCCGCGGATGAGCCGGCCGGGGAAGCTCCACCAACCATCGTCCGCCCCGGAGGAGCCGTCAGCCGAGGAGAGGAGCCTCCGCCGCACGCCGTCTTCGCCGGCCTGGCCAAGCAGGAAGGCTGTGGCGGTCCCGATCGCTGTCGCTGGTGCTAGGCCACCACGCTGGGCTGGTACCTGGTAGTCGGCCGCTGCGCGCCCCCTGCAGACTCGGCCGCGAGCAGGCCGCCGCTGCAATGGGGCTGGGCGGGGCGGGCCGTGACGCTCCTAGGGGCCGCCGGCCACGCTAGGCCACCGCGCCGTGTGCGCCGTGGTGGGCCTGGCTGTACCGCCACCAGGAGCCGCCAGTGGGGATGGAGGAGGGACCGCGGCCGCCGGTGGAAATGTAGGAGGCGCCGCCGCAGGTGGGGGTTGGAGGCGGCGCCGGTGGGGGATGGACGAGGCTGGGTGGCGGTACAGCCGGCTGGGTGGGTGGACCAGTTGGATGTCTGATCTGGCGGGTTTCTTGATTTGGGGCCGGTTTAGATCCGAAATTTTGGGTAAAATGGCACTGTAGCGTTTTTCGTTATTATTTGGCAAATATTATCCAATCATGGTCTAATTAGGCTTAAAAGATTCGTCTCATCCATTTCGTCTAAACTGTGTAATTAGTTTTATTTTTTATCTATATTTAATGCTTCATACATGCGTCCAAAGATTCGATGTGACGTGAATCTAAAAAATTTTGTAAAAATTTCTAGGAACTAAACTGGACCTTGGTTAGACCGGCTGCAGTTTTTTATAATTAATACTAACTCGGTTCAAATTATAATTCGTTTGATTTTTTTACTCTAAATTTGACCACTCGTCTTATTCAAAAATTTATGCAAAATATCACTTCTTTTGTTGTGGCTTGCTTTATTAACAAAATTTCTTTAGGAATGACGACTATTTTTGCACAAAATTTTTGAATAAGACGTGTGATCAAATTTGGGTCAAAAAAAAAGTCAAACAAATTATAATTTGGAATGAAGGGAGTATAACAGAAACATCCTTTGGTCATTGGAGAGTTGACTTGGCCAGGCTAGTAAGCAAGAGCAACTTCTGACTCTGAGCACTGCAGGCGGCAGCCAGCAGGGATCGGAGGACGGGAGGAGCGCAGAACTAGATCGCTTCCGTTGATCGCTTCGTCGCCGAGGATCGGAGGAGTATGTTGCGCCATGCATGCAGCTGCGCCGCCGGCGGCCACCCCACGCCGGCGTCTGGTGGCTGGTCCAAGTACACTGCACCAACGCCGGCGATCTCTCGCCATGCAGCTCCAATCCGTCACACTGTAAGAGGCGCTTTATTTGTCCCTCTCGTCTCAAATACTCAAATTACTGCGGTTATTTTAATTCCCTGCTTCCATTGTCCCCTACTACGGAGTAATAGTTCTGGTTAAAATCACCATGACAATTTTGCGTGTAAGACAAGCAAGGTGCGCTGCGCAGACAGTGACAAGAATTTTAGGCCTCGTTTGGACCAGTGGTTTTGAGAAACTGTAGTTTTGTGATAAGAAATAATCGTGGCCTAATTAAGGCGGAGTTTCTAAAACTCCGATACGTCAGTTTTGCAAACTACGATTATTTTTCCAAAACAATAAAAATACTTTGCACTACTGGAAATCCTGGCTTTGCCGAGTGCCGCACTCGGCAAAATCAGGCACTCAGCAAAGGAGGCTTTGCCGAGTGCCAGCCATTAGGCACTAAAAAAATTTGCCGAGTGCCTGGCTCCACGGCACTCGGCAAAGTTTTTCAAAAAAAAATATTTTTTTTGCCGAGTGCCTACCGGGCCGGCACTCGGCAAATGAATCATTAACAGGCTGGCACCGTCACGGCCCACTTTTCTTTGCCGAGTCCCATCCTTGCCGAGTGCCCAAAGGGCTTTTACCATGGAAAAATTCACCGAAGGCCCTTTGCCGAGTGCCACACTCGGCAAAGGTTTTGCCGAGTGGGATCTGGCAAAGCCACAGTCTCCAGTAGTGTTGTATTCATACATAACATCTGTTGCAATGCGTTTGGCAAGGCATTTGTGATATTTAAAATGGTCAACATGAAATGCACATAGAAGACAAATTCAAAAGACTAGAGTACACACCTCTTGTCTTTCCACCCTTGTCTTCATTTCTCACAAATTCAAGC
This sequence comes from Saccharum hybrid cultivar R570, assembly GCA_038087645.1. Lineage (NCBI taxonomy): Eukaryota > Viridiplantae > Streptophyta > Magnoliopsida > Poales > Poaceae > Saccharum > Saccharum hybrid cultivar. The sequence goes on along the minus strand of JAQSUU010000671.1, from coordinate 4,654,672 downwards.
CCTTTGATAATTGTTTGGAACAAGTTAATTAGACTTCTAATAAGAGATTTATAGTGAGAAGTCCAACAATTATCTACGGGTCTTTGAAGGTATTGTTCTTGATTCAATCCTGTCTGAGTTTTATGTAACCCATAACCTAAGGCCATACTAACTTCTTTGAGATTGATGTCTCTAACCATGTCCCCTCTTTGAGGATTCACCAAGCACATTCAGCAAGGTAGAAATCTAGCTAAAAAATCCTGCAATGCATACATGCTTTCTAGCAACAACTACAATCACTAGTTGAAATTGATGAGACAAAAGGAAAATGGACATAATATGCACTACTATTTTCTTTGATGATCAGTGATTGTAAGCCAACCATAAACTATTTTCCATCTACAAGCTCCTTTAATCTATCTCTATTATTCCAACAATTCCAACCATCTATGACAAATGACTTAAAACCAGGTCCCTTCTTAGTGGGGTCTGTAAACAAGAAACAAGTAAAGCTATATGCTCTATCGGTGGATGCACTGTACTCAAGCCAATGAAAGCACAAAATGATGGAAGCAAAACACACGGGTTATTTTTCATGGAAATAAGAGGAGAATATGACCACACCCACCGCACCGATCCCCACCTAGATCCGATGTCTGCTAATCAGGACATCCAAAAATCAACGGCACCGCGCCATCCTCACCATGCTACAAAAACCCTCTCGCCCCATCCCATTTGTTGTTCCCACTCCCTCCAGTCCGTCGTCCAGTCTAACGTTCCATTTTCCCTCTTCCTAGATAAAGTCTGCCAGACTTGTGTACAACAGTATGGTGCACACTGTCTGATCCAGATCTGGAACCTATGCATACAAATAGTTGCACAGAGTTGTGTGTCAATGCCGTCGGCTAGATGTTTCGTTAATTATATTAGTATTACTATGTCGTCCCTCGCTCACGCTTATATATTTGTGCTGATAAGGAATATATTACGAAGTATTTTCTTGGTCTACTTGTTGTCTGGTCTATTTCTATGTGCGCTTCATCTTTCTTTTTTGTCCATATGCTCGGTCCCATTTCCATCCACTCGGTTTGTTTTTGTTATAAAACACCTTGTCAGCGGTTATGACCTTTGTCTCACTGTCTCTCATGATCAACATAGTTGATGAAAGTACAAGAACACATAGACACAAGATAGGGGGAACTATTCTTTATTCTCTGAATCTAAATATTGATAATTACAATGAAGAGCACCCACGCTTATGTAGTCCTGCCACAGTTTAATAGTTTGGTAACAGCCCACATATAAACGAACTAGGATTAGGATTACTCCTCCTCCTTTCATTCCATATTAGAGTCCATATGTGGAAGAAAAGGACATCCAAAAATCAATGGCACCGCGCCATCCTCACCATGCTACAAAAACCCTCTCGCCCCATCCCATTTGTTGTTCCCACTCCCTCCAGTCCGTCGTCCGGTCTAAAATTACAATACCCCCTGAGGCGATTACCACGATATGCACATGCCTCATTGAAAACCCCATCTGAAAACCCAATGGAAAAAACGGTTCTTAGAGAAAAGAGTACATCACATTCGTTAACTGCATTGCACATGTTGTCTCATTAAAAACCTTTTGTGAGAAACCTTCATATAAAAACTCACATAGGAAAAAAAGAGTACAACTTTAATGTTTAGCCTTCTTGGTCATTTATTCTTTAGGATATGTTATTCTTCATGAATAGATTTGTATCCTCATGATCTATATATGCATAAACTTTAATGTTTAGCAAATATGATCTTCTTAACCTTCATAATTTTAGTGGTTTACCTTCAAGATAGATTTAATCAAATATGCCCCCCTCATAAAGCCACCTTTTGAACTTCATTGTTCAAATCATCCAAATCACACTTTTCATAAATGTGTGTATAATTACTGGTACACAATACCACAATGCTATGTCTTTCAAAAAGTTGGCTCACAATTCTTCTATGAAGTATGATATGAGTTAACAAGAGAAATAGGTGCATAAATGATCACTTATTAGTTGTGCAAAACAAAAAATCCTGACAAGGTAATAAATCCTTTTAGATGATTATATTATGAGGGTAAATGAGTTACAATATTAGACATTTTCTAGATAGTACATCAATCTCACACTAAAGTTTCAATGCTGGTAACTCTTCTTTAGTGTATTTCCAAATTATGTGTTATACAAACCTTTGAGATTTTGATCGTACCACTCAATACTAAGTCTAGTCTTGAATTTGGCATTTAGGGGATAATTCAATTGCTAAAATCATCATTATTCTTATACCTTCTATGGTATTTCTAGGATACCACCACACTTCATTGTTAGCTTTTCAACATGTACTTTGTGAGCATTTATATGACACCTTTATGGGGTTTATAGTTTGCTTTCTCTCGGGTCAATGTTCACTTTAGGGATTAATGGTGTTTATTCAAGAATCGATTAGTAGTTACTTCATGGATTAATTCCTTAAATGATGTTCCTATTCTTAGTGAATAACATTTTTCTTTTACTAGATATATTCTCTACTACATAGGAGATTATTATGTGATATATATACACAATGAGATAAAGCTATTCACTACAAAGTAATTCAAGGACCTTATTGCTTCTAGGACATGCTCTTCTTGAGATTTCAATATTCATTCATCAATATATTCTACCTTAGATTTCGTAATACTTGGTATGAGATTTAGTTTCTATATGTTGCAATTTCTATTCTTCAGGAACTACATGGATGTTCAGAACCCACTTATTAATTACACATTTCATATTCATTCTATTTGCTATAGATATAGCAGAACCGGCCCAATCGCATGTGCGGACGCGCCGTCCTCCTCCCATGCGCCCCGCGCGACCCTCGAACTCGGACCCGTCCGCACGTGCCCCGCACCCCGCGCGACCACTCCCGCTTTCTCTGCCCGCACGAGGGACATGCAGTGGCAAAGCATGCACCTGCATTCCTCTAGGCGCCCCTCTCCCTCGTGACATGCATGCACCTCCCAGTCCTTTTTTTTCGACTCATCTCCGAGTCATGCGGCTACGCTGGAGACTAAACAAAAGAATTATCGTGCTACTAGGGTGCAAGTATAGTGTCCGTGTTAACCTCACAACTTCATTTCAGAGACACACATAAAAACAACCAAACAACGATATTTTTTTTCATAGTTTAAGTTTCACACAATTGTATATAATCATGTATATAATAATTCGGAAAAAATAATTCTTTGACCATACATCACTAACTGACATGCTGAGGGATGTGCATAGTCTGTATCACCCTTGATAACAATAATTAGAAACACTACTAACATCTGAAGCAGCAAGCAGCTTTGAAGGCTAAACCTTACACCTTGACCGACTGTGGTACTGGTATATCACTTCCTTCGCACCAGTAAATGAGAAGTACCTATAATGTAAATAGGAAAGAACACATTTATTCATACAGCTGCATGCATCTGGGGAAGAGAGAAATAAAGAGTATATAAGAATACTCACATCGTCAATTCTCAACACTCCAAGCTCAATAGGTTTCTGTATATACAAACTAAGTGTTATTTCCATTGAGCTAATACCAATTCAATGACGGGCAGCAAGAGGTTCTATTTAATTAGTTTGAGCCACAAAGGGTATTGATGTAACACCAACAATATTATCGACAGGATGAAACTTACAAGTGTCTGGGCCAGTATCTGATGTGAGCACGCACTGAGTGCTGCTCACAGCACCCCTCACACCAAAACACATCCTCCTCAATGCCTTGTTGCACCTGATGCTGCAGTAACCCTGATCCTCGTCCTCTTACTCCAAGAACCTTCATTGCCTCTCCTCACTGGGCTCATGCTCATACATGCTTTTCCCTCTAGTGGAAACACACCGTAGGTGAAGCACACCTGCACGATCACAACCATTAACCACCGAGAGTCATGGAAATCTACTTCACTATGTACTATGTGAAGACGTTTGGCAAAAACCAGATTAGAACAAGACTAACAAAACTATCTTTCTTGTCAGTTCCTGATAAATCCCCACATCATCCAAGTGAAAAAGGAGCCATGCTTTTTTTTGCAGAATCCTTACTGTGGTAACAAGGGATCATCAACGTAGTCATGGAATAAGCGAGACCGGAAGTATCTCAGCACAAATGAGTCAGAATATATAAATAGAAAATAAAAATGTGCACTGAAACATCAGGCACATGGTTTGCTCCAAGTGTTCTAGCATACCTTGACAATCGACACATACCTTTATCATTTCAACAACATCCTTTTTGCTGCATTTACAGTGTGGGTTGCTCCAAGTGTTCTAGCATTCTGGAGTTTCTCATCAGTAACATCCACTGCAATGACTTCGGAAGCTCCAAAGGCTTTTGCTATCTGTAAGTGAGAGGAAACAAGAAAGATCCTAAATTTTATCAGGCATCAACTGACCTTGATCCAACCCCTCCAACTGCGATCACAGCTACTGAATCACTTGGCCGTATTTCAGCAGCATGCCTCAGGGCACCATAAGCGGTAAACACTGCACATCCTAAAATCGCTGATTCTGTGTATGTCAATGAGTCAGGGAGAAGTGCTAGCGCATTGCCTGGCACAACGCAATACTCTGCAAGCCCCCTATACGGTTTCCCTGCAGATGGAGAATTTCAGGATAGATTAAAATGCCTGGTAAAACTATACTGCTATGTTACTGATGTATGATGCGAACGTCTCCTCAGGTTACCATTGCCTGTTTCGCCATCATAAAGCGTCCCTTTGGCACGATTATACGTGAAGAAATACTCGCACAGATCGTCTTGGCCCTGTATCAAATCAATGCACATGAGCATAACTGCATATAAGAAAGAAAAAGCATAGAAATATGAGAGAAAAGAAAGGGATGCCATAATTCAACGAAGCTGTGCCTTAACACAGTACAAGCAGTTTCCACATGGCATTATGCCATTATGAGCGCTCCGACGACGTGATTTCCTACTGGAACCTGAAACATTTTCAAAAAAGGAACCATCAGTTCTGAATCGAAGACAGCACCTGATGCCTGATGAACCAAATCAACGGTGGAGAAGACCAGTGCCCCTACGGTTATTTATGTGTTCAACAATCGGGATCTTCAGAACGAACGCTGTGGAGGCCGCAGCCAAGGACGCCACTGCCGTCACCATCCCCGACCGGTATAGTAGGACCTCACGGGCGTGGACTCCTCGGCGGTCCAGGGTCCGCAAGATCCGCTGCAGACGGTGTAGGCGGCTGGCAGCTAGCTTGGACCCTGCGGTTCCCGGCCTCGGCGAAGTGTGCGGGGGTGGGGGGGGGGGGGGGGGGGGGGGGTGGCCGCAGCCGGCCGCTGGGTGGCGGCGGCTGGGAAACCCTAGACGCGTCCGCTACGCCGGCGCGTTCCACGTCCACTGCGCTACCGCATGCTCCTCGTCCCCCACGGATGGCGTGCCGTCGCGTGCTCCGCTCGCTCGGCGGCGTCAGGGAACTGCAGAAAGCGTTGACGATTCATTTTTTCTGAAAAAAAGAACACATGTGTCTGGGTGCGTGTGGGATTCGATCTTTGGTGGCCTAGCGCATGTGGGGGCGAAGGGCGTGCGGGGCGGAGCTTTCGTTGGGCGGAGAAGGTTGGGGAGGTTGATACACACGATCTCAACCATCGGATTTGAGTGAGTAAGGAGAGAGAAGGTCTACCAGTAAATCTGAATGGTTCGTTTTAAAGGTATTATTTTTCTGGATACACTTTTCTGGGTGGACGAAGAGGGCTTTCTTAGCGGGGGATGTTTTTTACGTGGATCTAGAAAAGAAAAGATTGATGAATTAGTAGGGTAGATGTGGCTGTAGGCCATTGATTTTTATATTGCGTGCATGCATATTAAAAACAAATTAACTCAGGCGCCACTTAATTAGTGGCCTTTTGCTATCGCGGAGTGCATGCAAGTTCTGATTGTGCCCGCTGGCCCACTGTGGACATCTACGTGTTGCTAGTAGCTTTGTACAGCCGCCAAGCGTAGGACAAATTCAAGTATTTTGTTAGTATTTTTAAGTATTTTGTCAGTATCTTTAAGTATTTTGTTAGTATCTTCAAGTACTTTGTCAGTAGCTTGGCACAGTCGCTACTATAAGTTCAGTAGTTACAAAGTATCTTCAAGTAGTAGTCAATATCTTCAAGTATTTGTCAGTATCTTCAAGTATTTTGTCAGTAGTTGCAAGTATCTTTAAGTGGTTGTTAGTATCTTCAAGTATTTTATCAGTATCTTTAAGTATTTTGTTAGTAGTTGCAAGTATCTTTAAGTAGTTGTTAGCATCTTCAAGTATTTTGTCAGTATCTTTAAGTATTTTGTTAGTATTTTTTGTCAGTAACTTGTTACAGCAGGTACTATTTGTCAGCATCTTCAAGTATTTTTGTCAGTATCTTTAAGTATTTCCTCAGTATCTTCAAGTATTTTTTGTCAATAGCTTGGTATAGTCGGTACTATAACTTTAGTAGTTGCTAGTACCTCTAAGTAGTTGTCAGTATCTTAAGTATTTTTCAGTATTTTGTTAGTAGCTTGTTACAGCTGAAACTATAACTTCAGTAGTTGCTAGTAGGAGTACCTTTTAAGTAGTTGTCAGTATCTTAATGTATTTTGTCAGTAGTGATCGGCATTTTCCTTATATCTAGACTTCAAGGTTAGTAGCTTCAATATTCCACAAGATTACAGGTTGTTAGCTTCAGTATTCCTCATGGTCATGGCGGATGGTGTCAGTATTTCGCAAAAAATTCATCTCTTCCCTGGCCGATCGGATTGCATCATGGCCGATGGTGTTCTAGCATCATGGTCATGGCTAGCGGCTGGCTTCGCAGAAAGGGGTCCCAGTTTCCGTCGCCTCCTCCAGGGCCGCTGTTAATTGGAATCGGGAGGGGACAGGCGGACGGCAAAAAGCGAGCGTTGTCGTGAGGGGTACGGGCGGCGGTGGGGAAAATTATCGGGGGTATCAGGTCATGTTTGGGGATGCGGACCCAGCTTGGGTTCTGGCTCGCGCGCGCATGATTATGGTGGAGCCGGATGGGGCTGGTTGTGTCTTGGTGTAGTATCTATATTATCTCTATTTATATTTAGTATTAAAGACCTAAAATATAATCTATTTTTTTTTCATTCGCCTTCCCTAACTGCTTGAACAGTAGAAAGTTTCTTCGTCCATATTTTTTACTTCTTAAACTACATTTACACCGTTAGTATTTTGAATGTCATCCGGACTCACGATCTGTGCTCATACGATTTAGAACAACTTGCGTTTAGCAAAGATGCGGAATCCGATTTCTATATGTATTGGGTTCGGTTAACGTTGGAACCCATGGGCACATTTGCTAGTAAAATAAAAATCCTAAAAGTCTTTATTTTTTGGTTTTGGATGATGAGACACCACTTGCCTTTTGTTTAATGAGCCTACTTCAATTGAGAGTTTTTACTATGTATCTAGACATAATGTATATCTAGATATATAGCAGAAGCAATGTACCTAAAAAAGCCATTACGATTTATAATTTGGAACCGAGGGAATGGACTTTATCAAAACATATTAGACAAATATATATTTTTTTCAAATAATATCTAAATATTTTTCTGTAAATTTTATGTAACTAAGAATCCTAAATCTAATTTAAATATTTAGAACTCTTACATAGCCACTTGATATTAAATAGGGTAAAGTATGAGATGAATATATATACGACCCTTTTATTTTTCACGAAATCACCTGAACGCCTATATATATAGTATGTCTCGTCAATGCAGACTAATTATAACAGATGTTCAAGAAAGGCGAGCTGGAGGCAGGGAAGTGGCTGTTCAAATGTTGCGTCGTCTTGCTTCCTGTAGTACCGAGTACAGTAGATAGATTCCTGGGCGGCCAGCCGAAAGGTGAAAAAGGCGACGCGTTCAAGAAATCAAGATAAACTTGACGTGGGTCTTCTTGATCTACATGATGTCGTTTTGTCTGCTATCGCATGCTGCTTTATGGTGGGCCGACCCTGATGTCACCCGATGAACGAACACTTCATGCAACGTCCGCGGAAGGAACTTCCTAGTACTATTTCTGTTTTTCCTGTTGCCGGCCAATGGTACTCCTTCGCTTGAGATCTCTCTTTAGTATCCATGTGTTGCTATAGTTCAATACCATGTTCCCAGACTTCCTTTAAGGATTTAGAAAATCTATAAATTCTAATCTCTGACTAAAATCAGTATGGAGTTGGTTGCCGACGTGTCAAAGATGGGTCTATCCGTTGATGATTATGACGGAAGACCTCTCCCGATTTTTCAAATGGCAGCTCTCGTCAGAGATAGCAGACATACATTTAATTAGACTTGATTGGACAACAAACTACTGAAGATTTTAGTTCATGGTTCGATTAGTTCAGCTGATTTAGATAATAATAAGTTTTGTTTTAAATCAAAAATACAAAACAACTTAGTGGTAGAAATCTTTATTTTTTGGAGAAGGGTCAATGGTTCAATAACTCATAACGTTTCATTTATTATTTTTTATGTTTATGAGAAAAAACCAATGGTTCAATAACCCATAACCCCATAACTTTGCATTTATTATTTTTATGTTTATGAGAAAAAAACAAAAAACCAGAAGAAATCACAACATGAGGTACTAAAAAAATTAAGAAACCAAATGAAAACGGATGAAAAATCAGAGCAGTAGATCTGTTTGAAAAAATCTAGATCGAGGCGGACTCATAAAAAACGAACCAAGCAGACACAGAAACGAATGGATGAAAAAACCCAGACCGAGTGGATGGAAAAAATGAACAAAGCGGGCACAAGACCAAGCGAATGGAGAAAAGAAAACCAACGAAGCAGATGTGGAAATAGGTGGAACCATAAAAACCGAACCCCACACGGACCAAGCGGAGGGACCAGAGAACAGATGGACAAAAAAAAACTCCTTTTTAATATTAGGGACAAATATACAAGCTTATATTCCTCACTAGTACAAATATATAAGCATGAGTGTTACATGACATATAATACTAATAAGTAACAGAATTTCAAGCCAACTGCATTGACACACAATTGTACACAACTGTTTGTATTGTAGTCAAGTCAAACTTCAAACTCGAGGCCTGACAGCGTGTTTGACTTGTGCTTGCACCTGCACGCCCTCCTCCTCTTCCTCCTCGATGTGGAGTACAATGACACGGTACAAGCAGTAAGCTACAAGCAGTGCGAAGAGCCAGACACCGATGGCCTGCAGCAGCGGAATGACACTTGCAAAGCTATATAAGAAGATTGCCGACAAGAAGACCCCAAGCCCGACGGTCGCATATCCAAGGCCACGACGGAGAACCGCGTGCTGGTAGCATGCGCGGAGCCGGCGCCACAAGTAGAGGGCCCCGTACAACAGCCACAGGTAGGTGCAGAACACCGTTAGTAGGAGATCAAACCTACAATACCACATGGCTGCCATGCACGTGGCGGTCACAAACAGCATTGCCACCACCGCTAGCACTACGGCTGGTTTCTTCACATACACTAATAGCCAATGCAACGCATAGGTTCCGGATCCAGATCGGATGCTGTGCACCATGCTGTTGTTCAAGTGTGGCAGACTTTATCTAATAAGAGGGAAAATGGGATGTTGGAGTGGATGGACGCAATGAAGTAGGAACAACTGGGGATGGGGTGAGAGGGTTTTATAAGCATGGTTGCGATGGCACGGCGCCATTGATTTTTGGATGTCACGATCTAAGTGGGGATTGGTGGGGTGGGTGAGGTAATCTTCTCCTCTTTATTTCCATGAAAAATACCCACATGCTTTGCTTCTGTCATTTTTGTGCTTTCACTGCCTTGAGTACAGTGCATCCACCAATAGAGCATATTGCTTTACTTGTTTCTTGTTTAGAGACCCTACTAAGAAGGGAGCTGGTTACAAGTCATTTATCCTAGATCGTTGGAATTGTTGAAATAATAGAGATAGATTAAAGGAGCATGTAGGTGGGAAATAGTAGATGGTTGGTTTACAATCACTGATCATGAGAGAAAATACTAGTGGATATTATGTTTATTCCTTTGCTCATCAGCTTCAACAGTGATTTTAGATGTGACTAAAAAGCATATAGGCGCTGCAGAAATTTTAGCTAGATTTCTATCTTGTTGAATGTGGTTGTGGATCATCAAAGAGAAGGGACATGATGAGAGACATCAATCTCAGAAAAGTTAATAAGGCCTTAGGTTGTGGGTTCTTTAAAATTGAGACAGGATTGAATCAAGAACAATGTCTTCAAAGACCCAGAGATACTCATTGGAGTTCTCACTATAAATCTATTAGAAGTCTAGTTAACTTGTTCACAACACTTATCAAAGTGTTGGAATTTGTACAAAATGAACCATTAACTACAAAATGGAAGGAAGGAAAGGCAAGGCTGTTCTTGTGTACTTCTAGTCTTTTGAATTTGTCTTCTATTTTGCATCTCATGCTAACGATTAACTATAGTAAATGTCTTGGTCAAATGCATTGCAACAGAAAGATCAAGATATTGTGAATGTTGTTAATTCTGTGAGAGAAAAAGCCATTTGGATATAGTTGGAAGAAATGAATAGGAGAAAATACTTGGAAAAGTGTATGCATTTTGTGATGAGCATGATATTTCCAAGTGGTAAATACGGTAAGATCAAGATAAGCAACAAGATTGACAACATTCAAGATGAAGTGGCACCGGTGTTAGAGTTATTGCCCGAAAAGGGCAAATCTAGGTAGCAGACCATAGTAGACTACAACAGCTGATCCGGGACAACGCCCTGTCGTTCATGCACTTAACTATTGGGTTACTGTTAAACTAGACTTTGGAACACAAGAACTCATGTTACCACTAACCATCTGCTACTACCACAGAATGGAATACAATTGAGGGTCACTAATTTCCTTTAGGGGCGAGATTGGACCCTCAAGGAATATACCATTACCTTGGCGGTTGTAGGAAACCTTCAAGGAAATGCATATTTCTTGAGTGCTAAACCAGACTGCGAAGGTAATTATACAGTTCCTTGAGTGCTAGTCTAAACCGCTAAGGTAACTCATATTTCCTTTAGTGTTACTCTCAAGGAAACTGTACATTTTCTTGAGTGTATTTGGAAACCCCCAAGGAAGTGCTAGTTTCCTTGAGTGCCAACTGTCAAGTAAATTCTTACACCTATCAAGAAAAAATTATGTTTTAAATTCTCGAAGTATTGGAATTCATTTTTTTTATTTTTTTAATGACCTCGGATGGAGATAAAACTTAAACCAAACTTGTAGAGCTCGAAGAGATATTGATGACTTTTTTATTTGAAATTATTTGTATTCTAAAATTATTTTTTAAGTTCTTAGAGTTTTGAAATTTATTTTTTAAAATTTTCCAAATGACCTTAGATGGAGATACAACCTAAACCAAAGTTGTAGTACTCAACAAGATATAAAACTTTCCGGTTCAAATTTTTTCATTTAAAATTGTTTAGAGTCTCACATATTCATTACAAGATCCACACAAAACCTCAGGTCACAAGTTTGATTAATTCCCAGCAACGGCAAACGTGTGACTTTTTCTTTTTTTGGTTATATATATATCCTTAGGGGTCAGCATCATATTGTTGAGAGTCATCGGCCCTCAAGAAGACATTTATCCTTGGCGGTTATTAGATATACCTTGGGTTAAAAATCTGACCTCACCTTTGTTTCCTTGGCGATTAAACCTCCAAGGAAATCATTTGTGATGGGCTGGCGGCTAAGTGTTAGCCGCCAAGAATAATTTACTTTATGATTTTTGTGGTTTCCTTGATGGTTTTTGACCCTCAAGGATATTCTGTTTTGTGGTGTTGTTTTGGACTCAAATTCTTTGCATCTTTCCTCGCTAAAAAAGGGGAAACGTAACTATTTGCCAGAACTGTTTCAGTATAAGTTACCACTAAAACCCCAAGGAAATCATTTGTGGCAGCCGACCATCAAGGTTATAGCTATTTCCGTTGCTATCTACCCTTGGCGGTCCTTCCTTGAGTGTTGGTCGCCAAGAATAATTTCCTTGGTGATTTTCATGGTTTTCTCGAGGTTTTTTGACCCTTAAGGATATTCTGTTTTGTGGTGTTGTTTTGGACTCAAATTATCACTAAATGTTTGCATCTTTCTTCGCTAAAATATGGAAAACATATTGCCAGTTGATGTTACTACTAACGGTTTCACTATAGGTTACTACTAATTGTTTTGGTCTTAGGTTACCACTAATTGTTTGCAACTTGAGGCTGAGTTAAAGAATATTTTGACCTTGTTGCTTAATGAGCGTAACATTGGAGTAAATTTTTAAATATGGTAAATTAGTAAGTAAAAATCAATGGCCAATAAAATAGGTCATGCTCATACCTCCGCCTTTCAGTTTCAGCATAAGTAGGCACCGTAGTTAGGCCAGTCTCAGTGGAAGTTTTATTTGCATTTAATAAGTTGTCACATAAGCGTTTTTGATGATGTGGTAACGTTTTTAAGAAGAGAGAGAAGAAGTGAGTTTCATGGGGATATAACTCTCTTGGCACAATTACTAACTCTCAATGAGTCATAAAATTAAATGTCTATAGAATCATATAATGAAACTCTCCATTGAGAATAAAGTTTGATCTATGTTTCATTTTATTTTATATGACATGAAAGTTTTAAAAATAACGTTATGAAACTTCTCATTGGGACTGACCTTACAAAGTTTCCAAGTCGACGAGGTCTTAGAATGGAGTCGAGAAATACGGTAAGCTGCGAGAGGATTTTATACTGTGGGGTCAAAAGATAACCTCTCGGTACCCGGGTCGGGAGTGACATTCCTGGGTCAACGGTACCGTCGTTGCCTTCGATCCTGTTTTATGTGACTTTGGTAGCTACGTCGTGAGAGCATGCTGCCAATCAAATGTAGAAACACCCTGATTGGTCACTTGGCCAGGCCAGTAAGCAAGTCTTCGTATGCTGTGGCCATGCATGATATAGATGGAGCAAGAGCAACCTCTGATCTGAGCACTGCCACTGCAGTGCGGCAGCCGGCAGGGATTTGGGGAGCGCAGAACAAGAGCGCTTCCGTCGATCGCCTCGTCGCTGTGGATCGGAGGAGTATATTGCGCTGCCGCCATGCATGCAACTGGGCCGCCGGCGGCCACCCCACGCCGCCGGCGTTTGGTGGCTGGTCCAAGTACACTACACCAACACCGCCTAAGCAAATCACCAGCAGTACGTCCAGCCAGCTTTGCCTTATTACGCCGGTGATCGCTCCACATGTAGCTCCAAGTACCGGTTATTTTAATTCCCTGCCTCCATTATTGTTCCCTACTCCATTATTGGTACCAGCCATAGTTTTAAATCTCCCGCTATAGCTGCCGCTATAGCCCGCTATAGCCTTTTGAGGCAGGGTGCCGCTATTTGTGTTCATGTACAATTTAGCCGCTATATCCCGCTATAGCTCCGCTATTAGCTGTTTTAGAGATATACCGCTAAACACCTTAGCCCGCTATTTAAAACATTGGTACCAGCAGAGAAGAGACTTTTAGCTCTTTATTCAAATCACGTCCGAACCTGACATAGATGTAGCCAAGGCATGCATAGCGAACAATGGATTGCCCGCTAAAAGTCACTTTTATCTCTTTATTCCAAATCACGTCCGAACCTGACATAGATGTAGCAAAGGCATGGGGTAATGGATAATGGGAGATTCAGTTCAGAAGAAGATTAGATGATCGGCTGACGAGGGATTGGTATGAACACTACTAAACAAACCCCCATTTAACAACGGATACCCACCAACGTTTAATTTATATGTTGCCAGTAACGCAGCAGCTACACATGTGAAATGTTGGAATAGGTTATCCGTATCAGTGTTCCAGCCGTAGCCTCTGCTTGCAGTGTGTTCTATTATTTCTTATTTCCCGCACTAGCTACTGTTATTTTTTTTTAATTTTTTTTCAACAAGAATCGAACGGCAGACCTCTTACAAGCCTCCTACCTGCACTGACCAACTGAGCTCAAATCTGTTTTGTACAAATTGGATTCACTAAATATTGTTATTTACTACGAGTAGGTGCGATTTCTTAAAAAAACTGCCTTGTGAAGGTATAAGATTGAAATGAAATGTCTACAAGTGCGCCACAGCTTAGGTGCGATTTCTAAAAAGCAAAAAAAAACACCTTTCAAGATGTGATTTCTAAAAAACAAAAAAACAGCTTTCATCATGTGATTTCTAAAAAACAAAAAAACAGCTTTCATCATGTGATTTCTAAAAAACAAAAAAAACAGCTTTCATCATGTGATTTCTAAAAAACAAAAAAACGTCTTTCAAGATGTGTGATTTCTAAAAACAAGATGTGATTTCTAAAAAACAAAAAAAACGTCTTTCACGATGTGTGATTTCTAAAAACACAAAAAAAACAGCTTCCATCATGATGATTTGAACCCATGACCCCTAATCTCAACAAACTAAACACATCTCTACCATTAGACTACGCATGCATTTGTGTGCATATATGTATATATTTTATCAATATTTCATAACCTTGTGATAGGTTGCACGAAAAATTTCGTAAGTTTCTCATATGATGTCCGATGAAGACGAACTTTATACCAAAGTTGTAGTACTTTTCGAGATCTATAACTTTGTAGTTTAAACTTTTTTAATTTGAGATAGTTTGGATATTCAAATATGTATCATAAGATTTATAGAGTTAATATCAAAGGAGTCCATATGCTCTAAAATGACAAGTGAGTGCGCAGTGGTCGAAAAGGATCTCAGATGGAGAAACAACCAAAATAAAAGTTGGAGATCTCCAAAAGTTATAAAACTTTGTAGTTCATAACTTTTTTATTTAAAGTTGTTTTGATGCTAAGTATTTGTTTCACCAAATTTAAATGAAGTTAATACCAAAGGAATCCACATGCTCTATGGTCATAAGTGAGTGTGTAGTTGTAGATAAGGATCTCGGATGGGGAAGCGACCAAAACAAAAGTTGTAAATCTCAAAAAGTTATGCAACACTGTAGTTGACAACATTTTCGTTGGAAATCATTTATCCAATGAAGATTATATTTGAATTCTCACATTTCAAATTTGAATTTTTCAAACAACCTCGGATGGAGAAATGATCAAAACAAATGTTGTAGGTCTTGAAAGGTTATGCAACTTTGTAGTTCAGAACTTTTTCATATGAAATCATTTATCTAAGAAAAATTATAGCCAAATTTCCTCACATCTAAAATTCAATTTTTTCATACGACCTTGGATGGAGAATCAACCAAAACCAAAGTCGTAGATCTTGAAAAGTTATAAAACTCTGTAGTTGACAATTTTTTCATTTAAATTTGTTTACAGTCCCAAATACTCATTTAATTTGGATATAACACTATTAACCATATTTTAATTTGGATTCGATTTGTTTCATAGAAAGTATCAATTTAGTTTAATTTAATTTGTTAGGCCCGATTAAATGCATCCATTAATTGGTAATTTTCAGATGTCCTACTTTATTAGCCATCATATTTAAACACTAAACTAATAATAATTTAAATTTAGCAATATACTTTTTTCCTTTTTTTTCTCCCGCCATTCTTTTCCTAGACTTATATAATTTAAATTCGGCTTAGTAACTTTTTATCATGTTTAGCTCCCGCCATTCTTTCCCTCCATTTATTTATTTCGTACCTTCTTTCCTCCCGCACACTTAATCTGATTTCTCCCACAGCCCACGCTAATTGCTGAGAAGCCTAATTGTGGCCCCACCCTTCATAGAGACTAGCTAAAGAGCACCGTGTGAAAACTGCATGGGAACCGCCCCCTAATTGTGGATCTAGTCAGTTATCCCAGCTGAATCGTGGCCTTTTTCTATTCGTTTCCATCGCACTCGCACAAGCACAACTCCATACCTCTCATCTCCCTGCTCCAAACAGGCATCGTACCTCAGGCCACTACGCCACCACCGGTGCAGCAGTGGCGCTGCATCCCCGCACCAGCGCCAATGGCTGCACCACGCCGCCGTAGGACAATGCCCACGTGCCCCCGCACCCGCACCCTCGCCAGTCCCTGTCGTCGCCTCAAGAGGTCACCGTCGCTGGTCCCTGCTGCCATCTCAAGAGAACGGCGTTGGATTGATCCCTTCTTCCGTGCAACACGACGGTGATTTAGAGGTCACTTCTTGGCTGCAGGTTCGTAGCAGTTGTTCCTTCATGGAAGTTCGTATCCGCAGGGCTAAGTTAGATATGGAAGCGATACAAAGTATAATTGATCTATTTTGCTTTATGGATTGCATTGGATTGGATTTATTTGAACATGGATAATACCTACTTTGAAAATCCATAAATTATTTGGATTGCTTAGCTGCGGTCGAACCTGGAACCTGCAAAATCCAGTCCATCTGTGGTGTAAATTTCATGGAAACTGAAACTAAAATAAGAAATGGATAAGGGATAAAGGTTGTTTCAGTTCTTCATTCAATATCTTTGGTCGAACCTGATCAGCTGTAGGGAATAGATGAATTAATATATGGTTGAACTGCAAGCTCAGATCCTTCTAGATCAAGCAATTCCATACAAAATGAGGGCAAATCACTAATTATTTTCACTTTATGCTTCATTCATCAGTAATACAACCATCTAGTAGAGTAGAGAGTAGAAATTATAAATAGACTTTCACAAAATTCATGTTTATACACATGTAATCAATTCACATGTCAATTTACTATGTCCTTGATGATGTTGTGCAGCCAACATGGTGACTACAAGAAAGTGCACAATTCAAAGTAATGATGAATATATGTTAGAGCAAGATACTAGGCAAGAGATCCCTCAACAAAATGTTGCAGCATCTGAAGTTCATACTAGTGCTGGAGGAGACCAGATTGACAGTGAGGTTAATGTCCAAGGTAACTCATATCATAACCTACAATTCTTAATTAACATAAACTGATTTCATACAATTTTCCTCAGTGAATATTTATTTTTGCAATGTACCATTGGCTAGAAGAAACTGAAGGTAGAGTTAAGCGTGGGAGGACCAAACTGAAAGATATTTGGAACCTTCCAAAAGGTCATAGAATTGTGGTTGCGTGTAATGAACTTGATCAGCCAATTGGAGTGGAAGTTGGATTTCTAGGAAAATTTCTTAGCACGATGGCTAGAAATGGGTGCTTGTATAGCTTGAGCTACAAGGACTGGAGACTTCTAATAGGAAAGAAAGAAACACGAATGAAGAAAAAAATAAGAAGGATATACTTAAGCAAGTAAAGGTATGCAATTCTGGTGGTCATTCGATAATACTATTTGCTAAATTTTAATACCTAACTTATAATTTTAACCATATGCCTTCTGCTATTAGTGTGCAGATGAGATTTCTTTACCCTTTATGCATGGAAAAATGGATAATGCGAACCCTCGGAGAGAGATGGAGGCAACACAAGTCAAATCTAAAATCAATTTATTTTGATGTACACAAGAGCATGGAAGCAAATTGCAACAATGTGCCACCCGGTGTAATTGCTGACTAGTGGGTTGCACTTGTCAATAATTGTATGACCTAGAAATCATAGGTACCTACATATTGTTGGATTTCTGTGGTTCTCAATGCATACTAAATTTTCTAAAAATTCTGCATAACTTAAATGCTTTGTAGCCACTTTGAGTTACGATAATTGCTATGCTAATTTACGAGATTACAGTAACTCCTTACTATGTGATTTATTATAACATTATGGTAAATATCCTCATGGTTATAGTAATTCAACTATCGTAAATATATACTGACATTGTCGTAAATTAGTATATAAAATTATCGTAAATAGAGGTGCCTACAAAATAACCTATTTTATAGCTACCTATAAAGTATACTCTCCCTATATATATAGAGGGCTGGGCTATTGGGAGCCTAGGGCTACAAATAGCTAATGGAGAGCCCCAGCCAATTCCCCTAGCCAGCCCAACCATTCAGGTCTGCGGAGCTGACGCGCCAGGGGACCACTGTAGACCCAACAGATTGGATGTATAAAAAACTCACTTCAAGCTGCGCAGAAACGTTTTTGTCACGATGTTGCGTAGAAATTAATTGTTGGATGAATGAAAATTAATTTGTTGCCGCATAGAAACCTCCTTTCGACCTGGACGTTCCACCTGACATGACCTGACAGAGCTGACGCATGCACGCATGCATGCACGCATCCAATCTAATTTCTTTCATTTTTTTATTATAATTCCTCAATGAAGCATCTAATTTAAAAACGGTTTTCACCATTCAACTCTTGACATTTTTGTGCGCGATTCAAGATCCACTGTGAAATTTTTTTAAAAAAAATTAAAATTCATAAATTTGAAATTTAAATCATGGCACATGATAGCCTATTGGATGCATAGACTCAATAGTCAAGATGCGTAGAAAAGTTTTTGGCGCTGACATTGCATAGGAATTAGTGGTTCGATGAATAAGAAATAATTTCGTTACCGCGTAACCACGATTGCCTCCACCTGACCCAACCACGATTGCCTCCACCAACATCATGCTTTCCACTAATTGGGTTGTATAATTAACATGGGAACAATGCATAGAACATGGAGACCGTAAGCGTAGAACATGGAGACGATCTCATCTCGTCTTCTCCAAATTTTAAAATTTGAATCATGGCACGTGATGGCCGATTGGATGCATAGAATCATTGGTCAAGATGCGCAGAAAATTTTTGACGCCAATGTCGCATAGAAATTAGTAGTTAGATGAATAAAAATAAATTTTGTTATGACGTAAAAACCTCCACACGATATGGATATTCCACCTGACACAACCTTGATTATCTCTATCAACATCATGCGTCCATCTATGGGGATGTATAATTAACATGAGAACAATGCATAGAACCCTCATAAAACCCTCCCTTTTGCATATTGTTGATTTGAAAAATTGTGACTGCACCCGACCACACCTTGCTTTCCATCGGGGATGCATAAGTAACATAGGAAACAATGTATAGAAACACGCAAAACCCTTCCTACCGGTGGAGGGGCCTATTGTAACCAACACCATAGCAGTCCATATCCACACCATGCTTTCCACCAGGGGATATTTATTTAACAGAGGAATAATGCATAGAAACCTAACACTATGCTTCTCTCTAGGGGACGTTTAATTAATAGAAAAACAATGTCTAGAAACATATAAAACACTATACACTAGGTGTGGACTATCCATAATGGTCTCAACTCACAACATGCATAGAAATCGAGTCAACAAAATATTAAAATCCAACTGAGGTTATATAGAAACCAATAGTTTTGCTCATCTCATCAAAGCATATAAACACAACATATAAAAACCTAACTTTTTAGGTTACCCTATCAACTACATTAAGATCACACTACGCCACCACCGCAAGCCAAGGAAGTCCTAGACGTCACAAGCCATGTCCTATGTCTGAGCCACCAATGATCTCTCACATCAAATGGAGAGGAATCCTTCCAACCATCCTACATCACAACAAAAGCAAATAAACATGTTTTAGCAGGCGCAGAAACTTTATAGTTGGCAAAGAAAGGCATAGAAACATGTTTTAGTGCGCGGAAAAACCTTGTAGTGATAAAAAAAGGCACGAAAACATGTTTTTGCAGGCACAAAAATCTATTATGGTCCCAATCAAACCTTGTATCCGACTTGGACGGATGTAGAATTAATAGAGACACAATGCATAGAACCCAATACAACCCTCCCCAATGGGAGATTATTTTATCCAAAACCGTGGCAGCCCCATCCCAAAACATTATTCGCACTTTGGAGACGTATAATTAATGGAGAGATAGTGCATAGAACACAAAATATCCTCCCTTCCAGGAGATTATTGTACCGAAATCATGACGGCCCTAACCCAAACAATGCATAGAATAATGTATAGAATTGTGTACCAACAATGTATAGAATTGTGTATAAGTGTACAGAAAACTGTTCCAACAATTTATGTTAAAGTGTTCTAACAATACATAGAAGTGTGCTCCAACAATGTATAATTGTGTAAAAGTGCACAAATAATTATTCTAACAATATATAGAAATATGCTCCAATAATGTATAAAAATTTGGTCCACCAATGTATAGAATATATACCCCCATGACCAAAATTTAACACTTTAATTTCATTGCACATCATATTAAGGTGAAGCATAAAAGCAGTAATGATAAATCACAGAAAGTTTTGAGTATATGCATAGAAAAGTTGAGGATAATCAAATAACATGCATAGAAAATATTGTATAAACATGGCATAGAAAATTCATGGAGTCATGACAGACACAAACACGAGAGGGGGCTCCACAAGAGGTCCGCCGCTACCAGCATGGAGTAGCCGCTGGTCACTAGATCCACACATAAAAATTGTTTAAACATGACATACAAAATTCAAAAAAATCTCAAATTAATGAAAAACCACTGTGATAAAAGTTTTGCCTCATACATGTAGTTTCACAAAATAATGGGTAATTTTAGACCTCTTCATTTACCAACTTATATGCATAGAAACTCACTAATGTTAGAACAAAAACTCACATTGATGCAAATACTAGAAAATTATAGATGCAAGCACAGAAAATAATTAGGAACTTGACCGATTAGTACTAGTACTATCACGGAAAGCACAAAAAAATCCACATGCAGCTAATTAGTACTAGTACTATCACGAGAAGCAAAAAAAAAATCCACATGCTACCCACGAGAGGTGGCCGGAGCCCCCGAAGCCGTCACTGTCCAAACAACTAGGACCCAACATTCTACCAATGTATAGAAGTGTGCTCCAACAATGTACAGAATTGTATAGAAGTGCACAGATAACTGCTCCAATATGCTCCAATAATGTATAGAAATTTGTTTCAATAATGTATAGAATACATACCCCTCATGACCAGAAATAAGGACTTCAATTTCATTGACATCATATCAAGGAAAAGCTTAAAAACATAAATGATAAATCGCGTAAAGTTCTGTAAGCATGGTTCAATGGCAACTGATATGAAGCTAACCAATAGACAGTAGCAATAATGGAAACAACAATAGATAGGGTCCACGACAAATGTAAAACAGAAGCAATCAGTCTCTTTTTTAAAAAGAATATTTCCGTACACAGCATGTCAAATGCAGCTAATTGACAAGTCCTGCTTCATTTTTTTTTCTCACAAAGTAATTTCTCCTGTGGCCCAGGAAAGCAGATCTATAAGTGACCTAAAAACTAAGCCACACCTCACTGATAGACATGGAGCAACTAAACTAATGTTCAGAGTAAAAACTGCACAGGTTAGTGTGGAATCTACTCTCTTTTTTCCTGCATAAAAGATCGAAGCACAAGAGATTTTTCCTTGATAATATTAGTAGTCATTTTTACTTTTTAATAACAGTCACACAAGAGATCTTTGCTGCATAAACGGTCAGTTACAGCTATGAACCAAATACCACATTTCTATTGCATCTGGACTGTGTATACACACAGACAAAAAATAGGCAACACGTGTATCAGAAAGATGAGGAAGAACTAACTCGGAAGTGAATAAAGCACCATAGACCAAATCCATAGAAGAAACTCCATCTAGCCTGCTGTTTTGTATCACTCCGAAAGATCCAACCTGAGGTGCACGTGAATCCAAATCACACTGAGGTGCACGTGAATCCAAATCTCACT
Organism: Saccharum hybrid cultivar R570; assembly: GCA_038087645.1. Lineage (NCBI taxonomy): Eukaryota > Viridiplantae > Streptophyta > Magnoliopsida > Poales > Poaceae > Saccharum > Saccharum hybrid cultivar. The sequence continues at coordinate 4,633,006 of JAQSUU010000671.1, read as the reverse complement.
GAGGTGCACGTGGATCCAAATGATATGCATAGAAATTTAGCAAATGAAGCATAGAAAATCAAATTCTGGATGCCTGCTAGTATGCATAGAAAATCAAATTCTGGGTGCATGCTAGTATGCATAGAAATCAATTTCACTAAAAAAAGATGATATTTCTACTGAGGAATTACCAGCAATGGATGAATTGAATTGATGATGTCTCTCGTGCCTAGGTTGATGCAGTTCACTATGGGACACCTTGCACTCAAAACAACATGCATAGAAACTTATGTTTGCAAGCACATAAACTTATGTATGTATGGAAACATACTCACCCGAAGCACATGTCATCTAATTTAATATGCATAGAAACCATTTACTATAAACTGTTCCTGTTTATCACAACAACACCACTGTTTATCACAATGAGGTAAACAATTTACTATAAACTGTTCCTGTTCTGAGGCTCTAATGTAGTGCTGTGCAACATACGGAGTATCTTTCAGCTTCGAGTTCGCGCTCGATAGTATGATTGCGTTGTGTACCACTTGATAACTTGGCTATTTTTTTTAAAAAAAAATGCTGCAAGAAGAGCAGAACGCTCTGGAAATCTTGTTTCAGTCCCCTTGTTTTTTGGCATCAGAGATGAGTCAGCAGTTGCCTGCAAACGTAGTGGGGATCATGGAGCAGAGAATGAAGTTGATCGAGCAGAGGAGTGCGTACCTCCTGGAGCAAATCAACCAGGTAATTTCAGATGGGCAAAGCTTCTCTTTGATGGTTTCAGTTATGAACAAGAATGACATGGTTTACCATTGTGTAAGAATTAAGATAGCCTTGCTGCAATATCCTTGATGTGAGTTGGTGTTAATGAAGACAGCCAGCTGCCTCGCCCGAAGAGTACTCGAGGGCTAACAAGGAGTTCCGCAAGCTGGAGAGCACCATGGAGTTGATCAAGGAGCTGAGGTCGAAACAGGAGGTTGTAATCTGGTTACATTTTTACAAGATGCAACCTATTGTTTGAACTATCCAGGATTCAGAGGAGTCTATATATGTTTGTATCGTAGGAAATTGAGGGTCTCAAATCTTTGGTAACAAATGCTCGTGAAGAGAAAGACATGCGTGAGATGGCAGCTGAGGAGCTTCTTGAGGCTGTCGAGGAGGAGAAACGATTGCAGCATGAGCTGTTTAGATCGTTGCTTCCAAAAGATGAAGCAGATGAAAGGGATTGCATATTGGAGGTGCGGGCAGGTAAACCAGATCTTGCCCTTGCCCACACACTGCTGCCGCCAGGATCTGAGGGGACTCCGCCGGGGGAGGAAGGAGCCGCCGGGATCTGATGGAGCTCGGCCTCCTGCTTGCCTCCATCCACCGCTCCTGCTACCCTGCACGCCAGTGGCCCGCGCGTCCGCGGATGAGCCGGCCGGGGAAGCTCCACCAACCATCGTCAGCCCCGGAGGAGCCGTCAGCCGAGGAGAGGAGCCTCCGCCGCACGCCGTCTTCGCCGGCCTGGCCAAGCAGGAAGGCTGTGGCGGTCCCGATCGCTGTCGCTGGTGCTAGGCCACCACGCTGGGCCAAGGTTTTCTCTACCGGTATTTTAAAAATCTCGGTGGTCACCGATAAACGGGAATATCGGATATATCAGAAATTTATCGGCGATAGAAATAAAATTTCGAAAGAAATTTAGACAAAAAATGACTTATTTTGTTCAGGAAAGCACATAGATCATTCCTAAACAATCTAAAATAAAAAAACTAAATAAAACATATTATCAATTGCTTATTCAATGAGGTGGGCAGTGACATGGCTGGAGCATGCTGAGTGTGTTGCAGTGGTGGCAACTTGAACTTAGAAAAGAATGGGAGAGAAAATTAAACATCGATTAATGTTAGAGTATTGGGTGAACTTTGGCGTCTATTTGATAACAAAATTTTAAAAATATAAAAATTTCGGACGATAGAGGAAAAATTTCGGACCCAGCCGGTAAACGGGATATCTCGGAAATTTCGGATTCTACCGGCCGATATTTTTTTCCCTGCGCTGGGCTGGTACCTGGTAGTCGGCCGCTGCGCGCCCCCTGCAGACTCGGCCGCGAGCAGGCCGCCGCTGCAATGGGGCTGGGCGGGGCGGGCCGTGACGCTCCTAGGGGCCGCCGGCCACGCTAGGCCACCGCGCCGTGTGCGCCGTGGTGGGCCTGGCTGTACCGCCACCAGGAGCCGCCAGTGGGGATGGAGGAGGGACCGCGGCCGCCGGTGGAAATGTAGGAGGCGCCGGCGCAGGTGGGGGTTGGAGGCGGCGCCGGTGGGGGATGGACGAGGCTGGGTGGCGGTACAGCCGGCTGGGTGGGTGGACCAGTTGGATGTCTGATCTGGCGGGTTTCTTGATTTGGGGCTGGTTTAGATCCGAAATTTTGGGTAAAATGGCACTGTAGCGTTTTTCGTTATTATTTGGCAAATATTATCCAATCATGGTCTAATTAGGCTTAAAAGATTCGTCTCATCCATTTCGTCTAAACTGTGTAATTAGTTTTATTTTTTATCTATATTTAATGCTTCATGCATGCGTCCAAAGATTCGATGTGATGTGAATCTAAAAAATTTTGTAAAATTTTCTAGGAACTAAACAGGACCTTGTTAGACCGGCTGGGGTTTCGGCTAGGGCTTCCTGTAATTATTGGAAGCCCTATGCTCCAAATAGCGCATATATATATATATATATATATATATATATATATATATATATATATATATATATATATATATATATATATATGTATGCAGTTTTTTATAATTAATACTAACTCGGTTCAAATTATAATTCGTTTGATTTTTTTACTCTAAATTTGACCACTCGTCTTATTCAAAAATTTATGCAAAATATCACTTCTTTTGTTGTGGCTTGCTTTATTAACAAAATTTCTTTAGGAATGACGACTATTTTTGCACAAAATTTTTGAATAAGACGTGTGATCAAATTTGGGTCAAAAAAAAGTCAAACAAATTATAATTTGGAATGAAGGGAGTATAACAGAAACATCCCTTTGGTCATTGGAGAGTTGACTTGGCCAGGCTAGTAAGCAAGAGCAACTTCTGACTCTGAGCACTGCAGGCGGCAGCCAGCAGGGATCGGAGGACGGGAGGAGCGCAGAACTAGATCGCTTCCGTTGATCGCTTCGTCGCCGAGGATCGGAGGAGTATGTTGCGCCATGCATGCAGCTGCGCCGCCGGCGGCCACCCCACGCCGGCGTCTGGTGGCTGGTCCAAGTACACTGCACCAACGCCGGCGATCTCTCGCCATGCAGCTCCAATCCGTCACACTGTAAGAGGCGCTTTATTTGTCCCTCTCGTCTCAAATACTCAAATTACTGTGGTTATTTTAATTCCCTGCTTCCATTGTCCCCTACTACGGAGTAATAGTTCTGGTTAAAATCACCATGACAATTTTGCGTGTAAGACAAGCAAGGTGCGCTGCGCAGACAGTGACAAGAATTTTAGGCCTCGTTTGGACCAGTGGTTTTGAGAAACTGTAGTTTTGTGATAAGAAATAATCGTGGCCTAATTAAGGCGGAGTTTCTAACACTCCGATACGTCAGTTTTGCAAACTACAATTATTTTTCCAAAACAATAAAAATACTTTGCACTACTGGAAATCCTGGCTTTGCCGAGTGCCGCACTCGGCAAAATCAGGCACTCAGCAAAGGAGGCTTTGCCGAGTGCCAGCCATTAGGCACTAAAAAAATTTGCCGAGTGCCTGGCTCCACGGCACTCGACAAAGTTTTTCAAAAAAAAAATATTTTTTTGCCGAGTGCCTACCGGGCCGGCACTCGGCAAATGAATCATTAACAGGCTGGCGCTGTCACGGCCCACTTTTCTTTGCCGAGTCCCATCCTTGCCGAGTGCCCAAAGGGCTTTTACCATGGAAAAATTCACCGAAGGCCCTTTGCCGAGTGCCACACTCGGCAAAGGTTTTGCCGAGTGGGATCTGGCAAAGCCACAGTCTCCAGTAGTGTTGTATTCATACATAACATCTGTTGCAATGCGTTTGGCAAGGCATTTGTGATATTTAAAATTGTCAACATGAAATGCACATAGAAGACAAATTCAAAAGACTAGAGTACACACCTCTTGTCTTTCCACCCTTGTCTTAAATTCAAGCCCTTTGATAATTGTTTGGAACAAGTTAATTAGACTTCTAATAAGAGATTTATAGTGAGAAGTCCAACAATTATCTACGGGTCTTTGAAGGTATTGTTCTTGATTCAATCCTGTCTGAGTTTTATGTAACCCATAACCTAAGGCCATACTAACTTCTTTGAGATTGATGTCTCTAACCATGTCCCCTCTTTGAGGATTCACCAAGCACATTCAGCAAGGTAGAAATCTAGCTAAAAAATCCTGCAATGCATACATGCTTTCTAGCAACAACTACAATTACTAGTTGAAATTGATGAGACAAAAGGAAAATGGACATAATATGCACTACTATTTTCTTTGATGATCAGTGATTGTAAGCCAACCATAAACTATTTTCCATCTACAAGCTCCTTTAATCTATCTCTATTATTCCAACAATTCCAACCATCTATGACAAATGACTTAAAACCAGGTCCCTTCTTAGTGGGGTCTGTAAACAAGAAACAAGTAAAGCTATATGCTCTATCGGTGGATGCACTGTACTCAAGCCAATGAAAGCACAAAATGATGGAAGCAAAACACACGGGTTATTTTTCATGGAAATAAGAGGAGAATATGACCACACCCACCGCACCGATCCCCACCTAGATCCGATGTCTGCTAATCAGGACATCCAAAAATCAACGGCACCGCGCCATCCTCACCATGCTACAAAAACCCTCTCGCCCCATCCCATTTGTTGTTCCCACTCCCTCCAGTCCGTCGTCCAGTCTAATGTTCCATTTTCCCTCCTCCTAGATAAAGTCTGCCAGACTTGTGTACAACAGTATGGTGCACACTGTCCGATCCAGATCTGGAACCTATGCATACAAATAGTTGCACAGAGTTGTGTGTCAATGCCGTCGGCTAGATGTTTCGTTAATTATATTAGTATTACTATGTCGTCCCTCGCTCACGCTTATATATTTGTGCTGATAAGGAATATATTACGAAGTATTTTCTTGGTCTACTTGTTGTCTGGTCTATTTCTATGTGCGCTTCATCTTTCTTTTTTGTCCATATGCTCGGTCCCATTTCCATCCACTCGGTTTGTTTTTGTTATAAAACACCTTGTCAGCGGTTATGACCTTTGTCTCACCGTCTCTCATGATCAACATAGTTGATGAAAGTACAAGAACACGTAGACATAAGATAGGGGGACTATTCTTTATTCTCTGAATCTAAATATTGATAATTACAATGAAGAGCACCCACGCTTATGTAGTCCTGCCACAGTTTAATAGTTTAGTAACAGCCCACATATAAATGGGCTAGGATTAGGATTACTCCTCCTCCTTTCCTTCCATATTAGAGTCCATATGTGGAAGGAAAGGACATCCAAAAATCAATGGCACCGCGCCATCCTCACCATGCTACAAAAACCCTCTCGCCCCATCCCATTTGTTGTTCCCACTCCCTCCAGTCCGTCGTCCAGTCTAAAATTACAATACCCCCTGAGGCGATTACCACGATATGCACATGCCTCATTGAAAACCCCATCTGAAAACCCAATGGAAAAAACGGTTCTTAGAGAAAAGAGTACATCACATTCGTTAACTGCATTGCACATGTTGTCTCATTAAAAACCTTTTGTGAGAAACCTTCATATAAAAACTCATATAGGAAAAAAAGAGTACAACTTTAATGTTTAGCCTTCTTGGTCATTTATTCTTTAGGATATGTTATTCTTCATGAATAGATTTGTATCCTCATGATCTATATATGCATAAACTTTAATGTTTAGCAAATATGATCTTCTTAACCTTCATAATTTTAGTGGTTTACCTTCAAGATAGATTTAATCAAATATGCCCCCCTCATAAAGCCACCTTTTGAACTTCATTGTTCAAATCATCCAAATCACACTTTTCATAAATGTGTGTATAATTACTGGTACACAATACCACAATGCTATGTCTTTCAAAAAGTTGGCTCACAATTCTTCTATGAAGTATGATATGAGTTAACAAGAGAAATAGGTGCATAAATGATCACTTATTAGTTGTGCAAAACAAAAAATCCTGACAAGGTAATAAATCCTTTTAGATGATTATATTATGAGGGTAAATGAGTTACAATATTAGACATTTTCTAGATAGTACATCAATCTCACACTAAAGTTTCAATGCTGGTAACTCTTCTTTAGTGTATTTCCAAATTATGTGTTATACAAACCTTTGAGATTTTGATCGTACCACTCAATACTAAGTCTAGTCTTGAATTTGGCATTTAGGGGATAATTCAATTGCTAAAATCATCATTATTCTTATACCTTCTATGGTATTTCTGGGATACCACCACACTTCATTGTTAGCTTTTCAACATGTACTTTGTGAGCATTTATATGACACCTTTATGGGGTTTATAGTTTGCTTTCTCTCGGGTCAATGTTCACTTTAGGGATTAATGGTGTTTATTCAAGAATCGATTAGTAGTTACTTCATGGATTAATTCCTTAAATGATGTTCCTATTCTTAGTGAATAACATTTTTCTTTTACTAGATATATTCTCTACTACATAGGAGATTATTATGTGATATATATACACAATGAGATAAAGCTATTCACTACAAAGTAATTCAAGGACCTTATTGCTTCTAGGACATGCTCTTCTTGAGATTTCAATATTCATTCATCAATATATTCTACCTTAGATTTCGTAATACTTGGTATGAGATTTAGTTTCTATATGTTGCAATTTCTATTCTTCAGGAACTACATGGATGTTCAGAACCCACTTATTAATTACACATTTCATATTCATTCTATTTGCTAGAGATATAGCAGAACCGGCCCAATCGCATGTGCGGACGCGCCGTCCTCCTCCCACGCGCCCCGCGCGACCCTCGAACTCGGACCCGTCCGCACGTGCCCCGCACCCCGCGCGACCACTCCCGCTTTCTCTGCCCGCACGAGGGACATGCAGTGGCAAAGCATGCACCTGCATTCCTCTAGGCGCCCCTCTCCCTCGTGACATGCATGCACCTCCCGGTCCTTTTTTTTCGACTCATCTCCGAGTCATGCGGCTACGCTGGAGACTAAACAAAAGAATTTTCGTGCTACTAGGGTGCAAGTATAGTGTCCGTGTTAACCTCACGACTTCATTTCAGAGACACACATAAAAACAACCAAACAACGATATTTTTTTTCATAGTTTAAGTTTCACACTATTGTATATAATCATGTATATAATAATTCGGAAAAAATAATTCTTTGACCATACATCACTAACTGACATGCTGCGGGATGTGCATAGTCTGTATCACCCTTGATAACAATAATTAGAAACACTACTAACATCTGAAGCAGCAAGCAGCTTTGAAGGCTAAACCTTACACCTTGACCGACTGTGGTACTGGTATATCACTTCCTTCGCACCAGTAAATGAGAAGTACCTATAATGTAAATAGGAAAGAACACATTTATTCATACAGCTGCATGCATCTGGGGAAGAGAGAAATAAAGAGTATATAAGAATACTCACATCGTCAATTCTCAACACTCCAAGCTCAATAGGTTTCTGTATATACAAACTAAGTGTTATTTCCATTGAGCTAATACCAATTCAATGACGGGCAGCAAGAGGTTCTATTTAATTAGTTTGAGCCACAAAGGGTATTGATGTAACACCAACAATATTATCGACAGGATGAAACTTACAAGTGTCTGGGCCAGTATCTGATGTGAGCACGCACTGAGTGCTGCTCACAGCACCCCTCACACCAAAACACATCCTCCTCAATGCCTTGTTGCACCTGATGCTGCAGTAACCCTGATCCTCGTCCTCTTACTCCAAGAACCTTCATTGCCTCTCCTCACTGGGCTCATGCTCATACATGCTTTTCCCTCTAGTGGAAACACACCGTAGGTGAAGCACACCTGCACGATCACAACCATTAACCACCGAGAGTCATGGAAATCTACTTCACTATGTACTATGTGAAGACGTTTGGCAAAAACCAGATTAGAACAAGACTAACAAAACTATCTTTCTTGTCAGTTCCTGATAAATCCCCACATCATCCAAGTGAAAAAGGAGCCATGCTTTTTTTGCAGAATCCTTACTGTGGTAACAAGGGATCATCAACGTAGTCATGGAATAAGCGAGACCGGAAGTATCTCAGCACAAATGAGTCAGAATATATAAATAGAAAATAAAAATGTGCACTGAAACATCAGGCACATGGTTTGCTCCAAGTGTTCTAGCATACCTTGACAATCGACACATACCTTTATCATTTCAACAACATCCTTTTTGCTGCATTTACAGTGTGGGTTGCTCCAAGTGTTCTAGCATTCTGGAGTTTCTCATCAGTAACATCCACTGCAATGACTTCGGAAGCTCCAAAGGCTTTTGCTATCTGTAAGTGAGAGGAAACAAGAAAGATCCTAAATTTTATCAGGCATCAACTGACCTTGATCCAACCCCTCCAACTGCGATCACAGCTACTGAATCACTTGGCCGTATTTCAGCAGCATGCCTCAGGGCACCATAAGCGGTAAACACTGCACATCCTAAAATCGCTGATTCTGTGTATGTCAATGAGTCAGGGAGAAGTGCTAGCGCATTGCCTGGCACAACGCAATACTCTGCAAGCCCCCTATACGGTTTCCCTGCAGATGGAGAATTTCAGGATAGATTAAAATGCCTGGTAAAACTATACTGCTATGTTACTGATGTATGATGCGAACGTCTCCTCAGGTTACCATTGCCTGTTTCGCCATCATAAAGCGTCCCTTTGGCACGATTATACGTGAAGAAATACTCGCACAGATCGTCTTGGCCCTGTATCAAATCAATGCACATGAGCATAACTGCATATAAGAAAGAAAAAGCATAGAAATATGAGAGAAAAGAAAGGGATGCCATAATTCAACGAAGCTGTGCCTTAACACAGTACAAGCAGTTTCCACATGGCATTATGCCATTATGAGCGCTCCGACGACGTGATTTCCTACTGGAACCTGAAACATTTTCAAAAAAGGAACCATCAGTTCTGAATCGAAGACAGCACCTGATGCCTGATGAACCAAATCAACGGTGGAGAAGACCAGTGCCCCTACGGTTATTTATGTGTTCAACAATCGGGATCTTCAGAACGAACGCTGTGGAGGCCGCAGCCAAGGACGCCACTGCCGTCACCATCCCCGACCGGTATAGTAGGACCTCACGGGCGTGGACTCCTCGGCGGTCCAGGGTCCGCAAGCACCGCTGCAGACGGTGTAGGCGGCTGGCAGCTAGCTTGGACCCTGCGGCTCCTGGCCTCGGCGAAGTGCGCGGGGGTGGGGGGGGGGGGGGTGGCCGCAGCCGGCCGCTGGGTGGCGGCGGCTGGGAAACCCTAGACGCGTCCGCTACGCCGGCGCGTTCCACGTCCATTGCGCTACCGCATGCTCCTCGTCCCCCGCGGATGGCGTGCCGTCGCGTGCTCCGCTCGCTCGGCAGCGTCAGAGAACTGCAGAAAGCGTTGACGATTCATTTTTTCTGAAAAAAAGAACACATGTGTCTGGGTGCGTGTGGGATTCGATCTTTGGTGGCCTAGCGCATGTGGGGGCGAAGGGCGTGTGGGGCGGAGCTTTCGTTGGGCGGAGAAGGTTGGGGAGGTTGATACACACGATCTCAACCATCGGATTTGAGTGAGTAAGGAGAGAGAAGGTCTACCAGTAAATCTGAATGGTTCGTTTTAAAGGTATTATTTTTCTGGATACACTTTTCTGGGTGGACGAAGAGGGCTTCCTTAGCGGGGGATGTTTTTTACGTGGATCTAGAAAAGAAAAGGTTGATGAATTAGTAGGGTAGATGTGGCTGTAGGCCATTGATTTTTATATTGCGTGCATGCATATTAAAAACAAATTTACTCAGGCGCCACTTAATTAGTGGCCTTTTGCTATCGCGGAGTGCATGCAAGTTCTGATTGTGCCCGCTGGCCCACTGTGGACATCTACGTGTTGCTAGTAGCTTTGTACAGCCGCCAAGCGTAGGACAAATTCAAGTATTTTGTTAGTATTTTTAAGTATTTTGTCAGTATCTTTAAGTATTTTGTTAGTATCTTCAAGTACTTTGTCAGTAGCTTGGCACAGTCGCTACTATAAGTTCAGTAGTTACAAAGTATCTTCAAGTAGTAGTCAATATCTTCAAGTATTTTGTCAGTATCTTCAAGTATTTTGTCAGTAGTTGCAAGTATCTTTAAGTGGTTGTTAGTATCTTCAAGTATTTTGTCAGTATCTTTAAGTATTTTGTTAGTAGTTGCAAGTATCTTTAAGTAGTTGTTAGCATCTTCAAGTATTTTGTCAGTATCTTTAAGTATTTTGTTAGTATTTTTTGTCAGTAACTTGTTACAGCAGGTACTATTTGTCAGCATCTTCAAGTATTTTTGTCAGTATCTTTAAGTATTTTATCAGTATCTTCAAGTATTTTTTGTCAGTAGCTTGGTATAGTCGGTACTATAACTTTAGTAGTTGCTAGTACCTCTAAGTAGTTGTCAGTATCTTAAGTATTTTTCAGTATTTTGTTAGTAGCTTGTTACAGCCGAAACTATAACTTCAGTAGTTGCTAGTAGGAGTACCTTTAAGTAGTTGTCAGTATCTTAATGTATTTTGTCAGTAGTGATCGGCATTTTCCTTATATCAAGACTTCAAGGTTAGTAGCTTCAATATTCCACAAGATTACAGGTTGTTAGCTTCAGTATTCCTCATGGTCATGGCGGATGGTGTCAGTATTTCGCAAAAAATTCATCTCTTCCCTGGCCGATCGGATTGCATCATGGCCGATGGTGTTCTAGCATCATGGTCATGGCTAGCGGCTGGCTTCGCAGAAAGGGGTACCGGGTTGGAAACGGAATGCAGAGCGCTTTAAAAAGTAATTGCATGTTTAGAATTTAGAACGTGCACAGTCGCTACTATAAGTTCAGTAGTTACAAAGTATCTTCAAGTAGTAGTCAATATCTTCAAGTATTTTGTCAGTATCTTCAAGTATTTTGTCAGTAGTTGCAAGTATCTTTAAGTGGTTGTTAGTATCTTCAAGTATTTTGTCAGTATCTTTAAGTATTTTGTTAGTAGTTGCAAGTATCTTTAAGTAGTTGTTAGCATCTTCAAGTATTTTGTCAGTATCTTTAAGTATTTTGTTAGTATTTTTTGTCAGTAACTTGTTACAGCAGGTACTATTTGTCAGCATCTTCAAGTATTTTTGTCAGTATCTTTAAGTATTTTATCAGTATCTTCAAGTATTTTTTGTCAGTAGCTTGGTATAGTCGGTACTATAACTTTAGTAGTTGCTAGTACCTCTAAGTAGTTGTCAGTATCTTAAGTATTTTTCAGTATTTTGTTAGTAGCTTGTTACAGCCGAAACTATAACTTCAGTAGTTGCTAGTAGGAGTACCTTTAAGTAGTTGTCAGTATCTTAATGTATTTTGTCAGTAGTGATCGGCATTTTCCTTATATCAAGACTTCAAGGTTAGTAGCTTCAATATTCCACAAGATTACAGGTTGTTAGCTTCAGTATTCCTCATGGTCATGGCGGATGGTGTCAGTATTTCGCAAAAAATTCATCTCTTCCCTGGCCGATCGGATTGCATCATGGCCGATGGTGTTCTAGCATCATGGTCATGGCTAGCGGCTGGCTTCGCAGAAAGGGGTACCGGGTTGGAAACGGAATGCAGAGCGCTTTAAAAAGTAATTGCATGTTTAGAATTTAGAACGTGAGACAACGCGGATGTACGACATGGTGCGAGGATAAGGCCAGCCGCGCAGGAGGGAATCGTGTGGGCCATATGGTTGGGTTAACATAGAATGGGCCAGAAAAAATAGGCTGAAATTTTGCCTCTTTAATATTAAGTATAGACTAGGACATGCATGTACAGAGTATTAAGGAGGAATGGAATGTCTGTTATGGAGGAATGGAATGTCTGTTATGCTCGTCAATCATGCACCTAGGATTGCATTGATGCATGCCTATTTAGCTAAGTAAAGCAAGTCTTCGGCTACACATGTTGGTACACAAGAATATAAGACAGCTGTAGAAAGACAAGAACAACATTAGAGAAAGATTACCAAACCTCTTGGTTAAAGTAGGCATACATTTAGTTAATTTCTTCCGTAACTACCACTAGTTAGTAGTTACCACTAGCCTTTCAGTTGGAACTTAGTGGCAGGTGGGTTTATTGCTTACAGTTATTGAGCACCTTGCTGCTGCTTATAATTTCTACTACTACTATTCTGTTGGTATTTAAGTTTCTGTTTTTTTTAAAAAAAATGAATGCTAGCGAGGAGAAAGGACATATACGATTCGTGTGTTGATTCACGGCGTGGCTGGAGGAATATATATATATATATATATATATATATATATATATATATATATATATATATATATATATATATATATATATATATATATATATATATATATATATATATATATATATATATAGAGAGAGAGAGAGAGAGAGAGAGAGAGAGGTGCAGTTTTTTATAATTAATACTAACTCCATTCTAAATTATAATTCGTTTGATTTTTTTACACCAAGTTTGACCACTCGTCTTATTCAAAAATTTGTGTAAAATATTACTTCTTTTGTTGTGGTTTGCTTTATTAACAAAAGTTCTTCAGGAATGACTTAAATTTGACTATATTTACACAAGTTTTTTGAATAAGACGAATGGTCAAACTTGGGTCAAAAAAGTTAAACGAATTATAATTCGGAACGGAGGGAGTATAACAGAAACATCCCTTTGGTCATTGGAGAGTTGACTTGGCCAGGCTAGTAAGCAAGTCTTCGGCTGCTCTAGCCAGGCATGATATAGATGGAGCAAGAGCAACCTCGGACTCAGCTGAGCACTGCAGGCGGCAGCCAGCAGGGATCGGAGGAGCGCAGAACTAGATCGCTTCCGTCGATCGCCTCGTCGCCGAGGATCGGAGGAGTATGTTGCGCCATGCATGCAGCTGCGCCGTCGGCGGCCACCCCACGCCCGCTTCTGGTGGCTGGTCCAAGTACACTGCACCAACGCCGGCGATCTCTCGCCATGCAGCTCCAATCCGTCACACTGTAAGAGGCGCTTTATTTGTCCCTCTCGTCTCAAATACTCAAATTAAACTCAAATCACTGCGGTTATTTTAATTCCCTGCCTCCATTGTCCCCTACTACGGAGTAATAGTTCTGGTTAAAATCACCACGACAATTTTGAGTGTAAGACAAGCAAGGTACGCTGCGCAGACAGCGACAAGAATTTTAGGCCTCGTTTGGACCAGTGGTTTTGAGAAACTGTAGTTTTGTGATAAGAAATAATCGTGGCCTAATTAAGGCGGAGTTTCTAAAACTCCAATACGTCAGTTTTGCAAACTACAATTATTTTTCCAAAACAATAAAAATACTTTGTATTCATACATAACATCTGTTGCAATGCGTTTGACAAGGCATCTCTACTGGAAACCAGGACTTTGCCGAGTGTTTTTACACTCGGCAAAGAGCCTTTTGCACTCGGCAAAGGCTTTGCCGAGTGTGGCACTCGGCAAAGTCCACTCGGCAACATATTTGTCGGCAAAGGGACTTTGCCGAGTGCTTTTTATCGGGGTACTCGGTAAAATATTCTTATATTTTGCCGAGTGCCAGGCACTCGGCAAAATATTTGGGCCGTCACGCCAGCTTCCGTTAAAGGTCACTTTGTCGAGTGCCTGACTAGCACTCGGCAATTTTTTTTTATTTTTTTTACTTTGCCGAGCACCCCAAGCCCGGCACTCAGTAAAGTTTTTTTTCTTTTTTTTTATAAAAAAACTTTGCCGAGTGCCTCTGGCCCGGCACTCGGCAAAGTTTTTTTTCATTTTTTTATAAAAAATACTTTGCCGAGTGCCTCTGGTCCGGCTCTCGGCAAAGTTTCTTCTTTTTTAAAAAAACATTACTTTGCTGAGTGCCCCCTGCCCAGACACTCGGCAAAGACCCCGAGAATGCAAATTTTTTAAAATTTTCTTACATTCCACTGTTAGACTATATATATATATTATATATATATATATATATATATATATATATATATATATATATATATATATATATATATATATATCAATCACCAACATGCATTATATAAATCAAATATGACATCGATATAACCTCAAAAGCACATGCATAATTTCATAAATCCATCGAAAATCCATCACAAATCCTCCAAAGTTCAACATTACAAGTTTATTATTACAGGTTCAACATCACAAAGTTTAACATCCCTACTGCGGCGGCGGAGAGTGCAACTGTGGTCTCTCGGACTGCGGTGACGGACCGGACTGCGGTGTAGGGTTTACGGGATCAGCCCTCGGTGATACGACAGTGGGGTTGTTTGAACCCGCCGACGGAGGTTGCACAAAAGAGATTGCATGTGTTAGACTCAAAATTGAAAATTTCGGCAGCACCTCCCCTGCACGGGGAGGATTCCAACCTGCAAGAAACAACGACACGTAGGCCGACAAAACAATGGCACGAAGGCCGACATTCCCAATGGCACGAAGGCTGAAAATCACAACGGCACGAAGACCGACAATCCCAGCGGCACGAAGGCATACTCACAGGTGTGAACTGTCGAACCGGAACTAGAGCTGGCATCTGCACTTGGACACCCGATGCTTGCCCGATGGTTTGCATGATCTGGAATATCTCCGCCATCTGCTTCTGCGCGGCCTCCAGCTGAGCGGTCAGGAGCGCTTGCACATCCTTTGTCTCTGCCAGCGCATCCTTTGTCTCTGCCAGCTCGGCCTATAGTGTTTCAATCACATGTTTCAGTATAGCAAATCTGATCAATGTGTGTAAAGTTGAATGTACGACGAGTGAAACCAGAATTACCTGAAGTTCGTCGACCCGTGACAGTGTTGGAGTAGGCCGTGCACGTATGGGAAGGCTTCTTGACATGCTCTATGCCCTCATGTCGGAGAGAGAGGGTGCAGAGATCGAGGAGTCGGTGGTGTCTGCAATCCACAACCGCCCGTGCTTCCTGCCTTGCCCCAGCCTCACGACCACCTATGTCTTAAGGGGCTCAGTGCTCATATTGTGCTCTGAGCCACGGAGCGCCCAAACTGCCTCCGTGTAGTCTCGGACCTTAGCGTGGACGGTGGGGTCATAGTAAGCCTCGGCAGGGGCATTCGGGTTGAAGACGACACCGGATTTCACCCGGCCCATGTGGGACACAGCCCATGCCGTGAACTCCGACATCGGCTGGTCCGGGTGTGCCACCTCCTGCGAGAAAGACGAGCAAGATGATTAGAAATCAGGCAAAATTGAACGTTAGAATAGATAAATGACATCACATACGAGTGTCCGCTTGAATGCGGGGAGGTTGCGGCTGCCTTGGTGGTGATTTACCGATCTTCAGTGCCCGCTTCCGCTTGCCATGCTCGTGCTTTGCGATGTACGCCGGGTCAAGGTACCTATCCACGATCCTCGACCATGCCGCTCTATGCAACATGCACCACGAGGCAGGCACCTACACATCATCAAGTGTTTGACATATAAGAAGACCAATTCAGGACCTACTAAATGTCAAAACGAATCAATATTAACCACGTACCTGAAGGTACTGCTCCTTGGTCAGTGCCACCTTTCTTGTACCATCTTTCTTGAGGGACTCTTTCTTGATGGACCTGTAGTAGTCGACGTGGGCCTGGAGTCGCGCCTCGTGAATCATGTCGCCGACGTGCTTCTGACAGGCTCTGTGTGCCGTCCGATCCGCCATCTCCTTTCGACCGTCTTCTGGATTGAAGTACCTCTACATACAAACATGATTTATTCATTCATTATTTCAATAAAAGACTTAACCAATGGAGGAGATGTATTGACCTTCATTGTGAGACACTTACCCAAAACTCCGCCAGAACCCGCTCCTGCTTGTTGTCCTGCACGTCATCCAAGCCGAGATTGTACCTATCCCGAGACAAGCTAAGTGATCACATATGGAGATGTCTGGGTTTTTGACATTCGACGTCGCAACTTACTCGAAACCTTCTCAAATTTTTATCACAGCCTCTACATGCGATAACACGACGTGTCTCAAAGTTTCGTGATTTTCGGACTTCGTTTGACTTTTTTATAATTTAAATTCACTTTTCCACCAAGTAGCTCGGCAAGTTGCGTCAAGGAGATGCTCTAGATTTCATGTGACCTCCTAGATACGGCCTCAGCATACGCTAAACATCATGAGTATCATTTTTTGGATGGTCTAATTCCATTATTTCATGTACCTGCAGTTCAAATTGGAAATGTGTAGAGAAATTCAAAGAAACGAAATAAATTAACTAAATATATCAAAAAAGTCAAAATTACCCCAAATTTTATATTAGAGTTTGAAATACTGTGCCAATGCTTCAGAAAAAAACTTGGGCCAAAAATAAAAAAACGAAAAACATTTTGCCGAGTGCATTTGGGGGCACTCGACAAAATATAGATTTTTTTTAAAAAACAATGTTTTGCCGAGTGCCAGGGCCCTGGCACTCAGCAAAATATTATTTTTTTTAAAATTTTTGCCGAGTGGCCCTAGCACTCGGCAAAATATTGATTTGTTTTTAAAAAAACATTTGCCGAGTGCCAGGGCACTGACACTCGGCAAAACATTGTTTTTTTAAAAAAATAAATTTGTAGAGTGCCACATTTTGGCACTTGGCAAAATATTGATTTTTTTTAATTTTTTTTGCCGAGTGCCAGGGTTGTGACACTCGGCAAAATATTGTTTTTTAAAAAAGTTTGTCGAGTGCTAGACCCTGGCACTCGGCAAAATATTATTTTTTTAAAAAAAACATAAATTTTGCCGAGTAGTGGTGTGACACTCGGCAAAGTGTCATTTTTAAATAAAAATTTTGCCGAGTGCCTCGGCCCTAGCACTCGGCAAAAATTTCACGACGGCTGGCCGCCGTCACTGGTGCGCGAAATTTTGCCGAGTGCGAGGCTTTGCCGAGTGCCTGGCACTCGGTAAAGGCTAGGTTTGCCGAGTGCCTGGCACTCGGCAAAGCCGTCTTTGCCGTGTGCAAAATTTTTGCCAAGTGTCACACTTGCCAAAATATTGCTTTGCCGAGTGCCCCGATAAATTGCACTCGGCAAAGCCTCAGGCACACGGCAAAGTCCAGTTTTCCAGTAGTGCATTTGTGATAGTTAAAATGGTCAACATGAAATGCAAATAGAAGACAAATTCAAAAGACTAGAGTACACACCTCTTGTCTTTCCACCCTTGTCTTTATTTCTCACAAATTCAAGCCCTTTGATAATTGTTTGGAACAAGTTAATTAGACTTATAATAAGAGTTTTATAGTGAGAAGTCCAACAATTATCTACGGGTCTTTGAAGGTATTGTTCTTGATTCAATCATGTCTGACTTTTATGTAACCCATAACCTAAGGCTGTACTAACTTCTTTGAGATTGATGTCTCTAACCATGTCCCCTCTTTGAGGATTCACCAAGCACATTCAGCAAGGTAGAAATCTAGCTAAAAAATCCTGCAATGCATACCTGGCAAAGCATAAACCGGATTCACACTTGATCAACTAGCCAGAGCTGAAAAGGCTTTGGACTCAGGTATTTTTCCATCTTCTGGTGACATCAGGTTGTCTAAAACCATCGTTTCAAAGATGGTTCAGAGGAAGATCAATGGAAGGCCATGGCGGGTTCGTTGCCCTCTCCCTGAGTTTCTCCGCCGAGGACTCTGGGTGACTTCCTTGCTAGAGCATCTTACCAGAAAAGGTCTTTTTCGCGCCGGAGTCCGGCATCAACGTCTCAGACGGTAGGAACGCCAGCGAGGTCATACCTGGCAAAGCATAAACCGGTTTCAAAATTTTTGAAATTCCAAATTCATAGTGCTCAGATCCGGTTTGCCCATCCGTGACTTCCGTGGTACTTCCGATTGATTAGATCGCGTGTGCCACGCGAGGGGGTACGCAGAGCTCGGATCAGAGTTTACTCAGTATTCCAAAGGAAGTGGTACTTGGGCCAGGAAAGTTATTCAGGCCCACGCCCGGGCTATGTTCTTTGTTCGCAAGGACGGGCACCAAAACTACCAAAACCCTACCAAAGCCGCCACCCAGAACGCCACCGAAGAAAACATCCGCGGACGTTATTCATGAAGGTACGTCGATGGCGGCGCAGAGAACAATAGCGGCTTTGGTGGTCGGGGCGGAGGAAGATTGGCAGGCGGCTACCACCCAGGCTTCAACCCTGGCTTTAACCCAGGTTTCGGAGGAAGGGAGGGAGGCCGTGGCCGGTTCCCGCCGCGTGGTCGAGGACGTGGGCATGGTGGACATGGAGGGTACGGCTACAACGGTGGCTATCAGGGCTACGGCCGCGGTGGAGGATGACACAATGCCGACGGAAGAGGCCGAGGTTGGTCGGGCTCCGGCCAGCCCCATCCTCAACCAGCGCCATCCGCTGCAAGTCAAGCTAGGCTACCTTCCAAAGCTACTCTCCAGGCGGGGGGCCACTTTCTTGCCACGATCGAATCCCAGGTGCAGGCATCAACGACACACCCGAGTCAACATGGCACTATTGCCAATCTGGCATAGGCATGGGGGCCGCACAGCAGGCGGCAGGATCCCTGATCCAGCTAGTGGCAGCGTCCACAACCACGGTGGTGACAACCGCAACCACGGCGGCGACAACTACGTCTGAGGTCCACAAAACGGCCACTGTTCCACCAAATACCAATAATTCAATTGTGCCAAGTGATGTGCCAGAGTCGTCGGTTCAAAGAAATAAAAAAAGCAAGGGTAAACCTTATTGTTATCGTTGCCATACTAAAGGTCACACTATTTCCATTTGCACTGCACTGCTGAGTTGTGACATTTGTTTTGGTGATCATGTTACAAAAGTTTGCCCAAACTTGAAGAACATGCAAACTACTGCTATTCCTTGTGGCTACGCTATAGAAGGACTGGGGTTTTATTTTATTCCAGTGGCTGAAAATCCAAAGTTAATACAGATGAAAAACTGCCATGGTACGTGTCTTGGAGGGTTCTCTTACTGCTGATCATTTGGCAGTGGAACTTGAAAAATTACTACCTGGCAAAAATAGTGATTGAGGAGAAAGGCAATGATGCTTTCATCACTAATTTCCCATCTTCTGAGCTGCTGAACCACGTGGTGAATTGGGGTCCTATGGACACGAAGACAGTGAAAGGCAAAATTCGTTCTGAAAAAGGTGTGGAGAACGATGTTTACAAATATAAGATTGATAAAGTTTGGGTTCAGTTCCGGGGATTACCAAAGGAATTGAGAGAATTCCCCATTATTTGGGCAATTGGCTCAATCTTAGGTGTACCTCGAGCTGTCGACATAAATTTCACAAAAAAGCATGGTCAGGCAAGATTGAAAGTAGCCGTGCTTAATCCTGATCTCATCCCAGACCTAGTGCATGTTGTGATTGGGGATTTTGTTTTTGAGTTACAATTTCGTGTGAAGAAGGACATGTCCACCGGTGAGCCTCAAGTCATTGACATGGACTCTACCATGGATGAAGACAAACCTGCAGAGGAAAAAGAGAGGGAAAACATGGACGAAGATGGCAAAAAAGCGGAGGAACAGTCAGCTGATAATGCAACGGGCAAGCACCCATCTGCTACAGGCTCGGCTGGGGCCAGCATAGGACTGCTGGTTCCGTCCAGCAAGCCACAGAAGGTGGCGATGCTACTGCTTCAGCTGGCAAAAAACCTGTGGTCGTGCTTACTCAGAGTGGGGTGACAGCAAATGGGACAGCACAGCGGAAGGCTAATTTGATGCCTAATCAGGGCTCTGGTACACTCAATAAAACAAGAATCCAAAATGGTGGGTCAGTTTCGCCAGTGAGAACTAGTAAAAGGAATGCAACAACTTCGGAGCAAGACTCGATGGAGAAGGCAACAAAGTTGAAAGCATGCAAAAACCTGGACTCCTCTTCAGGCAAAGGTAATAAATCTCAGACATCTTCTTTTAACACTCTTGATGACTCTGCTTTGTTACTACTACTAGTTTGCTAGAGGTTGTTCTTGAGGCGAATGAACAAGAAGTGTCGCTTTCTTTAAATTCTTTAAGAGATCTAGAAGTTCAGAGATTGTGTGAGAGTGGCAAGTTAGTGAACCATAACATAACAAATTTGGATGAAACATATAGTGTCTGTTCTTTAGAGGAGAATTTAGAACTTGAGGCTTTGAATCTCATTTGCTCAGATATTACTGAGGATCTAGGTGATGGGGGCTGTGACCTTTGTGTCTACAGACCCCCATATCACAGTATAAAAAGGCACGTTCAAAGAGTAGGAAGAAAGCTAAAAAAAGGTCTAGATGAAAGGAATTTTTTGGAATTATAATGGTTTTGTTGATTCTAAGAAATATAGGTTTCTCTCTGATTTAACGAAAGAAAAGAACCTAGATTATATTGCCTTATCGGAGACTGGTAGAGCCAACTTTTCACAATCCACTTTGAATAGTATTTGTGCTGGCAGAGATTTTCTTTGGCATTGTATGGCTCCGCGGGGTCGGTCCAGTGGCATGCTTCTAGGAATAAATCTGCAAACTTTTGACATTGGTGAAATTGAAGAAGGTGTTTTTTAATTCACTTTAAAGTGCGTCACAAGGGAGATGATTTTAAGTTCAATTTGATTTCGGTTTATGGGCCGACTCAATTGGATCTTAAATCAAATTTTCTATCCGAATTAGTGCGAGTATGTTCAAAAGAAGCTTTACCTATTGTTATAGGTGGTGACTTTAATATTATTCGCAGCCCGGATGAAAAAAATAACAACAACTATAATGATAGATGGCCTTTCCTCTTTAATGCCGTCATTGACACACTAAATCTCAGAGAATTAGAAATGTCTGGAAGGAAGTTTACTTGGGCTAATCATCTACAGAATCAGACCTTCGAAAAACTTGATAGAGTTCTAGTTTGTACATATTTTGAGTCCAAGTACCCCCATACCACTGTACAAGCACTGTCCAGACAGATTTCTGACCACACACCGTTATTATGTTGCACAAATAATCCATCTTCGTCTTATCAGCCCCAATTTAAATTTGAATTGGGGTGGTTGCTCGGGGATGGATTTTGCGACATGGTATGGGATGTGTGGCATAGTGTGCTTGTCGAAGGTACTCCTTTAGAGAGGTGGCAAGCTAAGATCAGAAGGCTTCACCAATATCTCAGAGGATGGGCAAAGAATGTTAGTGGAACATACAAGAAGGAAAAAAAGATACTTCTCAATAAACTTGATGAGTTGGATAAAAAGGCAGAAAAATTTTCGCTTGACTAAATGGAATTAAACTTAAAACATATGTTAAATGAAAGGCTTGCTGAATTACTTAGAGAGGAGGAACCAAAATGGTACCAAAGGGCTAAGGTGAAATATCTTCTAGAGGGAGATGCAAACACAAAGTACTATCATATGTTGGCAAATGGTAGACACCAGAAAACCCGTATCTTCCAATTGGAAGATGGGAACAATATAATTAGTGGTGATGCTCAACTCAAAAAGCATATTGCCAGTTATTATAAGAACCTGTTTGGTCCTTCAGATAATCATAGTATTGCGCTTGATGAGTCACAAATTTGGGACATCCCCCAGATATCTGCAATGGAAAATGGGTTCTTAACAGATGATTTTCTAGAATCCGAAGTGAGGGTTGCGATATTCCAAATGGAACACAACAAGGCACCAGGCCCGGATGGTTTTCCACTAGAGTTTTATCAGGTCTTCTGGGATTTAATAAAAGATGACCTTTTAATAAAAGATGACCTCATGGCTCTGTTTGTGGAATTCCATCGGGGAGCCCTGCCACTGAATAGTCTAAACTTTGGAACAATAATTTTGTTACCTAAGGAGAAGGATGCGAAAGTGATTCAACAATACAAACCAATCTGTTTGTGGAATGTCTCTTTCAAGATCTTCACTAAAGTTGCAATCAATATACTAACTACTATAGCCCAAAAGATTATTAGTCCAACACAAACTGCTTTTCTCCTAGGAAGAAATATAATGGAAGGCGCAGTAATACTTCACGAGACGATACATGAGCTCCATTCGAAAAAACAGGATGGAATTATCTTTAAAATTGATTTTGAGAAGGCATAGAGCGAGGGTGAGACGTTGCCCCCTCTGGCTGTTGCCGGACAGGCTACAGTCGCGCCCTCTCATCTCCCTGTCATGATTTAGCTGTGGTGATTCATTGGAATTATTTGATGTCTTGCAATTATTTGAGTTGAAGCCGCAAACAAAACAACATCATGTAGGCGGCAGACCAAGTTGAGCTGAACGCGTTGGCTTTTAATTTTTCACCCTTTTGGCTGGGGTCCTTGGATTTTCTGTACTCATAGAACTTTAAGATTTTTATCACTACTAGCAAATATGTCCGTGCGTTGCAATAGAAGGAAAAGACTACTAACAAGGCCAAGTCCAATAAACAATTAAATATTTTTTTTGGCAAGGAATAAACAATTAGACATAGCTTAGACCTAATTCTAGGACTGGCATTCGGTGTACTTCAGTCTGGTTTTCAGTTTTTAGAAACTTCGGTTTCCAACAATCAGTTACCGATCGGTCATAGAACGAAAAAATTGAACAGTTTATCTTATACAGATGGCTTCATTATTTGGAGAAAATTGTAACGTGCACCAATTCATTGTTTTTTATTTTTTAATACACTTGTTTTCAGTCAAAATTGTTTCAGCATTGAGTTTTATGAGCAATGGACGGTACAACAATGAAGATCAATAATAGCGGATCATCTTATGAAAATTGAAGCCTGGTGACAGGGTGGTAATGATTTTCTTCCGCACATGCACAAGCAACAAACATGCTCTCAAATCTACACTACTAACTACACGTGAGTAAAGAAAAGGGCAAGAAGTGCAAGAAAAGGAAAGGCCTAGCACACACACGAGACGATGATTAATAATTAAAGAAAAAGAAAAAGAAACGTACTTTGGATGGGCCAATAAGTCTAACAATTCGTCCATCTCTCCAAGAGGCGCCGCTACTCTTTTCTTTCTCCTTGCATCTTCTTCAACCGAGCAAGGCAACAACAAGGCAGTAACTGTCACACCCAGTTTTAAGGACAAAACCAGATATACACCATATGTGAAATAAAGAGGTCAAATCTCACATATAGCTGGAGATAAGTGTAATATCAAAAGACAAATGCTTTATTAAACATAACGCAATAGTATAAGATATAACCTTAGAGAACAACACAGCGGAAAGACAACTCCGAACACCGGGTGTAACCTTCACTCCAGGATCAAACTGACTGGTTGATCATAAGCCTAACAATTCTAGAATCTAGCAGTCTGGTACCCTTCCTGAGATGTGGGGAAAATAGTAAGGGTGAGTCCATATCGAACTCAACAAGCATAACATGGGGTTCATGAGGCTCAAGAGGCATGACACGGGTTTAACTGCATGTAGCTTTTAGTTGGCAAAGTTTTAGCATATGAGTAGCATCAAGTTGTCTTTAATCCCAGAATCAACATATGATCAGGTAATATGAAGAATGAATAGCAAAATCATAAGCATATTACAGTTTAATAGTGATCATCTATTCCATAAGGGTCCAAGGCCGCTCGTGACCGTGAGCACGGCTGATATACCAGTTTTACACTCTGCAGAGGTTGTACACTTTCACTGTGAGTCGTGATCCCCATAAGCCCGAGGTTTGCAAGGCCTCAATGGGCAGACAGGTTTCACTATGAAGTCTTTCCAAGGTTCGTCTAACAAGTTAGGGCCGCTAGGTTTCTGTAACCTGCGAATGTAGAGCTCCCCTTCCGTATGACACAATGACACGCAACCTATACACATAAGGACAGAAGCCGCACTACACCCAACCCGAGAAACACCCCTTTTGCGCTCTTTCGGGTAACCTCTAACAAGCTAGAAAAGGTCCTCTTATATGACTAAAGCCAGAGCCATGTAGCCCTCACAGCTGTACTGTAAGTCCCGGATGTTCGCTTACAGATAGGTCCTTATAAAGAGAAACTAGAGCACCAAAAGATAGCCCAAGGCTCTAGCCCTCTTTCATTATGTTACTAAAAAGTCATCTTTTAATGTTGTTGCATATTCTATTAGTCAAATTACAAGATCATAGTTTATGTTGAGCACTAGCAATAGCTACCCAATGCAAAACCATAGGCGACAAGGTACAAGATCAATTTCTAAGGCATCCTTAACAAGGAGACACATGCATAGTGATTTAAGTGCTTTAAAAGTGATTAGGTAACAAGGATGATCCCATGATATACTTGCCTTAACATGCTTTTCCCCCAAAGCAATACGCTCGAAAGCCTTTAGTATTCAACTTTCAATTTTCTGCTTCCAATTCTCAGCTTCTTGAATCTCCACGTAAATCTCACCGACAGGACTTGATCAATAAATCACCACACATGCATCGAGCAATCATACACGAAGCAAACAATGAATAATAATTAGAACAGTACACCAAACAAGTGAAACAACAAGTAAAAAGGTTTTAAAGATGTTCTACACATTCCTACGAACACACAGACGCGGAAAACACGCTAATCGGAGCTACGGTTAAAAAGAAGCGACTAGCTACCGAGAATTTTATATATTATATTTAAGAAAAAGCCAATATACTTTGATTTATTTTAATTGAGCAAAATAATCTAAAGAGTTATTAAGGCCAGATTAGTCAAAAGATAATTTAATTCAAAAGCCATGTTGAAACTACTCATGTTTAGTTTGTAAACAATACCATATAATCTAATCAAGTTAAACTTTATCATTGCAAAAGATATAACATGTAAAAGCATTTAACCTAATTGTATATGACGTAAGCAAATTATAATTTAGAAATACATTTATGTTCGTTAGTAATTAATCACATTAATATTTATGTATTTAGCACCAAAGTATAAATATACATTATTGCTTTTATATTACAAAACTAGTGTCATGCAAATTAACCAAGTTAATATTAACATTTTAATTATAGACACATGTCATGACATAAATTAAATATGACTGCTAGCATGTGGATTGTATCGACATGAAATTAACATGGCAAGAACGAACTGAACCGGAGTCAAAACAAGGAACCAGCGGAGATTGTCTCTGGATTATGTGTGGTGTATTTCTATTGTACTTCGGGATTTATTTTACTAAAGAAAAATGGCCATAAAACACATCATGACCCCATATGGCATCATCAAGCTAGCAGTTGGATTAAAGCAGGGCAAAGCTTGCATGGGTCACAGTTGGCTCAGAGCAACTCCAAGAGCTCTTCTAAAACTAATAGCCAAATTCCTCATTTTAGCCATTGTGTAAAATATAAAAGTCTTAAAAAAAAGAGGACTCTACAACAACCTAGCTATTTTGCCTCTTGTATATTTGAAAACATGATGCATGCGTGGGTGGGAGAGACCACTGAGAGGACGATGCCGCACGAGCCAGCGGGGAAACGGCGATTTGGCAAGCGAGCGACGCTGGCTATCTATGACGAGCGAGATTCAAGGAATAGCTGGTGGCTATTTTTACAAAAGAAGATAGACAATCTGTTGAAGGCCTATTTTATTCCAAACTAGCTAAATACGACTATACAAAACGGGATGACAGTCTCTTGGAGTTGCTCTCAGGATGGTTACGTGTAAATGTGTATTTTCATAGTATTTCTAGATTTGTTTTTCTAAAAGAAAACGGCAATAATGCATGTATGACGCAATGATGAGATCAAAGCTAGAAGATCAAAACTGAGAATTAGACAAGGACGCACGGTGCACGGCCGGTAACGCCACGCAGGTACGGTGACGTGCACCTCACCTGAGCAACTCAAGAAAATACCTAGGGCCCGGTTGACCAAAAGGAGAGCAGAGCACTGGAGAGCGACGGGGATGGACCGGAGACGGCACCGGGCTTGATGGAGCGGCAGCGACTTTCCTGGGTGCAGAGCTCGGCAGCAGGCTCACGACGACAGAAAGGCAGCGAGCAAATTTCCACACGGGAGCAGCAGCTTGATTAATCCTCCGCTTGGGACAGCACACAGCAACACCCATCAGATCGGCCGCGGCTTTTGAAGGCGGACACCACTTCGACTTGAACTCGGCACCCAGAACTCAACTCTGTAGATCGACACAGCACGGCCAATCCAACTCTGCCTTGGACTCGAAGTCAAGTCGCCGTATCACGGCAACCAGATTGATTCAGAACGGCGGCGGACCATGCTTCTCTCCGAAAATATCCAAATCGAGAGAGCGACACGGTGCTAGGGAAAAGCTAGGGCACCGCAGCGACGGGTAGAAGCGAATCAGGGGTGGCCAGTCAGGGTTGCGCGAGCTTGGTGGCTGCGCTTAGGGTTTGCGGCTGCTCTTGCGGCTCGAGACGAGGGCGGCGTTGCGAGCTTGGTGCGAGGCGAGAAGAAGAGAGAAAATTCTATAATTTACTACACGAGGGATTTCCCAAACGAGGGGCTCCCCTAACGGTAGTTTTGGTGTGCTTTGCCCATAGGGTAGGTACATACTTATAGGGAGGAAAACTCTCCACCTTCACATTAACTAGCAATATGGTACTAATTGAAGTTCCATCCTCCACCTCTACTAACGGGCCTAATTAATCATCAAAGCCCATTAGTAAATAAATGTATGGGCATTTAAAATTATTGCACACGGGCTTTGGTGGAAAATGAGATATTTCCTATTTTTTGAATTAATTAATTTCGTGGATAAAATAATTCTAGAAAAGTCCGGAATTATTATTTAAGCCGCGAAAAATACTCCGAAAGCTCTAAAAATTCGGGGAAATTTTCCAGGGACATTAGGAAACATGAGGAACCCAAATAAAGTATTTGGAGCTCATGATAAGATATTTTAGAGCATCTAAAAATTAGATTATGCTCACAGATAAGTGGAAACAAGCTACATAAAAAACCGGAAAAATTCCTGAGAAGTTTGTAGAGGTTGATTGACGGATGAGAAACAAGGAATTTAATTGTAGAAAAATGATATATGTATATCAGAGAAGGAAAATTGACCTAAACGCATTTTGAAAGAACAACTTGAATTCATTTTGATCTTTGGTCAAAACCAAGCAATACAAAAACACAAATGCATCATCATGAATGCATCAACAAGTTGCTAAACCTTATGATAAATTTCAATTTAGTGAAAAATATTATTTCCCTATATTTTCATGAGCACAAATATTCAAAATTAAATCATTTTAGCTCTATTTCCAAATAAGCAAATTTTAGGGTGTTACAGTAACAGAGGATATCTTGGAACAAATTAACCTAGCAGCAAAAAACTGTCCTCGCTGCTCCTTCTTCCTCAAGTGAATCCAACACACACCAACACCAGCCTCAGCTTGAACCCAATCAGAGCAGCGACAGCTCCAATTTTCCCACACGCAAAATCCCAATCTAAGCAACCAAAGCTACAAATCTCCTCCGTCAGCTTCTCTGTCCCATTCACCGAGCAATCAGTAATAGCTGTCTTGGCTATCCTCTCTCACGCC
Source organism: Saccharum hybrid cultivar R570 (assembly GCA_038087645.1). Taxonomy (NCBI): domain Eukaryota; kingdom Viridiplantae; phylum Streptophyta; class Magnoliopsida; order Poales; family Poaceae; genus Saccharum; species Saccharum hybrid cultivar. Next base: position 4,605,409 of record JAQSUU010000671.1, on the reverse strand, counting down.
CCCCAAAAGCAAACAAACATCCTTCCTCTTGCTTACGCTAGGCACCAGAACATCCATACAATCCGGCTTATCTTTCTCTATTGATTCGGTCCAATTGAAGCATCAAGCCAACTCCTTTTCTCTTGGCTTCACATTCTAGCAAATCAACAAACAGGATCTGTAGCACCACTCCACGCTAAGAATCAGCTTCACCTGCATCTCTCTGATTGGACTCTAAACAAAATTCTCCGGGGAGAACAGCGCCGGGCCTCCTCATTCACATCGTCAGTGCCTGGCGAGGTTGGAGGTGGGTTCCCTCTCCCTCGAGATGTGATCTGAGATGTGCGTGCATTAGCTGGAGCTTCAGCCCAGCAACAGCGGACTGAGGCATGCCTCATGGGCCTGCTCGCCGGAGCATGCATCTGGTCAAGGCGCTCCAGTCGAGTGCGCCCACATACCATAGTTGCACCCTCCACAACAGGGTGGCGCCATATGTGGGAGGACTTCCGGCGGCAAGCTCTGGTAAGGGCTGTGGCCAGTAGCCGATACGCCTATCTTGTCTCGCTAGTATATGCTTGTCACCTCCTTGCCAATGTCGTCCTCCTCCTGCATACTCTAATATAGGGGCTCAGAAATCAGAGTCGATTGTTATAAGGGCACCCGTATGTGGCAGCTTGAATCGTGCATGTTAAGGAGTAGTAGCTAGCGAGGCTCGGCCTCTAGAGATGGGGCCAGTTGGAGTTGGAGTTGGAGATGGACTCGTGACTCGTGAGAAAGAGTTGCCTTGGTCCATGACGACACATGAGAGTGGGACAACGTCTGTCATAAGCAGTGGCGGAGCTCGTCCATTTTGACGCCTAGGGCCACTTAGAAACTGTATATACCATCTTTATCCAGTTAAAATACCGCTTATACCGGGTCTAATACCAATAGATAATGAAACTAGGTCACAGATACATTGCACAACTCTACAGTATATAAAAATTGATATACTTAATTAATTATCACGGTAAATTTCTACTAGATCAGAAAGACTTCAACATTAATAAGATAGAATTTAGATTAGAGAACGCGTCTTCAGTGGAATCCAAGCATGAAGCAAATGAATGATCATCTAAAAATCATCCAAGGTTGAATGCGTCTTCTCAGCTTTCGTCCTCAGTGGATACCGAGTAAAACACGATAGGCTGTGCGCTGCTGCCCGCCTCGCCGCATAGCCCGCTATTCAAGGGTTTGGTGACCGAGCAAGCTAACAAGGAATTAGAGAGATGGCCTACGGCTGGATGGGCCTCTCAAGCAAATGCAACCAAGAGGAATGCATGAGAAAGGTAGTTGGCTCAGGTAGGCTAATGTGCGAGATTGGCTGAGACCTTCGCTGCTGGGCCAATGATGGCTAGGGCCACTCCATAGTAAGACAGGCTGGGCCATGGAAATTCAAGAGGGGTAAGAGGGAATTTGGGCCACGCCTAGGGCCATGGCCCTAGTGGCCCTAGGCCCAAATCCGCCCATGGTCATACGGGTTGGATTAGGACTCAAAAGCTGCAGTGCCGAGAGGAGAGGGGTACCGGGTTGGAAACGGAATGCAGAGCGCTTTAAAAAGTAATCGCATGTTTAGAATTTAGAACGTGAGACAACGCGGATGTACGACATGGTGCGAGGATAAGGCCAGCCGCGCAGGAGTGAATCGTGTGGGCCATATGGTTGGGTTAACATAGAATGGGCCAGAAAAAAATAGGCTGAAATTTTGCCTCTTTAATATTAAGTATAGACTAGGACATGCATGTACAGAGTATTAAGGAGGAATGGAATGTCTGTTATGGAGGAATGGAATGTCTGTTATGCTCGTCAATCATGCACCTAGGATTGCATTGATGCATGCCTATTTAGCTAAGTAAAGCAAGTCTTCGGCTACACATGTTGGTACACAAGAATATAAGACAGCTGTAGAAAGACAAGAACAACATTAGAGAAAGATTACCAAACCTCTTGGTTAAAGTAGGCAAACATTTAGTTAATTTCTTCCGTTAACTACCACTAGTTAGTAGTTACCACTAGCCTTTCAGTTGGAACTTAATGGCAGGTGGGTTTATTGCTTACAGTTATTGAGCACCTTGCTGCTGCTTATAATTTCTACTACTACTATTCTGTTGGTATTTAAGTTTCTGTTTTTTTTTAAAAAAAATGAATGCTAGCGAGGAGAAAGGACATATACGATTCATGTGTTGATTCACGGCGTGGCTGGAGGAATATATATATATATATATATATATATATATATATATATATATATATATATATATATATATATATATATATATATATATATATATATATATATATATATATATATAGAGAGAGAGAGAGAGAGGTGCAGTTTTTTTATAATTAATACGAACTCCATTCTAAATTATAATTCGTTTGATTTTTTTACACCAAGTTTGACCACTCGTCTTATTCAAAAATTTGTGTAAAATATTACTTCTTTTGTTGTGGTTTGCTTTATTAACAAAAGTTCTTCAGGAATGACTTAAATTTGACTATATTTACACAAGTTTTTTGAATAAGACGAATGGTCAAACTTGGGTCAAAAAAGTTAAACGAATTATAATTCGGAACGGAGGGAGTATAACAGAAACATCCCTTTGGTCATTGGAGAGTTGACTTGGCCAGGCTAGTAAGCAAGTCTTCGGCTGCTCTAGCCATGCATGATATAGATGGAGCAAGAGCAACCTCGGACTCAGCTGAGCACTGCAGGCGGCAGCCAGCAGGGATCGGAGGAGCGCAGAACTAGATCGCTTCCGTCGATCGCCTCGTCGCCGAGGATCGGAGGAGTATGTTGCGCCATGCATGCAGGTGCGCCGTCGGCGGCCACCCCACGCCCGCTTCTGGTGGCTGGTCCAAGTACACTGCACCAACGCCGGCGATCTCTCGCCATGCAGCTCCAATCCGTCACACTGTAAGAGGCGCTTTATTTGTCCCTCTCGTCTCAAATACTCAAATTAAACTCAAATCACTGCGGTTATTTTAATTCCCTGCCTCCATTGTCCCCTACTACGGAGTAATAGTTCTGGTTAAAATCACCACGACAATTTTGAGTGTAAGACAAGCAAGGTACTCTGCGCAGACAGTGACAAGAATTTTAGGCCTCGTTTGGACCAGTGGTTTTGAGAAACTGTAGTTTTGTGATAAGAAATAATCGTGGCCTAATTAAGGCGGAGTTTCTAAAACTCCAATACGTCAGTTTTGCAAACTACAATTATTTTTCCAAAACAATAAAAATCTTTGTATTCATACATAACATCTGTTGCAATGTGTTTGACAAGGCATCACAACTAGAACTCGGCAAAGAGCCTTTTGCACTCGGCAAAGGCTTTGCCGAGTGTGGCACTCGGCAAAGTCCACTCGGCAACATATTTGTCGGCAAAGGGACTTTGCCGAGTGCTTTTTATCGGGGCACTCAGTAAAATATTTTTATATTTTGCCGAGTGCCAAGCAAGGCATTCGGCAAAATATTTGGGCCGTCACGCCAGCTTCCGTTAACGGTCACTTTGCCGAGTGCCCGACCAGCACTCGGCAAATTATTTTTATTTTTTTACTTTGCCGAGCGCCCCAAACCCGGCACTCGGTAAAGTTTTTTTTCTTTTTTGTAATAAAAAAATTTGCCGAGTGCCTCTGGCCCGGCACTCGGCAAAATTTTTTCTTTTTTTTTATTAAAAACACTTTGCCGAGTGCCTATGGCCCGTCACTCGGCAAAGTTTTTTTTCTTTTTTATTAAAAACACTTTGCCGAGTGCCTCTGGCCCGACACTCGGCAAAGTTTTTTCTTTTTAAAAAAACACTTTGCCGAGTGTCTGGCTTGAGGCACTCGACAAAGTTTCTTCTTTTAAAAAAAAACATTACCTTGCCGAGTGCCCCCAGCCCAGGCACTCGGCAAAGACCCCGAGAATGCAATTTTTTTAAAAATTTTGTTACATTCCACTGTTAGACAATATATATATATTATATAAATCAAATATGACATCGATATAACCTCAAAAGCACATGCATAATTTCATAAATCCATCGAAAATCCATCACAAATCCTCCAAAGTTGAACATTACAAGCACTAGTACAGAGACGGGCTTTACTCCCGGTGGGGAACCCCCTCTAGTCCCGGTTCCCCACCCGGGAGCAAGCATCCGGGACTAAAGGGGGGTCCTTTAGTCCCGGGTGAGGAACCGGGACTAAAGGAGGACCTTTAGTCCCGGTGGGTAACACCAACCGGGACTAAATGTGCCTCCTGACATGCCACGATGGCCAGCACCTTTAGTCCCGGTTGGTAATACGAACCGGGACTAAAGGTTTTTTTTTCTTTTCTTTTCATTTTTTTGTTTTCTTTTCAAAATAGGTTTTCGAAGTCGTATTGTACGCTGCTAATTATACATTTATACGCGCATATAGTATGTTTCGGTTCAAGCACAATGAACGTATTAAATCACACAATTCAAGCATAGAAATATATATATATATATATATATATATATATATATATATATATATATATATATATATATATATATATATATATATATGCATGCATCATATATATATTTACATGCATGCATGCATATGTGTATTTTACATTATATTATTTCATGTGCATATATTACAAAAGATTGCATTATAGTTGTTGTGACATAACGAGTTTCTTCTCATCCTCTAGCTTGGCTTCAATGGCAGTGTTGGGTCGAAGTAGAACTCGCCCTTGGAATCGATGACCTGCTCATTAAAAAATCCGGCTATAGACTCTTGAATTGCTTTGATTTGGTCTTGCCGTATGACCTTTTCCTCCAACCATCGAGTCTACAGGTTTGAATTAAAGGAAAATAAATTAATATATGTACATATATATATAAAGACATAGTAACACAATCAATAATAATAATTAAATGAATATATAATGTATTTTTAACGTACTTTGAGTCTCTCTGTAGGAGTTCTTTGGGAGACCACCTTGATAAACTTGCAAACATAGTAACCACAGTAGTTGTTCCCCTGTTCCTGCCTCAGACACCACTTTACGAGAAAAAGATTTGTCATCCAATCTGGTGATCCGGTGAAAGCTATATGTTTAATTAATAAAGATGATGCGATTCAGGGGACTTACTTTCAATGGGATTACATTCAGTGGCGCTTTGCATTTTTCCATGTGTTGCTTCTCAATAAAGGTTTTCCAAACACTGCCCAATAAAAAATTTGCCACATCATTAGATATAGTTAATCATCATGTTTGTGTGTATATATAGTTGCTAGAGATCCCGAAATTACCTCTGGATAATATCTGTCATATCTTGGTAGTCTTGTTGTGGTTTTCTCATCGAGTCATAGATTATCAAGTGACTTTTCACCAGATCGATGTCCATCAATATCCAGTGATTGCTGCATATGTTTATAGGATATAACGCATAACACTCATTAATTAACTAGAATCAACATATGAGCCATTAAGGCTATGATCGACATGATTAACACTCACTTGAAGTTATAGGGAAAGAGTATATCCTTCTTGTGGCGTTGGTTCACTAAGAAGTTCATGAGGTTACTCTCTGACTCAGACTTCCAATTAGTCATTGGAGTAATTGGGTCTTTGAATACTATATGGGGATCAACAAAACCAATTTCATTGCATCCTTCCTTTCTGAGCTCTGTCATTGTAAATCTGCATATATATAGTACTTGTTAGGATAATTTATATGCATATACACACATATGATGAGTTTAATAATAGATCGAAAGAATTATTACTTACAGGCAATAGCAGCTAATGATAACTTTGTCCAGAGAGGTCAGGTGGCATAGTTGATGAAATTCTGCAAAGTCAACATACATAACATCATCGCCACGAAACCAATGTTCGTCTCTAATTCTGACACCAACGCAGAAGTCTCCACTGGTAGACGCCTGCATGTACCACTTGTTTAGCAGGTACATTTGCGTCCCCAGATCAGATAAGGCTTGAGGGTTGTATAGACTCTGGCCTAGTACAAATTTTTTCTTCCAAATATCAACCTCCGCCGCACTCTCAATGTTTCCATCACCAAACATCTGGTAAAGGTCGAGACCAGTCTCATCAAGAAATTCACCAAGGTGATCCAAATCGACATCCGGAGGTATGTTTGCCTGATGCATTAATCCTAAATTCGAACCATATTCATTACCAACAACTAGCGGGGGATTGATTGGTGCGCTTGTTGTCCGAGTTGGGCAACTCCTTTCCCTGCCCGCTTCTTTTTCTGTGCCGCCTCAATTGACTTGGTGAGAGTGCGGTCATAGTCTGATAACGTTGATTTGGACGGCTTACGAGATTCCCGCTGTTGATGCTGGTAAGAAGTCACATTTTTTCTTAAAATATCCGGAGCTACGAAGAAGTACAGTTTCTCTGGGTTTCTCCTTGCTTCTTGATTCATTTTAAGTTTGTCATAGAATCTAGACATGTCTTTTTTATATGCATCAGTTCCTTCTTCCTTCTCTTCAGATATTATTTTGGGAATAGCCCTTGGTTTCACGGTGGCTTTCTTTGCAGGCGGGGACTGGTTCTTCGTTTGAGGGGCTGGCCTCTTGCTAGGCTTCTTGGTAGGCGGGGGCGGGGGAGGCGTTGGAGACCTCCTTGGAGGTGTTGGCAGCGGCGTTGGAGACCTCCTTGGAGGTGGCGGCTGCGGCGTTGGAGACCTCCTTGTAGAGGGTGTGGATGCAGCCTCGTCTTCCAACATAATGTCATCGTACAGAGCACTATGATGATCTGGCGATTGAACAATTGGATTTAGGTTGGGGGAGGATCTGCTACAAAAAAAGGAATGACATATTATTATGAGCAGATTGTTAATTATTTAAGCCAATACAAATTAATGATGTAGTGTTTTCATCCGCACGTACCTATGGTGAGGTAGTTCAGGAGGAGGTGGAGCCGACATCCCTGGAATGATGATGTAGCGCTTGCGCCATAGAATGAATGTCTTCTCCGCTTCTCCTAGAGTCTTCTCACCATCACCTCCAGGAATATCAAGAGGCAAATCACTAAAACCTTTTTCAGCTTTATCTACCGAGATGGTGGCATATCCTTCTTGGATTATATTCCCATGAATCCTTGGTGTCTTGGTTCGGTCGATAGGATTAACAAGACCGATAGCCACCTTGATTGTGGAATTCTCCTTCGGAATGTGTAGCTCACACGTTGTACAAGGTTCAGTGACGTCATCCACAGGGAAGTGCAGTCCTGTGTCCCCTTGATTTGGTATCTCCGTGGAAGCGCAACTGCTTTTCAACTGAACAGATTGGCTAATGTTGATTCCTGGCTCTGATGCCTGCTTGCTTGCACTCACTGCTATTTGCACTTGCCTTTTGATTTCCTCCTGTATTCTCGCTTCAAGGTTTTTTTCCCGCTCCTGTGCTTCACGCACCGCTTCCTCCAACCTCTGGAGCCGTTGTGCCTCTTCTTCCTTCTTTCTCTGGCGACTTCTGTAGGAAGGTCTGTCCTGAGGGAATCCATGCTCCCACGAGACACTTCCTTTGCCTCTAGTTCGGCCACCATGTTCAATAGTCCCGATGGCGTATGTCAGCTCATCCTTATCTCTGTTGGGCCTGAACGCACCACTAGCAGTAGCTCTCTGAGCATAAAACAATCTTTCTGCTGCTTCTTGCAGTCTTGCGCCATAAACGCACTTCCCTGTCTCCTGGTCTAGTGTTCCCCCATGAGCGAAAAACCAATTCTTTGCACGTTCTCCCCACTCGAGTGATTCTGGTCTGATACCCTTGGCAAGAAGGTCTGCTTCCATTTTGTTCCACTTCTTAATGGCAGTCGGGTAGCCACCTGATCCCAAGGTATGGTGGTATGTCTTCTGTTGGGCATTACGTTGGTTCTTTATCACTCGACTCACACCCTCTTCCGAAGTCTTGTACTGTACAAACTCATCCCAATAGGGCCTCTGCTTTGAGATCGGGCCTGGGACAGTAAAATCTGGTGCTATGTTCTTCTTGACATACGTCGTGTATAGGTGTTTCTTCCAAGTCTGAAACTGGGTGGCCATCTTCTTCATTGCCCAATCCCTAACTCGCTCCTTCAATTCATCACCATCTATTATATCATCATAATCATCTGTTTGGAGCGTGAAATGTACCAAGACATCATTCCAAATTAACGCCTTGTCACGATCGGAGACAAAACTGATATGAGGAGCATTGGTCTTCTTCTTCCATTCACGGGTACTAATCGGGAGCCGGTCCCGTACAAGGTAACCACAGTGGTGCACAAATTTCATTTTATTCGGCCCCCCCGGTTCTCCTGTATCCACATTGAACTCCGAGATGATGAAGCGACCCTCCAATGGCTTTTTGGGACCTCGAACATTTTTACTCTTCGTTGTAGTTGTTGATGTCGATCCAGAGGGCTACAAAACATAAACATTATTTTTAATGTCATGAGCACACATAAGACATATGATAATATATATATATAGCTAATAATAAAAAATATATACTTGGCCAATATGTTGTTGCTCATTTTGTTCAAGAGCTAAGTACTGACTCCCGTCATCTACATCCTCTTGCACGTTATTTTTAGCACCATCATCGCCGGCAACTTGAGTGCCAGTGTTGATCAAATTCATCATCAACTCCTCCTCATCCATATTTCTCGGGTCGGCCATCTAGCTTCAAAAAACAAAACCAATATATAGTACGTCAACCATGTAGTCATTCATCATATGAGAAAAGTCTATGTTAATAATATAAGTATAAGTCATTATGAAATGTAAGTATATGTGTCTTATTGCTCATATAGCCATTACTATTTCCGAAATGATAAGAATTTATTTTCTTCTTCTACAGGCGATCTCTGATGCTATGATATAAAGTTTGAAGATAGTCTTCCCGGAAAAAAATATGTAATGCTCATATTACTTTAGCAACATTAATATATTATATCTGTATATTCAAAGTTCACAAATGAAGAAACATGTGATATTTTTGATAAACTAAAAAACGCTTAGTTTACAAACTGGGTATCAAAATTGAGTTCCTATTTGACCATTATATATCCTACAACAAATCCTTCAAAAAAAACCCTACATGAATATATTTGGATAAAATTTCGTTAACAAACATTGATCTATGTCCTCGGTGGAGGGCCTCGGGCGCGGAGGAGGGCGCGGTGGAGGGCCTCGGGCGCGGAGGAGGGCGAGGGCGCGGTGGAGGGCCTCGGGCGCGGAGGAGGGCGCGGTGGAGAGCCACGGGCGCGGAGGAGGGGCACGGGCGCGCGCGGTGGAGGCCGCACGAGGAAGAAGACGGCGGCGCCGGTGTCACGGAAGACGAACGGACGCGGTGCGAGGAGAAGAGGGCGGCGGTGTTCGACGAGGAAGAAGACGAGCGGATCGATCTGCCAGGCGCCGGAGGTTATATAGCAGAGGAGAATTACTCCCGGTTCCAGCCACCAACCGGGAGTAAAGGTATACCTTTACTCCCGGTGCGTGTTACCAACCGGGAGTAAAGGTATACCTTTACTCCCGGTTGGTAACACGCACCGGGAGTAAAGGCTTTTTTTGGCGGGCCACGAAACTGCAGCCCACCTTTACTCCCAGGTGGGCTTCCCACCCGGGAGTAAAGGTGGCCTGCAGTTTCGTTTTCCGCCTGTTTTAAGGAATAGTCTTGTTAAATACAATAGAAATGCAATAGTTTTTATTAAATACATAGTAAATTAAATAAAAGGCATAAAATTATTTTGTTAAAAATATGAATTTTATTTTTGTTTATTGCACATAGGAAAAATCGATAACCTAACTTTTTTTATTTTTTGTTAGAATTATGAAACATAATGTAACTAATATTTATTATTTCGTTAATGCAAAATGTATTGTTTAATTAAAATTATTAAAATGATTGGTTTTGGACAGGAAATTTGTTTTCACATCATTTTAACGTTAATATTTTAATATTTCATCACTCAGTAACCAAATCAAACATTGATTTAATTTGAAACATGACATAATAAACATCTGAATTCACAATTATTACATAATATCTCAAACACACACTATATTAAATCACTATATCATCAAGTGGGCACAGCAGTGAACTTCTTCTTTACGTATGTCCCTTGGTTATGATCGCTTCGTAACCATGGAGTGTCCTCATCATTTACCAAGATGCTAGGGTCTTTGTTCACTTTGAAGGGCGGAATTCGGTCATCCTTTTTATATTCTTCTGACATGTCCGACTTGTCCTCAATTCCCACGATGACTCTTTTCCCTGAAAGAACTATGTGGCGCTTTGGCTCTTTGGTTGAGTCATTATCGTTTTTCCCTCTTTTTGGTTTGGTAGACATATCATTGACATAGAACACCTGATTCACATCCTTGGCAAGGACGAATGGTTCGTCTTTGTACCCAATATTACTAAGGTCTACTGTTGTCATTCCATACTCGTTGTCTACTGTTACCCCGCCTCCGGTCACCTTGACCCATTGGCACTTGAACAATGGGATCTTCAAAGTAGGTGCATATTCTAGTTCCCATATTTCATCTATGCGTCCATAATATGTCTGCTTATTCCCATTCGGGTCTGTGGCATCTATGCGGACACCACTGTTTTGGTTGGTACTCCTTTTATCTTGGGCTACTGTGTAGAATATGTTCCCATTTATCTCGTACCCTTTGTATGTGACGATATGCCATGATGGTTGCATAGCCAATAAATACAGTTGCTCATGGATGCTCTCATCACCTTGACATTTTTTTCGCAACCAACCGCCGAAAGTTTCCATGTGCTTATTCGAGGAGAATCCAGATGGTACCTTGATGTTGTTTAAGCATTCAAACATGATTTCCTTCTCCTCTTTGCTTAAAGTGTAGCTAGCAGGACGTAAGTAATGGCGTCCATCATCTGTCTTCTCTGGATGCAGGTTGTCTCTTTCTCTCAAACAACGTAGGTCCTGTCGTGCTTCAAATGTGTCCTTAGGCTTTCCATACACACCCATAAAGCCTAGCAGGTTCACACAAAGATTCTTCGTTAGGTGCATCACGTCGATCGAGCTACGGACCTCCAGGACTTGCCAATAGGGTAGGTCCCAAAATATGGACTTTTTCTTCCACATGGGTGCGTGACCGTTAGCGTCTTTCGGAATAGGTTGGCTTCCATGTCCTTTTCCAAAGACGACTTTCACATCATTGACTATATCGAGTACATCCTCACCGGTTCGGTTGCGAGGCTTGGTCAGGTGGTCTGCTTTCCCTTTAAAATGCTTACCTTTCTTTCTTACGGGGTGATTTGCAGGAAGAAATCGACGATGGCCAAGGTACACGACCTTTCGACATTTTTTCAAGAATACACCTCTAATATCACCGAAGCAGTGTGTGCATGCATTATATCCCTTGTTTGACTGTCCTGAAAGATTACTTAGAGCAGGCCAATCATTGATTGTTACGAACAACAATGCTCGCAGATCAAAGTGTTCCTGTTTGTACTCATCCCACACACGTACACCTTCTTTATTCCACAAAATGAGAAGTTCATCAATAAGTGGTCTCAGGTACACATCGATGTCATTGCCAGGTTGCTTCGGGCCTTGGATGAGCACAGGCATCATAATGAACTTCCGCTTTATGCATAACCAAGGAGGAATGTTGTAGATACTTAGAGTAACAGGCCAAGTGCTATGACTACTGTTCTGCTCTCCAAAAGGATTGATACCATCTGTACTTAAAGCAAACCTTAAGTTTCTTGCGTCATTTGCAAACTCCGGGAATTCTCTGTCGATTGCTCTCCACTGGGACCCATCAGCAGGGTGTCTCAACATATTGTCTACCTTACGGTCTTCTTTGTGCCATCGTAACAATTTTGCATGTTCTTTGTTTCTGAACAGACGTTTCAAGCGTGGTATTATAGGAGCATACCACATAACCTTGGCAGGGATTTTCTTACGTGGACGTTCGCCCTCAACATCACCAGGGTCATCTCGCCTGATCTTATACCGCGACGCATGGCATACCGGGCATGCATCTAATTTCTCGTACTCTTTGCCATGGTATAGGATGCAGTCATTAGGACATGCATGTATCTTCTCTATTTCTAGCCCCATAGGACAGATAACTTGTTTTGCTTCGTAGGTAGTGGCGGGCAATTCATTGTACTTCGGAAGCATCTTCTTTTGGATTTTTAGTAACTCTCCAAATCCCTTGTCAGATACACCATTCTTTGCCTTCCATTGCAGCAATTCTAGTGTGGTTCCCAACTTTTTCTGCCCTGCATCACAAGTTGGGTACAACAATTTCTTGTGATCTTCTAGCATCCGCTCGAACTTGATCTTCTCCTTTTCACTTTCACATTCTCTTTGTGCATCACGAATGACCTGACAAAGATCATCAGCCGGCTCATCTTCTACGGCTACCTCTTCTTCAGCTTCTCCCATTGCAGTATCATTGAGGCACGCACCATCAGGAATAATATCATTGTCGTCCCATTTTTCTTCTTCATCTTCTTCCATTACAACACCGGTTTCTCCGTGCTTTGTCCAACAAATATAGTTTGGCATGAAACCCGACTTGAACAAGTGTGAATGAAGAGTCCTTGAGCAAGGATATTCCACTGTATTCTTACATATGGCGCATGGGCAGCACATGAAACCGTCGCGTTTGTTTGTCTCGGCCGCACGTAATAAAGAATGCACGCCGTCAATGAACTCTTGTGAGCGGCGATCAGCATTATACATCCAATGACGGCCCATCTGCATTACATGACATAAATATCATATTAAAACCTAGATCATAATTAATTATTTATACAACATGCGTGCCACCACAAAAGATACAAATTTATGAAAGCATCGCTACAATGTAGACAATCTCAACTACCACTAAAAGAACTAAAGCTAAAATACATTTCAGGAGCACAAGGATTTCGCGACCAATCTCAACTAAAACAGACAGATCCCCCGATTGTGCAACATCTTTGGGCTTCTTCGGCTGGATCACTGCCTCATTAGCCGCCGTATCTGCCTGTTGTGCAAGATATTTTTGCACGAGTTCAACATACTCTTCCTCCCAGTAGAAGCCTGAACATCGTCCACTACCATCCCACTGAAATTAAAACAAAAAATTAGAACTTTAATCACAACCATCATGAAAATAGGTATAAACTAACCATAATCATTAAATACGATAAAATAACTCACATTGCGATCCGGACACTTGTAGAAGATACGATCCTTGTTGGGACCCTCCTTCTTCACTCGGTACTCCATCACAATCTTCGTCTCATCATGACACTTGCCACATGGAATGAGAGGAAGGCCCGGCCTAAGTCGCTTTGAAAACCCATGAGAGGCCGAGGACCCGGAAGCAGTTGCCATCTACTCTCTATACTCATTTTTTAATACACTATAAATTTCTTCTTTTATAAACAAATAAAATTAACAAACTATAAAATTATCTACATCTCTAAACAATGATATTTTTAACCTTCTTTCATGTAAATATGCAAGCTTAAAGTGATTTTGAGCTCAAATTGCTTACAAATGAAAAAAAACCACAATAAAGAACCATAAATATATATAGTGAATAAAATGGCATAAGAAAATGGTAAAAAATGAGAGTATGAGATTGGTAACCTTTACAACTGAAGAATCGACGGAGGAATCGAAGAATGGATGGAGGAACAATGGAGGGAGGGAGGAAGCAAGAACACCAGTGAGCTTCAAAATGTGCTGAGCTCGGGCTCGGGGAGGAAGGAGGAGACGGCCGATTTATAAAGGGAGAACATTTAGTCCCGGTTGATAGATCCAACCGGGACTAAAGGTAACTTTCCAACCCCGGGCGCAGCCACGGCCCGGGAGTAGACCTTTACTCCCGGTTGGAGCCACCAACCGGGAGTAAAAGTATACCTTTAGTCCCGGTTGGTGGCTCCAACCGGGACTAAAGGTCCCTGCCACCTCTGTCTGGCGCAGTAGCCGTTGGGCAGGGACCTTTAGTCCCGGTTGGAGCCACCAACCGGGACTAAAGGTATTTCTAGTCCCGGGGGCAAAAAATTCCGGGACTAGAGCCCATTTTGGCCGAGGATCAAAGGTCTGTTCTCTACTAGTGAAGTTTATTATTACAGGTTCAACATCACAAAGTTCAACATCCCTACTGCGGCGGCGGAGAGTGCAACTGTGGTCTCTCGGACTGCGGTGACGGACCGGACTGCGGTGTCTCGGGGTCTTTGCCGAGTGCATCCTTTGTCTCTGCTGGCGCATCCTTTGTCTCTGCCAGCTCGGCCTACAGTGTTTCAATCACATGTTTGAGTATAGAAAATCTGATCAATGTGTGTAAAGTCATGTTTCAGTATAGCAAATCTGATCAATGTGTGTAAAGTTGAATGTATGACGAGTGAAACCGGAATTACCTGAGGTTCGTCGACCTGCGACAGTGTTGGAGTAGGCCGTGCACGTATGGGAAGGCTTGACGTGCTCTATGCCCTCACGTCGGAGAGAGAGGGTGCAGAGCTCGAGGAGTCGGCGGCGTCTGCAATCAACAACCGCCCGTGCTTCCTGCCTTGTCCCAGCCTCACGATCACCTCTGTCTCAAGGGGCTCAGTGCTCATATTGTGCTCTGAGCCACGGAGCGCCCGAACTGCCTTCGTGTAGTCTCGGACCTTAGCGTGGACGGTGGGGTCAGAGTAAGCCTCGGCAGGGGCATCCGGGTTGAAGACGACACTGGATTTCACCCCGCCCATGTGGGACACAGCCCATGCCGTGAACTTTGACACCAGCTGGTCCGGGTGTGCCACCTCATGCGAGAAAGACGAGCAAGATGATTAGAAATCAAGCAAAATTGAGCGTTAGAATAGATAAATGACATTACATACGAGTGCCCGCTTGAATGCGGGGAGGTTGCGACTGCCTTGGTGGTGAGTTGGACCGATCTTCAGTGCCCGCTTCCGCTTGCCTTGCTCATGCTTTGCGATGTACGCCGGGTCAAGGTACCTGTCCACGATCCTCGACCATGCCGCACTATGCGACATGCACCACGAGGCAGGCACCTACACATCATCAAGTGTTTGACATATAAGAAGACCAATTCAGGACCTACTAAATCTCAAAACGAATCAATATTATCCACGTACCTGAAGGTACTGCTCCTTGGTCAGCGCCACCTTTCTTGTACCATCTTTCTTGAGCGGCTCTTTCTTGATGGACCTGTAGTAGTCGACGTGGGCCTGGAGTCACGCCTCGTGAATCATGTCGCCGACGTGCTTCTGACAGGCTCTGTGTGCCGTCTGATCCGCCATCTCCTCTCGACCGTCTTCTGGCTTGAAGTACCTCTACATACAAACATGATGTATTCATTCATTATTTCAATAAAAGACTTAACCAATGGAGATGTATTAACCTTCATTGTGAGACACTTACCCAAAACTCCGCCAGAACCCGCTCCTGCTTGTTGTCCTACACGTCAGCCGAGCCGAGCTTGTACCTATCTCGAGACGAGCTGAGTGATCACATGTGGAGATGTCTGGGTTTTTGACATCCGAGATCGCAACTTGCTCGAAACCTTCTCAAATTTTTATCACAGCCTCTACATGCGATAACACGACGCGTCTCAAAGTTTCATGATTTTGGACTTGGTTTGACTTTTTTATAATTTAAATTCACTTTTCCACCAAGTAGCTTGGCAAGTTGCGTCAAGGAGATGCTCTAGATTTCATGTGACCTCCTGGATACGGCCTCAGCATACGCTAAACATCATGAGTATCATTTTTTGGATGGTCCAATTCCATTATTTCATGTACCTGCAGTTCAAATTAGAAATGCGTAGAGAAATTCAAAGAAACAAAATAAATTAACTAAATATATAAAAAAAGTCAAAATTACCCCAAATTTTATATTAGAGTTTGAAATAATGTGCCAATGCTACAGAAAAAAACTTGGGCCAAAAATAAAAAAAACAAAAAACATTTTTCCGAGTGCATTTGGGGGCACTCGGTAAAATATTGATTTTTTTAAATTTGCCGAGTGGCCCTAGCACTCGGCAAAATATTGATTTGTTTTTAAAAAAACATTTGTCGAGTGCCAGGGCATTAGCACTCGGCAAAACATTGTTTTTTTTAAAAAAAATAAATTTGTCGAGTGTCAGGTTCTGGCACTCGGCAAAATATTGATTTTTTTAAAAAATAAATTTTGCCGAGTGCCAGACCTTGGCACTCGGCAAAATATTGATTTTTTTTAAAAAACATAATTTTTGCCGAGTGCCAGTGGTGTGACACTCGGCAAAGTGTCGTTTTTAAATAAAAAATTTGCCGAGTGCCTTAGCCCTAGCACTCGGCAAAAATTTCACGGTGGCTAGCCGCCGTCACTGGTGCGCGAAATTTTGCCGAGTGCCAGGCTTTGCCAGGCACTCGGCAAAGCCGTGTGCAAAATTTTTGCCGAGTGTCACACTCGGCAAAATATTGCTTTGCCGAGTGCCCCGATAAATTGCACTCGGCAAAGCCTCAGGCACACGGCAAAGTCCGGTTTTCCAGTAGTGCATTTGTGATAGTTAAAATGGTCAACATGAAATGCAAATAGAAGACAAATTCAAAAGACTAGAGTACACACCTCTTGTCTTTCCACCCTTGTCTTTATTTCTCACAAATTCAAGCCTTTGATAATTGTTTGGAACAAGTTAATTAGACTTCTAATAAGAGTTTTATAGTGAGAAGTCCAACAATTATCTACGGGTCTTTGAAGACATTGTTCTTGATTCAATCCTGTCTGAGTTTTATGTAACCCATAACCTAAGGCCGTACTAACTTCTTTGAGATTGATGTCTCTAACCATGTCCCCTCTTTGAGGATTCACCAAGCACATTCAGCAAGGTAGAAATCTAGCTAAAAAATCCTGCAATGCATACATGCTTTC
This sequence comes from Saccharum hybrid cultivar R570, assembly GCA_038087645.1. NCBI lineage: Eukaryota > Viridiplantae > Streptophyta > Magnoliopsida > Poales > Poaceae > Saccharum > Saccharum hybrid cultivar. Next base: position 4,588,530 of record JAQSUU010000671.1, on the reverse strand, counting down.
TAGCAACAACTACAATCACTAGTTGAAATTGATGAGACAAAAGGAAAATGGACATAATATGCACTACTATTTTCTTTGATGATCAGTGATTGTAAGCCAACCATAAACTCAGTAACATCCACTGCAACGACTTCGGAAGCTCCAAAGGGTTTTGCTATCTGTAAGTGAGAGGAAACAAGAAAGATCCTAAGTTTTATCAGGCATCAACTGACCTTGATCCAACACCTCCAACTGCGATCACAGCTACTGAATCACTTGGCCGCATTTCAGCAGCATGCCTCAGGGCACCATAAGCGGTAAACACTGCACATCCTAAAATCGTTGATTCTATGTATGTCAATGAGTCAGGGAGAAGTGCTAGCGCATTGCCTGGCACAACGCAATACTCTGCAAGCCCCCCATACGGTTTCCCTGCGGATGGAGAATTTCAGGATACATTAAAATGCCTGGTAAAACTATACAGCTATGTTACTGATGTATGATGCGAACGTCTCCTCAGGTTACCATTGCCTGTTTCGCCATCATAAAGCGTCCCTTTGGCACGATTATACTCGAAGAAATACTTGTACAGATCGTCTTGGCCCTGTATCAAATCAATGCACATGAGCATAACTGCATATAAGAAAGAAAAAGCATAGAAATATGAGAGAAAAGAAAGGGATGCCTTAATTCAACGAAGAAGCTGTACCTTAACACAGTACAAGCAGTTTCCACATGGCATTATGAACGCTCCGACGACGTGACTTCCTACTAGAACCTGAAACGTTTTCAAAAAAGAAACCATCAGTTCTGAATCGAAGACAGCACCTGATGCCTGATGAACCGAATCAACGGCGGAGAAGACCAGTGCCCCTACGGTTATTTATGTGTTCAATAATCGGGATCTTCAGAACGAACGCTGTGGAGGCTGCAGCCAAGGATGCCACTGCGGTCACCAACCCCGACTGGTACAGTAGGACCTCGCGGGCGTGGACTCCTCGGCAGTCCAGGGTCCGCAGACGGTGTAGGCGGGCAGGCGGCTGGCAGCTGGCCTGGACCTGCGGCGCCCGGCCTCGGTGAAGTGCCGGGGGGCGGGCAAGGGGGGGGGGGGGGGGGAGGGCGCAGCCGGCCGCTGGGTGGCGCCGGCAGGTGAACCGGCGGGGTGGCAGCTGGAAAACCCTAGGTGCGTCCGCTGCGCCGGCGCGTTCCATGTCTGCTGCGCCACCGCATGATCCTCGTCCCCCGCGGATGCCGCCCCGCCGCTTGCTCCGCTCGCTCGGCGGCGTCAGGGAACTGTGGAAAGCGTTGATGATTTATTTTTTCTAAAAAACAGAATGCAGGCGTCTAGGTGCATGTGGGATTCGATCTCTGGCGGTATAGCGCGTGTGGGGGGGGGGGGCGAAGGGCGTGCGGGGCGGAGCTTTCGTTGGGCGGAGAAGGATGGGGAGGTTAATACACATAATCTCATCCGTTGGATTTGAGTGGGTAAGGAGAGAGATGGTCTACCAGTAAATCTGGATGGTTCGTTTTAAAGGTACTATTTTTCTGGTACACTTTTCTGGGTAGATGGAGGGGGACTTTCTCAGCGGTGGACGTTTTTTATGGACATCTAGAAAAGAAAAAGTCGGTGAATTAGTAGGGTAGATGTGGCCGTAGGGCATTGATTTTTATATTGCGTGCATGCATATTAAATACAAATTAACTCAGGCGCCACCTAATTAATGGCCTTTTGCTATCGCGGAGTGCATGCAAGTTCTGATCGTGTCCGCTGGCCCACTGTGTGGACATCTATGTGTTGGCAGTAGCTTGGTACAGCCGCCAAGCGTAGGACAAATTCAAGTATTTTGTCAGTATTTTAAAGTATTTTGTCAGTATCTTCAAGTACTTTGTCAGTAGCTTGGCACAGTCGCTACTATAACTTTAGTAGTTACAAGTATCTTCAAGTAGTTGTTAGTATCTTCAAGTATTTTGTCAGTATTTTTAAGTATTTTGTCAGTAGTTGCAAGTATCTTTAAGTAGTCGTTAGTATCTTTAAGTATTTTGTCAATATCTTTAAGTATTTTGTCAGTAGTTGCAAGTATCCTTAAGTAGTTGTTAGCATCTTCAAGTACAGGGCCGAGCCGGCAAAATCCGGGCCCTGTTCCAAACTCTAGAAATAGATCTACCTGCCTAGAAAACTAGAATTAGAATAATGTATATGTTGTAATATATTATTCCTATATAGCAATGGATATATGAATTGTCATATGACACTTGATGAATTAAAGTTTTGTTTGAATAAAAAGCATTTCTGGCAATTCTAAGATTCGGCTCCTGATCCTCTCTTGCATGAATATCTCATTTGCCCTCAAAACATTTTTTCTACATGCAAACAACCGAAAAGTAAGTTTTGCAGCATAGCAAATATATAATTCGCCAAAAAAGTTAAAAATCATTAGCATTTTATTTCATATCTAGTCCATGCATTAATCCATGAATTCTCCTGCACATCCTGAAAATCATATATTTTTCATCCGAGAATGCCTTTTCTTTTGGTTTTGGCCTCCAGGATTTTATCCCTTAGCTCCCAGCTCCCTCGTCTGGCGAGTTAACCGTTGCGCTGGCAATACTACAACCATCAGAATCAACGTCAAATCCTTAAGACAATAAACAACTGATTTTCAAACTCTTCTCATTTTCTCACAAATGGGTCAGAATGTTGGAGACTTCAACATGGAACAAAGTATGAATTGTCTGCTGAATCAAACTTGCCTGAGATTCCAGCTAAATGAGAAGATAGAAGACAAGCACTAATTTTATACGTACTACTTACTGCTGCCTGAATGCTTGAATCAACCAAAGGTGTTGAAATATCTGATATTGACAAACCGTTAACTTCTAAGAAAATGCATTCCTCATGGAGCCAGTAGTAGTAAGATGCCTTGCCCTTAGGTTCAAAAAAAAAAAGACGATGCCTTGCCCTTCCTTGCCTTTTCGTCCAGTCCTTCCCAGTCTATGTATATACACTGTTCTCTATCAGCAGACAAACCAACCTACATGAGCAAATAAATTTCTTGATGAATCCACTTTCTTTTCTTTTATTTTGGGAAGAGAAATAATTATATAACCCACAAGTATGGCAATGGTGACATCACGATATTCTACACCATGGGCAGATATGTCGGAGCTGACTAATATGACCCTTTGACTTTCTGAATTCATCTGAGACCTTAGTTCTTTCATATTGCGACTTTCTAGAGTGAATATCTCTCTTAATTAGTACTCACTTTTAGCTGGGACAGTAGCTCGGCAACAAATTTTGTAGTAACGACCATTGCAGTACAGAATGACTACCAATAGTGTTGTCTACAGCACACTGCCACACCGGATTCCTCAAGCCATAATCATGCAATTATTTGGTGAGATAACTTACTTTGACACTTTGTGTTCTGCATGTTCCGCGATATGCTTCTTCAATATGTCATACAATATGGGGAAGTGCAGATCTAGAGGTGAGGGCCATGTAGTCAGGTTTACTTGATGCATCAGCGTTGGAAGTTAGGGGCCCCTACAAAACTGAGGCCCTGTTCAGTCGCACCTCCTGCACACCCTTAGGCTCGGCCCTGTTCAAGTATTTTGTCAGTATCTTTAAGTATTTTGTCAGTATTTTTTGTCGGTAACTTGTTACAGCAGGTACTATTACTTCAGTAGTTGTCAGCATCTTCAAGTATTTTTGTCAGTATCTTTAAGTATTTTCTCAGTATCTTCAAGTTTTTTTTGTCAGTAGCTTGGTATAGCCGGTAGTATAACTTTAGTAGTTGCTAGTACCTCTAAGTAGTTGTCAGTATCTTAAGTATTTTTCAGTATTTTGTCAGTAGCTTGTTACAGCTGGTACTATAACTTCAGTAGTTGCTAGTACCTTTAAGTAGTTGTCAGTATCTTAATGTATTTTGTCAGTACTAGACTCTAGTATGGGTTGGTAGTGATCGGCATTTTCCTTATATCAAGACTTCAAGGTTATTAGCTTCAGTATTCCACGAGATTACAGGTTGTTAGCTTCAGTATTCCTCATGGTCATGGCGAATGGTGTCAGTATTTCGCAAAAAATTCATCGCTTCCCTGGCCGATCGGATTGCATCATGGCCGATGGAGTTCTAGCATCATGGTCATGGCTAGCGGCTGGCTTCGCAGAAAGGGGTCCCAGTTTCCGTCGCCTGACATGCAATTGACTTCGGTATAACTCAGTACTACTCTCATTGTTAATACTGGCTAATTCTGACCATGCGTGCATCGACGGAGCAGGGACGCGCTGCCGCCTCTGGAGACAGGAGAGCTCTCGCCGCGGGAACAACCACCACCATGCGCGGATCAGGATGCCATGCGTGCAGGCCAGGACGCGCGCTGCCGCTGGGGCCGCCATGCACGGATCAGGACGCCACCGCCATGCGCGCAGGTCAGGACGCCGCCACCGCTGGAGGCCGCCGTGCGCGCAGGTCAGGCCGGCGCCGCCGTTAGGGGCTGCCTGCGCCTCCTCCAGGGCCGCTGTTAATTGGAATCGGGAGGGGACAGGCGGACGGCAAAAAGCGAGCGTCATCGTGAGGGGTACGGGCGGCGGTGGGGAAAATTATCGGGGGTATCGGGTCATGTTTGGGGATGCGGACCCAGCTTGGGTTCTGGCTCGCGCGCGCATGATTATGGTGGAGCCGGATGGGGCTGGTTGTGTCTTGGTGTAGTATCTATATTATCTCTATTTATATTTAGTATTAAAGACCTAAAATATAATCTATTTTTTTTCATTCACCTTCCCTAACTACTTGAACAGTAGAAAGTTTCTTCGTCCATATTTTTTACTTCCTAAACTACATTTACACCGTTAGTATTTTGAATGTGATCCGGACTCATGATCTGTGCTCATACGATTTAGAACAACTTGTGTCTAGCAATGATGCGGATGAGCACATTTGCTAGTAAAATAAAAATCCTAAAAGTCTTTATTTTTTGGTTTTGGATGATGAGACACCACTTGCCTTTTGTTTAATGAGCCTACTTCAATTGAGAGCTTTTACTATGTATCTAGACATAATGTATATCTAGATGTATAGCAAAAGTAATGTACCTAAAAAAGCCATTACGATTTATAATTTGGAACCGAGGGAATAGACTTTATCAAAACATATTAGACAAATATATATTTTTTCAAATAATATCTAAATATTTTTCTGTAAATTTTATGTAACTAAGAATCCTAAATCTAATTTAAATATTTAGAACTCTTACATAGCCACTTGATATTAAATAGGGTAAAGTATGAGATGAATATACGACCCTTTTATTTTTCACGAAATCACCTGAACGCCTATATATATAGTATGTCTCGTCAATGCAGACTAATTATAACAGATGTTCAAGAAAGGCGAGCTGGAGGCAGGGAAGTGGCTGTTCAAATGTTGCGTCGTCTTGCTTCCTGTAGTACCGAGTACAGTAGATAGATTCCTGGGCGGCCAGCCGAAAGGTGAAAAAGGCGACGCGTTCAAGAAATCAAGATAAACTTGACGTGGGTCTTCTTGATCTACATGATGTCGTTTTGTCTGCTATCGCATGCTGCTTTATGGTGGGGCGACCCTGATGTCACCCGATGAACGAACACTTCATGCAACGTCCGCTGAAGGAACTGCTCCTAGTACTATTTCTGTTTTTCCTGTTGCCGGCCATTGGTACTCCTTCGCTGGAGATCTCTCTTTAGTATCCATATGTGTTGCTATAGTTCAATACCATGTTCCTAGACTTCCTTTAAGGATTTAGGCTATCCGCACTCGTCGTACTCTAAATTCATCCTCTAAAAAGAATATTCCATCCTGGTCATCGAGATTATCTCTTCTATATCACTTTCTCCCGCACCCATCCATCCTCTATATTCATCCTCTATATCAATAAGACCCACACATCATACTCTACTTTTATTTTTCTCGCCCACCCGGCCTCTCTCTCTCTCCTCCCTTCTCCTCCCTGCTCCCTCCCCACCCACTCTCGCTCCCTCCGCCGGCGGCCTCCTTCCCTCCTCGTGCTCGTGCCTGTGGCCGGCAAAGCTCGCGGTGGAGGACCCGCTCACCCCCGTGCCTGCTAGCGCGCAGCGGACCAGCGGAGGCCGGGCTCTCTGCTCTCTGCTCGGCGGCGCGATTGGGGAGAGGGGGAGGCCGGGCTGCCGGAGCTCGCACATGGGGCTCCCGACGGCGGTGGCTCGAGCCCTGCAGGGGCAGAGGCGGCCTTCTCCTCCCCGCGTTCCTTCCCACCCGACGGCGCTCGCAGGCTAGGCTGCGGTGCGCACGAGCGAGCACGGCGGCGCTTGGCGAGGCCCGCAACCGGCGGCGTCCGCGCTCGCGAGCTCGCGGCGGCTCCGAGCGGCGGGCGGCCATGGGCTCTAGCGCGTCCGTCCACCTCCCTCTGCTCCCTGCCTCTCTCCCTTCTCCTTCCCCTCTCTGTTGGCTCGCTCGGCAGGGCCTCACGCGCGGGTAGCGGATGTCCGCGAGTCCGCTGGGAATAGCGGACGGCCGGCTCATCCGCGCGCGTAGCGTACGTGATAGCGTAGCCGCTGCAGCCGGTTCGTCCGCTATGGGGTCCTGCAGGATGATTTAGAGGGTCACGGTGCGGACAGTCTTAGAAAATCTATAAATTCTAATCTCTGACTAAAATCAGTATCGAGTTAGTTGCCGACGCGTCAAAGATTGGTCTATCCGTTGATGATTACGACGGAAGACCTCTCCCGATTTTTCAAATGGCAGCTCTTGTCAGAGATAGCAGACATACATTTAATTAGACTTGATTGGACAACAAACTACTGAAGATTTTAGTTCATGGTTTGATTAGATCAGCTGATTTAGATAATAATAAGTTTTGTTTTAAATCAAAAATACAAAACAACTTAGTGGTAGAAATCTTTATTTTTTGGAGAAGGGTCAATGGTTCAATAACCCATAACGTTTCATTTATTATTTTTTATGTTTATGAGAAAAAACCAATGGTTCAATAACCCATAACCCCATAACTTTGCATTTATTATTTTTATGTTTATGAGAAAAAACAAAAAGCCAGAAGAAATCACAACATGAGGTACTAAAAAAATTAAGAAACCAAATGAAAACGGATGAAAAATCAGAGCAGCAGATCTGTTTGAAAAAATCTAGATCGAGGCGGACTCATAAAAAACGAACCAAGCAGACACAGAAACGAATGGATGAAAAAACCCAGACCGAGTGGATGGAAAAAATGAACAAAGCGGGCACAAGACCAAGCGAATGGAGAAAAGAAAACCAACGAAGCAGATGTGGAAATAGGTGGAACCATAAAAACCGAACCCCACACGGACCAAGCGGAGGGACCAGAGAACAGATGGACGAAAAAAATACTCCTTTTTAGTATTAGGGACAAATATACAAGCTTATATTCCTCACTAGTACAAATATATAAGCATGAGTGTTACATGACATATAATACTAATAAGTAACAGAATTTCAAGCCAACTGCATTGACACACAATTGTACACAACTGTTTGTATTGCAGTCAAGTCAAACTTCAAACTCGAGGCCTGACAGCGTGTTTGACTTGTGCTTGCACCTGCACGCCCTCCTCCTCTTCCTCCTCGATGTGGAGTACAATGACACGGTACAAGCAGTAAGCTACAAGCAGTGCGAAGAGCCAGACCCCGATGGCCTGCAGCAGCGGAATGACACTTGCAAAGCTATATAAGAAGATTGCCGACAAGAAGACCCCAAGCCCGACGGTTGCATATCCAAGGCCACGACGGAGAACCGCGTGCTGGTAGCATGCGCGGAGCCGGCGCCACAAGTAGAGGGCCCCGTACAACAGCCACAGGTAGGTGCAGAACACCGTTAGTAGGAGATCAAACCTACAATACCACATGGCTGCCATGCACGTGGCGGTCACAAACAGCATTGCCACCACCGCTAGCACTACGGCTGGTTTCTTCACATACACTAATAGCCAATGCAACGCATAGGTTCCGGATCCAGATCGGATGGTGTGCACCATGCTGTTGTTCAAGTGTGGCAGACTTTATCTAATAAGAGGGAAAATGGGATGTTGGAGTGGATGAACGCAATGAAGTAGGAACAACTGGGGATGGGGTGAGAGGGTTTTATAAGCATGGTTGCGATGGCACGGCGCCATTGATTTTTGGATGTCACGATCTAAGTGGGGATTGGTGGGGTGGGTGAGGTAATCTTCTCCTCTTTATTTCCATGAAAAATACCCACATGCTTTGCTTCTGTCATTTTTGTGCTTTCACTGCCTTGAGTACAGTGCATCCACCAATAGAGCATATTGCTTTACTTGTTTCTTGTTTAGAGACCCTACTAAGAAGGGAGTTGGTTACAAGTCATTTATCCTAGATCGTTGGAATTGTTGAAATAATAGAGATAGATTAAAGGAGCATGTAGGTGGGAAATAGTAGATGGTTGGTTTACAATCACTGATCATGAGAGAAAATACTAGTGGATATTATGTTTATTCCTTTGCTCATCAGCTTCAACAGTGATTTTAGATGTGACTAAAAAGCATATAGGCGCTGCAGAAATTTTAGCTAGATTTATATCTTGTTGAATGTGGTTGTGGATCATCAAAGAGAAGGGACATGATGAGAGACATCAATCTCAGAAAAGTTAATAAGGCCTTAGGTTGTGGGTTCTTTAAAATTGAGACAGGATTGAATCAAGAACAATGTCTTCAAAGACCCAGAGATACTCATTGGAGTTCTCACTATAAATCTATTAGAAGTCTAGTTAACTTGTTCACAACACTTATCAAAGTGTTGGAATTTGTACAAAATGAACCATTAACTACAAAATGGAAGGAAGGAAAGGCAAGGCTGTTCTTGTGTACTTCTAGTCTTTTGAATTTGTCTTCTATTTTGCATCTCATGCTAACGATTAACTATAGTAAATGTCTTGGTCAAATGCATTGCAACAGAAAGATCAAGATATTGTGAATGTTGTTAATTCTGTGAGAGAAGAAGCCATTTGGATATAGTTGGAAGAAATGAATAGGAGAAAATACTTGGAAAAGTGTATGCATTTTGTGATGAGCATGATATTTCCAAGTGGTAAATACGGAAAGACCAAGATAAGCAACAAGATTGACAACATTCAAGATGAAGTGGCACCGGTGTTAGAGTTATTGCCCGAAAATGGCAAATCTAGGTAGCAGACCATAGTAGACTACAACAGCTGATCCGGGACAACGCCCTGTCGTTCATGCACTTAACTATTGGGTTACTGTTAAACTAGACTTTGGAACACAAGAACTCATGTTACCACTAACCATCTGCTACTACCACAGAATGGAATACAATTGAGGGTCACTAATTTCCTTTAGGGGCGAGATTGGACCCTCAAGGAATATACCATTACCTTGGCGGTTGTAGGAAACCTTCAAGGAAATGCATATTTCTTGAGTGCTAAACCAGACTGCGAAGGTAATTATACAGTTCCTTGAGTGCTAGTCTAAACCGCTAAGGTAACTCATATTTCCTTTAGTGTTACTCTCAAGGAAACTGTACATTTTCTTGAGTGTATTTGGAAACCCCCAAGGAAGTGCTAGTTTCCTTGAGTGCCAACTGTCAAGTAAATTCTTACACCTATCAAGAAAAAATTATGTTTTAAATTCTCGAAGTATTGGAATTCATTTTTTTTATTTTTTTAATGACCTCGGATGGAGATAAAACTTAAACCAAACTTGTAGAGCTCGAAGAGATATTGATGACTTTTTTATTTGAAATTATTTGTATTCTAAAATTATTTTTTAAGTTCTTAGAGTTTTGAAATTTATTTTTTAAAATTTTCCAAATGACCTTAGATGGAGATACAACCTAAACCAAAGTTGTAGTACTCAACAAGATATAAAACTTTCCGGTTCAAATTTTTTCATTTAAAATTGTCTAGAGTCTCACATATTCATTACAAGATCCACACAAAACCTCAGGTCACAAGTTTGATTAATTCCCAGCAACGGCAAACGTGTGACTTTTTCTTTTTTTGGTTATATATATATCCTTAGGGGTCAGCATCATATTGTTGAGAGTCATCGGCCCTCAAGAAGACATTTATCCTTGGCGGTTATTAGATATACCTTGGGTTAAAAATCTGACCTCACCTTTGTTTCCTTGGCGACTAAACCTCCAAGGAAATCATTTGTGACGGGCTGGCGGCTAAGTGTTGGCCGCCAAGAATAATTTACTTTATGTTTTTTGTGGTTTCCTTGATGGTTTTTGACCCTCAAGGATATTCTGTTTTGTGGTGTTGTTTTGGACTCAAATTCTTTGCATCTTTCCTCGCTAAAAAAGGGGAAACGTAACTATTTGCCAGAACTGTTTCAGTATAAGTTACCACTAAAACCCCAAGGAAATCATTTGTGGCAGCCGACCATCAAGGTTATGTCTATTTCTGTTGCTATCTACCCTTGGCGGTCCTTCCTTGAGTGTTGGTCGCCAAGAATAATTTCCTTGGTGATTTTCATGGTTTTCTCGAGGGTTTTTGACCCTCAAGGATATTCTGTTTTGTGGTGTTGTTTTGGACTCAAATTATCACTAAATGTTTGCATCTTTCTTCGCTAAAATATGGAAAACATATTGCCAGTTGATGTTACTACTAACGGTTTCACTATAGGTTACTACTAATTGTTTTGGTCTTAGGTTACCACTAATTGTTTGCAACTTGAGGCTGAGTTAAAGAATATTTTGACCTTGTTGCTTAATGAGCGTAACATTGGAGTAAATTTTTAAATATGGTAAATTAGTAAGTAAAAATCACTGGCCAATAAAATAGGTCATGCTCATACCTCCGCCTTTCAATTTCAGCATAAGTAGGCACCGTAGTTAGGCCAGTCTCAGTGGAAGTTTTATTTGCATTTAATAAGTTGTCACATAAGTGTTTTTGATGATGTGGTAACGTTTTTAAGAAGAGAGAGAAGAAGTGAGTTTCATGGGGATATAACTCTCTTGGCACAATTACTAACTCTCAATGAGTCATAAAATTAAATGTCTATAGAATCATAGAATGAAACTCTCCATTGAGAATAAAGTTTGATCTATGTTTCATTTTATTTTATATGACACGAAAGTTTTAAAAATAACGTTATGAAACTTCTCATTGGGACTGACCTTACAAAGTTTCCAAGTCGACGAGGTCTTAGAATGGAGTCGAGAAATACGGTAAGCTGCGAGAGGATTTTATACTGTGGGGTCAAAAGATAACCTCTCGGTACCCGGGTCGGGAGTGACATTCCTGGGTCAACGGTACCGTCGTTGCCTTCGATCCTGTTTTGTGTGACTTTGGTAGCTACGTCGTGAGAGCATGCTGCCAATCAAATGTAGAAACACCCTGATTGGTCACTTGGCCAGGCCAGTAAGCAAGTCTTCGTATGCTGTGGCCATGCATGATATAGATGGAGCAAGAGCAACCTCTGATCTGAGCACTGCCACAGCAGTGCGGCAGCCGGCAGGGATTTGGGGAGAGCAGAACAAGAGCGCTTCCGTCGATCGCCTCGTCGCTGTGGATCGGAGGAGTATATTGCGCTGCCGCCATGCATGCAACTGGGCCGCCGGCGGCCACCCCACGCCGCCGGCGTTTGGTGGCTGGTCCAAAGTACACTACACCAACACCGCCTAAGCAAATCACCAGCAGTACGTCCAGCCAGCTTTGCCTTATTACGCCGGCGATCGCTCCACATGTAGCTCCAAGTACCGGTTATTTTAATTCCCTGCCTCCATTATTGTTCCCTACTCCATTATTGGTACCAGCCATAGTTTTAAATCTCCCGCTATAGCTGTCGCTATAGCCCGCTATAGCCTTTTGAGGCAGGGTGCCGCTATTTGTGTTCATGTACAATTTAGCCGCTATATCCCGCTATAGCTCCGCTATTAGCTGTTTTAGAGATATACCGTTAAACACCTTAGCCCGCTATTTAAAACATTGGCACCAGTAGAGACGAGACTTTTAGCTCTTTATTCAAATCACGTCCGAACCTGACATAGATGTAGCCAAGGCATGCATAGCGAACAATGGATTGCCCGCTAAAAGTCACTTTTATCTCTTTATTCCAAATCACGTCCGAACCTGACATAGATGTAGCAAAGGCATGGGGTAATGGATAATGGGAGATTCAGTTCAGAAGAAGATTAGATGATCGGCTGACGAGGGATTGGTATGAACACTACTAAACAAACCCCCATTTAACAACGGATACCCACCAACGTTTAATTTATATGTTGCCAGTAACGCAGCAGCTACACATGTGAAATGTTGGAATAGGTTATCCGTATCAGTGTTCCAGCCGTAGCCTCTGCTTGCAGTGTGTTCTATTATTTCTTATTTCCCGCACTAGCTACTGTTATTTTTTTTATTTTTTTTCAACAAGAATCGAACGGCAGACCTCTTACAAGCCTCCTACCTGCACTGACCAACTGAGCTCAAATCTGTTTTGTACAAATTGGATTCACTAAATATTGTTATTTACTACGAGTAGGTGCGATTTCTTAAAAAAACTGCCTTGTGAAGGTATAAGATTGAAATGAAATGTATACAAGTGCGCCACAGCTTAGGTGCGATTTCTAAAAAGCAAAAAAAAAAAACACCTTTCAAGATGTGATTTCTAAAAAACAAAAAAAAACAGCTTTCATCATGTGATTTCTAAAAAACAAAAAAACGTCTTTCAAGATGTGTGATTTCTAAAAACAAGATGTGATTTTAAAAAACAAAAAAACGTCTTTCACGATGTGTGATTTCTAAAAACACAAAAAAAAACAGCTTCCATCATGATGATTTGAACACATGACCCCTAATCTCAACAAACTAAACACATCTCTACCATTAGACTACGCATGCATTTGTGTGCATATATGTATATATTTTATCAATATTTCATAACCTTGTGATAGGTTGCACGAAAAATTTCGTAAGTTTCTCATATGATGTCCGATAAAGACGAACTTTATACCAAAGTTGTAGTACTTTTCGAGATCTATAACTTTGTAGTTTAAACTTTTTAAATTTGAGATAGTTTGGATATTCAAATATGTATCATAAGATTTATAGAGTTAATATCAAAGGAGTCCATATGCTCTAAAATGACAAGTGAGTGCGCAGTGGTCGAAAAGGATCTCAGATGGAGAAACAACCAAAATAAAAGTTGGAGATCTCCAAAAGTTATAAAACTTTATAGTTCATAACTTTTTTATTTAAAGTTGTTTTGATGCTAAGTATTTGTTTCACCAGATTTAAATGAAGTTAATACCAAAGGAATCCACATGCTCTATGGTCATAAGTGAGTGTGTAGTTGTAGATAAGGATCTCGGATGGGGAAGCGACCAAAACAAAAGTTGTAAATCTCAAAAATTTATGCAACACTGTAGTTGACAACATTTTCGTTGGAAATCATTTATCCAATGAAGATTATATTTGAATTCTCACATTTCAAATTTGAATTTTTCAAACAACCTCGGATGGAGAAACGATCAAAACAAATGTTGTAGGTCTTGAAAGGTTATGCAACTTTGTAGTTCAGAACTTTTTCATATGAAATCATTTATCTAAGAAAAATTATAGCCAAATTTCCTCACATCTAAAATTCAATTTTTTCATACAACCTTGGATGGAGAATCAACCAAAACCAAAGTCGTAGATCTTGAAAAGTTATAAAACTCTGTAGTTGACAATTTTTTCATTTAAATTTGTTTACAGTCCCAAATACTCATTTAATTTGGATATAACACTATTAACCATATTTTAATTTGGATTCGATTTGTTTGATAGAAAGTATCAATTTAGTTTAATTTAATTTGTTAGGCCTGATTAAATGCATCCATTAATTGGTAATTTTCAGATGTCCTACTTTATTAGCCATCATATTTAAACACTAAACTAATAATAATTTAAATTTAGCAATATACTTTTTTCCTTTTTTTTCTCCCGCCATTCTTTTCCTAGACTTATATAATTTAAATTCGGCTTAGTAACTTTTTATCATGTTTAGCTCCCGCCATTCTTTCCCTCCATTTATTTATTTCGTACCTTCTTTCCTCCCGCACACTTAATCTGATTTCTCCCACAGCCCACGCTAATTGCTGAGAAGCCTAATTGTGGCCCCACCCTTCATAGAGACTAGCTAAAGAGCACCGTGTGAAAACTGCATGGGAACCGCCCCCTAATTGTGGATCTAGTCAGTTATCCCAGCTGAATCGTGGCCTTTTTCTATTCGTTTCCATCGCACTCGCACAAGCACAACTCCATACCTCTCATCTCCCTGCTCCAAACAGGCATCGTACCCAATGTTTTAAATAGCGGGCTAAGGTGTTTAGCGGTATATCTCTAAAACAGCTAATAGCGGAGCTATATCGGGCTATAGCGGGATATAGCGGCTAAATTGTACATGAACACAAATAGCGGCACCCTGCCTCAAAAGGCTATAGCGGGCTATAGCGGCGGGAGATTTAAAACTATGATCGTACCTCAGGCCACTACGCCACCATCGGTGCAGCAGTGGCGCTGCATCCCGGCACCAGCGCCAATGGCTGCACCACGCCGCCGTAGGACAATGCCCACATGCCCCGCACCCGCACCCTCGCCAGTCCCTGTCGTCGCCTCAAGAGGTCACCGTCGCTGGTCCCTGCTGCCATCTCAAGAGAACGGCGTTGGATTGATCCCTTCTTCCGTGCAACACGATGGTGATTTAGAGGTCACTTCTTGGCCGCAGGTTCGTAGCAGTTGTTCCTTCATGGAAGTTCGTATCCGCAGGGCTAAGTTAGATATGGAAGCGATACAAAGTATAATTGATCTATTTTGCTTTATGGATTGCATTGGATTGGATTTATTTGAACATGGATAATACCTACTTTGAAAATCCATAAATTATTTGGATTGCTTAGCTGCGGTCGGACCTGGAACCTGCAAAATCCAGTCCATCTGTGGTGTAAATTTCATGGAAACTGAAACTAAAATAAGAAATGGATAAGGGATAAAGGTTGTTTCAGTTCTTCATTCAATATCTTTGCTCGAACCTGATCAGCTGTAGGGAATAGATGAATTAATATATGGTTGAACTGCAAGCTCAGATCCTTCTAGATCAAGCAATTCCATACAAAATGAGGGCAAATCACTAATTATTTTCACTTTATGCTTCATTCATCAGTAATACAACCATCCAGTAGAGTAGAGAGTAGAAATTATAAACAGACTTTCACAAAATTCATGTTTATACACATGTAATCAATTCACATGTCAATTTACTATGTCCTTGATGATGTTGTGCAGCCAACATGGTGACTACAAGAAAGCACACAATTCAAAGTAATGATGAATATATGTTAGAGCAAGATACTAGGCAAGAGATCCCTCAACAAAATGTTGCAGCATCTGAAGTTCATACTAGTGCTGGAGGAGACCAGATTGACAGTGAGGTTAATGTCCAAGGTAACTCATATCATAACCTACAATTCTTAATTAACATAAACTGATTTCATACAATTTTCCTCAGTGAATATTTATTTTTGCAATATACCATTGGCTAGAAGAAACTGAAGGTAGAGTTAAGCGTGGGAGGACCAAACTGAAAGATATTTGGAACCTTCCAAAAGGTCATAGAATTGTGGTTGCGTGTAATGAACTTGATCAGCCAATTGGAGTAGAAGTTGGATTTCTAGGAAAATTTCTTAGCACGATGGCTAGAAATGGGTGCTTGTATAGCTTGAGCTACAAGGACTGGAGACTTCTAATAGGAAAGAAAGAAACACGAATGAAGAAAAAAAATAAGAAGGATATACTTAAGCAAGTAAAGGTATGCAATTCTGGTGGTCATTCGATAATACTATTTGCTAAATTTTAATACCTAACTTATAATTTTAACCATATGCCTTCAGCTATTAGTGTGCAGATGAGATTTCTTTACCCTTTATGCATGGAAAAATGGATAATGCGAACCCTCAGAGAGAGATGGAGGCAACACAAGTCAAATCTAAAATCAATTTATTTAGATGTACACAAGAGCATGGAAGCAAATTGCAACAATGTGCCACCGGGTGTAATTGCTGACTAGTGGGTTGCACTTGTCAATAATTGTATGACCTAGAAATCATAGGTACCTACATATTGTTGGATTTATGTGGTTCTCAATGCATACTAAATTTTCTAAAAATTCTGCATAACTTAAATGCTTTGTAGCCACTTTGAGTTACGATAATTGCTATGCTAATTTACGATATTACAGTAACTCCTTACTATGTGATTTATTATAACATTATGGTAAATATCCTCATGGTTATAGTAATTCAACTATCGTAAATATATACTGACATTGTCGTAAATTAGTATATAAAATTATCGTAAATAGTGGTGGCTACAAAATAACCTATTTTATAGCTACGTATAAAGTATACTCTCCCTATATATATATATATATATATATATATATATATATATATATATATATATATATATATATATATATATATATATATATATAGAGAGAGAGAGAGAGAGAGAGAGAGAGAGAGGGCTGGGCTATTGGGAGCCTAGGGCTACAAATAGCTAATGGAGAGCCCCAGCCAATTCCCCTAGCCAGCCCAACCATTCAGGTCTGTGGAGCTGACGCGCCAGGGGACCACTGTAGACCCAACAGATCGGATGTATAAAAAACTCACTTCAAGCTGCGCATAAACGTTTTTGTCACGATGTTGCGTAGAAATTAATTGTTGGATGAATGAAAATTAATTTGTTGCCGCATAGAAACCTCCTTTCGACCTGGACGTTCCACCTGACATGACCTGACAGAGCTGACGCATGCACGCATGCATGCACGCATCCAATCTAATTTCTTCCATTTTTTATTATAATTCCTCAATGAAGCATCTAATTTAAAAACGGTTTTCACCATTCAACTCTTGACATTTTTGTGCACGATTCAAGATCCACTGTGAATTTTTTTTTAAAAAAAATTAAAATTCATAAATTTGAAATTTAAATCATGGCACATGATAGCCTATTGGATGCATAGACTCAATAGTCAAGATGCGTAGAAAAGTTTTTGGCGCTGACGTTGCATAGGAATTAGTGGTTCGATGAATAAGAAATAATTTCGTTACCGCGTAACCACGATTGCCTCCACCTGACACAACCACGATTGCCTCCACCAACATCATGCTTTCCACTAATTGGGTTGTATAATTAACATGGGAACAATGCATAGAACATGGAGACCGTAAGCGTAGAACATGGAGACGATCTCATCTCGTCTTCTCCAAATTTTAAAATTTGAATCATGGCACGTGATGGCCGATTGGATGCATAGAATCATTGGTCAAGATGCGCAGAAAATTTTTGACGCCAATGTCGCATAGAAATAGTAGTTAGATGAATAAAAATAAATTTTGTTATGACGTAAAAACCTCCACACGATATGGATATTCCACCTGACACAACCTTGATTATCTCCATCAACATCATGCGTCCATCTATGGGGATGTATAATTAACATGAGAACAATGCATAGAACCCTCATAAAACCCTCCCTTCTGCATATTGTTGATTTGAAAAATTGTGACTGCACCCGACCACACCTTGCTTTCCATCGGGGATGCACAAGTAACATAGGAAACAATGTATAGAAACACACAAAACCCTTCTTACCGGTAGAGGGGCCTATTGTAACCAACACCATAGCAGTCCATATCCACACCATGCTTTCCACCAGGGGATATTTATTTAACAGAGGAATAATGCATAGAAACCTAACACTATGCTTCTCTCTAGGGGACGTTTAATTAATAGAAAAACAATGTCTAGAAACATATAAAACGCTGTACACTAGGTGTGGACTATCCATAATGGTCTCAACTCACAACATGCATGGAAATCGAGTCAACAAAATATTAAAACCCAACTGAGGTTATATAGAAACCAATAGTTTTGCTCATCTCATCAAAGCATATAAACACAACATATAAAAACCTAACTTTTTACGTTACCCTATCAACTACATTAAGATCACACTACGCCACCACCGCAAGCCAAGGAAGTCCTAGACGTCACAAGCCATGTCCTATGTCTGAGCCACCAATGACCTCTCACATCAAATGGAGAGGAATCCTTCCAACCATCCTACATCACAACAAAGGCAAATAAACATGTTTTAGCAGGCGCAGAAACTTTATAGTTGGCAAAGAAAGGCATAGAAACATGTTTTAGTGCGCGGAAAAACCTTGTAGTGATAAAAAAAAGGCACGAAAACATGTTTTTGCAGGCACAAAAATCTATTATGGTCCCAATCAAACCTTGTATCCGACTTGGACGGATGTAGAATTAATAGAGACACAATGCATAGAACCCAATACAACCCTCCCCAATGGGAGATTATTTTATCCAAAACCGTGGCAGCCCCATCCCAAAACATTATTCGCACTTTGGAGACGTATAATTAATGGAGAGATAGTGCATAGAACACAAAATATCCTCCCTTCCAGGAGATTATTGTACCGAAATCATGACGGCCCTAACCCAAACAATGCATAGAATAATGTATAGAATTGTGTACCAACAATGTATAGAATTGTGTATAAGTGTACAGAAAACTGTTCCAACAATTTATGTTAAAGTGTTCTAACAATACATAGAAGTGTGCTCCAACAATGTATAATTGTGTAAAAGTGCACAAATAATTATTCTAACAATATATAGAAATATGCTCCAATAATGTATAAAAATTTGGTCCACCAATGTATAGAATATATACCCCCATGACCAAAATTTAACACTTTAATTTCATTGCACATCATATTAAGGTGAAGCATAAAAGCAGTAATGATAAATCACAGAAAGTTTTGAGTATATGCATAGAAAAGTTGAGGATAATCAAATAACATGCATAGAAAATATTGTATAAACATGGCATAGAAAATTCATGGAGTCATGACGGACACAGACACGAGAGGGGGCTCCACAAGAGGTCCGCCGCTACCAGCATGGAGTAGCCGCCGGTCACTAGATCCACACATAAAAATTGTTTAAACATGACATAGAAAATTCAAAAAAATCTCAAATTAATGAAAAACCATTGTGATAAAAGTTTTGCCTCATACATGTAGTTTCACAAAATAATGGGTGATTTTAGACCTCTTCATTTACCAACTTATATGCATAGAAACTCACTAATGTTAGAACAAAAACTCACATTGATGCAAATACTAGAAAATTATAGATGCAAGCACAGAAAATAATTAGGAACTTGACCGATTAGTACTAGTACTATCACGGAAAGCACAAAAAAATCCACATACAGCTAATTAGTACTAGTACTATCACGAGAAGCAAAAAAAAATCCACATGCTACCCACGAGAGGCGGCCGGAGCCCCCCGAAGCCGTCACTGTCCAAACAACTAGGACCCAACATTCTACCAATGTATAGAAGTGTGCTCCAACAATGTACAGAATTGTATAGAAGTGCACAGATAACTGCTCCAATATGCTCCAATAATGTATAGAAATTTGTTTGAATAATGTATAGAATACATACCCCTCATGACCAGAAATTAGGACTTCAATTTCATTGACATCATATCAAGGAAAAGCTTAAAAACATAAATGATAAATCGCGTAAAGTTCTGTAAGCATGGTTCAATGGCAACTGATATGAAGCTAACCAATAGACAGTAGCAATAATGGAAACAACAATAGATAGGGTCCACGACAAATGTAAAACAGAAGCAATCAGTCTCTTTTTTAGAAAGAATATTTCCGTACACAGCATGTCAAATGCAGCTAATTGACAAGTCCTGCTTCATTTTTTTTCTCACAAAGTAATTTCTCCTGTGGCCCAGGAAAGCAGATCTATAAGTGACCTAAAAACTAAGACACACCTCACTGATAGACATGGAGCAACTAAACTAATGTTCAGAGTAAAAACTGCACAGGTTAGTGTGGAATCTACTCTCTTTTTTCCTGCATAAAAGATCGAAGCACAAGAGATTTTTCCTTGATAATATTAGTAGTCATTTTTACTTTTTAATAACAGTCACACAAGAGATCTTTGCTGCATAAACGGTCAGTTACAGCTATGAACCAAATACCACATTTCTATTGCATCTGGACTGTGTATACACACAGACAAAAAATAGGCAACACGTGTATCAGAAAGATGAGGAAGAACTAACTCGGAAGTGAATAAAGCACCATAGACCAAATCCATAGAAGAAACTCCATCTAGCCTGCTGTTTTGTATCACTCCGAAAGATCCAACCTGAGGTGCACGTGAATCCAAATCACACTGAGGTGCACGTGAATCCAAATCTCACTGAGGTGCACGTGGATCCAAATGATATGCATAGAAATTTAGCAAATGAAGCATAGAAAATCAAATTCTGGATGCCTGCTAGTATGCATAGAAAATCAAATTCTGGGTGCATGCTAGTATGCATAGAAATCAATTTCACTAAAAAAAGATGATATTTCTACTGAGGAATTACCAGCAATGGATGAATTGAATTGATGATGTCTCTCGTGCCTAGGTTGATGCAGTTCACTATGGGACACCTTGCACTCAAAACAACATGCATAGAAACTTATGTTTGCAAGCACATAAACTTATGTATGTATGGAAACATACTCACCCGAAGCACATGTCATCTAATTTAATATGCATAGAAACCATTTACTATAAACTGTTCCTGTTTATCACAACAGCACCACTGTTTATCACAATGAGGTAAACAATTTACTATAAACTGTTCCTGTTCTGAGGCTCTAATGTAGTGCTGTGCAACATACGGAGTATCTTTCAGCTTCGAGTTCGCGTTCGATAGTATGATTGCGTTGTGTACCACTTGATAACTTGGCTATTTTTTTAAAAACAAATGCTGCAAGAAGAGCAGAACGCTCTGGAAATCTTGTTTCAGTCCCCTTGTTTTTTGGCATCAGAGATGAGTCAGCAGTTGCCTGCAAACGTAGTGGGGATCATGGAGCAGAGAATGAAGTTGATCGAGCAGAGGAGTGCGTACCTCCTGGAGCAAATCAACCAGGTAATTTCAGATGGGCAAAGCTTCTCTTTGATGGTTTCAGTTATGAACAAGAATGACATGGTTTACCATTGTGTAAGAATTAAGATAGCCTTGCTGCAATATCCTTGATGTGAGTTGGTGTTAATGAAGACAGCCAGCTGCCTCGCCCGAAGAGTACTCGAGGGCTAACAAGGAGTTCCGCAAGCTGGAGAGCACCATGGAGTTGATCAAGGAGCTGAGGTCGAAACAGGAGGTTGTAATCTGGTTACATTTTTACAAGATGCAACCTATTGTTTGAACTATCCAGGATTCAGAGGAGTCTATATATGTTTGTATCGTAGGAAATTGAGGGTCTCAAATCTTTGGTAACAAATGCTCGTGAAGAGAAAGACATGCGTGAGATGGCAGCTGAGGAGCTTCTTGAGGCTGTCGAGGAGGAGAAACGATTGCAGCATGAGCTGTTTAGATCGTTGCTTCCAAAAGATGAAGCAGATGAAAGGGGTTGCATATTGGAGGTGCGGGCAGGTAAACCAGATCTTGCCCTTGCCCACACACTGCTGCCGCCAGGATCTGAGGGGACTCCGCCGGGGGAGGAAGGAGCCGCCGGGATCTGATGGAGCTCGGCCTCCTGCTTGCCTCCATCCACCGCTCCTGCTACCCTGCGCGCCAGTGGCCCGCGCGTCCGCGGATGAGCCGGCCGGGGAAGCTCCACCAACCATCGTCCGCCCCGGAGGAGCCGTCAGCCGAGGAGAGGAGCCTCCGCCGCACGCCGTCTTCGACGGCCTGGCCAAGCAGGAAGGCTGTGGCGGTCCCGATCGCTGTCGCTGGTGCTAGGCCACCACGCTGGGTTGGTACCTGGTAGTCGGCCGCTGCGCGCCCCCTGCAGACTCGGCCGCGAGCAGGCCGCCGCTGCAATGGGGCTGGGCGGGGCGGGCCGTGACGCTCCTAGGGGCCGCCGGCCACGCTAGGCCACCGCGCCGTGTGCGCCGTGGTGGGCCTGGCTGTACCGCCACCAGGAGCCGCCAGTGGGGATGGAGGAGGGACCGCGGCCGCCGGTGGAAATGTAGGAGGCGCCGCCGCAGGTGGAGGTTGGAGGCGGCGCCGGTGGGGGATGGACGAGGCTGGGTGGCTGTACAGCCGGCTGGGTGGGTGGACCAGTTGGATGTCTGATCTGGCGGGTTTCTTGATTTGGGGCCGGTTTAGATCCGAAATTTTGGGTAAAATGGCACTGTAGCGTTTTTCGTTATTATTTGGCAAATATTATCCAATCATGGTCTAATTAGGCTTAAAAGATTCGTCTCATCCATTTTGTCTAAACTGTGTAATTAGTTTTATTTTTTATCTATATTTAATGTTTCATGCATGCGTCCAAAGATTCGATGTGACGTGAATCTAAAAAATTTTGTAAAATTTTCTAGGAACTAAACAGGACCTTGGTTAGACCGGCTGGGGTTTCGGCTAGGGCTTCTTGTAATTATTGGAAGCCCTATGCTCCCTATGCTCCAAATAGCATATATATATATATATATATATATATATATATATATATATATATATATATATATATATATATATATATATATATATATATATATATATATATATATATATATATATATATATATATATATATATATATATATATATATATATATATATATATATATATATATATATATATATATATATATATATATATATATATATATGCAGTTTTTTTATAATTAATACTAACTCGGCTCAAATTATAATTCGTTTGATTTTTTTACTCTAAATTTGACCACTCGTCTTATTCAAAAATTTATGCAAAATATCACTTCTTTTGTTGTGGCTTGCTTTATTAACAAAATTTCTTCAGGAATGACGACTATTTTTACACAAAATTTTTGAATAAGACGTGTGATCAAATTTGGGTCAAAAAAAAAAATTCAAACAAATTATAATTTGGAATGAAGGGAGTATAACAGAAACATCCCTTTGGTCATTGGAGAGTTGACTTGGCCAGGCTAGTAAGCAAGAGCAACTTCTGACTCTGAGCACTGCAGGCGGCAGCCAGCAGGGATCGGAGGACGGGAGGAGCGCAGAACTAGATCGCTTCCGTTGATCGCTTCGTCGCCGAGGATCGGAGGAGTATGTTGCGCCATGCATGCAGCTGCGCCGCCGGCGGCCACCCCACGCCGGCGTCTGGTGGCTGGTCCAAGTACACTGCACCAACGCCGGCGATCTGTCGCCATGCAGCTCCAATCCGTCACACTGTAAGAGGCGCTTTATTTGTCCCTCTCGTCTCAAATACTCAAATTACTGCGGTTATTTTAATTCCCTGCTTCCATTGTCCCCGACTACGGAGTAATAGTTCTGGTTAAAATCACCATGACAATTTTGCGTGTAAGACAAGCAAGGTGCGCTGCGCAGACAGTGACAAGAATTTTAGGCCTCGTTTGGACCAGTGGTTTTGAGAAACTGTAGTTTTGTGATAAGAAATAATCGTGGCCTAATTAAGGCGGAGTTTCTAACACTCCGATACGTCAGTTTTGCAAACTACAATTATTTTTCCAAAACAATAAAAATACTTTGCACTATTGGAAATCCTGGCTTTTGCCGAGTGCCGCACTCGGCAAAATCAGGCACTCAGCAAAGGAGGCTTTGCCGAGTGCCAGCCATTAGGCACTAAAAAAATTTGCCGAGTGCCTGGCTCCACGGCACTCGGCAAAGTTTTTCAAAAAAAATATTTTTTTTG
Source organism: Saccharum hybrid cultivar R570 (assembly GCA_038087645.1). Classification (NCBI taxonomy): domain Eukaryota; kingdom Viridiplantae; phylum Streptophyta; class Magnoliopsida; order Poales; family Poaceae; genus Saccharum; species Saccharum hybrid cultivar. The sequence continues at coordinate 4,564,784 of JAQSUU010000671.1, read as the reverse complement.
CCGAGTGCCTACCGGGCCGGCACTCGGCAAATGAATCATTAACAGGCTGGCGCCGTCACGGCCCACTTTTCTTTGCCGAGTCCCGTCCTTGCCGAGTGCCCAAAGGGCTTTTACCATGGAAAAATTCACCGAAGGCCCTTTGCCGAGTGCCACACTCGGCAAAGGTTTTGCCGAGTGGGATCTGGCAAAGCCACAGTCTCCAGTAGTGTTGTATTCATACATAACATCTGTTGCAATGCGTTTGGCAAGGCATTTGTGATATTTAAAATGGTCAACATGAAATGCACATAGAAGACAAATTCAAAAGACTAGAGTACACACCTCTTGTCTTTCCACCCTTGTCTTCATTTCTCACAAATTCAAGCCCTTTGATAATTGTTTGGAACAAGTTAATTAGACTTCTAATAAGAGATTTATAGTGAGAAGTCCAACAATTATCTACGGGTCTTTGAAGGTATTGTTCTTGATTCAATCCTGTCTGAGTTTTATGTAACCCATAACCTAAGGCCATACTAACTTCTTTGAGATTGATGTCTCTAACCATGTCCCCTCTTTGAGGATTCACCAAGCACATTCAGCAAGGTAGAAATCTAGCTAAAAAATCCTGCAATGCATACATGCTTTCTAGCAACAACTACAATTACTAGTTGAAATTGATGAGACAAAAGGAAAATGGACATAATATGCACTACTATTTTCTTTGATGATCAGTGATTGTAAGCCAACCATAAACTATTTTCCATCTACAAGCTCCTTTAATCTATCTCTATTATTCCAACAATTCCAACCATCTATGACAAATGACTTAAAACCAGGTCCCTTCTTAGTGGGGTCTGTAAACAAGAAACAAGTAAAGCTATATGCTCTATCGGTGGATGCACTGTACTCAAGCCAATGAAAGCACAAAATGATGGAAGCAAAACACACGGGTTATTTTTCATGGAAATAAGAGGAGAATATGACCACACCCACCGCACCGATCCCCACCTAGATCCGATGTCTGCTAATCAGGACATCCAAAAATCAACGGCACCGCGCCATCCTCACCATGCTACAAAAACCCTCTCGCCCCATCCCATTTGTTGTTCCCACTCCCTCCAGTCCGTCGTCCAGTCTAACGTTCCATTTTCCCTCTTCCTAGATAAAGTCTGCCAGACTTGTGTACAACAGTATGGTGCACACTGTCCGATCCAGATCTGGAACCTATGCATACAAATAGTTGCACAGAGTTGTGTGTCAATGCCGTCGGCTAGATGTTTCGTTAATTATATTAGTATTACTATGTCGTCCCTCGCTCACGCTTATATATTTGTGCTGATAAGGAATATATTACGAAGTATTTTTTTGGTCTACTTGTTGTCTGGTCTATTTCTATGTGCGCTTCATCTTTCTTTTTTGTCCATATGCTCGGTCCCATTTCCATCCACTCGGTTTGTTTTTGTTATAAAACACCTTGTCAGCGGTTATGACCTTTGTCTCACCGTCTCTCATGATCAACATAGTTGATGAAAGTACAAGAACACATAGACATAAGATAGGGGGAACTATTCTTTATTCTCTGAATCTAAATATTGATAATTACAATGAAGAGCACCCACGCTTATGTAGTCCTGCCACAGTTTAATAGTTTGGTAACAGCCCACATATAAACGGACTAGGATTAGGATTACTCCTCCTCCTTTCGTTCCATATTAGAGTCCATATGTGGAAGGAAAGGACATCCAAAAATCAATGGCACCGCGCCATCCTCACCATGCTACAAAAACCCTCTCGCCCCATCCCATTTGTTGTTCCCACTCCCTCCAGTCCGTCGTCCAGTCTAAAATTACAATACTCCCTGAGGCGATTACCACGATATGCACATGCCTCATTGAAAACCCCATCTGAAAACCCAATGGAAAAAACGGTTCTTAGAGAAAAGAGTACATCACATTCGTTAACTGCATTGCACATGTTGTCTCATTAAAAACCTTTTGTGAGAAACCTTCATATAAAAACTCACATAGGAAAAAAAAAGAGTACAACTTTAATGTTTAGCCTTCTTGGTCATTTATTCTTTAGGATATGTTATTCTTCATGAATAGATTTGTATCCTCATGATCTATATATGCATAAACTTTAATGTTTAGCAAATATGATCTTCTTAACCTTCATAATTTTAGTGGTTTACCTTCAAGATAGATTTAATCAAATATGCCCCCCTCATAAAGCCACCTTTTGAACTTCATTGTTCAAATCATCCAAATCACACTTTTCATAAATGTGTGTATAATTACTGGTACACAATACCACAATGCTATGTCTTTCAAAAAGTTGGCTCACAATTCTTCTATGAAGTATGATATGAGTTAACAAGAGAAATAGGTGCATAAATGATCACTTATTAGTTGTGCAAAACAAAAAATCCTGACAAGGTAATAAATCCTTTTAGATGATTATATTATGAGGGTAAATGAGTTACAATATTAGACATTTTCTAGATAGTACATCAATCTCACACTAAAGTTCCAATGCTGGTAACTCTTCTTTAGTGTATTTCCAAATTATGTGTTATACAAACCTTTGAGATTTTGATCGTACCACTCAATACTAAGTCTAGTCTTGAATTTGGCATTTAGGGGATAATTCAATTGCTAAAATCATCATTATTCTTATACCTTCTATGGTATTTCTAGGATACCACCACACTTCATTGTTAGCTTTTCAACATGTACTTTGTGAGCATTTATATGACACCTTTATGGGGTTTATAGTTTGCTTTCTCTCGGGTCAATGTTCACTTTAGGGATTAATGGTGTTTATTCAAGAATCGATTAGTAGTTACTTCATGGATTAATTCCTTAAATGATGTTCCTATTCTTAGTGAATAACATTTTTCTTTTACTAGATATATTCTCTACTACATAGGAGATTATTATGTGATATATATACACAATGAGATAAAGCTATTCACTACAAAGTAATTCAAGGACCTTATTGCTTCTAGGACATGCTCTTCTTGAGATTTCAATATTCATTCATCAATATATTCTACCTTAGATTTCGTAATACTTGGTATGAGATTTAGTTTCTATATGTTGCAATTTCTATTCTTCAGGAACTACATGGATGTTCAGAACCCACTTATTAATTACACATTTCATATTCATTCTATTTGCTAGAGATATAGCAGAACCGGCCCAATCGCATGTGTGGACGCGCCGTCCTCCTCCCACGCGCCCTGCGCGACCCTCGAACTCGGACCCGTCCGCACGTGCCCCGCACCCCGCGCGACCACTCCCGCTTTCTCTGCCCGCACGAGGGACATGCAGTGGCAAAGCATGCACCTGCATTCCTCTAGGCGCCCCTCTCCCTCGTGACATGCATGCACCTCCCAGTCCTTTTTTTTCGACTCATCTCCGAGTCATGCGGCTACGCTGGAGACTAAACAAAAGAATTTTCGTGCTACTAGGGTGCAAGTATAGTGTCCGTGTTAACCTCACGACTTCATTTCAGAGACACACATAAAAACAACCAAACAACGATATTTTTTTCATAGTTTAAGTTTCACACAATTGTATATAATCATGTATATAATAATTCGGAAAAAATAATTCTTTGACCATACATCACTAACTGACATGCTGAGGGATGTGCATAGTCTGTATCACCCTTGATAACAATAATTAGAAACACTACTAACATCTGAAGCAGCAAGCAGCTTTGAAGGCTAAACCTTACACCTTGACCGACTGTGGTACTGGTATATCACTTCCTTCTCACCAGTAAATGAGAAGTACCTATAATGTAAATAGGAAAGAACACATTTATTCATACAGCTGCATGCATCTGGGGAAGAGAGAAATAAAGAGTATATAAGAATACTCACATCGTCAATTCTCAACACTCCAAGCTCAATAGGTTTCTGTATATACAAACTAAGTGTTATTTCCATTGAGCTAATACCAATTCAATGACGGGCAGCAAGAGGTTCTATTTAATTAGTTTGAGCCACAAAGGGTATTGATGTAACACCAACAATATTATCGACAGGATGAAACTTACAAGTGTCTGGGCCAGTATCTGATGTGAGCACGCACTGAGTGCTGCTCACAGCACCCCTCACACCAAAACACATCCTCCTCAATGCCTTGTTGCACCTGATGCTGCAGTAACCCTGATCCTCGTCCTCTTACTCCAAGAACCTTCATTGCCTCTCCTCACTGGGCTCATGCTCATACATGCTTTTCCCTCTAGTGGAAACACACCGTAGGTGAAGCACACCTGCACGATCACAACCATTAACCACCGAGAGTCATGGAAATCTACTTCACTATGTACTATGTGAAGACGTTTGGCAAAAACCAGATTAGAACAAGACTAACAAAACTATCTTTCTTGTCAGTTCCTGATAAATCCCCACATCATCCAAGTGAAAAAGGAGCCATGCTTTTTTTGCAGAATCCTTACTGTGGTAACAAGGGATCATCAACGTAGTCATGGAATAAGCGAGACCGGAAGTATCTCAGCACAAATGAGTCAGAATATATAAATAGAAAATAAAAATGTGCACTGAAACATCAGGCACATGGTTTGCTCCAAGTGTTCTAGCATACCTTGACAATCGACACATACCTTTATCATTTCAACAACATCCTTTTTGCTGCATTTACAGTGTGGGTTGCTCCAAGTGTTCTAGCATTCTGGAGTTTCTCATCAGTAACATCCACTGCAATGACTTCGGAAGCTCCAAAGGCTTTTGCTATCTGTAAGTGAGAGGAAACAAGAAAGATCCTAAATTTTATCAGGCATCAACTGACCTTGATCCAACCCCTCCAACTGCGATCACAGCTACTGAATCACTTGGCCGTATTTCAGCAGCATGCCTCAGGGCACCATAAGCGGTAAACACTGCACATCCTAAAATCGCTGATTCTGTGTATGTCAATGAGTCAGGGAGAAGTGCTAGCGCATTGCCTGGCACAACGCAATACTCTGCAAGCCCCCTATACGGTTTCCCTGCAGATGGAGAATTTCAGGATAGATTAAAATGCCTGGTAAAACTATACTGCTATGTTACTGATGTATGATGCGAACGTCTCCTCAGGTTACCATTGCCTGTTTCGCCATCATAAAGCGTCCCTTTGGCACGATTATACGTGAAGAAATACTCGCACAGATCGTCTTGGCCCTGTATCAAATCAATGCACATGAGCATAACTGCATATAAGAAAGAAAAAGCATAGAAATATGAGAGAAAAGAAAGGGATGCCATAATTCAACGAAGCTGTGCCTTAACACAGTACAAGCAGTTTCCACATGGCATTATGCCATTATGAGCGCTCCGACGACGTGATTTCCTACTGGAACCTGAAACATTTTCAAAAAAGGAACCATCAGTTCTGAATCGAAGACAGCACCTGATGCCTGATGAACCAAATCAACGGTGGAGAAGACCAGTGCCCCTACGGTTATTTATGTGTTCAACAATCGGGATCTTCAGAACGAACGCTGTGGAGGCCGCAGCCAAGGACGCCACTGCCGTCACCATCCCCGACCGGTATAGTAGGACCTCACGGGCGTGGACTCCTCGGCGGTCCAGGGTCCGCAAGCACCGCTGCAGACGGTGTAGGCGGCTGGCAGCTAGCTTGGACCCTGCGGCTCCCGGCCTCGGCGAAGTGCGCGGGGGTGGGGGGGGGGGTGGCCGCAGCCGGCCGCTGGGTGGCGGCGGCTGGGAAACCCTAGACGCGTCCGCTACGCCGGCGCGTTCCACGTCCACTGCGCTACCGCATGCTCCTCGTCCCCCGCGGATGGCGTGCCGTCGCGTGCTCCGCTCGCTCGGCGGCGTCAGGGAACTGCAGAAAGCGTTGACGATTCATTTTTTCTGAAAAAAAGAACACATGTGTCTGGGTGCGTGTGGGATTCGATCTTTGGTGGCCTAGCGCATGTGGGGGCGAAGGGCGTGCGGGGCGGAGCTTTCGTTGGGTGGAGAAGGTTGGGGAGGTTGATACACACGATCTCAACCATCGGATTTGAGTGAGTAAGGAGAGAGAAGGTCTACCAGTAAATCTGAATGGTTCGTTTTAAAGGTATTATTTTTCTGGATACACTTTTCTGGGTGGACGAAGACGGCTTCCTTAGCGGGGGATGGTTTTTTACGTGGATCTAGAAAAGAAAAGGTTGATGAATTAGTAGGGTAGATGTGGCTGTAGGCCATTGATTTTTATATTGCGTGCATGCATATTAAAAACAAATTCACTCAGGCGCCACTTAATTAGTGGCCTTTTGCTATCGCGGAGTACATGCAAGTTCTGATTGTGCCCGCTGGCCCACTGTGGACATCTACGTGTTGCTAGTAGCTTTGTACAGCCGCCAAGCGTAGGACAAATTCAAGTATTTTGTTAGTATTTTTAAGTATTTTGTCAGTATCTTTAAGTATTTGTTAGTATCTTCAAGTACTTTGTCAGTAGCTTGGCACAGTCGCTACTATAAGTTCAGTAGTTACAAAGTATCTTCAAGTAGTAGTCAATATCTTCAAGTATTTTGTCAGTATCTTCAAGTATTTTGTTAGTAGTTGCAAGTATCTTTAAGTGGTTGTTAGTATCTTCAAGTATTTTGTCAGTATCTTTAAGTATTTTGTTAGTAGTTGCAAGTATCTTTAAGTAGTTGTTAGCATCTTCAAGTATTTTGTCAGTATCTTTAAGTATTTTGTTAGTATTTTTTGTCAGTAACTTGTTACAGCAGGTACTATTTGTCAGCATCTTCAAGTATTTTTGTCAGTATCTTTAAGTATTTTCTCAGTATCTTCAAGTATTTTTTATCAGTAGCTTGGTATAGTCGGTACTATAACTTTAGTAGTTGCTAGTACCTCTAAGTAGTTGTCAGTATCTTAAGTATTTTTCAGTATTTTGTTAGTAGCTTGTTACAGCCGAAACTATAACTTCAGTAGTTGCTAGTAGGAGTACCTTTAAGTAGTTGTCAGTATCTTAATGTATTTTGTCAGTAGTGATCGGCATTTTCCTTATATCAAGACTTCAAGGTTAGTAGCTTCAATATTCCACAAGATTACAGGTTGTTAGCTTCAGTATTCCTCATGGTCATGGCGGATGGTGTCAGTATTTCGCAAAAAATTCATCTCTTCCCTGGCCGATCGGATTGCATCATGGCCGATGGTGTTCTAGCATCATGGTCATGGCTAGCGGCTGGCTTCGCAGAAAGGGGTCCCAGTTTCCGTCGCCTCCTCCAGGGCCGCTGTTAATTGGAATCGGGAGGGGACAGGCGGACGGCAAAAAGCGAGCGTTGTCGTGAGGGGTACGGGCGGCGGTGGGGAAAATTATCGGGGGTATCAGGTCATGTTTGGGGATGCGGACCCAGCTTGGGTTCTGGCTCGCGCGCATGATTATGGTGGAGCCGGATGGGGCTGGTTGTGTCTTGGTGTAGTATCTATATTATCTCTATTTATATTTAGTATTAAAGACCTAAAATATAATCTATTTTTTTCATTCGCCTTCCCTAACTGCTTAAACAGTAGAAAGTTTCTTCGTCCATATTTTTTACTTCTTAAACTACATTTACACCGTTAGTATTTTGAATGTCATCCGGACTCACGATCTGTGCTCATACGATTTAGAACAACTTGCGTTTAGCAAAGATGCGGAATCCGATTTCTATATGTATTGGGTTCGGTTAACGTTGGAACCCATGGGCACATTTGCTAGTAAAATAAAAAACCTAAAAGTCTTTATTTTTTGGTTTTGGATGATGAGACACCACTTGCCTTTTGTTTAATGAGCCTACTTCAATTGAGAGCTTTTACTATGTATCTATACATAATGTATATCTAGATGTATAGCAGAAGCAATGTACCTAAAAAAGCCATTACGATTTATAATTTGGAACCGAGGGAATGGACTTTATCAAAACATATTAGACAAATATATATTTTTTCAAATAATATCTAAATAGTTTTCTGTAAATTTTATGTAACTAAGAATCCTAAATCTAATTTAAATATTTAGAACTCTTACATAGCCACTTGATATCAAGAAAGGCGAGCTGGAGGCAGGGAAGTGGCTGTTCAAATGTTGCGTCGTCTTGCTTCCTGTAGTACCGAGTACAGTAGATAGATTCCTGGGCGGCCAGCCGAAAGGTGAAAAAGGCGACGCGTTCAAGAAATCAAGATAAACTTGACGTGGGTCTTCTTGATCTACATGATGTCGTTTTGTCTGCTATCGCATGCTGCTTTATGGTGGGCCGACCCTGATGTCACCCGATGAACGAACACTTCATGCAACGTCCGCGGAAGGAACTTCCTAGTACTATTTCTGTTTTTCCTGTTGCCGGCCATTGGTACTCCTTCGCTTGAGATCTCTCTTTAGTATCCATGTGTTGCTATAGTTCAATACCATGTTCCCAGACTTCCTTTAAGGATTTAGAAAATCTATAAATTCTAATATCTAACTAAAATCAGTATGGAGTTGGTTGCCGACGCGTCAAAGATGGGTCTATCCGTTGATGATTATGACGGAAGACCTCTCCTGATTTTTCAAATGGCATCTCTCGTCAGAGATAGCAGACATACATTTAATTAGACTTGATTGGACAACAAACTACTGAAGATTTTAGTTCATGGTTTGATTAGTTCAGCTGATTTAGATAATAATAAGTTTTGTTTTAAATCAAAAATACAAAACAACTTAGTGGTAGAAATCTTTATTTTTTGGAGAATGGTCAATGGTTCAATAACCCATAACGTTGCATTTATTATTTTTTATGTTTATGAGAAAAAACCAATGGTTCAATAACCCATAACCCCACAACTTTGTATTTATTATTTTTCATGTTTATGAGAAAAAACAAAAAACCAGAAGAAATCACAACATGAGGTACTAAAAAAATTAAGAAACCAAATGAAAACGGATGAAAAATCAGAGCAGTAGATCTGTTTGAAAAAATCTAGATCGAGGCGGACTCATAAAAAACGAACCAAGCAGACACAGAAACGAATGGATGAAAAAAACCCAGACCGAGTGGATGGAAAAAAAGAACAAAGCGGGCACAAGACCAAGTGAATGGAGAAAAGAAAACCAACGAAGCAGATGTGGAAATAGGTGGAACCATAAAAACCGAACCCCACACGGACCAAGCGGAGGGACCAGAGAACAGATGGACGAAAAAAATACTCCTTTTTAGTATTAGGGACAAATATACAAGCTTATATTCCTCACTAGTACAAATATATAGGCATGAGTGTTACATGACATATAATACTAATAAGTAACAGAATTTCAAGCCAACTGCATTGACACACAATTGTACACAACTGTTTGTATTGTAGTCAAGTCAAACTTCAAACTCGAGGCCTGACAGCGTGTTTGACTTGTGCTTGCACCTGCACGCCCTCCTCCTCTTCCTCCTCGATGTGGAGTACAATGACACGGTACAAGCAGTAAGCTACAAGCAGTGCGAAGAGCCAGACACCGATGGCCTGCAGCAGCGGAATGACACTTGCAAAGCTATATAAGAAGATTGCCGACAAGAAGACCCCAAGCCCGACGGTCGCATATCCAAGGCCACGACGGAGAACCGCGTGCTGGTAGCATGCGCGGAGCCGGCGCCACAAGTAGAGGGCCCCGTACAACAGCCACAGGTAGGTGCAGAACACCGTTAGTAGGAGATCAAACCTACAATACCACATGGCTGCCATGCACGTGGCGGTCACAAACAGCATTGCCACCACCGCTAGCACTACGGCTGGTTTCTTCACATACACTAATAGCCAATGCAACGCATAGGTTCCGGATCCAGATCGGATGCTGTGCACCATGCTGTTGTTCAAGTGTGGCAGACTTTATCTAATAAGAGGGAAAATGGGATGTTGGAGTGGATGGACGCAATGAAGTAGGAACAACTGGGGATGGGGTGAGAGGGTTTTATAAGCATGGTTGCGATGGCACGGCGCCATTGATTTTTGGATGTCACGATCTAAGTGGGGATTGGTGGGGTGGGTGAGGTAATCTTCTCCTCTTTATTTCCATGAAAAATACCCACATGCTTTGCTTCTGTCATTTTTGTGCTTTCACTGCCTTGAGTACAGTGCATCCGATCCACCAATAGAGCATATTGCTTTACTTGTTTCTTGTTTAGAGACCCTACTAAGAAGGGAGTTGGTTACAAGTCATTTATCCTAGATGGTTGGAATTGTTGAAATAATAGAGATAGATTAAAGGAGCATGTAGGTGGAAAATAGTAGATGGTTGGTTTACAATCACTGATCATGAGAGAAAATAGTAGTGGATATTATGTTTATTCCTTTGCTCATCAACTTCAACAGTGATTTTAGATGTTACTAAAAAGCATATAGGCGCTGCAGAAATTTTAGCTAGATTTCTATCTTGTTGAATGTGGTTGTGGATCTTCAAAGAGAAGGGACATGATGAGAGACGACATCAATCTCAGAAAAGTTAATAAGGCCTTAGGTTGTGGATTCTTTAAAACTGAGACAGGATTGAATCTAGAATAATGTCTTCAAAGACCCAGAGATACTCATTGGAGTTCTTACTATAAATCTATTAGAAGTCTAGTTAACTTGTTCACAACACTTATCAAAGTGTTGGAATTTGTACAAAATGAACCATTAACTACAAAATGGAAGGAAGGAAAGGCAAGGCTGTTCTTGTGTACTTCTAGTCTTTTGAATTTCTTCTATTTTGCATCTCATGCTAACGATTAACTATAGTAAATGTCTTGGTCAAATGCATTGCAACAGAAAGATCAAGATATTTGTTAATTATGTGAGAGAAGAAGCCATTTGGATATAGTTGGAAGAAATGTATAGCAGAAAATACTTGGAAAAATGTATGCATTTTGTGATGAGCATGATATTTCCAAGTGGTAAATACGGAAAGATCAAGATAAGCAACAAGATTGGCAACATTCAAGATGAAGGGGCGGCAGGTGGGGAATTATTCAGTGGCAGCGGTGTTAGAGTTATTGCCCGAATATGGCAAATCTAGGTATCAGTGGCAGACCATAGTAGGCTACAACAGCTGATCCGGGACAACACCCAATTGTTCATGCACTTAACTATTGGGTTACTGTTAAACTAGACTTTGGAACACAAGAACTCATGTTACCACTAACCATCTGCTACTACCACAAAATGGAATACAATTGAGGGTCACTAATTTCCTTTAGGGGCGAGATTGGACCCTCAAGGAATATACCATTACCTTGGCGGTTGTAGGAAACCTTCAAGGAAATGCATATTTCTTGAGTGCTAAACCAGACTGCGAAGGTAATTGTATAGTTCCTTGAGTGCTAGTCTAAACCGCCAAGGTAACTCACATTTCCTTTAGTGTTATTCCATACTCTCAAGGAAACTGTACATTTTCTTGAGTGTATTTGGAAACCCCCAAGGAAGTGCTAGTTTCCTTGAGTGCCAACCGTCAAGTAAATTCTTATACCTATCAAGAAAAAATTATGTTTTAAGTTCTCGAAGTGTTGGAATTCATTTTTTTATTTTTTAATGACCTCTGGATGGAGATACAACTTAAACCAAACTTGTAGAGCTCGAAGAGATATTGATGACTTTTTTATTTGAAATTATTTATATTCTAAAAATTATTTTTTAAGTTCTTAGTGTTTTTAAATTTATTTTTAAAATATTCCAAATGACCTTAGATGGAGATACAACCTAAACCAAAGTTGTAGTACTCAACAAGATATAAAACTTTCTGGTTCAAAATTTTTTCATTTAAAATTGTTTAGAGTCTCACATATTCATTACAAGATCCACGCAAAACCTCAGGTCACAAGTTTGATTCCCAGCAACGGCAAACGTGTGACTTTTTCTTTTTTTGGTTATATATATCCTTAGGGGTCAGCATCATATCGTTGAGGGTCATCGGCCCTCAAGAAAATATTTATCCTTGGTGGTTATTAGATATACTTGGGTTAAAAGTCTGACCTCACCTTTGTTTCCTTGGCGACTAAACCTCCAAGGAAATAATTTGTGACGGGCTGGCGGCTAAGTGTTGGACGCCAAGAATAATTTCCTTTATGGTTTTTGTGGTTTCCTTGATGGTTTTTGACCCTCAAGGATATTCTGTTTTGTGGTGTTGTTTTGGACTCAAATTGTTTGCATCTTTCCTCACTAAAAAATGGGAAATGTAACTATTTGCCAGAACTGTTTCACTATAGGTTACCACTAAGTCCCCAAGGAAATCATTTGTGGCAGCCGACCATCAAGGTTATAGCTATTTCCGTTGCTATCTACCCTTGGCGGTCCTTCCTTGAGTGTTGGTCGCCAAGAATAATTTCCTTGGTGATTTTCATGGTTTTCTCGAGGGTTTTTGACCCTCAAGGATATTATGTTTTGTGGTGTTGTTTTGGACTCAAATTATCACTTAATGTTTGCATCTTTCTTCGCTAAAATATGGAAAACATAATTATTTGCCAGTTGATGTTACTACTAACAGTTTCACTATAGGTTACTACTAATTGTTTTGGTCTTAGGTCACCACTAATTGTTTGCAACTTGAGGCTGAGTTAAAGAATATTTTGACCTTGTTGCTTAATGAGCGTAACATTGGAGTAAATTTTTAAATATGGTAAATTAGTAAGTAAAAATCAATGGCCAATAAAATAGGTCATGCTCATACCTCCGCCTTTCAGTTTCAGCATAAGTAGGCACAGTAGTTAGGCCAGTCTCAGTGGAAGTTTTATTTGCATTTAATAAGTTGTCACATAAGTATTTTTATGATGTGGTAACATTTTTAAGAAGAGAGAGAAGAGGTGAATTTCATGGGGATATAACTCTCTTGGCACGATTACTAACTCTCAATGAGTCATAAAATTAAATGTCTATGGAATCATAGAATGAAACTCTCCATTGAGAATAAAGTTTAATCTATGTTTCATTTTATTTTATATGACATGACAGTTTTAAAACTAACGTTATGAAACTTCTCATTGAGACTAACTTTACAAAGTTTCCAAGTCGACGAGGTCTTAGAATGGAGTCGAGAAATACGGTGGGTCAAAAGATAACCTCTCGGTACCCGGGTCGGGAGTGACATTCCTGGGTCAACGGTACCGTCGTTGCCTTCGATCCTGTTTTATGTGACTTTGGTAGCTACGTCGTGAGAGCATGCGCCAATCAAATGTAGAAACACCCTGATTGGTCACTTGGCCAGGCCAGTAAGCAAGTCTTCGTATGCTGTGGCCATGCATGATATAGATGAAGCAAGAACAACCTCTGATCTGAGCACTGCCACTGCAGTGCGGCAGCCGGCAGGGATTTGGGGAGCGTGGAACAAGAGCGCTTCCGTCGATCGCCTCGTCGCTGTGGATCGGAGGAGTATATTGCGCTGCCGCCATGCATGCAACTGGGCCGCCGGCGGCCACCCCACGCCGCCGGCGTTTGGTGGCTGGTCCAAGTACACTACACCAACACCGCCTAAGCAAATCACCAGCAGTACGTCCAGCCAGCTTTGCCTTATTACGCCGGTGATCGCTCCACATGTAGCTCCAAGTACCGGTTATTTTAATTCCCTGCCTCCATTATTGTTCCCTACTCCATTATTGGTACCAGCAGAGACGAGACTTTTAGCTCTTTATTCAAATCACGTCCGAACCTGACATAGATGTAGCCAAGGCATGCATAGCGAACAATGGATTGCCCGCTAAAAGTCACTTTTATCTCTTTATTCCAAATCACGTCCGAACCTGACATAGATGTAGCAAAGGCATGGGGTAATGGATAATGGGAGATTCAGTTCAGAAGAAGATTAGATGATCGGCTGACGAGGGATTGGTATGAACACTACTAAACAAACCCCCATTTAACAACGGATACCCACCAACGTTTAATTTATATGTTGTAAGTAACGCAGCAGCTACACATGTGAAATGTTGGAATAGGTTATCCGTATCAGTGTTCCAGCCGTAGCCTCTGCTTGCAGTGTGTTCTATTATTTCTTATTTCCCGCACTAGCTACTGTTATTTTTTTATTTCCCTCCACCAGCTACGCTACTGGCGTGTTTCAACAAGAATCGAACGGCAGACCTCTTACAAGCCTCCTACCTGCACTGACCAACTGAGCTCAAATCTGTTTTGTACAAATTAGATTCACTAAATATTGTTATTTACTACGAGTAGGTGCGATTTCTTAAAAAAACTGCCTTGTGAAGGTATAAGATTGAAATGAAATGTCTACAAGTGCGCCACAGCTTAGGTGCGATTTCTAAAAAGCAAAAAAAAAAACACCTTTCAAGATGAGATTTCTAAAAAACAAAAAAACAGCTTTCATCATGTGATTTCTAAAAAACAAAAAAAAACGTCTTTCAAGATGTGTGATTTCTAAAAACAAGATGTGATTTCTAAAAAACAAAAAAACGTCTTTCACGATGTGTGATTTCTAAAAAAACAAAAAAAACAGCTTCCATCATGATGATTTGAACCCATGACCCCTAATCTAAACAAACTAAACACATCTCTACCATTAGACTACGCATGCATTTTGTGTGCATATATGTATATATTTTATCAATATTTCATAACCTTGTGATAGGTTGCACAAAAAATTTCGTAAGTTTTTCATATGATGTCCGATGAAGACGAACTTTATACCAAAGTTGTAGCACTTTTCGAGATCTATAACTTTGTAGTTTAAACTTTTTTGATTTGAGATAGTTTGGATATTCAAATATGTATCATAAGATTTATAGAGTTAATATCAAAGGAGTCCATATGCTCTAAAATGACAAGTGAGTGCACAGTGGTCGAAAAGGATCTCAGATGGAGAAACAACCAAAATAAAAGTTGGAGATCTCCAAAAGTTATAAAACTTTGTAGTTCATAACTTTTTTATTTTAAGTTGTTTTGATGCTAAGTATTTGTTTCACCAGATTTAATAAAAGTTAATACCAAAGGAATCCATATGCTCTATGGTCATAAGTGAGTGTGTAGTTGTAGATAAGGATCTCGGATGGGGAAGCGACCAAAACAAAAGTTGTAAATCTCAAAAAGTTATGCAACACTGTAGTTGACAACATTTTCGTTGGAAATCATTTATCCAATGAAGATTATATTTGAATTCTCACATTTCAAATTTGAATTTTTCAAACAACCTCGGATGGAGAAATGATCAAAACAAATGTTGTAGGTCTCCAAAGGTTATGCTACTTTGTAGTTCACAACTTTTTCATATGAAATCATTTATCTAAGAAAAATTATAGCCAAATTTCCTCACATCTAAAATTCAATTTTTTCATACGACCTTGGATGGAGAATCAACCAAAACCAAAGTCGTAGATCTTGAAAAGTTATAAAACTCTGTAGTTGACAATTTTTTCATTTGAATTTGTTTACAGTCCCAAATACTTATTTAATTTGGATATAACACTATTAACCATATTTTAATTTGGATTCGATTTGTTTGATAGAAAGTATCAATTTAGTTTAATTTAATTTGTTAGGCCCGATTAAATGCATCCATTAATTGGTAATTTTCAGATGTCCTACTTTATTAGCCATCATATTTAAACACTAAACTAATAATAATTTAAATTTAGCAATATCCTTTTTTCCTTTTTTCTCCCGCCATTCTTTTCCTAGACTTATATAATTTAAATTCGGCTTAGTAACTTTTTATCATGTTTAGCTCCCGCCATTCTTTCCCTCCATTTTTTTTATTTCGTACCTTCTTTCCTCCCGCACACTTAATCTGATTTCTCCCACAGCCCACGCTAATTGCTGAGAAGCCTAATTGTGGCCCCACCTTTCATAGAGACTAGCTAAAGAGCACCATGTGAAAACTGCATGGGAACCGCCCCCCTAATTGTGGATCTAGTCAGTTATCCCAGCTGAATCGTGGCCTTTTTCTATTCGTTTCCATCGCACTCGCACAAGCACAACTCCATACCTCTCATCTCCCTGCTCCAAACAGGCATCGTACCTCAGGCCACTACGCCACCACCGGTGCAGCAGTGGCGCTGCATCCCCGCACCAGCGCCAGTGGCTGCACCACGCCGCCGTAGGACAATGCCCACGCGCCCCCGCACCCTCACCAGTCCCTGTCGTCGCCTCAAGAGGTCACCGTCGCTGGTCCCTGCTGCCATCTCAAGAGAACGGCGTTGGATTGATCCCTTCTTCCATGCAACACGACGGTGATTTAGAGGTCACTTCTTGGCCGCAGGTTCGTAGTTGT
Organism: Saccharum hybrid cultivar R570; assembly: GCA_038087645.1. NCBI lineage: Eukaryota > Viridiplantae > Streptophyta > Magnoliopsida > Poales > Poaceae > Saccharum > Saccharum hybrid cultivar. The sequence goes on along the minus strand of JAQSUU010000671.1, from coordinate 4,548,594 downwards.
TGTTCCTTCATGGAAGTTCGTATCCGCAGGGCTAAGTTAGATATGGAAGCGATACAAAGTATAATTGATCTATTTTGCTTTATGGATTGCATTGGATTGGATTTATTTGAACATGGATAATACCTACTTTGAAAATCCATAAATTATTTGGATTGCTTAGCTGCTGTCGGACCTGGAACCTGCAAAATCCAGTCCATCTGTGGTGTAAATTTGATGGAAACTAAAACTAAAATAAGAAATGGATAAGGGATAAAGGTTGTTTCAGTTCTTCATTCAATATCTTTGCTCGAACCTGATCAGCTGTAGGGAATAGATGAATTAATATATGGTTGAACTGCAAGCTCAGATCCTTCTAGATCAAGCAATTCCATACAAAATGAGGGAAAATCACTAATTATTTTCACTTTATGCTTCATTCATCAGTAATACAACCATCCAGTAGAGTAGAGAGTAGAAATTATAAACAGACTTTCACAAAATTCATGTTTATACACATGTAATCAATTCACATGTCAATTTACTATGTCCTTGATGATGTTGTGCAGCCAACATGGTGACTACAAGAAAGCGCACAATTCAAAGTAATGATGAATATATGTTAGAGCAAGATATTAGGCAAGAGATCCCTCAACAAAATGTTGCAGCATCTGAAGTTCATACTAGTGCTGGAGGAGACCAGATTGACAGTGAGGTTAATGTCCAAGGTAACTCATATCATAACCTACAATTCTTAATTAACATAAACTGATTTCCTACAATTTTCCTCAGTGAATATTTATTTTTGCAATGTACCATTGGCTAGAAGAAACTGAAGGTAGAGTTAAGCGTGGGAGGACCAAACTGAAAGATATTTGGAACCTTCCTAAAGGTCATAGAATTGTGGTTGCGTGTAATGAACTTGATCAGCCAATTGGAGTAGAAGTTGGATTTCTAGGAAAATTTCTTAGCACGATGGCTAGAAATGGGTGCTTGTGTAGCTTGAGCTACAAGGACCGGAGACTTCTAATAGGCAAGAAAGAAACACGAATGAAGAAAAAAAAAGAAGGATATACTTAAGCAAGTAAAGGTATGCAATTTTGGTGGTCATTCGATAATACTATTTGCTAAATTTTAATACCTAACTTATAATTTTAACCATATGTCTTCTGCTATTGGTGTGCAGATGAGATTTCTTTAACCTTTATGCATGGAAAAATGGATACTGCGAACCCTCGGAGAGAGATGGAGGCAACACAAGTCAAATCTAAAATCAATTTATTTTGATGTACACAAGAGCATGGAAGCAAATTGCAACAATGTGCCACCCGGTGTAATTGCTGACCAGTGGGTTGCACTTGTCAATAACTGTATGACCTAGAAATCACAGGTACCTACGTATTGTTGGATTTATGTGGTTCTCAATGCATACTAAATTTTCTAAAAATTCTGCATAACTTAAATGCTTTGTAGTCACTTTGAGTTACGATAATTGCTATGCTAATTTACGAGATTGCAATAACTCCTTACAATGTGATTTATTATAACATTATGTGATTTATTATAACATTTATTATAACATATATATAGAGAGAGAGGGCTGGGCTATTGGGAGTCCAGGGCTACAAATAGCTAATGGAGAGCCCCAGCCAATTCCCCTAGCCAGCCCAACCATTCAGGTCTGCGGAGCTGATGTGCGCAGGGGACCACTGTAGACCCAACAGATCGGATGTATAAAAAACTCACTTCAAGCTGCGCAGAAACGTTTTTGTCACGATGTTGCATAGAAATTAATTGTTGGATGAATGAAAATTAATTCGTTGCCGCATAGAAACCTCCTTTCGAGCTGGACGTTCCACCTGACATGACCTGACAGAGCTGACGCATGCACGCATGCATGCACGCATCCAATCTAATTTCTTTTGTTTTTTTATTATAATTCCTCAATGAAGCATCTAATTTAAAAACGGTTTTCACCATTCAACTCTTGACATTTTTGTGCACGATTCAAGATCCACTGTGAATATTTTTTTAAAAAAATTAAAATTCATAAATTTGAAATTTAAATCATGGCACATGATAGCCTATTGGATGCATAGACTCAATAGTCAAGATGCATAGAAAAGTTTTTGGCGCTGACGTTGCATAGGAATTAGTGGTTCGATGAATAAGAAATAATTTCGTTACCGCGTAAAAACCTCTACGTGATATGAACATTCCACCTGACACAACTACGATTGCCTCCACCAATATCATGCTTTCCACTAATTGGGTTGTATAATTAACATGGGAACAATGCATAGAACATGGAGACCGTAAGCGTAGAACATGGAGACGATCTCATCTCGTCTTCTCCAAATTTTAAAATTTGAATCATGGCACGTGATGGCCGATTGGATGCATAGAATCATTGGTCAAGATGTGCAGAAAATTTTTGACGCCAATGTCGCATAGAAATTAGTAGTTAGATGAATAAAAATAAATTTTGTTACGACGTAAAAACCTCCGCACGATATGGATATTCCACCTGACACAACCTTGATTATCTCCATCAACATCATGCGTCCATCTATGGGGATGTATAATTAACATGAGAACAATGCATAGAACCCTCATAAAACCCTCCCTTCTGCATATTGTTGATTTGAAAAATCGTGACTGCACCCGACCACACCTTGCTTTCCATCGGGGATGCATAAGTAACATAGGAAACAATGTATAGAAACACACAAAACCCTTCCTACCGGTGGAGGGGCCTATTGTAACCAACACCATAGCAGTCCATATCCACACCATGCTTTCCACCAGGGGATATTTATTTAACAGAGGAATAATGCATAGAAACCTAACACTATGCTTCTCTCTAGGGGACGTTTAATTAATAGAAAAACAATGTCTAGAAACATATAAAATACTATACGCTAGGTGTGGACTATCCATAATGGTCTCAACTCACAACATGCATAGAAATCGAGTCAACAAAATATTAAAACCCAACTGAGGTTATATAGAAACCAATAGTTTTGCTCATCTCATCAAAGCATATAAACACAACATATAAAAACCTAACTTTTTACGTTACCCTATCAACTACATTAAGATCACACTACACCACCACCGCAAGCCAAGGAAGTCCTAGACGTCACAAGCCATGTACTATGTCTGAGCCACCAATGACCTCTCACATCAAATGGAGAGGAATCCTTCCAACCATCCTACATCACAACAAAGGCAAATAAACATGTTTTAGCAGGCGCAGAAAACTTTATAGTTGGCAAAGAAAGGCATAGAAACATGTTTTAGTGCGCGGAAAAACCTTATAGTGATAAAAAAAGGCACAAAAACATGTTTTTGCAGGCACAAAAATCTATTATGGTCCCAATCAAACCTTGTATCCGACTTGGACGGATGTAGAATTAATAGAGACACAATGCATAGAACCCAATACAACCCTCCCCAATGGGAGATTATTTTATCCAAAACCGTGGCAGCCCCATCCCAAAACATTATTCGCACTTTGGAGACGTATAATTAATGGAGAGATAATGCATAGAACACAAAATATCCTCCCTTCTAGGAGATTATTGTACCGAAATCATGACGGCCCTAACCCAAACAATGCATAGAATAATGTATAGAATTGTGTACCAACAATGTATAGAATTGTGTATAAGTGTACAGAAAACTGTTCCAACAATTTATGTTAAAGTGTTCTAACAATACATAGAAGTGTGCTCCAACAATGTATAATTGTGTAAAAGTGCACAGATAATTATTCCAACAATATATAGAAATATGCTCCAATAATGTATAAAAATTTGGTCCACCAATGTATAGAATATATACACCCATGACCAAAATTTAACACTTTAATTTCATTGCACATCATATTAAGGTGAAGCATAAAAGCAGTAATGATAAATCACAGAAAGTTTTGAGTATATGCATAGAAAAGTTGAGGATAATCAAATAACATGCATAGAAAATATTGTATAAACATGGCATAGAAAATTCATGGAGTCATGACGGACACAGACACGAGAGGGGGCTCCACAAGAGGTCCGCCGCTACCAGCATGGAGTAGCCGCCGGTCACTAGATCCACACATAAAAATTGTTTAAACATGACATAGAAAATTCAAAAAAACTCTCAAATTAATGAAAAACCATTGTGATAAAAGTTTTGCCTCATACATGTAGTTTCACAAAATAACGGGTAATTTTAGACCTCTTCATTTACCAACTTATATGCATAGAAACTCACTAATGTTAGAACAAAAACTCACATTGATGCAAATACTAGAAAATTATAGATGCAAGCACAGAAAATAATTAGGAACTTGACCGATTAGTACTAGTACTATCACGGAAAGCACAAAAAAATCCACATGCAGCTAATTAGTACTAGTACTATCACGAGAAGCAAAAAAAAAATCCACATGCTACCCACGAGAGGTGGCCGGAGCCCCCGAAGCCGTCACTGTCCAAACAACTAGGACCCAACATTCTACCAATGTATAGAAGTGTGCTCCAACAATGTACAGAATTGTATAGAAGTGCACAGATAACTGCTCCAATATGCTCCAATAATGTATAGAAATTTGTTTCAATAATGTATAGAATACATACCCCTCATGACCAGAAATAAGGACTTCAATTTCATTGACATCATATCAAGGAAAAGCTTAAAAACATAAATGATAAATCGCGTAAAGTTCTGTAAGCATGGTTCAATGGCAACTGATATGAAGCTAACCAATAGACAGTAGCAATAATGGAAACAACAATAGATAGGGTCCACGACAAATGTAAAACAGAAGCAATCAGTCTCTTTTTTAAAAAGAATATTTCCGTACACAGCATGTCAAATGCAGCTAATTGACAAGTCCTGCTTCATTTTTTTTTCTCACAAAGTAATTTCTCCTGTGGCCCAGGAAAGCAGATCTATAAGTGACCTAAAAACTAAGCCACACCTCACTGATAGACATGGAGCAACTAAACTAATGTTCAGAGTAAAAACTGCACAGGTTAGTGTGGAATCTACTCTCTTTTTTCCTGCATAAAAGATCGAAGCACAAGAGATTTTTCCTTGATAATATTAGTAGTCATTTTTACTTTTTAATAACAGTCACACAAGAGATCTTTGCTGCATAAACGGTCAGTTACAGCTATGAACCAAATACCACATTTCTATTGCATCTGGACTGTGTATACACACAGACAAAAAATAGGCAACACGTGTATCAGAAAGATGAGGAAGAACTAACTCGGAAGTGAATAAAGCACCATAGACCAAATCCATAGAAGAAACTCCATCTAGCCTGCTGTTTTGTATCACTCCGAAAGATCCAACCTGAGGTGCACGTGAATCCAAATCACACTGAGGTGCACGTGAATCCAAATCTCACTGAGGTGCACGTGGATCCAAATGATATGCATAGAAATTTAGCAAATGAAGCATAGAAAATCAAATTCTGGATGCCTGCTAGTATGCATAGAAAATCAAATTCTGGGTGCATGCTAGTATGCATAGAAATCAATTTCACTAAAAAAAGATGATATTTCTACTGAGGAATTACCAGCAATGGATGAATTGAATTGATGATGTCTCTCGTGCCTAGGTTGATGCAGTTCACTATGGGACACCTTGCACTCAAAACAACATGCATAGAAACTTATGTTTGCAAGCACATAAACTTATGTATGTATGGAAACATACTCACCCGAAGCACATGTCATCTAATTTAATATGCATAGAAACCATTTACTATAAACTGTTCCTGTTTATCACAACAGCACCACTGTTTATCACAATGAGGTAAACAATTTACTATAAACTGTTCCTGTTCTGAGGCTCTAATGTAGTGCTGTGCAACATACGGAGTATCTTTCAGCTTCGAGTTCGCGTTCGATAGTATGATTGCGTTGTGTACCACTTGATAACTTGGCTATTTTTTTAAAAAAAATGCTGCAAGAAGAGCAGAACGCTCTGGAAATCTTGTTTCAGTCCCCTTGTTTTTTGGCATCAGAGATGAGTCAGCAGTTGCCTGCAAACGTAGTGGGGATCATGGAGCAGAGAATGAAGTTGATCGAGCAGAGGAGTGCGTACCTCCAGGAGCAAATCAACAAGGTAATTTCAGATGGGCAAAGCTTCTCTTTGATGGTTTCAGTTATGAACAAGAATGGCATGGTTTACCATTGTGTAAGAATTAAGATAGCCTTGCTGCAATATCCTTGATGTGAGTTGGTGTTAATGAAGACAGCCAGCTGCCTCGCCCGAAGAGTACTCGAGGGCTAACAAGGAGTTCCGCAAGCTGGAGAGCACCATGGAGTTGATCAAGGAGCTGAGGTCGAAACAGGAGGTTGTAATCTGGTTACATTTTTACAAGATGCAACCTATTGTTTGAACTATCCAGGATTCAGAGGAGTCTATATATGTTTGTATCGTAGGAAATTGAGGGTCTCAAATCTTTCGTAACAAATGCTCGTGAAGAGAAAGACATGCGTGAGATGGCAGCTGAGGAGCTTCTTGAGGCTGTCGAGGAGGAGAAACGATTGCATCATGAGCTGTTTAGATCGTTGCTTCCAAAAGATGAAGCAGATGAAAGGGATTGCATATTGGAGGTGCGGGCAGGTAAACCAGATCTTGCCCTTGCCCACACACTGCTGCCGCCAGGATCTGAGGGGACTCCGCCGGGGGAGGAAGGAGCCGCCGGGGCCCGGGATCTGATGGAGCTCGGCCTCCTGCTTGCCTCCATCCACCGCTCCTGCTACCCTGCACGCCAGTGGCCCGCGCGTCCGCGGATGAGCCGGCCGGGGAAGCTCCACCAACCATCGTCCGCCCCGGAGGAGCCGTCAGCCGAGGAGAGGAGCCTCCGCCGCACGCCGTCTTCGCCGGCCTGGCCAAGCAGGAAGGCTGTGGCGGTCCCGATCGCTGTCGCTGGTGCTAGGCCACCACGCTGGGCTGGTAGTCGGCCGCTGCGCGCCCCCTGCAGACTCGGCCGCGAGCAGGCCGCCGCTGCAATGGGGCTGGGCGGGGCGGGCCGTGACGCTCCTAGGCGCCGCCGGCCACGCTAGGCCACCGCGCCGTGTGCGCCGTGGTGGGCCTGGCTGTACCGCCACCAGGAGCCGCCAGTGGGGATGGAGGAGGGACCGCGGCCGCCGGTGGAAATGTAGGAGGCGGCGCCGCAGGTGGGGGTTGGAGGCGGCGCCGGTGGGGGATGGACGAGGCTGGGTGGCGGTACAGCCGGCTGGGTGGGTGGACCAGTTGGATGTCTGATCTGGCGGGTTTCTTGATTTGGGGCCGATTTAGATCCAAAATTTTTGGTAAAATGGTACTGTAGCGTTTTTCGTTGTTATTTGGTAAATATTGTCCAATCATGGTCTAATTGGACTTAAAAGATTCGTCTCGTCCATTTCGTCTAAACTGTGTAATTAGTTTTATTTTTTATCTATATTTAATGCTTCATACATGTGTCCAAAGATTCGATGTGACGTGAATCTAAAAAAATTTGTAAAATTTTCTGGAAACTAAACAGGGCCTTGGTTGGACCGGCTGGGGTTTCGGCTTGGGCTTCAGGGCCTTGGTTGGACCGGCCGGGGTTTCGGCTAGGGCTTCTTGTAATTATTGGAAACCCTATGCTTATAATTAATACTAACTCCGTTCAAATTATAATTGGTTTGATTTTTTTACTCTAAATTTGACCACTCGTCTTATTCAAAAATTAATGCAAAATATCACTTGTTTTATTGTGGCTTGCTTTATTAACAAAATTTCTTCAGGAATGACCTAAATTTGACTATTTTTACACAAAATTTTTGAATAAGACGAGTGATCAAATTTGGGTCAAAAAAAAGTCAAACAAATTATAATTTGAAATGAAGGGAGTATAACAGAAACATCCCTTTGGTCATTGGAGAGTTGACTTGGCCAGGCTAGTAAGCAAGTCTTCGGCTGCTCTAGCCATGCATGATATAGCTCCGTTTGGTTACAACGTGTTAAAGTTTAACTCCCATCACATCAATATTGCGGCAAATGCATAAAGTACTAAACGTAGACTAATTGCATGCATGTCGACACAGATTAGGAGTAATTTACGAGATAAATCTATTAAGCCTAATTAGTCTAAAATTAAAAACTTTTTGTCAAATAAGACGAAAGTGCTATAGTGTTTGTTAAACTTTAACGCCCAAACCAAACAGGCCCATACATGGAGCAAGAGCAACTTCTGACTCTGAGCACTGCAGGCGGCAGCCAGCAGGGATCGGAGGACGGGAGGAGCGCAGAACTAGATCGCTTCCGTTGATCGCCTCGTCGCCGAGGATCGGAGGAGTATGTTGCGCCATGCATGCAGCTGCGCCGCCGGCGGCCACCCCACGCCGGCGATGGTGGCTGGTCCAAGTACACTGCACCAACGCCGGCGATCTCTCGCCATGCAGCTCCAATCCGTCACATTGTAAGAGGCGCTTTATTTGTCCCTCTCGTCTCAAATACTCAAATTACTGCGGTTATTTTAATTCCCTGCCTCCATTGTCCCCTACTACGGAGTAATAGTTCTGGTTAAAATCACCATGACAATTTTGCGTGTAAGACAAGCAAGGTGCGCTGATCAGACAGTGACAAGAATTTTAGGCCTCGTTTGGACCAGTGGTTTTGAGAAACTGTAGTTTTGTGATAAGAAATAATCGTGGCCTAATTAAGGCGGAGTTTCTAAAACTCCGATACATCAGTTTTGCAAACTACAATTATTTTTCCAAAACAATAAAAATACTTTGCACTACTGGAAATCCTGGTTTTGCCGAGTGCCCCAGAGTTTGCCGAGTGCCGCACTCGGCAAAATCAGGCACTCAGCAAAGGAGGCTTTGCCGAGTGCCAGCCGTTAGGCACTAAAAAAATTGCCGAGTGCCTGGCTCCGCGGCACTCGGCAAAGTTTTTCAAAAAAAATTATTTTTTTTGCCGAGTGCCTACCGGACCGGCAGTCGATAAATGAATCGTTAACAGGCTGGCGCCGTCACGGCCCACTTTTCTTTGCCGAGTGCCATCCTTGCCGAGTGCCCAAAGGGCTTTTACCATGGAAAAATTCACCAAAGGCCCTTTGCCGAGTGCCACACTCGGCAAAGGTTTTGCCGAGTGCCACACTCGGCAAAGGTTTTGCCGAGTGGGATCTGGCAAAGCCACAGTTTCCAGTAGTGTTGTATTCATACATAACATCTGTTGCAATGCGTTTGGCAAGGCATTTGTGATATTTAAAATAGTCAACATGAAATGCACATAGAAGACAAATTCAAAAGACTAGAGTACACACCTCTTGTCTTTCCACCCTTGTCTTCATTTCTCACAAATTCAAGCCCTTTGATAATTGTTTGGAACAAGTTAATTAGACTTCTAATAAGAGATTTATAGTGAGAAGTCCAACAATTATCTACGGGTCTTTGAAGATATTGTTCTTGATTCAATCCTGTCTGAGTTTTATGTAACCCATAACCTAAGGCCGTACTAACTTCTTTGAGATTGATGTCTCTAACCATGTCCCCTCTTTGAGGATTCACCAAGCACATTCAGCAAGGTAGAAATCTAGCTAAAAAATCCTGCAATGCATACATGCTTTCTAGCAACAACTACAATTACTAGTTGAAATTGATGAGACAAACGGAAAATGGACATAATATGCACTACTATTTTCCTTGATGATCAGTGATTGTAAGCCAACCATAAACTATTTTCCATCTACAAGCTCCTTTAATCTATCTCTATTATTCCAACAATTCCAACCATCTATGACAAATGACTTAAAACCAGGTCCCTTCTTAGTGGGGTCTGTAAACAAGAAACAAGTAAAGCTATATGCTCTATCGGTGGATGCACTGTATTCAAGCCAATGAAAGCACAAAATGACGGAAGCAAAACACACGGGTTATTTTTCATGGAAATAAGAGGAGAATATGACCACACCCACCGCACCGATCCCCACCTAGATCCGATGTCTGCTAATCAGGACATCCAAAAATCAACGGCACCGCGCCATCCTCACCATGCTACAAAAACCCTCTCGCCCCATCCCATTTGTTGTTCCCACTCCCTCTAGTCCGTCGTCCAGTCTAACGTTCCATTTTCCCTCTTCCTAGATAAAGTCTGCCAGACTTGTGTACAACAGTATGGTGCACACTGTCCGATCCAGATCTGGAACCTATGCATACAAACAGTTGCACAGAGTTGTGTGTCAATGCAGTCGGCTAGATGTTTCGTTAATTATATTAGTATTACTATGTCGTCCCTCGCTCACGATTATATATTTGTGCTGATAAGGAATATATTACGAAGTATTTTCTTGGTCTACTTGTTGTCTGGTCTATTTCTATGTGCGCTTCATCTTTCTTTTATGTCCATATGCTCGGTCCCATTTCCATCCACTCAGTTTGTTTTGGTTATAAAACACCTTGTCAGCGGTTATGACCTTTGTCTCACCGTCTCTCATGATCAACATAGTAGATGAAAGTACAAGAACACATAGACATAAGATAGGGGGAACTATTCTTTATTCTCTGAATCTAAATATTGATAATTACAATGAAGAGCACCCACGCTTATGAGTTTAATAGTTTGGTAACAGCCCACATATAAACGGACTAGGATTAGGATTCCTCCTCCTTTCCTTCCATATTAGAGTCCATATGTGGAAGGAAAGGACATCCAAAAATCAACGGCACCGCGCCATCCTCACCATGCTACAAAAACCCTCTCGCCCCATCCCATTTGTTGTTCCCACTCCCTCCAGTCCGTCGTCCAGTCTAAAATTACAATACCCCCCTGAGGCGATTACCACGATATGCACATGCCTCATTCAAAACCCCATTTGAAAACCCAATGGAAAAAATGGTTCTTAGAGAAAAGAGTACATCACATTCGTTAACTGCATTGCAGATGTTGTCTCATTAAAAACCTTTTATGAGAAACCTTCATATAAAAACTCACATAGGAAAAAAAGAGTACAACTTTAATGTTTAGCCTTCTTGGTCATTTATTCTTTAGGATATGTTATTCTTCGTGAATAGATTTGTATCCTCATGATCTATATATGCATAAACTTTAATGTTTAGCAAATATGATCTTCTTAACCTTCATAATTTTAGTGGTTTACCTTCAAGGTAGATTTAATCAAATATGCCCCCCTCATAAAGCCACCTTTTGAACTTCATTGTTCAAATCATCCAAATCACACTTTTCATAAATGTGTGTATAATTACTGGTACATAATACCACAATGCTATGTCTTTCAAAAAGTTGGCTCACAATTCTTCTATGAAGTATGATATGAGTTAACAAGAGAAATAGGTGCATAAATGATCACTTATTAGTTGTGCAAAACAAAAAATCCTGACAAGGTAATAAATCCTTTTAGATGATTATATTATGAGGGTAAATGAGTTACAATATTAGACATTTTCTAGATAGTACATCAATCTCACACTAAAGTTTCAATGCTGGTAACTCTTCTTTAGTGTATTTCCAAATTATGTGTTATACAAACCTTTGAGATTTTGATCGTACCACTCAATACTAAGTCCAGTCTTGAATTTGGCATTTAGGGGATAATTCAATTGCTAAAATCATCATTATTCTTATACCTTCTATGGTATTTCTAGGATACCACCACACTTCATTGTTAGCTTTTCAACATGTACTTTGTGAGCATTTATATGACACCTTTATGGTGTTTATAGTTTGCTTTCTCTCGGGTCAATGTTCACTTTAGGGATTAATGGTGTTTATTCAAGAATCGATTAGTAGTTACTTCATGGATTAATTCCTTCAATGATGTTCCTATTCTTAGTGAATAACATTTTTCTTTTACTAGATATATTCTCTACTACATAGGAGATTATTATGTGATATATATACACAATGAGATAAAGCTATTCACTACAAAGTAATTCAAGGACCTTATTGCTTCTAGGACATGCTCTTCTTGAGATTTCAATATTCATTCATCAATATATTCTACCTTAGATTTCGTAATACTTGGTATGAGATTTAGTTTCTATATGTTGCAATTTCTATTCTTCAGGAACTACATGGATGTTCAGAACCCACTTATTAATTACACATTTCATATTCATTCTATTTGCTAGAGATATAGCAGAACATTTAATTCAACTGCTAGCTATAGACTATTTTACGCAAAAAATTGTAACTTTTCATATCAGGTCGGATAAAGATAAAATTTATATCAAAATTGTAGAGTGCAAAGAGATCTAAAACTTCGTAGTTGATAAATTTTTAATTTGAGATGATTTACATGTCCAAATATTCAATATAACTTCTCAGATCAAATTTGAGGTAGTTAGAAATGTTTAATGAAGACAAGTCAACATCAAAGTTGTAGTACTCAACGACATCTACAATTTTACAGTCAACAACTTTTAAATTAAAAATTGTTTAGAGTGTCATATGTACAATATAAGGTTCACAAATATGCACTACTGGAATTAGCCGCTTTGCCGAGTGTACAGGGCACTCGGCAAAGCCCTAATTACACTCGGCAAAGGCTTTGCCGAGTACCACACTCGGCAAAGAGCACACGACAAAAAAGCAGTCGGTAAAGCGGCCTTTGCCGAGTGTCTTTTATCGGGCACTCGGTAAAGCCTTGCGAGTGCCCGACACTCGGCAAAGGCCGAACCGAAAAATTCTGAAAAAATAGGAAAAATTTTTTAAAATGTTTTCTTAATTAGAGGAGGACCGGCCAGTCATATGGCAACTGCTGCCAAGTGACCGGCCAAAGCAATTTATTGAAACTTTGCGCCCAGCGAGAATCGAACCTGCGACCTCTCACACACACGCGAGCTCCTCTACCACTACACCTCTCTTTCATTTGTGTCTATATTCCATTTCGGTTCCCCAAATATTATACCAAATCAAGTGTAAATTGATTGTTTGAGGCCCTAAACGAATTCAAATTAAAAAGTTGTCAACTACAAAGTTTCATAACTTTTCGAGATCTACAATTTTCATTTAGGAAGTTTCTCCATCCGAGGTCATTTGAAAAATTCGAATTTTAAAATTTTGAATTTCAAACGTAGTTTTGCATGACAAGATGATTTCAAATTAAAAAGCTGTCAACTACAAAGTTTCATAACTTTTCGAGATCTACAATTTTCATTTAGGAAGTTTCTCCATCCGAGGTCGTTTGAAAAATTCGAATTTTAAAATTTTAAATTTCAAACGTAGTTTTGCATGACAAGATGATTTCAAATTAAAAAGTTGTCATATACAAAGTTTCATAACTTTTCGAGATCTACTAAGTTTATTTTGGTTGTTTTTCCATCCGAGGTCTTTTAAAAAATTCGAATTTTAAATTTTTGAAATTCGGATGCAGTTTTGCATGACAACATGATTTCAAATTAAAAAGTTGTCAACTACAATGTTTCATAACTTTTCGAGATCTACAATTTTCATTTAGGAAGTTTTTCCATCTGAGATCGTGGTTCTAACATTATTTACAAATCTTATATATCTCTCTGGTAGTTTTATAAAACTATATGAGAGACGTGTAGATTTTGTGAACAACGTTACTATCGCTTTGTCAAATGAAGAAATGACCAAAATAAACTTTATAGATCTTAAGAAGTTATGAAACTTTGTAGTTAAAAACTTTTTAATTTGAATTCATTTAGGGCTTCAAAATGTGTTTTGAAAAACTGCTTTGCCGTGTGCCAAAAAAAAACACTCGGCAAAGACCTTCTTTGCCGAGTGTTTTTTTTGGCACTCGGCAAAGCAGCTTCTTTGCCGAGTGTTTTTTTTGGCACTCGGCAAAGAATGTCTTTGCCGAGTGTTTTTTTTGCACTCGGTAAAGCAGCTTCTTTGCCGAGTGTTTTTTTTACCGAGTGTTTTTTATTTAGCACTCGGCAAAGAGCATCTTTGCCGAGTGTCCGAAAAAAACACTCGGCAAACCACATGGCACTCGGCAAAGAACCGGATTCCGGTAGTGATGTAGTTAAAATAATAGCAACAGTTATATAGTCACAAGTGTCGTGTAACTCAGCTGGTACGGACACTCAAGAGAATGTTGAATACTGAGGTCTTGAGTTTGAATTCAAAAATATATATTATCTATTTTTTTATCACTTATCACTTCCGGATTTAAAATCGGGTTGTAGTATCTGGTGTATTGTTCCACTGGCGGCGTGCATGGTAAATACAAATTTGGCATGATTGACAAGCATCACAGTTGTTGCTTTCTCCTTAATACTCTCCGTGTGTATATATATAGGGTGCATTTTTCCTGCCCGTGCGTGTAGTTACTCACATCTTTAATAAACCATATTACGTATGTGTACATACTAATTTATCAGTTCAAGTATGTTTATATACTTAATTTAAGATACTTCAACTCTTACTACACAAAATTTTTTCATAAGAGCCTATACTTTTTAATATATTACTGAAATGCCACTATAATATATATAAAATAAGTATAACCATATACTCTACGTATACTTGCATACTTGACATACATACTACTGTAGATGGTCTAGTATGATTGTATATTTCATCTACATATACTTCGTCGGATCATATATATATATATATATATATATATATATATATATATATAGAGAGAGAGGTGCTATTCTACACCCGTGTAGAATAATATTCTACGCCACGAGCCAACCCACCGCACACCGAACCGGCCCAATCGCATGTGCGGACGCGCCGTCCTCCTCCCACGCGCCCCGCGCGACCCTCGAACTCAGACCCGTCCGCACGTGCCCTGCACCCGCGCGACCACTCCCGCTTTCTCTGCCCGCACGAGGGACATGCAGTGGCAGCGCATGCACCTGCATTCCTCTAGGCGCCCCTCTCCCTCGTGTAACCCTGTACATGGGCCGGTTTGTAACCAACCCAACCCGTGAACCAGGCCAGAGCAAACCGCACTCAAAGCCCATGTCCGGGTTGGTTTTGTACGGTTCCAAACCGCTTAGCCCGTCAGTTAGTTATCTTCTTCCTCCTGCCGCTGTTCACTCATCCGGTTCATCTTTTTCTTGGTGCGGTAGACCTTCCAGAGCTTGCCGAGCACCATGTTGACCCACTCGACGGACTTCTTGCGCTGCAGGTCCGTCTCCTCGAGGAAGAGGGAGAAGCTCGGGGTGGGCACCTGCGGCCAGAAGCCGTTGACCTTGAGCTCGCGCTCGGCGCGGCGGCGCGTGCGCAGCGTCCAGAGCTTGTCGAAGGCGGCGCCGACGAAGAAGAAGAGGGCGAAGAGGCCGACGACGGAGCGGCTGACGGGGGGCGCCAGGAGCTGGTGGATGATGCCGAGCTGGCTGCGGAGCTTGGAGACGAGCGGGTCCTCCCCTCCTTGGTAGGTCCCCGCGGCCGTGACTGAGAAGGGCGCCGCGGCGGAGGAGGAGGTGGAGGTGAAGGGGGCGGGGGCCTCGGGCGGGAGCCTGGTGGCGGGGACCGGCGCCGAGCGCTTGTGGGGAACGGCGGCAGCTCAGGGGACGGGAAGGCGTCGGCATCGAGGAGACCTTGTTGACTAGGCACAAACCGTGAAAGCCATGGAAACCGGCGTAACCAAACCGCGTATGTTTGACATGAGACGGGCTGGGTCGGGTTTACCCACGAAACCGCAAAACCCGGACCATGTACAGGCTAACCCTCGTGACATGCATGCACCTCCCAGTCCTTTTTTCGACTCATCTCCGAGTCATGCGGCTACGCTGGAGACTAAACAAAAGAATTTTCGTGCTACTAGGGTGCAAGTATAGTGTCCGTGCTAACGTCATGACTTCATTTCAGAGACGCACATAAAAACAACCAAACAACGATATTTTTTCCATAGTTTAAGTTTCACACAATTGTATATAATCATGTATATAATAATTCGGAAAAAATAATTCTTTGACCATACATCACTAACTGACATGCTGAGGGATGTGCATAGTCTGTATCACCCTTGATAACAATAATTAGAAACTAACATCTGAAGCAGCAAGCAGCTTTGAAGGCTAAACCTTACACCTTGACCGACTGTGGTACTGGTATATCACTTCCTTCGCACCAGTACCAGAATCCTGATATTTCATGAGAGGGAAAAACAGTCACGAAATACGGTTTTACTCTCACGAAAATAATGCGTGAGAGTACACCGTCACGCATCACCTCTCACGGATATAGACTCACGAAATACACATTTTCGTGAGAGTTTGCCGCCGTGAATTATTTTCATGAGAGTTCATCATGACGGTCACACTCATGAAAATAACGTTATCGCCAGGTTTGCATCGGTATTTTCATGACGGTTTTTTGGGTATTTCGTGAGAGGTCACCGTCATGAAGTTATTCCGTGAGAGTTTGGCATTTCGTGAGAGCTCACCGTCATGAAGTTATTTCGTGAGAGTTTGGTTCTTTCGTGAGAGCTCACCGTCATGAAGTTATTTCGTGAGAGTTTATATATTTCGTGAGACCTCACCGTCATGAAGTCATTTCGTGAGAGTTTGTGTATTTCGTGAGAGCTCAACGTCATGAAGTTATTTCGTGAGAGGTTGGATTTTCGTGAGAGCTCACCGTCATGAAGTTTTTTCATGAGAGTTTCAAAGCTCACAGGAAATATAGTATTTCATGAGAGTATACCATCACATAAATATATTCAGATAATCACAAATATATGTTTTCCTGAGAGTGAACACCGTCATGAAAATTACATGATAGGTGCATGTCAAACAAAATAATTTCAAATGCACACATTATCCAAATGCCAATCCAACACATATACAATAAAATTCCACCACATAATCTTAGACATCCAACATGATAAGTTCCAGCACATAGTCTTAGACATCCAATAACCATTACACATAGTCCAACCACTACATTAAAAGGGCTTACTAGCTCATAGTCTTAGACATCCAGCATGATAAGTTCTATCACATAGTTCCAACCATCCAATATAACAAGTTGCAGTAGATACACATAGTTACTACAACACCAAAAGAAGCACAAAGTTCCAGCACATACACATACTTACTCCATCCAAGTGTTTAAACCAACGACAAGCATAGCTGGTTAGCAAAAGAAGCCAAAAGGTTAGCAATGGTCAGATTTCAATCACATCCATTGCATCAGTTATCACTCATATCAGCCCCATTGTTATCACTGCCATCATCTTCGTGGCTGTTGCTTATGTCGTCATTTTCACTGCCCCTTGAATCATCACAGCCATCATCTTCACTGCCCCTTGAATCATCACAACCATCATCTTCACCAAAGTCGTCATAGATATTGTTGTCGTCATCATAGCTGTTACTGTCATCCATCTCATTGTAGTCATAGTCATCATCATCAGTGACTATGTCATTGGCATCACTAAGTATTTCAAGTGGGTGAGTGGCAGCACGTGATGATACAGAGACCTAAAAACGATCAAGTAAAAAGATGATCAGCCATTGTACATGTTTCTGCATTTTTTTAATACAAATAACTCAAAGACCAGATCAGCCCCCACACTATGCAAGTCAGTAGCAGCTAGTGTGCAAGTCAAAATTCTTGATTTCTTCGACCCTCACTTAGGAAATTATTTCTATACACTTGACTAAACTCAAACTAGTAACTACTGCAACTTTACTTAAAACTTGGCTAGTTTCTTCAACAGGACTTAACTAAAAGACCAAAGCTAGTAAGTATCTGGGATTGTAGCTTTTCTTGGACATGTGTTAAGCGAACAGAAATGTTAATATTTAGAAACTCTTCTGAGTATATCTGCAAAGATCTAGCATGTCGGCAACAGAAACATACAGAACTGCAGTATACATTGCTTTCAAATAGCATGCAGTAGTAGAAACTGCCATAAATTAGGATACTGCAGCAATAGAAGAATTCAGAGTTTGGATTCAGAACTGCACCAGTAAAATTCAGAGTTGCATCTAAGGTGGATCAGCAGAATAAGTTACTGCCTTACTGTGTCCGAGAAAAAATACCATACTTAGACTCAAATCTATCAAAAAGAGGGCGCAACAAATTCGATATAGAACTGAATTGAGCTAAGCAGTGCTAATTTCTTATATTGATGTAGGCAAGTCTCAAATTGAGATGATAAGTAGACAGGTGACCAGAAAAGCATCTTTAGTTTCTTCGACTAGACTTCCATCTGTCAATGCTAGGTAGTGGAAACCATAGTAGGTATTAAGCTTCTGACCCAACTTCAACTGAACTGAACTGCTCTACTGCTGAGAACAAAATATAGAGGTACTAGGGGCCCTAAAGTTCTTAATAATTTCAACCTGTAACTAAAACCAGATTATACAGGAACAGGCTAAAGCATATAGACATGCCATGGGTAGTGGCATTATTATGAAATGTAGATTAGAGAGTACATATTTTAGAAGAACAACACAAATACAATAAATGAAACCTGAATGTTAGATGAAAAGAGCACATATGCCAAACCGAATGTTTCATGAAAATGCATCTAGCAACACATACAACTTGTACAAGAGGTAGTAAACATACAACAACACATACAACTTCTAAAAGAGGTAGTAAACATTCAGTAGTACATTACTTGTAGCAGTACATTACATAGTAGTGCAGACAAATTTATTTAAGAAAATAGTTCTGATTATATACTTCTGATTAAGTTCAGTGCAACACTAAGCATAACACAATGTGACATGCATCAGGCATCCTCATACGGGTAGATCACAGCACAGAAAATTTGGGGGGGGGGGGGGGGGGGGGGGGGGGGGGGGGGGAAGATGAAGCTCTATTACCTTACTCCGATTGGAAGCAGGAAGTGCAGATCGGCGAAAGGCAGGACCGTGTCTCCTCCAAGCTCGGCTCGGCGTCACTGCTGCGTTCTCCTCCAAGCCCAGCCCTCGGCGTCGCTGCTGCCTTCTCCTCCTCAAAGCTTCAACGGAGAACAGGGGTGGAGTCGACCTGAGGGACGGCGGGCTGATCCAGGGCACCGGCGGCTTGAGAGGTGGCGGAGCTCGGTCTTGGATCAGACCTAGGGCGGTGGCGGCCTGAGGGAACTGCGGGGCTCCCGCCGGCCGCGGCGGACGGAGAAGGAAGCGTGGTTTGTGCCAGGCGACGGCGGCAGCCGGAGACGACGGCGTGGCAGCAGGCTAGGCCGGCAGCGGTGGGGGCGCCACGGCCATGGGGGACGGCGTCGGGGGATTTTTTTTCTTCGGCACGAGACGGGCGAGAGATGCGGCGCTCTGGAGCGTTTAGGCGCACTAGGGAGGATAGGGTTGGGGGTGGGAGTGTGGGGCTGTATGTTGGGCCAAAAAAAAGCGCGGTCGAGCGCGGGCCTTTTTACTCTTGTAGGCGCGAACGCCAAAAGAAGGGAGGTGGGTTGATGGTGCAGTCGGAGTCATGCTACCAGTTCAGGCAATCAAGTTGGCCGGTGGATTATCTAGTACTCATGCTTGATTAAGGAAGAGGTGCTGGGTGTCCGAAGGCTTGTAGTAGTACACGTATATGCATATATACTTAGAAAAAGATATGACTATATACGTATACATGCAAGGCAGGCTTGCTATATGTATGTATACGTGATTCCTTTCTGTACATGTTCGGTGAGATTTGTTTTGGCCTGTATTTTTAGGAGACGTAGCCGAAATTGATCAGGAAGCTTTCTTCGGTTGTTCCTGGGAAGTCCAGTCGCCCTATACACTACCAGAAGCAGGTGTTTTGCTAAAAAAATCCCCAAAAAAATAGCAAAAAATTTTTTTTACTGGGGAGGCTCCGCCCGTCTCCGCGTCGAAGTCACAAGTCGCGGCATTTTTCGCGTGCTACGCGGCCGGCGGGATTTGAACCCACGACTTCTCCCTCGCGCGTAACCCCCTCTACCACTGCACCACACTGTCACTTGTGTTTAGATTCCGTTTTGATTCCCCATAAAATATACTAATCCAAGTGTAAATTGATTGTTTGGGGCCCTAAACGAATTCAAATCAAAAAGTTGTCAACTACAAAGTTTCATAACTTTTCGAGATATACAATTTTTATATAGGAAGTTTCTCCATCCGAGGTCGTTTACAAAATTTGAATTTTAAATTTGAGAAATTCAAACATAGTTTTGCATAGCAAGATGATTTCAAATGAAAAAGTTGTCAACTACAAAGTTTCATAGCTTTTCGAGATCTACAAAGTTTATTTTAGTTGTTTTTCCATCCGAGGTCTTTTGAAAAATTCGAATTTTAAATTTTTGAAATTTAGATGCAGTTTTGCATAACAAGATGATTTCAAATTAAAAAGTTTTTAGCTACAAAGTTTCATAACTTTTTAAGATCTACAAAGTTTATTTTTGTTGTTTTTTCATCCGAGGTCTTTCGAAAAGTTTATTTGTTCATCTGACAAAGTAATAGTAACATTGTTCACAAAATTTTACATCTCTCTTATATAGTTTATGAAACTTTAAAAGTGAGATGTAAGATTTGTGAACAATGTTACTATCAGTTTGTCGGATGAACAAATGGCCAAAATAAACGTTGTAGATCTTGATGAGTTGTACAACTTTTATGTTCATGACTTTTTCAGCAGAAATCATTTACTGCTTCGAAATGTTGTTTGAAGTTGCCATTTTTTGAAATTCAAATATTGAATTGATAAAACAGAGGCACATGAAAAAATGACAAAAATAATAGTTCTAAGAACATAATAACTTGATAGAGCATTATTTTAGAAACATTTAGAAAAAAGAATCACCAGATTTGGAGTTAGCACGAGGGACAAAGACTAGTTACAAAATTTCACTGCAGATTAAAAAGAGAAAACGTTGGTTCATGCATGTTCTTCAATTTCTAGTATTTGAGCAATTATTTTTGAACTAAAAAGCAGCCAAGTTTGCATCAGTATTTTCATGACGGTTTTTTGTGGTATTTTGTGAGAGTTCACCGTCATGAATAAATTTCGTGAGAGTTTGGTATTTCGTGAGAGTTCACCTTCACGAATGGATTTCGTGAGAGTTTGCTAATTTCGTGAGAGTTCACCTTCATGAATAGCTAATTTTCAGGATGGTGTGTGGAGCACTCTCATGACTATATTTTCATGACGGTTTTTTTGTATTTCGTGAGAGTTAACTGTCACGAATGAATTTCGTGAGAGTTAACTGTCACGAATGAATTTCGTGAGAGTTTGGTATTTCGTGAGAGTTCACCTTCACGAATGGATTTTGTGAGAGTTTGCTAATTTTGTGAGAGTTCACCTTCATAAATAACTGATTTTCATGACGGTGTGTGGAGCACTCTCATGAAAATATATTTTCGCGGCGGGGATTTACATCACTCTCATGAAAATGATCATTTTCATGAGAGTGTGTTTTCCACTCTCACGAAAAATGGATCCTCTCACGAAATATCCATTTTCTGGTAGTGAGTAAATGAGAAGTACCTATAATGTAAATAGGAAAGAACACATTTATTCATACAGCTGCATGCATCTGGGGAAGAGAAATAAAGAGTATATAAGAATACTCACATCGTCAATTCTCAACACTCCAAGCTCAATAGGTTTCTGTATATACAAACTAAGTGTTATTTCCATTGAGCTAATACCAATTCAATGATGGGCAGCAAGAGGTTCTATTTAATTAGTTTGAGCCACAAAGGGTATTGATGTAACACCAACAATATTATCGACAGGATGAAACTTACAAGTGTCTGGGCCAGTATCTGATGTGAGCACGCACTGAGTACGTGCTACTCACAGCACCCCTCACACCAAAACACATCCTCCTCAATGCCTTGTTGCACCTGATGCTGCAGTAACCCTGATCCTCGTCCTCTTACTCCAAGAACCTTCACTGCCTCTCCTCACTGGGCTCATGCTCATACATGCTTTTCCCTCTAGTGGAAACACACCGTAGGTGAAGCACACCTGCACGATCACAACCATTAACCACCGAGAGTCATGGAAATCTACTTCACTATGTACTATGTGAAGACGTTTGGCAAAGACCAGATTAGAACAAGACTAACAAAACTATCTTTCTTGTCAGTTCCTGATAAATCCCCACATCATCCAAGTGAAAAAGGAGCCATGCTTTTTTTGCAGAATCCTTACTGTGGTAACAAGGGATCATCAACGTAGTCATGGAATAAGCGAGACCGGAAGTATCTCAGCACAAATGAGTCAGAATATATAAATAGAAAATAAAAATGTGCACTGAAACATCAGGCACATGGTTTGCTCCAAGTGTTCTAGCATACCTTGACAATCGACACATACCTTTATCATTTCAACAACATCCTTTTTGCTGCATTTACAGTGTGGGTTGCTCCAAGTATCCTAGCATTCTGGAGTTTCTCATCAGTAACATCCACTGCAATGACTTCGGAAGCTCCAAAGGCTTTTGCTATCTGTAAGTCAGAGGAAACAAGAAAGATCCTAAATTTTATCAGGCATCAACTGACCTTGATCCAACCCCTCCAACTGCGATCACAGCTACTGAATCACTTGGCCGTATTTCAGCAGCATGCCTCAGGGCACCATAAGCGGTAAACACTGCACATCCTAAAATCGCTGATTCTGTGTATGTCAATGAGTCAGGGAGAAGTGCTAGCGCATTGCCTGGCACAACGCAATACTCTGCAAGCCCCCTATACGGTTTCCCTGCAGATGGAGAATTTCAGGATAGATTAAAATGCCTGGTAAAACTATACTGCTATGTTACTGATGTATGATGCGAACGTCTCCTCAGGTTACCATTGCCTGTTTCGCCATCATAAAGCGTCCCTTTGGCACGATTATACGTGAAGAAATACTCGCACAGATCGTCTTGGCCCTGTATCAAATCAATGCACATGAGCATAACTGCATATAAGAAAGAAAAAGCATAGAAATATGAGAGAAAAGAAAGGGATGCCATAATTCAACGAAGCTGTTCCTTAACACAGTACAAGCAGTTTGCACATGGCATTATGCCATTATGAACGCTCCGACGACGTGATTTCCTACTGGAACCTGAAACATTTTCAAAAAAGGAACCATCAGTTCTGAATCGAAGACAGCCCCTGATGCCTGATGAACCAAATCAACGGTGGAGAAGACCAGTGCCCCTACGGTTATTTATGTGTTCAACAATCGGGATCTTCAGAACGAACGCTGTGGAGGCCGCAGCCAAGGACACCACTGCCGTCACCATCCCCGACCGGTATAGTAGGACCTCACGGGCGTGGACTCCTCGGCGGTCCAGGGTCCGCAAGCACCGCTGCAGATGGTGTAGGCGGGCAGGCGGCTGGCAGCTGGCTTGGACCCTGCGGCTCCTGGCCTCGGCGAAGTGCGCGCGGGGGGGGGGGGGGGGGGGGTGGCCGCAGCCGGCCGCTGGGTGGCGGCGAATGGGAAACCCTAGACGCGTCCGCTACGCTGGCGCGTTCCACGTCCACTGCGCTACCGCATGCTCCTCGTCCCCCGCGGATGGCGTGCCGTCGCGTGCTCCGCTCGCTCGGCGGCGTCAGGGAACTGCAGAAAGCGTTGACGATTCATTTTTTCTGAAAAAAAGAACACATGTGTCTGGGTGCGTGTGGGATTCGATCTTTGGCGGCCTAGCGCGTGTGGGGGCGAAGGGCGTGCGGGGCAGAGCTTTCGTTGGGCGGAGAAGGTTGGGGAGGTTGATACACACGATCTCAACCATCGGATTTGAGTAAGGAGAGAGAAGGTCTACCAGTAAATCTGGATGGTTCGTTTTAAAGGTATTATTTTTCTGGGTATACTTTTCTGGGTGGACGAAGAGGGCTTCCTTAGCGGGGGATGTTTTTTTACGTGGATCTAGAAAAGAAAAGGTTGGTGAATTAGTAGGGTAGATGTGGCCGTAGGCCATTGATTTTTATATTGCGTGCATGCATATTAAAAACAAATTAACTCACGTGCAACTTAATTAGTGGCCTTTTGCTATCGCGGAGTGCATGCAAGTTCTGATTGTGCCCGCTGGCCCACTGTGGACATCTACGTGTTGCTAGTAGCTTTGTACAGCCGCCAAGTGTAGGACAAATTCAAGTATTTTGTTAGTATTTTTAAGTATCTTGTCAGTATCTTTAAGTATTTTGTTAGTATCTTCAAGTACTTTGTCAGTAGCTTGGCACAGTCGCTACTATAAGTTCAGTAGTTACAAAGTATCTTCAAGTAGTAGTCAATATCTTCAAGTATTTTGTCAGTATCTTCAAGTATTTTGTCAGTAGTTGCAAGTATCTTTAAGTAGTTGTTAGTATCTTCAAGTATTTTGTCAGTATCTTTAAGTATTTTGTTAGTAGTTGCAAGTATCTTTAAGTAGTTGTTAGCATCTTCAAGTATTTTGTCAGTATCTTTAAGTATTTTGTTAGTATTTTTTGTCAGTAACTTGTTACAGCAGGTACTATTTGTCAGCATCTTCAAGTATTTTTGTCAGTATCTTTAAGTATTTTCTCAGTATCTTCAAGTATTTTTTTGTCAGTAGCTTGATATAGTCGGTACTATAACTTTAGTAGTTGCTAGTACATCTAAGTAGTTGTCAGTATCTTAAGTATTTTTCAGTTTTTTGTTTACAGCCGAAACTATAACTTCAGTAGTTGCTAGTAGTAGTACCTTTAAGTAGTTGTCAGTATCTTAATGTATTTTGTCAGTAGTGATCGGCATTTTCCTTATATCAAGACTTCAAGGTTATTAGCTTCAATATTCCACAAGATTACAGGTTGTTAGCTTCAGTATTCCTCATGGTCATGGCGGATGGTGTGTATTTCGCAAAAAATTCATCTCTTCCCTGGCCGATCGGATTGCATCATGGTCATGGCTAGCGGCTGGCTTCGCAGAAAGGGGTCCCAGTTTCCGTCGCCTGACATGCAATTGACTTCGGTATAACTCAGTACTACTCTCATTGTTAATACTGGCTAATTCTGACCATGCGTGCATCGAGGGAGCAGGGACGCGCTGCCGCCTCTGGAGACAGGAGAGCTCTCGCCGCGGGAACAACCACCACCATGCGCGGATCAGGATGCCATGCGTGCAGGCCAGGACGCGCGCTGCCGCTGGGGCCGCCATGCACGGATCAGGACGCCACCGCCATGCGCGCAGGTCAGGACGCCGCCACCGCTGGAGGCCGCCGTGCGCACAGGTCAGGCCGGCGCCGCCGTTAGGGGCTGCCTGCGCCTCCTCCAGGGCCGCTGTTAATTGGAATCGGGAGGGGACAGGCGGACGGCAAAAAGCGAGCGTTGTCGTGAGGGGTACGGGCGGCGGTGGGGAAAATTATCGGGGGGTATCGGGTCATGTTTGGGGATGCGGACCCAGCTTGGGTTCTGGCTCGCGCGCGCATGATTATGGTGGAGCCGGATGGGGCTGGTTGTGTCTTGGTGTAGTATCTATATTATCTCTATTTATATTTAGTATTAAAGACCTAAAATATAATCTATTTTTTTCATTCACCTTCCCTAACTACTTGAACAGTAGAAAGTTTCTTCGTCCATATTTTTTACTTCTTAAACTACATTTACACCGTTAGTATTTTGAATGTGATCCGGACTCATGATCTGTGCTCATACGATTTAGAACAACTTGCGTCTAGCAAAGATGCGGAATCCGATTTCTATATGTATTGAGTTCGGTTAACGTTGGAACCCATGGGCACATTTGCTAGTAAAATAAAAATCCTAAAAGTCTTTATTTTTTGGTTTTGGATGATGAGACACCACTTGCCTTTTGTTTAATGAGCCTACTTCAATTGAGAGCTTTTACTATGTATCTAGACATAATGTATATCTAGATGTATAGTAGAAGTAATGTACCTAAAAATGCAATTACGATTTATAATTTGGAACCGAGGGAATGGACTTTATCGAAACATATTAGACAAATATATATTTTTTCAAAAAGATATCTAAATATTTTTCTGTTAATTTTATGTAACTAAGAATCCTAAATCTAATTTAAATATTTAGAACTCTTACATAGCCACTTGATATTAAATAGGGTAAAGTATGAGATGAATAAGGATGAAAACGGTCGAAAACGGACTTTCGAAATAGAAAATGAAATCGGTTAGTTCGGTACATTTCTACATTTTAGCAATTAAAGAATACAAAAAATAGTTGAAAATGGTTGTGAAACCAATTAAAACTGATATTTTTTTATGTTTAAAAACGGAATCATAATATAGAAAACGAAAGCGGTCGGTTCGGGATATTTCTGTTCCGTTTTCATCCTTAGAGATGAATATACGACCCTTTTATTTTTCACGAAATCACCTGAACGCCTATATATATTGTATGTCTCGTCAATGCATGCAGACTAATTATAACAGATGTTCAAGAAAGGCGAGCTGGAGGCAGGGAAGTGGCTGTTCAAATGTTGCGTCGTCTTGCTTCCTGTAGTACCGAGTACAGTAGACAGATTCCTGGGCGGCCAGCCGAAAGGTGAAAAAGGCGACGCGTTCAGGAAATCAAGATAAACTTGACGTGGGTCTTCTTGATCTACATGATGTCGTTTTGTCTGCTATCGCATGCTGCTTTATGGTGGGCCGACCCTGATGTCACCCGATGAACGAACACTTCATGCAACGTCCGCGGAAGGAACTTCCTAGTACTATTTCTGTTTTTCCTGTTGCCGGCCATTGGTACTCCTTCGCTTGAGATCTCTCTTTAGTATCCATGTGTTGCTATAGTTCAATACCATGTTCCCAGACTTCCTTTAAGGATTTAGAAAATCTATAAATTCTAATATCTGACTAAAATCAGTATGGAGTTGGTTGCCGACGCGTCAAAGATGGGTCTATCCGTTGATGATTATGACGGAAGACCTCTCCTGATTTTTCAAATGGCATCTCTCGTCAGAGATAGCAGACATACATTTAATTAGACTTGATTGGACAACAAACTACTGAAGATTTTAGTTCATGGTTTGATTAGTTCAGCTGATTTAGATAATAATAAGTTTTGTTTTAAATCAAAAATACAAAACAACTTAGTGGTAGAAATCTTTATTTTTTGGAGAATGGTCAATGGTTCAATAACCCATAACGTTGCATTTATTATTTTTTATGTTTATGAGAAAAAACCAATGGTTCAATAACCCATAACCCCATAACTTTGCATTTATTATTTTTCATGTTTATGAGAAAAAACAAAAAACCAGAAGAAATCACAACATGAGGTACTAAAAAATTAAGAAACCAAATGAAAACGGATGAAAAATCAGAGCAGTAGATCTGTTTGAAAAAATCTAGATCGAGGCGGACTCATAAAAAACGAACCAAGCAGACACAGAAACGAATGGATGAAAAAAACCCAGACCGAGTGGATGGAAAAAAAGAACAAAGCGGGCACAAGACCAAGTGAATGGAGAAAAGAAAATCAACGAAGCAGATGTGGAAATAGGTGGAACCATAAAAACCGAACCCCACACGGACCAAGCGGAGGGACCAGAGAACAGATGGACGAAAAAAAATACTCCTTTTTAGTATTAGGGACAAATATACAAGCTTATATTCCTCACTAGTACAAATATATAGGCATGAGTGTTACATGACATATAATACTAATAAGTAACAGAATTTCAAGCCAACTGCATTGACACACAATTGTACACAACTGTTTGTATTGTAGTCAAGTCAAACTTCAAACTCGAGGCCTGACAGCGTGTTTGACTTGTGCTTGCACCTGCACGCCCTCCTCCTCTTCCTCCTCGATGTGGAGTACAATGACACGGTACAAGCAGTAAGCTACAAGCAGTGCGAAGAGCCAGACACCGATGGCCTGCAGCAGCGGAATGACACTTGCAAAGCTATATAAGAAGATTGCCGACAAGAAGACCCCAAGCCCGACGGTCGCATATCCAAGGCCACGACGGAGAACCACATGGCTGCCATGCACGTGGCGGTCACAAACAGCATTGCCACCACCGCTAGCACTACGGCTGGTTTCTTCACATACACTAATAGCCAATGCAACGCATAGGTTCCGGATCCAGATCGGATGCTGTGCACCATGCTGTTGTTCAAGTGTGGCAGACTTTATCTAATAAGAGGGAAAATGGGATGTTGGAGTGGATGGACGCAATGAAGTAGGAACAACTGGGGATGGGGTGAGAGGGTTTTATAAGCATGGTTGCGATGGCTCGGCGCCATTGATTTTTGGATGTCACGATCTAAGTGGGGATTGGTGGGGTGGGTGAGGTAATCTTCTCCTCTTTATTTCCATGAAAAATACCCACATGCTTTGCTTCTGTCATTTTTGTGCTTTCACTGCCTTGAGTACAGTGCATCCGATCCACCAATAGAGCATATTGCTTTACTTGTTTCTTGTTTAGAGACCCTACTAAGAAGGGAGTTGGTTACAAGTCATTTATCCTAGATGGTTGGAATTGTTGAAATAATAGAGATAGATTAAAGGAGCATGTAGGTGGAAAATAGTAGATGGTTGGTTTACAATCACTGATCATGAGAGAAAATAGTAGTGGATATTATGTTTATTCCTTTGCTCATCAACTTCAACAGTGATTTTAGATGTTACTAAAAAGCATATAGGCGCTGCAGAAATTTTAGCTAGATTTCTATCTTGTTGAATGTGGTTGTGGATCTTCAAAGAGAAGGGACATGATGAGAGACGACATCAATCTCAGAAAAGTTAATAAGGCCTTAGGTTGTGGATTCTTTAAAACTGAGACAGGATTGAATCTAGAACAATGTCTTCAAAGACCCAGAGATACTCATTGGAGTTCTTACTATAAATCTATTAGAAGTCTAGTTAACTTGTTCACAACACTTATCAAAGTGTTGGAATTTGTACAAAATGAACCATTAACTACAAAATGGAAGGAAGGAAAGGCAAGGCTGTTCTTGTGTACTTCTAGTCTTTTGAATTTCTTCTATTTTGCATCTCATGCTAACGATTAACTATAGTAAATGTCTTGGTCAAATGCATTGCAACAGAAAGATCAAGATATTTGTTAATTATTTGAGCGAAGAAGCCATTTGGATATAGTTGGAAGAAATGTATAGGAGAAAATACTTGGAAAAATGTATGCATTTTGTGATGAGCATGATATTTCCAAGTGGTAAATACGGAAAGATCAAGATAAGCAACAAGATTGGCAACATTCAAGATGAAGGGGCACCAGTGTTAGAGTTATTGCCCGAAAATGGCAAATCTAGGTAGCAGACCATAGTAGGCTACAACAGCTGATCCGGGACAACGCCCTGTCGTTCATGCACTTAGCTATTGGGTTACTGTTAAACTAGACTTTGGAACACAAGAACTCATGTTACCACTAACCATCTGCTACTACCACAGAATGGAATACAATTGAGGGTCACTAATTTCCTTTAGGGGCGAGATTGGACCCTCAAGGAATATATCATTACCTCGGCGGTTGTAGGAAACCTTCAAGGAAATGCATATTTCTTGAGTGCTAAACTAGACTGCGAAGGTAATTATACAGTTCCTTGAGTGTTAGTCTAAACCGCTAAGGTAACTCATATTTCCTTTAGTGTTATTCCATACTCTCAAGGAAACTGTACATTTTCTTGAGTGTATTTGGAAACCCCCAAGGAAGTGCTAGTTTCCTTGAGTGCCAACTGTCAAGTAAATTCTTACACCTATCAAGAAAAAATTATGTTTTAAGTTCTCGAAGTATTGGAATTCATTTTTTTTATTTTTTTAATGACCTCGGATGGAGATAAAACTTAAACCAAACTTGTAGAGCTCGAAGAGATATTGATGACTTTTTTATTTGAAATTATTTGTATTCTAAAATTATTTTTTAAGTTCTTAGAGTTTTGAAATTTATTTTTTAAAATTTTCCAAATGACCTTAGATGGAGATACAACCTAAACCAAAGTTGTAGTACTCAACAAGATATAAAACTTTCCAGTTCAAAATTTTTCATTTAAAATTGTTTAGAGTCTCACATATTCATTACAAGATCCACACAAAACCTCAGGTCACAAGTTTGATTAATTCCCAGCAATGGCAAACGTGTGACTTTTTCTTTTTTTGGTTATATATATCCTTAGGGGTCAGCATCATATTGTTGATGGTCATCGGCCCTCAAGAAGACATTTATCTGGCGGTTATTAGATATACCTTGGGTTAAAAATCTGACCTCACCTTTGTTTCCTTGGCGACTAAACCTCCAAGGAAATCATTTGTGACGGGCTGGCGGCTAAGTGTTGGCCGCCAGGAATAATTTACTTTATGATTTTTGTGGTTTCCTTGATGGTTTTTGACCCTCAAGGATATTCTGTTTTGTGGTGTTGTTTTGGACTCAAATTCTTTGCATCTTTCCTCGCTAAAAAAGGGGAAACATAACTATTTGCCAGAACTGTTTCAGTATAAGTTACCACTAAAACCCCAAGGAAATCATTTGTGGCAGCCGACCATCAAGGTTATAGCTATTTCCGTTGCTATCTACCCTTGGCGGTCCTTCCTTGAGTGTTGGTCGCCAAGAATAATTTCCTTGGTGATTTTCATGGTTTTCTCGAGGGTTTTTGACCCTCAAGGATATTCTGTTTTGTGGTGTTGTGTTGGACTCAAATTATCACTAAATGTTTGCATCTTTCTTCGCTAAAATATGGAAAACATAACTATTTGCCAGTTGATGTTACTACTAACGGTTTCACTATAGGTTACTACTAATTGTTTTGGTCTTAGGTTACCACTAATTGTTTGCAACTTGAGGCTGAGTTAAAGAATATTTTGACCTTGTTGCTTAATGAGCGTAACATTGGAGTAAATTTTTAAATATGGTAAATTAGTAAGTAAAAGTCAATGGCCAATAAAATAGGTCATGCTCATACCTCCGCCTTTCAGTTTCAGCATAAGTAGGCACCGTAGTTAGGCCAGTCTCAGTGGAAGTTTTATTTACATTTAATAAGTTGTCACATAAGCATTTTTATGATGTGGTAACATTTTTAAGAAGAGAGAGAAGAAGTGAATTTCATGGGGATATAACTCTCTTGGCACGATTACCAACTCTCAATGAGTCATAAAATTAAATGTCTATGGAATCATAGAATGAAACTCTCCATTGAGAATAAAGTTTCATTTCATTTTATATGACATGACAGTTTTAAAAATAACGTTATGAAACTTCTCATTGAGACTGACCTTACAAAGTTTCCAAGTCGACGAGGTCTTAGAATGGAGTCAAGAAATACGGTACGCTGCGAGATGATTTTATACTGTGGGGTCAAAAGATAACCTGTCGGTACCCGGGTCGGGAGTGACATTCCTGGGTCAACGGTACCGTCGTTGCCTTCGATCCTGTTTTATGTGACTTTGGTAGCTACGTCGTGAGAGCATGCTGCCAATCAAATGTAGAAACACCCTGATTGGTCACTTGGCCGGGCCAGTAAGCAAGTCTTTGTATGCTGTGGCCATGCATGATATAGATGGAGCAAGAGCAACCTCTGATCTGAGCACTGCCACTGCAGTGCGGCAGCCGGCAGGGATTTGGGGAGCGCAGAACAAGAGCGCTTCCGTCGATCGCCTCGTCGCCGTGGATCGGAGGAGGATATTGCGCTGCCGCCATGCATGCAACTGGGCCGCCGGCGGCCACCCCACACCGCCGGCGTTTGGTGCCTGGTCCAAGTATACTACACCAACACCGCCTCCGCAAATCACCAGCAGTACGTCCAGCCAGCTTTGCCTTATTACGCCGGTGATCGCTCCACAAGTCCACATGTAGCTCCAATCCGTCACACTGTAAGCGGCGCTTTATTTATCCATCTCGTCTCAAACACTCAAATTAAATTGGAATATAGAGTACAAAGTAATGTCTTTGTAGTGGAGAAATCAAAAAAAGTATAGAAATCAAAAAAAAATTGTAACTTTGCCGTGAGCCGATAGGAAATGCACGGCAAACTTATATGTTTGCCGTGCGCCACGAACCGGGCGCACGGCAAACATATATGTTTGCCGTGCGCCAACAACTGGGCGCACGGCAAACATATATGTTTGCCGTGCGCCAGTAACCAACGCACGGCAAAGACGCGCCAGCCGTTACCGCGGGGTGGACGGCCGTGATGGTACGCACGTGTAGCGCACGTGAGGCACCTTCGCCGTGCGGCTCTAGTGTGGCGCACGGCGAAGCTCAGTTTTGCCGTGGGTGTGGTGTTTGACGCACGGCAAAGAGAGAGGTTACCGTGCGCCTAATGTTTGCCGTGCGCTTTGAACAGGGCGCACGGCAAATGTTCTCTTTACCGTGCGTCCCGTAAAAAAGCGCACGGCAAAATTTTAGCGCACGGCAAATTTACATTTTCCGGTAGTGACTCCTTAAATTACTGCGGCCAAGTACCGGTTATTTTAATTCCCTGCCTCCATTATTGTTCCCTACTCCTTTATTGGTACCAGCAGAGACGAGACTTTTAGCTCTTTATTCAAATCACGTCCGAACCTGACATAGATGTAGCCAAGGCATGCATAGTGAACAATGGATTTCCCGCTAAAAGTCACTTTTATCTCTTTATTCCAAATCACGTCCGAACCTGACATAGATGTAGCAAAGGCATGGGGTAATGGATAATGAGTTCAGAAGAAGATTAGATGATCGGCTGACGAGGGATTGGTATGAACTGAAAGATATGCTGAATGCGATACACCTCGCTGAGGGGAGAGATGTAGTCCTCTGGCATCTTGAACGTTCCCAGAAGTACTCCACGAAATCTTTATACACGCTGATGACATCAGGAGGAGTAATAGACCATTATATATATGATGGAAGTTCGGAAAATCATTAAGGCATCTCTGGCCTTGCTGTTCGCGTCGCGTTGGTCAATCTGATCCTGACCAACCCAAGCAGCCAAAACCATGTAGTCTTGATCCAAACAAATGTTCCAAACTCAAGATCCAATACTCTAAACATACAGGCCTTCCAGCAAGAGTAGTTCATCCCATCGAAAAATGGAGTCTTTCAACTACCGCGCTCTATTGTCCACTTCATGGATCACAGAATCAGTTAAGGTGGATTGATCCTTAACCCGTTCTGATACCAATTGAACGACTGAGTGGGCGGCTAGAGGGGGGAGGGGGGTGGTGAATGGGAGCCAAATAAAACTTCTTTGGCGAGAAACAGACCTATGTCCCAAGCAAATCCCCCAAAGCACTCAAAGACCCAAAACTAAATCCACACACACGTCAACCGGTGACCAGATGAACTAAAAAACACTCAGAGATTATAGCGGAATAGAGCAGAAGCAAAGAACAAGAAAGCATGTCAAGGGAGAAAAAATCGTGATGAAACACCTCTGCCCAGTAGCAAAACCGGCCTAGCCGGGATGCAAAGCCGGCATGGCCGGGTTTGTTGTGCTGCTAGGAAAGCCTGCCTAACCGGGTTGTAAGGCCAGCCTAGTCAGGTTTGGAAAGTCGGACTGGCCGGGTTTTGAAAGCCGGCTTGGCCGGGTTTGCAGAATCTGCGGCCCGAACCAAACTCCAAAAAGGTAATTTCCATTCAAATCAAATCGGATTCAACCCAAATTTTGCAGAGAGGTTTGTAGTGGTGTTTAGAAACTTTTTCCAAAAGCTCAACTCCAAAGAGTCTACAGATCAAAGCAGATCTAGAATTTCCTCTTCATGAAATCTTTGTGCTCATGAGGAATCTACCAAAACCAATGGCTAGAGATGTTCCTTAGAGGTCACAGCATGTGTAGATAAAGCCCAAACAAGCAGTGTGTTAATTTAGCACATGCATAGTGTAGCGATAATCATAATTTTTCAATATGGGCATACCTTGTCTCAGGATCAAGAAGATGTCGGCCAGTATATGCAATAACATATTCTTTCCTGTTGTCCCCTTGAGTCAACATAGCACCAATGACTTTTCTCTTCGGCAGCAACATACAATTTAAAAGGAATTCCCCTTCTAGGTGCACCAAGAACTGGCGGTGTTGATAGATATTCCTTAATCTTATCAAATGCTTCTTGTTGCGGTGCTCCCAAAGTAAATTCAGATTTGTTCTTCAAGCAAAGTATGGGGGTAAAAGGAATAATCTTCCCAGACAAATATGCAACAAATTTCCTCAAGTAGTTCACCTTTCCTAGGAATTTTGCAAATCCCTCTTGCATGTAGGTGCCTGAACTTTTTTGATGATCTCTATCTTCTTGGGATCTATCTCTATGCCTTTATCATGAATTATGAAGCCCAAGAACTTCCCAGCCAATACACCAAAAGCACACTTGAGTGGGTTCATCTTCAAACCATACCGATGCATACTTTCAAAAGCAAGATGCAAATTGGCCAAATGAGGATTATAGGCGGCCAATTTGATCACAATATCATCGATATAGACTTCCATGACTACAGAAATCAAATCATGAAAATCAAATTCATAGCTCGTTGATAAGTTGCACCCGCATTCTTCAAGCCAAAAGTCGTGACAACCCACTCAAAGAGACCAACAAAGCAAGGACATATGAAAGCCATTTTGGAAATGTCCTCTTTGGCCATAGAAATCTAATTATATCCAGCATTACCATCAAGAAAACTGATAATGCGATGTCCAGAAGCATCATTGATGAGCATATTGGCTATAGACGTAGGATACTCATCTTTTGGAGTGTCTTTATTAAGATCTTTAAAATCAATATAGACTCACAATTTTCTGGAGTCCTTCTCAATAGGCACAATATTAGAAACTCACTCCGCATACTTGCATAGTCTAATGAAACCCACTTTCAACAACTGATTAATCTCCTCTTTAATGCGGTTGTATATTGTAGAGTTGAAGTGGCGCGAGTGTTGCATGTAAGGCCTGAATTTAGGTTTAATGGGAAGCCGATACTCAATAAGCTCGCGGCTCAATGCAGGCATCTCAGTATAGTTCCACACAAAAGAATCAACATACTCCTTGAGAAGCTTGATTAACTTCACTTTATAATTGGCTTCCAAGTTTTGATTTATAAACGTTGGACTAGGCATAGAGCCATCCCCATTATCAACCCTTTCCAATGGGTCAACCTATGTAAAACCTTGTTTTAACTTATCAAGTTCATCAAAATCATCAATAGCCTCACAAGCATCGGTCTTGGAAGCCTGATACTGTTCAATACGATGTTTCAACCACTCTAAGTTAGCATCCCTTAATGATTACATGATGATATTGAGCTGATTATCAATCGGCTTAAGGAAACAGGAACAAAACCTACTTTAGTGGCACTAATAAACTGAAAATCAGCAAGGTCATGCCTAAACAAGCAAGCAATATCATCATGCCCCCCATGTAGTAAAGGAGCATCAGCCTATCAACATGGGCCGATGAATCTGTGCGAACGATCTCTACCTGTCACACCCGGTTTCCTAAAGAACAAAACCAGGCTAATCATATGTGTGCCCAGAAAGTCCACACATATGTCAGAATGAAAAAGTATAAGAAACAATATTATTATATAACATAGACATAGCTATATTAAACACTTACATCAGAGTATCGCGGAACAGTGACTAAACTTCAGGCTCCATTCTTTTCAGGGACGACTGACTGGTGGCTCCGTATGCCAAACACTTCTGATAGACTTTTGAAAACTCCACTATATCTTTTATCCTTCTTCTAAGCAGCACCTTACTACATACTGGAGTGTTGGTGAAATAGCAAGAGTGAGTCCATGTCGAACTCAACAAGTATAACACATGGTTCATGAGGCACAAAAGGCTAGACACTGTTTGACTGCGTTTAGCTTTTTATCATATATATTTTGCAATGGAGTAGCATCAAGATAATACACTTCCCATTAATGAACCAATGATCAATTGTAATAAAGATAATGAATAGCATTAACATGAGCATAATAATAATCAACAGTAATTAAGCATGATATAACAATGGTGATCATCTATCTGTAGATGTTCCAAGGTCGTCCATATTCGTAGGCACGGCTAGTATACCAGTTTTTAACTCTGCGCAGAGGTGTACACTTTCACTATGAGTCGTGACTTCTAAATGCATGGGTTCACGACTCCCCAAAACACCGGAAATCATATAAAGCCACTTAAAGGTTCGTCTAATAAGTTATGACCATTAGATTCACTCGGCAGGCAGATGTAGGATCCCCTTTTCAAATGGTACAATTCCTTCTCGGCTATACTTATAGACTAGAGGCTGTCCTATACCCAACGTGGCAAGCCATTCTTACGTCATTTAAGGTAACCACTAACCAGCTAGAAAGGGTCCTTTAAACAACTAAAGCCAGAGCCATATAGCCCTCACAGTTGGACTGTATGTCCCGGATGATCACGTATAGATAAGTCCTTATGGAGAGAAACCAGAGCAACAATATAACCCCTTACTCTAACCTCCTTTTCAACAGTAATAAAATCATCTTTAAATGGTTGGTTGCTTAATCCATTAGTCAAATTACAAAATCATTGTTCATAATTAAGCACTAGCAATAGCTACCCAAATGCATCCCCAAGGTTGACAAGGAATTAAGGTAACAATCACTAAGTTATAATCTCTAAAGTTGTCAAGGAAGACACATGCATATGTATGATAATTTCAGTGAATAGGACAACAAGGATAGTCCCATGTTATACTTGTCTTTTTCCCAAGGTTAGGTTGCTCAGAATCTTTAGCTGCTATCTTCCAGTCTCCAACTTTTGCTTCGACTGTCAGTCCTCAACTCCTAGTCTTCGGCGCTGACGAACCACGCTTCCTCTACTCGCAGCAACCAAGCAACACAAATAGACAAACAATACACACATCTAAGAACATGCATCAAACAAAAGAAACGCTTTAAAAGAGAACGAACTAAAGGACATGGTACGTTGCTACACACATTCGTGATAGACACTAATCTGAAAAAGAAACAACTACCGAGACTTATATTATATTAAAGGAAAAGCCTATATGCTTGATTTATTT
Source organism: Saccharum hybrid cultivar R570 (assembly GCA_038087645.1). Classification (NCBI taxonomy): domain Eukaryota; kingdom Viridiplantae; phylum Streptophyta; class Magnoliopsida; order Poales; family Poaceae; genus Saccharum; species Saccharum hybrid cultivar. Next base: position 4,511,810 of record JAQSUU010000671.1, on the reverse strand, counting down.
TAATTAAGCAAAACTCCGTGAAAAGTTATTTAGACCAGATTAGTCGAAACATAATTTATTTCAAAAGATGGGTTAAACTACTCATATTTTATTTATAAACAATGTCATATATATAATTTAATCAAGTTAATTAAACTCTATCCTTGCAAAAGAGAAAAAGTGTGAAAGCAACTAATTGAGCTTATCACATATACAACGTACTTACTAAGCAACACAGAATTTTAAAAACACATGTAAGTGAGCAACTAATCACATTAATATTTGGTGTATAAATTACCAAGTTATAAAACCTATATGGCTTTTAATTATAAATCTTATTATATAAACGTTAATCAATTTAACAATTAAATTAATAAAAAAAACATAAACACCGACATGAAAACATTAGCACTAGTGCATAGAGCGTGTCGACACAAATCTTAACGCAACTTAAACTGAGTCAAATAGAATTAAAATGAAGAATCAGTGAACATTGACAGATAATTAGGGGTGATGTATTTCTACCGTATTTTCTTGATTTGTTTTTCTGAAAGAAAGCGGCCAATACATGTATGACATCAGGATGACATCATCTAGCTAGCAAATCAAACAGGGCGTGTGCATGGCCGGTGCTTCGATGTGCTAGCGTCTATGTGTATTTCCATCGTATTATCAGATTTATTTTTACAAAAGAAAACGGCCAAAAAAATATATCCATTACATCATCAAGCTAGCAATGACGTCAGCAAGCTAGGAATCCGATCAGCTAGGAGAAGAGCAAAGCACGTTGCACGGGAATACTCAGGGGGACTTACCGAAAGCGGAGGAGCGTCAACGACGATGGCCACTGCGGAGAGCAGCGCACAGGCGTAGTCCGCCGGTATGAGGAAACAGCTACGGATGGGTAGCGTCGATGGTCCTTGATGGCTGGACGTACGTGAACTCGTGAAGAAAACAGCAGAAGATTGATTTCTCCTCTTCGGCCAGGAACGCAGCAGCAGATCACGACTGCCTCAGGTCACGCACGTAGCAGCGGACAGCAGCAACCAGTAGATGCAAAAATGCCTCTGACTCGATAGAGATGTCCAGCGCCGGCGGCAACAAAGCATGGCAGGCAACATGCAAAGCAGCTTCGGACTTCCCATAGGGCGGTGCATGCACTTGGCATGGAGGTCGACGACCGGACAACGGCAGGAGCGGCAGATGGACATTGAGGTCGGTTGGGTCTTCACGTGCGATGGCGCTCTCTGGCTTTGGCAGACGTGATCTCGCCGGGACCATGTTCTCCACGTCACGGTGATACTCCTAGTGGTGCCGGCTTCCATCGGCAACATCATGGTGCGGCGAAACTTCCTGGCCGTGTGAAGCGTGCGGCGGCGCGTTGTTCCTTGCAGGTTGTGACGGCTTGATCATCTCGGACGCTGGACCGCAAAGCAAAGGAGTGGTGTCCTGGCCGGTCTCGCAGAAGATGCCGGCTCGGCTTCGTCAAGGAGGCACCAAAAAAAAATACGGCGGCGGCGGCAGCAAGGACAACAGCGGTGTTAATATTATTGATTAGGGCTGGCTGCCATGAGACTTGGCGTGAAAAGCAAATATGGAATTCGCTAATTATAAGGCAGACGGATGGAGCACGTGGATTTTGACTGTGTTGGTTTAGAGTTATATTTCATTATTTTCAGAATTACTAAATTCTGGGACTAAGAAAAGTTCTAGGAAATCTAGAATTACTATTTGAGCCACAAAAATACTCTTTAAATTCCAAAGATTCGGGAGAAATCCCCTAGATACTTTGAACACGAGCAACCCAAATAAAGTATTCAAAGCTCATGAGAAGATATTTTACATCATCTAGAAATTAGATTATGCTCCAGAAAAGATAGAAAAGTTCAAGAAGAATCCAAAAACTTTTCACAGATGCTAATAGAGATAATCGATAGATGGTGAACTCAAAAGAGTGATTTGATTGAAGTAAAAAAAATATTTTGGGAAACTCCGAATGAAATGATTAAGCTTTGAGAAAGCAGGAATTTTATTTAGAAACAAGTTTATGTAATCATTAATCGAATTAATAGGATTAATTTAATTAACAAGCGACATGGTAAATATCGCCGCTTGCATGTAGATTACATTGAGCAAAAGCCCGTCAAATTAATTTAGAAAATTTAGAAAACCACAGTTTTCTGTATCTAATTTGGCAAAAACTTAAATTGATCTTGTCAAGTTTTATATAAATATTTAAACCATTTATTTTATTTAGTGTTTTATATTCACAACCCAAAATTAGAAATTTTGGGGTGTGACACTACCTCATCATCCACCCACTAAATAAGGAGTTGGTGCAAGCTAGAAGGAACACACTGATTGACATGGATCCAATCGCACCAGAGAATCAAGTTGTAGCTCCCTTGCACTTCTGCAACAAAGAAAGCGGTAGCCAACATCTTGCTTCTGATGGTAAGCTCCTTCGACGCAACTCCCTTGGTCGGAATCGGCTTGCCTCCTCCAACACCACAGATCGTCATGCTAGTCTTGATCAGCTCCTCATCCATGTCGCCAAGCTTCTTGTAAAGTGAGTATGACAGTAAATTCACAATCGCTCCACTATCCACCAACATGTTATGGACCAGTGTGCCATTAATGTGGCCCTTTACATGCAGTGGTTTGAGATGATTCAAAGACAACACTTTGTGTAGCAAAGTTAAACTGAGCTATCCTTGCATCATCTCCCATAAAGTAGCCTTCAGACTATAAGTAAACAACATTAACATCCATTCATTTTGGAGAAGGCTCATAGTCAACCATCTCTTCTGCTCTGTCATCCTTAGGCTCCTCTGAATCAGTAGAAACAATAGAAGAAACAATGGAGATTGAATCACTCAGGAGCGGATTGGTCACCATTGAAATAGGCAAAACAGGCTTGGCCCGTTTTGGCAGGCTACGCGGAAGACCCCGACAGAACCGGCTCGGCCAGTTTCGACTAGTTCAGCGACCATCTTCTATTGGCATTACTTAGCACCACTACTAAAAATAAAATTAATCATACTCTTAGCAATGACACTAGAAATGATATGGTAATTATTAACTTGTCATTTTTATAGTAGCCACCTATGATTACCTACATTTCTAATATTAAACTAGGTTGTCATCCCTAGTAATGAAACTAGAAATGTTAGTTGGTACTATCTAGCATTACTACAAGAATAACACTGAATAGAAATCTATTATTTTATGTGACTATAAAGAATCTAAAGATATGAATGAAAAGAATTCTGCAAGCGGACAGATAATTATACCATTGTAGCATTTTACCTAGAGTATTACCAGGTTGTCGATTTAAAATTTTACCACTGGGAAGGTATGACTATGCATGTAGTATTGATAATTTATAATTATACATGAGAGAATGAACCAATATCGCATGCTCTACTCAAAACAGGGGTAAGTCATAAGATAAATATAGATATACATGCTTGGCAAGTATCTCCTTCACCTCTGGCAGGATCAGTTTACCTTGGTAAGGATTGGCATGCCCAACTTAAAAAGCCGGTCTAGCCAATGTACCAATGTTAGCTTGGCCGATTTCTTGAATTGGCCTTCCGTGATCTTGTTTTGACTGCTAGCTGCGCAATCGTTGGTTAAAAACATAAGCAGGAACGGGACCAAATGGTTTACTAGTACCCTCAGGTGGCACACCAGGCCCATAAGACACAGAAGTGTATGGAACCTCAAAACCTGTCAATTCACTAATTTGGTCTTCATTGACCAAATTGTATACATTACTCACCTGTGGAATACTCATAATGGGACTAGAATAAGTAGGATGTGTAATTAAAGCATTAGTCCCCACAACACCTGTAGATGAACCTACCTGACCTGCAGAGTAGTTCATCGGCATGTCCTACAGAAAGTCTGTGGTCTTAGGAGCCGATGACACCGGTGTAGAGCCACCACTACCAGAATCCTGATATTTCATGAGAGGGAAAAACAGTCACGAAATACGGTTTTACTCTCACGAAAATAATGCGTGAGAGTACACCGTCACACATCACCTCTCACGGATATAGACTCACGAAATACACATTTTCGTGAGAGTTTGCCGCCGCGAATTATTTTCATGAGAGTTCATCATGACGGTCACACTCATGAAAATAACGTTATCGCCAGGTTTGCATCGGTATTTTCATGACGGTTTTTTGGGTATTTCGTTAGAGGTCACCGTCATGAAGTTATTCCGTGAGAGTTTGGCATTTCGTGAGAGCTCACCGCCATGAAGTTATTTCGTGAGAGTTTGGTTCTTTCGTGAGAGCTCACCATCATGAAGTTATTTCGTGAGAGTTTATATATTTCGTGAGACCTCACCGTCATGAAGTCATTTCGTGAGAGTTTGTGTATTTCGTGAGAGCTCAACGTCATGAAGTTATTTCGTGAGAGGTTGGGTTTTCGTGAGAGGTCACCGTCATGAAGTTTTTTCATGAGAGTTTCAAAGCTCACAGGAAATATAGTATTTCATGAGAGTATACCATCACATAAATATATTCAGATAATCACAAATATATGTTTTGCTGAGAGTAAACACCGTCATGAAAATTACATGATAGGTGCATGTCAAACAAAATAATTTCAAATGCACACATTATCCAAATGCCAATCCAACACATATACAATAAAATTCCACCACATAATCTTAGACATCCAACATGATAAGTTCCAGCACATAGTCTTAGACATCCAATAACCATTACACATAGTCCAACCACTACATTAAAAGGGCTTACTAGCTCATAGTCTTAGACATCCAGCATGATAAGTTCTATCACATAGTTCCAACCATCCAATATAACAAGTTGCAGCAGATACACATAGTTACTACAACACCAAAAGAAGCACAAAGTTCCAGCACATACACATACTTACTCCATCCAAGTGTTTAAACCAACGACAAGCATAGCTGGTTAGCAAAAGAAGCCAAAATGTTAGCAATGGTCAGATTTCAATCACATCCATTGCATCAGTTATCACTCATATCAGCCCCATTGTTATCACTGCCATCATCTTCGTGGCTGTTGCTTATGTCGTCATTTTCACTGCCCCTTGAATCATCACAGCCATCATCTTCACTGCCCCTTGAATCATCACAACCATCATCTTCACCAAAGTCGTCATAGATATTGTTGTCGTCATCATAGCTGTTACTGTCATCCATCTCATTGTAGTCATAGTCATCATCATTAGTGACTATGTCATTGGCATCACTAAGTATTTCAAGTGGGTGAGTGGCAGCACGTGATGATACAGAGACCTAAAAACGATCAAGTAAAAAGATGATCAGCCATTGTACATGTTTCTGCATTTTTTTAATACAAATAACTCAAAGACCAGATCAGCCCCCACACTATGCAAGTCAGTAGCAGCTAGTGTGCAAGTCAAAATTCTTGATTTCTTCGACCCTCACTTAGGAAATTATTTCTATACACTTGACTAAACTCAAACTAGTAACTACTGCAACTTTACTTAAAACTTGGCTAGTTTCTTCAATAGGACTTAACTAAAAGACCAAAGCTAGTAAGTATCTGGGATTGTAGCTTTTCTTGGACATGTGTTAAGCGAACAGAAATGTTAATATTTAGAAACTCTTCTGAATATATCTGCAAAGATCTAGCATGTCGGCAACAGAAACATACAGAACTGCAGTATACATTGCTTTCAAATAGCATGCAGTAGTAGAAACTGCCATAAATTAGGATACTGCAGCAATAGAAGAATTCAGAGTTTCGATTCAGAACTACACCAGTAAAATTCAGAGTTGCATCTAAGGTGGATCAGCAGAATAAGTTACTGCCTTACTGTGCTAGCCTTATTGGGGCCAAATTTATATTCCTACATGAGCACCCAAGTAAATTTCCTAATCTTTGAAAACTGTGATTTCATACAAAACCATGAAAGAACAAGGATTTCATACCAACAATTGTTGTGTCTCTGCAAATGGCCTCGAACCTCCCCTGTTCTGAGCAACATCATTAGACTTTAGGCGTGAAGCTTGAGCTATCTTTCTCTTTTTCTTGTACGTCTCACTTGTCCAATACTTTGACAGATAGCACCAAGCATCTTGAGCATACATCTTGGTCCTCTTCTCCATCTCCATCTAGCAACACATACAACTTGTACAAGAGGTAGTAAACATACAACAACACATACAACTTCTAAAAGAGGTAGTAAACATTTAGTAGTACATTACTTGTAGCAGTACATTACATAGTAGTGCAGACAAATTTATTTAAGAAAATAGTAATCTAAAAATCATCTGGGTCATTAGGTGCATATTCAGGCAGATCATCTTGGTCCTCTTCTCCATCTCCATCAGACTCTAGATCACCCATATCTTCATCTTGAGCTTCAGTATTTAATCTAGCCAAAAATTCGAGATCAGCTGGACTGGTTATCTCATCAGAGAATTGGAACTATGTTGTCCAGTTCAGCCCCTAAATCAATGACAAAAGAGCCTGGCAGTCCATCCTCTTGATAGAACAACACTTCTGTTGTCTCATTAGGAGGATTTGAGTCATCATTGGTCTCATTAGGCGGAATATAGTTCCGTGGAGACACAATATTTACAACCCACCAATCCATTATGTCAGATTTGTCATTGCATGCATAAGGCAAGTAATAGACTAATTTAACTTGACTCGCCATGACGAATGGTTCAAACGCTGCAAGTCTAGAAGAATGCTTGATTTCCACCAATCCTAAATTTGGAGTACGCCTTGTTCCATCTGGAGTCGGATCAAACCAGCAACAATCAAACAACACCATCTCTAGCTGCAAGTGCCCTTCCCATTTTATTTTTATGATGTCCTTAATAATACCATAGTACTCCAACTCGTTCTCATTTTCATCAATACAGGGCACACAAACTCCAGAATTTATTGTGGTTAATCTGGGTTTTGTTCTTTCATACTCTTCAGAACAAAATCTATACCCATTCACATCATAAACCCCATAGCTGGTCACCATTCTGCGAAAACCAAATGATATTTCACGCAATGCACTATCAATAGTAGGATTCTGCAAGCACTGCATGTCAATAGTAGTAAGAGTGTGTTAGTTTTAGGAGCATATAGATGGCGTTAATGTGAATTAGGTGTATTCAGCAGCATTACATGTTCTCTGAACCATTCAAAGAAGTTAGGACCATGCTGCCCACGACTATTTTTCCATCCTTTCAACCTTAACTCACGGAGCTGGTCGGGTCTTGGTCTAATTCGACTCCTCCAATGTTCCTTATCAAATTTTCTAAGGGGCCAAAAATAAGTTAGCTAGTGTCAACAAACTAGGTACAAAATATACTAGGATTCAAGGTTGAACATGCACGTACAGGAAGAATTTGTCCATCTCTGGCATGTTTGTCAAAATGTATAAAAAAGCAGCCTCATACTTCTCCTGTGGCAGCTCATGAACACCCCGAGGGCTCATGTAACGGCCAGGGACTTGAAAAATTCCAAGGCCGCATGAACTTTTGAAGGTAGCAGCACCATCATCGTAGCAAGGAACCTTGTTTCTAATTGACCGAGCTTGGGATCTAAAAAAGAGAGTGAGGAAATTTGTTGCCTCCTCAACTAATTGAGCCTCAACAATGCAGCCCTCAACACGTGCCTTATTCTGTACTTTGGCTTTAAGTTTTTGGATTTTCCTACATGAACCCAAGAAAGCATTAAAAGAAGGCTTATTTTTGGTAAAGACTTAGTACAACAAGTTATGTTTTTTACCTCTCATATGGATAATTCCAACGGGATTGCATAGGCCCTCCTAGTCGAGCCTCACGAGGAAGATGGATTATTAAATGTTGCATAGGATTGAAGAAACCAGGAGGAAATATCTTCTCTAGTTTGCAAATAAGAACAACAACTTGCTGCTCTAATGAACATATGGTATCCTTGCTCAACTCTTTGGCACACAATTGCCTATATAGAAAGCTAAGCTCAGCCAAACACAACCATATGCTATTCGGAAGAAATCCACGGAATGCAACAGGGAGCAATCGCTCCATGAATATGTGGTAATCATGGCTCTTTAGGCCTAAGATCTTCTTTTGTAACAAATTAACCCCTCTTCTAATGTTGGCTGCGTAGCCATCAGGAAACTTAAGTTCTTGCAACCATTTAAGAATTTTTGTCCTGTCATCCTTACTAATGCAAAATGGAGCTCGTGGACTGTCCCATTTCCCATTTGCCTTCAGCTTCAAATGTAGTGATGGACGATTGCAAATATCAGCTAAATCTTTCCTTGCCTTGGCATTATCCTTAGTCTTGTCTGGTACATCAAAGCAAGTATTCCAAATAGCTTCAGCTACATTTCTCTCATTGTGCATCACATCAATGTTGTGTGGCAGTAACAACTTTTTAAAATATGGAAGTTGCCAAAGCCCAGAAACATGGGTCCAATTGTGCAATTTACCATAGTTTTTCTTATCATCTACGAATTTGCTCATTTGGGCAAAGATTTCCTCCCCTGTTAGAAGCCTTGGAGCCTCATCAAGAACCATTGTATCCTTACGAAATGCATTACTTTGGAATCTAAATTCATGGTTTATAGGTAAGAAACGTCTATGGCAATCAAACCAGCAAGCCTTGTGACCATGACGAAGTGTAAATGCCTTACTATCACTTAAGCACACTGGACATGCAAGCCTACCATGTGTACTCCATCCAGCAAAGTTGCCATAAGCAGGGAAATCATGGACGGACCATAAATAGGCTGCTCGCATTTTAAAAGTTTTCTTGATTGAAGCATCCCAAGTGTCTACCCCTTCCCACAAACTCACTAATTCATCAACCAAAGGTTGCATTAGAATGCCTAGTTTCTTTCCAGGATGTTTAGGACTTGGGATCACAAGGGAAAGAAATATGTATTCTGATTTCATGATTGTGCATGGTGGAAAATTCAATGGGGTGACAAACACCGGCCAACAAGAGTAAGGTGCTGCCATGAAACCAAAGGGGGTAAAACCATCTGTTGCAAAAGCAAGACGCACATTTCTAGGTTCACTAGCAAAGTCTGGAAAGTCTTCGTCAAACTTTTGCCACGCTTCTCCATCACAAGGGTGCACCATTTTGCCAGAAGTGCATCGCTTGTGAGACCGCAATAGCTCTGCCGTGTTCTCATGCAAATATAACCTCTGCAGCCTATCTGTGATGGGAAGGTACCGCAACACTTTACGTGGCACTCGGCCATTACCTTCTTCATAGCGAGACAAACCACAAACATCACACTTGTCTTTGTTTTTATTATCTTTGTAGTAAAGCATGCAGTTATTATAACAAACATCAATTTTGACATATGCCATACCAAGACCCTCAAATAGCTTCTTTGACTGATAGAAGTCCTTGGGCAACTTAGATTCTGGAGGTAGTAGTTCATGGATTAATTCTAAGTTTGCCTCAAAGTGTCCAATTGACATGTTATACTGTGCTTTCAATGCTAGTAGGCGTGCCATAGCAGATAGGGATGAGTGTGATGTATTCTCATGTACTAATTGATCAACATTATGTACCATCCTATAAAAAGCTCGAGCATAGGCAGGTGGCTGCTCGTCAATTGGTGGTGGTGGATGGTTACCAACTAGGCTGGCCAACATTTCATCCATGCGATCAGTTTCAGGAAAACTGTCATCATGTCCACCTTGAACATAGGTACAGTCAAGTCCCTCACCATGTGCTGTCCATATTCTGTAGTCTTCCTTAAAGCCATTTCTACATAAGTGCATCTCTACTGTTAACCTATTGTGCCTAAGACAATTGCGACATGTCGTGCAAGGACACTTAATGGTGCCATCTTCAACTAGATTAGGCATAGAGAATGCACGATCCAAAAACTGGTTGGTGTTTTCTATCCAATCCTCAGAGGGGGCCTGTGTACGGGACCAACCAGTGTACATCCACTCACGTTCCGCCATTCGTTTTGTTCTAGTTTCAATAAAAAAAAATCTGATTTTAGATACAAAACAAATTCACACGGCTATCAAACAAAGAAGAACAATATTTTCAATAGATTTACCAAATACTAAGGCAAATGTGGGGCAACTCTTTAGATTAAATACAATAATATATAAATACACTACACACTTATCTTACATTATGTTGTGCTTACCAGATCTTGCAAAATTAACCCTAGACACAACATAGATTATATACTTCTGATTAAGTTCAGTGCAACACTAAGCAAAACACAATGTGACATGCATCAGGCATCCTCATACGGGTAGATCACAGCACAGAAAATTTGGGGGGGGGGGGGGGGGGGGGGGGGGGGGGGGGTGTGGGAAGATGAAGCTTTATTACCTTACTCCGATTGGAAGCAGGAAGTGCAGATCGGCGAAAGGCAGGACCGTGTCTCCCTCCAAGCTCGGCTCGGCGTCACTGCTGCGTTCTCCTCCAAGCCCAGCCCTCGGCGTCGCTGCTGCCTTCTCCTCCTCAAAGCTTCAACGGAGAACAGGGGTGGAGTCGACCTGAGGGACGGCGGGCTGATCCAGGGCACCGGCGGCTTGAGAGGTGGCGGAGCTCGGTCTTGGATCAGACCTAGGGTGGTGGCGGCCTGAGGGAACTGCGGGGCTCCCGCCGGCCGCGGCGGACGGAGAAGGAAGCGTGGTTTGTGCCAGGCGACGGCGGCAGCCGGAGACGACGGCGTGGCAGCAGGCTAGGCCGGCAGCGGTGGGGGCGCCACGGCCATGGGGGACGGCGTCGGGGGATTTTTTTCTTCGGCACGAGACGGGCGAGAGATGCGGCGCTCTGGAGCGTTTAGGCGCACTAGGGAGGATAGGGTTGGGGGTGGGAGTGTGGGGCTGTATGTTGGGCCAAAAAAAAGCGCGGTCGAGCGCGGGCCTTTTTACTCTTGTAGGCGTGAACGCCAAAAGAAGGGAGGTGGGTTGATGGTGCAGTCGGTATCATGCTACCAGTTCAGGCAATCAAGTTGGCCGGTGGATTATCTAGTACTCATGCTTGATTAAGGAAGAGGTGCTGGGTGTCCGAAGGCTTGTAGTAGTACACGTATATGCATATATACTTAGAAAAAGATATGACTATATACGTATACATGCAAGGTCCATTTGCTATATGTATGTATACGTGATTCCTTTCTGTACATGTTTGGTGAGATTTGTTTTGGCCTGTATTTTTAGGAGACGTAGCCGAAATTGATCAGGAAGCTTTCTTCGGTTGTTCCCCAGTCGCCCTATACACTACCAGAAGCAGGTGTTTTGCTAAAAAATCCCCAAAAAAATAGCAAAAAAAATTTTTTACTGGGGAGGCTCCGCCCGCCCGTCTCCGTCGAAGTCACAAGTCGCGGCATTTTTCGCGTGCTACGCGGCCGGCGGGATTTGAACCCACGACTTCTCCCTCGCGTGTAACCCCCTCTACCACTGCACCACACTGTCACTTGTGTTTAGATTCCGTTTTGATTCCCCATATAATATACTAATCCAAGTGTAAATTGATTGTTTGGGCCCTAAACGAATTCAAATCAAAAAGTTGTCAACTACAAAGTTTCATAACTTTTCGAGATATACAATTTTTATATAGGAAGTTTCTCCATCCAAGGTCGTTTACAAAATTTGAATTTTAAATTTGAGAAATTCAAACATAGTTTTGCATAGCAAGATGATTTCAAATGAAAAAGTTGTCAACTACAAAGTTTCATTGCTTTTCGAGATCTACAAAGTTTATTTTAGTTGTTTTTCCATCCGAGGTCTTTTGAAAAATTCGAATTTTAAATTTTTGAAATTTAGATGCAGTTTTGCATAACAAGATGATTTCAAATTAAAAAGTTTTTAACTACAAAGTTTCATAACTTTTTAAGATCTACAAAGTTTATTTTTGTTGTTTTTTCATCCGAGGTTTTTCGAAAAGTTTATTTGTTCATCTGACAAAGTGATAGTAACATTGTTCACAAATTTTACATCTCTCTTATATAGTTTATGAAACTTTAAAAGTGAGATGTAAGATTTGTGAACAATGTTACTATCAGTTTGTCGGATGAACAAATGACCAAAATAAACGTTGTAGATCTTGACGAGTTGTACAACTTTTATGTTCATGACTTTTTCAGCAAAAATCATTTACTTCTACGAAATGTTGTTTGAAGTTGCCATTTTTTGAAATTCAAATATTGAATTGATAAAACAGAGGCACATGGAAAAAATGACAAAAATAATAGTTCTAAGAACATAATAACTTGATAGAGCATTATTTTAGAAACATTTAGAAAAAAGAATCACCAGATTTGGAGTTAGCACGAGGGACAAAGACTAGTTACAAAATTTCACTGCAGATTAAAAAGAGAAAACGTTGGTTCATGCATGTTCTTCAATTTCTAGTATTTGAGCAATTATTTTTGAACTAAAAAGCAGCCAAGTTTGCATCAGTATTTTCATGACGGTTTTTTTGTGGTATTTTGTGAGAGTTCACCGTCATGAATAAATTTCGTGAGAGTTTGGTATTTCGTGAGAGTTCACCTTCACGAATGGATTTCGTGAGAGTTTGCTAATTTCGTGAGAGTTCACCTTCACGAATAGCTAATTTTCAGGATGGTGTGCGGAGCACTCTCATGACTGTATTTTCATGATAGTTTTTTTGTATTTCGTGAGAGTTCACCTTCACGAATGGATTTTGTGAGAGTTTGCTAATTTCGTGAGAGTTCACCTTCATAAATAACTGATTTTTATGACGGTGTGTGGAGCACTCTCATGAAAATATTTTCGCGGCGGGGATTTACATCACTCCCATGAAAATGATCATTTTCATGAGAGTGTGTTTTCCACTCTCACGAAAAATGGATCCTCTCACGAAATATCCATTTTCTGGTAGTGCACTAGGTATGACGGGTGCATAATGAATAGGTTTCTTAAGATCAGCATTGTGTTGCATAGTAGTAAACCTATTTATAAATTCTGCCTCCTGATCCACTATCATTTTTTTGCAATTGTTCCAAAGTAACCATAGAAGATGGATCACTTATGGGTGGTATTACCTTGGGTGCAGTAGTGGTCGAAGGAGCAGCCAAATCGACAAGCTTGAATTGTGTTACCGCACCTCCATGCCGATCAACCGAACAACTCGCTAGAGCGGCTACTAGATTAGCAGCATTCTTCTCCTCCACCAGCTTGTGAAGATCCTCTAGGAGTTGATCCATGGCTGTAAGATGGATGATATTAGCAGGATTGAACGGATCTGTTGGATCACCCTCCGTCATGTTGTTACTATGGTCTTCAGACATCTTGATTGTAGATTGATCTTTTTCTCCCCAGTGGAGTCGCCAAAAAGTATGTTGACGCCGAATTGGATCACACACCTGCAAGGGCTAGCACATCCGAGGTCGCACATGACCTATCACACGTAGCAAGTAACTCCAAGATTAGCAAGACCGATCGATAGATCAGTGAGGCCGATTTGAAGCCCGTTCTTCGCCAATAAAACTCCAGAACACCTCCCGGGAAGACTCGTTGGGGAGATGCTCGCGAGGTTGTCCTAGGGTCAGCAGGGTCACCTAGAACGCCACCAAATCTCGTAGAGAGACCTGCCGAACAGCAGGAGTTTGGGAAAGTAGGGTAAAAAGGGTAAAAGTTGTAATTTTGATCAATTGGACGTTGGATCTATCAATCGGCCATGATCCTTTGATATATATAAAGGGCTGGTCTTATCCCAGTAGAAAACATATCTCAAACGTGTTTTACAAGTTTCCCACGTCAAAACATGAGCCAGAACCTATTTGGACTCTAACAGGTGTCGGGATACTAGAAAAACTAGCTTAGCCGGATCTAGAACCAGTCTGGCCGGTTTCTGTGGGTCTGACTCAAGGTTGCCGGGGTACTTAAAGAGAAACCGGCCTAGCTGGTTTGGGAAACCGGCTAGGCCGGTTTTGGCAGACTGTGCCAAAAAAACCTCATTTTCTTTGTCCGGACTTTAAACTTGACGATGCAAATGCCATTCTTAATTATTCTGGTGCCTAGAACTTCATAATGGAATCCATTATATGTTTCGGTCACTTTTTGTTGTCAACACTATTCCTATCATAGTGCAAGCCAAGAAAAAGCAATTTTATTTTTGTTAGAATCTTTTCCGGTCCTTTCTAAGCTCTGTGAAAACGCGTGATAGGGTCGTCACACCATCTACTACAATGCATAGTAGAGTGGGCACTTGAAACTTTTGTCAGATCGAGCACTTATTATTTCTGTAGGTAACTATGCTGATCTGCAGAATCAATATTCTACATGAACCGAAGGTTTACTGCAATCCAGCGTGTTGCGTTGGCGCTGGCCTAATCAGGAGCTGGAGGCAGGGCCGTGGCGGTTCAAATGTTGCGTCTTGCTTCTTGTAGTATCGAGTACAGTTGACAGATTCCAGGGAGGCCACCCAAAAGGTGAAAAAGGCGACGCGTTCAAGAATTCAAGATCTACTTGACGTGCACAACCCCCCCCCCCCCCCCCCCCCCCCCCCCCCACACTGGTCTTGTACATGATTTTTTTGTCTGCTATTGCGTGCTGCTTTTTGGTGGGCCGCCCCTGACGTCACTGGATCAACAAACAATTCATGCAACATCCGCGGAAGGAACTGATCCTAGTACTGCTAATAGCATCTTCAACAGTATCTTAAATAAAATACTACCCAAAAATTGATTTTCCAACCTCTGCAAAATATATTGGGAGACATAAAAAAGCTATAACTCTAACCGTTTCTAAAATCTCACGGCTAAAAGATGTAAGGTAATTTTACATCAGGAATCCTGAACTATTTTTAAATCACACTACCCACTTTTATATTTTATTTCTCTCTTGTACATTTGCATCAGAAACCCTATTCTATTTTTTTTCTTCCCCAGGTCCTTCCATCTTCATATTAGCATGACGATACGCGCGCGTAACTTTCGCGCATGGGGTTGTTTTTTTTCAAGTGCCAAAAGATTGGGAGGTGGGTTTAGGAGTTGTTGGAGATGAGTTTTTTCCAATCTTGCCAAAATTTCTGGATTGAGAGATTGTTTTGGGTACTCTTGGAAATGCTCTACTTTTGATGACCGAGGGGGAAAAACCCTACATAAAATTTTCCCTTCAAATCCTCATTCCTGGAGCTCTTGAGGGGGGCTTCTATTTTCTCTGTTACCCGGCCGTTTGACCACGTACCCATTTGGACCTCCCTTGCCCCCTGAGCCCTCTCTTTCTCTCCGTCATGCTTGATAGCCGCTGCCACCCGATCCGGTGTGTTCTGTGACTTTTATTTTCATACTATCCATGTGTGGATATAGTTAAATATTGAGTTCTATGACTTCTTTTGAGGATCCATAAAAATCTGTAATTCTAATATCTGATTAAAATCTACAATGAGACGTGTCAAGAACTGATCTATCTGTTGATGATTACGATGGAAGACCTCTCTCGATTGTCCACATGGTAGTCCTAATCGAGAATTGCAGAGATACATTTATTTAAACTGGGTTATATAACAAACTGCTCAAGATTTCAGTTCACGATTTGATTAGTTGGACTATCGGCTGATTCAGGTTTTAATAAAAATGAGTTTTGTTTCTAATCAAAACTGCATTAACAACTTGGTGGTGCAAATCTTTATTTTTTAGGAAATGGTCAACGGTTCAATGGCCCATAGTGTTGCATTTTTATTATTTTTATGTTTATGAGGAAAAACCAGAAGAAATCACAATGCGAGGTACTCGAAAAAACAAAAAAACGAGGAACTGAACAATAACGGACAACATAAACGGACCTAGCGGATCAAAAAAATGTACCAAGCGAACATGGAAATAGATGAACAAAAGAAAAAAAACAAACTGAGCGGAGTATAAGCTTGTACTTCCTCCATCCTAAAACAAGTGCACATCTCACTTCTCAAGGAGTCAAAATTTTTAAAGTTTTGACCAAATTTATTGAAAAAAATGAAGACAGGGTCAGAGGGTTTTTGTAGCATGGTGGGGATGGCGTGGCACCGTTGATTTTCAGATGCGGTGATTAGCCGATGTCAGATTAGGGTGGTGATCAATGGGGTGGGTGAGGTCATCTTCTCCTCTTATTTCCACGAAAAATAACCCACGCCATGCGCTTTGCTTCTGTCATTTTGTGCTTTCATTGGCTTGACTATAGTGCGTCCATGGATAGAGCATATTGCTTTACTTTTTTCTTGTTTAGAGGCCCCACTAAGAAGGGTGCTGTTTACAAGTCATTTGTCGTAGATGGTTACAATTGTTGGAATAATAGAGATAGATTAAATGAGGATGTAGGTGAAAAATAGTAGATGGTTGGCTTACATCAGTAATCATGAGAGAAAATAGTAGTGCATATTATGTTTGTTCCTTTGCTCATCAACTTAGATACTCATTGGAGTCTTGACTATAAATTTCTTAGAAATGTAGTTAACTTGTTCCAAACAATTATAAAAAATGAAGACAAGGTTGGAAAGACAAGGGGTGTATTGTGTACTTCCAGTCTTTCGAATTTGTCTTCTATTTGCATCTCATGTTGACCATTTTAACTATCATAAATGTCTTGTCAAACTCATTGCAACGGAAAGATCAAGATAATGTGAATGTTGTTAATTGTGTGAGATCTACTAGAAGCCATTTGGATAAGGTTAGACAAAATGAATGGGAGAAAATACTTGGAGAAGTGTATGCATTTGGTGATGAACATGATATTTCCATGTTGGAAATGGAAGAGGCTTACATTGATCCAACTAGGCCAAGGAAAGCATCATTTTCAAGTTGATTGTTTTAATGAAATTCTTGATTGGTTGCTACAAGAGCTTGATAGTTGCTTCAATGAGACTACCTCTCAATTGTTAGTATGTTCAGTGTTGGGGAGGGTACCTTAAGGATACCACCCCCTCTTGCTTGCAGGACAATACACCACCACTCTGGTAGTCGAAGACTCTCTCCCCATTATGTTTGGCTCCTGTTTTTCCAGGCCCATGCGAAGGTTGTAGGCAAAGGTTACTTCCGCCAAAGACGATGCTCGTCTGCAAGATACCCTCCAGATGCAGGCTTCTATGAGGGGTCACGACGACTGTGCTTAGGTGAGGGTTGGCTAGCAGACCAGTTGCCAACCCTCGGGGCGACCACATCCAGCGCGGTACCTTTGGCCCGGAGGGGAGTGGGTGGGCTTGAGAAGGCTAATGACCAAAGTGCCCCTAGATATGCTAGGAATATGCTTTGTTCATCTTGAGAATTGTGTAATTAATCAGAGGGCATCCGTATCCCCTATAAATACGGTGCCCTATACTAGTGACAATAGATATTATTATTGAACGCTATTTATTATTTCTCTATTTTTGTAGCCTCTTTGTATTTTATTCACTGTTTGGGATCTGTTGTCAAGAGACCCTCAGCCACATCTTCAAGGGTCACTGAGGTAGTTGTGAACCCCACAATTGTCGCCATCCTTGGGGACCCCATCAGAACACCAATGGCGAGAAAGGTAGCGCAAAAGCCATCTCAAGCCCCACCTCCACCTTCACCCCGCAATCCTAACGCAAACGTAATCATCCCGGCCAATCCGAGTGCCACAAACAGACAGGCACCACCTTTGCGTAGGACCTGCCACAAAGCAAACCAAGAGGCGCAGGCAGTTGCGCAACCCTCAAGGCAAGCCGCCGACTTGGGGGACTCAACCAGCAACCAACAAGACCAAGATGAGGAGGAAACCTTTTAAGAGGAGGAAGATCTAGCAGAGCTAAACCGGCTCTACAATGAGCTCAATGAGAAGAGGTGTAGAGTCGATGAGATCAAAAGGCAATCCAGGTCTGAGGACATAAGTAAGAAAAGAGTAGAGGTACAGAATGCACTCAGAAGGGTAGATGAGTATCTAGCTGCTCATAAAGGTAATCCGGCCGGCCAACACCCTCCAGGTGACCAAGACCTGTAGCTAGACCCACAACCAAAGCCATGCCACCTACAACCATACTAACACCAGCCACAGCCGAACCCACGCCACCCGCAACCAAATCTATACCATCCAATGCCATACACCCAAGATCGCCGCTCTCCGAAAATCTGCAGAGGCGAGGGTGGCCACATAGGTATAGCCTCCAAAATTTGCCAAGGTACGACAGCAACTCAGACCGAGATAGTTCATCATGAGCTACGAGGCCGCTATCGCAGCCACCTAGCAACTTTAGCCAAATCATTTGTCATAGTGGCTCATGACATAGCACGGAGCTGGTATGCCAACATTCGACACAGCTACAATTGAGAGATCCTTTCAGGCATGAAAATTGTGAAAACATCTTTGTGCAATCGTATGGGTGATCAGTACATGAGTAAGAGTCTGATTTGTTATGTGGAGAAAGAAAAAATGTTGAAAGTTACCATTGATGTTGTAGTGCATCGCTTAATGGGAGATCGCAAATACTAGGAGGTGATGCACTACTTTCATGTTATTATTGCTTTCTAGTTATTGAATCCATCTTTTTTCTAAAATATTTAATTATCTAACTAGCACTTTTGTTTTCCAGTTCTTGAATCCATCTTTTTCTAAAATATTTAATCATCTAACAAGCACTTTTGTTATAGGTAATTGATTCATCGAGGACTCAGACTTAATATATGTATTTTGCCATGCGGATCATATAATTTTTTGGTGTTTATTTGTATATATGTAAACAAAAGTGCTAGTTAATATATATGTATTTTGCCTAACTATTAATATCTCGAGATTCATCATTTTGGTAAGCATTCCTACAATTCTACTGTTTATATATATACTGCTATGTATGTATACAAAGTATTTTTATTGTTTTAGAAAAACATTTGTAGTTTTCAAAACTATGACATATTGCTAAGAATATAGATTTTTTGGAGTTCTAGAAACTCCACCTTAGACCACAATTTCTTATCCTAAAACTACAGTTTCTCCAAACCACAGCTCCAAACGAGGCCTAAAATTGTCGTTGTCGCCGCAGCATACCTTAGCTTGTCTTACTCGCAAAATCATCATGGTGATTTTAACCAGAACAACTGCTCCGTAGTACGGAACATTGGAGGCAGGGAATTAAAATAACCGGTACTTGACCGCAGTAATTTAAGGAGTTCAATTTGAGCCTTTGAGACGAGAGGGACAAAGCGCCGCTTACAGTGTGACGGATTGGAGCTGCGTGTCGAGGAGGTCGCCGGCGTAATAAGGCAAGGCTGGCTGGACTGCTGGAGATTTGCGGAGGCGGCGCTGGTGGACGCCGGCGAGGGGTGGCTGCCGGCGGCCCAGCTGCATGCGCAACATTCTCCTACACAGCAGCGACGGAAGCGCTCTAGTTCTGCGCTCCTCCGATCCCTGCCGCACTGCAGTGCTCAGTCATGGCCACAGCAGCCAAAGACTTGCTGACCTGGCCAAGTCAACTCGATCCATCAAATTTAAAAAGAAATTATAATAGTCTAGCGATCCGCTCGGGCCCATACTGGGTCTTGTACCTCTCGGACTGTGCAATGGAAAATAGTCCATCTTTGTGCAATACCTCGGCTAAAATAAAGGATGCTAGCTCCGATTGCAGTGCGACGATCTCCATGTCTAACAACCTTCGATTTAAATTTCTTGCGCTGTCGTTGAAAAAAAGATGATATCTAAAGGCATGAATGAAAGAGAAATCAGTAGATCGTTTTGTGGAATTATTAACATATATAAATGGTATGGGGATTATACACACCAACTTATCTGCTTCTGGCGATTTTCCGCTGATGTAGCGAAGCATTGTCCACATTGCATAAAACCCGCATTCATTGTTTCCTGTCGGCTGGTCCAGGTGCGGCCCCACCATTTCGACAACCGCGAATGGAACCTCAGTCCCACCGATATGTCTTCTCCGGACACTGTGCCACATTACAAAGTGTTAAAGGGGTTATTAAAATGCGCTATGTGTGATTAGAAAATAATTTGTTATTTGTTACTACGATCGCTTACTTATTGAGCACCGCCCTAGTGGATCCAGATGATGAAATGGTTTTTTCTTTGAGTCCCACACCTCGATCTGATTTGTTTCAAGATTGACAACAATGAAGACGAAATGGTTGTGCAATCACAAAGTCCTAATTAACTAATAATCTTAACTTAAAAAGAAACATAATAAAAAAAAGTTGAGAACACATACTTGCAGTTGTAGGTTAGAAGTAAGTGGGTTTTTTTGTTCGTCACTAAATTGTTGAAAACATCAACCAATGTATCTTGAAGGCCTTCCACGTGTCCTTCCTGGCCTGTGCATGTGTTCTCATTTACTTGTATGGGATCCAAGAAGCCTATGTGATCCTATCTCCTTTTCAATGTGCAAAATTTTGCTATGCACCTGCATAAATCATGGGAAATGCTCGAAAGTTAACAATTTGTGTCTGAAGAGAGTAGTTAATTATAATATCATGCGAGTAAGGTTCTTACATAGTCCACAAAGACAACATTTGTGTATCAAGAGAGAGTCTCTGGTATAGCTGGAACAAGCACTCCCACTCGACATCGAACTTCTCTTCTTCAGGATAATGGTAAACAAATGGGGAACGAATAATAACCTCAAAACCAAAGTCAGTCGTCTCTGTTGCTTGAGCCATGTAATATTCATGCAACTGGCGCTTATATGTTGTCAAATTCTTGAACTCGTCATCGGAAACTAAAAAATTGCCCCTTTGATACTTCATCGTCGGTGTTGCCATCCCATGTGTATCATAATAGATGTTTGCAGCCTCTTCCATGGTTAATTTGGGGTTGTTTTCTACCAACTTTTGTATCTCCCTTTGATCCTCATGGTGTATTTCTTCGGCTTTCTCTGTTTGCCTTTTAAATTCGGACTGCACCCTCCACTTAGGCAGTGAGGCACATAGATTGAAGAATCTAATACAATCGTCCTTGTTTATGTTTGTAGTGAATTTTTGTGCCATCAAGTTTGTAACACTGCCACTGAACGACCTTTTCTTTTGTTGTTGGTCCTCTTTGGGAGCATTAGTGACCAAATCCGAGGACCTTTTCTGCAGCTTCGACGCCCTTGATCTTGTATTCGACTCAGATGGAGGAGGAGGATGAGAATTATTTTCTCTCGAGGCTGACGCAAAGGGACGAGAAGTGGGATGAGGAGGACGAGGAGGAGTCTTCTCTTTTGTCTGGCCTAGTGAAGATGGAGGCAGACGAGGAGGAAGAGAAGGAGACTTTCTCGGGGGTGATGGCAAGGGAGGAGGTGAGTGATCTCCTCTCTCGGAAGATGGTGAGTGATCACTTGCATCTCTGTGGGGCGAAGACTCAGTCCTCCTCATCCTCCGAGGAGACCTGGTGATCAAGCTTAATGAAGCGCTTGCGCCAAGCCACATGAGCGCCCTTGTTCTGACCAAGTTATGGCCTATCTTCTGCTATGGGGTAATCCATGCGTATCTTGTTATACTTCTTATCAACTATTATATCAATGCTGACGTTGGCGTACCGCAGTGGAATTGGGCGGCCATTAATGGTCCCGTCTCTCGTAGGCTAGGCCTAGCCGTACGCCACCTTGTCAATTGTCCATTGTTGACAGATGTACAACCTAACATTGACGGGTTTAGTGATGTTGTCCACTGGATGAGGCGCATTCGCCTCTTCTCCATCGAGCGGGGTTGATCCGCAGCTGCTGCGACCCCTGAAATGTGGGCTAAAGCTAGTTGGAATAGGGTCTGGTGGTACTGGAGGTACTGTTGTTCCTATGGACTGCAAAACTTGCTGCATTCGTGCTTCAACAGTCGCCTCAAGCCGTGCATCAAATCTTTCTTCAATCTCTTTTAGTCGCCTTAGTGTCTCTGCCTCTTGTTCCGCCCTACTCCTCGAGCAGCTCCGGTAAGTATGAGCTTCTTCCTCGAATGATAGTCTCTAAGGAACAACACCGGCTCCTCTAGTGCGAACAGGGTGCTCCCTATTTCTGAGTGCTTGGGTGAGCACGTCTTTCTCCCTATTAGAAGTGCAAGTCCCTTGCCTCACCTCATTAGTTACCTCAGAGATCCTCTAGACGAGGTCGCTCATGGCTAGATTTTGGGAACTAAAGCTCCCATCCAGAGCGTGACGTACCTCCCTCGCCATACAGTATAATATCGATCTAGGTTCTCAATCGGCAGTCTCAACTTGAACACCTTCTTCAGCAAGGCATGCCATCCTATGAAGTTCTACTTCAAATTCTGGCATCTTTTTGGCATAGCCACGAGAGCCGAGATGATGAGGATTCGTCGCTTTCTGCGAATTCTCCTTATTCTTCCTGCTTAGCTACAAGTACTCCTCGAATAACCTATATTCCTTGAAATCCTGCTAGAAGTTCCTTTGCTTGGTGTACTCTCCACCATCAAAATCTGGCTCTTTACCTTTGAGGACATATTTCTTGTACAATGTCCCCTTGAAAGTCTTGAAGCATGTACCCATGATTTCTTTTGCTTTTTTCTTCACTTGCTCTCTGTCATAGTCCACTGGGAAAGTGAAATATTGTGGGATCATGTTCTCCCATATGGCATCCTTCTCACTTTCAGGAACCTTCCACTCATCATTATCTTTTCCAATCCACTTCCTATACTTAATTGGGATGAAATCCCTTACAAGCAACTCGAGGATAGTCTTGTATTTTGTGATAGCTATTGACGGTGCAACTGGCTCCCCAAATTGGTCAAACTCTGTGATGTGCCAATGTGCATTCCTACCCGTAGGTAGCTGTGACACGCCTCGCTTCGATCTAGCATTCTGGCTACCCAAACCCTCTGGCTCAGTGACCAACAGAGGCTCCTGCTGGAGACAACAATTAAACTAATAAGACTCTGAATTGATTAGCATGTGTGGCTATATAGTCACATGAGACCTAAGTTACCTGGCCATCTTGGTCATCTTGACCTAGGTTGAGACAATGGTCGGGCTCCATGACTCCACGCTACCCACCATTCTGATTGACATCGTCACCGTTTGTCAGATCATGCAGCTCTCTCGTCCCAGAGATATCAACCGCTTCTTGTTGCCTCTCAATTCATTGGCGACGGGTTACCATGTGACGACGAGTCATGGCTGTGACATGATCATGGTTAGTTTGGGTCATATACAACTACTAGTAGCATCTGTGCATATAACCAATTAGTAGAGAGATTTAATGCAAAGTCTAATAATAAGTCCACATATTGTTCACCTAGAACAAATTCATTGTCCACCTGCTATTCTCTGAAAACAAAGCCTAAATGAACTTACAAATAAGAAAACCAATGACCATAGCACTAAAAAAAGCATGACATCTTTCGAAGAAGAAGGAGCAATTCTCCTAATCTTCACATCTCTGGCGGGTGGCTTCTCTTCAATCTGAATTTCTGGCTGATGGCCAAGGTTTGCACTCCTTGCACCATAGTAGGCCCTCAATGCTTCAACTTCTGTGTTGTATTTTTTGTACAAATTACCAGGGTAGTGATTTACTTGAGCATAGCAATCTTCCCAGGTTCAATAGATCCCAGGCACACGACCAACATGCACTACATACCATGTCATGGTTGCCTATACATGTACCCAAATTAGTTTGATAATGCTATGTCATTATAATATTGAAACTTAAATTTCTAACACCACTAACTCATGAATTCCAACATCTAACTCATTTCAAGGACACTTTGAGCACCAGTCAAATTTTAAGTTTTTAAAACTACTACACTCGGTTTCAATATTCCACCACACGTAAGAAATACATACAGTGTTTGCCTCTATTATCAGAAAAGCTAACATATATAGGGTCACATACATAGGGTATGAAACATATTCCAACAAATGTAATAAACATATACAGTGTAAGCTAACACTACAGCATGAACTAGAAAGTTAAGTATTACATATATCTCTTAAGTTTAGGTGCTCACATACATAGGGTCACCGATTCAAATATGTCCTAACGGTCACATCAACAAACACATAGGGGCAGCGACCGACGCACTCACCGTCATAGAGTTTTGCGGGCGGCGGCAGTGTTTAGGCGGTGTCGAGGAAGTCGAGGGCACGGGCATGGCGGACGGCGTCTCACGTGGTAGGGACGGTGGCGAGGGCATTCCTCACTACCGCCGACGAAGAATGGAGGCCATGCTACACGAACAGGGAGGGTGTTATCCTTAGAGACAATTCATCGAACACCTAAGGGGCAGTGAGAGGGAGGCACACATCGTGTTCGTGGGGACGCCGCTCTCCATATGCTCCTATGTCGTCGGACAGTTGGAGTGGTGGACCACGGGATGAATCACGTTGGCGTGGAGGACATCGGGGTGGAGCATGCCGGCGCTGAGCACCGCGGAGTGGAGGACCTCGGGGTGGGGATGGTGTCAGGCGGCTTCGGCTCGGCCGGGCCACACGACCACGCCGGTGTGGAGAAAGAAGAGCGCGCGAGGGCACCACACGACGCCCGGGTGGCGCGGGGTGGTGGCGGTGGTGTCGGGTGGCCGCGATGGTGCCGGGTGGCCGCGGTGGCGCAGGCTGGCGGTGGCGCGTGTGGCCACGGTGGCAGTGGCGCGTGTGGCCACAGTGGCGTGGGGAGGCCACGGTGGCACGGGTGGATGACGGTGTCGTGGAGGGAGGCAGACGGTGGTGCATGGAAGACGGCGTTTGAAATGGGGGAATTTTTGGCCGCGGCCGCACGCGGGTTATATACACAGGCACCATCACTGCGGGGTGGCTTTGGAACCGGCAGTGATGAGAAGTGATGAAATGGGGGAATTTTTGGCCGCGGCCGCCTACGGGTTATATACCCAGGCATCATCACTGCCGGTTCACCTGTGGAACCGATAGTGATGTATCATCACTGCCGGTTTTATATCTGAAACCGACAGTGATTTCCAACATCACTGCCGGGTGGATCTAGAACCGGCAGTGATGTACATGTATAAAAAATATATTCATTAGAAATTGAATAAATAGAATCGTGTGTATTCCTTTGTCGAAATGGCTTGAAATTTTTTTGACAAGCATGTACACCCAAATTATGGCCCCACGCAAGATCTTAGGTTTTTCTTACCATTTTTACTATTATTTTAATTTTCTCTTTGCTCAAAGAGAAAAAAGAGGGTGAATTACATCATCGACCCAATAGATTTTTTCATCTACCTCCTCAAAATTCTGATCCCTAGGACACATAAGATCCTGTGAAAAAGTTTGGGACCATTCCGGATCGTTTCGGGGTAGACTGAGTTCAACCTATAATTACTCGATGACGTCGCGCGGAAGTTCATTTAAACCATAGAAAGTAGCAAACCAACTCTGAAAAATCAGAAAGTCGGTGTTTCCTTTACTCGTGGCACTTGTAAGTCTGAGAAAAAGTTTGAGACCAATGTGACACCATAATGTAGATTTATAGTTGCCCAACAAACGTTAAATGAATTACAATAATTAAACACACAAGCCATAACAAAATTGCAAACCTAGCTAAATAAACATTAATTACTATCAGAATCACTCCCGGGATCGATCAAGCCACGCACATTAATATACCTCTGTAGCCATATATTGTAATTGATGTCACGGATTATGTATCCGCTTGCATCAATGACGGTCAATGCCCGTATGAGTGCACTCCCTTTTGCCTCACAATGCTGAAAGAATGGTCGGCCATAGATGTAACCTACTGAACGGCCACTACCCCTATTAGTCATCCTTATGTAGTATTGGCGTCCTTCGGCAGTGAGCTGGCCGAGGTTTCCATTGCAGAAGTCCCAATCATACCTGAGTTGCTCCGTAGCTTGGTCTAGAACGGCCGACAAGCCACATGCAGCATAGGTAAGGTCCTGGAGCTCAATCTACATGCGGAGAAAAACACAAAAAATTAGAGAATGTTATTACAATAATAAAGAACAAATAACCACGACTGAGTATAAGTGACCATTTTACCACATCGGCACGGTTGAAGCTCGCATACATTTCGCTTGCTTGCAAAACGGGGATATCACCAGCATTCAAAGCAAGTGCCTTGAAGTGCGAGAAATCAGGCACATCATAGCAAACACGTCGAAGTGCCTCTAAACAGAAGCGCACGGCACTGAACTGGGCGCTTGTCACGTCCGGGCTTGGTATCCCCGTCTCGTGGATAAGGTTCTGATGATTTGCACCCCTCGAAGGGATGTAAAAACTCAGTTCACACGTCCATAGCCGACCACTTGCATTAGATACCATGTTCTGGATGATTTCCGAGATAAAGATCCAGCTAAGTGCGGTTCGCAGCCAATCTATCTGGGATATAGTCTGCGACATATATATATATATATATATAAACAATGATATTAAACTAATTACACTTATTTGTTAGCTTCAAAAAACAAAAAGATATTGGAAAATATTTCATAGAATAGCTGGAAGAGGGAATCGTCGAATGGCCACATCAGGAGCGAATGCCTCATCGCCAGCGTAGAAACCTGGCACTTGTGGTGGGGGAGGTCTAGCTGATTGATAAAATGCAAAAAAAAATGTGTACATAAATATGTGCTCATCGCCAGCTGATCGAATACAAGGAATAAGTATATATATAAATAATCTATAATGCAAAGAATTATATATAAATGTAAATATACATAATGCATCTAGAATATTGGAGAAGAAAACATATCAATACCAATGGAATATCCAGGAGCCATGACCAAATCATGTACATAGAGAGAGTGGATTTGTGAGAAGCGAGAGTGAAAAAATGAGGCTGTGAGAGAGTGTCTGGGTGGGTGGGATGTATGTGGCCGGCGGTTTGTCTTATATAGGGAGTGCTGGTCTATCACTGTCGTGTCTTAGGTTGAACCGATAGTGAAACACCTTTCACTACCGGTTTATAGAAGGAACCGACAGTGAAGATAGCTTTCACTGCCGGTTTTTCTCAAAAACCAGCAGTGATGTGCCTGACACTCAGCTTTTTGAATGCATGCATGCAGCAATAAATGCTGCCATGTATGCAGTACTATTATTGGCGACATGTTACGTAAATAAAAATATTAATCCTCAGAGGCTCCCTAGCCCGGCACCAGCCATTTTATAGGCCTATCACTATCGTGGTTTGTGGAAGCAGTGCTCCTGCTAGGATATCACTGTCGGTTTTTCATTGAAAATCGACAGTGAAAGGGGTCAACAGTGCTGATTTACGAAACCGGCAGTGATTCCTAATATCACTGTCGGTTTTTATAAAAAAACCGACAGTGATAGCCCCTTAGCACATCTTTTAATTTTTCAAAAGCAGAGCCACGGCCAGTGATAGGATTCGAACTGAGGGTGCATTGTTCACAGTGGCAGGCTTTAACTGTTGGGCTATGAAGGTGATTACATCCAAGAAGGTTTTTGCTTTTTTTATCTGTTTAGTGCTAGTAAATACAATTAATTTATTATAAAATAATACAAATATTTGTTACTTCAATATGTAATTCCATGATAATTAATTAATGGTCTATAATTATCAAATAATAGTGTTTGTGAACATCAGCGCAACATTCGATCATATAGTCAATAATTTAATTTTAGAGAAGCTGACAAAATATAAATTAGATTACATAGTTGGGAACAGCTATGTAATAATGATTACATAGTTAACAATAATCTAACTAAGGTGCATCAACAATGACGGCCTCATCGTGATCATGCGGTATGTAAGCAGGTTAGTCACCCTCTTCAAGGATACGTAGGGGTACGTTCACCCTGAATGGAGGCATTTCCTGATAGCCCTTGTAGTCTTCTTCGTCCGTGAGTCCATCGACACCGACAATCTTTCTTTTCCCTTCTAGGACTACTTTTAGCCTTCCATTTGTCTTGATGTCCTTTTCATATAAGACTTGCATAACATCTCTTGCAAGGACGAAGGGGTCATCTTTGTATGCGGTCTTAATGAGATCAACGGCAGTGAAGCCTTCGCTGTCGGTGGTGATTTCCTCGAGCCGGACCCACTGGCAGTAAAAAAGAGCTTCCTTCAACGGATCGTAGGCTAGCTCCCATGTCTCCTCTATGAAACCATAATATGTTGCCTCCACATTGCCATTTTCGTCGTGAGCATCAAAACGAACACCACTGTTTTGGTATGTGCTCTTTCCATCTTGCTTTTTTGTGTAGAATGTGAATCCATTTATGTCATACCCTTGGTACTTAAGAAATGTACTCGAAGGTCCCTTGGCTAAGGCATCTAGTTGATTACCCAACTTTATTCCAAGCAAGTGGCGTCGCAACCAGTTGACAAATTCCTCCTTATATTTTTTTACCCAGCCAAGCCTGTGACCTGCTCGGATTCTGAAGTTTGCAGTGATTGCTTGTGCTCCTCAATGTATGGCATCACACCCTCAGCTTGCTGCAGAACAGCGAATTGTGCCAGTCTGAAAGAAATAGGGTCATCCACTGTAACAGATTTCTCCCCAATCATTCCTTTACCACATAGTCTTCTCTCGTGATGAGATTCTGGAACTCCGACCCTTTTGATGTCCAGATAATATGTGCAGAACTCAATGGCCTCCTCCATTGAATATCCTTCAACCATACCCCCTTCTAGCCTGAATCTGTTCCTAACATACCTCTTGAGGACTTTCATCAACCTTTCGAAAGGGAACATCTGATGCAGGTACATTGGGCCAAGGGCTCTAATTTGGTCAACAAGATGAATGAGCAGATGCAATGAGATATCAAAGTAAGTCGGAGGGAAATGCATTTCAAGCCTAACGAGAGTTTCGGCTATGTCCCGCTGCAGCTGATCTAGCGTCGACACATCAATGACCTTTCTTGAGATCATGTTGAAGAACAAGCACAACTTTATGATTGGTGCGCAAACCTTTGGGCGGGGGATACCACGCAGAGCAACAAGGACCAACTGAGTCATAATGACATGACAGTCATGGGCCTTCATAGGGCCATAGTTGAACTCGAGTTCTCTCATGTTCACTAGCCTCTTCGGGTTCGCATAGTAGCCCGTCGAAACTTTGAGTTCATTGAAGAAAGAAATAAGGGCACACTTTTCTTCCTTCTTCAGTGTTCATGATGCAACCGGAAGTTCGAACTGGCCATTCTCTAGCTCCATGGGATGCAGCTCCTTTTTGATTCCCATGTGTTGCATGTCCAAATGTGTGGCTAGTGAATCCTTCGATGTCCCCCCGGTGTCCATCAAGGTGCTAAGCGTGTTAGCGCACATGTTTTTAGTGATGTGCATGGGATCAAGACAGTGGCGTACACTCAAAAATGGCCAGTAAGGTAGTTTCAGAAAATCAATTTTTTCTTCCAAATGCTCCCATTAGGCATTGCTACTGAATTGTCCCCCTTTCCAAGGACAACCTCCAGTTTGTTGAGTTCTCAAAGTATCACAGGCCCATCTCGATATTTTGGAGCTAAGCGTTTCTCAATAGTACTGTTGAAATCTTTTCTGTTCCTGCGGAAAGGGTGATCCTTAGGTAGTGTCGGCATTCTAGAATAGGGGGTGTCTAGAGATAGGACAAGTGAGTGATGCTGCACGTTGGAGCCTCCGATGGTGTGCAAGGTAGACACAAGATGTATACTGGTTCAGGCTGAACGTCTCTACTTCTAGTGCTCGCTGTTGCTCGTGTTGCTTTGCACCGAAGTGCTTGTAGTAGGGGGATACAAGCTGTTCGAGAGAGAGATAGCTCCTAGGTCTCTGTGTGTGGGTGTGTTCGAGTGTTTGAGTGTGTGCTTAGTACATTGTCATTGCGTGGTGTCGTCCCACCATTTTCTGGTCGAGGGTCCCTCCCTCCCCTTTTATAGTATGCAAGGGAGGGGTTGGGTTACAGCGTTTGGATGTACGAAAATAGAAAGAGAATGCCTAAGGTGCTCCCTATTCCTAGCTTTCCTCTCGATTCATGCATTCACACAGTCATCGTCACGGTGGTGGCAGGCCGTGGCTGTGATGACGCGGTGAGGCCATACCCTGACACGGTGTCATAATGAAGAAGATTTCGTGGCCCTGAAGCTACGCCGACAAAAAGGTGGGGGCCTGGATGGCCGTTGCTCCCCATCCCATTGAGGTGGACATGGTAGGGTGCGGTGTAGCGTAGCTTCTGCCTGTTACTGCCATGGGGGGCGAGAAAGAACTGTGGAAGCCTTGACCGGACTATGAATCAGGTGTTACAAGTTCCCAGGCAATCCTGCGTGACGCGGTGAGCTCCTGTTCCTTAGCAGGAAAGGGTAGGGGCCCGTGCATACCCGTGGCAGTATGTTATAGTGGGGGGTCGAGCGAAGCAATAGCTGTGCAAAGGGATCGAGCGCCTTGATGACGTCATAGGGATCGGGCACCTAGATGACATCATGGGGGTCAGACGAGATGGAGAGGGGTCGAACGAAGCGGAGGAGCGCTGGGGGGCTCGAGCGCTTGTCCTTTGGCTTTGGTTTTGAATAGATTAAGCCCTGGGCCGGCTGTGATGGGCCGTGGGTCGTAATATTGCCTTGGTGGGTGGTTTTTGCGGTGAAAATGGGGTACCCTATTTTGCTGGTACCCGACAGTAGCCCCCTGAGCCTTTGGAGGAATAAGTTTTATTCCTTTAGAGTCTTAGAGATGTGCGGGTAATTTGTTTTGTGTTCTCGAGGATTTTTTCAGTGGGTGCGCACGAGCGCACCCGCCGGGTGTAGCCCCCGAGGCCTTGGTGGGGTAGTGTACCCCTTCAAGGGCTGAGATTCGAGCGTGCGATCGTAGAGTTGTGGACAACCTTGGCCATTCACTAGGTTGACAAGGTGGGGTTAGCCGTTGTGCCCTTGCTCTATGAAAGTTGGAATGCTTCAAAGAACGGGCATCCTTGACCAGCTGTTGGCTGGTCGCGGTGGGGTCTGCCCCCAAGCCCCTTCTCTTTGCAATGGTTCTTCGTCCCAAGTCCTTCGATTTCCTCCGTAGGCCTCTGAAACTTGGCTTGAAGTATGTGGGTCATCCCAATCACCGTCTGCCGGCTCTTGGTATAGTTTTGGTGTATTCTGTTGGGTCCAAGGAAGACATTTCTGGGTGAGTCTTGGTGAAAGGCGTCTTTCCTTTTACCGTGACCCATGGTCGGCCCATGGATGTGCTGGTGATTAGTTGTGTGGAAAGGAAGGTGAAAGGATGCAGTGGTGGTTTTTGTCAGAGGTAATTGAGTGTGGTTTTGACGCGTCGTGGCTTGGTTGGTGAAAAAAGTGGGCGATGGTTTGTGATTTGGAACTTCATGGTCTTGGTGAGAGGAGGGGATGGCAGTTTGTGAATCGAGACCACATTGATCACCCTGGGAGGCTGTGGAACCGAACGGTCGCTTAGGGTTTATTTATACCTCGCTCAGAGCCTGACCCTTTCACTATCCCTGCCTTCCCTTTCCTATTCCCTCTCTCACTTAGTTCAGCCCTGATGGAGCACGGTGACTCATTGAGGGGGTCTCAAGCGTCCGAGGAGGTGGACAGCCCCCTGGTGGCGCAACGGCGCCATACTAATGACCGAGCCTTCGCTGAGTCTGGCCACCTGCTGAACACCGGTGGCCTCTTTCACATTGCTATCAAAGCTCGGGTGACCCATCAGAGCCGGTGGTGGAGGCGGAGGAGCGAGCGCTGGCGGGCGTCATGGCAGCGGACGTCGAGGAGAGGGCGGATGCCCTCATCAAGCAGCTTGAGGACGCCGATCAGCATGGTGTTCATACGTATTCTTCCTCTTGTTTCTAGTTTCTTTTGTGCTTTTGTCTGATAGAAATGGGGTTTTTTCACCAGAGGTGACGACAGAGCTAGAGCATCTTCGTGCGGTGGCGGACGCTTTCCTTGACTTCCTGGGGTTGCGCCAGGCGCCCGGGAGGACCTCCTCTAGAACACACACCACCGTGTCCTCGACACCATCAAGAGCGGTGTCCGTCGTGGTACTAGGGTTGCCCTAGCCATGGCGAAGGTGTCGGTGGAGGCGGACCTCACCGAAGTCAATGGCTTCCCTGCGGGGGAGGAGTTGCGCGCACTACGAGGCCCTGGTAGCACGCTACAGCCTAGCGAGGGAGGTGGTGGCCACTCATGTTTCTGCTACGGAGTTGCTGGCGAGGCTCCCCCTCATTAGGGTTTTTTTTTGTGTTTTGCTTTGCTTGTGGTGCATCGATGGTTTTTATTCTGTAATGGACCTTTTATGATGAATTAATCGATGTTTAGTTTTATCGCTTTTGTTTACATTTTTGGGTTAGCATGTGGTTAGTATAAAATATCACCGGAGCATCGCCGGCGGCGAGTTTGGCAGGGTTCCCTGTGAGGAAGGAACCGCTCCTAGGTGCGCGTAGCATATTAGGGTCGATGTGACTACTGCCACTGCCGCGTCCTAAGATGAGGTTGGTGTCCCTTAACACCGACGCATGAAAGGGACAGCCATCAGCCAGACTTTTTTGCCCTTGGGTGCTTCCAAACATTGGGCGATCACCCGGGGTAGACGTCGTACCTGTACGTGGGCCTCGATGGGCCTTTGAAATAAGAAAGTAGTTATGCGTATGAATCTAGGCCTCCAAAAATCTTTGCCCATGTGTCGATCCGATCAGGAGGCCCAATGCGTTCCCCTCGCGCTTCTTTTCCACAAAGAAGGAGGGGTTGGACAGCGGCACGTCATCCCTCTTGCCTAGGGTTGAAACGTGGTGCCCATTTGAGTTGCTAATGGGTTTCTCAGTTTGAGCGGGGCCCTGGTTCCCATTCGATAGGGATCCAACAAAGGTAGCTAGTGATCGACCCCAAACTCTTGACGACTGGGTAACCAGGGTCGTTCAACAGTCCCCGGTGGCTCGTTGCCTTTTTTCAATAAAATACCCTAGACCAGTGTTCATCAAGACTCGAACATGGATCAAAGAGTCCCATATGGTGCTCGGTGCAACTGGGTACTGGCTGCTAGTGTGCCACTCCTCATTCCATCCCTCACTCTGTTGGCTTGGAGCGATTGTCAAAACCCCTCCATAAGGCCAGCATACGAACTCCAGAGCCAGATTTGGACCGTATGCAAATGATGCAGTATGATGCGTGTATGACCATGATGCATATGATGACTTTGTATACACAACATTGCAAGGGATATGAAGAGCAACTTAAAGGAAGATTTTTAAGAATAGCTTAATAACAGTATTAATAATGAAAACAACAGGAGGTGGGCTCGGCGATTGTTTTACCAACTTCTGTCTAGGGACCTAGTTGTTCCCTTTATGGCCATGAAAGTTCATGGTCGTCGAAGCGATCAACGAAGTCATCATTGCATGGCTCGTCATCGAGGAGGTAGTTGCTGATGTGCAAAAAGCATTGCATCTCTTAAAGCCTGGTGAAGTTAGTGCCACCTTTGTCATCGTTGTCATTGTCGGAGTCGAGGAAGTCAGAGTTGGAGCTTGTCTCGGCCGACGCTAGGACATCGGCGATGGAGCGCATGAGCTGTTGGGGTAGATCCTCCAGTACCTCTCCTGCCTCTAGATTGAGATGATAGATGTATGTTGATGATTTATAAACCTTCTTGTCATGGCAGGGCTAGCCAACTCATGGTATGATGGGGTAGTTGAACTTGTCAGGACATGTGCCCTTCAATTCGTCGGAGCGGAGTCATAGGTTGGCCACCGGCTCGGAGAAGCTGGTGGGCTCGCCGGTCAGTGGAAGGAGGTCGAGTTCATAGCCCTCCCCGACGACAATGAACTCAAGGCTCCCAAAATAGATGTGGGAGCCCGGAGCGAAGTTGATGTCGTTTCTGTCCATCGGAGACTTGGTGGAGTAGAATGTGACGCGCAAAGTTCCCCTACCTGGCGCGCCAACTATCGGTGTTCTAGAATGGGGGGTGTCTAGAGACGGGACAAGTGAGTGATGCTGTGCGTTGGAGCCTCCGATGGTGTGCAAGGCGAACACAAGATGTATACTGGTTTGGGCTAAACGTCCCTACTCCTAGTGTTGGCTGCTACTCGTGTTGCTTTGCACCAAAGTGCTTGTAGTAGGGAGATACAAGCTGGTCGAGAGAGGGATAGCTCCTAGGTCTCTGTGTGTGGGTGTGTTCGAGTGTTTGAGTGTGTGCTTAGTACATTGTCATTGCGTGGTGTTGTCCCACCGTTTTCTGGTCAAGGGTCCCTCCCTCCCCTTTTATAGTATGCAAAGGGAGGGGTCGAGTTACAACATTTGGATGTTCAAAAATAGAAAGAGAATGCCGTAAGGTGCTCCCTATTCCTAGCTTTCCTCTCAATTCGTGCATTCGTACAGTCGTCGTCGCGACGGTGGCAGGCCGTGGCTGTAGATGACGCGGTGAGGCCATACCCTGATATGGTGTCATGACGAAGAAGATTTCGTGGCCCTAAAGTTGCGCCGGCGAAAAGGTGGGGGCCTAGATGGCCATTGCTCCCTGTCCCATTGAGGTGGACATGGTAGGGTGCGTCGTAGTGTAGCCTCTTCCTGTTGTTGCCGTGGGGCATGAGAAGGAACCGTGGAAGCCTTGACTGGACTATGAATCAGGTGTTACAAGTTCCTAGGTAGTCCTGCGCGACGCGGCGAGCTCCTGTTCCTTAGCAGGAAAGGGTAGGGGCCCGTGTGTACCCATGGCAGTATGTTACAGTGGGGGGGTCGAGCAAAGTAGTAGCTATGTAAAGGGGTCGAGCGCCTTGATGACATCATAGGGCTCAGGCACCTGGATGACGTCACGTGGGTCGAACGAGACGGAGAGGGGTCGGACAAAGCGGAGGAGTGCTAGGGGGCTCGGACGCTTGTCGTTTGGCTTTGGTTTTGAACAGAGTAAGGCCTGGGCTAGCTGTGATGGGCCATGGGCCGTAATATTGCCTTGGTGGGTGGTTTTTGCGGTGAAAATGGGCTACCCTATTTTGCTAGTACCCGACAGGTAGGAACCTACGGTGTCCCATATAAACTATCTTTGAGTTATTTGGCAGTTGTACCGCATCGGTGTCATCCAAGCACTCGACACATCTAGTATAGCCTTTTGTCTTCTCTCTGTACAAGGAACCTTGCCTTGGAAGGTCGGTGATTGTAGCGATAAGTATTGCCTTTATTGTGACATGTTCCTTTTTGTACTAGTTCCAAACATCCTCCACACCCTTTTCAAACATCTTCACAAGTTCATCGATCACTGGTTCAAGAAACACATCGATGTCATTCCCAGGTTGTCTTGGCCCTTGGATCAGTAGTGGCATCTGGATGTACGACCGCTTCATACATACCCAAGGTGGAAGGTTGTATATACAGAGCATCTCTGGCCAGGTGCTATGATTGCTTCTAACCTGGTTGAATGGATTCATCCCATCTGTACTCAAACCAAACTAAAGGTGCCTTACCTGTCCATCGATGTTCTTATAGAACATAGTATTGATAGTCCCCCAGTCATGCCCATCGATGGGGTGCCTCATCATTGTATCTTTCTTACGCTCTTTTCCATGCCAGTGCAACAGTTTGGTTGACTTTGCACATGCAAATAGCCTATGCACCCGGTGAGCTATAGGGAAATACCAAACGACCTTTACGGGACCTCCTCTGGTCTTGGTACCCTCATCTAAGGGCCCTTCCTTATAACATGGAGCTTCACACTTGGGGCACTTGTCCAAGTCTTTGTATTTTTCTCCACGGTATAATATGCAATCATTGGAACACGCGTGGATTTTTTCAACCTCAAGGCCGATGGGGCAGATCATTTGCTTGTCCAAGTATGTCTTTTCTTGCAACTCGTTGTTTTCTTGGAGCAATTTCCTTATTATATCTAACAACTAATCAAAGCCTTTATCGCTCAATCCATTTGTCGATTTGAACCCTAACAGCATGATGTTGGCTTCCAGTTTGCTCATTGGACAGTTCTTATACAATGGTGTTTTGCCATCCTGTCTCATTTTCTCAAGCTTTCTCAGTTGTCTTTCACGGAGACATTGGGTCTCTACATTACGTAGCAGCTAAGAAATGCCATCATTATCCTTAGTGTCGTCAGCTAGTGTGTTCCTAAACACATCATTAACTATGGGCATAGGTTCCGTGTTGACACTAGGTTCCTCGTCAGCATCGTAGATGGCTATGTTAGGCATGTCCACATCATCATCGTTTTCCTGCAGAACATCCACACCAACCTCGCCATGCATAGTCCATATCATATAGTCTGGCATGCATCCCCTGGTAATCAAGTGCGATCATATAGACTCAATTTGACAAAAGTTTCGTTGATTCTTGCAATCTTTGCATGGGCAGAAGACAGGGTTCCCATTCCTAGCATGGGCCTTGGCATCGGTGATAAACTAGCTAATGCCATGCATGTACCACTTGTCCGTTCAGGATAGACGCCTCCACTCTCGATCCATCTCTACACAAAAAAATATTGATATGGTAATTATAGAGAATTAAGAAGTCGAGCTTCATGAACAACAATTGTAGCTCAAAAGTACCATTTTTGGAAAACATTATTGTACAATAATAATTGGAATTTTGAAATTGGTAGCCCCGGCCATATAAATGAAGACACTATTTTTAAAATAAAATTAAAATTGGGGATTTGATCATGAACATCAATGTAGCTACAAATGCTCATCAAAATTGTAAAATAATCTACTCAATCTACTCCTTATAACAACAACTAATTATAGCATCACATACTAACAATCATCTTGACCAAACCATGTAATTTGCTAGGAATTCAAATGGGTTGATGATATATAGACCCCAACCTTTTTTACAATGGATTCTCAACAAATTGCTTGAAGCCCTCCACAAAGTCCAATTGGAAATTGCTCTCTAGGATGGAGAAAGAACTAGAATGATAATCAAGCAATGTAGCCATCAAAACAAAGCTAATTAATCAACAAAATCAAGAGAGTGGATGCTTGTTACTAACTTTAAAGCAAAAAGATCAAGCCACTCTTCAAAATCCAAGAGCAAGCTTCGTAGAGAAGAGCAGCCACAACAATGGAGGGAAGGGCCCAAACGCGCGCTCTCTTGTGTTCTCGGGATGGAAGACAGAGACAGGAGGAAGGAGAGAAGGGCTATGGCCTTTTGTGTAGTCAATATATCACCGTCAGTTCACGACATAAACCGACAGTGATAACACTGCACCATTGCCGAGTCAAGCTAAAAATTGTTAGTGATGTGTTGCCGATGAGCTAATACCAGTTTTTGACACGAACCAGTAGTGATAGCTGACATCACTACCGGTTTAATCCTTCCCTCAATTATAGGCTAGGTCGAGCTACCTATCACTGTCGGTTCTAGGTTTCAACCGGCAGTGAAGAGATATCACTGTCGGTTGTCCAAATTCCAGCAGTGATGGCACTGGCAGTGAAGCCCAAATCTGGGTAGTGAGAACTAGCATGTCCTACTAACATATTTTATCTAATATTAACCTATTTCCACATGTATTGGAGAAATTAGTGTTTTGTAGGACATATGTTGGAATAATACAAAAAACATGCTCGAAGTACACAAGAAACACAATAGAAAATCATCTGACGCGAGCACAAGGGGGAGAAGGCCCACAAATCAGAGTTGCTGACAGCAATTAAGGCCCAACCCCGAGGATCATGAAGGGGACCCACCTGCTAGCCACCACAACAAAGTCGGTCACAGGGAGGCAATAGCTGGGGTCGGCCGACCCCCTAGCCGTGCCTCTCGCCCCCATCTGCCACGTGGCGCCTCCTCGTGAAGCCTCTAAGGCGGTTGCTTGCGGGATCCCCTAGAATATTCCCTGCAAACTGACCTTTAGAGTAAAATAAGTAGAGGAAGAGGCTCCCCCACTCACACACACCACACTTGAAGCCTCTCTCCCTCTCTACTCTTGTAGTTTTTACCTTTGTAGTATTTTGGAGCTAGGCAAGAGCATCATTGGAGAGCTTGAACATCTTGGAGTTGTTCGATATGAGAAATATCAGCAGCTCCCTTATGGCCTTGTTCTCAATGTATCATTGTTGTTATGCCTATGATTTGGAGTTTGGTTCACATGTTATTAGTTTAGCATATGAATCACTATGCTCAATTAGTTATGCAACATACATGTTTAGGCTAGTTGATCTAAGCTACGGTGGTGGTTTGTTGTCCGTTCTTGTAACAGATGCTCTAGTAGAGGACTCCTAATAAAGATGGAAGTTCCTGGGTGATGCTAGAGTAGTAATCTATAGCCTAGACATGGTGTCTCAGCTATAGGTTACCTTCGAATATGACTGTGCTCTACGATTGAGGGGTAGGCGGTAGGTGGTGACAGCCCTTTGTAATCCCCTACGTTCGGGTATGGTGTAGGAGTCTAAATTGCCTTTTGTGCTTGCTGGCAGACCAATGCTCGATTGGTCTGCTTGGGTGCCTAGGTGCTTAGAACTAAGTCCTAATCATGTATTGGTATAATTATCTACTAATCTTTGCATAGCAACACTAGGATATTTGTATGCCTGTTCTTGTTTAGGTTTTATTCTTTATTCTTTATTCTTTGTTTCATTCCTGAGACTGGCTTATG
The DNA here is from genome assembly GCA_038087645.1 of Saccharum hybrid cultivar R570. Taxonomy (NCBI): domain Eukaryota; kingdom Viridiplantae; phylum Streptophyta; class Magnoliopsida; order Poales; family Poaceae; genus Saccharum; species Saccharum hybrid cultivar. The sequence continues at coordinate 4,473,498 of JAQSUU010000671.1, read as the reverse complement.
TGTGTGTCACACTATCCTATTTTTGTCATGGCTTGCCCTTGCTATGAAATTTGGTATATTATACAGCCTGTTATGTTGTTCATGTACCTAATAGAGACTTTTACACCTATGCCTTCCCTTGAGAAAATATAAATCATGATACCTTGAATACTTCTGGGTGAAATGCTACACTAGTATATCCATGTGCTTGCAGATTATTCTATATATGTTAAGAAATACCAACAAGCATTTCTGACGCCATTACCGGGGAAGGCAATGGCTAAAAGAATCTATTAGAACATGTTCATGATGATATGTCTGTGTAGTAGCCATTGCTCATGTAGGATAACTTTGCTTGTTTTCTCCGGTTGTGGATGAAAATAGGATAGTGTATGACTAGTTTTGCCTTGCCAACAAACTTCATCGAGAATCCGAAGTCACTTCTAAGGAAGGCCTGACTTTGTGTCAATCCTCCCGCTACTCCACTAGCAACTAAACCTGTCATCCAAAACCATCCGTACCGAACACCATGGCCGAGAAGACTCTGCGCAAGTTCTCCATCCCCTCTGTCGCTAATGTGCCTATTGGGCCAACCATCAATGTCAGTGATGCGAACTTTGAGCTAAAGTTAGGGCTAATCAAGATGGTGCAGGCTAGTCCATTTTGTGGACTGCCTAGCATGGATGCCAATGCCGATTTGCAGCAATTCCTAGTACTTTGTGACACCATTATCATGAAGGGAGTCACTCCTGAAGTCATCAGAATCTGAATGTTTCTATTCTCCCTCCTAGGGAGGGCAAAACAGTGGTTTTACAAGGATCAGGAAGTTGTCAACACCTAAAACAAGTGTTCCACAACATTCCTCGCCAAATTCTTTCTGACGGGCAAAACCAATGCCCTTCGTGGAAGAATTTCCAACTTTCAGCAGACAGCATTAGAATCTATCCTAGAAGCATGGGAGAGACTGCAAGAATACATCCTTACCTACCCACACCATAGGATCGAGAACTGGCTGATCCTTCAGAACTTCAACAATAGGCTAACTTCCACATCCAGAGCCCACATAGATGCTGTTGCTAGAGGAGCCTTCCTCTCACTCACAATCAACAGAGCTACGACTCTCATTGAGAAGATGGTCTCCAACAAAGGGTAGAGTGAAGACAGACTCCAAACCCAACAAGAAGGCATGCATACCGTGAAGGAAGTGGATATGCTGGCCGCAAAATTGGATCTCCTAATAAAAGGCTTGGCTAAGCGCGATGCCATAAAAGAAGCAACTTATGTCACTGTCCAAGCACCCGACTCGCATATGACATGCGAGGTGTGCAGAAACACCAAACACTAGGGCAATGACTGTTGACGGTCACTAACACCCATTTTGACCATCAACATTTCACCAAAAAGCATGGCAAAGTGAGGTAAATCATCATCACATGTGTAGAATATTGTTTACAATTCACCTAGTTCCACTTGTACTTGTAGAATTATTTGTATGCAGGAAATATACCAAAGTTTGGCCAAAATGGTGACAAATATGAACCAAGGAAGCAAGTGGACATGGTAGGGCCACTTGGGCCCACAGGCTAGCGCCGCCTGGTGCCACCTAGGCACCGTCTGGCCCCACCAAGTGACAACTTGGCACTTTGCCACGTCACTGATCTATGGGAGCTCCTCCAGATGCAATGCCAAGCATTGATTTAAGTCGGTTCCAACCAAGGGTCATGATGGAGATGCCATGGATCCATGGGCCCATTGTCATAGGCTTGGAGCCTCACCAACTGACTTACTGGCCAAGTTTCACCATGTGCTACTTCTACAACCGCCATTGGGAGCCAACCAGAACCGGAGGATCAAGAGACGGTGGATCCTAGGGCCGGCCAGGGCCCCCCTGTTGCTACCCGGTGCCCTAGGGTGGCCACCGACCTCCCTACCGCCTACAAGTTTCCCTACGCCTCTCTACACTATAAATAGAGGGTGTGGAGCTCGGTGGAAAGATGCCACATTCATCTCCAAGCTCTCCAAGCTTCTCTTAGCTTTCTAGCTTAGCATTAGCTATAGAGTAGTAGTCTAGTAGTGTAGTAGAGTAAGAGCAAAGCTTCTCGAAGTGCAGAAGAGTCTTCTGGGTGTTGTATAGCTCCTTTGTCATTCTTTCATTTTAGCATTTACTTTATTCAGTATTTATTTCAATACATTATTCTAGTATTGCTTGCTTTACTTTAAGTACTTAATCATTAGTGTTCATTATTAGTGAGCTTAGGTGCTTATTATTTGGCATCAGTAGCATAGGTTATATTATCATTAGTAGTCTTTCGTTAGTATCGGTTACACCATCTGGTTAGGGTGCTTTGATCTCATTTTATCGGAGCTCAGATCGAAGTAGTAAGTTTATAGATTAAGAGTGGTGCTTAGGTGATAAGTACAAGCCCGATCTTCCGAGAGGTAGCCGCTAAGTTTGATTTGTGGAGATCTCGACATTGGTGATCTGACTTCAAATTAGTCACGATTCGAACCCTGCAACTGTTACACCACTGCTCCATTGGTTATCAACCAAGCACAACTTGATTGACCTCGCCAAGAAGGCTTTTCCTGCAAGTGAATCGAAGAGCACAAGCAAAAAGGTAAAACACATAATCTGGATTTGTCACCATAGTTACCATGAACGATTTAGTTTCTCGATAGAAAACTAAACTCTAAACAAAACCCAATTGTCTAACAGCGGCGGCGGCTGTGTTTATAGTCTAAGACTCAACCTAGGGTTGGGGATGGCCAGGGGTTGGGCGCCCACAACTTGGGCTTAAGGCCTGACACGATACATGGTCAAGTTGGCCCAAATAGGTGACACAGCACCTTGCCATGGTCACACAGAATGATCCATAGACCTTCTAGAGCTAGGACCAGATCCAAAACGACGGCGTCATCATCCCCTTTCCAACGCATCTAAGAACACCCCGTTTTGATGTCGTATGAGAGAGTTATGACCGAAACAGTGATGACATGTCTACTGAATCCGAGAGTGACGTGGCAGCTGAGTTGGGGACGAATTGCAACTTGGGAAGACCATAACGTCGGTGTGTCTAGCATGGCGATGTCCTCATCATCCTCCCCTTCTTGAATTGGAGTCATCCTCGACTCCATCTTGGCGATGTCCCCAACATCCCCTCCTTCTAGAATTGGAGTCATCCTCGACTTCATCCCATCATCAGCGAACTCCTGCAAAAGGTTAGTGATAGCAGGCAATGCACCAGACATAATAGGTTGACAAAACGTAGTATAACATGGCACATCAGGATTATCACATAACTCAACAGTAGCAGAAGTTGTAGCAAGAAAAGTACGTCCTTTTAACTTAATCCCATTATTTTTAGCAATGTCAGTTGGAGGTTTATTTTTAATCTCATTAGCATGTGTAATAATATCCGTAGGAGACAAAGGTAGAAATGTAATTTTCTTGTCCTTATGTATGATAGTGTATGTATTAGTTCTACCATGGTGTAAAGCATCATTATCAAATTCCCATGGGCGACCTAACAAAATTGAACAAGCTTGCATAGGGACAACATCAAAATCAGCAGTATCATGATAAGAGCTTGTGACAAAGCTAATGTGTGCTGATTTAGTTACCTTAGTCTTACCACTATTATTGAACCATTGAAGTTTATATAGATACGAATGTTGTCGTGTGGTCAAGCCAAGCTTCTCAACCAAATCTGAACTCACCAAATTATTGCAACTCCCACTATCAATGATAGTGAGAACACGACAACCCTGCACTATGAAATACATGTGCAACAAATTGTGTCGTTGGATCTTCATCTCTTCTTCATGTCCCACATGTGTACTCAACACACGCTGCACAAGAAGGCTAGGGTAGTCTGCGGCAGCAGCCACGGAGTCAATGATGATGGCCTCCTTGTCTTGATCGCCCTCGGTGGAATCTGCATCAATGTTAGCAGTAAGGGCAAAATCATCTTAAACATCACTAGCACTTACATATCCATCCTCGGTAGCAATGAAAGCACGACGAATAGGGCAATCCTTCATGACATGTCCCATGCCTTTGCATCGGTGGTAAATGATTTTAGAGCTGGACGAGGAGGAGCTAGTAGAAGCACCCGGAGTGGCACCTTTCTTCTGCATATTAGACAATTTACTTACCCCAGAAGAAAATGGAGGTGTAGATGGCTGTGATGCAACAGGAATCTTGGGCGTATCCGGCTCTGAACGCTGATGAGGACATCATCACGCTGGACATACCGACGCTATGGTCTTCCCTAAGTTGTAATTCGTCCCCAACTCAGTTGCCACATCACCCTCGTATTCAGCAGACACGTCGTCACTGTTTCGGTCATAACTATCTCATACGACATCGAAACGGGGTGTTCTTGGATGCGTTGGAAAGGGGACGATGACGCAATCGTTTTGGTTCTGGTCCTAGCTCCAAAAGGTCCGTGGATCATTCTGTGTGACCATGGCAAGGTGCTGCATCACCTATTTGGGCCAACTTGGCCATGTATCGTGTCGGGCCTTAAGCCCAAGTTGTGGGCGCCCAACCCCTGGCTGTCCCTAACCCTAGGTCGAGTCTTAGACTATAAAAAAGCTGCCGCCACTGCTAGACAATTGGGTTTTGTTTAGAGTTTAGTTTTCCATCGAGAAACTGAATCGTTCATTGTAACTGTTGTGACAAATCCTTTTACAGTGATCCAGGGCCCCTATTCTTGATCTCCTCTACTATGTTGATTAGTCCTTTGGAACCGAGTTCTCAAACCCTCTATTGATATTCGCATCATTTATATTTGCTATTTTAGATTGCATGTTTTACCTTCTTTCTTGTGCTCTTCGATTCGCTTGGAGGAAAGCCTTCTTGGTGAGGTTAATCAAGTTGTGCTTGGTTGATAACCAACGAAGCGGTGGTGTAACAGTTGCAGGATTCGAATCATGTCTGATTTGAAGCCGGATCGCCAATGTCAAGATCTCCACAAATCGAACTTACCGACTACCTCTCAGAAGATCGGGCCTGTACTCATCAAGTGGTATCAGAGATTTCAGGACCACGAGGTATAATCTCATTTGCCTTAGATTCATGTTTGTTTATTACCTAGAGTCACAAAAAGCCCAAAAATATTTCAATTTCTGCTATCCTATCACCCTTTGTGCCTTTGCAATTTCGTTTCAGATTCACGTTGTTGAGTTTGTGTCCGTGGTCGAGTCTTGTTGCTGGTTTAGGATTGTGTTCGTGGTCGTAGTTCAATCGCCCGTTGTTGTGATTTTTGTTTTCCGCCGCTATCCCATCCACCATTCCCAACCAACAACTCGAAGCCACCACATTACTTGACTTGCCCGCTAGCCGCCTTGTGTAACTTCTCGCCGCCGCGCAAACCCTAGATAGGTTGCCAACCGCTCTTATTTTGCCTGCATCGCAGCCCTCCTTACATCATCAGGCGAATACCTACTGCTGTTAGTCACAGGGACGATCTTGTGATCGGTGTTAGTGTTTAGGAACGCTTTGCCCTAACTGTCGCTGTCGTATTGTGCCTTCCGGAAAACATAACTTGAGATACCTTCGGTAAAACAGACATAACTTTTCGCTCGTTTATCAGAAAAATCTGAAATTTTTATAGCAGCTTCTTGATACCATTTGGAGCCGACCCAAACTCAGCTTCGCCCTGTTTGGTTTCATCAAAATTGCCAAAACAATTCAGGAAAATAAAGAAAAAAAATTATCAAAGTTTTTGCACGCTTTTCAGAGAACATGCTGTATTTCTGTAGACCACATCCCACCTCAGTTGTAGGTGCCAATTTTTATGGTTGCATCTTTTTTCATCCTTATTCAGAGAAAAATATAAAAAAAATAGTGAAAAAATAAAAAAAGTTTGATTCCTACTAGTGCCCTTTGGAAAAATCAAGGAAAAATTCAGGAAAAAGGAAAAAATCCGGGCTATTTGCTTATTCTGTGAGTTCTTTCCATCGTCCTTTGTTTTTACCTTGTTGCGCTACATCTCGACACGTCTTAGCCAGCACCTGTGATTTGTACTTTGGATCTGGATTGAACAATCGCTAATCTGCATTCGTTAATTGCTAATCCTTGCTGTCATATTGTGTGCCTACCCATAGCTCCACATATTCTTCTGTCAGCACAGGTTCATCTTGCAACTGTTACCCTTGCTCAACAACAGATTACTTCGCCACTTTGGTTTTGCTCCTGTTTGGCGTTGGTAAGAATATAGGCAAGACGGTGGTAAGCCACTTGTGATTTTGCATTTCACTTTCACCACCACCACTTGTTTCCTTTTAGTTGATAGGGATAATACTTTGGTGTTATCTTTTTCTATCTTCTAACCATGGCAGGATCTCCGACGGACTTCAATGAGTGTGTGTCTAAGGGCGAGCTTACAACGTTCATGACTGAATAACGCAATCTTATGACCGAGCTGACGCGCAATGTGAACAATCTGGTCACCCGCATTGAACAACTCGAACAACGCCCCCCACCTCATCATGCTAATGATGAAGATGCGGATGATTTTGGTGATGAAGATGCGGATGCTGACGGTTATGCCCGTCGCCGCCTCAACTTCAACTGTCGCGGTATGGGATGTAATAATCATGGTAATAATGATCCTTATGCTAAAATTAAATTTAGCCTTCCTCCTTTTGCTGGTAATGTTGATCTAGAGGCTTATTTAGATTGGGAGCTTGCTGTTCAACAAAAATTTGATTCTCATAATGTTCCTGCTGAGCATAGAGTTAGACTTGCTACTAGTGAGTTTACTAATTTTGCTTTGTTCTGGTGGAGTGATCTTTGCAATGCTAATAATGTTGCTGCTGTGCCTCAAACTTGGAATGCTTTAAAGCAACGTATGAAATCTCGTTTTGTTCCTCCTTATTACCAACGTGATTTACGTTTAAAACTAAAAACTTTAAAATAAGGTGATAAAGGAGTAGAAGCATACTAACAAGAATTGCTTATTGGTTTAGACCGTTGTGGTATAAATGAAGATGATACTGATGCTAGTGCTAGATTTTTTGGTGGTTTAAACCATGATATACAGAACATACTTAATTACAAAAAATGGCGCAATTTTTCCCAATTGTATTATCTTGCTATTAAGGCAGAACGTGAAGTACAGGGCCGCAAACAACACCAGCCTTTCAGGTCTAACAATGGGAGGAATTTTCAGCAACGTTCAGAGCCGGATACGCCCAAGATTCCTGTTGCATCACAGCCATCTACACCTCCATTTTCTTCCGGGGTAAGTAAATTGTCTAATGTGCAGAAGAAAGGTGCCACTCCGGGTGCTTCTACTAGTTCCTCCTCGTCCAGCTCTAAAATCATTTGCCACCGATGCAAAGGCATGGGACATGTCATGAAGGATTGCCCCAGTCGTCATGCTTTCATTGCTACCGAGGATGCATATGTAAGTGCTAGTGACGTTGAAGATGATTTAGCCCTTGCTGCTAACATTGATGCAGATTCCACCGAGGGCGATCAAGACAAGGAGTCCATCATCATTGACTCCGTGGCTGCTACCGCAGACTACCCTAGCCTTCTTGTGCAGCGTGTGTTGAGTACACGTGTCGGATATGAAGAAGAGATGAATATCCAATGCAACAATTTGTTCTACATGTATTTCATTGTGCAGGGTTGTCGTGTTCTCACTATCATTGATAGCGGGAGTTGCAATAACTTGGTGAGTTCAGATTTGGTTGAGAAGCTTGGCTTGACCACATGACAACATTCGTATCCATATAAACTTCAATGGTTCAATAATAATGGTAAGACTAAGGTAACTAAATTAGCACGCATTAGCTTTTTCACAGGTTCTTATCATGATACTGCTGATTTTGATGTTGTCCTTATGCAAGCTTGTTCCATTTTGTTAGGTCATCCATGGGAATTTGATAATGATGCTTTACACCATGGAAGAACTAATACATACACTATCATACATAAGGACAAGAAAATTACATTGCTGCCTTTGTCTCCTACGGATATTATTAAACATGCTAATGAGATTAAAAATAAACCTCCAACTGACATTGCTAAAAATAATGGGATTAAGATAAAAGGACGTACTTTTCTTGCTACAACTTCTACTACTGCTGAGTTATGTGATAATCCTGATGCACCATGTTATACTATGTTTTATCAATCTATTATGTCTATTGCATTGCCTGCTGTCACTAACCTTTTGCAGGAGTTCGCTGATGATGGGATGAAGTCGACGACGACTCCAATTCTAGAAGGAGGGGATGATGAGGAAATCGCCAAGATGGAGTCAAGGACAACTCCAATTCAAGAAGAGGAGGATGATGAGGACATCGTCACGCTGGACACACCAACGCTATGGTCTTCCCCAAGTTGATTTTCGTCCCCAACTCAGCTACCACGTCACCCTCGGATTCAGCAGACACATCGTCACTGTTTCGGTCATAACTCTCTCATACGACATCGAAACGGGACGTTCTTGGATGCCTTGGAAAGGGGACGACGCTGCCGTCGTTTTGGATCTGGTTCCAGCTCCAAAAGGTCCGTGGATCATTCTGTGTGACCACGACAAGGTGCTGTATCACCTATTTGGGCCAACTTGGCCATGTATCGTGTCGGACCTTAAGCCCAAGTTGTGGGCGTCCAACCCCTAGCCGTCCCCAACCCTAGGTCTAGTCTTAGACTATAAACACAGCCGCCACTGCTGCTAGACAATTGGGTTTTGTTTAGAGTTTAGTTTTCCATCGAGAAACTGAATCGTTCATTGTAACTATGGTGACAAATCCTTTTACAGTGATCTAGGGCCCCTGTTCTTGATCTCCTCCACTTTATCGATTAGTCCTTTGGAACCGAGTTCTCGAACCCTCTATTGATATTCACATCATTCATATTTGCAATTTCAGATTGTGTGTTTTACTTTCTTGCTTGTGCTCTTCGATTCGCTTGCAGGAAAAGCCTTCTTAGCGAGGTCAATCAAGTTGTGCTTGGTTGATAACCAACGGAGCGGTGATGTAACGGTTGCAGGATTCGAATCATGTCTGATTTGAAGCCGGATCGCCAACGTCGAGATCTCCACAAATCGAACTTACCAACTACCTCTCGGAAGATCGGGCCTGTACTCATCAAATGATACATCCGGCTCAGGTGGGGTTGGCCGAGGCCCAATAAATTAAGGTTGCCCGGACCCCAACAGTTCTCATGCACACCCACTCGGGGAAATGCCCAATATCCCAAAAGACTAGTCTGATAGGGGAAGGGTGGCTCTCTCTTTGAAGGTGACTTCCTCCTCCTAAGCTAAGCAAAGGTGGGATTATTCAGAGACTCACACGGTCGCCGCCCGACTACAACTAGGTCACTTTGCCTTTTTTATTGCGTCTTTGCCAGCGGGTAATAGTGAAGGATGTCCTCATCATTCCCACCCCTTAAACAAGGGCCCAGCTCCAATACCAAATGATAGGGACACGCCTGCGCTGTCCGAGAATTGTCCCAATCTTTCACGGCACCAAATAAATGTAATTAATATAATCTGAATTTCAGCAATGAAACCTCTTCAATCGAGAAGCAGCACTAGTTCACGCCAGCAGTTACTCACGCCAAAAAGTAATATGAAGTTAATTATTTTGCTGGACGAACAAAGGACGGCTCTCAGGAATATTCAATTCAATTTCCATGGCAACAATATTGTCCCAAACCAGACAAAGGACTGCTCTCAGGAATATTCAATTCAATTTCCATGGCAACAATATTGTCCCAAACCAGATAGACAGATCACACCGTTTGGTTGGATCAAGCAGAAGCAAATAGTTGCAGCGAGATTAATTAGAAGCAGCAATAACAACTCTTAGCAACAGAGAATAAACAAATCAACCTGGATTCCGAAGCCAATAAATAGTCTCACTTGTCCAGGTAAATAAGAACAGTAGCAATTATGATAGATGGATTCAGCTTACAACACGTTGCAATCCAAATCCTAGCAGCAGCGACGTTTTTCCACTCGTGCTTCCGAACAACACGATCAGAAGATGGGGAACTCCAAGAATTCTAAGCGATGCACTCAAGCCGTAGGAGCCTGTCACGCACTCCGCACAGATCAATAAGAATCCAAAAGATAATCTTCAAGATGAAGAACCTGATGGGATCACCATCTAGGGTTTCTCGAGCGGCGGCTCGACGGGGAATAACTCCACGAAAAATAAAATCCAATCTGCTCGGTACACAGAAAATTAGGAGCCCTTTATACGCACGAAGGCGTAGGACAGACACGCTGAATAGGGTCCGACTTGACCATAAAAGTATCGACTCGGTGCATCCTACTAACACGGAATAGAGTGGCTAATTGCAAAACAAAACAAAACAAAACAAATCGAACTAATCTATTGAACTAGCAACCAAGGGGATATATTAAAATATTGCGGCAAGGATGCTAATCAACGTGATGACTTGTGGCCTTCACCTGTTCACCGTCAGCATGAGGCGAGTGTTTCAACTCTCCGCGTAGTTCTTCATGGCAAAATAATTCAAGTGATATCAACCTTCATAGAACCAACATAAATATATTTTCTTGGCTTTTTATCATATTCTTTCTTGAATGTCACACCACCAAAGATGATATTTGAAGATAGGCCACTAGTAGTAAATTTCTCCATATTTGTGATATATTTCTCATTAAAAATGACAGCTCCAAATTTAAGACCAGAGGACTTCAAAGAATTGTTGGCAGCTATATTTAAATTAATGCTAGACTTATTTGCATGAATATTTTGTGGATCCATGGGCTCATCATCCTCCCTTCCTTTAAACAAAGTCGTCCTCGGCTTTGGCTCAATTCTTGCATCTTCCTTCATTTGCTCATCATCAGCGTCATTATCTTTAGACTTACATTGGGTAGCAACAAGCATGTTTTGTCCACCATTGCCCTTCACGTCAGCACTATGAGAAACATCATGATACAACAGAGTCTTTCCCTCTAACATTTCATTGAATGAAACGGTCAAGTCACTCTTGGTTGCAAGTAGCATGTGTTCTCGGCCAATCAAAGTCACATTATTTGAAACATGGTCATAAGCACTAGCAGATGCAATCTTGGGAATAGAATCCTTGCTTGAGCTCTCACAAGCGAAAATTTGAGAAGTCACTGTCACATCATTCTCGCCCTCTTGAAGCAAAGCTGTCCTCGGCTTTGGGATAATTTCAGGATCCTTTTTCTTCACTTTCACAATAGCAAACACCGTGGACTTAATAGAACTCTCGAGCATCGGTTTGAGCACATGATGAACTCCCTTGTGCACAAACGAATAATTATTGGAGCGACCACCATGAGTAGCATCAAGATCAAACTGCCATGGCCGACCCAGTAATAAATGACAAGCACTCATCGGTGCGACATCACAATCCACAGTATCAATATAAGTTCCAATGGAAAACTTAACGCGCACCCTGTGAGTAATTATGAGTGTACCACTTTGGTTCATCCATTGGATATAACGTGGCATTGGAAGCCTCCGCGTGGACAAAGACAAAGCATGCACAAGATCTGAACTAATAGCATTTGTGAAACTACCACTATCGATAATTAATTTGTATACCTTATTTTGAATTTTGCACGTGGTCTGAAATATACTAGATCGCTGCCCCTTCACAGCAACATTAGTACCATCACTATGTACTTCGTGTGCCATCATAGATAAGCCATCGGAGGCATCATTACTATCATCAACTTGAGGTTCAGACTCAATATCAGAAGAAGGGTGCCCAGCCTCTCTCCCAGGTGAAGAAGAGATTGCAGCACATAAGGTGACATCTTTCTGTTGCACATCTATAGTTGGAAGCACATTTGAGCCCTCTAAAGCGGCCACCACATTTTCTTTGGTGGCAACCGCCTGTTTGTTGTCTCGAGGGTGGGAATTCTTAACAACAGAGCTAGCATAGTTCATCTCAAGCTGCTTGGGAGAAGAAAATCTTGAAGCAATAATGGTCGCTTTCTTTTCGATAGGCATCGCCGGTTTCTTATTGTCAACATACAGAACTTCCTTTGTTGCCATGTACTTATTCTTGGGACCAAGAGAGTTGTGAGCACAAGCAGATAACCTTTCACCATAATTATTTTGATTCATAGCTGGCTTCAATTTAGGAGAAGAAATAAATTCAGCATGCAAAGACTTGCCATAACTAACACCAGAACCCAGCTTCTTTTTATATGGATTAATATCAAGAGTTGGCCGGTTAAAAGCAGGAGCATACTCATTTCCAGCAATAGAATCAGCCCATGACGAGCGCACATTTTCCTTAGTGATTCGAGGATTTTGTGTATGGACAGTAGCTACCTTCTTCTTTGACTCAAGAGGAGGAGCAAGTCAGCGTCGTAGCACAACTTTCATATCATTCCATGTCCTGCAAGGTTCTTCACCTCTCATGATGTGTCTTTTATGTAATGCCCGCCACCAATCAAAAAGATTATCAGAAAATGTCTTCCTTGCAAAGAACAGCTGCATGTGTGACTCAAGTCCACGACCCTGTAAAAAACTTTCCATTGCATCTTACCAATCATAGTAACAGTGATTATAGGTTATTAAATAAAGTGTGGGCACACACTTAATGTCCTTGTGAGCAAGACTATAATCAGCCATTGAACAACGAAAATGCACCGTGAGCAACCCAGAAGCCGATAGGGCAAAGCGTCCCTAAACTCCAACACCAATCACAAGATCGTCCCTGTGACTAACAGCAGTAGGTATTCGCCTGATGATGTAAGGAGGGCTGCGATGCAGGCAAAATAAGAGTGGTTGGCAACCTATCTAGGGTTTGCGCGGCGGTGAGAAGTTACACAAGGCGGCTAGCGGTGCAAGTCGAGTAATGTGGTGGCTTTGACTTGTTGTTTGGGAACGGTGGATGGGATAGCGGCGGAAAACAAAAATCACAGCAACGGGCGATTGAACTATGACCACGAACACAATCCTAAACCAGTAACAAGACTCGACCACGGACACAAACTCAACAACGCGAATCTGAAACGAAATTGCAAAGGCACAAAGGGTGATAGGACAGCGGAAATTGAAATATTTTTGGGCTTTTTGTGGACTCTAGGTAAGGAACAAATATGAATCTAAGGCAAACAAGAATATACCTCATGGTAAACCTGAAATATCTAATACCACTTGATAAGTACAGGCCCGATCTTCCGAGAGGTAGCCGGTAAGTTCGATTTGTGGAGATCTCGACGTTAGCGATCCGACTTCAAATCAGTCATGATTCGAACCCTGCAACTGTTACACCACTGCTCCATTGGTTATCAACCAAGCATAACTTGATTGACCTCACCAAGAAGGCTTTTCCTGCAAGCGAATCAAAGAGCACAAGCAAAAAGGTAAAACACGCAATCTGAAATTACAAATATGAATGATGCAAATATTAATAGAGGGTTCGAGAACTCGGTTCCAAAGGACTAATCGACACAGTGGAGGAGATCAAGAACAGGGGCCCTGGATAACTGTAAAAGGATTTGTCACCACAGTTACAATGAACGATTCAGTTTCTCGATGGAAAACTAAACTCTAAACAAAACTCAATTGTCTAACAGTTGCGGCAGCTGCGTTTATAGTCTAAGACTCGACCTAGGGTTGGGGACAGCCAGGGGTTGGGTGCCCACAACTTGGGCTTAAGGCCCGTCACGATACATGGCCAAGTTGGCCCAAATAGGTGACGCAGCACCTTGCCGTGGTCACACAAAATGATCCACGGACCTTCTAGAGCTGGGACTAGATCCAAAACGACGGCATCGTCGTCCCCTTTCCAACGCATCCAAGAACGCCCCGTTTTGATGTCGTATGAGAGAGTTATGACTGAAACAGTGACGACGTGTCTGCTGAATCCGAGGGTGACGTGGCAGCTGAGTTGGGGACGAATTGCAACTTGGGGAAGACCATAACGTCGGTGTGTCCAGCATGGCGATATCCTCATCATTAGGCTATAGATTACCTGTGGATACGGCTAGGCCTCTGGATAGATTGTGATAGGTGGCAAGTGGTGATAGCCTTGTCCATCCTCTATATTCCACCACGATAGGTCTAGTTATTAAATTGTAGGGCTCGTAGCAGACCTTATCTATTTAACTCTCCTAGTTGGTAGGCGGGCTGTGCCCTGAAGTACTATCGCATTTCTCCTGGTTATTTGTTTACCCTTAGTTATTATAAAGACATATCGCTTGCTCTCCCACCTAACTATCTCTGGTTAGCTTGTATTTACTAGTTAGTTTAGGTAGTTCATACCCATCCTTCACTATCATTCACCTACCTAGGATCAACTTAAGACCTACCTTTAATAAATCCTAGTCCATTTATAAATTCTAGCCTTCCGCCTTCCTGTGGGATAAATTATAAATTCGACACTCGGTAGTCACCGACCGAAGTGCTTTGCGATAGTTCTGTGTGTTTGCGGAATCCTCCAATAGCCGTTAAGAAATATCAACAAGCATTTCTGGTGCCATTATCGGGGAAGGCAACTGGCATCGAATTTATAAGGCTGAATTAGTCAGCTAGGTTCTTGTTAGTTATCCTAAGTAGTTTATCCTTTTTTCTCATATCATATCACTACCCTACACGATCATGGGCGATAAGTCCATTCGTGATTTTTCTATACCCTTGGCTGCTAATGTAGCCACCGGACCCAATGTTATCAATGGGGACGCTAACTTTGAGCTTAAGCCAGCGTAATTTACGATGGTTTAAGCTAGTCCATTATGTGGAAAAGCCCACGAGGATGCAAATGCTCACCTCTCACATTTCTTGGAGATTTGTAGCACATTCACCATTAAGGGAGTGAGCCAAGAGGCTATACGTCTTTGCCTTTTCCCCCTCTCTTTGTTAGGAATGGCTAAGCAATGGTTTTACTCTAACCGCAACGTTGTAGATACCTGGGACAAGTGTTCCAATGCTTTCCTAGCTAAGCTTTTTCCCGTGGGGAAGGCTAATGCTTTGTGCAATAAAATCTCTAGTTTTCAACAACTAGCAGATGAATCGATTTCCGAGGCTTGGGAAATGAATGTAAGAGTGGACTACACTCAGGGAGTGGACTACAAAGGACTCAACGGAAGTGTCACATCCGTGACCTACCACATGACCTAGAATATAGAGTGTATTCGCAGGTAAATAGCATATAAGCACCATGCTTACATGATCTCTACCACCCACCCTTTGTACATTAGGGTGAATGCTATATGAACATATGCATAAACACAATGATAAACTAACTATACTAAGCATATAATCAAAGTAGACAACGAACATTACAACTAAGAACATGAATAAGATGAATACTATATTGTCTTGATAATTGTACTAAAACATATAAAAATAATAGAGATACAATGAGAGAGGGGTACAAGAATTATATGGAACCAAGCTCTAGACGATGTCAGGAATCCAAGCGAAGATCTGCTTGCCTCACTCTAGACCTAGCCTAACTAGCTATGCCCTAGAAACTAGAGGAGCTCTGAGGATATTAGGGTTTCTGGCTCTGGATGAGTTGATCTCAAATGGCTTAATGCATTAGGGGGGCTGAGGTCTTCTTATATAGCCAAAGAGTCCAACATGAGCCCTTGGATCAAACCGACTTGAAGAACGGCGTAGATGCAGTCTAGGGAGGTGGTGGAGGAACAATCCAGAAGCTGACTGGCGGGGGCCACTGCCAAGGATCGGGTGGCACCAAGGTGGAGCCAGCTGGCCCCACCTTGCAGCCCCTTGGGGTCTGCCATGGTGTGGTGTCCTCTGGAACCTTCTGAAGTAGTTTTCATCATGGTTAAGTTAAGTTCTTTTTGATGTTTTGATCCCCCCTTTTTCGGTTTTCTGAATATACCCTGCAGAAAATACAGATTCACCAAAACTTATGGAAATTGTTAGTTTAAACCCCTAATAAGTTTCTATTGGTGATCCATTTCAAGCATTTATTCAAGTTATATTGATAGTTTAATATGGTAGATGACTACCGTCAACACCCATAAATGAGGTATGCATTCAATTAAAGATATTGACATGCTTGTAGCTAAGATGGATCTACTCGCGATGCGAGTGGAACATTATGAGAAGGTGAGTGCCCAAGAGACACTCAAAGCCATGGATTCCCACATTACTTGTGAAGTCTGTGGAGATGTTGAACATTCGGGCAATTCCTGTCCCGAAAGCCAAGATGACCTCAACTTCATCAACACCGACGACGGGTTCCATCTAGAACATCAAGGCTGGAATCAGCGCTCCAACAATCAGGGAGGTAACAATTATTACTCTTCTTCTCGTTTGAATAATCAAGGTAATAATAGTTATGCTTTATTGAAAGATCTTGTTTATAGCAATGGTAGAATGATTGATAGTATTAATAAGAAACTACATGCTCATGGCAAGATGTTGGAAAACATAAATGCTAAATTGGATGAGTTTTCTTCTGTCTTAAAGAATCAACTTAGCTTTAATAAGATGATAGAAACCCAATTAACTCAAATTGTTGTTGCTATCCCATCCTATGAAAAAGATAGAATTCCTAGCAATCCTGAGGGAACAATGGAGACAGCCAACCTTGTTACTGCAAAGTATGGCTATGCTTTAAATTCTTGGGGCTCTTATTTATTAGATTCCCCATTTACCATTAAGAAAGGTGATCCCAACATTCTCGCGATTACATGCTCCATTGGAACTCGTACCTTCCATAATGCTCTGTGTGATTTAGGCTCTAGTGTTAACATAATGCCTAAGGCAACTTATGATAAATTGTTCTACACTCCCTTAGCACCAACTTCAGTTTACTTACAATTAGCCGATCAATCTATCTATCATCTCGAGGGAGTAGCCACTGATTTACTAGTTAAAGTTAGGAGTGCTTATGTTCCTACAGATTTTATGATCTTAGACATGGGTAACGCCAAGGATACACCTTTAATCCTTGGTTGTCCTTTCCTTAATATTGCAAATGCTTGCATATGTGTGGCTTCTAGGTAAATCCAATTCCACTTTGCTGAAAGAAAAAAAAATATTTGCTTTTGCCTCTTTACAACCCCTCTTTGATGAGAAACAAATAAAGAAGAAGCATTCAAAGGGAATCAAGATGAAGAAACCAAAGCCGATTGAAGAGCCGGAGAAACTTGTCAAGAAGAAGAAGAATAGAAAGAGATGGTGTAAAAAGAAAGATCCATCCTCAAACTCGTCATCCCCTGATCCTGATCCTGACAAGGCCTCCGTGGTGGAACAAGAGGAAACGCCTCCGCCTAAGGATGAATGACCTTGAGACCGACAAAAAGGTAAGTTTTCTATTCCTTGCATTTATTTACCACAGTTCGTTAGTTGCATTTCATTTCCAACAAAGTTGCTTTACATTGCATGATAGGTTAGTTGCATTTAGCTACTCTATGTTAATAAATAAGGTTCTGTAGTAGCTAATGCCTGATAGGATAGATATGCCTTTAAAGCAACATATGAAAAAAATTTAATAATAATGAATAAAAATTCAGTAGCATCCCTATTGAATAAGTTATCTAGTAGTTATAGGTTTAGCTAGTTATTTATGTATTCTAGTAGTATTAGTTAATCAATAAAGAAAAAAATCAAAAGAGCCACCAGAAGACATTCCAACCTATGCAAAAGGCAAGCTTGGGGGAGACATCTCTCCCTGCTCAGGTATGAAAATCTTAAACCCTCTCTTTACATTCTTGTTTGCTTTATATTTCAATATTCATGATCATAGAATGTAGAGAGGAGTGCCTTTAAATTATTTCGAGAAAAATTCTGCTCTAATAAAATGATGATAAATTATTTGGAGATGATGAATAGTTGCTCTGTGATATTTTGCAAAAGCTTGTTATACAACCTTATACTTCTTAAGTTTTGAGCATGATAAACTTAGAGTTCATTTGAAGTTGAATGCTTTCGTGGGCTGCAAATGCTAGAACCAAGAATAGGCTTTTGTGAGATATGTTGTAGCCATGATTAGAGTAAATCATTGAACCTATCTGAGAAATGGTAAAGACAACCTGGGGTTTTGTTTTGCAAAATGCTAAACTCTCTTGCTAGAAGTTCCTCAATGGTGATAAATTCCTACCAGAGTCAAATACTTACATACACATTCATACATGATAAGCCATAATAAAAGTTGCTTGTTTGTTTTGAGCTTTTCCAAGCCTTGTTGATCTGAGTAGAGAAACTTTTCATGCTTTTTGATCAAGATCACATACACCCACATATTTATGCTATTCCTACACTGGGGATACACAGCCATACATGCATTCCATTTATTATTGTTCTATGAGAATCAAAGTTACCTCTCTATGCTATCTTACATCAAAAGAGAGGCATGGGCTACAAAAAAATGAGAGAATAAAAGAGCAAAAATCTCTAGTATTAAAAAAAAGAAGAGAGAGAGTGAGAAAAAGGAAGTAACCATGCCCTCTTAAAAATAAGCTAGAGAAGGTAAACTTCTCAAAGGAGTACCACTTCCACCAAAAATACCATACACATGCACCTCTTGATCAATTTGTATGACTTGTTGCTCCTTGTGATCCAAGTGTTTGACTTAGTAATAGATTCAATTCAAGTAAGCTATGCTTTTACCCCTACCTTGAGCTCCACATAAGCTTTAGGATAGCAATTAAGGCTAAAATTCATTTCCTTGGTGAGGATTTCAAACACCACTGAGTGGCTTGAGTGTACCATCTGAGGAACTTAGGCAAGTTTTCTTTTCAAATCATGTGAAAACCTCTAGGAAGTTTGAGCTAAACCAAAGTGGACAAAAAGTATCTATCTAGCTACACTTTCTTGCACTTGCTTGTATCAAGGTGAAGGCTATAAGTCCCACATTGTTAAGACTAATGGTGAAATTTCTAAGTGCTAACTTTTTCAACTCAAGAGATAGTATTTGCTTGTATACAAGTCTTTGTAGGGCGTTACAAAGTAGCAACTCCTGATCCAACAACCAATTCCATGCTAAACCCGCATCTTTGCTGAGGACAGCAAAGGGGTAGCTTGGGGGAGCATGTTGACGGTCACTAACACCCATTTTGACCATCAATATGTCACCCAAAAGCATGGCAAAGTGAGGTAAATCATCATCACATGTGTAGAATTTTGTTTATAATTCACTTAGTTCCACTTGTGCTTGTAGAATTATTTGCATGCAGGAAATATACCAAAGTTTGGCCAAAATGGTGACAAATATGGACCAAGGAAGCAAGTGGACATGGCAGGGCCACTTGGGCCCATAGGCCAGCACCGCCTGGCACCACATAGGCGCCGCCTAGTCCAACCAAGTGCCAACTTGGCACTTTGCCACATCATCGATCTGTAGGAGCTCCTCTAGATGCAATGCCGAGCGTTGACTTAAGTCGGTTCCGATCAAGGGTCACGAGGGAGAGGCCATGGATCCATGGGCCCATTGTCATAGGCTTGGAGCCTCACCAACCAACTTACATGCCAAGTTGCACCACGTCCTGCTTGTACAACTGCCATTGGGAGCAAACCAGAGCCGAAGGATCAAGAGGCGGTGGATCCTAGGGCCGGTCGATGCCCCCCTGCCACCGCCCGGTGCCCTAGGGTGGCCACCGACCTCCCTGCTGCCTACAACTACCCCCTATGCCTCTTTACACTATAAATCAAGGGTGTGGAGCTTAGTAGAAAGATGCCCCATTCATTTCCAAGCTCTCCAAGCTTCTCTTAGCTTTCTATCTTAGCATTAGCTATAGAGTAGTAGTCTAGTAGTGGAGTAGAGCAAGAGCGGAGCTTCTCGGAGTCCGAAAGAGTCTTCTGGGTCTAGTATAGCTCCTTTGTAATTCTTTCATTTCAGCACTTACTTTATTCAGTATTTATTTCAGTACTTGCTTTACTTTAAGTACTTAGTCATTAGTGTTCATCATTAGTGAGCTTAGGTGCTTATTGTTTGGTGTTAGTAGCATAGGTTATATTATCATTAGTAGTTTTTCATTAGTACCAGTTCCACCATCTGGTTAGGGTGCTTTGATCTCATTTCATCGGAGCTCAAATCGAAGTAGTAAGTTTATAAATAAAGCATGGTGCTTAGGCTATAGATTACCTATGGATATGGCTAGGCCTCCAGATAGATTGTGGTAGGTGGCAAGTGGTGATAGCCTTGTCCATCCTCTGTATTCCACCATGATAGGTCTAGTTATTAAATTGTAGGGCTCGTGGCAGACCTTGTCTATTTAACTCTCCTAGTTGATTGGCGGGCTGTGCCCCGAAGTATTATCACATTTCTCCTAGTTATTTGTTTACCCTTAGTTACTAGAAAGATATATCGCTCACTCTCCCACCTAGCTATCTCTGGTTAGCTTGTATTTAGTAGTTAGTTTAGGTAGTTCACACCCATCCTTCACTATCGTTCACCTACCTAGGATCAACTTAAGACCTACCTTTAACAACTCCTAGTCCATTTATAAATTCTAGCCTTCCTCCTTCCTGTGGGATAAATTATAAATTTGACACTCGGTACTCACTGAGCGAAGTGTTACGTGATAGTTCTGTGCACTTGCGGAATCCTCCAATAGTTGTTAAGAAATGTCAACAATGACTGCCCAGAAACTCATGAAGATATGATGTACATGAACAACAACAACGGGTTTCGTCCACAAGGAGGTCAAGGGTGGAACCAGTCGAACCCACAATATCAGGGAGGTAACTCTACTTACAATTCAAACTTTTCAAATCAACCTTCCCTAAAAGATCTCATGTTAGGGCAAGCTCAAATAAATGAAAACCTAACTAAGAAACTTCCCTCTAACGATAAAACCTTGGAAAGTATAAATTCAAAAATAGAAGGTTTAACTTCCTCCCTTAAAAATCAATTACGCTTTAATAAAATGCTTGAAACTCAATTAACTCAAATTGCTACTACAATTCCTGCATATGATTCTTGGAAGATCCTCGGGTAACCCAAGACTTCACTTGAAAATGAAAATGCGGTGACCATGAGGGGTGGTAAGTCCACTCATGATCTACCATATCCTAACCATACAGGAAAAGCCAAAGAACATAAGGGTACAACCCCAGACCATAGGCTTTGAGCTAGCTTGGGGGAGGACCCCCACTTAAGAGGTAACGTGTATCTTGCACTCTCGCCTCTTTCCGTCACGTTGCATAAAAATGACGGTGGTTCTCTGGTTCACCATTCAATGTGTTCACCTCCGCTGGATGAATTTTGTTTATCCTTTCATGTTTCCTTCCTCTACGCTAGTATATTTTGGTTTGCTTGTGTTGGTCATACATCTTTTAAATTAAGCATGGTGCTTAGTTTGAAGTTTGGATGTGATTATCATACTTCCATAGGCTTTTTTTAAATTAAGCATGGTGCTTAGGTAAATTAGTCTACCTTGATCAAATTAGACTTGGTGTCTAGTTTTGATTATTGAACCAAAACTGCTAGTGTAGACATTGGTTGTTTATATGGACCAACCCTTGCAGGAAGTTATCAAATTCATGAGGGTAAGTCTTTGAGATGAATTCATAACAGAGACTTATTTGGTGAATCTTGATTAAATAAAGGTTTTGAATAATAATAATAATAATAATAATAATAATAATAATAATAATAATAATAATAATAATAATAATAATAATAATAATAATAATAATAATAATAATAATAATAACAACAACAACAACAACATATGATAAAAAAGAACAAAAACATTTATTTACTTTCTCATATGTGTAGTAAGAATGTTCTAGTTCCTCCTTGTTGAAATGATGAATAGTTGCTCTGTCTTATGTTTCTCTCATACCTAGTTTATAACTTGGTATTTTCCAAAATTTGAGTTTTTTGGCTAAAAGTTCCCATCCAAGAAACTTGAAACCTAGTGGATTGCGAATGCATGATCCCTGTCTAATTTGTTGCAAGTTATGATATGGTACAATGGAATTTGTTATGATTTCACTCTAAGGAAACTTGACATCTGGAGTTTTTATTTGTCAAAATGCTAAAAAATAAAAAGTTCCTCAATGATGATATGTCCTACCAAAGCCATATGATGTTACACATTGCAAAACCTCAATCATATGCTACTTGTTATCATGTGGAGCTTTGTCAATTTGTTGTAACCCTTGTGAGATCCTCGTCATGCACCCATGATCAAGATTCACGTACACTCCATATGTATATATTTATGCTAACTCTTATACTGACAATTACGCAAAAACATGTGGTCCATCCACCAAATAAAAATACTCCATCCATGTGTCATGACCCTCTCTCTCAAAAATTCTCCTTTGCCAAAGAAAACATGGGCTATGCAAAAAGAATAAAACAAAAAAATCCATGCTAAAAAGCATGAGAGAAAAAAAAAGAGAAAAGAGAATCCATGCTAAAAAGCATGAAAGAAAAAGAAAACAAAGAGACAACCCATATTTTCAAAATAAAAGCAAAAGGGAGAGAGTCATTCAAAAAGGGAGTTCAAATCAAATAGACCAAAATTCCTCACACTTGCACTTCTTGATCAAAGTGTATGACTTGCATCTCCTTGGATCCGGTTTTTGACTTAGCAACATTATGTGATGCAAGTATGCCTCTCTATCATCCCTACCCAAAAGCTCTACAAAAGCCTATTAGAAGTAGGATGAAAAAGAAGGCAATCTCAAAGCCTTTGATGAGGACTATACACGTTGAGCGACCGAGAGTATCATTTGAGGAACTTGCTTTTATTTGAAAATTTTTCAAAACCTCCGAAAGGAAAGGTGATCAAAGATTGAATGAATAGTGATTCTATACAACCATTTTATCTTGCAACCGCCCATGACTCAGAAAAAACAAAAGCCCCACAAGGATTGAGGAAAAAGGGTGGACAAATGCCAACTTATTCAACTCAAGGTAGAATACTATGGTATACACATGGTACTTTTGAAATGTAATTGGCATTGTAGCAACTCCTGATCATTAACCTATGTCTTAGCTTTTGCTCGGGACGAGCAAAGGGTAAGCTTGGGGGATATTGTTGGCGGTCCTTAAAGGCCAAATCCGACTGCCAAATAAGATAGAAATAAAGGAGAACTAGCATATCCTACTCACGTATTTTATCTATATTAACCTATTTCCACATGTATTGAAGAATAAGTGTTTTGCAGGACACATGTTGGAATAATATAGAAAACGTGCTCGAAGTACACAAGAAACATAGCAGAAAATCATCCGACGTGAGCACAAGGGGGAGAAGGCCCACAAATCGGAATTGCCGATAGCAATTAAGGCCCAACCCCGAGGATCACACAGGGGACCCAACTGCCAGCCACTACGACGAAGTTGGTCGCGCGGAGGCACTACCTAGGTTCGGCCGACCCTAGGGGTCGCCTGACCTCCCAGCCGCGCCTCTCACCCCCATCCGTCACGTGGCGCCTCCTCGTGAAGCCTTCAAGGCGGTTGCATGCGGGATCCCCTGGAATATTCCATGCAAACCGATCTTTAGAGTATTATAAGTAGAGGGAGACGGCTAGCGGCTAGCGAGCCAAGGGATGGGGGCATAGCGGCATAGCTCATGGGGGCAGCAGTTAACGAGCTCTAGGACAGGGCGATGGATCTGGGATGCGGTGAGGTGGGGATGGGGGCTAGGGAGTGGTGATGCGTGTTCGGCACGGCACAGTGCGTGGGGGCAATCGGCGCTGCTGACGAGCTTGGGGGGGCGGGGGTGAGACGTGTCCTCATCCATAACCCGCTTGATGAAATGCGTGAGTGAGACTAAGGGAGAGAGATAAAGAGGGAAAGAGATGAGAGGATAGTCAGTGTGCTATGTTATCGCTAGATGAACACACGGACTGATATGGACCTACGGTATACAACTTAAAAAGGCGGATAACTTGTTCTCCCGTTTTCTATTCTGTTTCCGTATTTTTTCATAAATACAGAAATGGTTAGGGAGAAAAATAGAAGACGAGATGAGACAGAACGGATTGGTATTTATTCGGTGTGGATATGTACAGTGGTGAATCAAGGATTTTACCTAAGGATGTGCCGCCAAAAAAAATTATATACAATTCGGTAAAAATTGTAAAATTTACAGGGTATATATGCACTAAATAACATGATAAGTTTTAAATTCAAAGCTTAAGTCTAAAACATCCATAAAATACAATATAAATAATTCAAACACCATAATGACAGTTCAAAATATAGGCATAAAAGAGAGTAAGAGACTTACAATACTACTGGCTTTTTGAGCCGACACTTTCTAAGGGACGAGAAAATGTCTCGATTAGATCATCTTCATTCACTTAAAAAAATATATCGCTCAATGAAGATGACTAGATAATCATTTAAAAGACTATCACCTGGTCTAAGAAACATGAATTGCTCATGAATGTTGATTGTCTTTGATGTTGAGCAAATCCCTGATCTCGCTGATGTTAGCAATGAAAGTAGACAAGATTTTTCTATAGGAAAAAGTCGGTCACCTAGTGTCGGACCCTGCGTGTTAGCTGCGTACGCACGGCCAGCAGGCAGCACGCGGCAACGCAGCAGTCTGGGCGGATCCTCGATCACAATTCATAATTAGACGCGACGTCGCTTACTCTGGCCTGGGCGCTGTGACGGCGGAGGGCGAGACTCCATCGTAGTCCGTCCGACGTCCAATCGATGGACTGACTCCTGGAGTCCCATCGTGTGGCCGGCAAGGCGTCACCGCACCGCGTGGGGCCTTCCTCCCAAGTCCCGTCGTGTGGCCACAGGCCTACAGTCCGTCCAGCGTCCGTAGATGGACTACAAAAGTCCCACCGTGTGGCCAAGGCTTCAACGCGAGGGGCCCTCCCGAGCAGAGTTCCGGTACCGGCCGTTCTGGCCGGAATACCTCGTGACGCGATGGAAGTGCCGCTGCAGTCAGCACGAGCAGCGGAGGAGCGCCACTGCGCCAGTAGAAGCTCAACTCCATGTACGGTCACGAGGAGCTCAGCGCTGGGGCCATGGCAGTCTGAGGATAAGAAAGAAGATGAGGCGGATAGAGAGAGGCCTTGTTTAGTTCCCCTAATTCTCCTCCAAATTCCACTATACAAGAAGAAGATTCCCCGTCACATCAAAATGTCGGCAAATGCATGGAGTACTAAATGTTGATGAAATTAAAAACTAATTGCACAGTTTTGTTGTACTTTGCGAGACGAACATTTTAAGTCTAGTTAGTCAAAATTTGGATAATTTTTACCAAATACAAATGAAATGCTACAGGAATTCTGATACAGTGTTTTTCTTCCCTATTCGCCGAACTAAACGAGGCCAGAATGAGAAAGGTGCTTGTCTTCTGACTTCCGCTAGAAGGGATAGTGAGAGACAAATGACTTCTTTATGGGAGAGAAAGGGACAAGGGCAGTACTCCTACTAGGTAGGTTCAACTTTTTTTAGTGAAAGGGCAGTAGCTTCAGTTGGCAGCGTCTCTAGGTGCGAGCGCTGCCCGCCTGGGTTCTATCCTGGGTTCTGACTCGAGTGTCTCGTCTGAGATTTATTTCTAAAAATAAATTTGTA
This sequence comes from Saccharum hybrid cultivar R570, assembly GCA_038087645.1. Lineage (NCBI taxonomy): Eukaryota > Viridiplantae > Streptophyta > Magnoliopsida > Poales > Poaceae > Saccharum > Saccharum hybrid cultivar. Next base: position 4,448,054 of record JAQSUU010000671.1, on the reverse strand, counting down.
GATTCTAAGCGTACACCTGGAGCCATAATGGTAGTGCGACGTATTCGTTGCTTGCAGAGCCCCACAGGACTTCGTCGATCTCTGATGTGTGTATAGTTTGTAGGTCTTATGTGCGCTTAAAATATGCGTATGTTAGAAGGACGCGTGATGTGCGTATAGTTTGTAGGTCTTGCGTGCGCTTAAGATATGTGTATGTTTGCGTGTGTGGGAGTTTGAGTGCGTTTGAGCGTGCGTTTACTACAGCTGTAATTTAGTAGTCCAGGCTCAAAAAAAAATCAATCTTGTAGGTATATACATTATGGGTAAGCTTGATGCAAGCAACCGAAGCCAAACTAAATATATTTTATTTATTATACTCTCAAACGTGAAACGGTACACCGGTATTATGCGGTACCAAAATATTCCATCCCAACCAGCAAACCGGAGTATGCTCCGAAACGGCATTGACAAGCTTGGCCGTGGGCCTGAAAAGTGGAAAGGCCGCACAACTGGGCGAGTCGCAGAGCAGCATCACGCTGCGCGACTGCTCGCCACAGCGTCCGTTCTTGGTTCAACCTTTTCTAGGTAAATGTATTTTTTCCCTTTCTGTTTTTTATAAATATATATACATGTATATGTAATCTACTTGCTAGGTATGCACCCGGCATACCTTGTAGATCCGTCCCTGGATACGTACCTGTCACGCAACGCCTAGGTGCCCTCGGCCCTTCCGTTTTCCCTCCTCCCCCGCCTTCTCATTTCCCTTTCTCTCTCTGTTTTTTGTCCCCACCACGGGGATCCATGAACTAGTCGCCTGCCGAGAGGTCCCCTCTGGCTGGGATCCGTCCTCGCCCGCCCTCATCGTGCTTCGGAGGTGGCAGGTTCCTCATTTCCTTCGTCGTGTTGCCGACGCCTAGCCATCGGGCAGCCGACGTGGTGTGGTTGCCAGCACCGCTTTCCCTAGAACGCGAGGCACGCGCGGATCTAAGAAAAAAGAAATTAAATTGTTACCTCCATATCTGGGCTCTTTACACACCCCCCCTTGGCCCAACGTACTGCACCCCTCACAGCCCAGCAGACAACAGCCCAATTGAGATTGGCAGCCCATGTCACAAGTCTACAACCCCTCTTCCCCTCCGCTCACTCTCGCTGCCTCCATCCTCCCTCCCTCGCGCCTCCTCAGTCCGTAATCCGCGACACCTAGCACCCAGCTATGGTTGCGGCGTCGCAGGCTCGCAGCTACTACACGATCTCAAGGCACGTTGCCATGGCAAATCCAGTTGGGCACCCGTCTGCCAACTCACCATCGTCCGTGTCTCTGTCCGGTCTCCGGTGGCATCTTGCACAGGGCACAGGCACAGGCACAGGCAAAGTAGATGCTTTCTCTATTTCACGATGTAGGCTGTTACGCTATCCGCACTCATTAACCTCTATATTCATCCTCTATACGTCCTAGTCAGCAAGATTCTCTCCTCTATACTCAATTCTCCTGCACCCATCCATCCTCTATATCATCATCTATCCACTCTATCCACTATGGGACCCACTTGTCACTTTATCTAAATATATCCATGTGTGATCTAGTTTTGAAGGATTTATTGAGACGAATTTAATGGTGCAATCGGAATTTAATTTGGATTTTTGGTTTGTGAGTTATAACATTTTTTTTCCCTTTGTTTAGCTAGTGGGGCCCGCCACTGTCCACTATAGAGTAAGCATTGTACCACTCTAAATATAGAGCGAGAGAAAGGATAGAGTATCGTTTTAGAGTACCCAGTGCAGCAGTTTTTACTCTATATTCATACTCTAAAGTTTTAGAGTATCTCTTTAGAGTACCCAGTGCGGGTAGTCTTAGGGTTTTATAATTTTTTTAAAAAAAGGAATATATTAATATCCCAGCTTTTACATCGACTAATGTATATGGCTATTCATTATTACAAGAACGCGTCACACGGTCGAAGGAATCTCAAAAATGAAGTTTTGAGCCATCAAGATAACAAATTTTTGAAAAGGAAAAACTAAAGAGCAATTCTATTGTTAAATCTCTAGCCATGTCTTATAAATACCTCCATCGTGGTTGTCTCAATAGTCCTGCAACCCACCTTTATCAAAAGGTGATCCTCCTCCTTCAGAAGTAAGGCCCAGGACCTAGTCCAATACGTCTCCTTGAAAATAACCTGCAAATAGGACAGTGATATGGCCTTGTTAAACACAACGTCATTCCATGTTAATCAAAGTGCCTAGCAAATGGCACTTGCACCCATGAGAACTTGAGACTTCATTTTCCTGTTTAGCCCTTCCAACCAACTTGTAAATAAATTATGTGCACTAGTTGGGGGTTTTAGGTTAAAGGAAACATGAACAATTCTCCAAATAGATTTAGCATAATGATAGTCAAAGAGTAAATGTTGTATGGTCTTGTTGGAGGAACAGAAACAACACTTCCTATCTCCTTGCCACTGTCGCCTAGCTAGATTATCCTTTGTTAAAATTACACCCTTGTACAAGTACCACGTAAAGACTTTAACTTTGAGGGGTATTTTGAGTTTCCAAATTAAAGTGTTATAAGGTAAAGCCTATAGTCCTAACAAAGCTCTGTATATGGAATTGACTGAAAACAATCCGTTCTGATGCAGCCCCCACACAAATTGATCTCTTTGGCTTCTTAATTGTATGTTTGTAACCATGGCAACGACATTGTGCTACGCTTGCAAGTTAACACCCATGAGAGATCTCCTGAAAGCTACATTTAACGGTATCATAGACAGCACTGACCTAATAGATGCACTTTTTTTCTCACAATATTGTATAGTGTCGGGAAGAGCATTTTGAGAGGGTGTGACGATATCCACGAATCCTCCCAAAAACGTATTTGGGATCCGTCACCTAGATCAAACTTACCTATCAAAAGGAACTCCTCCTCGACCTTCATGAGGCCAGTCCAAAACTGAGAGTTCCCAGGCATGTATTAAACCTGAATCAAAGTTTTGTCCCTTAAATACTTATTTTTATGCAATTGTTGCCGTACCCCATCACCATTTATCAATTTGAAAATCCACCTGCTTAGGAGGCATTTATTATGGACACCTAGATTTAGGACTCCCAAACCTTCTTGGTCTTTTGGTGTGCATACTACCTCCCATTTTGTTAATCTATATTTTTTCTTGTGTTCATCGCTCTGCCAGAAAAACCGAGATCTAAAATAATCCAACTTTTTCAAAACCCCTCTCGGTATTTCAAAGAAAGACATCATGAACATAAAAAAGACTACTTAGAACTGAGTTAACGAGAACAAGTCTTCCTCCCACCGAAAGCATCTTGCTCCTCCAACTACTTAGTCTTTTTTGAAATCTTTCTTCCACATGTTTCTAGTTCTTATTCATAAGTTTTCGATGGTGCATAGGAATTCTTAGATATCTAAAAGGGAATGATCCTACATTACATCTGAAAATTTGTGTATACTCAGCTTGATTAACATTAGCTGTACCATAACAGAACAATTCGCTCTTATGGAAATTGATCTTGAGTCCTAATAATTGCTTAAAAGCACAAAGCAAAAGCTTCATATTTTTGGCCCTCTCTAAATCATTGTCCATAAAAATAATAGTGTCATCTGCGTATTAAAGAACTAAGAGTTCTTCATCAACCAAATGTGGAACCACTCCTTGAATTTGTTCTACCTCTTTTGCTCATGAGATGAGAATTGCCAGCATATCAACCACTATATTAAACAAGATTGGAGATAACGGGTCCCCCTGGCACACTCCTTTTCTTGTTTGGAAATAATGACCTAAATTATCATTGACCTTTACTGCAACACTCCCTCTAGACATGACTTTTAAAATCCATTCACACTACACTGGTGAGAATCCTTTCATTCTGAGGATTTGTTGTATAAAAGACCACTTAAGATTATCATACGCTTTTTCGAAGTCCAGTTTTAGGATCACTCCATCTTGTTTTTTTCCTATGCAACTCATGTATTGTTTCATGTAGTATTACAACACCTTCCATTATATATCTTCCCAGAATAAAAGCCGACTGAGATGGCCCTATCAGTTTATCTGCCACTTTCAAAATTCTATTATTTAACACCTTTGTAAAAATCTTGAACGACACATTTAAAAGACATATAGGCCTGTATTTTTGTATCCTAGTCACATCCGTGATCTTGGGCAATAGTGTAATTACCCCAAAGTTTAAACTATGAATAGGCAGTCTCCCCATATAGAATTCATAGAAGAGGCTCATCAAGTCTTGCTTGACAACATCCCAAAAGAATTGGTAGAATTATGCAGGAAAGCCATCTGGACCCGGCACCTTATTATGTTCCATATCTGCCATTTTGACCTCCTCCTCACTGAATGGAGCCACCAATACTTCATTCTCCTCCTCCGACACTTGAGGTATATCATGCCTCAAAGTCTCATCCAATGAGAAAGAATTCTGTATATGAGGTTCAAACAGTCGTTTGTAGTAATCGGTTATATAATATTTCAAATTCGCATCCCCAATAATCTTCCTGTTCTAGTTGTGTGATCTTTGTTTTTCTATGTCTCCCATTTGCCACCAGATAAAAATACTTAGTATTATCATCCCCTTGCAACAACTTTGTTGCTTTTGATCGTTGGAGCCAATAGACCTCCTGTCTTAGCAATTTAGTTAATTGCCCTTTAAGATGAAATCTAAGCTCTACCTCCTGAGATGACAACAAAACTGTTTCTGCCTTTCTATCAAGGACATCTATTTTATCCATCAGGTCAAATGTATTTTCTTTTTTTGGGAGTCTAAAATTCGAGCCCAACCTCTCAGGAATTGTCGTAGCCTTTTAATCTTAAATTGCCCCCGTTCCATGGGTGTTCTACCCCTATTCTCAGACTCCCAAATCCCTTTACTAGATCAAAAACCATCTCTTGTCAGCCACCCTAGCTCAAATTTAAAATTCCTAGCGTTGCCTCTGTGAGATGGTTCCCCTCCATCAAGTAAAAGTGGTGTGTGGTCGGAGATTTCTTGGGTGAGTGCCTGGACAGTAGACAATGGAAATTTTTGTTCCCACTCAGTTGTCACCAAAGATACAATCTAACTTTTCATAGGTTGGAATTTCAGCATAATTAGCCCAAGTGAACTTCCTACCGGTCATCTCTAGCTCCCTCAGATTCAAAATTTCTATAATGGCATTAAAGAGGAGTGGCCATTTATTATTAAACCTTGAACTATTTTTTCCAATGGGTTCCTAATTATATTGAAATTCCCCTACTATAAAAGGTAGATCCCCGCAGCTAGTATAAGCATGCACTAATTCTGACAAAAAGTTTCTTTGTTCTCTTCATGTGCTGCGCCATAGACAGATAAAAGGGCCCATCTAAAGCCATCTACCTTATTTCTTAAGACAAATTTGATGTAGTAATCCCCATTGACAATATTTTCTATTTTGAAACATTCTTGATTTATTCCCATTAGCATCCCTCCAAACATACCCCGGGGACATCGCCAATGCCAAACAAAATCACCCCCCGCACAGAAATTTTCCAGACACTGAGTCGAGAAACTATTTCTGTTGGTTTCTAATAAAGCTATAAAATCAAGTTTCTTATCTTTGGCCACATCATGTAAAAAAATATGTTTCACTAAGTCACGTAGACCTCTACAATTCGAAAAGATTCCTTTCATTAGAACATTTTTTTTCTTAGCGGGTACCTTCGTATTGACAAGTTTCTTTAATTTTCTATTTTTTGCCACCTTAATGGGTATGTCAACAAGTACTCCATCAAGGCTCGCACTACTATTGTCCATCTCCTCTGTCAAGTCGCCACATAGTCAACCGATGGTGGAAGTATCAGGATTGATCTCATCCTCCTCTGATTCAATCTCTTTATCAAGTGAATTAACTACACAAGAAGGTTTCAATCTCTCTTTTTCTAAATCTTTAATTAGAGCTACAGACTCAGCAATTAAACTTTCTTTACCGCCCAAACTGATCCCCACCTGTCCTAAGTTTTGCTCAATACGATCACTAGAAAAAAAAACATACTGAATTAATTATAGCATTTTCATTACCTTGGGGTTCCTCCAGGTTTTTGATGGCAATTCTTTTTTCTGCCTTCTCAAGAGAGTGTACATCAGCTATGTCTGCATTCCACTTGCTGCGCCGCACTGGTGTAAGCTCTCCATCAAACAAGACCGCCATCATCATAACGCTTCCCAGTACATCATTTGACCCACCATCAGCTGACACTCCAACATCTACCATGGCATCAAGAAGGACCCCAAGGTGCTGATCCTCAATAGAGAACACTCCATCTACTGCCCCATCAGCCTATCTCGCTCAACTGACTCCTCATCTAATGTGGAAGGTTACTGGATGTGAGTTTTCTGCAAGTCAAAGCTTGCTGCCCTAATAGCAGCCACCGCCTGTATCCGTGTCGAGGGCTGTAGCTGCTATGTTTGTGGGCTGCCCATTGTCCTCTTCTCCTGCCCTTTTAGCTCATCCACCGTAACCGCCTTACCACTTGACCTCACTAACTGTGATGATCGTTGCTGCATGCGCGCTGGAGCTGACGATCCTGAAGGTACCAGTGAAGTTGCAACTCGCACATCCACCGAATGACCTTTCTTGACTCCCATAAAATCATGTACCGCGTCACTCAAATCATTCTCCTCACCTAATAAATCATCCTCTTCAAGATCAATGTCCATCTGTGCTTCTGGATTATTCACTTCTTTTCCCATTTTGTTACTAGTCATTGCATTTGGTCCACTTGCGGCTGAGTTTGAAGCATTGCCAAGATTTTGTGTCTCCCCCATGTCACTGTCCTTTGGTGGCCCATTACCCTAATCTTCATTCCCATTATTCTCAGTGTTCCAAATACTCCGCAGCCCGATATTGGTAAATAAGGTTCAACTTCAAAAAGCAACTGGAAGTATCAGTTACCAATGATGACATCTAGCTTGGTCGGAATTCACTACAAGAAATGTGGCTTTACATGACGGATTCAAGGTGACGTTATATGAAATTGTCATAGTCCAACCCGAAGCCCACTATAAGCCCACTATGGGCCAAACCCTAGTTCGTCTTTCCACCACGGTGCATAACCAGCCGCCGCCTCCCTCTCTACTTTTCTGGTTTTCCTCGATATTCCTCACCCCTCGCTCGGTTAGGAGCACCGTCACCCCAGCCCTACCCCTATCAAGCCGCTGCCCTCTCTCGGTCTCCCCATGCCTTCGTCGACCTGATTCGCGATAGGGTGGCTGCCCTTCTTCTCCCCAAGCAGGATCCACGCCATAGTGGCTAGATCGATGACACGGTGGCGGCGGCGGCATCGATCATGCATGCCACATAGGTAGGTTAGTCCGCGACACTATGCGGATCGGCTGCTCCGACACTGGGCAACCAGCCCTCCTCGATCCCTCTCCCCCAACCCCTAAGCCCCAACGCCTAGCCTTTGATCTGGCAGCAGCGATGACGGAGGTGGCCTGTGCTGGATCTAAATAAGGTTCGTTGTTTCCCCTCTCTTATGTGTCAATTGGATTGGTACATGATTTCTGGTATATTAAGTTTGGTGCCACTATTATGTGATCTATTATGTTTGGTTTCTGCAATGATGCAGATTTCCCTCAGACTACAGAGTATAAGATTCTCAAACTGTTGGAGCATGGTGATGTCGCTTCCCCTCATCTAACATAAAAGGCCCGTAACCTAATTTGATTCCATTCTGTGCTTGACTCTCTGATTCGCCCTTTGTTTAATTTAGTTCGATTTTAGATTTGACACATCCAAATTTTTGGTTTGTAATTACTACTACATCTGCGAATTGACCATCACTAGTAGAGAATAGACCTTTCATCCGAGGCCAAAATGGGCTCTAGTCCTGGCATTTTTTGCGCCTGGGACTAGAGAGACCTTTAGTCCTGGCTGGTGTCTCCAATCAGGACTAAAGGTCCATGCCCAATGGCTACTTCGCTCAGCACAGTGGCAGGGGACCTTTAGTCCCGGTTGGAGACACCAACCGGGACAAAAGGTGTACATTTACTCTTGGTTGGAGCCACCAACCGGGAGTAAAGGTCTACTCCCGGGCCATGCCTCTGATCGGGGTTGGAAAGGGACATTTAGTCCTGGTTGGATCCATCAACCGGGACTAAAGGTCCCCCTCTATAAATCCCGGCAGTCTCCTTCCTCCCCGAGCCCAAGCCGGACCAAATTTGAAGCTCAGTGTTCTTGCTTCTTTGCTTCTTGCTTCTCCCATTGTTGCTCCATCCATTCTTCGATTCATCCATCGATTCTTCAGTTGTAAAGGTTACCAATCTCATACTCTAATTTTTCGTCATTGGCTTATCTCATATTGTTCACTATATATATATAGTTTTTATGGTGTTTTTTTTATTTGTAAACAATTTTAGCTCAAAATAACTTATAGTTTGCATATTTGGATGAAGAAAGGTTAAAGTAGGCATTTAAAATTAGTATTCACTTTTCATTTCTAGCATGCATAGCACACTTTATTGTTTAGACATATAGAGAATTTTATAGTTTCTTAATTTTATTTGTTTATAAAATGAGAAATTTATAGTGCATTAAAAATTGAGTATAGAGAGTAGATGGCAACTGCTTCCGGGTCCTCGGCCTCTCATGGGTTTCCAAAGCGACTTAGGCCAGGCCTCCCTCTCATTCCATGCGGCAAGTGTCGTGATGAGACGAAGATTGTGATGGAGTACCGAGTGAAGAAGGAGGGTCCCAACAAGGGTCGTATCTTCTACAAGTGTCCGGATCGTAATGTGAGTTATTTTTATCGTATTTTATGATTATTGTTAGTTTATACCTATTTTCATGATGGTTGTGATTAAAGTTCTAATTTTTTGTTTTATTTTCAGTGGGATGGCAGTGGACGATGTTCAAGCTTCTACTGGGAGGAAGAGTATGTTGAACTCGTGCAAAAATATCTTGCACAACAAGCAGATACGGCGGCTAATGAGGCAGTGATCCAGCCGAAGATGCCCAAAGGTGTTGCACAATCGGGGGATCTGTCTATTTTAGTTGGGATTGGTCACGAAATCCTTGTGCTCCTGAAGTGCATTTTAGCTTTGGTTCTTTTAGTGGTAGTTGGGATTGTCTACATTGTAGCGATGCTTTCATAAATTTGTACCTTTTGTGGTGGCACACATGTTGTATAAATAATTAATTATGATCTAGGTTTAAATATGGTATTTATGTCATGTAATGCAGATGAGTCGGCATTGGATGTACAATACTGATCGCCGCTCCCAAGAGTTCATTGACGGCGTGCATTCTATATTACGTGCGGCCGAGGCAAACAAACACGACGGTTTCATGTGCTGCCCATGTGCCATATGTAAGAATACGGTGGAATATCCTTGCACAAGGACTCTTCATTCACGCTTGTTCAAGTCGGGTTTCATGCCAAACTATATTTGTTGGACGAAGCACGGAGAAACCGGGGTTGTAATGGAAGAAGGTGAAGAAGAACAATGGGGCGACAATGACATTATTCCCGATGGTGCGTGCTTCAATGATACTGCAATGGGAGAAGCTGAAGAAGAGGTAGCCGCAGAAGATGAGCCTGCTGATGATCTTGGTCAGGTCATTCATGATGCACAAAGAGAATGCGAAAGTGAAAAGGAGAAGATCAAGTTCGAGAGGATGGTAGAAGATCACAAGAAAATGTTGTACCCAACTTGTGATGCAGGGCAGAAAAGTTGGGAACCACACTAGAATTACTGCAATAGAAGGCAAAGAATGGTGTGTCTGACAAGGGATTTGGAGAGTTACTAAAAATCCAAAAGAAGATGCTTCTGAAGGATAATAAATTGCCCGCCACTACCTACGAAGCAAAACATGTTGTCTATCCTATGGGGCTAGAAATCGAGAAGATACATGCATGTCCTAATGACTGTATCCTCTACCATGGCATATAGTATGAGAAATTGGATGCATGCCCGGTATGTCATGCATCGCAGTATAAGATCAGGCGAGATGACCCTGGTGATGTTGAGGGCGAACGTCTGTGGAAGAAAATCCCTGCCAACGTTATGTGGTATGCTCCTATACTACCACGCTTGAAACGTCTGTTCAGAAACAAAGAACATGCAAAATTATTGCGATGGCACAAAGAAGACCGTAAGGTAGACAATATGTTGAGACACCCTGCTGATGGGTCCCAGTGGAGAGCAATCGACAGAGAATTCTCGGAGTTTGCAGATGACGCAAGAAACTTAAGGTTTGCTTTAAGTACGAATGGTATCAATCCTTTTGGGGAGCAGAACAATAGCCATAGCACTTGGCCTGTTACTCTAAGTATCTACAACCTTCCTCCCTGGTTATGCATGAAGCGGAAGTTCATTATGATGTCTGTGCTCATCCAAGGCCTGAAACAACCTAGCAATGACATCGATGTGTACCTGAGGCCACTAGTTGATGAACTTCTCATTTTGTGGAATAGAGAAGGTGTACGTGTGTGGGATGAGTACAAACAAGAACACTTTGACCTGCGAGCATTGTTGTTTGTAACAATCAATGATTGGCATGCTCTAATTAATCTTTCAGGACAGTCAAACAAGGGATATAATGCATGCACACACTGCTTCAGTCATATTAGAGGTGTATTCTTGAAGAAATGTCAAAAGGTCGTGTACCTTGGCCATCGTCGATTTCTTCCTACAAATCACCCCGTAAGAAAGAAAGGCAAGCATTTTAAAGGGACGGCAGACCACCTGACCAAGCCTCGCAACCGAACCGGTGAGGATGTACTCGATATGGTCAATGATGTGAAAGTCATCTTTGGAAAAGGACATGGCAGCCAACCTTTACTCTCGGGTTGGAATCCCACCCGGGAGTAAAGGTGGGCTACATTTTAGAGGCCCACCAAAAAAACCTTTACTCCTGGTTGGCAACACGCATCGGGAGTAAAGGTGCCATGTATATATCCGCCAGTGCCTACGCAGATCCCCAGCCCCTTCTTCTTCCTCGCGCCCGTCGCCTCACGTGGCCGCCAACGCTGCGCCCCTCGCCTTGCGCGCTGCCCCTGACGCTGCGCTGCCAACGTCGATCGCCCGCGCGCGCGCCCCTCACTCCGATCTGCCCACGCCAGAGGCACCCAGCCGACCTCGCGCGCACGGCGCCGACCCCACTGGCGACACTACGCCACGCCGCCCGCTCCTCCACCAACGACGACCCCACCGGCGATCGAAGTCCTCACGCGCCTCCACCGACCCCACTGCCTCCACCCGCACAGCGCTCCACCGCACGCCTCCACCAACCCCACTGCCTCACCCGGCCCTCTCGCCCGGCCGACGCCCGGTGCCTCACACGAACAACGCCACCGCCATCGTCGTTCGTCCTCTGCACGTCGTCGTTCGCCCACTGTACGTCGATCATCGTTTGTCCTCGATCGTGCCATCATTCACCCCATGTTTTTAGGGGATTTTGTTTGTCGTTCGTCCTAGATCGTCGTACGTCGTCGTTCGTCGTTGTCGTTCGTATACCACGGAGCATCGCCGCCCTTGTGTGTTTGTATACCGCGGAGCATCACCGCCCTCATGTGTTTGTATACCGCGGAGCATCGCCGCCCTCGTGTGTTAACCCTAAACCCTAATCAACATATAAATAATGTTAACCCTAATCAACATATAATTAACGTGTGTTAACCCTAAACCCTAACTTATATGTATATATATCGTTAACGCATGAATTACATTATCAAGATCTTAGACATAGAGTATATGCAAACCTATTATAAAATTTATTTATTTTTTGACACAAAGTAAACTTTTTATTGTTCATGACATAGAGTATATGTATAAGCCAAAGATTTGATGTATGTACTGTATACTGACTTCACCCTAGTGTGTGATTGTTTAGCATTAATGATAACGATAACACGCCCTAGTGTGATTGTTTAGCGTTAATGATGCATATTGTTCATAGAGTATACGCATGTAAGCAAAGATTTGACGTACTATATATTGGTTTTGTTTTTTTGAAGCTAGATGGCCGACCCGATAAACATAGAGAGTATAACATATATATGTCATCACCGACGTACATTGACTGTCGGTGACCAGGGCAATGTACGTCGGTGATGACATATATATTATACTCTCTATGTCTAAGATTATGATGATGTAATCCATGCGTTAACGATATATGCGTTAACGAACGTTGATTAGGGTTATCGTTAATTATACATTGATCAAGTTTTAGGGTTTACCATTAACGGCCGAGGGCGAATTGCGTCGGTGACTAGGGCGAACCGCATTGTTGATGTTCATTACGCGGAATTTCATCAACTATGCCACCTAAACTCTCTAGACAAAGCTATGATTAGTTGCTATTGCCTGTAAGTAATAATTTCAAAGATCTATTATTACAAGTATATGCATATAAATTATCCTAACAAGTATATATATATAGATTTACAATGACAGAGCGCAAAAAGAAAGGCTGCAATGAAGTTGGCTTTGTTGATCCCAATATTGTATTCAAAGACCTAGTTACTCCCAAGCCTAATTGGAAGCCTGAGTCAGAGAGCAACCTCATGAAGTTCTTAGTGAACCAACGCCACAAGTAGGATATACTCTTCCCCTACAACTTCAAGTGAGTGTTAATAATGTCGATCATCGATCCTTAATGGCTCATATGTTGATTCTAGTTAATTAATGAGTGTTATGCGTTATATGCCTATAAACACATGCATCAATCACTGGATATTGATGGACATCGATCTGGTCAAAAGTCAATTGATAATCTATGACTCGATGAGAAAACCACAACAAGACTACCAAGATATGATAGATATTATCCAGAGGTAATTTCGGTATCTCTCTAGCAACTATATATATACACACACAAGATGATTAACTATATCTGACGACGTGCAAAATTTTTATTTTATTGGGCAGTGTTTGGAAAACCTTTATTGAGAATCAACACATGGGAAAATGCAAAGCTCCACTGCACGTAATTCCTTTGAAAGTAAGTCCCCTGCATCGCATCATCGATCTTTATTAATTAAACATATAGCTTTCACCGGATCACCAGATTGGATGACGAATCTTTTTTCATAAAGTGGTGTCTGAGCCAGGAACCGGGGAACAACTTTTGTGGTTACTACGCCTACGAGTTTATCAAGGAATGCACACAAAGAACTAACAAAGAGAGACTCAGAGTACGTTAAACTACACTATATACTCATTTAATTATTATTACTTGTGCTTACTATATGTCTTTATACATATATACATATATTAATTCATTTTTCTTTAATTCAAACCTATAGGCTAAATGGTTGGCTACAAAGGTCATACGACAAGACCAGCTCAAAGCAATTTAGGAGTCCATAGCCGGATTTCTTAATGACCAGGTCATCGACTCCAAAGGCGAGTTCCACTATGACCCCACGCAGCCATGGAAGCCGACGTAGAGGCCGGATGAGAGAGGGAATTTGTTATATCACAATGACTGTAATTAAAACTTTTGTAATGTACGCACATGAAATAATATGATGCTCAATAACAGTACCGCGAGCACAATGCCCCCTCACAAAGCTCTTCTTTGGAGCACCACACAAGCTTCTTGCGGGCTTCGATAGAGATCATGCCACCAAGCCGTCAAGGAGGTGGCAACCTCCAACAGTAACAAGCACCACCGGCTTGTAACTCGATCACCTAGTGCCGCTCGATGCAACCTCACGATACAGCGCACTAGAATCACACTCACTCGCAATCGGATCGCACTCTTGCAAGCACAAGTGAGTTAGAGGGCATCCAAGCACACCTACACAAGCCACCAAGGCTTAAGGGTGCTCAGCAACCGGCCCAAGCTCGAGCTCCACCTCTATTTATAGCCCCCAAGCTAAATAGAGCTGTTGGAGTAAAGCTGCTGGTTTCTGCGAGGGCACCGGACACGGCAGTGCCCCTCCCAATGGTCAAATTCCAGTGGCTAGAAACTAGCTGTTGGTCATCGGATAGGGGTGGCGGTGACCACCCAGGCCAACCCCATGAAGACCCCACTCTCGGGAAAAATGGGGCGGTGCACCAGACAGCACCCCGCGGTGCACCACCCACACCATGGCGGTGTACACCGTCACCAGCGGTGACCACCTCCACTGCAGCTGCTCTAAAATGGAGTCAGGTGGGCACCACCTTAGGGGTGGCGGTGCCACCGGACAGGCAATGGTGGTGCCCCTCTAAAAGTCCCTAGTTTGGTTTTGGCTAATTGATAAAACCTAGGACTAACCTTTGTATCTAAGTGGATGATTTAGATAAAGGTGGTCATTGAATATGAGACATGACATTGACTCATGTGACCAAGATGATGAAGACCAAGATGATGCTTGGCTCGATGGACCGGTTGTGAAGGTGAAGGGCAAGTCAAGGCTTCGAAGCGAAGGACCATGCGATGGTGAAGCTTGAGCAAGACTTGGCGCTGACGGACTGATGCAACGGTGAAGAGCAAGTAAAGTCAAGGTCGATGGATCGAGACGGTCATGTGATGATATAAAGTGGATCATATCTTTTGGAAAAACAAAATGGGCTCAAGGCAAAGGTATAACTATAGGGCCATTTTGTTTTGCACTCAAGACACCATAGAGGGTGTGAGTGGTTTAGGATCGATAGCCGAACTATTAAGAGGGGAAGTCTTATCGGTTATTCGATGCACGGGTGCCACTAGATGAATTCATGAAGTGCATTGCATGTAGGGCCTAGTGAGCTAACTGGAAAACCTTCAAAAATATTTATGAAAATACTAACACACGTGCACAAAGTGGTGATCACTTGTTGGTGTTGGCACATTTGCGAAGGTGTTGAAGTTTGAGTGGTAGAGAGGGTTTGGGTCCCTCTCTCCCTCCCACCGAGCTTGCGAGCGTGGGATTCAGGCGTTTTTGAGGAGTTGAAATGCCTATTTTCCACTACGCCGGAAGTCGGAAAAGAAACGGAGGCGAACGGAGGTCACAGAGGTGACCGGACGCTACACCGGACGTGGTCATGGTTTGACCGGACGCGTCCGGTCAGTTCAACGCAGCAGTTAGGCGCGCGGGTGTTAGGGTTTGCAACCGGCGCATCCGGTCACTCGTGGGACCGGCGCGTCCGGTCAGGCGCCCAGAGGGAACTGCAGTTCGCAAGGTTGATCGGACGCGTGGCGCGTCCGGTCATAAGCGATCAGACGCGTCCGGTCGTTGAGGGAGCTTACTGGACTCCAACCGGATGCTGGCACTGTCGCGTCCGGTCGTTGCCTAGAGCGTGTCCGGTCGATGCTTTTCGGGCGCGCGGTACTGTGCGATCGGCGCGTCTAGTCGGTTGAGCGGCGCGTCCGGTCGTTGCATTTGACCGTTGGCACACAGTGACCATTGGAGGTTCGGATGCGATTGAGCGCGTCCGGTCAGTTTCGACTGGCGCGTCCGGTCATCCCAAAAAATGTCCAGTGAAGGGGTACAACGGCTCTATTCTTTTGGGATGCTTATAAATACTTGTTGGTCGGCCCTTGGGGAGGTCTCTCGTGATTTCTAACACTCTTGTGCATCCTTTGAGCTAGAGCTTCTCCCTCCCACTCATCTCTCTTGCTTGATTGCAAATCAAAAGTGAGATTGAGTGATCCCAAAGTGCATTGCATAGCTTGAGGGCATCTAGTGGCACTTGTGGGTGGTTTAGCCAGTGGATTTCTTGTTACTCTTGGAGAGTACCGCTCCTAGCTGGCTTGGAGATTATTGGAGGCATTGGCAAGAGAAGGAGATTGTCCTTGGCCACCTCCGGTTGATTGTAAGAGGTTCTTGTGCTTTCCTCGGCGGAGCGCCAAAAGCAACTATAGTGGATTGCGCGTGTCATTGAGTTACCTCACTTGAGAGTGGACTCTTACGGTGCCTTGCGGGGCGTGCCTTGAGGGGCAAGTGACTTGAGGGTCACACCGAGAAACCATCTAAGTGTTGGTCGACACAACTGGTGATGTAGCTTGTCGGTGCACAAGTGAACACCGGGTGAACAAAAATATTGTGTCTCTTGTCTCCCGGTGATTGGTCTTCATATTGTGTGATTATCAATATTGATTGATTGTATATCATCTTGGTGATTGGCAACATCTTCACTCCACCGTCGGTATAAGATTCAAAATCCTCTCTCTCGCATTTGCATTTACTAGTTATCTTGTGTAGCTCTAGTGTTAGCCTTTGCTAGTAGTTGTTAGCTTGCTCTCTAGTGTAAGTTTAGTGACTTAGCCCTTGTGTGAAATAGAGATCATAATCTACTAGACTTGTGGTTAAGAGGCTTGCATCACTACCGTAGGCTAAGCAAAACTCGTTTGACGCCGTTTGTTATTCTAACAAGTTTGCTTAGTGTTTATTGTAGAATTTTTATAGGCTATTCACCCCCCTCTAGCCATCTAGGACCTTACACCCTCCCAGGGCACCAGCCAGCTCCTTCCTCTCGGCCTCTAGCCAGCCACTGCCACAAGGGTGGCGGTGCACCGGACAGGGGGGTGGCGGTGCCACCCAGGCAGCACCCATGACGGAGATGGCATGGCGATACTTGGAGTTGAGGCCCCACATGCAACATATTGAGCACCTGAGACTGAGTGGTGAAGGGAGGCACGCGCGCATGGAACAAAAAAGTTAATTCTTTTACGTGACCCTTCGCGCGACGCGCGCCCGCGCCGGAGAAGAAGAAGGCAGCTATAGGGTTCTGGCGAGGAGCTCACCGGTGTCGAAGACGAGAAGCTCGCTGGTGTTAGTTTCGATATCTTCATTGGCAGGCTTAGAAGGGGGGTTTTGGGGGAGGCAGGCGGGGCGGGGCGGGGCTGGCAGTGGGGGTGTCACGGTGGGAGCTTGCCATCGTCCTGCCCTAGGATTAGGGTAGCAAGAGCCGCCGGCCGCAGTGATGGGGCAGGGCGAGGGCGTCGCGGCGGAGCTTTAGGGGAGGGCGGGAGGTGGGCGGCGCGGTGAGGCGGCGGGAGCCGCCGGCCGCCAGTGGTGGAGGTTGGGGGAGGGGGCGACGGTGGAAGGGTGAGGGGCAACGCGAGGAGGAAAGATGGGTCATGTGCTACCGGAGCATGGAACCGGTCACGAAATATGTGCCTCCAAAACAAAAAGTGCGGTCCGCTCCGCACACACCGAGGGCCTGTTTGAATGGTGGCAGAAGAATCTTGCCTGGCCCAGGCAGCAATACCAAGCTTCCGATTTTGTGTGCCTGTGGCCAGGATCCTTTGCCTGGCAGGCAACTGCCTGGGAGGCTGCCATCCAAACAGGCCCTAGAATACATGAGCAGAGGCATGTATGTGTGCAGCGACCTGCGTATCCAACATTGTGCTGTGTGCTACAGACAGGATTCACCTGTGTATCCAACACTAGGCACAGAATAAAACCCGACTTCAAACCTCTGCAAAACAAGAGGCCAGTGCCAAAACTAGAGTCCAACCCACGAGCAGAGGCGTGGTTGCACTACCGCTGCTCTGCTAATCTGCTTTCTCTTCCCAAACAAGCTTGTACAATTCCAATTCCATCCCTCGCCGTCCGCCTCGTATTTGCGAGGGGACAGAAGCTCCTCAGGGCAAGGGCTCGCTCACCGTCATGCGTCATGCATGCTCGACGAGTACGGCAAGGCTCACCACGCCGAGCGCGTGCAGTACAAGAAAGTTGCTCGACTCGATGGACATGGACCGCTGGGTGAGGTTATCGTGGCAAATGTAATTAAACAGTAACAAATAGCATTCGAAAAAACAAAAGCACTGCTGAATACGCTAATCTATAAGCAGTCTCTGCAATTCATCACGAGATCAAAATATCCTTGTCTCTAATGCATGCTCCTGGTGAGCATTTGACTTCAACAGAGTGGCAGACCATTTCTCCAACCATAAGTACAAACTACTGTAGGAATTAAGCAGCAGCAGCATGGTGCTCAGCTGTAAGTAAAACCCACCTGCAACTAAGTTCCAACTGAAACTAGTGACAACTACTCACTGACAATTAAAGGAGAAGAATCAGCATAATGCATGGCCTAGTTCAGCAAAGGTAAAGAAGGGGTAGGTAATCTATCTTCTCGTCTCGGGTGTTCTTCTGTCTTTCTGCAGCTATCATGTCCTGTCCTGTGTGCTATGTTCTGAGATGTGAGATGGGTTAATATAATGGCGGTGAGGCAAAACTTCAGTGGTCATCTGTCCATTCATCGGAGCTCGTCAGTAGGTGGGGGTCGCCAGGACCAGCTCGGTGCCAACCTCGCCACCTCCAGCTCCAACGTCGTGCTTCAGCGCCTTGGCACCGCACGGTCCTGACGACGTAGAAGACATGTCCTGTGGCTGTAACAATGGCCAGGCAGAGGTCAGTCATCTTCACGGTCATGTGTGTGCCACTGTTCATTGGTGGCACGACCTAGAGATGTCAATTGTCAAGAGCAGGAAGCAGGGCACTAAGGAGGACTAGACTAGCTCACCGTGTGCCGGAGCTGCAGGTTGAGGTTGCCCATGACCATGGTTGTTGACGGCAGAGGCTGGACCTGGATTGGCAAGGCTGGTGAGGGGAGGAGCTGGAGCTTGGGAGAGGCGTTGGTGGACGAGGCCGACGTCGGTGTGGGGAGACCATCGGCCAGCAGGTACTCCTCCATGGACGGTGGCGTGAGGCTATTGATCATGGTGTCGAAGTCAGTGATGACCAGATCCACGCCGGGAGTCAGCGGCTCTGGCATGTCCCCAGGGCTGCCGGCCGTGCCACCGGAAGCAGCAGATTTAGGCCACTGGCATGCTCCCTCAAGCATGCAGATACGCTTCCTCAGCGCCTTCTTCTCGTCATCACAGGCACTGTGATCGCTGCTGAAGCTGCCATCAACGGCATCAGCATCAGTCAGCTGGTTGCCTGCACACACCAAAGCATTGTTCGCACCGGCTTCTTGCTTGTCACCATCCCAAGGCTCTTGCGCTAGCATCAGAAGAGGTTGTTCTTCAATTCTCTGCAGGAGCAACTCTTCCTGCACATACAGTCCAATGCACAAGCAATGTTCTATCAGTACACTGATGGTTGCTACTGCTAAATACACAATAAGGCACGTCTCAAAGTGAGGCAAAACAAAGAAACTACAGAGCAGCAATCCGCCAAATATCTGTGCAGTTCAATTGCATTAAATAAATAGTGAGTGTACCTTCATGGACTGGAAAGAAGTGGACAGAGCAACCATCTGGCCCTCCAGTTTCTCATTCTTCTCAAGCACAGTATCATACTTATCCTGGAAAACAGATCCAGTGTTTCAGTTCAATACTTCATCAAACAAAGGTACCACATGTTACCAGAAAGATACGTAACTTTGCTGAGGTGCAAATTGTGAAGATTGATCGAATGTAGTGATGTACCTTCAGTAACAGCAGCAGCTCTTTCAGCTCCCCATTCATCTGTGCCGCATTCTCATACTTCTCCTGAAAATGAGAACCCACAATAAGTCATGGCCATCACCGAATTAAGCTAGCAAATAATTAATGGATTCAACAACAACAAACCTCTTACTCCCAAGCAAGTTGGGGTACACTGAATAAGTAATGGGATCAGAAATATAAATCTTGCATCAAATTAGATACAAAATAATTTATGGATTCAACAACAACAAACGTCTTACTCCCAAGCAATTTGGGGTACACTGAATAAGTAATGGATCAGAAATATGAATCTTGCATCAAATCAGATTAATAACTTAGGAAACAGTAAGCGTGAAGCATACCTCCAAGGACAGCACCTCTTTTTCCAGCTTGCCATTGGCCTTCACCATACAGTCATACCCCTGACACCAAAGAGAGTAGCTACCTATCTAAATTAAAATGCTACAATGAACAAAAACTATGAACTTTTCATTCTTCATCAAGGTCTTTAAGTACTAATGGAAACAGACATGCAGCTTAACATTATATTGGCATGAGTGTAGTTCCAGTGTGTGTACAGAATTGCATATTAAAAGGTTTACTTTAAGCACGATGAAGCAATGTGACAGGTAAAGCACATAAATGACAGTTTCACAACTTCAGAGAGGTGACAGTAACAAGTGGAGCAAAGCTAAGCAAAATATGCTGCTGTTCTACCAATTTTTATGCACAGTAGTACAGTACAAATATAGCTAACAAAATCTGAAATCAAACAACAACATCCAGCCAGAACTAGACATGTGTACAACATTACATTTTCCAAGTGTAGAGCACAGGCACAACTATGTGAGAGAGTGTCACACATGGATACCCTATTCTCAGTTCTGCGCTAGAAGTTTACCGAAAATCTGGACAGTGAAAGACAGGAATGAGATTCATATCAACAAGGTATGATGTGTGATCACCTTCCATGAGATGTAGGCTTCCTTGCTCACTTGCACCAGATTGGAGTCGAGCTGCTTCATTTGCCTTCAGTTCATGGAAATCACAAGTCAATTTCAGTTTAAAAAACAAGTATCAGCAATTGCTGCGTTCAAGAATCTAATCAGAGTATCATCGCTATTGATCATAACTGCAACAAGAATCTGCAATCCATGAGACCAAAAAAAAAAAGGGACGTAGAAGATGAGAAAGGAGACCTCTTTACGACGGCAAGCTCACCGGTGAGCTCCTCCACCTGCTTCTGCACCTCGAGCGTGCGGGCCTCAGGCGACACGGGGTCTCCGGGCTTCCACCCGGGCGGCGGCACCCAGTACGGGTCTTCGACGCCGGCCTCCCGCCGCGCGGCCGCCAGTCCGGCCGGCTCGAGCCAGTACTCGAGGCCGCCGGCCGGGTTATACCGGCGGCGGACCCGGTCGGCGCTGCCGGCGGGGACCTTGTCGGCGACGTGGCGGAGGAGGTGGTCGAGGAGTCCGGTGTCGCCGATGTGGCCGCGCGCCCGAGCCCGTAGGTCGGCGCGCGGCGCGGGCTTGCCGGCGGTGGCGCCGCGCTCGCGCAGGATGTCGACGAGCGTCGCCTCGCCCGCCGCGTACCGCCACGCCGACCACCGGTCCACCTTGCCGCGCGGTGAGGCGGGGTCGGGAGTGGCGGTGGCGGGCTTCCTCTCCGCTGCCACCTCCCCCTTCTCCTCCTCCTGCTTCGGAGGGGTCGTCCTCTTGGCGCGCTTGGCGGCGTCGGGGGCACGCGCACTCGTCGAGGCCGCCGCCCTCTTCCCCCCGTCCCTCGGCTCCTCCTCCGCCTTCACCGCCACCGCAGGCTTGACGTCTTCTTCCGTCGCCTCGCCTGACGTCTCCTCCTGCTCCTCCTTGACGACGCGCGGGGCCTTCTTGGCGCGCCTGGCGGCGCTGCGGCGCCGGCGGCTCCACCTCGCCCTCTTCCTGCTCCTCGCCTTCCTCGCCTTGTCCACCACGGGCTTGTTCTCCTCCTCACGGCCGCTCTCTTGACCTTGACCAACCGCCGGCGCCACCTGCTCCTCCTCCAGCTGCTCGTTCTTGCCCACCACCACCCCGAGGCACTTGCCCCTCTTGACGGCGCCGCTGGTGCTCTCCTCGTCCTCGCCCACGCACCGAGCCGCCGCCAGCTGGTGGACGCGGACGCGCATCCCGAGTCCAGAAGCGGTGGGGGAACCCGGGCGGTGCTGCTGCTGCCGGCTGGGGTACTCGGCGCGCCTCGTGACGCCCCAGCCCACGCAGGTGCGGTGCAGGGTGGAGAGCAGGCAGGTCGTCCCGCCCGACGCGGGCGACCGCCGCGGGGCCGGAGGCGGCGACGGGGACCGCTCCACGTGACGCTTCCGGGAGAGGAGGCACGGGCTGCTCGGCGCCGGCGAGGGCGAGGGCGATCGCCGCTGGGGCGTTGGCTGCTGCTGGGAGAAGTCGTAGAGGCGGGGCGCGGCGGACCAGAAGGCGTCGGCGTCGGCGTCGCCGGCCGCGTCCCCGCCCAGGTCCCGGACGGCGGCCCGGCGGCGCAGGAAGCGCGACGCGGGGACGATGGCCCCGCCGCCGGCGCTGCCGCAGGCGCTCATGGGCGGTCGTGCGCAACGAGAAGCGGTGGGGAGGGCCGGAGGGGATGGGTGTGGAAGTGGAACGAACGGGGAGCGAGCGAGCGCGAGAGGAAAGGACGAAGCTTTTTGCGAGCAGCAGCAGAGCGTCGAGGAGAAAGGAAGCGGGCAGGGGCAGGTGGCAGCTGCTTTTGCCAATCTGCCGTTTCGCCCAGTTGTCGCGTTGCGGGGGAGCTGAGCGAGCGGCAGCCGGGAGAGACGTGGGGGTGTGCGGGGCCCGCCCGGAGAAGAACTTGCTGCCTCGGGCCTCGCGCTAATCTCCTGTCTCGGGATCATGCGACAGGCACTCGCGCTGATGATGATGTCTCGGGAGGGGAGAGGCGATGGTTAGTGGACGCAACGCAACCACCAGGTGCTGGTCCAAGCCCAGGCTGGGAATGGGACCGGGGGGAGACTCTTCCTCATCCGGTTTCATTTTGTTTTGTTTTCCCTGCCCTGCCTGTGATTTTCTACAAGTACAGTAGTACAATATAATAATGACATTTCCCGCACATTTTTCTGGCAACGGGAAACGGCGCGAAAACAAATTCGATCGGCAAGTTTTGGGAGCATGAGCGACAGCTCAGTCTCTGCCGTTCCGTTCGTCAACTGGTTTGGACGGTTGGTCCTGGTCTCTTGGGCCATGTTTAGTTTGCTAAAAAAAATTTGCAAAGCACTATAGCACTTTCGTTTTGTATTTGATAAATTTTGTCTAATTATAAATTAACTAGGCTTAAAAGATTCGTCTCGACATTTATAGACAAACTGTACAATTAGTTTTTTTTACCTACATTTAATGTTTCATACATGTGGCGGCATATGCGATGTGACGGGGAATCTTGGAAACTTTTTGCATTTTGATGCAAACTAAGGCCCCGTTTGGTTTGGGTATTAAAGTTTAACAAATACTGTAGCACTTTCGTCTTATTTGACAAAAAGTTTCCAATTTTAGACTAATTAGGCTTAATAGATTCGTCTCGTAAAATTACTCCTAATCTGTGCCGACATGTATGCAATTAGTCTACATTAGTACTCTATGCATTTGAGGGAACATTGATGTGATGAGAGTTAAACTTTAACACACCAAACCAAACGGGGCCTAAGGGGGTGTTTGGTTGGAGGAGTTAAAGTTTAACAAACACTGCAGTACTTTCGTCTTATTTGACAAAAAGTTTTCAATCTTGAACTAATTAGGCTTAATAGATTCGTCTCGTAAATTACTACTAATCTGTGCCGACATGCATATAATTAGTCTATATTTAGTACTCTATGTATTTGAGGAAACATTGATGTGATGGAAGTTAAACATTAACGCCTAGAAACTAAACAGGCCCTAAACATGGGCCTCGTTCGGCTGGCTGGTGGCTGAGGCTGATTTATTGTGAGAGAAAAATACTGCTGGCTGGCTGGTGGCTGTTACTGAACTGGTGTGAGAGAAAAACACTGCTGGCTGGCTGGGAGCCAGCCAGCCGAACAAGGCCATGGCCCTGGTCTAGGCTGCTGCACTGGACAGGTGGATCCTGTGTGCCCAGCGAGTAAAAGTGGGCGGCAGCCAGCAAGTGCAGGGCACACAAGAAACCGTCCGCTGTCCACCGCAGAACCAACGTTGCCTTCGAAATTCAAACAGCAGGGTCGCTTAGCCCTTTAACCGCCTGCCTTGCAGTGCAGCCCACACAAACGGTGTTCCAGGGAGGAGAGGAACGGTCCCTTCCATCTCATCCTCCAACTCTAAACGACAGTACGGCCAAGCCAAAAAAAAACACCAAGCACAGGTGAATATTGATGGATGCACAAGCACAATTATCCCTTTTCCAGACCACCAGAAGGCCGGCCTCATAATTTAGATACCATCCAACCAAGCGTGTAGCGACACGTTCGTGTATACAGTACGACAAAAGGCCAGGGCAGGCTCCAAAATCACAAGAACAACCCGCACACGATACGCAGCCGGGCGCTGGGAGATGACTCCGCATGCCGAGGCTTCTTTTGTCGTCGTGGGGACCCGGCTGCCGGACGGACGGGCAGCAACCTCAAGCTCAGAGCCGCCGTCCGTGTAGCTGAGGCGCCGCACCGAGGCGGAGTGCAGGGAGGGGACGAGGACAGCGTCAGGAATGCCGCCCACCAAAGGGAGGGTTGCGCTCCTTCAGGCTGGGCATTCGTGGTGCCCATGGAGTTGAGCGCCACGTTCAAGCCCATCGACGACGGCTCCGTAGCGATCCTGTGAGAATCGACCAAGAAAGCTCAGCGCAAAACACACAACAATGTCGAATGGGAGAGATGCAGTGTGGTTGTGCGTACGTTAGACCAAAGCTCATCGCGGCGCAGAGTCCAGAGACGACCCAGGGTGGGAGGACCACGTCCTTTACTTCCATGCTGTAGCAGATGTTGCCTGTCGTTGAGGCGAATGCTGATCCCTGTTCTGTGTCGAACCCAGCAGCCAGTCTGCTCTCCTCATCTCCCTGCACCTGCACTTCACCTGAGGGATGCATAGATTCAGAGGATCAGAATTTTGAAATCAAACTTGCAATTCCACAGTTCAGTCTAAGGCTGATACACAGTTCAATGTGATATTTCCACTACACTAATACAGAATCAAAACATTTAAAGCATGATATAGCATTTTCAAATTCAATTAGGCATTTGCAATCAGGGCTTCTGCATGCACCGGTTTGCATTCCTAACAACACATCACATTAACATGGTTCTCTTTCTTCGTAAATAAAAGAGTTCAAGTCACAAAGTTTCCTATAGTAACAAAAAGGAACTAAAGAGGCAGAGACAAACAAAAAAAAGATAAGGCTATAGAATTGAAATGGACCTCTGGAATGTGTAGACAGCCATTTTGAAATGGCTGGGGCGAATATAAGACTGGGACGTCCACAGCAGATAAAGAATTCAGCAAGGACCTGAAGAATCACAAAGATCACCTTTACAACAGAACTTTTGAGGCAAACAAGAATGGGATGACAAAATAATGATATGCACTAATTCAACAGAACATCGTATAAGCCATGAACGTTCTCATTGCCGGTAAATGAAAGCAGTGGTGTTGTCCACATCAGATAAAGCATCCAAATGGAGTGCCTGCAGGTTCAGTTATTTTTGCTTTTATATCAAGTTGGTACCTGCAGAGTGACTAAAGCAAAACAGGGAAAACTGGAAGGAAACCAAAACCTGTCCAAGATTGCGCCTTTGGATTTCGGAAAGTTCAATAAGGTCATCTTCAGTAGCCTGCTCCACTTCAGTGTTGCAAAGAGGCATAGAAAAGCAAACACCCTGAAACAGTGCAAACTGATGTGGTTACAATGATGATCCATGCAGACAAAATTATTTTAAAGTGGTATAGAGCTAAAAAAAAAGGTTAGATAAGCTTGAATGATTTCTGGTATTTTGAATTTTTTATGCCTTTAGAGACCAATATCCTAAATTATGCATTAGGATACCAAGCAATGGTAGATAAATGACTTCATCCAACAAATATTGTTGCCAATTGAAAAAATGGCCCACATGTATCTACTCCACATCAGTATCATTTGCTAGTGTCTTGATGGTTAGTAAGAAACTATAGTGTCAAGGGATATATAAAATGTGAAGCAACAAAATTAATGCTGTAGAAATATTAGGAAAGCTGGACACATTAAGTCGCAGCTTCTTTTAGCCAAAGAAATTGTCCACCAACTCGAGATTGCACAAGATTCGACAGCTATCTAGCGACGAAGCCAATCTGCGTTGTATGCTAAAAAAGCATGGTCTTGCCTATTCATCGCTACTGCGTACTATCACAAGATTACGATCTCGTATTGACTGGCTAAGAGATGGAGACCCCAACACGGCCCTCTTCCGCCTACGCCCGGCACCGGAAGAGAAAGAATTTCATTCCTAAGCTGTGGCAAATGGCAATATCCTCACAAGACAGGAAGACAAGGAGCAGGCAGCGTTTGATTTCTACAACAGTTTGCTAGGAACAACTGAACAGCGTGACATCACAATTGGAACAGCTGGAGCTGCCGCCACATGACCTTTCAGGAGTTAGATGCCTTCTTTACCAAAGAAGAGTGTGGGAAACGATCAAAGATATGCCTTCCAACAAAGCCCCTGGTTCAGATGGTTTTACCAACCGTTTCTACAAGAGTTGCTGGCCCATCATCAAATCAGATATTATGGCAGCCCTAATTGCAGTTCAGTCCCAAAAAATATACTATTTATACAATCAAAAAATACATATATATGGTCAAAAAATATATATGGTCAAATACATATATATGATCAAAAAATATACTATTTATACATGACCTTAGGGGTCTGTTTGGACACATATATATATACTATTTATTCCCAAAAAATACATATATACTATTTATTATGAGTGTTTTTTGATATATGGTCAAATAGGTTGGGGACGGCATTCTTGAGTCTAGTTGCCTTGGATCCTGTTTATGTGATTATTATTATATATGGTCTATACAATCAAAAAATCTACGGCCTCATCTGCTAGTGGGGGCCCGAGGCTGGCAGGGAGCGCACGGCACGGGAGAAAAGTCATGTTTAGTTCTCAAAAAATTTTGCAAAATTTTTCAGATTTTCTGTCACATCGAATCTTTAACACATGCACGAAGCATTAAATATAGATAAAAAATAAAAACTAATTACACAGTTTAGACAAAATGGACGAGACGAATCTTTTAAGCCTAATTAGACTATAATTGGACACTAATTACCAAATAACAACGAAATTTGCTACAGTATCATTTTGTAAAAAAAATTGCGACTAAACAGACCCGCAATGATACTAAACAAACCGACAGGGGGGGTGTGGGGGAACCCAAGGCTGCCTGCAGTGAGCGCATGGCACGGGAGAAAGCAATGATACTCATACTAGACAAACCGAGAAGAAGCAATAAATTAAAGGAGAAAGCAAGGCGATTCACAGCACGGGAGAGCTTGTTAATTACCCGGCGGTTTCTACAAAGACGATAGCCGTGACGAACCAGAAATCCATTGTCATGAGCGCGGAGGAGAAACCGCCGAGCAGCACCACCGTAGCCCAGATGAGGGCGATCGTCCCCAACCCCGAAGCAAGCATCTGCAGGAACACCTCGGCTACCAGCAACCGGTTGAGCAGCAGTTCCGGTATTTCTTTCTTGTCTCTGTCCTCGGTCCAGCTCGCCAGTCGTCCGGCCATGCGGGCGCGGGGCAGCCGGAGGGATTCTATCAGAATCGCTCGCGCGGCACCATAGGCCGCTGCGACCCCCAAAGCAGGTAGACTACATGGCAGGCAGCAGATGCAGATCCTTAGTGGGAGCTGAGAACGCCTATGCCGACTCTGCAGGCAGGCGCCCGGCGGCGAGCGAGGCGGCACGGAGCCGCTGAGGGGGCGGGCTAGGACTCATCCAGATGGGAAGTGCTGGTGGCAGGTGCGACCGTGCGAGGGCTTGACAGAGAGTTCGCAGGATTGGAATTCGGGGAGGGCGGGGTTGGCGCGCTGGCGGCGCGATGGCAGGGAGCCAATGGCTGGGGCGGCGGGGGAGGTCGGCGGCAGGAGTAAGCTGGTGATGCGGACGCGAGGAGGAAGATGCGCCGAAATATACCCTTGTAGATTTTGCAGGCAATATGTACATACAATGGCTATCATGGAGAGAGAGTAGATAATGAATTAGGCGAGCATATTTCTCGACGTACTTGCAATTTGTTTCCATATATCTAATTAATATAGGCTAGGCACACACTTTTCTTCACGTGTGCTTGCAATTTCATGCAGGGAGGAACTGAAAATGTCATTTAAGCGGCAGTACTTCTTGACAAATGCGTCCATATATCTTATCTATTTGGTGTCATGATCCTGAATGTCGTTGTCGATGAGCTTATTTTCGTCATTTTGGTTTATTTATTATCGATCACGCGCCCCCATGGAGATATGAAATTAAATTAGGTATAGGTACGGCGACGCGTCTATAAATACTAAGTGGTGTTGATCGATGCACACTTGAAGCCACAAACCGAGTGACAGACATTAGCAGCAGCATCAGTGCTTCCAGTACATGCAATGGGCTCCAAATCCGTAGTGTTACCTGCCACGGTCGTCATCGCCATGGTTCTCCTGGCAGCTTCTACACAAGCACGACCCTACGGTGCATTGCCTGATGACCTCGCCCATGGAGATGATGTCCTCACCAAAAAAATCCACCATGGCGCATTTGACCTCAACCAAGCCGGCGCCACATTACCTGTCCCACAAGAAGTCACCGGGTTTGCCCTGGATGGTGAAAGACCAGATTTAACAATCGACGCCAATAGAGGTTTTAACGCATTCTTTTAATCTCCTGATTGGGGCAATTAAATAAAAAACCGAAAGGCCTCCTGATATAGTGTTGGAAGGTGTCTCACAAGGTCTCCATATATGCACGTGATTTATAGTTATCACGGCTTCTTGTGTTATGAATAAGTTGTCTTATGTATGATGTATGAATAAGCTGCTGTTCACGTGCATGCACGCGCGGCATTTATTAGTCATGTGTGTCTGTGTCACATTGTCCGTAAACGTAATTGATCAGCTTATATGTATAATGTACTGTGTGAAATGGTGCTGTTTTGCTGTGACAAAACAATTAAATAACTACAATAAAGACTAGTCGTCGCTGGATTAAATAAATACCGAGTGTGTATAAGTTTCGATAATGCTTGGCCGCGGGCGCTCGTCCTGTCTGGATGCGGTTCCTTCGCTCATTCGCTCTTTCTCAAAAAAAAAATCTCCACTGCGCTTATCCGCTCGTCTCAGCATGGGCATGTTGTCGCTCATTCGCCTGCCGCACTCCGCTCCATCGCGCCCATTCCCCCCACCGCATGCCTGTACCCTATGCACGCCATGCCTTTCTCCCTACCGCGCTGCACCCTATCATCGGCCGTGACGTGCCACCATCACCCCGCGTGCCACTAGGAGGTTGCCTGCCGAAGACACCGCGGCAAAGGGGAGGCCTGCACATGCTGGGCCATTTGCTCTCGACGTCCCCCCTGGACTCAGGCTTGCTGGCTACTGCAGTCCCCCACTAGGTAGGCCATGGGCGCCGACGACGCCTGTTTCAAGTGTTTTATGTGTTTCAGACTTATGTTTCAAGTGTTTTATCTGAATGTTGCAAATGTCGATATGGGTCTCTGGAATATTGCATATGTTGCAATGGCAACATACGCATGTTGCAAGCTTTTTTTCAACTGTTTCATGTGTTTCAGACATTTGTTTCAAATGTTTCATTTAGATGTTTCAAAAGTTGATCTGGTAGTGCACAAGTTGCAATGGCTATACACGCATATTTCAAGTGTTTCATCAGTCTTCACACATATGTTGCATATGTTTCATCTGGATGTTTCAAAGGTAGATCGGGTGTTGCACGACGCCGGTGGCCAGCGAAGAGCGGCCTGTTGCAGGGCTTCAGCTCCTATCTCGCACCTTCCTTATGCAGCGCACCTCACCCTCTCCTCTCCTCTCCTCTCGCTCCCCTACCTTCCATTTCCTCCATCTCGTCGTGGCAGTTCGAGCTCGACCTGAGCAGGTTGAGCGCGGGCGAGGGAGCTGCGTGGGGCGGGCGCAAGTGCAGGAGCTCCATCCGGACGAATGCCGCCTCCGAAGCGAGATGGGCGGAGGGCGGAGGGAGCTGCGTGCGTCGAGGTAGGGAACGAGGTGCAGGCGCATCATGCGTCCGGACGCGGGCATCCGTCCTGGTGCTTGCACTACCACATGAGTTTACATGGTTCAGTCTCCATCTATACATGCAAAAACTAGCCACACAGAAGAACAAGGCGTTCAACCCTAGAAAACTAATTACCATAGGCAAATGACATTATTATTATCCTATTGCATATATATATAATAGACTAAAAAATAATGTAGTGTGCACTCTCGACCAATTCGGACCAAACGAACCGATGAACACTTAGACCCTGTTTGGCACAGCTCAGCTTCACCGTTGAAGTTGCTTTTTTGGAAAACAGCTTCATGAACAACTTTATTGGTGAAGCGGAGCTGTTTGAAAAACTATTTGGCAAAATAGCTTCACATGTAGACCAAAGAAGAAAAAACCATAATGGCATGTGAAGCTGAGATAAGCTACTTTTTTCAGCTTCATCCAACTCATCCCTTTGTGAGAGGAGAAGAAAAACAGCTTCACTCATGAAGTTGTTTTGAAAAAAAGTGTTTAGCAAAAAAAAACAGCTCATGAAAACTGTTGTAAGCTGTGCCAGGCCCTTATATTGAGTCGAGTGTTTGAATCTGGGTAGGTAGGTTCCATTGCTTGCTTTTTAAAGGAAGAAGTCTATTTTTGACCATTCAACTATACCTAGAGTTTTGGCCATCCAACTCTGAAGCTAATTAAAAATGTTTGACAAGTGAAAGCAGGGCCCACTCGCCAGGCCCTCCCCCCACGTTTCCCGTTGGCTGACTGGCCAGGAATTCAGTGATACCCCTAGAATAGAAGAGCTAGTTTAGGATCAGGATCAGTTCTCTGGATCCGAAATCTCCATCCGTAATTGGAGTTGCTTCAGTTGATCCGTGCAGTTTGTCCTGAGACATCTTTGCTGAAAGCAATTTATTTAATGCACGTGTAGGAAATGTACATAATAATTAATTATGTATGCAATTTTCTTTGCGTACTTCCAACATTTATGGAACGTCATTGAAAATATCAAGTAAGCGGCGGCAGTATTTTCTGACGGGTTCGTTCGTACACCTTATCTATTCTGAGTTGTACTGTATGTAGTACCAATTTCATTCATGATTGGGCGATGACCCCGGATGTTCGATACATTCCAAGGCACCAACCAACTAGCCAAGCAACTCAAGCTTAATTAGCATCAGTTCATCCAACACGCAGCAACAATGGCTGCTTCCAAACCCGCCGCCACAGTGCTCCTCCATGCCATGGTATTCTCCTGTCTGCGGCTTGTGCACAAGCACGACGCACCCCCTAGGCTAACCGCATCTGTACCTCTAGACCTCCCACCTCTCCCAACAAGACGTCTCCTCGCCGCCCTAGACGACGAGGCCGGTGTCCCGTTGTCCGCTTACTCCCTGAAAAGCTTACTGGATGGCGTCGGTGCCGCCGGACTCGGAGTACATGTGGTGACAGCAGAAGATTTGGACAACCTGCCCGATGTGGGTTCGGACATTATTCTTTAATCTCTTCAATGGAGCAGTTCTTGAAAAAGAGGCAGTGGCATCACTGTTGAAAGGTCTCACGCACGTCCACAAGGTTATGCACGTGATTTATAGCTATCAGTATGACTAAAGTTGTCTGGTGTACGAATAAGCGGTTGTGTTATGCACACATGCACGTCGGTATTAGTCGTGTTTGTATGACATAGTATTGGTAAACATAAACCGATACATATTATATATAGTATTTTGGTAAAAAAAATAAACCGATATGTATTATGTGATATTGGAACACTCTGTGTTCAAAATCTACTTACATCATAGCTCTCCACGTGGAACAAGCTCATATATACGTGCAACACCTCTCTTATATTTTCTTTCATTATCGATTCTTGTATAAAAAGGTTAACTCGGAGGTTTTATATTTGAAACAATAAGTAGCATGCGCGCACGAACCAAGGTTCTCGCAAAACCGCCTCTATCCCGCTACCCATATCTTGATTGATGCCAACCAAGCCGAGCTCTTCCACGGTACGAACAATGCGGAAAACTTCATGTATGCGGCAGAGCTCTTGAGCTACCGCCATAAGCGCCATGCTCTCCAACGGCTCTTCTCAAACTCAATTTCCGAAAAAAAAAAACATTGACTTTGTTGCGTGGGGACAGCCTTAACGCCATTTTTGCATGCACGTAGTTTTGTCAGCCGCTAGAGGTGCTGGATTTCGAAGGTCCTAGCCACTGCCAGGACGTCCATCCTTCTTAACAGCGTCCCCGGGCATTGGCTTCATTGCTGTCAAGGCCTTCATCAAGGGGCCGGGACCCAATCTCTCCCTGCTTGTTCATTATGGTCACGGACGATGTTCTACAACGCTTAATCCTTCGGTCAGCTGCCCTTAATCCTTCGGTCACCGGCAGCTGGAAATCTATGCCACCCAATTGATCGATTCTTTACTCGCTTGCCTATTTTCAGTATGATGAATGACACTCTCATCCTTGTGAGGTGGGATTTGCGTGCCATCCGATCCTTGCATGACACTCTTCACTCACCCCGTGCTAGGGGCCTCACCATCAACTTCCACACAAGTCGACCTTCATTCCCATCCATATCGATGCGGAGGTGGCGCGACCTCTGCTATGGCTGCATCCTTGGGGTGCCTGTCTCCTCTTTCCCCCAACTGTATCTAGGGCTCTAGGCCCTTTGATTGCCTCCTTCCCCGACAAGTACTTCGTTTCCTGCTCCGGCCCCTCGCCTATACGGGGTTTGTAACTGCTTGGGTGTCAGGCTCAAAGAGGGTGACACAGTGCCACCCTTGGCTGCTTGGAGCGGGCTTGGGCTTGCCACAAGAAGTTTGTATATGGATATGGAGATGTTGCTTTTCAAGTGAAAGAAACCTCCACTTGAGACAGCTAGCAGCATCAGATCATCGTCAGTGCATCCAACAAGAATGGCCTCCAAATCCGGAGTGTTCTTCCTTGCCATGATGGTCATCGCCATGGTTCTCGTTGGCGGCTTGTGCACTGGCAGCACGGACCCACGACCCGACTCGACCTCGGTCTCCACATCGACTTTGACGAACTGCGTGCCAGGAGCCCAGGATCCAACAAGAGCGGATGTCCAATGGCACTTTTGGTCCGTAGGGCCCGTAATCTAGCTCTTGCAATGGTTATTGTTACCCGGGCCTATGATATAATTGTACGCACATGGACTTGCTGGGCCTGTGGAACTGCGCACACTGGTCGGCCCAAGTTCAAGCCCAATCAAAATAACAGTTCGCTTAGGCCTATACTATTGCCCAGGGAAAAAAGTCTATTTTATATTTCTTGAACCGTCATTATAGTCTAATTTCCTGAAGTTTCTAGAGATATCACGGCTAGGTGTATGTTGCATCCATGATAGTTGCGTCTCACAGTTTTTTGTCTAGTTTTTGGAAGCTTCTAGTAGGGACATTTTTTGATCTGTCATGTCCCAATCTAAAAATTATTCTCCGAATTTTTAGAAGTTATAACCAGGATATTTTATGGTTTAAAAACTTATCAACTATTTATCAAATTTTTTAAGTAAGAAAAATGAAAAGTCACCCTCAAAACTATTTCAACCAGACCATTCAAAAATGAAAATCAGTCAACCACGGCTCCAAATCCAACAATCATTGTCGGTTCAAAACCTGGCATTACTGTCGAAATTGGGTCTGGTAGGCTGGAGGTTCAAAACCTGATAGTGATAGTATAATATATTAATATATCACTACCGGATCAAGGCTAGACTCGGTAATAACAACATAAGGATCACTGCTGGATCTACCTTGTACCTAACAGTGATATTGTGGAGGTCACGGTTCAATGTCTTGACCTTCATTTTCTCATTTTTATACGCTTTATTATTATATTTAAATAGAGGTTGTTGTCTAATATTTTGCATTCGATATCACTAATATTTTACATTTTATTATTGTGTAGATGTGGTAAATAGGGCATTTCATGCCTCCAATAATTTTCTAGTATGTGTAGAATACACATTTACATTTTTGTGGGTGTGGCATGGTATTAGTGTGATGCGCACCTACAAAAACTTTAATCAAACACGTGTATAACTGGAACTTTGAATTGCCTTTCTAAATATGATCCTAGTAAAACTCGTCGGCACTTCAAATGCCCATTACATGAGGGTTGCTCATGGAAAAACAAGGAAATGGATAGTGAAGGCATGGAATATAACAAGAGAAGCAATGGAGAAGAAAACATGTACTTGGTACAATGCAGGTGTTGTCCCATAAGCATACCACACGGCAGTAACATGCATGAGAGATTGCAGCACAATTATTTTTCTATTGCAGCGAAGTTTTGCCCCTCCATCCATATATGAAATTTTGGATATGTTCCCCATCTCCAAAGTGTGTTTTAAAACTAGTGGTTTTGGACCTTGCCATTTGCAATGACATTGCATAGGTGGCGTGGATTAGGAAGGTTATCTTGGGCACAAGATGATCGAATGACGAGGCTTTTTGAAAGAACACACATCATTTATGTTTAGTAAACAAATTTGTATTGTTAGTATATAGAGCTCTATGTGGCTCCGACATTTTTTGTGTAGAATACACATGTACATGTGGGGGTGTGTGTGTGCGATTGTGTATGTATGATACACATTGAGTGTGGGTCTTCATCATGCTCTTAAAATTAAATAATGACATTAATTTACCAAGTACCTCTAAGAAAATGAGAATAACTTTCAGAGCCCCCTATTGAATCATTAAGACATCATATGTCCCCACACTAAATCTCAAATAGGAGAATTGTGCAATATCTCCTGAAGTTGGTAGGGCAAAGGAGGCCCATCATCGAAGCACAGAGACAAAGTCGCATCCGACACCGAAGCATCTTGAGGCGAAGACACTAACTCCGAAACCGGAGCAACCTGACGACAGAGGAGGCCACCACCATCACAAAGCTTAACTCTCTCTTGTAGTAATTAGTGGTCTGTAAATTGACATGACTTCATAGAATCCATTTCTACTTCTTCTTGTTGTGCCCCACCATTTCGCTCCTCTACCGGGCAATAATTTTCTAGTAAAACTAAAACAATTACAGTTTGAACAGATGCAGAACATGCATATGTGTTTAGAAAACTGTGTAGCTATGGTACAAGGGATTTATGTGCCTCCAATAATTTTGTAGTTTGTGTACAGCACACATGTACATTTTTTGTGGGTGTGGGATCAGACAGCATAAGTGTGATGCACAAATAAAAAACTTTAATCAAATATCTATATAAATGGAACTTAGATTTGCCTTTCTAACTATGATCCTAGTAAAACATATGTTCGGACTTTGAATGTCCTTTGCATGAATGTTGTTCATGCAAGATTAAGAGCAAAAAATAACAATGAAACAAATTGTAATGCTAGGATTATATAACCAAAAAAACAAAAACAAAAACAAAGAGAAATTGTACTTGGTACAATGCAAGCGGTATCATATGGAAGGACACTAGAAGTGCTTGCCAAGGTATAGTTTGTTTGTGCATTTGGTAATGGTGATTTGGTTAACTTAAATGGATTTGGTATCGTTGACTGTTGATACTTGTTTCACAGTGACATATCCAATGTTGTTAACGGTGAACTTCCATGGACATGGGAGAATGTGGAACAATTATTTTTCTTTTGCAAGTAAGTTTTGGCCCTCCACCCTTATATATAATTTATTATGTGTTGCCAATCTCGAACGCATGTCTTAGAATTAGTGATTTTAGACCTCGTCATTTGCCATTGCATTGTAGAGGTGGCCTAGATTAGAAAGGTGGCTTGCAACCCCATAGTCCAGACAAGTATGTGCAATACACATGTACAAGTGTGTGTGTGGGGGGGATGGTATATGTGTAATACACATTGAGTGTGGTCTTCAACATGCTCTTGAAATTAAATAATGGCTTTAACATAGTACCTCTAAGCATATGAGAATAATCTGCAAAGCTACCAATTGAGTCGTCAAGGTATCATATGTTCTCACACAAAGTTTCAACTAGGAGCATTGTGCAATACCTCCTGAAGTTGCTAAATCAAAGGAGGCTCGTTGGCATTGAAGTAGCCAAAGACAAAACCACAGCAGCCACCGAACCTGCCTAAGGCAAAGTCGCTAACTCAAAAACCATAGCACCACGATCGCAAAGAACAATGCCACCATCACAACAATAACTCTCTATTGTAGTAATCGGTGGTTTGTAAATTAATATAACTTTCACCGAATCCATTGCTACTTCTTCTTCTTGAGCCACATCCTTTCACACTTCTGCCAGCCAATAACTTTCTATTAAAACAAACAATTTAAAATTTCAAATGGATGGAGAACATGCATATGTGTTTATAAAGAAAAAGATGGGAAACTCCAATGATTTCTCGTTTAGAACTTCTGATATGTGTACTTGTGGTACATGTAATTTTTGTGGGTGTGGTACAATAGAAGTGATATGTTCACTTAAACAAACTTCAACAAAATATGTGTATAGATGGGACTTCAAATTGCCTTTATGACAATGATCACAAAAATCTTCGGGACTTCGAATGCCCATTGCATGAATGTTGGTCATGCAAGAATTAAGGGAGGAAAAGTAACAAGGAATGGAACAAATAATGTTAGGAACATAAAAAGAGAATCAAAAAAGGGAAGAGAAAATGTACTTGGCACAATGCAGGCATTGTCCCATAGCAATATAGCATACCACCGAAAGTACTTTCCAAGGTATAGTTTGTGCAATTGATACTGGTAACATGGTTAACTCAAATGAATTTGCTTACATTGACCGTTTGTACTTGTTTCACAAGGATAAAATCAATGCTACTGATGGAGAAGTTCTCCTTAGACATCGGATATTGCTGAATGATTATTTTTCTATTGTAGCTCCAATGTGTGTTTTTGACCTAGCCATTTGCAACTCCATTACAAAGGTGGATTGGATTATAAAGGTTGACCAAGGAACAACCCCGCAATCTAGATGATCTAGGAATGATGAGAGGCTTTTGAAACAACATAAATGCATGTAGTATTTAGTAGGAAAACAAATTGTAGCTCTGGTACATAGGGCTTTGTGTGTCTCCTATAATTTTTATGTAGAATACACATGTACGTGTGTGTAGTGTGCTTGGATAGTATCTATCTAATACACATTGAGTATGGATAACAGTATCATTAAGATATCATATTTTCTCACACTAAATATCATCTAGGAGCATTGTGCAATACCTACTGGTGTTGCTTGATCAAAGGAGCCTCGTCGGCACCGAAGCAGTTGAAAGCTCTAGTTTGGTTTTGGTGAATTGATGACACCCTTAGTGCTAACCTAGTTTATCAAAGTGATCATGAGATAGGTAGCACTATTCCAAGTGATGGAGCAATGGTGAAGATCATGATGATGGTATGATGACCATGGTGATCAAGAGCTCGGCTTAGAAAAGAAGAAAGAGAAAAACAAAAAAGCTCAAGGCAAAGGTGAAAATTGATAGGAGCTTTTTGGTTTGGTGATCGAGACACTTAGTGAGTGTGATCACATTTAGGATTGATAGCCGTACTATTAAGAGGGGTGAAACTTATATCGAAATGTGGTTGTCAAAGTGCCACTAGATGTTCTAACTCATTGCATATGCATTTAGGATCTAGTGGAGAGCTAACACCCTTGAAAATGTGTGTGAAAATATGCTAACACACGTGCACAAGGTGATACACTTGGTGGTTGGCACATTTGAGCAAGAGTGGTGAAGTTTGGTGAAGTTTGGAGTTGAGGAGGCGCTGTTTCTAGTGACCGGATGCAGGACCGGACGCTGGACCTGCGCGTCTGGTCACCATGAAACATGAGCCGACTCAGAAGAGGCAAGTGACCGGACTCTAGCTAAATATTGTTCAGCGTCCGGTCACGCTGGCGTGGTGTGCAGCTGAGGCGACTGAGAGGATCGAACGCTGGCTGACGTCCGGTCATGGGCGAGCGGAAGCGTCTGGTCGAGTCTAGACAACTCTGGATCGTCTCTGGACTCGATCTGACGCTGGGGAGCCGAGAGGAGTTGTGTGTCTAGTCAAGGCTTGACCTTGGTGCACGCGCGAGGGAGGAGTGATGCGATCGATCCATCTGGTCCTTGTGACCGCACGTCTGGTCTCACTTTAACACGCGCGGGAAAGTGACCATTGCAGATTGGTGGTAGACGATGAACGCGGAGGCCACATGGCCTCCATCCAGCGACCGGACGCTGGCCGGGCAGTGTCCGGTCATGTTGACCTGCGCGTTCGGTCAGCACGAGGCAGGCTGCCCCGAGAGCCCAACAGCTCTATTGGTTTGGGGGCTCTATAAAAGGTGTTTGGCCGGCTCTAGCTCACTCTCTTGGCCATTTGCATTGACATAGCAACCTTATAAGCTTAGCCAAAGCCCTCTCACTCATCTCCATCATTGATTCATCATCTTTGTGAGATTGTAAGAGATCCAAGTGCATTGCTTGAGTGTTTGTATCTAGAGCCACTTGGTGTTCGTGTTTCGCTGCAGGATTCGCTTGTTACTCTTGGTGGTTGCCGCCACCTAGATGGCTTGGAGCAGTGAGGATCATCGAGCAAAGGTGGGTGATTGTCTCTGGCTCCGATCGTGGTGATTGTGAGGGGTTCTTGACCTTTTCCCGGCGGAGAGCCAAAAGGTACTCTAGTGTATTGCTTGTGGCTTGTGTAATCCTCATCTTGTGTTGGTTGTGCGGCACCCTATCGAGGGTTTAGCGTGTGATGTCAATTAGCGCGTGAAAGTGAGTGAATCGTCACAACGAGGACTAGCTTGCCGGCAAGCAAGTGAACCTCGATAAAAAATCATTGTGTCGTCATTTGATTCCGAGGTGATTGGTCTTCATTGGTATTCATTCTTGTGATTGATTGACTCCATTAGTGATTGGCTCACTCTTCTACATGGCGGTATAACACTCTATTCTTCCCGTGT
Source organism: Saccharum hybrid cultivar R570 (assembly GCA_038087645.1). NCBI lineage: Eukaryota > Viridiplantae > Streptophyta > Magnoliopsida > Poales > Poaceae > Saccharum > Saccharum hybrid cultivar. The sequence continues at coordinate 4,409,545 of JAQSUU010000671.1, read as the reverse complement.
ATTTACATTTGTTAGTGTAGCTTGGCCCTTTAGTGTAGCTAGTTTTAAGGGCAAGCAAGAGTCGTGTCTAGTGGTTAGTGAGGCTCTTTAGTTAGTCTTTGAGAGCTCACTAACTTAGTGTAGTGGCATAGCCTTTGTATGCATAGAGATTGTAGTCACTAGAATTATGGTAGGTGGCTTGCATTTTTAGTAGGCTAGCGCAACATTTGCTTCGCCTCATTGTTGTCTAACCACTTTGCTTAGTGTTGTTGTAGAAATTTTTATAGGCTATTCACCCCCTTTAGCCATTAGGACCTTTTAGCAGTAGCAAGAGACAAAGCCACAACCGACACCAAACAGCCCAAGGGAAAGCCTCTAACTCCAAAAGCAGAGCACCTCGACCGTAGAGGAAGAGGACGCCATCACAACCTTAACTCTCCTTTGCGGTAATCAGTGGTCTTTAAAACTTAACTGGATATGTTGCCATTTCTTGTCGTTGTGCGGCACCATTTTACTTGTATGTTAGCCAATAATTTTATAGTAGAACTAAAACAATTTATGGTTTGAAACGGGTGGAGAACATGCATGCATACATGTTTAGAAAAGTGTGTAGTTGACAGGGCTTTATGTGCCTCTAATAACTTTCGAGTATGTATAGAATACAAATGCACATTTTTGTGGGTGTGGGATATTATTAGTGTGATGCACAACTAAAAAATAATTTAACCAGACGTGTACATATAAATGGAACATGGAATTGCCTTTTTGAACATGATCCTAATAAAATTTGTCAGTATGAGGGTTGTTCATGCAAAAATAAGGGAGAAAAATAACAAAGAAATAGAAAGTAAAAGCCTTGAATATAACAAGAGAATCAAAATACAACAAAATGTAATTGGTACAATGTAGGCCTTCTCCCATAGCATAGCAATATAAGTGCTTGCATTGCCAAGATATAGTTTGTGAACTTGACACCTATGATGTGGTTAATTTAAATGGAGTTGCTTTCATTGACTGCTGGTACTTGTTTTACTTGGATATTCAATGTTGCTGATGGTGAAGTTCCACGAACATGGGAGACTGTGGAACAATAATTTTTCTGTTTTAGCAAATTTTTTCCTTCATCGTTATATCTAATTTAGAACATGTTCTCCGTCTTCAATGTGTGTTTCAGAATTATTGATTTTAGAACTTTCCATTTGCAACTACATTGCAGAGATGGCTTGATTAAGAACGCTGCCTTGGGCACAACCCCAGAGTCCAAATGATCTAGGAATAATAAGAGGCTCTTGAAAGAACATACATCATGTATGTTTAGTATTGCAACGTTGGTATATAGGTCTCTATGTGGATCCAATAACTTTTGTGTAGAATACACAAATGTACATGTGTGTGTTAGGGGGTGGGATATATGTGTAACACACATTAGGTGTGGTTCTTCAACATGCTCTTAAAATTGGATAATGACATTAATCAAGCACGTCTAAGAAAATGAGAATAACTTTCAAAGCTACCTATTGAATCATCAAGATATCATATGTCCCCACAATAAATGTCAACTAGGAGCATCATGCAATATCTCCTAAAGCTGGTAGGTCAAAGAAGGCCCATTGGCATCGAAGCATCCAGAGACAAAGTCACATCTCACACAGAATTAGCCTAAGGCAAAGCTGCTAAATTCAAAACTAGTGTAGCCCTACCACATAGTAGGCAATCACCATCACAACCTTAAATCTCTCTTGCAGTAAGTACTAGTTTGTAAATTGACATAACTCACAAATTGTGCCCCACCATTTTATTCCTATACCAACTAATATTTTTTTAGTAAAACTAAGGCCCTGTTTGGATCCCCTTGGCTAAAGTTTAGCCTAGGGCTAAAAATTAACCCTTGAAATGAAAGAGGCTAAAGTTTAGCCCTTGGGCTGTTTGGATACATGACTAAAAGGTGACTAAAATGTAAAAAAGAGAGGAGAGAGAAAGAGAGTAAAGTGACATGTTAGCACTTTTAGCCCACTTTAACCTACCTTGCAAGGGATAATGGGCTAATGGAGCGCTAAAGATTAGCCCCTCCTTTTAGCCCTCATGTTTAGATCCTCAAGGCTAAAAGGTGGCTAAAAGGGGAGAGCTAATCATTAGCCCCTTGATCCAAACAGGGCCTTAAACAATTTACAATTTAAAACGTTTAGAGAACATGCATGTGTGTTTAGAAAAGTGTATAAGAGCATCTCCAGCAGCCCCCTTTCCTAACCTCCAATGAGAAAAAACTGTTATTTTGAAGATCTTGTAGCTCCAGCAGTTCCCCAAACCCAACCCCAATGAGAAATTTTTTTTCTCAGTCCCTCAAATCATAGCCTCCCACCCCTCAAATAAAGGGGAGACCTCTCCTCCCCCAATCCACTATTTTTCTCATTGGAGATTGAATTTTCTCGTTCTGTTGGAGAGAAGACCTTCAAAACCCCAAAACATGTTTTGTATCTTCCCCAATAACTAGTTTTTGGGTTGGAGTTTTCTCCTACTGCTGGAGATGCTCTAACCATGGTACATAGAGCTTTATATGCCTCCAAAAATTTATAGTACGTGTAGAGTTTAGGCCTCGACAAATCAAGCATGTGCATGCAATGGCCCATCAAGTGCATGCAATGGCCAATTGGGCATGATATCCGGTGGACACCTAGTCTATCACGCAAGCGCTTGATATGTGGGTTAAACCACCGCACGCCTAACAAAAGAAATGAGACATCATCCCCCTTTTCAGACTCAATTAAGGTCCCGTTTGCACAACTTCTCCTGCAGCTGCTTCAGGAGTTGTTTAGTGCCAAACGGTAGTTTTTAAACACCTCCGCAAGTGCAGTCCCTCATAATCTAATCCCACGTGAGGTGGGTGTTGAATGGATCTGCAAATAGTAGCTTCTTCTAGACACTGTTCACTTAAACGGTTGTTTAGCCCATATACACAATGTTAAGCACTACATGGCAGTATACTATTTCTATTTAATCGACCATTTATCCCATTTAAATAAATGTTTAAGAGGCCGTTTAATTCGAATAATGGACAAACGGCAAATTAACGATTGTTTACAATCTAGGATAACACAGCTCTTCTTGGCTCCCACTGCAATAGCAGGCCCCACGATGCGTGGAGGTTAGTTTTGCGCAGAAGGCATGAGTGGGCTGCCAGTTCATGCGCAGGGAGCCTGGCATGAGAAGGAAGTGAGAGAAATAGGAGAGGAGAAAAAAAAACAATGAGTTCTAGCGAAATAGATTTAGCAAGTAGAGTTGCTCTTGAAATTAAAAGCTAAAAAATTGACTTCATCTATATCAAACATGACATAACTTTCTATTTGTCCTGTGCAGTAGTGCCAAAACAGATGGGTATGCATGTAATCCACGTGGCCTCGGCGCCTATCTTTCCACTCTGGCTCCTAATATAAACCAGGTGCGCGCGCGTAGAATTCAAGCGTGTTTTATTTTCTTTCCTTCCAAAAACGGTTTTATTAGTTCCCTCTGTCATCACGACTCGGAGTCACCACACTTTTCGTTCGTTTTGTCTCACCCTTCTCCCTTGGCTTTGCTTTCTCTCTATATATAAATTCAACGCACAGCACAGGATCGACAAACTAGCTAGTCCTCGAGCCTACCTTCACCGGCGGCGGACCACCACATCGTCGTAGTTGAAGGGCAGCGGCTTGCTGATCGATCGCGCGTGATGGAGCGGCGGAGCAGCAGCGGCACGGGAAGCTGCCTGGGGATGGTCGCGGTCGCCCTGGTGTCGACGAGCGTCATCCTCATCTCCTACCACCTCCACCGCCGGCTGGAGGCCGACCTCAGGGTGAGGATCCTCGGCGGCGGCGACGGAGCGGCGGACCAGGCTCGGTCCCGGCGCCGGCCGTGGGGCACGAAGAAGAAGAAGGTGCGCTTCGCGGACGACGTGGCGGAGCCGTCGTCCAACAGCGAGGAGTACCGGCGGCGGGCGCGGTCGTCGTCGACGCCCGCCGGTGCAAGGTAGCTAGCATGGGGGCCTCGTCAGCCGCCCGCCGGCGCCTGCCCACGCAGAGCGCGCGGCATCTCCAGCGGCCAGCGCGCGTGAGCCTGAGCCGTCGCCCGTCGCGCCGTCAGGCTTGTGGTAGCTGTAGCTTGCGTGTCGCGGCACGTGACGTGGCGTCGTGGCATGCACGTTCTGGTTTTAAGCTGCCGTACGTAACGTAAGGCTTGCGGTTGCCGTGGGCTGTAATAAACACATCACCGAGCTGTCATCTTTTACAAAGGATGAAGTGGTGGCTTTGTGGGGATCATGTTGATTTGGGATTGGTGGTTTTATACCGGATGCGGGCATGATTGGCTAAGCTCAACTTCTAGATTCTACAGTATTTTTGATAGAGAAATAGGGTGAAGAGTTGATGGCAATGAGTACACGAAACCTGATTATCCGACATATTTTATACGATAAAGAGGCGGGGTATGAGAAGATTTTTTTTTCACCCACAGGTATGCTAATAGGTAAAAATGTCTATCAATCGGGTATATAGACACGGGTATGGCCGTACGAACATACTATCCACCCGAGTACCCGCGGTATTCTATACCTATCTTAGCGGGTAAAATTTTGTCAGGCGGCTCCTGATATGGGGATCGCAATATCTGATGGGTATATACTCGTTGCCATCTCTAGGCCACGGCACGTGATGTGGCGTCGTAGCATGCACGTTCAGGTTGCTGTGGGCTGTAATAAACCCATCACCGAGCTGTTGTCTTTTACAATGACGAAGTGGTGCCTTTGTTGGGATCATGTTGATTTGCGATTGGTGGTTTATACTAGATGGGGGCTTGTTTGGCTAAGCTTAGCTTCTAGATTCTATTTCTGATAGAGAAATAGGGTCGAGAGTAGATGATAATGGGTACGTGAAAACTGGCTATATCCAACGGATTTTATGTGATGAAGAGGCGGGTATGAGAAGAGTTTTTCACCCACGGGTATGCTAATGGGTAAAAAGTCCACGACACCCGAGTACCCGCGGGTATATACGTGTTGCCATCTCTAGGAGCAGGTAAATATTGATTTTAGAGTGATTTTATTGAAGATTTAATAAGGAGCAGCGAGGACTCGAGGAGTATGGTTTTCAGCTCAAGTGTAAATGAATAAGTAATTCTTTTCTGCTCCCCACTAGAATCTATGTGCATTTTAGTTGTTTGGTTAGAAGGAGTGATTCTTCAAGATATTCTGCTCCAAGAAGCCCCGCCAAACGGTCCTGCATGTGCCTCATTTTCTTTGTTGTTTTTAGGCGAACGTACAATTTTGTTATTATTTGATTATAGAAAAATTGTGAATTGTCACTTGTAACTTGTCCTTTTAATTGTATTAGTTGATTACGTAGGACTGTTTTTTTAAAAAAAATCAAGCACCTAAATATAGCAACCCTCACATTCTTTGTCAAAGATAAACCCAAACAATTATACGCTCATTCCACTTATCGGTGATTGAAATTGTAGATGGTTTAACCAAAACGGCCTTCTCTTAAAAAAAATAACTCAACATAGGGTTTGAACTTTTCGGAGAAACTTTTGGAGGCGAATACGATGATTTTCACTAGTTGATGGTCAACACTATAAAAAGTTTAACCAGCTCAACGTAGGGTTTGAGTAGTGAAATACTCAAATGTTAAAGCTCCTATCAGGACGTTCGTTCGTCCGGACGGGACACACGACCCGCCTCGTGTAGCACCCCTACGCCACCCACCTCGCGACGTGCGTCCCTACACCTCTCCACCCCGCACGGTCACACCAGACCCGCCTCATGCTGCGTGCGCCCTGCGCCTCGGGCCTCGTGCCATGCACCCTGCCTGAGCCTCGCGCCGTCCACGCCTCATGCCTCGCGCTGCGCTCCCCCACTAGCCTCCATTAAGCAGCAGCAAGTAGATGAGCACATGTTGCAATCATATGTTTCATACGTTTCAGATGTATGTTGCATATATTCCATTTAAATGTTGTAAAAGTAGATCTAATGTTGCATATGTTGTATTAGCTATACTCGTATGTTTCATATGTTTCAAACATATGTTACAAGTGTTTTATCTGGATATTGCATTTGTTGCAGTGGTTGTACATGTATGTTGCAAGTGTATGTTCCAAATTTTTCACCTGTTTCAGACCTATGTTACAAGTGTTTCATCTGGATGTTGCATACGTTGCAATGTTGCACATGTTTCAGACATATTTTGCAAGCTTCTATTCAAAATGTTTCATCTGTTTCAGACGTATGTTGCAAGTGTATTTATCTGAAAGTTGTAGTTACTATACACATATGTTGCAAACGTATGTTTATAAATGTTTCACCTGTTTCAGACTATGTTGCAAAAGTGCTTTCATGTTGCAATATTAGCGGGTATAGAAAGCGGGCGCATGCAAATGCAGTCCCTGCGGGCATAGCGGTCCCCACGGCGCGGCAAGAGAAGCGGTCGTGTGGCACGTCAACAGGCATGTGGCACGGTCCCAATTGCATGTGCATCAATAGGCATGTGGTGTGCAACTGCTTGTGTACGTGCACGGCGTGCAGGCGCAACAGTTGCATGCAGCATGTGGGGCCAGGTGTGCAGGCGCAATAGTTGTAGGCAGGGCAGACGCCGTTCCATTTCTTCATGAGTGGAGCGCATTTGCGTGGGAACCATAGGAGAAAAAACTGTTGCCACTCCTGCAGCTGCATGTAGTAGAGAGGATGTGCAGGTGGGTGCTTGACGCTAGGGCGGGCAAGCAGGAGGAGGTGAGGCGTAGCACTTAGGACGGACAGTGCGGCGGGGCAGGCGGGCGTGCGGACAGGGTTAATGTCCGGACATCTGAGCGCCTACGTGTGGGAGCTGCGAGAGCCCAGAGAATGATTGATTATGATAGAGCACAAGTTCTAAAAGCAGGGGAGACTGGATTCTTGGGGACTCTATTGCGATGGCAGGATTCCTGCGATAAGAGTTGTGCTGGCTGGCCTCTGCAAGACCATGCCTGGTTCTGCAACCTCCTACAACCCCTCGATTTCTCGTGGTGAATGAATGGTCACCCATCCATCATTCATAAAGATAATCTTCCTGCGATAATTTATTTCTTTATTTTTTTGCTTATGTAAATTATCAGAGGAAGATGATTACACCAATTTGTGAACAGCTTTTCTTTACCCGTGAACAATTTATGACAGGGCTTGCATTGCATATTTGCATGGTAGGAGCTCTGTTGTTTCTGTTGATGCAAACACTGTAAAAGGCACTGAACGTTCCAATTCAGCACACTGCACACTTACAGGTTTCAGAAATATTCTTTTACCCATAAAAAACGAGAGAGATTTACAATTCTATCTATTGTGCCATCTTTCTACAAACAAGGCATATATCCACTATGTATCTGCAGCCAGTTGTCAGAGATTACAACAGTGGATACCATCCTATCTTCTGATAATGCATGGTCTCAGTGCAAGCTATGAATTGCACATTACTAGAAAATTTGCTTTGCCTATCCTCCATGTGCAGAAGCTTCCCTACAAAGTATAAACTCTTCATCTCACCACTACCTGCGATTCGGATTCGGCGCGCATTTCACTTTGACTGCACAAAGAAAAACTGACTGGGCAACATGATTGTTCCAGACGAAACTGCAGGTTCGTTGCCACACACAATCATCTTCGGTCAAAGCCTGCTGATGTTGTGACTGGTGAGGTTCATTTCCTGACTAAAAAAAACTGAAGAACATTGTAGGTAGGTTCTAGTAATGTCCAGTACAATAGCTGACGACATTCAGAATTGGAACATTGCCTACCTTTGCAGCTCTGCTTTCAAGATTTCGAGGACTGCAAAGGATCCAAGTTATGCTTCGTCATCAGGTCGTAGTTCATGGATGCTAGCTGAGAGATGTTCTGCACATCACAGAAAAAGAAGGAAAACAAAATTCAGTCATCAAAGACAAGTTTTTTTTAAAAAAAACATTGGTGTCAACATTTTCGGAAAAGAAAACTAGGATGCACTGCAACACGGAATTCTTCAGATAATATAATATCTTACCTTGAATGAGAAGTTGCTGAAAGAGTATTTCACCGACAAAGGCGCGCCAAATTCTTCCATGCTGCCACACTCATCACCCTGCTACCAATTAAATTCAAACTCATGAGATGAGATGAGAATCGGGCCCTGCAAAATGGCTTGCTGGTCGTCTGAAGTCTCAATCACAAGGAGGGATCAGTTTATGTATGATACACATCACAGGACACTCACATCTTCCTCGTAGTCGCTATGTGGACTGCTGCCGCAGCTCATGCTGCTAGTCTCGCTCCGGTCGTCATAATCGTCGTTGCCGGCCGCATTGACTTGATCATCGGTGCTGCCCCAGGCGTGGCGGCAGGCGAAGTAGCTCGTGTCGTACTCGTCATCTGTGGAAGGGATGAATGCAACCTACAAGACAAGAACATGGTTTCTGACTTCAGCTGCCTGAACTTTTGTTCCGCTAGAATTTATTTTTTCCACTTCTCCTATATATATATATATATATATATATATATATATATATATATATATATATATATATATATATATATATATATATATATATATATATATATATATATATATATATATATATATATATATTGTTTAGCTATAGAAAAATTTGAAAACTGTCAAATGGTTTAGCAGTAACCTTTTGTCTGGCAAGCATGTCCCAGTTGATGTCTTTGAAGAACGGATGAGCCTTTACCTGCTCTAATAACACATTTCAGTTAGTGTCGCGTGCACAAGAGTGGGGATTTCTTATGAAAAGGATAAATGAGAAGACCAAGAAAAAGGAGTACCTCTCCAGCACCGGTCGCGCCTAATCTTTGCACCGGGTTTTCCATCAGCAACCTAATACGATTTGAAAATGAGTCAAAAAGGTAATTTGTTGGTAGCACATATGAAGACCTTGTGGGGCGCATGTGATGTTTGTAGAAGTTTTCAGAACCTTATATGTTTTCTGACTTACTTGTCAATCAAATCATACGCTTCAAAACTCAGCTCCTCTGGTACTTGTGGCCAAGGTATTTCTCGGTTCATTATGTTGTCGAATATTATCTGCAATAGACCCATAGTATTACAAATAAGTTTGACCATCAAAGCAAGATAGGATTAAGGAACTGAAAAGGATTTGTCCATTCACTTCTGAAAATTAGTCCACTTGCATTGCATACAGAGTTACAGACTTCCAAATTCAAATTCATTCCACATTGCGCATAATAACAAACAGGGAATTTCTGATAGGATGCGCAAACATACTAAGTACCTGCGGGTGCTCAGCATTGAAGGGAGGAATCCCCACGAGCAGCTCGAACAGGATGACGCCAACCGACCACCAATCTGCAGTTGGGCCTGCACGCATTGTCGGAAATCAAACAGACCATGTCACTGAATGACAAGTCTCTCATCTCTGAAGAGCCACCACTGAAGATGACGAGCAGAATAGAAGATGCAGCAGGCGATGATGAAGACGAACCGTGGGTCATGCCCAGCAGTATCTCCGGCGCCAGGTAGTCCGGCGTGCCCACCGCCGTCTGCTTCTGCCGCTGCTGCCGCTTCTGCTCCCGGTGCTCCGCGTCCGTCGGCTGGTGGTCGCCGACGAGGACGCTGCTGACGTCCGGGCCCGACAGGTCGTCCGTGCTGTTGATGAGGCCCACTTTGGACAGCCCGAAATCGGTCAGCTGCATTGCATGCACATCATTCATTCATTCATTCAGGTCAACGATCACCTGACGAACACATTCAGCGACTGGACTGACAACACGAGCAAAGGAGACCAATTACCTTGATGTGGCCGTCGCGAGAGATCAGCAGGTTGTCAGGCTTGAGGTCACGGTGGATCACGTTCATGGAGTGCAGGTACTCCAGTGCAAGAACCTGCTTGCAGTTGTTGCAGCAAAATGAGAGGATGAAGAGGACAACGAAACAAACGGCATTGTTGGCAATGGCAACTCACGAGCTCAGCGATGTATGTCCTGGTCATGTCCTCGTCGAGGCAGCCGAGGTTCCTGAGCAGGGAGTAGAGGTCTCCGCCGTTGAGGTACTCCATGACCAGGTACAGGTTCTCCCTGCACGTGAAGGAGTAGAAGAAGCGGACCACGAAGGGGTTGCGCGCGGAGATGAGGATGTCGCGCTCCGCCAGGATGCTCTCCACGGCGTTCTTCCGGATCATGTCCGCCTTCCTCAGCACCTTGATGGCGAAGAGGTCGCCGGTGACCCTCTTCTTTGCCAGGAACACGCGGCCGAAGGCGCCGCGGCTGATGGGCTTGATGATCTCGAAGTCCTCGATGGAGGTCCGGTCCTTGAACCTGTTGGCGTTGCTGCTGTTCAGCGTCGTCGTCGTCCGAGAGCTCATCATCGTCACGCTGCTGCTCTCCATCATCGGGCCGTCCTCGTCGATCGGGTGCAGGTGCGGCTGCTGGTCCGCCGCCGCACCGCCCATGTCGTCGATCTGCCCGCACAGCTGCATGAACTTCTCCTGCAGCAGCTTGGCGATCCTCCGCCCGAACGTCTCGACGACGAGCGCGTCCACCTTGCGCGTGTCGATCACGGCGTTGAGGTCCTCCAGGTAGGAGCTGAGGTCCTCCAGCGAGTTGTACTCCGAGCTCTTGATGCCCTCGACGCCCCGGGCGATGGCGAGCAGGCTCTCGATCTGCTGGAAGTTCTCCAGGTCCGCGAACGCCTTGTGCTTGGTCAGCTGCGACTCGGCGTGGCTCGTCCGCGGCGTCAGCAGCGGCGACTGCGGCAGGCTCCCCGACGCCGGCGTCAGCGCGCCCTCCGAGAAGAGCTCCGTGGACGGCACGGTCAGCAGCTGGGAGAGCGGGTCGTGGTCGGCGGCGTTGTTGGAGTCCGACTCGGACGACGTGCTCGCCCTGCCACCACCGACACCGAGGGAGCCGCCGCCGCGGGTGTCGAAACAGGCGAGCACGCGGTCGAGCACCTCGGCGACGCGCAGCAGGCGCTGGTCCGCGCTGTGGCCCTTGGCGTCGCAGCGGTCGGCGAGCGTGCACACCACGAAGTGGCCCTCGGCGCACGCCATGGGGATCTCGAAGTCGCAGATGCGGCAGATCATCCGGGGCTTCCCGTCCACGATGATCTGCTGCGCCTCCGGATAGCGGGACGGGATCTCTGCCAGGTTCATGGCCGCGTCGCCGCCCAGGCACGCCAGCCCGTCCGGGTGGATGTGGATACTCGCCGCGTCCACACGCTCCACGATCTCGTCCACCGTCGTCTTGCCGTGCCGTGTGATCGGCTTCTTCTTCGCCGGGCTGTCGTCGCCAGCGCCGGCAGCGGCGGCCTTGGTGGCCGTGGCGGCAGCATCCCCGGAGGCGTCACCCGCGCCAGCGGCGTTCTTGCTGATCTTGTTCTTCTCGGCGGGGGAAGGGAGCTTCTTCCACGACGCCATCTTGCCGCTGGGGGAGTGGCCGTCAGCCGCGGCCGATCCGTCCCCGGAAGACGGCGAGAAGATCCTCGCCGGGGAGAAGTCGACGGTGAGCTGCTTGTGCTCCAGCATCCGCCGCCTGATGAGCCGCTCCTTGAGCTCGGTGAGGCTGGAGGCGCTCTTGCGGCCGAGGTCCCCGGCGTCGACGTGGATCGGGTAGAGCCCGAGGTCGCTGAGCTGGTGCAGACCGAGCACGTTGCGCCTGACGTCGTCGTCGTCGACGTCGGCGTAGCGGCACCCGCCCACGGCGGCGCCCTTGCGGAACTGCAGCAGGCGGGTGCACCGCGTGAGGATGAAGAGGATGCGTGTGTGCGCCTGCTTGGGGAGCCCCGCGGGGAGCTCCTGCCGGCGGTCGTCGAGGCCCTGCACGATGCCCTCGGAGCGGGTCCACAGCTCCTCGGGGCTCATCTCCGCGCACCGCTGCGCCACCACCAGCAGGTCCTCCAGCGCGACGCGCCAGCTGTCGTCCGGGTGGTGGTCCTCGCCCTCGCCGTCGCCCGCCCGCGCCAGCACGTCGACGAGGTCCCCCGCGAAGACGCCCAGCTCGCTGTCCACCTCCTCCTTGAGGCGGATGAACTTGGTCCGGATGGCGCCGATGAACTCCTCCGGCGTGGTGCTGCCGAGCCCGCCGCCGCGCACCATCTTGCGCATCGCCGGCACGCCGCATCCTCCTCCGCCGCAGCCGCCGCCCCGCGAGCTCAGCTCGTGCGAGAAGCTCTTCACCTCGGGCGCGCGCTTCCGGCGCCCGCTGGTGGCGCGCAGGATCGCGCGGAACCGCGGCGAGTCCATCTCCCGACCGCCGCCGTCCAACATCGCCGCCGGGCGCCCACGCGCGCCGCCGCCGTCCTTCTTCTGCGGATCGGATCAGACATATTATTGCATCCACCATCAAGCACGTACGTGGGCGCCGCATTCCATTCCTCAATTGTTTACCTCCATGATCGCAATCGCAACGTGCGCGCAGGTCGACAAATTCCTCGCACGCCAGCATCTTACTTACATGCTTCAAACAAAATTCGATAAAACATGATCAATTTTTATTTATTAAAAAAATAAGACCAGGTAAGCATTTGAACGTGATAGCGACGATTTCATGGAAGAAGATGAACCATATAATTTTCATAACTAAACAAGAAAACCAAAGACACTACAAGAACACACTACAAACACTATTGAACCATATAATCTTCTACCAAATTCTTCCCCTTTCATTAGAATGAATACTCTTTTTGTATCCAAAATGGGCAGATATGGTAGTCATAACATACCTACCCGATGAAGGAGAAGGCGACGACAATCGATCGAAACTGACCTATGTAACTTGAAAACTAATGGGGATCGGTCGAATTGATGCAAAAGCTTTTTCCATGAAATTTCATCATCAGGTGCTAATTTTAACATCAGGTGCATAGTGTTGCCAAGGAGGAACTAAAAAGAGGGGAGGGAGGGATAAAGAATAGATAGGTGGACCCCACGTGTCAGCCTCCTCCACCACCAGAAACGGGCGCCCCTGCCGTGGAGCGGCCAACGGCTTCCCCGGACGCGCACGCGGCACGCCCCTTGTTATATGATGTGAGCGGGTCCCACTCGTCAGCCGGACAAGAGCCCGCTAATATATACGGCGGCGCCCCGCGCATGCCGCAACCGCCTCGCCTCTGATCTCTCTCCCCCGTTCGGCGAATGCGTCTCCTCCCCCGGCCGACCGCCCGTTCGCTCTCCCCCGCACGAATCTCCAGGTGATGGCGGCGCGCCGCGGTCTCTGACGGCGGCGGCGGAGACGACGACGAGCAGCGCGCGATCGGGGACGACGATGGCCGAGGCCTGCGGGGAGCACGCGCGCGACGGCCGGCGCCACGAGCACCAGCACCAGAAGCAGAGGCGCAGCCACCGGCGGTCGGCGTCCGCGTCCGCGTCCACGTCCACGGTGCGGGGGCTAGGGTCGGCGTCGCCGTCCCCGGCCGCGGCGGCTGCGGCGATGGAGGAGGAGCGGCGGCTGCGTCGGTCCCCGCCCGTGGAGGCGCGGCGGGAGCGGGAGCGGCGGCGAGCGCGGGAGCAGCCGAGGTGCGGGGAGGTGGCGGGCGGGACGGCGGCGGAGTGCGCCGCGGTGTGCTGCTGCTTCCCCTGCGCGGTGGTGGAGCTCGTCGTGCTCGCGGCCGTGCGCGTGCCCGCCGCGCTGTGCCGCCGCGCCCTCCGCGCCCGCGCGCGGCGCAGGCGCGCCTCCCGCGCCGCCGCGGCCAAGAAGAAGGAGATGGCGGGGCTCCTCGCGTCGGACGCCGCCTCCTCCCTGACCGCCGCGGCGGCCAAGGACAGCAACGGGGACGCCCTCGACTTCTGCTACTGGCCCGCGGGCGCGGCGGCGGCCAGGCACGACGAGCTCGCCGAGGCGGAGGCGGCGATCTGGGCCAGCTTCCAGGGCGCCGGCTTCTGGCGGAGCCCGTCGCAGCGCGAGGAGAGGAGGTGCTCGTGACAGCCGCCGCCGCCGCCGTCTCTCCCTCTCTGCCGGTTTGTTGGACTCGCGCGATCCCGATCCGGCGTCGCATGGCAATGGCATCACCAGCCCAACCAACCAACCAATCCCCATAGGAAAAAGATGAACTCCTGCGATTGATTAATCGATCGACTGCAGATTGTTGCAGCGGCGACGACCAGTTTTATTACCAGATGAGATTGCTCGCGTTTTCTTTTTCCGAATTTTTTTTGATTGTTCGTTGGGAGGAGCTGAGAAAGAAACCATGCATGATTAACCTAGGGAAGGGAAGAGCACACGGGCGAACTCTGCTTCTTGTTCTTGATCGTGATTGCTGTGCTCCTACTTGTTCGTCTTTCTGATTCGGGGTCGAACGATCGGGATTAATACTTTTCTGACGTGGAGACGGTCGATCAACATTACAAAGCCATACATATACAAATAAATAAACCAAAACAAAAGTGAGAGGGAAAAAAGAAGATAAAGGGTGTGTTTAGTTTCCTATTTTATCCAAAAAAAAAATTGGATCTTTGACCCATCATTTTGCACAATGCAACTAAACACTGTGCAAAAGTTAAGATATTCATTCTCTATTTTGGATTTTGGTCTTAAGAGGTAAAAAAAGCTAAAAACCTTCACCCACCCCATGAAAAATTTAGCATTTTGGATGGAACTAAACACACCTATGAAAATTTTAGCATTTTGTATTTCATCATTCCAAAATAGTTGGCATTTTGCATTTTATATTTCATGCGAACTACAAACAGCCAAAGAGTATGAGAAAGTAAACATGAATTTATTTTATGATCCATTAATCAAATTCATCTTGCTGTTGCGGTTGCGGTTTGATTTATTGTGGATGGTAATTAACCTCGGTTTGACTTTCTAAAAATATTCAACTTTCAAGAGACTCTTTATATCCTTTCTAGTTTATAGAAATACCCTCCAACAATCTCTTTAATTGATCTCCAAATATAAACATCATTTATTTTGGACTTCTCGATAGCCAAAGATGAAGAGTGACGATGGCTCTCTACAATACAAACATTGCTAGCGCAAAGGGAGCAAATGAGCGCATAGCGCATGGGGCTCGCGAGGGAGCGCACCAGCAGTGGGCTCGGGCGCCCCATTGTCTGCGCCGTCGGTCGCTTTTGAAACATCCAGATGCAACAGTTGCAACATACAAAAGAAGACAAATAAAACACTTAAAATAAGCGTCTGAAACACTTGCGAAAACGACTGAAAAATATTTGAAAACCAGTGCAAACATATACAACATCTAGATGAAACATTCACAAACATACGTATGAAACATTTGAAACATATGTTTGCAACATGTACGTATATGCAACATCCAGATCTACTTTTGCAACATCCAGATAAAACAATTGCAATATTCGTCTGGAACAGATGAAACATTCACTTGAAACATACGTGTATAGCCATTACAACATGTGCAACATCCCGATATACTTTTGCAACATCGATTTACAACACTTGCAACATACCTCTAAAACACTTGAAACTATTGCAATATGCGCTTTTAGTGTAGCATCTGCTTGCTGCTTGGACGAATGGAGGCTCGTCGACGCGGAGCTTGATGTCGGCGCGGAGCTCGATGCCGTGAAATGGCGCGGAGGTTGCTGGTGTGGAGCTCGTCGGTGGCATGGACCTTGGCAAGGTCAGGGGAACGCGGATGGAGCGCGGCCGCGATGGGAGGCGCGATTCCGGGCGGGGGCACGCAGCACTGGCGGGCGGCGGGGACATGGGCGGGGCCGCGCGACGCGAGTAGGGGCAGCGTGGCTGAGGGCGGGGTCGTCCCGGAGCAGAGGCACACAGTGCGCTGAGCGAGCAAGCGACACGAATAGGGGCTACGCGGGCGAGGCGCAAACGAGCGGGCGACTTAAATTATACGGGGTCCGTCCGGACGGACAGACGACTTATAAGCTGCATTTCCATATAAAAAACTATCGGAGAGAACAAAGATATAGAAAGTGATTTTGACTCAGATGACTCTCCAAATGATGATTTAGAGAGTATTTTTTTTTGAAAAAAAACTTTTAAAGCTGATTTAACATGCTCAAGATTAAAGACATTGCCGGGTCACTCGAGCTCGTCTCTATTCGCCATGGCGATGTATGCACCAGTGCACGGCTATGATGTTCTAGTAGTAGCAGCCAGAGGATATATAATAAGCTCTACGGCCGCTTCTACCGTCCATGACGGATTCAACTGTTTCTTCTTTTCTAGTCACGTGTTTCATTTTAAAAAGTGTCCTGCTTACGAAGGTATGGCCTCGAGAATTCGAATGACAAGTAGACGCAGGAACTAAACATGTTTTTATTTGATGCTTTACTTAGAGTTACTTGCAGATCAATTTTTGGTCAAATGAAAGAGGAATTTTGTTATTGCATAAACCTACCAGGACCAGGTATGAAAAATGAAAAATATAGATGTGAGTCAAATCGGTCGCCAAACACCGGTTCAGGTTTGTGTAAAACACGGCCAAATGCATGCAGCTAATGTTAATTCTTCGACAATTACCCATTCATAGATAAATACCTCCATCTTCATTTTGGTTGGGTATACTTGAGTTGAGCCGAGCCAATATATTGGGTAAAACCTTTGTTTTCTTGATTTGGGGAGCCAAGCCAAAGCAACGCTAATAAGGCAGCCGCGCTAAGCCCACGAACTACACAAGTATTTCGTTTTGGTTGGGAATGCATGAGGGCATGAGGCCAAACACAGCAGTGCGAACACACAAGGACTACTCTTGTGGATTATTTGCCAACAAAAAAAATTAGGCCCTATTTAGCATAGCTTTACTTAACTGCTTTATAAACTATTGTGAGCTTTTTTTCTTTTGCCAAACGGGTCTTTTCAAAACTTCATCCATGAAATTCCTTAAAATGTGCTCTCATGTGGGAATAAGATAGGAAGAAGCTGAAAATAGTAGCCTTTCACCGCTAAACCTCACACTTGTGGGTCTTGTGTGTGATTACGTGAGGGTATATTTTAAGGCAATCTATATGTAGAGTTGTTTTGTTAAATATGACTCCAAAACGATTTAACTTCATCGAGAAAGCGGCTCATAAAGCTGAAAAAAAAAACTTGACTGGTAAAGCTGAGTTGTGGACGTTAATGTCACGATGGACATGTGTTTCCTATCTTCTACTATCGAAATCCGCACCATCGGCTCCGGCTTACGATCTTGCCACGTGTCCCACGCAGCTCCCTTTGGTCGTCGCGACTCCAGCCGGGCAGGCGCCCTCGACAACCAGCCCTGGCCCAGGCCACGCCCCTGCCGCGGCGATCCCAGCCATCCCCGGCGACCGTGCCGCAGTCGTGGCTGTGCTGCGCCGTTGCAGCTGGGCCTGCGCGCGTGGCCAGTAGGCCGTGGCTCGACGGGAGGGACGGCCCTGAGACTGCGCAGGCCCGTCGCAGCTCGTCGGCCGGCCAGCAGTCGCCACTGTGGTCGTCCCTGACCGGATCGACGCCGGCGTCGGCACCCTGCGTGCGTGCTCTGCTCTGCTGAGCCGCCTGCGCGCATGGCCCGGTGGCCCCGACCACCCACGGCAAGGCTGGGCCCACCTGCTGGGGCGTCCCAGCAACCCGCTGCCCACATGGCCCTCCATCGTCGTCGCCGGTGACCACGTGGACCGAATCGACCAGAATCGGCCCGTCCCCTCGTCTGCTCAACGCTCGTGGAAGAGGAAAAGAGAATAGAAGCTTTTCCAGGGTTCCCAATGCAAAATCTCTGGACTCATATTACAGTTGTTGACAATACATCAGAGCACGTTGAGAATAAGGAAATGCACAGGGCCTAGGTGCAAAGCGTTTGTCCTATTAGGTTTACCTTTCTTTTTATTATGTTCTTTAAATCAGCTGAAAATTGATAAATGCGTAGTAATTCGTAGAAAAATCCAAAAATGACAAAACAAATCTTTTTCAGCTCCACATATGTAGATCCATGCAGTAAACACAAAATATCACGTATTTTAGTACAAAATGTGTGTTGTAGATGCTTGCCTATGCTTTTTAGTGTAAAATTGATATTTGTAGTTATTTTGCTCCAATAATTATGAAAATTTTATGATAGCCTATTCATGTGGTGCTTGATCTATGGTAGAAATTTTAGCTCCATTCGTGCATACCTCACTGAGTTATTGATTTACCTAGATTTATGCTGCTAAATAGTTTACAATCAATTTAAATATGTAAAAATGAAAAAGATGCTTCCACCACCTTTGCATGATGCTGTTATGTCATATGTACATTTCTATGGCCATGTCTTCATAATCTACACACATTTAGCTGGTGTATCACATTTCATAGACTACAATATTTGCTTTCTCAGGAAAAAAGGACCGGATAAAGATTCATAACATATAGGCCGTGTTTAGATCCTCAATTTGGGGCACAAAGTTTGCACAGTGCGCATTAAATGCGCACTGTAGCAATTCGTTTGTATTTGGTAAAAATTGTCCAAACTTTGACTAATTAGGCTCAAAATGTTCGTCTCGCAGAGTACAATAAAACTGTGCAATTAGTTTTTAATTTCATCTACATTTAGTACTCCATGCATGTGCCGGCATTTTGATGTGATGGGAATTTTCTTTTTGCATAGTGGAATTTGGGGATGAAATTTGGGATCTAAACAGTCCCATACTGGTCTACAAACCGCGATTGACCCACAGGCACATAGTCCAACATGGGCGCAACAATTGAATAACAATCAATTTTGCTGAAACCTCCATGGTATCCATCATTTTCTTTATTATCTATTTAAAAATTCTACAAAAAAAATAATTGTTACTACAAAGTTACTTCTTTTTTAATATAAAAACAGACATTATTATACATAGCCGCCCATACTCATTATTTCAAAGACATAATTTGTGCCTCGAGAAATGAACTGGCCGGATCCAGGATGGCGTTAAACTAATAAGAACATATACACCCAGTGCTCTCTTCTCCTTTGAACCATCTGTGGAGTTCTCCTCTTCTCCTCTGAACCACCTATGCACCCTCTCTCTTATGAACTCCAGTGCTAAGCTTCGTCGTTGTACCAGGAGTATGTAGTACATCCATTCAATTCAACTTGTGTGTGGGACTGGATCTCACCAGATTTCTCCGGTACTACAGAAAGATTCGGTGCAGTATGAGTCTTGATTTCTCACATCTTTTTGTCCGGGCTTCTCTTCCTTGATGCCATGAGGTTTTTGCTTGTCTAGAGCCTTCGTTGGTTCTCAATTGAGGTGTTAATTATTCATGTGCATAGCTAAATCAATGTATCTCGAAAAGCCAAAATATCTTATAATTTGGAACGGGGTGAGTACACTAGTTCACATAAGATGAAAAATGAACATCAGGGAAATAATTAACACTTTGACAGACCAGGGTCCTAGAGGTTCCTCATAGGGGTTACTACTCGGATGGGCCCTGGGCTGGCCCACGATCTGCTAGAGGACGTGAGACAAAGTGATGTGGACTTCAAGCTATCAAGATCAACTTAGTCGGCTTACTAAGAAAGCTAGATTATGTAATAGGACTACGACTCTTCTGTTGTAACCGACTAGGATTAGTTGCACACTCTTACCCTCTCTCATATATAAAGAGAGGTACGGTGCACCTCTTGTAACCCTAACATCATACCAATCAATCCGACACAAAAGGCTACACACCGACTAGACGTAAAGACTATTACTCAACTACGAGGGCCCGAACCAGTATAAATCGTTCGTCCCTTTGCGTTTACTGTCGAGTTCAACGTACGCCGAAGCTCATCGAACATCGTCCCGGGTAACCCCGTGACAAGTTGTCGGTCATCAAACACCGACACACTTCAATTGAAAAGCCAAACGTCTTATAATTTAGAATGGAGGGAGTATCCAATATATATATATATATATATATATATATATATATATATATATATATATATATATCAAGGTACCCTAGACATGTATCCCACATGTATTAGATATTATTAAGGTATACACTATAAATTTATAAATATGTGCTTTCAAAAAAAATAAATTTATAAATATATTGCATTATATCCCGTGTTAACTAGAGGACACCATGCGGCCCACGGGGTTAGCAATCCGAGGGAACTGGAAAGGAAACCAAGAGGCCGAGTTGACTTCGTTTTATGAATGTGATTTTGGGCCGTTCTGGGCTGAAACTGGCGATGGACCCTTGTTGCCGAGACAGGCGGCCTTATCTTGCCATTGGGCTGAAGAAGCACTCCAGTGTGTTTTTTTCCTTCTTTTTTGTGGCTATACCGAAGTTACAGCCCATAATACAGTCGACTAATTATAATATACTCCCGGTTCTAAAAAACCATAATGTACTCCCTCCGTTTGAAGTTATAAAACGTTTTGACTTTTCTATATATTCATAACTTTTGCTACATATTTGATAATATTATATCTAGATACATAATAAAACTAGTATATCTAAAAAAGGCAAAATATTTTATAATTGAGAACGGAGAAAATATATTTTTCTATGGTACATAATAACAATAGTAATAATATTGAAGTACACAAATTTATTCGTCCGTCGGTCATTCACCCCTCACTCCTACATCTCTTCATTCGTCTCTGATTCTCACAGTCATCCCTTACTCCCACCTCTCTTCTTCTATCCACTCGTTCGTCCTTTCTCTTTTTTTTTTTGTTGTTTCTCACTTAGTTTGGAGCTACAAAACCTATATTGGCACTGCACTACTTATGTCATTGCCTAGCTAGCCGAACCCAGGCCCATGTGCGCCGCGACTTGGTTCACAGCCCACCACTCATGTTGTGCCCTAGCCGAACCTGACCACGTGCGTGTGGTGACCTGGTGTGCGCGCACGTGTGATTAACTTTCTACCTTTCTTAACCCCACAAGGCCACAACAGATGCAGACGATAGCCACCTATTTAAACCGTGTCATCAGCCTCCAATCAATTTTTCTTATGAGCGAGATTAATCCATTGTTGCAACTAGCATTTATTATGAGCCTTAGAATTTAATTAAAATAAAATTGGGCTAAAACCAGTTTAATCCAAAAAAAAGTAATTAGCTCTATGAAAGTTTCTTCATCCATCGCTTGGTCCATCACCCCTCATTCCCACCTCTCTTCTTATGTCGTCACTCACTTTCACCGTCATCACTTACACCCACCCCTCTTCTTCTTCCGTCCCTTTGTTCCTTGTCTTTCACCCGGTTTGGAGCTACAAAACCTTCACCGGTGCTAGTGCTACACTACTCTTGTTGTGGCTTGGTTGGCTGAACTCGAGCCCGTGCACGCCACGACTTGGTACACGCACGTGTGAATTTAATTGAAATAAAGTTGGGCTAAATAGTAACCAAGCAACAAATTATACGTTCTGTTACCATTCACGAGCATATGCAAAGATAGGGAGGTGCAGGTGCTGTCACTGCTTCATGAGATAAGAGTTTTTTTCTCGAGAAACAGGCATCATGAGTTAAGAGTGTGACATGAAGCATGCATGCAGCGGTACACAGGTGCAGCAAGCACCAGTCACAGACGGAGGGCATGGTGGTCTGTCACGTCTGTTCTTCCCATCTGCATGCCATCTGAGCGCCGAGTCATCAACTCATCATGCGTGCTGCTGCCCTGCAATCGCATGGGCCGGGCCACCACCCACCAGGCCGGCCGCCAGCCCCAGTCAGGCCCGGCCCTGGGGGCGGGCGCCCTGGCCCCCCCGAGCTGCCAGGGCCCCCTGTATGGCTGAATGTATACATATACGAATAGTACTCTTCCACGCTCGCAGCCATAAAAACCTGTCTATCTGCGACGCCTGCATTCGTTGTCTGTTATGACTGCATGCATGCCCGTACCCCTACGCGTTCTGCGTCAACTTTTGCACGCTCACATGATTTGGAATAAAAGCAACTGTATGCATGCATGTATTTTTGGAATAAAGCCGGAGAGAAACGAGGCATCCTACTCCCTAGTATCAGTATGCTTTTGTGCTAGTTTTTAATTACTAAATGTATTTTAAAAATACCAGCACATGTCTTCTACTGTTAGTAGTTAGAAAATGAAAAAAGGGGAAATGAGTGATCACGCAGACGACACATCCGATATATTTTTTAAAAATAATAATATGGACACAAGGAAATATATAGATGAATCAATAATTATTGCGCTTCAGCAAACAAATACTCCCTCTGTTCCAAATTATAAGTCGCTTTGACTTTTTTGGTATATCTATTTTGCTATGCATCTAGATATAATAATATGTCTAGATACATAGTAAAATGGATAAACTAAAAAGTCAAAGCGACTTATAATTTGGAACGGAGGAAGTACTACTGATCCTGATAGCAAGGCCTTGCCGTAGATAAGAATTTGGACATCCAGGAGGAGGATAAGCATTATGTGACAAGATAATTTTTTTAAAAAGTGAAGGAGAATATGTAATGCATGCCAGGTAACTATTTTTAGCCACTTCTCCTATATTTCAGGTGCCTGAATTTTAAGTTGATTTCAGGCAACACTTTTATACTACCAATACTCTTATTTGTTATTTGTCGGTGTGTCATAACACATTAAATTTTTGTCCTTATCTTCCTAAGTTTCTATAAAAATAATTGTAAATTGTTAATTATCTTTGTGCCAGCACAAATCATATTTTATCAGATTTATAGTTTTGTCTAGTGGTTTTTTTACTCTCGATACCAAAAAATTGTGGATTGCGCCTACAGAAATTGTATTGAACGGAATCTGCAATTTTAATATAAAATATGTGCAATAACTATCGCCTAAAAGAAAACTAAAATTCAGGCACCGAATTTTAGTAAATCCAGCATCCAAACTAAATGTTTTAAGGGGGGCCTCGATTTTTAGTCTCGCCCTGGGCCCCTGAAATCTCAGGGCCGGCCCTGGCCCCAGCCTAGCTCATGCCCTCACCAGTCATCACTCATCACTGATAGCACGCACGCACGCACGCGCGACAGATGATCGATGCATCGCTCCTGCCTGCAGGCTCCAACTCTCCAGCACTATAATTCACTTCCCATGAAAACCCAAAATATTTTCTTTTCTACCCATCACATCAAATATTTGGACGCATACATGGAGTATTAAATATAGGTAAAAAATAACTAATTGCTAAGTTTGTTTAGTTTTTACAAAACGAATCTTTTGAGCCTAGTTATTTCATGGTTGATAATATTTGTCAAATAAAAACGAAATGTGCTACGGACGTGCCTGCCGGTCAGGCCGGCTCTGGCGATGGCCAGGATCAGGCAGGGTCAGTCGCGTCGTTCCCGTCGCATGAAGCGTCATATCGCCCATCATTGCGTTGCATGCCTCCCCCTCCCTTGGGCGATTTGACATAAAAAAAATTTTGGTCAGGCTTTGCATGATCCTCCGTTCCATTGTGCTATGCTTGGAAAATCTGCTGCCTGGGCTACATCCTTTGCTCTCTGCTGCTGTCGTCGCGTCGCTCATGCACGCGTCGTCCGTCCTCTAGGTGCGTCCATGCATGCATGTCAAGCTGTCGGAGACAACGGCGACGACCATCATTCAACGTGGGTTTCGGTAAGACATATTTCAACGTGGGTTTTACTAACATCCCAGCTTTATACAGTACCTATTTGTTGATGGATGCTAAAAAGAACAAAAGGTCAATATTGCCCCTACTAAAATAGGGTCCACAAGTTAATTTTGTCCCCTCATCAGGCTCGTCTTAAAGTCTCACTACCCTGTAGTGAGACACGTGTGTGTGCCCCTGTCAGCGGCCGTGCCGTCCTATACATTAGGATTGGACATTTGGTTAGAACTGAAAGTTTGGTTGGGTTTTATTGGTTTCTGAAAATTTTAGTTTTCAACGATCAAGAGCCGATCGGTTTCTTTCCAAAAATGGAAACCAACACGTTCAATTTTGGTTTATTACTTTGGTCTTTCAATTAAAACAGAACTGATCGAAGTCTCTGTGCCGCAACAACAAAACAGAAGAAATGTAGAAAAAAAAAATTAGAGGTCCAAACCCTTTCCCAGCTCGCTCAGCGGCGCCGCTCGTTGCCACGTCCCTATGCTACGCTGCAACCCTCGTCCCCGCCTCCCCACTCTATGCCGCAGTCGTGCCGCTCCCTGCTCGTCACTGGCCCGTCGCCGCCCGCACCGCTCCCTATCCTTGCCACTCGTAGCCACCACTGCATGCCTCGCTCGTGGCTCGCCAACACTCCCTGCTCACCCCTGCCCGCACGTGTGTTGCCTACTTACCACAGCCACGCCCACCCTTGCTCGCGCGATCGCGGCCATGTGACATCACCGTCGCAAGATACTAGGGCGGTTAGGGTTTGAGGTGGTGAGGAGTGGGGACTTGGGAGTCAGGCGGTGGGCGGGTGGTGGGGGGTGGCTCACCAACACTCCCTGCTCGCCCCTACTAGCTATATGTTTCATCACACAATGTTTCCATGCATGCCCACCCATATCTTCTCTGGTATTGTGTTGGCATCAGGTATGCTAACTTATTTATAGCGCAAGCGTATAGTGATGTTGTATCCTTCTTTCCTATGAGTTTTCCAAGGTTTATATCAAACTCAAAGGACAAAGGATAAAGTTGTATTCAAGAAACTAGATAGGACAATGGTGCAGGTTCCACCCAGGAGAGGGCTGATCAAGAAGGCTAGAAAGCGAGGTTGTGGATGCACGTTGCACGCCCACAAAAAAGCTTATCACAAAAGGTTAGACAACAAGATGGTATCGGGTAGCGCCTGCCATGCATTAGCTGATGTCAGGTAAGCGGAAGCCCAGGGGTTGTTGGCTAGGTATTATTTTTGGTAAATTGAGATTGTAACCTAATCCAAAACACAACTATGATGGATATGCTCCTGTTGTAAGTGCTACTTTCATGTGGCTAAGAAAGGCGGTTCACAAGTGGTCTAATTTCCTATGGTTATCACTATGTGGGCGTCTTAGTCATACTCATGATTACTCAAAAATTCACCCTCCCCTATCAAGTACCCTACAAATGGACTACCTTCACCCAATAGACACTATAGAAACACCCACAGCACGTACTCACCACCATTCTTACTAAAGAAACCAGTTCCCTTCTTTGTGTCAACACCTAGCTTTCTGACAAGGACGCATTCATTAGTATACCCTATTATAGCTCTTAACTATGTCTTGTGCCCTATGCATACTTTATAGATAACTGCTACTCCCATTCTCTCCCTCTATTGCTTTCACAAGATCTACTAGGCTCATGGTATGGACCTGGTAATCTCCTTTGCATTGTTCCTTGGCATCCATCAATTCATTGCCACCTTACTCATACTAGTTATCCTAGTCAACTTTATGCTACTCATGTAATCAATCAAGAGCGACATATTATGATCACCTGATGGCTATCCACTAGCAATCTAATCATCACAATTAGGATTATTGCTAGTCATTTAGTTTATGAAATGAACCTTAAGAAAAGTCCAACATAACCCGCATACCACAATCTAAAGGTAATAACGTCAGTGTAATGATTAACTAAAAGAATAAGTACATGATACATGTAGTTTGTTACCTAAAGTTATACCAAACAACTAGCTAGATGATGCCCTGGAGCTCCGGATGATCAACCTTGCAGGGAAATCACCTGGTAGGTTGATCCTTAAGCCTATATGGATACGAACAGTAGCTCCTTAATGACACCTCTGGTGGTTATTGTCACAGAACCCCCTAAATTATGATGGCCCACATGTACCTGTCATTGTCATAACGACCTCTGACAGCTATACTTATGTTTCTTATAACTTAAAAGGTATGCTATCCTCCGAACAGGATCCAATTATAGGAGTATTGCAATATTAGAACAGTTTATTCAAAATACTATCAGAGTAAAAGAGCGGAAGCCTTACATAACTTAAGTTTACAAACCACAGTTTCTAAATCTCAAACCATAAGTAGCATTATTACAAACCAGTAGTAGTGGAGTATCAGTAGTAACTTTATTACAACACTCAAACAAGGTGCCTTGCCCAGAGGCCACACAGCCTACTCGTCATCACTTTCTTCAACAACAACGGTCATGCAGCAAGGCTCAAAGCAGACTTGCTCATGAACCGCACCTGCAACTACATATATCGTGTGGTTAGGAAGGCCCAGCTGGGTAAATCAAGCGGTTCGAATCGTCGTTACTCCACGAGAAAGGAGTCTTGACCTTGCACCAACATCGTAGCAATAACTGGAACATGGTTACTGTTGGACTTGAGATAGAAAAGAAGTGAATAACAAGTGTGATGCTTATATTTATGATTGAGATAGATACAGGTGCAAAAGTTGGCTATAATTAGGCTATACTAAAACTGGAGCCAAAATTTAATTAAGAGTTTGAAAGCAAGGATCTACTGGTAGTAAGCTCTTCTGCAAAACTTCTCTTTTCTAGCTTCACTACTTCTCTTAAGCCAGCATATTCTTGGAGTCTTTTTTTTCGTCGGGTAAGTCTTGCGGAGTATAATTGAGTACTCAGGGTTGTTGACCCCGTTGCAGGTGCTGACTGGTGCTACTAATCAGGTCATGTCGGTGGGCTCGACATGATTTGGTTGTTCCCCATAACTTAGATGCTCTGCCTAAGTTATCTTCTGTAGTTCTACTCGACTTCCGCAATACAAGTTAAGTTTGTAAAAAGTTAACTTAATCATGATTTATAAATTTATTGTTGTTATTCTTCCGCACTCTGATATAAAGTTTTGTAACAAATATTGTAATGTTGTAGTTACTCCTTTGTTGATCCTGGTATGAGTTGTCAAACATAGTTAAATCGAGGTCCTACGAGGGCACCCGACAGATCTTCTTAGGTTATCTGGTGTACATGCATAGCCGTCAGAGGTCTTAGGGATAATGATAGGTGCATGTTGACCATATAATTTAGGAGGTTTTGCTACAGTTATGATATTCAATCTTGGAATGTTATCTCCTCTTACTGTGGGGCTCCATTTTACCCCTTAGATTTGTTTGGTGGTTCTAAACTCACTATATCAACCACAGTGGGTATATATTTCTCAAAAAAAACCACAGGGGCTATACTTATATCCTAAGGAGTCAAGGGTCTTTGGGTGCGAATAGGATGGGTTGGCGCCACCCAACATAGGCACTGTAGTAGCAGATGTTCTAGAGACCGTATCTCCCTCATTCAAACTCTGAATCATGCAATCTATTTATGCTCGAAGAGATCGAAAATATGTACAACTTTGGCATTGTGAAATTTCCCATTTAAGGTCATATTTTTGCATGCCGGTTGATGCAAGCACAATGTCACCTGATGCAAACCTGATTTTCCTCTGTTTGGGTCTAGGCTTCATGTGTTTCCTTCTCAGCCTTCCACTCCACATTATCTTTTGTTGCCTTCTTTGGTAACCTACACACTATATAATGACTCTTGATTGGACTCTCCCTACATAGGCCATATCTTTGATGATGATCTGATGATATCATTGAAGATTTCATATTATGTAGCGTTGAAGTAATGTCTGGAGTCATCTTGGGCCTAGGGACCTTACTAGAGAAGCCACATTGAGCAACACGATGGTTGTGTCACACTGTACCAAGCCATCTTGGCCTAGTGGCTTCTAGTAAATCCTCTGAATATGTGGTGACTTCGGCACATTTTCCTACTTGTACCAAAAGGGCCTTGCCTTAGTGGTGCATTTTTGCCTGATTTTGCAACATAATAAAAAGAAAAACTTGTATTATGGCATTAATTTTAACTCCAAGTGGCATAATATAAACCTTGTGAGATAGAAGCATAAACTACTTAAATGTAATATATATAAAAAGTGTTATGCCAACAAAATGCCACTTAGTGTTGCCTAAGGGCTCACGCAAATTTCTCAAGGTCAAGGACTCATAGCCTACTCCAACTCAACCAAACGAATGACACGTTCCCTGCCAACATCTGCATTTTTTAGCGCACATGAGGAAGTAGACGTGTTGGGAAGAGAGGACCGATTTGACAAGGGCCATGTACCATGCTTGGTTTGTATTTCTTCTGTGCTTGAGGTGACCAACCTCTTTGTCCACTAATAGAGGTTAAAAACCCACGCTCATCAACACATCCATATTATGCCAAGGGGCATACCCAAGCACTTGATAGGAAGCCCATGTGCACAATTGGGATACCAAAAAGTACTTAGTCAAGGTTTATTTTCTCACGATGGATTGGTGCGACAAGGGTCCTAAAAACTTAACCTAGCCATTTTCAATCCCCAAAATGGTGCAAATTTTGTGCTAGATTTGTGATTTCATTTTGGGTAGATTTGATGAAAATTGTAGTGTCGTCTACGTATGTGACAACAGATCGGTACATGGACATTCACCATTATTCATCCACTTAATATACTGAATAGATCCAAATCATTGGCTAGCTCATGTATGGAGAGGGTCAATGGCTAGGATGAAAAGGAGGGGCCAGCGGATCACCCTGTGTCTAAGAAGACCCTGGCTGTATTGGATTGGGTCAAAGGGATTCCATTGAGGAGGATCAGTAATGAGAAGTTCAGTAGAAATGGCTACAATCCAGTTCACCCATCCTTCATACTCGGAAAGTCCCTTCGTTTTACTCCCTCCGTCCAGAAATGATAGGTATATTTGACTAGAAGAAAAGTCAACTTTTACAAATTTTGATCAATAATTAATCAAAGTATATGCAAGTGTAGGGCATAAAACTTACATGAATAGATTTGTGTTCAAAGAGGCTCTAAGACCATGTTTGTAGTTTAGCAATTGACTATACACTGATACGGTAAGAGAAATTGCAGGTCAAAATCTATTTGGTATGACTTTGCCTATGATCAAATACGCCTATCATTTCTAGACGGAGGGAGTATTAAGTTAAGGAGGTAGTTCTAGTGCACTGAGTCGAATGCCTTGGAAATGCCTAGCTTGAAAAGCATAGGGCTGCAACCGCAACATTGCTTCTGTAAATTTATGAAACGGATTTTTTTTTTTTGAAACGGACTTCTGTAAATTTATGGGGCCACGTTGCGGGCATACATATGCAGCTAAGTACGTTGTCGTGTATATTGCCCCTTTGCTCGTTATACCTAACATATACTACGGTCTACGGTAACTTTTACTGTATACCTAATGCATGGATGGCACCACGCATGGCAACCGGCCGGGGTTTTAATTCCACGCCTGCAACGACGTCTGATATATGGCATCTTCTTCAGAATTCATCAGACCAGAATGCAGCATGTGTCGCCCGAGGGCAGCGCGGCCGCAGAAGCGGCCGTTTTCGTTCTTGTAGGGGACCGGACGTCCGGCTGGCCGGAGACGCCCGGCGTTAATGCCATGTCGCCTTGTGCCTGGCCGGTGCTCAGCTCGCCCCGGCTGGCCGGAATTAACCTCAGCCCTGAGCTTGTCAGCAGCCTGCGCCTAAATTGTTACTACTACTGTACCTACACTTTTCTGACGCTTTGGTTTCTGCATGGACAACCGAGAGAGCATATGGCAATGGCGCGCGTCAGACCGTCAGTGACTCAACAATTTCTTGGTTGCTAGAATGCCATTTGCACACTTACTAACTGCTTGTACCTCCTCTTTCTACTATATATATGAGCTACAATGCTTTACTGATTCATGCATGCATATATATGTATACTATATGTAATATATTACTAGATCTAGCAGTGGTACGTACATATGTTTACTGCACTCTGTGTAGGTCTGCTGCCACACTAGCTACTTAATGAAGTGATGAAATGGCATGGAAAACATGATGCTGCCGCCCCTGCACTGCTCATTCAGACTTCAGAAGCGAGCGCTACCCACTATCCCCATGTTTAGATCACCTCAAAGTTCCAAGTTTTTTCACTCTCTCTCCATCACATCAATTTTTAGCCGCTTGCATGGAGTACTAAATGTAGGTAAAAAAAATATCTAATTACACAGTTTAGTTCAAAATCACGAGATGAATCTTTTGAGCCTAGTTAGTCTACGATTGGACAATATTTGTCAAATAAGACGAAAGTGGTACTATTCATCAGGTTGAAATTTTCTTCAATCTAAACAAGGCCTATATATCTATCTATCTATCTATCTATCTATCTATCTGTGGTCCAGAGTCATCCCACTAAAACTGTAACAGATGAAATGAGGGCCAAGATGATTACTGCTGATGTAATTAGCCCTAGTTAGTTATCACTGTCGTCAAGCATGCGACAGTGTATAGTACGTACATCGAACACATTGATTGCGTTATTACACAGTCATGTAACATCAGCTGCAAACTAAACCTGACACATACATGCGCTGCATTCGAACAATCAGTTCCTCTCTTTAATTTGGTGAGATAGATAGATATATAGTTTGATAATTCCGAACAAAATTCACACAGTAATAATATGGTAGGTCAAATGATTTATTAAGTCTTCTCAGTTTAACCAAGTGCACGCCTAATAGCAATTCTTATGATTGTGTGCTTCACTTTCCACTTATCACTCACCACTATTACTATGTACGGTACATCTCTTCACATGTTTTTCACCCATTAACAAGGTAAGGTAATATATATCTTACTTTTCCCTTTCCCCCTTTAATTCTTTACTCACAGTGCGTACATTATAATTTTTGGTGGTATTAATTCTTCCACCCAGTTGATGATGAGCGCTGACATCTATCAGTAGAAACCTTGGATCTTTTTCGGAGCCGGTGCTGCTGTGACAGCCTCGTCCACGAGCTTCTTGCCACCCTCTCGTCCGGAGTTTAAACCGAAATGGATATTTGGATAATGTGCCCACTGCAACAGTATGCAAAATAATTAATGCTAATTAGTTCAGGCGCTCTCTCTCTTTGAAATTTCTGACAAGTGACAGTAGTCACCCATGCTTTCTAGTTAAAGAAGATGAGATTAGGGTGCTAAACTAAAAGGTGTAGTGCGGACCAGTGTGAAGGTGAGAGAGTAAGACATTGTCTCAAAAGTGAAAACCATAGAATGTTATGTTCCAATCATAGATA
Organism: Saccharum hybrid cultivar R570; assembly: GCA_038087645.1. NCBI lineage: Eukaryota > Viridiplantae > Streptophyta > Magnoliopsida > Poales > Poaceae > Saccharum > Saccharum hybrid cultivar. The sequence goes on along the minus strand of JAQSUU010000671.1, from coordinate 4,378,665 downwards.
AATGAAACCTCGATTCTGTTAAATTTATATTAAGCTAGAATGACACACGTAGTTATTATAGAGAACGATGGAAGATTACACACACAATGCTTACATTCTTGGCTGCTGTGCTGAAGGCTTCCCTGTGGCTAATGTCGGGGTTGTTCGCCTTGATCCTGCGTATCTCTTCCCTGCACGTGAATATACATGTGTGCACACAATGTTTATTTGTTTGAATCAAACATAAGCTGTTGAGGTCTCCATAGAAAAATATATAACTAGCAATTTTTTTATATATAACATGCAAAAGATCCATGGACATATATAATAAGGAAATTAAGGCTTAACTTACTTGATAAATCTGTTATACGCCGATGGAACCCGTTGCCTCTTCTCTGGAGCTATTATTTCAATGCAAGCAAGAATTAGAAAAAAAAGTTAATTAAGTAAAAATTTATTGACTTATGATCGCATGTAGATGCTAAGCTAAAAAGTATGCCCATATATATAGATTCCAAAGCATGGTCAATGCAAATAATAACAAAGATATGCAACTTACGACGAGCATTATTCAGTGTTTGTTCCTGTAGCATGTGCTCGTTTTGCGACGAGTACATCATTGGAAGTCGGAACTTTGAGGACGAAGAACCGAGCTCCAAATGGCCGCACTGATCATGCAAGGTGTTGATGCCATGGACCTTGATGTTCTCCTGTTAGCAATCAAAAAATTAACCGAGTATAATTAAGTGTATAACACATGTTAATTAATCACAAAAGATTATCAGTAGTACACTTGCATTGGTGCAAATTACTAAATCTAACGAAATTCTTGCCATGCATGTGGCAATAATGAAACTAACTTAGAGTTAGCTAAAGCAGTAAAACTCCAAGACCATGACGCTGTAAACTTCTCTTCTCCAGACAGAATGTACCAAACGCAGCAGTGCTCGTACGGCCTGATTTGTACGTTGTAGCACTGTTGGAAACAGACATCGAAGTGACTTGTGCATGCGTAGCGTCGCTTCTGCTAGCAGCTATTGCAGGCTAATTAGCTACTACTAGAGAGTTTGATTGCAGTATTGGCATGCTGTACATACGTCACTAGCTAGCGCAGACGACAACATGGATCAATGCAGGGCTAATCACTGTTTATGTATCAATAGTCAGGAAAGCCGTTCAACGCATGCAAGGATCCCTCTTTTATCAGACTGATCCTTTTCAGACACTGTATTGTACAGAGAGACATTGCAACTGTTTCTGTACTTCACCTAACATGAGTTTTAATTATATATATGTGTGAACTCAGCCATGAATTGTTTTAAGTTTCAGTAGATATCTATAATTCTATATATGCTACTTATTAGTGAAAACACAGAAAATTAAAAGAAGTAGATTTTTTTTTAAAAAAAAACAAACAAGCAGGAGAGCTGCCAGGCTACTACCCAGCCTCCACCTCCAGCTTTCTGCTGTGGTTAACATATCAGGTGGGGACTCGTCCCCCCTCCCAGTACAACGACACAAGGGAAACAACAGAAAAACAACAACAGCGAAGGCAACAAAAACAAAACAACAACCACGACCAGTGAAGTAGATTTAATTTGTGCAGTGATGTTTTCAGTATATGTATGTTTTTTTTTGTGTGTGTGGGTATCCGATTGTTACCTGGAGCTGATCTTGTTCTGGGAGTGAGCGCATCAGTGCTCTCAGGTTCACTGACAGTAGATTTGTGCAGTGTCCACACCGAACTGTCACGATGTTGAGCATGCTATTCCCCGGGACACTCACCTGCAATCACGGTACGATTAGCCATAAATCGAATACCAACATATGACAGACATCTAGAGAGAGAGAGAGAGAGAGAGAGAGAGATTTGTGATGAACACATTAACAAAAAAAGAGAAATAAACGAAATCAAAGATCAAGGTAGATCGAAAAGGACTGGAGTGAGATTTCACACCAGGTAGCTTTTCTAGGCCTACTTTTGTTGTTGTCAGTTTGTCACTTTAAGCAGCTACATCAACAAGCTGCTGCTGGTGCTGGTCCAATACATGACTTTTATCAGACGCTTGTTACTATTGCTGCCTGCTGACGGTTCTCACTTTCCTAACACCTGCATGCCGATCACTTTTGTTCTCTTGTTTCCCATGCTTTTTCTCTCTTGGGAGTATCTCACACACAATCTCATCTTTCTGGGTGGGCACTCACTCCCAAAACAATGAATAAACAAAGTCCATGGATGACCCCTAGCAACAATGATTGTGTATGTAGGTGTGTTTAGCCCATGCAGATGTACACACACAAAAGGCCAAGGTGGATGGACTGCTAGCTGTGCCATGCTCTCTGTGTGTGTGCATGTGCCTGATGAGACACATGGGCCCTGTTTAGTTGCCATGCAAACCCAAAATATTTCCTCTTCCAACCATCACATCGAATCTTTCGACGCATGCATGGAGCATTAAATGTAGGTAAAAAAGATAACTAATTGCATAGTTTGTCTGTAAATGTCGGGATGAATCTTTTGAGCCTAGTTAGTCTATGATTGGACAAATTTTGCCAAATAACAACGAAAGATACTACAGTAACTTTTCACCTACTTTTCGCGAATTGAACACACCCATGCTAAGAGAGAGAGGGAGACGGTGTGTGATATGATGTCCTAGATAGTGGTAGAACTGAATAATTCGTAGATCAAGCATGCTCATTGGCCACAGAAATGATAAAATAGTGAAGGCAGTAGAGGAAAGAAGCAAAGATAGTGACACTTCATGCAAACCCACTTCACACACAAACTCACATGCAGAGAGATGTATGCTGCTAGTTGGTATGTCAGGTACAGTGCAAGGTGCTACTACTTGATCTGATTTACAATTTTCTCACCTTCTCTTGTTAACAGGAAGTCCAATAAGCCTATAACTTCAATAAGCTAACCAATACTTTATTTTCTGAGGAATACTTAGCTTGCTTATTATTACTAGATAATTTGGTACGGCAATCTTTGCAGAATTTTCTGTTGAGGCTTATTTCAGCAAACCCGCACACTTAGACTTAGTTGATTTGAATTTATAAGCTAATATAACCATTAGGTTTTGGTTGAACTCAAGTCAAGTTTAACAATTTAAAGTTTAAACCCAATTAGCTAGACACATTAGCTTCGTCCTCAAGAGATTAAAATATGAAGATCACCTGCCCATTTCACAAATGCTCCAAAGATTGCCGAAACTGGTCTGCCGCCCCTGGAGTACTTCACAAGCACATACTCCCTCCATTCCAAATTATAAGGTACTCTAAGAATTTTGGAGAGTCAAATCATCTTAAGTTTGACCAAAATTATAGAGAAAATTACAAAAATTTATAACATCAAATAGGTATACTATGAAAATATAATTAATGAAGAATCTAATGATACTTAATTGGTGTCATAAATATTATTATCTTATCATATAAATTTGGTCAAACTTGAGATTTTTTTGACTTTCCAAAATTCTTTGAATGCCTTATAATTTGGGATGGAGGGAGTAATTATGAAGCTAGTGTGAATCATGCAAAAGGACGGTTTTTGTCTTCTGATAGCTTTATATATATTACCTCATGTACGAACTAATTGTCATCTCTCATGATCATTTAACTTACCAACAGTCGACATATATACGTACTAGCCAGCTAGCTGATTAATATATATAGTTTGCTCTGATTGTTCAAGGAATCACACTACACATACCACTGAAGTGTTTTAGCCAGCAATTTAATGTCTTCATGCCAATTGAGCTTAAAATCGATGGAATCAATAAGAAGTTAAAACTGAGCTATATATGGTACATGTATGCCATGTTATCTACATACGTAAGTTCATGCATGCACAAAAATCTTAAGCAAAAAAATTAAAGGTTACTAGAAGCTATAAACGACGCTTTGACAAAATTAATTAAACCTTGCCATTTGTGGAAGTTAAAGATAGCTAAGCCATGGCAAATGGTGATGCATTATTAGCAACCAAGCAAGAATACAAGAGGCCATGCATATTGATCCGCACATATGAGTATAATGACATATCATCAAGCTGATATATGTACATACATGGAAAAGCATGTGTATGATCAGAAACAAGATTCCCATCTCTATTACTCTATTAATTTGGGTTCTGTTGTCGGTTGTACTTGTACACTGAAGTACTGTACACGATCGTTTATTGTATGCTTAATAACCACTCTGAGGTTATGTGCTTATTTTACTTAAATACCATGCATGTATGGGGGTGTAGGCTTGATCATGATGTGGTATAAGTGGAATACTGCCTGCAAGAATTCATCATTGAATATTTCAAGCATATATATATATATATATATATATATATATATATATATATATATATATATATATATATATATGCAGTAATAACTCAATCCTTTTTTCTCTCTTTGATCGAACTTTTGTACATCAGAGATCAATGGGGGAGGGGGGTCAAGATAATAATAAGATAAGAAAAAAAAATTAATTAAACAAAGAAGATGGATATTAGCTTCAGTGCAAAAAGGAAGGGGTGGGTGGGGGGGGAGCAGTACAGACTAGAGAGAAGGCAGTTCTGTACATAAATCATAGCTTTTGAAAGTTGCCTAGATGATTCAGCAGAAAGAAGATGATTTGGCAGCTAGGTTAATTAGAGTAAAATGATTTTCTCCTGCTAAATTCTTCTTTTGGAGCTGGACAAGGGTTTTATGCAATAAGAAATAAAGCAAAAGCAGCAGAAGCTGCAGGTATATGCCCTTAATTAACTTCAAAAGAGGCTTCATAACACTAAAATGATTGTTATCATTCCATGTTGGTAATTAAGGAAAATTCAAATCGTATATGAAAAACTTGAACACCTCTGAGTAAACTCAAATTAAGAACTTTAACCTAAAAGAAACTAAATATTTTACTTGTTTTTGAAACCTCTTTCTACATGCATGTATGCCTGCAATTATGCCCAAGTAGCAGAGTATATAACTCCTTTCTGGAAGATAGTGCATATTCAAGTAGTAAAATTCAATATTCATGCACATGTATGTATATACACTGCTACAGTTGCCTTTGATTTCTGTATAGTGGACACTGTTCTCCACTAATTTCAGGTTATTAAAATCAAAGGATTCAAGAGGGTGCAACACGAGGATAATGCAGGAATTTTGTTGTATCCCCAAGAAATATCATATACAGAAGTACAGTACAGAGTAGCCAAATAACAAATCTTGAGAACTTTCAGAAGAACATATTTAAATTGAATTGTATATCCATCGAACTGATCGATCGACGCACCTGGCCTCGAACAATAAAAAACAATTCTTTCAAAAGAAACAAGAAATGGAAGAACATATAAAGTGGGAGCTTGAAAAGAGCAAATTAGGAACTAAATTTGAAGAAACTGAAGAAGCAGACATAAGATGCAGATCATGAAGAAAGCCAATTGACTGCCCTTTTTGGTTAATTGGGAGAAAGGACGACTCTCAAGTCGCAACAAAAGCAGCTAGCAATAGAAAAGCAATTGGAAGAGAGTACAAACAAATTATGAAGACAGAACGAACAGGACAATTGTGTGGTGATGAGGGTGGGGTGCTCACCCAGGCAGTCACTTCTAGGTCCCTAGTCACTTCACAAGTGCACATAAATCTTGAAAGCAGATTTACAGACGCAGAGAAAGGAAAAGAGAGAATAACGAAAAAGTAGCAGATAGAGAGATCGATCATCCGCACGGCAAGCAACATAGACAGATAGATCTTAGCTTACCGCGAGAACTGTGTTGCAGAAGTTGCAGTGCACATAGCACACATGATCTGCCGGCGCGATTTGGGCCGACGACATTCCTTCTGATCGGTCTCCGCCCACTGCCGCCGCCTCGCCGTGCGAACAACAACAGCAGTACTCTCGATCTCAGCTCCCGGCAACCAGCAAGAAGAAGAGCGTGGAGGAAGACCAACAGGTACAGCACAGTTTGCAGCTAGAAAGGCAGCAGGCTAGGTTTGCACATCCATCCTACTGATATATATGTATCTCGAGTATATATGTGTTGAGAGAGAGAGGGCGGCTCCGGGAGAGGATGGAAGGAGAGATTGAGCTATCCCGGCCACTTTCCTCTTTTCTTTTCGCGTTGAGAGAGAGAGAGTGATGAGAGAGAGAGGGAGAGAGAGAAAGAGTGATGAGAGAGAGAGAGAGGGCGTGTGGGGGCAAGCAAGGAAGCAAAGCAATATAGGCAAGCACAGCAGCAGTGGGTGGCCTCATGTGTGTGGAAGCAGCAATATGCTGGAGAGAGGGGAAATGCCTGATTGCTACAATGAGTGGGTGGGAGAAACCCTCCTACCATGCATGTCTATCAATCTTGCAAACATGTACTCATTTCGTACTAAAATAAATGCATGTCTCACTTAGTTAATTTTTTTAGTTTGATCAAATTTATAAAAGAAATTATATGGCTAATCATTTAGGGATATAAATATTGATACTATTTTCTACTAGCTAGTCAAACTTTTTAAAAAATAACTCCTCATGAACTAGATGTGCATTTATTTAGATACGGAGGGAATATAAAATCATCTGTACTCTGCTCTCCTCCTCTCATAAATTGTCCACCTGCAAAAGGATCTGCACGCATTTAGTCACTGAATTGTTCATGTAGTCACTAAATTTTCACTGCTACAGTCTGCAACACCGGTTTCTTGGTTCTTGCAGGCTGCATTGACAGCAAAGTTTGATAGAAAAGAAGAGGCCCTCCTAGTTTACAATAAATAACCATGACAAGTCAATTGGACATGACCACCAGTCAATTCTCGGCACTCTCTTAGGGCAGTTTTTTTAATCATAATTGGTATTTTTGCTTGTGTAATTAGTTAACTTAATATATTTATATATTCCGTTAATAAGTTAATATATTTACATATACGGCTATAATAATCATGTATATATACTAGCTTATTGATTTTGCCCACCTCTTTCTATGTTGCCACCGCTAGCTTTTCGAGATAGCCTTTTATAAAAACATAAAAGCAAAAAAAGGGTTAATGATATATGGTACTGCAGGATAACTGAAGGGTTTGGATACGCAGATGTCAAATAATGTAAGGACAGAGATAAGACAGTTAGGGTAAAAGGGGAAGACAAGTGGGTATGACCCATCTAATGTAATGTGACATTAGCTTGTTTGGCTATATAACTAACTGCTGCTGGTCTTAAAATAATTGTGACAGATCGAAAGCAGCTTTGTTTTATTAGGCTTGGACTACAGGAACTAAGGAATCTAAGATTTTTTAAATCTTGTTCAATTGCTTGTCTAATTAAACATGACATCTTTGCTAGCACAATATCTTATTGTGCTCCTCCTTTCTTGGTCCTCTACATGGCTTTTTGTGCCTAGTGTTTGTGCCCAACTCATGGTGCTCAGCTAGGCTAAGGAAGATATGCACATAGCGCTATTGGATCACTGCCCATGCAGGCGGTACGTTGACGACTGCAAGCACCACCACATGGTGTAGATTCAAGTCCCTTTCTGCCTCTCCCAGGTGGGCCCTCACTCTGTTACTACAAGTTTTTTTTTGATAAGGTACTTCAAGTTGATGAATATAATATGCACAGCAGGAATATACTACTCCTATATAAGTTCAGCACGTTTAACTACTAAAAATTATATTTTTAATATTTCCTTCTGGCTATTTTTATACTACTATAGCAACAGCTCTATCCTCTCAAAGCATCTTTTTTATTAAGTTCTAAAAAAACAAATTTTGTCATCACACCAAAAACTACCCACATATATATAATATAAAAATGTACTGGTATGGTGCCATATAACTGTCAATAGGGAAATTGCACATAGCTTGTGAATGGCCTGGTTCACACACTATAGCTATTAAGTAACTTTCTGCTGAATCTACATGGGGAGATTGAGTGGGCGAAAATAATAAATGCTTCGCGTGGTACAAAGAACGAGATTGATCGTGCTTATGTCTTGCTTTTGTCAAGATCAGACATGTGGTTGCGGTTTAATCACGATGTTGTGGCTGACAATGTTGATCAAGACTCTCTTGAGAGTTACACGGATGCAATGTAACACACTCATAACTGATCTCTTGTCCTTGGAGCCGGAATTGGAAAGTTTGTTGGCGGGAAGGAACACCGTACCTAAGGGAGACTTTGATGCCTCCTGTTCCTGTCCCCAGATGTGGCAAGTGATCTTCACAAGACAGTCGTGCAACCCTATCTAGAGCTCTTGTCATGTGAGACCTATGGACCACGGCCTCTTGTCCAGGCCAGTCCAGCCCTTGGATTTGACAAAACAGCATTAAGATCGATAGATAGATTCCTAGTAGCTAGCCTATCCGGATCCTACAGCTGCTATTTTCATGGCAATTTTTCTACAATCATGTATGATTATATTCCTTCGACGTTCGCAATTATCATGTACTTTGATGTTGTTGATGTAGTTCATTTCAGATCTGTTCTGCTCCAGGACGGCATCTATATTCACCGTTAACTAGATAGCCAGCTATCCTGCCGACAATTGCGTGCAATAATAACCTTTGTAACATATTTCTCAAAATGCATTTTTGTTTACCATATATACATAGTTGGCAATGTGAACACGTAGGTATTCTTTGTTTTGTTAGATATAAAAGGTTGCAACATTGCTGTCTCTCTAAATTCAGTGAACTTCATGACTTTCAATTACTTCTAGACGAGCTGTCTCTCTAAATTCAGTCGTGCAATTGCTCTCACCGTACAAACAGATGAAAGTGCATCATGATTAATCTCACATTGATGCAACTAATAACTAACTTGTATGAATAATGCTCACTAGTAAGGTGCTTTGTATTCTCAATGCAATTAAGTGATCTTGACTCCAGGAGAGGGTATAGTACCACAATTTCATGCGTCTAGTACATGTAATCAGGTGATTACTTGATTGGTTAGGAATTTTCTTCTCCTCACCTTTTTGCGTCACTTGATTCTCAAGCTCATCACAATAGAATGAGAAAGAAAGATATATACTATGACACCTACATCCATTAAATAATCGTGGCAAGGACCAACTTAATTATATATATTACATTATCTTTGTGCCTATTTCACAAATGAAACATATCTATATAATATAAATAGTCATTAAATAAAGGAATATAATACGTGATTGTTTTCTGAAAGAGAAATTAAAATTGCACACACATGTTTCATTCTTTGGCCAGTGATATTATTAATTGTCTATATGCGCAGAAATAGTTTCATGTTAACTTCTTATTAAATGTTATTTACAAGCACTTGAAACATATGGTCCTAACAAGGTCCACTAGCTAGAGTCCTCTGTTTTACCCCCCCCCCCCCCCCCCCCCCCCCCTTCCCAACTAAACCGATCGGCACCAGTACACAAGACTCTATACACCATATATTCTCTATCACATCACGAGGCTTCTAACTTCTGTTCTCAAAGTTTGGTTACAAATTTCAAAGTTGAAAGAATTTTGCAGCCCAAATAAGTTTGATTTTGGATTTTCATTTGTTCGACTAATGAAGACTTGAAAAATAGAGTTGAGAGTTCTCCTGCTTAAGTTGAAGTTAAAACCACTGCCTCTGTATAATTTGGTGGGCTCAAGCCGCGGGGTCGGAGTGCTATGAATATGTAGACCCATAATGGAACACACACACACGAAAAATAATTCCAAAACATTTAGGCCTTGTTTGGATGCACATGCATTCCTTTTAATTCACATGTGTTGAAGTGGATTGGAGTGAAATTAAATTAAGTTTTATTTCAATCTACTTTAACACATGTGGATTGTTGAAACAATAGTGCGTGTATTCTGATTTCTGAATGAGTAGTACATATCTACTAGCTAGCTGATGGAGGACCGGGCATAACTGCATTCATGCTAGCTGAATCTCATAAATTGACTGAATAATGAATGAATGTACGGATGTCTGAAGTGATCATGTGATTAATCATATGCTACATGCACGGCCAAAGCCCAGGCCCGGCCCCATTCATATGTACATACATGGCCTACACACGTACATGTTCCATTCATTGCTCTGGGCTTTAAGTACCCACCTTTATTTTACCCAAAGCTAACTAGTTTTTACATGATGCTGGTTAATTTTACATGCATGTCAGGTGGTTGTGAATACTCCCTCCATGTTCTAAAGGAGGTCGTTTTGAGGTTGTCTTAAGTAGAACATTTTAAATTTTGACTATAAATAAATTATTTTGGGTTGAGTTTGAAATATGAAAGTGATGTAAATAGATTTATCTCGAAAGGTAGTTTTATATAAGTATATATATTGACTATATTTTATAGCAAAAAGCGGCGGTCAAACTTGTTTTTGGAGACCGTATCGATGTCTAAAATGACTTCCTCTAGGGACATGGAGTCCCTCCATCCCAAAATACATGACGTTTTTTTTTTTACTTTTAGACATCTTGTTTGACTATTTGTCTTATTTAAAAATTTTATATAAATACTATTTAGTTTGTTATGACTTATTTTATCATTAGAGATACTTTAATAATGACTTATTTATTTTATAAAAAAAACTGAATAAGACAAATGGTCAAACATGATATATAAAATTCAAAAGCGTCATCTATTTTGGAACGGAGGGAGTATGTTGTATTGTTGTGCGCCACCAGCCTCCACCTTTAATTTTTCATCATCAAAACTTTTTTTTCTCGAATACGCAAAAGGTTTGCGTATCTTTGTATTAAGATCGAGAAATAGAAAATGTTACAACGACACGCCACGAACGTGGCACACCAGGGGGATTATAATGTTATACCATCGGCTCTGCCCTTATGTACCCTGTTTTCTTTCATGTACTTTGACTTAACTTCTTGACAAACCTTGAGTTGTCTTAGTATACTGTTGTACAGCGGATTATTACTGTGTTCTCCTCCATCCAGCTTAAGGCTGACACGTAGGTGCTTCCACTGGCCAATCAGGTTGCACGGTCTGAAAAAGTTTCTGATAACATGATATCATCTTCATTGGGTAGTCAAGTTTAATTTGAGGCATCGACAATCGATCGTCGATGCTTCTGCTGTAGCCATGTCAACGGTTTGAAAAATTGAAATCAAGTAATAAGAATATATATATATATATATATATATATATATATATATATATATATATATATATTCGGATGCATGAAGCAAAATATATATGAATTGATCGATCAGATCACGATGTGATAACATATATCGCAATGATTTGTTCTTTTTCATCATGCGTCGGTCGAGCGATCCATCAAATCAAGCAAATCCTGCGATTCTGTCCACGAAACCCAAAGTTAGCAGAAAAGCAAATAAAGCATCCGAAACTGTTGAAATAGTAATGCATTGTCGTCATCTATCTGATCCCTGTAGACAGACATACGCCTTTAGGCTAGGGAAATCCACACGTACGAGGATTTAATTACCTTCGGACGAGGGTATAAAGTTTGTCCACGGTAAGAGTTTTGTCAAATCATCCGCATGTACTACCTCTGTCTCTAAAAGAACGTTACTATAAGTTGCGTGTCAATTAAAGTGCTTCATGTTTGACTAAGTTTTTAATAAATAATATTCATATTTATGGCTCCAAATTAATTTATTAAGAAAATACATTTCATAATTAAATATTTATATTTTTTATCTATAATTAGTCAAACTAGATATACTAAAATATGACACTATTCTAGAATTGCATTCTTTTGGTGACGGAGTGAGTATATATACATGCCGCATTATTCAACCACACAATGGCAATGCAAGGTCGACAGCATCTTAGACTAAAGAGAAACTAACAGTAAGTTATGCTGTTGAAGTGACACTCTTCTAGTCGATCTTAACATGGACCACATACTGTCTGATGATATGAGGTATATATGATGAGCAACCTTTCCTTTCAGCATAAACTGTATAAAAGAAGATGGAAATAATTGAAGCCACATATATATTTTATATATGACCAGCTCAATTATTACGAGACATAAGTGTTGGAAAACTCATCTCGGGCCTATGAATGGAATGAGCCACGGCCGATTCTGATGTTGCTTTAGCCGAATCAAGGAGAGCCGTAGCTCCCATACATGCCGCGATCGGGAGCACAATTAATCGACCGAAGGTTCTGGCCCCAGCCCGTCACTCAGTGCCAATAAAAGGGGCTGCTCACACCCGATGAAACTAATATTCACTAAGAATATTAGATAGCCTAAGGGACCTCCAAGATCTGATAAACGAGGTGCTACAATGATGGGAAGGCCAACACCGACACCACCCTAGCGCCGCCAACCTCTGCTTTCTCAGAGGAGGCGCTGACAGATTGATCTATTTCACTATGCGATCTTAGACCGATGGCAGACCACCTGGCTACAAGCTATAGTTATCATCCTAATCTACATTAGATTAATTAGTGTTCATGTGATCAGACTAGTGATCCCATGGTTTAAAGCCTTTGTTTACTAATAATAATTATTAGAAATTTTGTGTTTAGTACCTTCAACTAATCAAAATTGGAAGGAGTTTTGAACCTCTTTTTATCTAGTGTGTATTTTGATCATGAAAACACAAGTCAAGCAAAATAGATTCTGGTTGTTAATTTATCTTACTATATGTTATCATCTACTAATGAATCAATATAATCTCAAAGGCGCCTTGAATACAAAACCATTGATACAAGTTTCATGTTCTAAACTTGTATAAAGTTCGAATAATTATTGGTCAAAGTTTGTATAAGTTGCTTTTCCTTGTTTGAGATATGATTATCATTACTGCACGGAGGGAGTAGTAAGTAAGATTATAGGTTGTATGTTAGGCGAACCAACGATTTACCTACATAGCAAGAGGTGAGACCAGAACCAGAAAATCGCTGAGGTAAATTTATGATTTAGTTAAAGGCATGGTATCAACATTAGAAGCCCTTATATTTTTGTGGACAAATAAAAAGCGTTAGGTCGAAACCCTTGCTTGTTTTTGTTTAAAGACAGAGTGAGAGTTGTCTAATCTCTACACCTAAAAAGTTTGTAACGTCATCGTCTACCCAGTGATATCAAGTCTTGATCCATGCATGCTCACGTGTCTGCGTCCATCCTTCACTCAGAGCTCATGTGTCTGCGTCCTACCCGGACACCCGGTTCAGATACAAAGATCAGATCCACATGTCCGCATCCGATATGAAGTCCTTGGAGCTCGCGCGTCTCATTGTCCACGTCCTACCAGGTTCAGATACAAAGATCGGATCCACGTGCCCATGTCCAGTTACTTAGGTTTAATAAAAAAAAAAAGTTATGGCTCCGGCGCAACGCATGGACATATATGATCTAGTTAGAAAAAATTCTAGTAGGCAAAAAGACATGGAAAGGAAAAGAACGATGAACAAGGGCCGAAAGGGATCACTAAACACTAGCATATACACATGTATAAGCTCAGCATCAAGGTGCACTTTCCACATGAATATAGACACTTATTTGGCGAGAAAATTAAAATTAAGGGGGGACAAAAAGCGGTTGCCTACGATTTGATCCTCTCTCATCAAATCAAGCGCGTACAGTACACGCACTATAGCACCGCTACGCCCTAGCGTCTAGAGGCGGGGCAATCTATGGGTCGATAATTTTCGATCGAGATTCTTTGGTGCACATGCACATGGATGGGGCACACGAGAGGGACACAGGCAGTCACAGACACACGCTGGTGAAGGGTGACGTGTCACAAGTACGAGACCGACCCACGACGCGTCACCTCGACACGACAGTTTCGATCGAGAACGCCTTTGGCCCACCTTTGCTATCGATCTCCTCTCTGCTATAGTGCAATGCAATGATATGAATCACTTCACTATTCCACTGCTGTGATTATGTGTATTATTGACAATTAGGCTCTCGTTGCGCAGATAAGTGTGTACTCTCTGTCTTAAAATAACTATATATCTCATTTTTTTCAAAAAGTTAATTAAACTTTAACTAGATATATATATATATATATATATATATATATATATATATATATATACATATAGGGAAATTCCTTTCTACACATGTGTATATCTCTAGATTCAGGGTATATATGACCCGACGAAGTGTATGTAGACGAAGTATACGATCATACTAGACCATCTACGGTAGTATGTATGTCAAGTATGCAAGTATACGTAGAGTATATGGTTATACTTATTATATATATATATTATAGTAGTATTTCAGTAATATATAAAAAAGTATGGACTCTTATGAAAAAATTTCACGTAGTAAATTGAGTATATAAACATACTCGAACAGATAAATTAGTATGCACACATACGCAACATGGTTTATTAAAGATGGGAGTAACTACATGCGCGTGTAGGAACGAAAAATGCACATATATATATATATATATATATATATATATATATATATATATATATATATATATATATATATATATATATATATATATATATATATATATAGACACTCACAACACGCACACTCTCCCATGAACATAGGAACGTCTCGATGTTGATAAGGACGTCGCCTACCATTGAAAGTAAACGCGTTAAATCCTAGAATATTCGCTTCCACGGGGAGTCGAACCGAGGACCTAAGGTGTCACGATGCTCTTGTAGTCACTAGGTTACAAGCCCTTTTGCAATATTGTAAATATTTGTATCTCGTGATATGTTTATTGTGAAAATATATTTCACTATTAATCTATTAATATTTATTAATCATAAACACTAGTGTATGTTTTTTATATATATTTGGTTACACTTTTTTTAAAGAAAAAGAGATGTATAGTTATTTTGAGATAGAGGGGGTATTTATTTTCTTTTGGGTATGTATTATGAGTTTGGTTTTCGAATACTAATAAGAAGAAGAATATAATGTGGGAATGAATATTTTAGCTAAACTTTTTTAAAATACTGACTCGTAGAAAATTGAGATGTATAATTATTTAAGATGAAAGGAGCTGGTATCTATTTTCTTTTGGGTATTATATATGAGTTTGGTCTCTTGTGATAATAATAAGAATAATATAACAGGGGATATCATGTATATCATGTATCGCACTCACCGCTGGATATGGTGTCCACATCAAGGTTTTGTACTAGTTGCGGCGCCAACGTGGATCCGTATATGCTCAGGAACACTGTAGGCCCTTTCCATCAATATGCATTAGGACCTGGCCGGCCGGACTGGATACATCTTTTCCACGCCAACAAATACGGGATCACAGAATTGGTTCTTGAAATGAATGAACAATGTCCTGGCCACATGCTGCTGCTCCTGCAACTAGTGTCGGTGTTTGGAATCACCGGCTAGTGAATTTCTATTATTGCGCGTTTAGGTTCGTATGGTGTGCAAAGAGGACACGAAAATGTATATTAGTTCGGGCCGAACGTCCCTACGTCTAGTGGTGAGTTGCTCGTGTTACTTGCACTTAGGTCTGTAGTAGGGGTTACAAACGGTCGAGAGAGGGATGAGCTCTCCTAGGTCTCTGATAAAAGTGAAGTGGAGTTGAAGTACCTTTCGTTGGTCGAGAGGAAGATCCCCCTAGTGGGGTGCCCGGCCTTCCCTTTTATAGGTCAAGGGAAGGACCCAGGGTAAAAGAGGAGAGGGGGGAAAGAAGACAGAGATGAATGATAGAGTGGATAGCCCTGGGGATGCGCCGCCTTCGCCCCCCCAGCGGCAGGTCCTGTAGACGACAATGGAGGCGTGCACATATTGTGGTTATGTCCGTCTCCGGCGCTACAGGCGAGCGTCGCTATTTTGGTCATGATTCCCTCGTCTGTCGCTGATGCTATAGACGGGCGCCACCGCTCGACCGCGCCACCCTGTCCATCCCTGTCATACGATATGGCCAACCGATCTCCTTGTTTGGAGTCGCACGGGGATCGAGCCGTATAGTGGCAGTCCGCCCGACATTGTTGGAGAAATGGGTGCCTAGGTATAGCCTGTGGCAGCTGCTGGTCACGTCGAGGTGCCCCGCCCCCCTCTAGCGTTAGGGGCATGGTCTGGGGCCCACCACCCGTGTTCGTGGCGGTTAGGGGGCGGCGGGGGCCCCTATAGGAGCCCACGCCCGAGGCCGACCCCGTGGCCCTCGGGTCGGGCGGAGCGGTTCCGCTCCTAAGGGGTCAGGCGAGACGGAACCCATGCCCCCAGGGTCGGACGAGGCGGAGCTTTCCCCTGGGGGTCAGGCGCGGTTGGGCCCGTGCCCATGGGGACGGGTGAGGTGGAGCCCCCACTCTTGGGTCGGTCGGGACGAAGTTCCGCACTGAAGGGTCAGCCAGGTTCGTGATTACGTTCCTGATCTACTGACAAGCTAACTCTTAGCGTTGTCTTCGGGCGTGGGGATCATCGATACCCAACAACTAGTGATTCATTTTAATTTGTTGTGGGTAATTATCATGTATAAAGTGGGAAAATAGCTTCTCTTCAATGCACGCATATTCAAAGAAGCAGTGCTATACCGAGCCACATATATACATATATAGGCCATGTTCATCTGGCTTATAATCCGTCTTATCCAGCTTGTTTTTCAGTCGGAACAGTATTTTTCTCTCACAAAAAATCAGCCAACAGTGTTTTTCAGCCGGCTTATAATTCCAGCCGAACGGGGCCATAATAAGGACCAAATGGTAACCATCCCTTGTTTCCGGTGGACAAAGCTAGACCACATTGAAAAAGGTGTCCATAATGTGTTCAAAAACAATTATCCCATTACAGGTTAGATCCATATAAAAAGAGACACACAACTCACCTCTCCATAACAACCCGCCTCTCAATTTCCAAAAAAAAAAACGCCCCTCAGATATAAGCCCTATTGGGCCTCTGAGTTATAAGCCCATTAGCGGGGTTTATATAAGTGAGTGGCGAAAGCTATAGGAGACACACGACTCGCCTCTCCATAACCTAGCGCCGTGCCTTCCCCTCCTTCCCATCCGTGCGTCCAATGCGTGCGCACCGGCATGCGGCATCCGACGTTCTATCCCCGTAAGCCTGGATATTGTGGAGATGTTGTTATTGTTGCTGCAGCGCTGATCAGCGACAAACGCAAGCAGGACAAGCGAAGGTGACGTGCTGTTGCCGGGGTGCAAGGACGTACGCCTACTTCCACTATATCGACGCGCATGACAATGGACCGGACTGCTCTAACTTTTCTTCCGCTGCGCTGCGCATCAAGTGATAACTATCTCTGATTTCCTGGTCGCATGTTGTCTTGTTTGAACGTGGTGACATGATGAAATGCTCACAAGCGCCGGTCGTCCAAGCGTGCTTTCATGTCATCAGCCCACACAGCGCCGCAATGAAGCAAGTCCTACTTCTCTAGCTAGCTAGCTAGCTAGGTTGGGGTCAACTAGGGTGGACGCTACAAGAGCATACGGAGAGAAAGTTGGCAAGGCATGCACATGGCTGAGGTCTGAGGACCATGCATGCAACGGGAGATCGAATCAAACTGTATAGGCACTTGCAAGAAATTATTGCGCAATCAGGTGGTGGCGCAGGCTTAAGCACTGGGCCACTTGCATTGACACCTTAATGAGCACCAGGGTCCAGGTACGACTTGGTTCATGGCCGATGGCGACGCTTGGCTGCTAAGGCCAATTTCAATGGAGTTTCATCAGAGTTTTATGGGTATTAAATGTGCTAATGTGGCATCGTATTAATGAAGTGAGAAATGATAAGAGTTTCATGGGAGTAGAGAGAGTTTCATGGGGATAAAACTCTTCTGCACTGTTTTCAAAATATAGATATATTGAAAACTGAGTCATGAAACCCCCACTGAGACTGGCCAAAGTATTCTCCCTTCACCTCAAAGTGTGGTCGTGTTTTGAGAACTTGCACGTACGGTCGCTTTGCATGCTGTGATTGGTTGCTTGCATTAATTTTAATTTGCGTTAGATGATATGCAGCATAACTCAACTCAGCACAAACGCATAGTGTCTTGGAGTTTGGTTGTCCGTGTTTGATATGATTATTATTGGTTGTTTATACTCCCTCCGATCCATTTTATCTGGCGCACACACATATCAAAATTCAAACTTGAAAAACTTTAACCAATAATTAGGCTAATAACTTTTAATTATTATAATACAAACTTTATATGATTAGATTTGTAAGGAATTATACTATCCAATGATTATAAATTTATAAACATAAATAATATAATATAAAGCAAATGAATGGTGAAAGTGTAATGTAGAAGACCGTGTCATTCTAACTTGCGCCAAATAAAATGGACCGGAGGGAGTATTTCAATGAATGTAGTCACTTGTCAAGGTCTCTGAGGTACGTGGGCGAGAATTTTTTTGTGCCATCCGTTTGTGTAAATCTACATTGTTTAGTACGACAAAATATGGCATACTAGATAATGCTATATTGGCCATACTTTGAGTATTGTACGAGCTTGTATATGGGCATCTCCAATCTATAGGACCAACCTCGGTCTTGTACAATGATATGGTGTCACTTGCTAAAATGATCCTAATATATAGAACCAACCCTGAATTTATAGTTAGGGCTCATAAAGGACCAAAAAAACTCGGTTGGCATCCTTCTCTCTCTCCTGACCCGTATCATGGCCACCTGCCTCCTTTCTCCCTCCCTTCCAGGCTATGCAACTCCTCTGGTGCCGGTGCCCGTATCTCCTTCAGTGTCAACGCCTCGCACCTCCTCCCCTTCGGCACCCCACAACTCCTCACCTCCATACCGCTCCACCTAGGGCCAAGATCACCTAACTCGCGTGCTCTGAGGCAAGCTATGTTCGTTGTTCCCTTCTCCTCGTCGGCGCCCGGCCCACCAGTGCCCTAGAGGCTCCTCCCTCCCCACCAGTGCCCTAGAGGCAGATCTCGCGCACGCCACGCGCCTGGAGGTGAGGTCGTCCCCCTTTTCCCTCTCTCCCATGGCGATCACCTTCTCCCTTCCCACCAGGATGAAGGAGCATCGGATCCGATGCGCAGCACATCAAGAACCTGTGGAAGTGAGAGAGGGAGAGAAAAGGCTGCCTTTTTAATTCAGAGGACCGGATTCTATACAAGGAGCCAAGTTCTATATAGGACTATTAATTGGCATAATGTGGGAAGCGGGTAAAAAAAAAGTTGCCCCTGTATAAGACTGATGGCACAACGTATAAAGTGGGTCAAAAAAAAATAGGACCGACTTGAAAAGCTCCGTTGCAAACGCTTGAAGAGCTTTTATAAACAACCAAACATAAGCAAACTAAATTCTATAAATTTAGATATTATAAACTAATGCAGGCAACGTATCTAGCAGAGCGGTGAGAGTGAGATAAAGCACTCGACAAGTCAACCTGTGTATATTAGTACTTCCTCCATCCGTAAAAATATGTAACTACGGGTTACTTACCAGAAAAAGTAGCTTATATTTGACCAAGTTTACCGTGAATAGTATTCATATTTATGGCTCCAAATCAATTTGTTATGAAAATATATTTCATAATTAATCTAATAATATTTATTTGATATCATAAATATTGATTTTTTTATCTATAATTAGTCAAAGTTAAGATACTAAAATCGTGGTACGGTATTAGAATTGCACGTTTTGCTAGACGGACAAAGTATTTTCACTTGGGGGGTGTTTAGTTGGTGAAAAAGTTTAGGTTCGGCTACTGTAGCACTTTTCGTTTTATTTGACAATTTGTGTCCAATCATGGACTAATTAGGCTCAAAAGATTTGTCTCGTGATTTACAACTAAAATGTGTAATTAGTTTTTTCTTTCGTCTACATTTAGTACTTCGTGTATGTGCCGCAAGATTCGATGTAACAGATACTATACAAATTTTTTGGGTTGCATGGACAACTAAACAGGCCCTTGGCACGGCGAAAAGCGAAAGGATCGAATGGAGTCGGGTGTCGTCATCCCAACCAAGCTTGCGTACAGTAGTAGTACTAGTACCTCCATTATTCGGATTGTCCTCTCGCTCTCTCTACTAGAAAAGTTACAGAGGTCGCGAAAAGTAGGCGAAAAATTACTGTAGCATCTTTCGTTGTTATTTGTTAAAATTTGTCCAATCATAAACTAACTAGGCTCAAAAGATTCGTCCCGACATTTACGGACAAACTATGCAATTAGTTATCTTTTTTACCTATATTTAATGTTTCATGCATGCGTATGTGATGGTGGAAGAAGAAATATTTTAGGTTGGGATGGGAAGTGAACAAGGCCAGAGAGAAAAGATGTGAAACTTGCGCTGTTCCAGTTCGAGTCTCGAGATTTACCTGCCTGTGTTTTCACTCCGCACCGCTAGATAATGGCGACACGAGGCAGCGAGGCTGCAGATGCCGGCCAGCCTCATCGACGCGACAGGGCACGCGTGCGTGCGTGACAGCTGCGCAGAGTGGGAGGAAGACGAAGGTGGCTTTTTGCCGTTGCTGTGATGGGTCACGTCGCCATTGACGCCTCCGGCCGCCTCTGGTTGGTTGGGCCGTTGGGAGGACAGCGGATTGGCGGACGCGGACACCAGTGCAGCCGGCCTCTCTGCAAGGCTGGTTTAGAATCCAGAATGTTAAAATCGGAAGACAAAATTTGCATATGTCACGTCATACTGTAGCAATTTTGTTTTTATATGGTAATAATTGTTCAAATCTTGATTAATTAGGCTCTAAATGTTCGTCTCGCAAAGTACAACAAAACTGTGCAATTAGTTTTTTATTTCATCTACATTTAGTACTCCATATATGTGCCGACATTTTAATGTGATGGGAAATCTTCTTTTTGCATAGTGGAATTTGGGGTGAATTCTGGAATCTAAACAAGGCCTATGCAAAAAAAAAAAGATTCCTCATTACATCAACATATCGTCACATATATGGAGTACTAAATGTAGATAAAATAAAAAACTAATTGCACAGTTTTATTGTACTTTACGAGACAAACATTTAGAGCCTAATTAATCAATGTTTGAACGATTATTACCACATAAAAACAAAAAATGCTACAGTGTTTCAGGTACCAAGGCCCTGTTTAGTTCCCAAAAATTTTGCAAAATTTTTCAGATTCCCCGTCACATCGAATCTTTGGACACATGCATGAAGCATTAAATATAGATAAAAAATAAAACTAATTACACAGTTTAGACAAAATGGACGAGACGAATCTTTTAAGCCTAATTAGACCATGATTAGACAATATTTACCAAATAACAACGAAAACGCTACAGTGTCCATTTTACAAAAAAAAAAAAAATTGCATCTAAACCGGGCCCAACTTTGGCACCCGAATTGGGTATCTAAACAAGCCCCAAGTTTGCACGCATCCGCCCTTTCCGTTCCTTCACTTTCCTCCCCTTCCACCTTCCAGTACCGGCTCTCCATTGCTCGCAGCTCGATCGCTCCCAGCAAGGCAGCAGGGCAGCCTGTCACCGCACGACGCGCACGCGCCGACGCGGGTGGTCGATCAGGTGTGGCGAGCGTACGTGAGACGCGGACAGCGCCGGCCGCGACCTGGCTTCGTTCCTAGCTAGTTCGGTCCCTCGCCGTGGCACCACAGGAGTCACATGTCAACAAATACCCCCATCCAGCTAGTGCTGTTGTCAAGTTGCTATCCAACATGAATAACAAGGGGAGTATATGTACTGTAGAGAGTAGATTTTTTTTTTCTGAAAAGGACGTTTTCTGAATAAGAAGTGAAACGATGCGTTGGCCGCAAGGGGAAAGCAGCCTCATCCCCGCCTTCCTCGCGCCCACACGACCCTCTGGCGCTGGCAGAGCTCTCCGGTGACGATGAGGACAAAGGACTAGGGCAGGACTCTGGATTGAAGGAAAAAGTGTGCAATGGGCGACCTGGGGGACGGGAGTTCATTTTAATTTTGGGAATCGCTGGCGCTCGGATGTCCGATGGGATAGGACTTCGTCGGACGGTAACTTGGGCATAGTCCCACTGAACGGCCTAGCAGAACGGCCCATCAGAAAACGCCATCGCACGACCCCAGCTTCGGCCACTAGCCCACCCGCCCGCGCATGTCGTTGCGCCTTACCGCTACTGCACGCGCGCGTTCATCCCCGTCTGCCTCGTCCCACCCCACACCCGTACCTCACCCCGCCTCGCACCCGCCGCTCCTTCCCCCTGACCCCCTCTTCTCTCTCCGCACGGGCAGGACCCCAGGCGCACCACGCGCCCCATCTGCTTGCCCTCGGCTCGCCGCACCCCTTCCCCCGGCGCTTGGGCCGTGCCCCATAACTCTCTGAACATACCTTTAAATTGCAACATGAAACACTTGAATGCAACATACGTCTGAAGCAGATGAAACATATGAAACATACACTTGCAATATGTGTGTGAAACACATGCAAAATCCAGATAAAACACTTGCAGCTTGCAGCTTGCAACATGAAAACACTTATTGCAAAATAAGACTGAAATAACTGAAACATTTCAAACGTACTCTTGCAACATACTCGTATGTGTGAAACATGTGCAACATCCTGATAAAAAAACGCTTGCAACATACGTCTGAAACAAATGAAATGTTTTGAATAAACGCTTGCAACATGCCTCTGAAACACTTGCAATATATGCAACATCACAATCTACTTTTGCAACATCCATACATATGAACCACTTGTAACATACCCCTAAAACATCCGAAACACTTGAAACATACATTTGCAACATAGAAGAGAGGAGGTCAGGGCTGGTTTAATTCCGACCTCGGGGCACGTGACGGGTGGGACTGCGAGAGCAAGGAGCGAGAGCGCGTGGGTGGGGCACGCGACGGGCAGGAGCAAGGAGTGAAGAGCGAGCAGTGTAGAATGGGGCGCACACGGGGAGATGGCCGTGGCGGCAAATGCAGAGTAGCGCGTGCGGATAGCCGCATAGCGCCGTGAAACGAGCTATAGGCAAGCAAGTAGGGAGATTTTTTTTTTAGAGAGATGGAGAAGACAAAAGGAGGCAGCCTTGTTGGACCGGGCTGGCGGGAAGATGCCCACCCTGAGCATTACCGTTTAATTTTCCTGTCCACAACCACGCGGAAGACTGGGTGAAGACAGATTTTATAATCGCTCAGGCGACAGACAACACCAGCCGCAAATGGTCACACCACACTGGCCTAATATAAACAGTAACAGGCCTCAGTCGTTCCCGTAGGAATCACCCCGCGTTCTTTCTTTAAACAGGACCAATGCCCCAACCCCAAGTGGGCTGGATTTGCGTAAAAAGAGTTTCAGCTCAGTTCCTCAGTGCGCAGTCACAGCATTGCTTAAAACTTTAACACCAGCTGTTGAGAGAATCTGGGATGATTTTTCTCCCATATCATTAGCCAAAATTTACCACTATCAATTACAGGTGTTAAAAAAAAGGGTAGGGAAAAACAAAGGAATCTGTAACGGAACTAGGATAAATTATCTCCCCCTCTGAACCCTAGAACAACATGTATGGTATCAGCTACAACAGCCTGCCTTCGGTGCACTGCCACCTGATCCTGCACGCTGGAAACAGTAAATCCCCATCTCAAGCCCTTCTCACTATCTGGAGCCAAATCACACCTCTACCTGTTCCTATCTCTCACTTCCGTTGCAGCGTTGCCGCACAACTGTCCCCCCAAACCAATGAACTATACACTGTCCGGGACTAGGCTCAAAATTTGCCTCCACCGCCTCCTCAAGTTGGAATATCAGAATCTATGTCTGTACCTGTATCTAATCTATCCTCCTGTATCCGCCGGTAAAAAAGAACATAAGCCGCTGATGTCTTTATACTGTCCTCGGTTATAGGACCCACATGACGGTCATCGAAATCATACCACCCCTTTTTCCCTTCATGCTGCACCAAAGAAACCACATTGTAAGTGCATATACCTTACAGCCCAAAACGTGGAACAAAATGGTATTCTCAAATGAGAACAGTACGTGATCTTGCCAGTTGCCAATGATGAAAACAGATGTACCCAAAAGGCACAGTAGGGGAGGAAGAGAACTCACATAAACATAAGCTGTATAGTGACCACCTCCCAAGCTTCCATAGTGGTTACTAATAGCATACAGTCGATAATTGTGAGGAACATCTTGGCATCTGTGACCGATATACTTTGACAGGTCAAGATCATGAATTGGGAAGTCCACAAATGTCTCCAACTTGTTTTTGGTGTACCGACTGTACGAAAATCTTTTCAGGTGTATTATAAGGATTTCAGGTAATCTCCAAAGGTCTAACTTCTTACTAGCTTGTTGATGCTCTTTACAACCTGGGCAGTACCTGCATAATATAGGGAGAACAAACTTAGAAACAATTGATGAGGAATAAGGCCATTGGTGAACAATTGAAGAGGAATAAGGCCGTTGGTGTGTGTGTGTGTGCGCGCGCGCCAGTTTCGCCATTCAGTACAACTACAGTATTTCTACTCTTTAAAATAACCATTGTTCCAACAACAAGAGAATGTAAAAACACTATATGATATAAAACGCTCCTCATGATGAAAGAAAATTACCACATGTCTTCTGGGCCTAATGGTTCTTCCTTAATAAAAGCTTCCAGACATGCATATAGAGAACATGTGTCCTGTGGCCTCCTAGAAAATAGAACCGCTTTGTAAACTTCTGGAAGAGAATCCAAAGAATTAAGATCATATTGATCCAGTCCATTGTCCTCCCAACACACAGCCACATGCAGACGCTTATGCGGATCTTTCACTGTAATGGATAGATCCATTTCTATCTTCATGCGTTGATCTGGGAATCTCTCATTAGTCAGGAAAAATTGCATCACATCTTCAGTCCCTGTTTCATCCTCGACAGAATTGTTGTTTATAGTGGTGGGCTCTGAGGCATCAGAGCTCATATTGGCATCTGCAGTTTCATCAACCAGACTGCTTTCGCCAATTGTTTTATCAGCATCGGCAAAATCATCTCTTGATACTCTGAATGGAGCCATAACCTTTAGGAAAAGATTGCAAATAGTACTTCCAGTTACGGTATCAGGAAGGCTTGACACAAGTGGAGTGCCAAAAGTCTTCCATGACTTCCGCCCAAAATTGGCAAGGGACGACCTGCACATCAAGATGACGACTTTGTCGTAAGGAGACTTCTCAATGTTTTTTTTCTTGACCACAAAAGTGGAAACTTATGATTAACGTCTTTATCTGCATTCGGTTTCAACTTTCAGCCATTATAGATTTCATTGATATCCAAACAACACAATAACACATCGTACAGAATGATTGTACTTAGGCCCCGTTTGGTTATAACGTGTTAAAGTTTAACTCCCATCACATCAATGTTGCGGCAAATGCATGGAGTACTAAATGTAGACTAATTGCATGCATGTCGACACAGATTAGGAGTAATTTACGAGACGAATATATTAAGCCTAATTAGTCAAAAATTGGAAACTTTTTGTCAAATAAGACGAAAGTGCTACAGTGTTTGTTAAACTTTAACAAACAAACCAAACAGGCCCTTACTCCATACGCTGGTTTCTGAACACCACAATAGGAGCATCTTCATTTTCTTTAGGAAGCCGATATGCAACCAAACGATCTCCATCTCTGATTAAGGAGATGACTTCAGATGGTTCGTCCAAATACCGAATAAGGGAATTGTTGTAGACCTAGATGGTGATCACCAAACAGTAAGGAAATATGAAAGATATGTTTAGCAGCTTTTGAAATAATGATTTTGAAGGAATAATTAATACCTCAGCAACTAGGAGGCGCTCATCATCTCTCAACGAACAAGCATTGCTTAATGTATTAATAAGGGTCCTTGTATCTCCAGATTTCGGTACACTAATAGTGTAAGGAGATGGCCCACTGGTCCCATCAGTGCTGAAGACTGTTATGGTCATTGTTCTCATTGTTGTTGTAGGCAGGGGCAAAGACAAATACATAAACGGGTCAAATGTTACAGAAACTTTCTTGCAGATGGGGCAAACTAATGTTGACTTGTACTGACCCTGTGTTGAAACAGCAAAGACAATCAATATATATAGAAGATAAAAAAAGCATGTAAAATAAAGTACACAAAAGGAAACCGTCCCACTATGCACATATGTAACGTATGCACAAATAATGGGCATAATATATCTTAGAGCTGGCACATAAATTGCATGGACTGAAAAGAGAATGTACATTTGTGGAGCCCATATCCTGTCTCTCCAACAGAATAACGGCTATATAGATGTCACAATTCACAAATGTCATCAATCAATTAAATGGATCAGGAGAAGTTCTTGTAAAAAACAAAAAGTCTGAGGCAGGTTTTAACTCAATATATTCTAAGCAAGGGCTCAAAACCTCCTGTTTGTTTAGGATCGACGTTCGAATGATGACAATGGACTGCCCTATAGGCACTTGGCATAGTTTAGTGTACGGATGCAAGGCGGGTTTGTCCGCAAACCCGCAAATAGGTTTTTTTTTTGCGAGGTTATGTGGGTAACCCAACTTGCTTGGGACAAAAGGCTATGTTGTATGGATGTGGGTAACCCACAAATTAAGTATATTTACAGATTCACGGACAACCCACCTTGCATCCCTAGTTTAGTGAAAAGGTATATCAAGCAGCCAGTGTAGTGAGACTTTTGGTGACATAGAATGTCCTTTTATACAAATTATGTTACTTTGGAGTGAAAATGTAGAATTTTCATCCAACTATGGCCGATTGGCTGCAAACCGTTAGCACATGCAAACCTTTTATAATCTTGCAGACTTGCACCATTAATTGTTCTGAAACTTGAAAAAAAAACACAGGCTCCTTCCCTATAGCACATACATACCTAATCAGCACAATGGTACAGTATATATGGATGATTCAAAATCTACCTACAGCTGCATAACCAAAGGCCCTAATCGATATCCATAATTTCCCTCTGGCACCCCTAATGCAAATACCAGGATTTGTAAAGCTGTTTCATAACCAAAGAAGGAACATACCAAGGAAAAGAAGGGGAAGTACTGAATTACTGATACACAACAGGTAATAGAATATATAAAAAGGAGACTAAAATCGTCATAGAAGAATGTGCATGTCTAGAAAATAGAAGCCCTACACTCATTCAAAACTAACCTGGCAGATATCAACTATGATAGAATCATTTCGGGCTAAATGGTTGCCCCAGTACTCATCCGCGACCTCTTCATCCGGACGGCCATCTGAATCCTTTGCTTCAGAATATGGTTTACATTTAACACGGTTCAAATCTTCATGGAGTCCATCCAATAGGAAAGCAAGAAGCTCCTACATATGTATGACACATAAAACACTTCATTGGCATTGCAAAACACTTCAGGTAAGTAATATACAAGTTATTGCTAAAAAACCAAGTAACTAAAAATCAGTCCCCAAATAAAAGATATTGCAAGCCAACAGCACAATTTAATACATTAGCACCACATCTTGGGGTTCGGGCTACTTAATAAAGCTGATATTAGTAGGATCAAGTGCCCTATAGCCAGCTATGCATGGAATTCAATAAAGAAATAATTTGGGAGTGTGTGTTTTAGAGTCAAGATGTTTCCAAAAATAAGAAGCAAACTAACCTGTGAATCATGTTGGTTAAAGCCACTGAATTGGGGAGCAAAGCGTCCAAGTCTGGCCTTGAATTGGCGAGGTGCAACAGGGGTTCTATCAATAGCCCATAGCTTCCTCAACAAATCACCAAATGCGCATGCGAGTTCCCCCTGTTTAAGAAACATTTTGAAATTGAATAAAGAAATAAAAGTAATATAAAATTCCAGGTATAAATAAACTATATTAACTGTAAAAAAACACTTTGACAAACCTTCATCCCCAGTGGGTTATGTGGGTTTATTTCTTTATGGAAATCACCAAGGAAATAGTCAACCAGCTTTGAAGTATGGGCCAAGCACTGGACTGCACTGTTCATGAAACATGTGTTTCCCAGATTGTCTAGTCCTGTTAGACCAGAGCCAACTTGCTTAGAGCTTCCACTTGATGAATCCAGATCCATGTTCATAGTACCACCATTGCTAAAACTTGAGCCACCCAATGTTAATGCTAACTCATCTCTTTTCCCATCAGAACCATTAACCATAGGTTCTGACAAATCATAAATGTGTATTTGTAGAGGCATCTGAAAATGTGAAGTAAAGTGTAAACAACATATACTACAAAAGTGTAAACAACATATACTACAAAACTGTAAGCAACATATATGAGAAGATACAATCACAGGAGCAAACTCTACAAAAGCTAAGTTCGAAGAAGTGCAAGCTAGATAATCTAATCTAAAAAAGAAAAGGGAAAAAATATCTGGTTAATCACTGAGCCTAGTCACTCAGAATAAGATAGCAGAAACCAAGTCATATATAGCCCTGACCCCCTAAAATAAAGTATGTGGTTGACACTTGACAACTAACATCAAACCTCCAAATAAGAGAATATACATTTTTCAACAAATATAACTCATGCACTAGTCATCCAACCTTCCTAGTTTAAACGGGAATCATATAACAATATATTTTCTTACACAATTTACAAATTCTAAAGAAACTGTTAGCAAGTCAAAAGAAGAAATGTACAGCTTTCAGAATGTGGAATAAGAAATTTGTAATGGGAACATAAAGTCAATTAGCTGGACACAGATACCTCAGAAAGGAAATACATAATGATTTGAATGCACCTACAAAAAGGCGACATGTCCAGCAATTGAGTGTAGCGGAGATGCGTATGTTGCGTTGGTGTTGTGGGCACACAAGGAGGGATAGAGTACGGAACGACGATATTCGGGATAGGGTTGGGGTGGCACCAATTGAGGAGAAATTGATTCAACATCGGTTGAGATGGTTTGGACATGTCCAACGGAGGCCTCCTGAGGCGCCGGTGCGTAGTTGGTAGAGACTAGGGAACGGAGGTTATAGCGGTGAGTGGTTGGCGGTCTGGGCTTGAAAGCTCGCCGGCGAACGGGAGGCGCCGTGCTCGGCAGGCTGCTAGGGTTGACGTGCAGCAAGGTAGGAGACAGGGCTGGGCGCCCAAGGGAGATAAATATATCTCAATCCCAGGCTGATCCTTCATTAAGCAATGAATCCAATACTTATACAAATCCTCCTAACAACCTTTGCTAACAAATAGGATAACTCATAACTAACCGGACCTGACTCAATACGACTCCTGACTCCTAACCTGACCCAAACCGGACCTAACTCTAACTGGACACAGCTAGCCACGCCTAACTCTAACTGGACACAGCTAGCCACGCCTATTCTTCCTTCTGTAAACATTGCCGTACATAACATCTCTCCCGCCCTCAACAAACAGCTCGTCCTCGAGCTGAAATGAGGGAAAGCGAGAACGGAAGTCTTCAAGCAGCTCCCACGTAGCCTCGGACTCTGGAAGGTTGGCCCACCTGATGAGCACTTGCCACGCACCACGGAAACGACGAGCACGCAGGGCACGCTCTGGCTCCAGCAGAAGACGCCCATGGCGCAAGGGAGGTAGAGCCGGCGGCAACACCGGGGGCGAATCACCTCTGAAGGGCTTAAGAACGCCCACATGGAACACATCATGGATACGAGCACCAGCCGGCAACTGCAACCTGTAAGCCACCGCACCAATCCGTTCCAGGACCTGGAAAGGCCCAGCAAACCGAGGACTAAGCTTCCCTCGAGAACCAACAAGTAAGGACTGCGCTGGTCGTTGGAGAATCCGCAGCCATACCCAGTCCCCCACCGCAAACTCCAGGGGCCGGTGATGAGCATCATAATATTTCTTGGCATAGGCTTGTGCCTGAAGAAGACGCTCCCGAACGTCGGCGATGAACTCATCGCGATCTTGCAGAAGAACATCCACTGAATCAGTACGCGATGATCCCGCCGTATACGGCACCAGAGCTGGAGGAGGCCGGCCATACACAACCTGAAATGGGGTCGTGCGCAGCGACGAGTGATGAGCAGTGTTGTAACAATACTCCGCCCATGGAAGCCAATCGAGCCACGCACGCGGACGATCACCAGTGAGGCAACGCAGATACATGGCAATCATCTTATTGACTGCCTCCGACTGTCCATCAGTTTGAGGGTGAAATGCAGTACTCATCTTGAGCTGGACTCCAGCAAGTTTGAACAAATCACGCCAAACATGTCCTGTGAACACCGGATCACGATCACTGACGATGGAGCTTGGGAACCCATGGAGACGCACAATGCCCTCAAAGAAAGCCCTGGCCACGGAGATGGCAGTGTACGGGTGACTTAAGGCAATAAAATGAGCGTACTTCGAAAAACGATCCACCACTGTCAAGATTACACTCTTGCCATGGACCTTGGGCAGCCCTTCAACGAAGTCGAGCGAGATGTCCTCCCACACACGGACAGGAACCTCCAGCGGCTGGAGCAATCCGGCTGGATGGAGAGCTTCAGTCTTATTCCTCTGACACGTGGAACAAGAGCGCACAAAATCGCGGACCAGCCGACGGTCGTGGTCGATGACAAAATCAGCTCGGAGACGCTGAAGAGTCCGCTGAATCCCTTCATGGCCGGATGTATGAGCCAAGTGCAGCACTGCGGGCAGCACAGTAGAAGATGCCGGAATGTAAACACGCCGACCATGGAGAATCAGGCCGTCCACGACGCGCCATTGTCCGCCGCGGTCTGCCACAATGGTGTCACGCAGCTGACAGAGCTGGGCGTCCTCCTGCAGCTCACAGCGGAGGTCGGCATAGAGGTCGAACGTGGGCACCGAGAGGGCGCTAACCGACTGCTCGTCCTCCAAGCGCCGAGATAATGCATCCGCAACAATGTTGAGGCGCCCTGGTCTAAATTCCACTGCAAAATCAAAACCAAATAATTTGCTGACCCATTGATGTTGAGGAACAGTGGAGAGCCTTTGATCCAGAAGAAATTTCAGGGCGTAGTGGTCCGTGCGAACTGTAAAACGGCGCCCCCAAAGGTATGGCCTCCAGTGACGAACTGCTTGTACCAAACCAATCAGTTCGCGCTCATAAGCTGCCAATTTGAGATGGCGTTGAGCAAAAGGCCGGCTGAAAAAGGCAATGGCGCCTGCCCCTTGATGAAGAACCGCACCAAAGCCTGTTCCCGACGCGTCGCAATCGACCAAGAAGGGCTGCTCGAAGTCGGGAAGATGAAGAACAGGCGCCGTAGAGAGTGCCCGCTTCAGGGCATCAAACGCCGCGGTAGCCGCAGGGGACCAAACAAACGCATCCTTCTTGAGCAGCGTCGTCAGCGGGGCTGCAAGGACCCCAAAGCCTTGGATGAAGCGGCGATAATACCCCGCGAGGCCAAGGAAGCCCCGAAGGCCGCGAGCTGAACGCGGCTGCGGCCAAGTGGCTACGGCTTCCACCTTGTCGCCGTCCATGGCGACGCCCTCGCCATTAATGACATGGCCCAGGTAAGCCACCGACGTAGTCGCGAACGCGCACTTGCTGCGCTTGACATGAAGGTGATGCTGTCGTAGGGCTGTCAAAACAGCGTTGAGATGCTGCAGATGTTGCGACCATGACGGACTGTAAATCAGGATATCATCGAAAAAGACGAGAACAAACTTGCGCAGGAAGGGTCGCAATACGGAGTTCATCAAACTTTGAAATGTTGCAGGAGCGTTTGTGAGGCCGAACGGCATCACCAGGAACTCAAAATGACCGTGATGAGTGCGGAACGCTGTCTTCTCAATATCCTCTGGATGGACCCGCACTTGATGATACCCCGAACGAAGGTCCAACTTAGTGAAATAGCGGGCACCATGGAGCTCATCAAGTAATTCCTCCACCACGGGAATTGGAAACTTGTCTTTAATGGTGCGCTCGTTCAAGGCCCTGTAGTCAACACAAAAACGCCATGTGTTGTCATGCTTCTTGACCAAGAGTACGGGAGCTGAAAACGCCGCTGTACTAGGGCGTATAATTCCCTGCGCCAGCATCGTCTCACACTGAAGCTCCAACTCATCCTTCTGGAGTTGTGGATAACGGTATGGCCGCACGGCTACGGGCGTGGTGTCGGGCAGAAGGTGAATCCGATGATCACAGGCCCTTGCCGGCGGCAAGCCTGTTGGTTCTGCAAATACATCTTCAAAAGAACTGAGCAGCTTGTCAAGAAGGACGTGCTCCGAGGTACTGATAGCCTGGAGGCGCGTGGACTGGACGTCATGCCGTGTAGACCCGATGCCGCGCCAAAACACGCGCCTGCCCTCCTTGGTGAATGCCATGCACAGGTCATCAAAATCCCATAGAATAGGTCCCAACTGTCGAAGAAAAGTAACACCGAGAATCATGTCCCACTT
The DNA here is from genome assembly GCA_038087645.1 of Saccharum hybrid cultivar R570. Classification (NCBI taxonomy): domain Eukaryota; kingdom Viridiplantae; phylum Streptophyta; class Magnoliopsida; order Poales; family Poaceae; genus Saccharum; species Saccharum hybrid cultivar. The sequence continues at coordinate 4,346,508 of JAQSUU010000671.1, read as the reverse complement.
GTCCAGCGGAATCGTATAGCAGTCCACACTGAATAACTCATCGGCAATGCGGACACCAATGTCACGGGCCAAGCCACTGCACTCGACCCTGTCGCCATTGGCGACAATGACTCCTGTGCCTGGACACGGTGACGAACGCAGCCCAACGCGGCGTGCGACGTCGGTCCGCACAAAGTTATGTGTGGAGCCCGAATCGAGTAACGCCACAAACTGCTGACTTCCCAGCTGCACATAGATTTGCATAGTGTCCTCGGTGCGTATACCGGCAATAGCCGCTAGAGAGATCATTGGCTTGTCGGGGTCGAACGCAGCGTCGGCTGCGTCCGCGGAAGAATCATCCCCATCCTCAGGCGGCTCCTGTACTATGTAGTCTGCGGCCTCGATATAGAACAACCGTGCACACTTATGGCCTGGCACGTACGGCTCATCACAATTATAACAAAGTCCCTGCTTACGGCGCTCTGCCATCTCGGACGGAGAGAGGTACTTGAATGGTCTTGCTGGAGCGGCTGCAGCAGGCTTCGCACCCTGGGAGGATGCAGGAGACGCGGGAAGGGCTGGCTGGCCGGAACGGCGCTGGCGGCCAGGAGGGGCAGGCAGCGCCAATGCTGTGACTGGATTGCGTCGTTCATAGGCGCGGGCCAGCCTCATTGCACGGTGAAGGTCCTGTGGCTCGTGCAATTCCACATCTACCCGGATGTGTTCCGGAAGTCCGCCCGTGAACAGTTGGACCTGCTGTAATGGTTGCAGCCGTCCAGCGTGAGCCATCCGTGCCTGGAATGCTTCCATGTATGCGTCCACATTGGAGGTGAACGGAAGACGAGCCAAATCTGACAGATGGTTAGTGGACAACGCCGGCCCGAATCGTTGATTGCAAAGCTGCTTGAACTGATCCCATGATGGCATACCAATGTCGCGCTCCAACACGACATACCACTGTTGCGCTGAGCCGGTCATGTGGAAAGAGGCCAGCCACGTCTTGTCGGCTTCTCGAGTAAGTTGTCCACGGAAGAAGCTCTCGCACCTGTTAAGCCAGCCCAAGGGGTCCTCCTTGCCGTCATATGTCGGGAACGAGAGCTTGTGGAATCGCGGCACGCCGGCGCCCCCGTCCTGTGGTGGAACATGGGTGCGAGCCGGAGACTCATGCGTCGATGGCGCTGCTGCTATTGGTCCGTCCATAATAGATGAGAGCGACGGCACCGGAGACGGAGACGACGGGAACGGAATCTGGTGAATAGGCAGACCCGTTCGTGGCGGCGCACTGGTGGCCGCCACGTTGGAGGGGCCCGCGGGCACGGAGAAGGCCGCCGCCATGGTTGACGAGGCCACCGGCGATGGCAGCACCTCCGATGTGGGCAGACCAGATGGCAGTAAAGCTGGTAGGCCACCGTAGCCAGGAAGACCATAGGGCAGCTGCAGCGGCGCCGAATGGGTCAGTTGCAACGGCGCGGTGTGCGGCAGTTGCAGCGGCCCGGGTGCAGGCAAACGTCCTTCGACGACCCCTAGACGAAGGGAGATGTCGCTGATCTGTAGTTGCATCCCCTGGATGGCCATAGTAAGGGCGGCCAGGGTGTCAGTTAAGGATGGCGGCACCGGAACCTGCGGCATAGGGTTTGTGGTGGTGAGAGTCTGCGCCGCGAGGTTGCTGGATGGAATCACAATAGCAGAGGAAGCTGCGGCGGTTGGAACAGCAGCAGATGGCATGGCGGTGGAGGCCGGAACGCCGGAGGTTGGCGGCGGCGTCGACATGGTCTCTGATACCAGGTTGGTAGAGACTAGGGAACGGAGGTTATAGCGGTGAGTGGTTGGCGGTCTGGGCTTGAAAGCTCGCCGGCGAACGGGAGGCGCCGTGCTCGGCAGGCTGCTAGGGTTGACGTGCAGCAAGGTAGGAGACAGGGCTGGGCGCCCAAGGGAGATAAATATATCTCAATCCCAGGCTGATCCTTCATTAAGCAATGAATCCAATACTTATACAAATCCTCCTAACAACCTTTGCTAACAAATAGGATAACTCATAACTAACCGGACCTGACTCAATACGACTCCTGACTCCTAACCTGACCCAAACCGGACCTAACTCTAACTGGACACAGCTAGCCACGCCTAACTCTAACTGGACACAGCTAGCCACGCCTATTCTTCCTTCTGTAAACATTGCCGTACATAACAGTAGTGGAGTTCTAAAGCGGGCCGATAATGTAAAGAGCGGTAGAGGTCGACCTAAACTAACTTGGGACGAGTCCGTTAAGAGAGATCTTAAGGAGTGGAATATCCCCAAGGATTTAGCTATGGACAGGAGCGCTTGGAGATTAGCAATCAACGTGCCTGAACCGTGACCTTTTTTGTCTTGTGCCCTTTATGTCCCTTTATGTGTCTCCCTGTTTCTCGTCTCTTTTGGGTTTCATCTCTAGCCTACCCCAACTTGCTTGGGACAAAAGGCTATGTTGTTGTTGTTGTTGTATGGTGGACCTTTCCTTGGACTTTAGAAGTAGAACATGCATCCTTTGTTCATGGAACTTTACAAGGACATGAAGAAAGCTCTAGGATTATGAGAGAAATTGAAGTGACTTGGTGTTTATCCATGCTCAGTATGAGCCAAATAATTCAACGGAAAAGAGTTCAATTCGAAAAAAAGGAGATTTTGACAATACGAATCATAGATGCACTAACTTAGTACAGATTAAATACACCTACTTCAGAAAAGAATACAAGAACCTTGACAAACTAAACATGCTGCAGCAAGTGGTAAGCAGAACTAATCTAAAGAATAAAAAAATCATCATTGACATTTTATGCAACAAGAAAGGCCAAAGTAGCTGCCAGAACAATCCCACTAAAATCACAACAGTGAGATAAGATGGAAGACTAGATGGAGAAGATACCTCCTGATCTGCAGATTTTGAGTCATGGGGCGACCGGTTCAATTCAGTCATAACTATGTATGTTGTTCGCCCAGAGAAATCCCATATGTGAACCTACAAACATGCAATACAAGAAAAATAACTATAGCTATTTATACCATTACTAGTAAGTGGGAAAAAGGATTGTCAGAAGAATACCGGCTCAGAGTCTGCAGTCAGAATCTTGTTTGCTCTCTTAAAGTTCTCGGTTGAATTGTCCTGAGTGTACCAAAGGGAGGGGGAAAACACAAAGTTAAGATATACTTATTACTGAAGAATATCATCCTTAAAAAGAGAGCAATCAATATCCTTAAGTAAACAAACTTTCTTTAAAAAAGAGAACTCTTCCAAACTACAAGAATCAAGCAGAATGCAAGTAATTTGTATGTACCTTTTTGCCAATCTTCACTGTTAGTGTATATGTACCTCTGGTGGCTGAAACTCTTAGCATTATGGGGTAAATATTTACTGAGTCTCCAGCAGGTGACATGTTTTTGCCTGCAGACTTGGCAGAATCAATATACCTACAAAAATAAAATAAGATAAGTTATACTGAAAGAAAGAAAATAGTCGGATCATCATGTAAGTAAAAGAAATAAATGAGAACTAAACTCCGGCAGCTGAGCATATATAATTTAAAGACCGCTAGCCTTAAGTTAACTATACAATGCAACGGCATTAATGTCATTAATATCGAAAGGATTTGTCCCAGTCTGAAAGATATGTATCAATGGTTCTAGACTTCAAAACATTCTCAGAGGTAGCACAAGATTTTTTTGCTCTCAGCAGCCATCCATCTTGATGAAGGCCACAATGCAACACCAGATTTCTTGCTCTGAGCCTTTGATGCACTCCTTCAAGGCAATGTAAACTTTGGAGCAGCTACAGGCTATTAATCCACCACAAGCTTCATGGAGAGTCTCCACAAAAGAAGTCGTATTTGCATTGATCACGTCAGCGTTCTAAGTCCTGGCACGTGCAGAAAGAACCAACGCTTTATTGCACAGCTCAGCAAAGGAAAATGGGTTCCAGCATTGCATTGTGGTCTCCTTATGGTAACTCATTAAATACAACCTTTACTAGAATGTTGGAGAACCCACCCCTAGCACGTAGGGATTGGCATCCGTCCTACCGGAAAACAGCTCACTGGCGCGCGAACAACATGCACATCAACCAACCATCGGCAGGCAGCGGTTATTAGGAAGTGAAATTAACAGTTACCCTAAATTGTCCACCTCACTCGCTTCCAGCAGCAAGTCTAGCGCTTCGAAAACATAGGACCGCCATATTCGATGTACGAAATCACAGTAGCAGGATTACCATCACAGCGCGGAATTGCAGGCGGCTGGCTACCTAAAGTGACCTAGACCATCATTAGGCATCTAATTCAGTACGAGCTGATCACCCTAAGCATTGCTGTACACCCACTCAAACAGGTGATCCAAAATAAATCTCGCGGGGCATTCAAGGCAATCCTATCATACAACCATTCCAGCCAGGGAAGCGAGGAGGAACTGAAGAAAAGTGATGAGGAACAAAAAAAAAAAAAGGTGGGAGCGGGCTATCTCACCAGTCCCGCGCCTTGGCGAAGAAGTCGGCCGGAAGGAGCGCGTAGCTCCTGGCGGACGCGGTGGTCTGCTCGAGGAGCTCGTCCGCGCGGCGGAGGGTGTACGTCTGGTCGGAGAGGAACATGCTCAGCACCCTCATGCCGTAGGAGGTGGGTCCAGCCGGCGCGGCCACGTAGGGCAGCCCGGGCACGTCGATCGCCGATCCTTGCTGCGCCTCCTTCCACCACCTGCGCCCATCGCATCTCGTCAGAAGGGCCGTTCCGTTCCTGCCGGCGCGCCACCCAGGATCGGGCGGGCAGGCGGGCGGGCTAGGCTAGGGTTAGGGGTGCGTGCGCTCACCTGAGGGGCACGAGGAAGACGCGGTCGTCCTCCTCCTCATCGGCGGCGGCGGCGGCGGCGGCGGGAGGCGGCGCGGCCTCGGCGGGATCCGACGGGTCCGGGTCCGGGTCCGGCGCCGGCGCGGGGAGCGGCGGCGGGTCCGGGGGCGCGGGCATTGCGGCCCGAGCTCCGCAGCGGGCGCGGCGGCGGCGGGGCGAGGGGCTGGGATCGTCGTCGGGACGGAACTGGGACTGGAAACGGAAAGGGTGGGGGAGGGGAGGGCAGGGCAGCGAGCCGGGGCGCGTGCGTGCTGTGCTGGGCCTGAAGAAGAAGAAGGCGCCTGTTGCCTGTTGGTCTGGCGAATGAATGGTGATGATGAGGAGGAGCCGGAGTGCCGGAGCCGAGTGAGGGGCTCGCGTCGCGTGCGGGTGCGGCTCGTCGTCAGGATCTGGTCTGGTCCGGTCAGGTCGGTCGGGTCGGATCGGATCGGTGCCGAGTTTGGATCCGGCGACCGGAAGACGGAAAAAAGAGTGGGATGCGTTTGGGTCGGGCCCGCGTGTCAGTGTCCCTCGCGGTATATCCTGCCGTCCTTTTCACTCCACCTTTCACTCACGTGTCTGTCACAGTGCTTGTGCGGTTGTGCCAGCTGATTTTGTTGGGGAACAGTTTTTTTGTCGTGCTATATATTGAGCCTGTTTAGTTGGCAAACAATTTTGCCTTCGGCCAAAAAGCTGCCAGGCAGTAGGTGGACCCACACTTGTGGCAGCCCAAACTTTTTTGGGTGGTGTTTAGATGCCAACTTTTTTGGCCCAATCAGCCATGCTCTTTATGACCACAGTACCCTGCACTGCATGCATGACATGAGCCCAATCAGCAATCACCACAACAGCAATATCTGCTCATCTCAAACATGCTCTGGTTCCACACAAAACTGACATTTATGCAAATCATACAGTAATTACTGTTCCGCACACAATCAATTCTCAACAATACACATGATTCGGACACAAATCAATGGCAAACAACAGATTGTCGGACAAACGCCGTTCAACAAACCTTTTAAGTACGATTAAAAAAATGATGCGCAAGCGAATCACGAAACAAATTCATGTCATCAGCTTCATCTTCGACTTCTTCTGTGTCCGGCTGATCCTCGTACGCTTGACGAGGCACATAGTCCTCATCACGGTCACAACGACCAAAGTGTCTATCTTCTAACCCACTACCCCTGACGAAATTATGCAATGCACAAGCTGCCTGAATGATTTTGCTTTGCTTATTAGGTTCATACCTAGGTATCTCCTTTAACATCCTCCACTTCATTTTTAACACACCAATTGACCTCTCCACCACATTCCTTAGAGATGAATGTGCATAGTTGAAGGTCTCTTCCATACCTTGTGGAGGTGCGGCACCTCGATACTCCTGCAGATGGTACTTCGTACCCTTGTAAGGTGCTAGGTACCCCATCTGGTTGCGATAACCGGAGTCCACTAGGTAATACTTCCCTGCACCACAATAGATGAGCTAGTCAGATCGCATGCAACTAATTTTGACAAATCGGAAAGCACATACCAAGTTTACCTTTTGGTGGATGAGGAAACACATGGCTATATGTTGTCATTGCATCATTGAATGGTCTCATATCATGAACAGACCCCGGCCACCCACTAAGCACAAATGTAAACCTCATGTTAAAGTCACATGCAACCATAACATTCTGGGTGGTCATACCCTTTCGGCACAAATGCTGCATGAACAGATTATTCGGCACCACACAGGGTACATGAGTCCCATCTATGGCCCCTATGCAATCCTTGAAGTATGGATAGAACCTACTATTCCCTAGTACAGGATGCATTTCCCTAAATTGAGGGTCCTCCGGTTTTATTATATCCACAGATAGCTTCACTATACTATGTAGAACTTTGCTAAACATGCTGCTAACAGTCCCCAAAGACCTCTCAAATCTGTCTTCAGCCTGCCTAACTGATTGAGGGGCCCCAAGCATCCAAAGAAACATGCCTAAAGCCTCCTTCGAGGTTGATTTGCCAGTAGATTTGAGGCCATAATATTGGACCAGCAACGAATGCAGCCTACGAAACAAATCTGGGCTCATTCTAAACATGGCGTAACATGCCTTTGGATCCCCCAACTTCTGTTCTACCCATTCCAAACCAGGAAATTTAGGTTTTCTATATGGTGCTCTACTCAAATGCTTTTCAGCATGCACGGCATATTCGTACATACCAGTGAAGAACGTGTCCTCATCGGCATCATCATCTTCATCATCTAAGCACAGTTGAAGCACTTCGAATAGATCACCATCCAAACTGGTGACCGACAAACTTGAATTTGCCACAGCAGCCTGTCAATACAAACATAGATTAAAATTGTATCAGCCCAACGGACACATACGCAATATTAAATTCTTCCACCAGCAAATTGAGTATTGCAAATCACCCCAACGCAAGCGCGAAATAGTACAAATCAGCCACAGTTCCAATACACTTGAAGTTGAACCACAAATTACTTCCAAATTAACCATAGCACATACCAGTTGTTCCAACATAATTAGACGTAGTTCAACCACAAATGTTCTAAACACAGACATAGTAATAACACAAATGTAGTTCAAACATAGACTTAGAACAAACACAGTTGTAGTTCATAGACTAAACATATTGCAAATAATTTAGTTGGGTCTAGTTGTCCACCCTCGAGCATTCGGTCAACATGAAGCGCCTGTCATCAGCAGTGGCGGCGAGGAACAGTGTCAGTTGTTGCTCTGAATCCACAATGCGCATCAGTCCACGAAACATGTCTGGTGTCCTGGTTGAACTCACACCTAACTCCGCTGCCAGCTTGTAGGCTTCCTGGACTCTTGCCTCCTTTTTCCGAAACAGGTCTTGTATTAGTGCATTCCTGTTACTCATCAGTTCATTCCTGTTAATCATGATCTCATTGTGGCGGTTCATGCTGCAGATGGTGTTGCTAACAGCAGGACTCTGGGACCTTTTCCTAGGGCTATGGGCTGTGGTGTTGCTACTGCTAGTCCGTTTGCTGGGGTTGGAGTGAGGGGCACTGCTGGCTCTTTTGCTACGGTTGGAGCGAGAGGTGTTGCTACTCCGTGGGGTGACCTGCTGATCTTCGTCTTCACCATCCTGTGCATCGTCCTCTTGACTTGACGAATCACACCGAATTGGAGAACTCTGAGGGGACACATTGGCAGCAGGAACAAAGGAGGTAGACCCATCAACAGTATGCTCGTACATTGTGTCCATTTCTTCAAGGTACGAAGGGTAGCCATCCTTAAACGCTAGCCATGATTTGTGGCCCTGAAAACAAATAAGCCGAATGAGATAATGACTTATGAAGTCTATCTACAAGGACAACGACCAAGGCGTACCTTGGTGTGATTTTTCCACCATTCGTCGTCGGCGACAGGTCTACCGGCTGAATCTCTTCCTATGCCCGTTGCCTCATAGCGGAGAAAATTACAAAACCTCCATTCAGCTTTGAGGTTTCTGTAATGACAAGACAACTGCTCCGTGGTATGCAAGAGGCCTGTGGCTGCAAGGAACCTAGTTCTGATTTCCACCCACCCAGCCTTGCTCATTGCACCATTTTTGCAATTGCCTTTATCTATTTGCTCGCAGTAAAGGTGACAGTAAATGGCCTTATGCTGTGGACTCCAATCGGCCCTATTTTTGCTAGATTTGGGACCCTATCACGTTTTCAAAGACACAACAAGGGTGTACAAAATGACATGTAAAATGCGTTAATGAAATGTTATCGCAAACAAATAGAGTATGCAGGGGGCAAGGATATGTACCAGCGGTTGCGCCGGGGGGGTGTTGAAGTTATCGCCGGCGATGGTGGGACCGCGGCCACGGACCCACGCACGACCGCGCCTCTGGCCCCCGGGACGAAGGCCAGCACCATGTCCATGGACCGGACCCTCGGTTCCTCCTCCACTTCCATGGAACTGTTGGGACGTCGCTGGAACTCCTCCCGCTGCATCACCGCCGGCAGGCGCTTGGAGCCCAGGGCTAGGAGCAGGTGTAGGCGGCGGGCCTCCGAGGAAGTAAGGGGGCGGCATTGCGTGCACCTGCTGGCCCGAGCTGATGTAGGACGCGTAGGCCGCCATGTCCGGCCACGCGTTGCCAGCGTTGAGATGAATCGTGCTGAACGCGTGTACGGGATTGAACGCGGGGGCAGGATTGCTGCTCGTCGATCCGCCTAGTGGATGGGAGGCGGTACTGTAGGCGGCTGGGCCGGGACCTAAGGTCCACGAACTCGGCGGCACCAGGAAAGCCGTGGCTGCCGTGACCGTGGGGAAATCTGGGCGGCCGCCGGAAGGGATGTCTGGATTCGCATGGGAGGAGCCGCCGTTGAATCCGTCGCCATCGGAGCTATCCATCGCCACGACGGGAGCGGCCGGGGGGAAGGGGATCGGGGGGAGCGGTGGGCGGGGGAGAAGGGGAAGGGGGGAGCGGCGGCCGGGGGAGAAGGGGATGGGGGGAGCGGCGGCCGGGGGAGAAGGGGATCGGGGGGAGCGGCGGCCGGAGGAGAAAGGGATGGGGGGAGCGGCGGCCGGAGGGGAAGGGGATCGGGGGGAGCGGCGGCCGGAGGGGAAGGGGATGGGGGGAGCGGCGGCCGGGGGGGAAGGGATCGGGGGGAGCGGCGGCCGGGGGGGAAGGGGATCGGGGGGAGCGGCGGCCTCTGGATCGCGATAGGGACGAGCGAATGGATAGGGTTGGCGAGACCGGAGGCGGATGGGTATACCTTCCACGTTACTGGGCTGCTACAGTGTAATTTCGCGCACGGTGGCAGGCCGAAAAATATTGAGGCCTGTTCGGTTGCCATGCAGACCCAGGCCGAATTTTTTTGTGACAGGCCGAGGCTGAAATTTTTCGGGCTCCATCTAAACAGGCTCATTGTGTGGAAGCAGGAATTCATAGAATTTTTTTAATTCATAGCATGGAATGCTACGTAGGTACTCCTTGAATATACTCGTTTGGTTCTTGCCGCCATATTCGACGATAGATGTGGGTAGCGGAATCGCCTAATCTAATACCCTTCCAAAAGTACTTGTCTTCTATTAGACACTAAGTACCTAAGGGAGAACACTAAACTACGCGATTTCGTCGAGCACACCGCTAAGGAGAACTTAAAGATCCACATTTTTACATCAGGATCACAAATGAGAGAGTAACGCTTACAACATCCTTACCATTTCTTACATCACCTTTAGTACAACATCAGAATAATTCATTATGTAGTTATAACAGCGGAATATATAAAAAGTTATCAGAGTTTAGCGGAAATCAAATTTCTAATGGTAAGATAAATATTAACATGAGATAAACATCTAACGTGATGATATCATATAAGCATGAAGGGATAATAGATTAATAATATTTTTCTTGTAAAACTTGTGGTGAGGGTTTAATAATTAAACTCTACTCCGCATCGCAAAGGAAATCCTCGCTGAGCCCACCAGGAGGTTTCCACACACAAGGGTCAGCTTATCAGCATCTGTCACCTACAACAGGGTAGAACAAACCCTGAGTACTCAATTGTACTCCGCAAGACTTACCCGTCAGGAGGAAGTAAAAAGACTCCAAGGAGTATGCAAGGCTTTTTGGCTGGTGGGTCTCTTTTTACGAGAAGCAGCACTAAGAGTGTGTCCTTAATTTCTTATTTTTAACAACTGTATTTTATTTCTTATCCAACCTTCTATGTAAGCATCTAATCTATAATCAAGAAGGGTTGAGCAAACAGAAATCATTTCTTCATCTTTCCACTGCCAGTTCTTACTACGATGCCAGAGCGTAGTCAAGTCGTACCGTCACGCAGAAACGGCGATTCGCGAATCAATATGCCCAGTTGGGTGCCCCGAAAACACACGCCTCGCTTGTACCCCGGGCACAAGCAAGACCAACCCGTTCCACTCCTGTCAAGGGGTCCAGGTCCCCGTCTAAGCTCGGACTCTAAGCCCCCAACACTGCAGGCCCGGCCTCAGTATGGTGCTTAGACCTCCTCAACCCAATATATATAACCACCCTAAAAAGTCGATCCGGAAAAAGCCGGAACCCATGACAAGAGATAAACAAGTCTTCCCGCTCCTATAAGTAAGTATATGCTCGGGACAATAAATCTGTGACTTGACCAGGGTCCATGCAATGAACGGTCCTTAATTGATGCAGACGGAACAAATGCAACCAGAGCCCCGCTCTGTTGCCCAACCAGGTCAAGTCCATCCAACCCGTTTCGCCCGGTCTCCAATTATCCATATACATTTATATTCCATGAGATAGCAACATGATAATAGTACAATAAGATATTCCTATCTCTCGCGAGTGACAGAAAATCACTCGACTTCTACCGGAGTCATGTAGCATAGCAATCTACACGATCCTGACATGCTAGTAAGACTCATGGGATCAGGATATTTATATACAATTAGGTTTCATTCAACTCCTTTAAACTTAATGCACAAGCATAAAATAAGGTGCAGAATAATAGGAGTTATACACCGGGGCTTGCCTGGGTAGAAAATAACCAAAATTAGCATTTCATCGCGATGATACGATCATCAAGACACCACCTTTCTGCTACTCCAGCCAACTCCACGATCCATCCTCGTCCCTATAATGATATATGCAGATGTAACGTAGAGACGTGAATAATCGATGGAAATCGCAACGCTTAAAGTACAAAGCGGTCCTCTCAAGCTAACGAACTAGCCCTAATGGCTAACGTACTAGCCTGGCAACCCCGTCGACGAGTATAGCGTCATATCCCGACACTTGTTTTAGTTACTCGGACCCAATACAATGCTTTATCCATTTTATCGATTCAATAGATATCTAAACTAGGGCTCATTAGCTACCCTAGCGGACTAATTATTTTGGAGCTATAAAAATTACAGCGAGTAGATAATGATATTAGGAGTTAACTGTAAACTTTTTAGAGTCAACACGATTATCATTTTCTTACAAAAATTATCACAAGTTTATTTTTAGCAATATTAAACATTTTAGAATAATTAGCGAACTCTTACAAATATTATGCAACTATGTGGATAAAAGCATACTAACAGTTAGATCAGGTTTTTAGGAAACTAACAAAATTGGTTTCATAATTTTAGGTTTCCTACATATTTAGATATTGGTTTTACAAGTTTATCTTAGAATTGAAATTACAAAATGTTTTAGAACCAAAGAAGGCCGGCGGCCACCCAAACGGCCCAGCCGCTAGGTCTGGCCCATCCCGGGGCGTGGCCACGAGTGACGAAACCAGCCCAGCAACGGCCCAGCTGGCCCACCCCGCACGCGCACACGCACAAATGCAAAATAGCCCTCATCGAAGCAAGTTATTACACGGAGCCTCGGTTCACTATTACACTAGAGGAGCGCTTCGCAACAAGCACCCCCAACAAACTCGTCTTTCACAAAGAGATGGTCCCCAGGGCTCCCTGCGTCGCCGGCACGACACCGGCCGACACTGAGCCACTACGCCGGCCAAGTGGGGACCCTACGGCTGATCTAAAGGGGTGACGCTCACCTAAGGGTCGATGCACAACGCTGGGCAGCGATTCGAGGCCGGAGGTGAAATAGAGCGGCTCCTCCACGACAGCGGCCAACCTGCAGTGACGACGGCCGCGTTCCAGTGAACTGAAGCGCTAGAGGAGCAGAAGAGCTGGGGGAAAAGCTTCAGGGACTCACCGCGGTCCTGGCCGAGGTGAAGGTTAACTCGGAGGCGACTCGAGTGGGTCTGCCCGCATGCACCCGCGCGGTACGGCGGCGCTCTAAGCAGCCCCGGTCGCGTCAGCTCGTGCTGATGAACGCCCTGACCCAAACAGCGCGAGCACCGGGTACAGGAGGCCACGATAGGTCCAAGGCTATGAACAATCGAACTCTCGGGCTTTACCTCCCTCAACCGGGCTGCGGCGGCTCTCATGGCCGGCGACGAGCAAATCGCTAAATTGGTGAGGCGAAGGGCTCAGCGGTGGCTCGACGCGGTAGAGCGGCTAGCTGACTCCCTCAGCTACCCACTAGAGTGAGCAATTGAAGGGAAACGCTGAACTTCTCATATTTGAAACGGCAGCGGCGGTCGACCGGTTCACGTGCACGCAACAGAGCAAGAACAGCACAACAACGTCGGCTAGCGGGGAAACTCGGACAGGACGTGACCGGAGGCGCAGCGCACGTCCAGGCGACAACGGCGCGTGGCGGGCAGATCAAGGGCGTCACTTCGGCACTGCTACCGGGTCAACGACCGGCATGGCAGCAGTGGCAACTGCCAAGGCGCGACATGGGGGAAAATCGGAGGGGTGGGGCGTCACCACGTCGACCAAGCGATGGCGGTCACGGCCATAGTTCGCAACTCACGCGCGACGCGGCGGTCGGCGACTCCAGTGCGGTGCACACGCCATAGCAGCAGCGCGGTGCAGCGGCAACAGCACGTAGCCGGGCAGACGCGCCAGGTCTGGGCCGGCCAACGCAGGCAGGCAAGCGGCCCGTGCCGGCTAGAGCGCGGCACAGCTCGCACGTGGCGTGGCCGTACGCGGCAGTGTGTGCCGAGGTGCGCGGTGATCACGGCCACGAGCATAACCGCCAACAACCGGGACCAGAGACAAACTTTACGAAAATTTTTGCGTGATCTAAACGGGCTCAAACTCCTCCACCCACTGTCCCACGTCGCAGACTACACAAAGGTGAACCAACAGTGCCAACACATGCATCAAGTGCTTAGAAAATTATTCACAATTTAAATGTCAACAGAATCGTCAAAAAACTTTTCGTACTAGGTCATTTTCGTTCAAGAAGCTGGAATCAACTTCCTATTTCCATTCTTGAGCTACCCATATGCTATTGAACAATATTTACCTACGGAAACAAGGGTCGCATTTTCATCTACTAGACCTGCACTTCAAATATTTATTAAGTACTACATACAAGTGGTATTTTATTTTTGTTTATAAAAACTGTGTTTCATGTCTAAACAAGTAAAACCACCTACCTTTTTTGGTTTGTTAAAATTTCTAACAAGCAATTTTTAGACACCAAGATAGCTGGACTTGCTTATTTATTTGATTCCTTCTAATCATAACAGTGAGGCATATACGATCTTCTTTGTTATCTCATGTGCAGTACGAATCTAAAATCCAAGAGCTCGTTATGAATATTACTTAGATCCTAAACCGGGTGCTAAACGAGTTCGTAACACCCGGGGTGTTACAATGTGTTACGAGCGCAGGCGTAATGCAAAAAGAATTAGGCACTTCCCCTTATTAATATAAAGCCGGGCTCCCGGATCTTTTAAAAGAAGAGCTAGACAATTTGGTCGGCTTCATTCGGATGCTTTTGGTAATCTCAAGCATGCATTTTCTCTAGCGAATTCGTCTAAGGAATAAAGTTTGATCTTAAAATTAGCACATAAGTATATAGAAACATTAATTTCTTTTGTTCCTGAAATGTCTTATTATTAGCGATTGTACGTACCCTCTAGTTTTGTTGTTGGCTTCTTTTCCTATCATTTTCAACTGGCACTGTATTCTACGGTGTTTTATATGTGCCGTGTGATTATGACCTGTGGTGACGTCATCGGATGGATATGGATGCGGACTTTCCTTTTCTTTCTTATATATTTTTACATGTCGCGCGTGATCGATTCCGGCTAATGTGTGCTATCATATAACAAGAAAATGACTTTTTTCCCACGAATGAGTGTGTCCACACACGCTTCCGTGTTGAAAAATATGCAATGAGGAAGCTAAATCTTTAACTACTTAGGCCACGTTTAGATTGCAAATCTTTTCAACCTGATGAATAGTACAACTTTCGTCTTATTTGACAAATATTGTCCAATCGTGGACCAACTAGGCTCAAAAGATTCATCTCATGATTTCCAACTAAACTATGTAATTAGTTATTTTTTTTATCTATATTTACTACTTCATGCATGAGTCCAAAGATTGATGTGATGAAGAGAGAGTGAAAAAATTCTAACTTTTAGGGTGCATCTAAACAAGTCCTTAGACCTAGGTTTGATTCGGAAGCCAAATCGAATCTTTCTGCCATGTTGTTGGATGGATAAGAACCATCCAACGACAAAACTAGTAACATCTGGTGGGATAACTTGGCATGGTCCATCTGACAATCTCTATGCTTAAGATATATGGAATAGTATTTATTTTAGTTTAGTCCATGCTCTAGTTTGTCTTGGGAGAGGCTTTTGATGTTAGAGGTGGCTCAGGATAGAAAGAAGCATATATAGCAGAGCTTGCTTCATCTCTGGGTACACAACTTGCTTGTTACCAATCATGAGGCTGTTTAGTTGGTAAAATTTTTGGCGAAACGCTACTGTAACAGTTTCGTTGTTATTTGGCAAATATTGTCCAATCATAGTCTAATTAGGCTTAAAAGATTTGTCTCGTCCATTTCATCTAAACTGTGTAATTAGTTTTATTTTTTTATCTATATTTAATGCTTCATGCATGCGTTCAAAGATTCGATGTGACGGGGAATCTGAAAATTTTGGCAAAATTTTTGGCATCTAAACGGTGCCCATGGTTCCTCTCCTAGGTATCCTCCTTTATTTATATATAAGTAGATACGGTATATTATTCTCTTTTACTCTTCATACATACCCACACCATCTTCTTTCCTCATTGGCCATGGTGGCATTGCTGGGCGGTCATTTAGTACAAAGTTCTTTTATGGCATTTTTGGGTATGGTTATTATTACTATTAGTAATGTCACAAAGATCTTTCCTATGTATGGTTCACGACAAGTAGTCGTTCTATATATATCATCTGCCTTCAATTATGCAATCTAGATTTTTTAAAGGATAATATTATTTTAATAAATATAATTGCAGAACCAAGAGTTATTAGAAGGAAAGATATACGAATATAGGAATCTTTCGGCAATTGTATGGCTGAAAGGACTCTAATCGACAACCCAATAGCCAATTGGACTGTCCAACAACCAATAAGTGTACCCTACGTGTTAGGTCACCTCCACGCACAAGTAATTTGTGCCGACAGACCATTCGGAAATTGAAATGTTGATAGGCATATCGCTCATCCACCCGCCAATAAGCCTAATCCACGCGAAACAACAACATGGTTGGGTGAGAAAGCCACAAGCAGTACCATGACACGCTTTCCTTTCCTAGACCATTTTGATTTTCTAGGTTTTTCCTTATCGATTACAAACAAAGTGCATAGGGACCTCCAAATTACGCCTACGTGGATGATTTCAACAAAGGATTCTAAACAAAGTTTCTTAATGATGGATATGCTCAATTAAGTTTCATTCTGGAATTAAATTCAAAATCATAGAGCTTTTTTTGAATGAATACAAAATTTAATTTCGAATTAAAACTTAACTTTGAGCATGTTATTTGTTAAAGAACTTTGAATTTCATCTAAGCACATATATAAAAGAATTACATGAAAAAATTATTAATGTCTGAACCATAAATTTAGATAATTTTTAAAAATGTTTAAGATTATTTTGCGGTTAAACAGTTTAAGCCAAAACTAAGTATAGCATGCGAGAATTTGCGATCGAGGATGTAAACAAATGCAACCAGCTCTGGCTTTCTGTGACTCCACATGAGCGGATCGTGGCTTCACGGAATCACGGCATGTGGACAAGGGGATCCACCAGACGCCAAATTTGGTGGGGTTATATAATAATGCAACAAATTACATGTAGGGATCACACTTAGCCTCCCACGCTCGAAGGAAGTCGGAGGGGGAGGATGAGGGTTTCCAATAGGAGAAAGAGAGTGGGGGTTTTGAAACCGAGCGATGATGGAGGCGCGGAACTAATAAATTTTGGAGTAAATGCCCATTAATTCGTAAAAACGTCATATCCAGAACAGTGATGCCCCTGGGTATTTATACTCCATACGCGGGGGCAGTGTGAATTTACATTAGGGCTAAATGCACCAAGCTTGGGGGAACGACGGTAACTCTACACATCCCAGCCAACCACTCTTGATGATGTCGCTGCTGATGTCGTCACCGGGCTCCCGCCACCCTCGCACTGATCCATCATGAAGACGTCGGAGGAGTCCCCTTCCCCGAGCACGGCTGCGTGGCCTCCTCCGGTGGCGAAGTGAGTTCGTGTGCCACACCCTCGCTCCGCATGCGATCCATGAGGTTGCCACAGGCGAGGGTCCTAGCAAAACCTGTCTGGTTTCAGTCGGGGCGAGGTGAGGTCGAGGGTCTTCCCCCCCCCCCCCACCAACAATACACTATTGCAAAGAGGATTTTTGGAGGCAGGTGTTTTTTACTTTTGGAGGTTGGCAAGTTGTCCGACTTGAACCAATCATCATTGGTTGATTAACAGATGTAGATATCTTAAAAACAGATGCAGAAACACAAGTCTGGTGGATCACCACCCTCCATTTAAAGAGGTTTGATATAAGGGACGAGATGGAGAGCATTTGGATCCATGGGCCCACTCCAACAACTATAAATAGTGATACCCCTCACTCCAAAGCATAAGAGGAACACCACTTGAAGTATGTAGAGAGCTCCACTTGTCTTAGTGCTAGTAGGATAGTCTAGTGTTAGGAGTTAGAGTGAGTAGCGAGTGGATTTGCACAGCCGCCATTCTCAACCATACCCCATCGCTGGATATGTACAGTTGTCGCAACCCTCTTTACCGTTTCCTGCGTGGATTTGCAAGCAGAAAGAGGTTGAGAGAGAGCAATAGAGAGGGAGAGGGAGCGGGATCTCAATGTCAATCTCTCCCGCCACATTGCCTGCACCCGACCGCTGGACATGCAACACAACTCACAAG
Organism: Saccharum hybrid cultivar R570; assembly: GCA_038087645.1. NCBI lineage: Eukaryota > Viridiplantae > Streptophyta > Magnoliopsida > Poales > Poaceae > Saccharum > Saccharum hybrid cultivar. The sequence continues at coordinate 4,328,891 of JAQSUU010000671.1, read as the reverse complement.
ATAAGAGGAGTAGTAGAAGCACTCAACTATCACAACTAGGGCACACTGTCACAATGCTAACTAACAACAACAGAAAAGAGTGGCAACACCACGATAACCTAGTGGAGCAGCACCAATGGCTCAATAATCCTCCTCATCATCCGCATTGTTGTTTTCCTCCTCCTCCTCCTACTCCTCCTCCTCATTGTCTCGTCCTCTTCATCAACCTCATCATCGTCATTATTGTCGTCATTCTCCTTCTCCTTCTCATCATCGCCCTCATCATCATTATTCTCCTTGTCATCGATGTCCTCCTCCTCGGTGTCATCGTCGTCATCCTACTCTTTCTCTTCATCATCATGCTTGTCATTGTCATGCTCCAACTCCTTAGCATCCTTCTCATCCTCATCACCATCCTTCTTTTGCTTCTCTTCTTCCTCTTTTTCTCTAGCTTGGGAGCCCCAATGAGAGCATTGAGGGCATTCTCAAGCTCCTGTGGATCTCGAAAGAGATGTCACCTACTTTCTTCTTCTTGATGTAGGCGAGGGCATCATCCTTCATTTCCTTAAGCTGAGCCACATCGTCTATCAAAAGTTCACATTAATGAGCTAGATGCAGCAGTAGTTTGTATTGTTCATATACTACCCACAAATCAGTTCACTTATGCTGAATTTGGGTATAAACCCAACATTGATAGCGCTTTGCAAGTTTGGACTTGAGATGGTGCATCTTGTTCACCATTGCCGCCAAGCTACTATAGTTTGACAGAGACTTGTTGTAGCCCATGACCTCACCGACAACGCTATCAACGTCGCCTGTCAGTTTGTACGAGTAGAATCCCTCAACTATAAAAAAAAAGTGAAAATCCATGAGTAATTTTTCTTTGAACTGATCACATCCTTCATTCAAAGATAATTAAAGGTGAAAACTCACATAACAGTCTTCCATCAAAAATCTCGCCTTTGAGAATGTCATTTTTTCCAACCATTTCAGGAATTTCACTGGAGCTAGTTTCCTCAACTTCTTCATCAGATTCTTCTGAGAAAGAAGAGTCAGATGCAGTAGGGGTTGCAAAGACCAATAGGACAAATCTTAAAACATAAAACCAAAACAACAGCAACAGATACCTCATCTACAATGAGGATGAAACTAGCAATGGGATAATGCATGAAAGTGGCAACAAGATGTGCATTTAGAAGAAGCACTTCATTATACAAAAACAAAAAAATGACAAAATAGCAACCACAAAATCACAAAATAACATAAAGATACATTACATAAACATAAAGATTACACAAAATGACAAAATAACAAAAGCAGCCACTGATCTAAAGGCATTAGTAGCAACCACAAAATGACAAAATACCATGTAAATACATTATAGAAACATAAAGATAAAATACACAAGATGACAAAATAACAAAGACAGCCACAAATCTAAAGTTTAGCATTAGCAGCACTAAAAAATCAATTTGATATCTCACCAGTCTCAGTGTTAACCCTTCCCCCCGAAGAAAACACCACACCTCCAGTTGCTTCTTAATGGTGGTTGGGGGAGTGGTTCTTCTTGGAAAACAATAGCATAAGCATCACTATAAATTTTCAAAAATTTACTCCATCTGCTAGCTTTGGAGTGTTTGGTTTGGGGTATCAATCCATTCTATATTGGATGATGCAAAAGGGATCGATCCTCAAATTTAGAAGAATTATCACATATATCTAGTAAACAAAATAAGTAAGAATAAATAAGTTTTAAATAGCAAGTTCGAAGAAGTGCAGAAGGTAGGGCAGAACTGTAGCCTACGGATCTGGAAACTGTAGTCTACGGATCGAGAAATAGATACCCACATCCTCCTAGATTGCCTCAAACTCGATCACATCCTTGTCGGCCATATGGCTCGAGCAGAAGAACCGAATTAGCTAGTGAGGTTAGGATGAGGCTATGGAGGGGGTCGAGTAGACTTGAGTCGATCAAGGGGCTACCTTTTGGTTGCTCTGCTATGGCGAGACAATTAGGGGCTTTATGTGGAGGAGTACAATGAGCGAGGTGGTTTGGAAGCTACATGCCAATGGCATTATGCATGGTCAATCCCCATTGCCACATATTCCCAATTGGCTAAAGAGATATGAAAATGATAAAGACAAGTTATGGAGATAATTAATTGGTTTCAAATATAATACTAGTAGTCAAATTATCTTCCGGTCTAGAACTAAAGGAGCTTTTATGTTTGGGCTATTGTTGAGAAAAGGTTTGTTTATGGAGGATAATTGGTTAGGCTCTTCTAGTCTTTATATTCAATTTTCGAAGCTCTATATAATTGCTACTAAAGGAAATTTCAGTGCCATTTAGGGAAGGAAATTTGAACTTGGTGCGGCATAAGGAAGTTCAAATTTTTCGGTGCCAAATACGGAATATTTGTTTCGGTGCCAAATAGATAATTCTCTCTTTCATTTTTCTAGGTTTTTCTCTCATCGATTACAAAGTACACAGGGACCTCCAAATTACGTCTACATGTAGACAATTTTAACAAGGGATTCTAAACAAAGTTTCTTAACAGTGGATATAATGAATTAAGTTTCAATTTGAAATTAAATTTAAAATCATTTAGCTTGTTTTGAACTATTTTAATTTTAATTTCGTAATTTTGAGCATGTCTCTCGTTAAAGAACTTTAGAATTTCATCTAAGCACATACATAAAGAACATAAAAATTTATTACTTTTTCCGAATCATAAATGTAGATAAAAACGAATTTGCTATCGAGGATGAGCTGTGACTCCGCATGATCAGACCAGGGCTTCACGGCATCTGCAATTCGGCATGTGCCATGTGGAGCAGGGGATCCGCCCGTGGATATTCGTTGGCCTCCTTGTAGCACTAGCATCCCGCCGGCCGCCGTCGCACGGGCAACTTGATTGGACGGTCTCATGCTCGTGCCGTCTCGTCTCCCCAGGGCCCAGGGCCATCCCACGCCGGGACACGACTCGGCGGTGTTGGGCTTAACTGTGAGGTTCTCCTTTCGTGGGCATCATTTGGACTTGGCGAGGCCCATTGAGGCTCCTTGAAAGCCCAGTGGGGATCCAGACATCACCACCTTACGTTTCTCGGTTTCTGTAAGCCCAGACGTCCCGGTCAATGAATATATTTACACACCAGTAATAATCGGAATGATTATTTTTTTAATTAAATTGGACGAACGAAACCCCCTAGCAGCACAAACAACGTGCAGGACCAAAGCTAGCTAGCTACTTCTTCTTCGCAGGCATGGCCGCCCCGTCGGCAATGGCGATGCTCTCCTTCTTCTCGCCCTCGTCGTCGAGCTAGCTCCTCGGCCACGAGCTTTGACTCGGCGTAGCCCTTGGCGGAGGATGTCGGCGTGTCCCGGTCGTCGGACCTCTTCATGCTGGCGGCGATGCTGGCATGGATGGCGCGGCGGAAGCCCGGACGCAGGCGGTCGATGGATTCGGGGAAGTCGCGTAAGGGCCGACTAGCTAGGCCGCTCGTGCTTGAGATGAAATCGATGATCTCCTGGTGCACCCTCACCAGCCTCGCTCGTCCTCCTCTTCCTCGTCGTCGTCGTGGTCTCCATCTCTCGATGATCTATGCTAACTCTAGCTAGGGTACGTTGCCTTCCGATCCGACTGCAGAGACGAGGTATATATGGGCATATGTATGGCACCAAAAACCAACGAGGGTCCGGACAACAACCCACATGCATTTTTCGCTGGACGTACAAGAGGACAACAAGGACGTACGGGACTCCTTCATGCATTTTTCATTGCTTACCATGCATGGTGCATGATGCCTTCATGCATTTTTTACTGCTTCTTACTCGGTCGTCTAGCCTTCATGCATTTTTTCTCATCATGCCAATCGATCGGAAGGAAGAAAGCTCGGTCGATCGGGAGATTTCGTGTCAGGACTCAGTGCGTGGTTGGGCCGGGCTCGACAGGCCGGCTAGCAGGACCAATGCGGCATTGCGATGCAGTTAAGCCCAAAACTGACTTGCGTTGAGCGGACTCGGCCTGCATATCGATTGTGAGAGGAAAAAGGAAGAAAAGGGAAAGTGCAGTGCAGTGCTCTACTAGGATCGTCGGCGATGTGAAGTCCGACGTCTCTACTTTGACCGACGACTATGATCTTAAAATCTATCTTTACATTTATATAAAAAAATATCTTTACATTACTTTTTAAAAAATTCGTGGAAAAATTTATTACCTAACATATCAACTCTTGTTTCATCCTTTTTGCTACATCATGAATCTATATTTAGCTTTCAACCTTCCATATTATTAGTTGTTGTAATTTTTTATCCAGATTTTAATTTTAAACACTAGTCCTTCTTGAATAATATATATTATTCAAAATTTTCCTTTTACATTTCATTCAAAAAAGTTTGTTTAGCCAAAATTATAAACTTCTTATTCTTATCTAAAGTAACAACACTTACAAAATTTATTGTCATCAGGTATTGATTTACATTGAATTGTTAATGTCGTTGGTATGTGGTTTGTTAAGGCAACAATTTTCCACTACTAACAAAATATTAAATTAATATTTATCCTAATGTAAGTATGTTTACTTCTACCACATGACACATACCATTTTATGCTTACTATTAATGGTGGTACAAATATGCAATTTACTAGTATATATATTGTACTTTAATAGCTTATATTGGCATATCTATATCTATATCTATATCTCTTATAAAGACAAACACCACTAGCAATTTATCTTGCCATACAAAGTGTCCATATCAGCATCCACTAGAACATTCCACTAGCACATTAATTCAACTATCTCGCCATGCAGAGTGTCCACATCAGCTTCCACTAACACATCCAACTAACACATGTCATTATATCTTCATTCAAGCTATTCACATTAGCAAACCACATCATTTACTAACATATATTTAGTTATCCACATCAGAATGTTAAAAATCATTCACTAACACATATTATGATATTTATTTAATCATATTAGTAAATATAAGTAGTATAATTTCATTAGCAATTCCCGCAGCAACGCGCGGAGCGTTCTTTTAGTTTATATATAGATTTGAGGGATATGTTAGTTTATTGTTTATAATGGTAGATTTGGGTAAAGATAGATTCAGTGTCTCTTATTGGCAATGATGATTAGAGTACCAAATTAGAGGTAAAATATTTGCAGTTTTGTGAGAACTTCTTGTAACACCCTGGTGTTACTAGCTTACTTAGCACACGATTAAGGCCTAAAAGAAATTGATAAAACAAGTTCTAGGGCTTTAAAAATTTAGTCACACATGAAATGATAAGGTGAATTCGTGTCTTACTTTTGCGAATAAAATAGTCAAATGAGTATTGCTAATTGACGTGCTTTGGTGCTTATAAACGATTAAAATAATATTGGTGAACAAAAGTTGTGTAGGGATTATTTTGGAAAAGGGTGAAGAAAGTGCGTAAAACGTCTTATAGAAATTGAGTAAATAAATAACGCATGACTTGTTTTGTTGCTAGGCATGAAAAACAATTGTTATAAACAGAAATAAAATACCGCTTGTATGTGGCACTTGATAAAATTTGAAGTGCAAATCTAGTAGATAAAAATGAAACTTTTGTTCCGATAAAAAAATAGCATAACTGGTAGCTCAAGAATTGATTTGGAATTGGGTTTCAGCTCCTAGAACTATAATGACCAAGTCTGAAAACCTAATGGCAATGCCGCTTTGGCATTTAAATTTTGATTAAAATTCGTAAACACTAGATCTATGTTTTTGCACCGTTAATTGCACCATTGCGAGTACTTTAGCACGGTGTAGTTCGTAGGGTGGAGTGATGTTGCGTGGTTACTCCAAAAATGGCCTGAAGTTCCTTAGAACGAGCTGTAACTTTGTGGTCGGCGCTCTGTTCGCGAGTCAGCATCAGCACGACGAACCTACCTTGGCGTCTCTCCATCTTTCTCTCGGATCGTCCTCTGGTCATGAGCCTTGCTTCGCTAGTTAGCTGCTAGCATCAGTTATAGATTAGCGAAAGTAGTTACGTCATGATCGTGATACTTTGTAGTTGTGGTTCGCTTTAAAAACTGTGCAGGTCACCGTTTTGGCGTTTGGTCATGTGGGCGCGATCACCACGCGTGCGGACGCTGCTGGCTCCGAGCTCAGGCCGCGACAGGCCGGTTGCAGCTGGTCGGTGCGCGCCCGGTGATACCGCACCGCGTTTTGCCTTGCGTGGCTAGCCTGGTTAGCTGCGGCCGGGTCCCGGCTGTTGCCCCGCGTGCTCGCCACGTTTGGTCGACTGGCCACCCCTGCCGTGCGTATCACGCCGCACTTCCCCGCCTCGTCAATAGCAACGTGTTTGCTCAACCGCCAACCGGAGCCGCCCACTTTGACTACCGAGCCTGCTCCTGTTCGTCCTCCGGTGCGCGTGCTCGTGTCGTCGCTAACGACCGAAGTCACCCTTCTTAACTGCTCGCCCGTCGCATGTGCCCTCCACAGCCGCAGCAGTCCCCGTTTCGCCGTGCATGGTGCGTTGTTGTTCAATTGCTTGCACCTACAAGTAGCCTGACCAGCCAGTTAGCTCCCCGCACCGAATCGAAGCCAACCTTGCGCCACTGGCCACCAAATTGGCGTTTCTCTCACCGCGTGCACAGGCACCATGGGCGCAGAGCCAAGCGTTATAGCCACCACCGCTCTCTGCCCTCTCCACTCCAGACGGCCACTCCGGCACCTCACTTGCACCAAGCCACGTCCGACGCGCTTTGCTCTGGGCCCCTCTGCGTCGTCAGCCTCGTTTCCTTGGCCGCCGCCGCCGCTGACCTTCCGGCTGCCATGGCCAGGACACCTCAGTCCACCGTTGGCCAAGTCGCGCCCCTCTACGGGTGCGCGCTGGCCCAGTCATGCTCGGGCGCTGCCCATCGTCGTCGGCTCGCTCCCACGCTGGCCGAATCCACAGCTCTGAGCCCCATCCCCTGCCTGCTCTGTACGAAGGAAGAAGAGAAGGGAAGAAATTGGATTCTCGGGTCCAGATGCAAAGTCAGTGACTCAGGTAAATAGTGCTTTGTGGAACTACGGAATTCCTTGAGAGCGCAGGGTCTCTTTTGCATTTCTGGCGCGCACAGTGGGCTAGTTGGGCCGGCCTACTGGCGCCTGGCCCTGTCTCGCGCGGGCCACATTCGGGTGCTAGGCCGAATAGTGGGCGCCGGCCCATTCCTTTAAAAGTGTAGTTTCTAATTGTTTTTTTTCCTTTTTCTTTGTGCTAGGAACTTGTAAATTCAATATCTAAATGTATAGAAGTCCAAAAATTGTAAAACCAATTTCGTTAGTTTCCTAAAATCATGATCTAGCTGCTAGAATATTTTGTTCACATGTAATTATAGTATTTGTAGGAGTTCTATAATTAAACGAAGATGCTTAGTGTCTTATGATATGAACTTGTACGAATTTTTGTGGCAATACAGTGATAGCATTAGCCAGGAAAATTTTACAATAGCTTTATAATATTATTATCTACTCTTTGTAATTTTTGTAGTTCTAAAATAATTAGTTGTTAGAATAGCTAATGAGCCCTAGTTCAAATATTTATTAAATTGATAAAAGGAATAAAGCAACGCTGTGGGTTCGTGTAACTAAAATGCGTGTTGGAAAAATACTATCTTATTCGATAACATGGGTGAGTAACCTAGTACGTTAAGCAGGGGCGGATCCAAAGGGGGGGCTGGGGGGGGCTCCAGCCCCCCCTAATGGCTCGATTTCAAGGCTAATCACTGTAGCAAAAGCGTGATTTCACCATTAAATCTTCATGCAAATCAACATCACCATTGTTTTAGCCCCCCCTTATCCCGCATCGTGCATCCGCCACTGACGTTAAGTAGCTCGTAGCTTGCGAAGCGTACCGTGCTCTCATCCTTCCAATTAGCGTGTCTATTTACGTCTTTGCGTTGCATCCGCAAATTTCATAATAGGAACGATGATGGATCAACCGGAGGACTTGGCGTTAACCTAAAAGATGGTGCCTTGGTGAACGTGCCCCGGAGATGGCATACTAACATTTGGTTATATGTTTACCGAGGCAAGCCCCGGTGCATAACCTCTATTATTCTATACTTTATTTATGCTTGTGCATTAAGTTTTAAGGAGTTGAATGAAACCACTTGCATATATATATTCTGATCCCATGAGTCTTACTAGTATGACAAGATCGTGTAGATTGCTATGCTAGAGGACTCCGGTAGAAGTCGAGTGATTGCCTGTCACTCGCGAGAGATAGGAAATATATTATTGTTACTATTATCATGTTACTATCACATGAATTATATATGGATAATAATTGGAGACCGGGCGGGACTGTACTTGGAATTTGATATGGACTTGGTTGGGCAATCCGAGCGAGGCTCTGGTTACATTTGTCCCGCCTGTGTCGATTAAGGACCGTTCGTTGCATTTGGATGGTTGTCAGGTCACAGATCTCCTTATCCCGAGCATATACTAGCGGATGGGGGCTAGAAAGACTTGTTATTCTCTTGTCATGGGTTTCGGCTCCATCCGGACCAACTGAAGGTGGATTATATATGGGTATTAGGAGGTCTAAGCACCGCGAGAGGGCGGGGGCTTGGAGTCCCAGTATGGGCGGGGACTCGGTTCTCTTGACAGGAGGATAATGGGTTGGTCCCGTTTGTAACTCGGTATGGGCGGGACGTGTGTTTTTTGGGGTACCCAGCTGGGCTACATTGATTCGCGAATCGCCGCATAAGCGGTCCGATATGACTTGATCCGGGCACCGTAGTAAGAAATGAAAGATGAAAGATGAAAGATGGAAAAATGGTTCTGATGGCTCAACCTTTGCTTGAAAGTAGAACAGGTTCTTACCTAGAATGGTTGGTTAATGAACTACCGATGACTGCTAATAAAAATTAAATATAAGGATGCACCTTTAGTAATGCTTCCTGCAGTTGCAATAACCCACAAGCAAGATAGCCTTGTATATCCTTGGAGTCTTTTTTTCCTTCTGACGGGTAAGTCTTGCGGAGTACAATTGAGTACTCAGGGTTTGTTCTACCCTGTTGCAGGTGACAGGTGTTCTTGAAGATGACATTTGTGTGTGGAAACCTCCTGGTGGGCTCAGTGAGGATTTTCTTTACGTTGCGAATGTAGAGTTGATTTATAACTCTCACCAAAAATGTTTTATAAGGGAAAGATTTACCACCTGTTATCATTTCCCATATATAAATGTTTATCATGATAAGATTTAACTCATCATTAAATGGTTTTATTTCCACTGAACTCTGATAACATTTTATTTTTCGCTGTTATAATTAAACAATGGATTACCCTGATGTTGTACTAAAAGTGATGTAAGAAATGGTAAAGATGTTGTAAGCTTTATCTCTCATTTATGATCCTAAGGTAAAAAAAATGTGGATTTTCGAGTTCTCCCTCGGGTGTGCTCGATGGAATCGTAGAATTTAGTGCACTCTCTTGAGTACTTAGTGTCTAATGGAAGACAAGTACTCTTGGGAGGGCATTAGATTAGGCGATTCTACCACAGGTGGTATCAGAGCATAAATGAGTAAATGAAGCTTCAAAACCCTTTTCTAAATTAAAATTTGACAACACATTTTTGCAAAAAGATAGAGCGTTTGCATACGAAGTTATATAAGTAGCCCTATTACTATAGTTAAGTATTCGGAATAGGTTTAAGTAGGCTTTCATCTGGTGAACTAACTGGTGCATAGCGTGCGGTCCTAAAGTCAGGCGCGTTGTTACTGCTATAGTCTTTGTGCCAGTATTATCTTGCAGGTGCCCTGTTCGTAGGTACCACGCGTCCTTGTCCAGGAATTACTACTGCACTGTGGCTTCGGGCATCGCATTCGCTCATGCTTCACGACTGTCGGGGCTTACGTCTTATGCACTCCTCTCTGCACCCTTATCGGACCTCTGCCCTTCAACCGTGCTAGTCTTTATGGCCTCGGACACCGCTCGCCTCGTGTGCGTAAAATCCCTGCTATTTTACTTTACTGATCCTCGTGCATGGCTCGAGGGTGGTCTGTGCCAGGACCACTGCCCGCTCTGCCTTTATAAAGGGGGCAAGCCCAGCCACTTGGTGTCACCACTCAGTGCATTCCCGCTCGCTTAGCCCTTTTCTCTTGAGCAAGTTTCTCCTCAAGCCTTCCTTGCAACCTCCCCACCCACCTAGGATGGCAGGAGTTTGGGTTAGCAGCTACTGCCTGAACACCGAGGGTTTCCCCAAAATCCTGTATGCCACCCTGCAAAAGCTTGGAGTCAAGGATCGTCCCGAGTATGAGGGCCATGAGTACATGAAGCATGGCACTGAGTGATGTCAGGTCACCGTCTACATTGGCAAGAGTGAGGAGTTTCCCGACATCATTGAAGCCTAGAATGTGACCGCAACTGGGTTTCGCTTCGGCGACACCTACCAAGTTGTGGCCCGCAAAGCCTTACGACATCTATGCCAGATCTATGAGCAGCCCATTGCTCATACCCCCATGCGGTTCTTTCCACCCTTGGACAAGAATCGGCGGGTATGGAGGGCTCGTATAGAGGCCTTGCAGGGTCGGGACGTGCAAGAGGACAACCCGATCGTGGTGCACCTGACCACGTACTTGCTTGCCTTGGATGAGCAGTATGACCGGCAGGCCTCGGAGCTGAGGGAGTGTCTCCGTCGAGCTGAGGAAGCTGAGATCTTCTCTAGGATGCTCGAAGTGCAGCTTACTGAAGCTCACGCCAATGTAGCAGCTGCAGAGAGTCGAGAGACTGCCATGGCGGAAGCACTCAAGGTGGACGAAGAGCGACATGCCCAAGAGCTGGAGGATGCCTATCTCGTCACCAGGGCCAAGCGTAGGATGCTGGCCACGGAAAGGCAGGAACCCTTGATCTTGGAGGGAATTCCTGTCCATCCACTGGAGAGAAGGAGAACTGGTATTGCAGCACCTCCACCCACGGAAGCCTCGGAAGTAGAGTCATTGTCTTCCCTCACCCAGCCACCATCACAAGAAGGAGCAGACCCTCAACCTAGTGTGGCAGAAGAACCCCAAGAGCCCAGGAAGGAAGCCGTTTGGGCCGACGAAGTAGATTAGTTGTCCTAAGGGAGTTGTAACCGTCGCTAGTGGTGCTTTTCATCGCTGTCCTCCAGTGTTGTAACCTTTCTGTTGTCTTTTGTTCGTCGTTGTTAAGATCGTCTGGTTGTAGGATGCAATGATGTGTCGCGTGTGGGAGAGTGAATGCCTGTATGTTGCACCCGTGTAAGGCCGTTGGTAATGAGTATTTGCTTTATCTGTTGTGTTTGTTATGTTGATTTTCCTTAGACCTCGTTCGATTCGCTTAGGGTTCTTGAGATGACAATAAGCAGGTTACAAGGGGAACAACTATTCTGATGCAGCAGATCGGCCGTGATTGGAAAATAGAGGACATTGTATCACAAATTGTGGATGTCCCAGCAGAACACTTGAATTCCCTTGATTTAAATCTGCCTTGGGATTTACTTTACTTGTTCCTTATTTTGAAAGGAACCCTTGTTGCCTGATTTTTTTTCCTTGCAATACTTTTCTAATTCTATGGTCTACGACCCCACTGCCTTTACTGTGAGTAAGTTGGTAATAGTTGCCTGGTTAATAGCTTATGGTGCCGCGACGGAACCGAGGGCCACCGGTGGATCACGACCACATGGTTGTGCCGCTTGGCGCGCGCTGGTATCGAGGTTGTTGACCAAGTGCTTTTACCAAGTTACACCGCAGTACCGCTCTTGCTACAAATATTCTCCTTGGTAAGAATATCCGTGTGTTCAAACGGGAAATCCACAACGAGTTGATGTAGCGGTGCTCTACCCAAGTAACAGGGGTAACACAGTTTTGAAGGAAGGAAAAGAAGAAAGAGAAAACCAACAGGAAAGTTAGCCGCACGTAGGTCAGAGAAAATGCATTGCCCGACTTGACGTCGTTCCTGTGACCGGTTTGGTCACGCTATGCATGCTGGGTCGTTGTCACTGCGTGCCCTACGGACGCCGTCTGTGGTGGGGCCCACGTGTGCCGCTCCCGTGTGGCCGCGGCGTTGTGCCGTACTCGCCTCGTCTTGTCACATAGTACGCCCCTCTGTTCCCGGCACCCGTGTCGGCTCTCGAATCTCGCCCTTGTCCCCGTACCGGACCGCCCCTCTTTCTTTTCCTTTGGGGCCCCGTTGCTCGCATGCCTCCTTGTTGAGCAAACCCCATCCCCTCCTTTCTCCTTTTCCCACTCAAGCTCGCACAGGGAGCGCACCATGGTTGATGCTCTCCCCACCTCGTGACCCTCCCCCAGTGATTCCCCTCTACGCCGCCTCCACTTCCGATGCACTGCACCACCACCTCCGTCCACCAAGCTTTTATAATTCCACCTTGCTTGTTTCTCCTCCATTCCACCCAAGATCCGGAGTTGAGCTCATAAAATCGATCCCCTCCGCCCATGCTCGGGTGGGAGAAGCTCGGGAGGCAGGCAGGAAGGAAGTAGTTGGGGCAGAGCTACGAGATCCAACCGTTGCTCGCAGATCTAGGGTCACCAATCAGAGGTGATGATGTAACTTGAGAAGAAGAAGGGATCTGGTTTCCGTTGGAAAAGTTCAAGTTCATCCCTAGTTAGTTTAGGTTTTAGAGTTTGCGATGATCTTTGTACCAGTCTCCAATTTCTGGCTTTGTTGGGCATACGCCATGTTCTGGATAATCGTTTTCCTATTGCTCTTTCACTGTCCCCGTCTTCGTCGGTTTCTAGAGAGGTTGTGAGTTGTATTAGATTTGTTCTTAGCCGTGTTATCTCTAGATACCGTAGTGGTTTGGTGTTCGAAGTCGTGTAACCTTTCGTGTAATTTCAGATCTATGAGATGCAATCACGTTTCCCTCTTTTGATTCTTGTTCCGGATCTCGGGACGAGATCCTTTTTAAGGGGGGAAGGATGTAACACCCTGGTGTTACTAGCTTACTTAGCACACGATTAAGGCCTAAAAGAAATTGATAAAACAATTTCTAGGGCTTTAAAAATTTAGTCACACATGAAATGATAAGGTGAATTCGTGTCTTACTTTTGCGAATAAAATAGTCAAATGAGTATTGCTAATTGATGTGCTTTGGTGCTTATAAACGATTAAAATAATATAGGTGAACAAAAGTTGTGTAGGGATTATTTTGGAAAAGGGTGAAGAAAGTGCGTAAAACGTCTTATAGAAATTGAGTAAATAAATAACGCATGACTTGTTTTGTTGCTAGGCATGAAAAACAATTGTTATAAACAGAAATAAAATACCGCTTGTATGTGGCGCTTGATAAAATTTGAAGTGCAAATCTAGTAGATAAAAATGAAACTTTTGTTCCGATATATAAATAGCATAACTGGTAGCTCAAGAATTGATTTGGAATTGGGTTTCAGCTCCTAGAACTATAATGACCAAGTCTGAAAACCTAATGGCAATGCCGCTTTGGCATTTAAATTTTGATTAAAATTCGTAAACACTAGATCTATGTTTTTGCACCGTTAATTGCACCATTGCGAGTACTTTAGCATGATGTAGTTCGTAGGGTGGAGTGATGTTGCGTGGTTACTCCAAAAATGGCCTGAAGTTCCTTAGAACGAGCTGTAACTTTGTGGTCGGCGCTCTGTTCGCGAGTCAGCATCAGCACGACGAACCTACCTTGGCGTCTCTCCATCTTTCTCTCGGATCGTCCTCTGGTCATGAGCCTTGCTTCGCTAGTTAGCTGCTAGCATTAGTTATAGATTAGCGAAAGTAGTTACGTCATGATCGTGATGCTTTGTAGTTGTGGTTCGCTTTAAAAACTGTGCAGGTCACCGTTTTGGCCGATTGGTCGCGTGGGCGCGATCACCACGCGCGCGGACGCTGCTGGCTCCGAGCTCAGGCCGCGGCAGGCCGTTGCCGCTGGTCGGTGCGCGCCCGGTGATACCGCACCGCGTTTTGCCTTGCGTGGCTAGCCTGGTTAGCTGCGGCCGGGTCCCGGCTGTTGCCCCGCGTGCTCGCCACGTTTGGTCGACTGGACACCCCTGCCGTGCGCATCACGCCGCACTTCCCCGCCTCGTCAATAGCAACGTGTTTGCTCAACCACCAACCGGAGCCGCCCACTTTGACTACCGAGCCTGCTCCTGTTCGTCCTCCGGTGCGCGTGCTCGTGTCGTCGCTAACGACCGAAGTCGCCCTTCTTAACTGCTCGCCCGTCGCATGTGCCCTCCACAGCCGCAGCAGTCCCCGTTTTGCCGTGCACGGTGCGTTGTTGTTCAATTGCTTGCACCTACAAGTAGCCTGACCAGCCAGTTAGCTCCCCGCACCGAATCGAAGCCAACCTTGCGCCACTGTCCGCCAAATTGGCGTTTCTCTCACCGCGTGCACAGGCACCATGGGCGCAGAGCCAAGCGTTATAGCCACCACCGCTCTCTGTCCTCCTCCACTCCAGACGGCCACTCCGGCACCTCACCTGCACCAAGCCACGTCCGACGCGCTTTGCTCTGGGGCCCCTCTGCGTCGTCGGCCTTGTTTCCTTGGCCGCCGCCGCCGCTGACCTTCCGGCTGCCGTGGCCAGGCCACCTCAGTCCACCGTTGGCCAAGCCGCGCCCCTCTACGGGTGCGCGCTGGCCCAGTCATGCTCGGGCGCTGCCCATCGCCGTCGGCTCGCTCCCACGCTGGCCGAATCCACAGCTCCGAGCCCCATCCCCTGCCTGCTCTGTACGAAGGAAGAAGAGAAGAGAAGAAATTGGATTCTCGGGTCCAGATGAAAAGTCAGTGACTCAGGTAAATAGTGCTTTGTGGTACTACGGAATTCCTTGAGAGCGCAGGGTCTCTTTTGCATTTCTGGCGCGCGCAGTGGGCTAGTTGGGCCGGCCTACTGGCGCCTGGCCCCGTCTCGCGCGGGCCACATTCGGGTGCTAGGCCGAATAGTGGGCGCCGGCCCATTCCTTTAAAAGTGTAGTTTCTAATTGTTTTTTTTCCTTTTTCTTTGTGCTAGGAACTTGTAAATTCAATATCTAAATGTATAGAAGTCCAAAAATTGTAAAACCAATTTCGTTAGTTTCCTAAAATCATGATCTAGCTGCTAGAATATTTTGTTCACATGTAATTATAGTATTTGTAGGAGTTCTATAATTAAACGAAGATGCTTAGTGTCTTATGATATGAACTTGTACGAATTTTTGTGGCAATACGGTGATAGCATTAGCCTGGAAAATTTTACAATAGCTTTATAATATTATTAGCTACTCTTTGTAATTTTTGTAGTTCTAAAATAATTAGTTGTTAGAATAGCTAATGAGCCCTAGTTCAAATATTTATTAAATTGATAAAAGGAATAAAGCAACGCTGTGGGTTCGTGTAAATAAAATGCGTGTTGGAAAAATACTGTCTTATTCGATAACATGGGTGAGTAACCTAGTACGTTAAGTAGCTCGTAGCTTGCGAAGCGTACCGTGCTCTCATCCTTCCAATTAGCGTGTCTATTTACGTCTTTGCGTTGCATCCGCAAATTTCATAATAGGAACGATGATGGATCAACCGGAGGACTTGGCGTTAACCTAAAAGATGGTGCCTTGGTGAACGTGCCCCGGAGATGGCATACTAACATTTGGTTATATGTTTACCCAGGCAAGCCCGGTGCATAACCTCTATTATTCTACACTTTATTTATGCTTGTGCATTAAGTTTTAAGGAGTTGAATGAAACCACTTGCATATATATATCCTGATCTCATGAGTCTTACTAGTATGACAGGATCGTGTAGATTGCTATGCTACAGGACTCTGGTAGAAGTCGAGTGATTGCCTGTCACTCGCGAGAGATAGGAAATATATTATTGTTACTATTATCATGTTACTATCACATGGATTATATATGGATAATAATTGAAGACCGGGCGGGACTGTACTTGGAATTTGATATGGACTTGGTTGGGCAATCCGAGCGAGGCTCTGGTTGCATTTGTCCCGCCTGTGTCGATTAAGGACCGTTCGTTGCATTTGGATGGTTGTCAGGTCACAGATCTCCTTATCCCGAGCATATACTAGCGGATGGGAGCTAGAAAGACTTGTTATTCTCTTGTCATGGGTTTTGGCTCCATCCAGACCAACTGAAGGTGGATTATATATGGGTATTAGGAGGTCTAAGCACCGCGAGAGGGCGGGGGCTTGGAGTCCCAGTATGGGCGGGGACTCGGTTCTCTTGACAGGAGGATAATGGGTTGGTCCCGTTTGTAACTCGGTATGGGCAGGACGTGTGTTTTTTGGGGTACCCAGCTGGGCTACATTGATTCGCGAATCGCCGCATAAGCGGTCCGATATGACTTGATCCGGGCACCGTAGTAAGAAATGAAAGATGAAAGATGAAAGATGGAAAAATGGTTCTGATGGCTCAACCTTTGCTTGAAAGTAGAACAGGTTCTTACCTAGAATGGTTGGTTAATGAACTACCGATGACTGCTAATAAAAATTAAATATAAGGATGCACCTTTAGTAATGCTTCCTGCAGTTGCAATAACCCACAAGCAAGATAGCCTTGTATATCCTTGGAGTCTTTTTTTCCTTCTGACGGGTAAGTCTTGCGGAGTACAATTGAGTACTCAGGGTTTGTTCTACCCTGTTGCAGGTGACAGGTGTTCTT
Organism: Saccharum hybrid cultivar R570; assembly: GCA_038087645.1. Taxonomy (NCBI): domain Eukaryota; kingdom Viridiplantae; phylum Streptophyta; class Magnoliopsida; order Poales; family Poaceae; genus Saccharum; species Saccharum hybrid cultivar. The sequence continues at coordinate 4,312,294 of JAQSUU010000671.1, read as the reverse complement.
GAAGATGACATTTGTGTGTGGAAACCTCCTGGTGGGCTCAGTGAGGATTTTCTTTACATTGCGAATGTAGAGTTGATTTATAACTCTCACCAAAAATGTTTTATAAGGGAAAGATTTACCACCTGTTATCATTTCCCATATATAAATGTTTATCATGATAAGATTTAACTCATCATTAAATGGTTTTATTTCCACTGAACTCTGATAACATTTTTTACCCTGATGTTGTACTAAAAGTGATGTAAGAAATGGTAAAGATGTTGTAAGCTTTATCTCTCATTTATGATCCTGAGGTAAAAAAAAATGGATTTTCGAGTTCTCCCTCGGGTGTGCTCGACGGAATCGCAGAATTTAGTGCACTTTCTTGAGTACTTAGTGTCTAATGGAAGACAAGTACTCTTGGGAGGGCATTAGATTAGGCGATTCTGCCACACTTCTGGGATTTGCCATTTTTTCTAGCACGTCTCGTGAGGATTAATGCGGGTGTTTCTCCATTATTAGATGCTAACTAGTAACATATTAAGATTAGTACTGGATTAGACAACCATAAAGTTTGTTGACGGACATTTACATCCAGAAAATGGACTTCACTCTAGGAAAATATTTTTCGGGGTTTAACTGATACCATGAGTGCATGAGTGAAAGGACCTCTAGCTAAGTTGGTTAGGTAGATTGATTAGTACTCTTCATCAGGTCCTGAGTTCAACTGAAGAGTGAATTTTAGGCTGGCGTTAAAAAAATCTCTTATCGTCCTATGCCAAAGCACAGGTCTAAGGTCCTGGATGAGACAAAAGGTCGTTCTCATATGGGCTACGATACCGTTGTGTGTCGATGGGAAGGCGCACTTCACTCAGAAATTAAAGTACTCATCATCAGATTATGGGCGTTCTGTCATTCATTTCAGTTCTGCAATGTTGCTATCATGTGCAGTGTACCTTAACACATAAGGCTATCCGCACCGTACCACTCTCTAAACACACCTCTAAAAGAATATTCCGTCCTAGTCATCTAGGATTCTCACCTGTATACCAACTCCTCTCGCACCCATATTTACTCTATATCATACTCTATATCAACAACCATTTCATATCCTCTCTCCTCTCTCTTTCTCTCTCCTCCCTCATCTCCCTTTCTCTCTCCTTCTCTTTTACAGGCGCGCACAGGCAAACTCTACCTCTGGTGTGTTACTGTAGCAAACGTTACTGTAGCGATTGCTTTAGCGTTGCGCGGTGCGGCGCGTTGTTCGCTTTATTTACCGTTCAGTCTGCTTTACCGAACGCGGGTGCGGACAGCCTAAGTCATAATAAGGCACCACACCACAAGTCCACGATGGATGGAGAGCGTGCATGCAATGCACGCATACATATGTATATCTATATTCGCTCTTGATCCATACAGTATATATGTACCAAAGTCTTCTCCTAGTGGCTACTGCAATCATGTGACAATACAGATCGTCGTTGTCACGTAGCTAGCTAGCTGTATAGGCATGCACATCAGGAGATGGCGATGAGATTGTTTCCCCAACCGAATCCAATCCAAACAGCAAGAATTCCAATAAGCAACTAATAGTGGTTGCATACATGATGAGCAAGTCAATGGCGGATTGGTGATGCTATCATCTCTTTGATCTCCACCAAGCTAAGCAAACGAAAACAGAAGTCCTCTCTAGTACTGGCTCAAGCTGAGTACGTCTCTTTCAACTTTTACCACTCCTTCATTTTTCAAATTGAACAAACAAAAGAAAAACGTAACAAAGCCAATGAACCACTTCCGTGGATTTTTTTAAAGTTTGTGGACCTATATGACATACCCTTACAAGTTTGAGAGACCACTCCTTCATTTTTCAAATTGAACAAACAAAAGAAAAACGTAACAAAGCCAATGAACCACTTCCGTGGATTTTTCAAAGTCTGTGGACCTATATGACATACCCTTACAAGTTTGAGAGCTGCTGGTGTATTTAACTCTATTTAAAATGCTTATGAGACTAAAACATATTATATTATTATAAGACAAATTAAGGGTCAAAATTGATTTTATATATGACTATTCCCTAATCAAAATACGCTGATTATTCACCATGCATCAATATCAAATGCTTACAACTCTTAATTTTTTTCCATTCATGCATTCGTACTACAACGAATCACATGCTTTGATCGATCATTGAACACACGAGGGTCAACAATTAAGGTGATGGGATCGAAGAAAGGATTGATTAATTAATGAACTATTTTTTTTACCTAGCTACGTCATGCATTCATGCATAAAAGAAATCTGAGATTGTTTACGTCAGAAATGATGCAATGACATATGCATTCATGCATTCGCATACTATATTATATTCATGCACATATGATAATCTTGTTAATTTGATGATGATTTAGGGGGTGTTTAGTTGGCCGCCATCACCGGCCACACTCCAGTGAACTACAGTAAAGGCTGCCGCACCATCTTAAGTGTGTTTGGTTGCTCATTCAAGTTTGGTACGTCGGACATCTTTCTACAACTTGTCAGTAAGAATTCTCGCCACATGTGTGGCAGAAGAATTTGCAGCCACAGCCTCTTGCGCCGCCGCAGACTTTGGCCTTTGGCGTGGCTCGCTACGGCCGGGAACACAGTCCCTTAATAACGTGAATGGACGGCAAAATTAAGGAGAACAAGCAGCGAATGTACGTGGTTTATATACAACCAAGCCGCCCAAACCGCCGCCCAATGCGTCACAACACACGTACAGCAGCTATGTATATCTTATTCTTGCTACGACATCACGACTAGTTAGATCGTGATGCATGCATGCAAACTAAACCCTGATGCATCATATATACTCTACTCCCTCCTCCCTCCGTCCCAAAAAGAGTAACGTTTTTTACTTTCAGACATCGTGTTTGACCGTTCGTTTTATTCAAAAAATTTGTGTAAATTGTAAAATAAATATACCATTATTAAAGTATCTCTAATGATAAAATGAATCATAACAAAATATATGATGTTTATATATAAAAAATTGAATAAGACGAATGGTCAAACAAGATGTTTGAAAGTAAAAAACGACACTTTTTTTTGGGACAGAGGGAGCAGTTAACAAAGATCTTTTTTAAGGTCTTAATAACAATGATCGTTGACAAGTGTTGAGTGCAGAGAGAGGGAGCCCATATTAGGAGCACAAGTTACTGAGCTCTTATTATAGATCACAGGTGTAAGTACATCTGTGTTTAAATCAATCTTTCAATTTTAACTTTGATTACCAATTAATGAAAACATATTACCTTGACATAACATAAATACTAGTTTTCATATGAATATAGGAATGCTAGTCATAATTTGTCAACCTATATAAGTTTTTGGATCGAAATTGATTATCAACGTTGAAAATGTTTGACTTGCAGTAAACCTAACTACTACCTCCAGTAGTCCCAGATACTTGACGAATTCTAAATGTTTTTACAATGTAAATCTATACATATATCTTACATGTTTCCAAACTAAATAATTCAAAGTTCATCGATGTTTTGAGTTTTTTTTATGATTTGACCAAATATCTTATCCATTTTTTAATGACTAGATGGAGTAGATGTTATATTCATCATCGCAATTTGCATGATATTCTTTTTCGGGATAGGTTTTGACTTGCGAACATGAAATGGATCCCTCAAAACTTGCAATTGCAAGTGTGGCTATCATAACCCATCCGAATGAGAGTACTGGTGGCAGTCGTCGTCGTCGTCGTCATGGATTGGGCGATATGGGCTGCCTGCAAGGACGTCTTGTCTCTTGTCCCTGTTTCGGATCACTTAGAGCATGTACAATAATTGATTTATAGTCAAGTTAGTCAGTATTTTTGCTGATGTGCAAGAGAGAGAAGAAAAAAGAGAAGAGAGCTTGGCTCTCATGCAAACAACAAGCTGGACACGGAACCATAGACATATGTGGGCTCAGACAAAAGTGTATGTAAGAAGGAATAGAAAAGAGAAAGTAAGACATGGTACCACATAATAATAAAATTTTTTTCTAAAACTAAATAGGAGATAATTATTATATAACTTGATCTTATGACTTAACTTATAGCCGAGCACTGCCTCCATTATTAACCGTGCTCTGAGGGCGTCCGGCGACGGCTGACTCGGATTTCATCCGATGCGGAGGAGAGAGAAACCGAAATTTGTCCTCGGTAGCAACGAAAGAATCACCCATCTATTTGTTTCTACCGAGGCAGGCTTGCTTTCTTCTCTGCCATTTCCTTCCCCAGTTCTTCTCTCTCTTGTTCGGTAGTACTTTCTCCGTCCGTAAAAATATGCAACTGTAAGTTGCGTGTTAAAAAAAGAAAAATAATCAAGTTTAATTAAGTTTATAGTGAATAATATTTTATATTTATGTCTCCAAATCAATTTATTATGAAAATATATTTCATAATTAATTTAATGATATTTATTTAATATCATAAACATTAATACTTTTTATTTATAATTGGTCAAAGCTAAGATACTAAAAACGTAACACTATACTAAGGCTCCGTTCAGCTGGAATTATAAGCCGGCTGAAAAACACCGTTGACTAATTTTTTGTGAGAGAAAAATACTGTTCTGGCTGAAAAAACAAGCCGAATAAAACGAATTATAAGCCAGATGAACGGGGCCTAAAATTGCATGTTTTCCACGGAGGGAGTACTTGCCAGCGGCTGCGACCTTTGTCCAGCCACGCCGACGGCGACCTCTGTACCAGCCGCGTCGTTGACCTCCACCCAAGCCGCGCCTGCGAGCAGCACCCCTGATTGCGTCCAGCGGCAAGCGAACTAGGTCCAGACCGTGCCAGCGAGCTCCGTACCAGCCGCAGTGTCGATCTCCATCCAAGCCACTCCAGCGAGCAGCACCTCGGTTGCGTCCTCCGGAAAGCGAACTAGATCCAGGTCATGCCGGCGAGCTCCGTACCAGCTGCGGCGTCGACCTCCATCCAAGCCACGCCCCCGAGCAGCACCCCCGGTTGCGGCCTGCGGCAAGCGAGCTACGTCCAAGCCCTGCCTGCGAGCTCCACTCCGGTGAGCTCGAGCTCTGATTCCGGTGCAAAGGTCCAGGCCGTGCCGGCTAGCTCCACTCCGGTGAGCTTGAGCTCCGATTCTGGCGGAGGTTGTGGACAAGATGCGCAAATGGAGAGAGAGAGGGGGACGGATGAGTTCGGAAAGGTGAAAAAACTGACATGTGGGACCTAAGTTCTTTGGAAAATGTGTAGCTGTTTGAGGAATTAATTTGTATGCTATCTCTAAAGATGACGTGGAGACCAAATAGCTAGCAAACTAGCTCTATTGCTGTAGACGCCCTTAGAGCTACTTGCAGTTAGTAACTTAAACTCGATCAAACTTTAGATAATTTTGACATAGGACAAATCAGGAGTTCTTATATCTTGGCCTCTGGGGACACGGGGAATAGTTTAAAATTTTTGCAATGGGGTGTGAGAGCTCTGTTGATTGTTCTATCAAAATGTATACCAAATTTCGGATTGATATCGATGGTGAAAGTTAGAAAAGATTTGACTTGCAACAAACCTAGCTCGTTCGATGCACTTGTTCATGCGCCATCGCAATTTGTATGGTATTCTTCTTGTGGCTAGCTTTTTTTGACTTGCATTGTGCACGAGATGGACCCATCAACCTTGCGGTTGCAATTGCAAGTGTGGGTGGGTGTGGCTATCGATCATCCAGCAGCCCAACGCGATCAGTAGTGGTCGTCGCCGTCATCATGGATCAGGCGATCGATGTGGGCTACTAGTAGCTAGCTGCAGGGACGTCTTGTCTCTTGTTGTACCTGCACTTGCATGCCCATTCGATTCCTAGTCCTCGTTTAGATTGCAAATTGGAATGTTGAAAAGCACTGTAGCATTTTGTTTGTATTCGGTAAATATTGTTCAATTATGGACTAATTAGGCTCAAAAGATTCGTCTCATGATTTACAACCAAACTGTGCAATTAGTTTTTTTTACCTACATTTACTATTTCATGCATGAGTCCAAAGATTGATGTGATGGAAAGAGAGTGAAAAAATTTTAACTTTTGAGGTGCATCTAAACAAGGCCCTACTCTCTATCGCATGCTTCAGCTGACTAGCTTTTGATCTGGACCACACCAATAACAGTTAGCCAACCATCCATTTGCTCTGACCCTGACCAAAAGTGGCTGCCTCTAGTCCCTTCTTCTCTGCATTGCTGCTATACGGCCGTCCCAATTGTTCATTCAGAATTTCAGGTCAAAATGCCAGACACTAACACACTCCATCAAACTTTAATTCATTAGGATCGACATGTGCTAGCTACTCACATTTTTTTTTATATTAGATAATAATGAAAATGAATCCGGCTTCGTCTTTGGTGTGTCCAAGAGAATCAAACCATTTATATATTTATATATATACTAAAAAATGTATAAAAAACAACAAATTATGTTTTGCTATACATTTAAATATACATTATGTGTCTTGATAGTAAAAGCAATGGTTCTAAAGAAGCCAAAACGTTTTATAAATTTGGAACGAAGAGATCGAGTACATAACAGACGTCTCTGTCACTGCAAATAGTAATTCTCTTTATGATTCTGTAACTTTGTTTTGTGGTGTATGGGTGAGCGTGGTCCCACTGCACACGGACAAACAAATCGACCGAGCATTTGCGTGACACAAGTTGGCCGGCCATCCAAAATGTGCGTGGTCGGTGACAAGAACTATACATAAAATACTATGTATGTGTATATGGCAGACCAGCAGGTTGAAAATAATGGGATCAGACTCAGAGCCACTCCATGTGCAGGGGTACAGAATCGGACGAAGCTTAGCTAGCTTAAATTAGTGGTCGGTCTTTGTTTAAACAAGTCAGAGCAAAGTGTAAGTGTGCGAGCCACACATATTTGGCCATATGGGGTCTGTCGATGAACCAACAAATGGGTGGGCATGCAAGAGCTAGAGCTCAGAAGTCAGAATGGACATGGATTGAGGGGTGCAACATCATTGCAGTGCATACCAACTTAACAATTGCTGTTCAGCTTCTGATGGCCACACATGCATATATTGATGTACTCTCCGATCCAACTCTCGCTTTTTAACGAGGCAGTAATAAATCTTAAGTTTGACAAAACGTTAACAAATATACTGATATTTGTAAAGCATAAAAAGTATTATCAGATTTATAATTTATGTTTATAATAAATCTGTTTGAAGATACTAATATTTATAAATCTTAAAAAATATTGACTTAATTTCAAACCCAGATGTTGGGGGGAACGCCCTCCGCGCGACACCCTACCTCCACCTCGGCCTGAGCAGGACCCTCACCTGTTTCTAGGCCCACAACATCACTGGGCGAAGGCAAGCCTCGCCGCCGCCGAGGACCCTCGTCCAGGGCAAGCGCCAGCCTCGCCCTGATGGGTGCAGGCATCGGGACACCTTCATTGACTTACCACAGAGTTACCCTTGCGAACACCCCCGCGAGGGATACTTTGACCCTCTGTTTCTACAGGACTAAGCACCGTCTATGAGATCATGGATGGCGGAAGGGAACCCTCGTGACGCCCATTCAATCGTTGTCTAAAGGAAGACAGAGAATCGTGGTCCCCTCAAGCAGAGCTCCCGACGGCGTTAGGAGAGTGGTCCAATGACCATAATATCCCCGCACCAATATAATAAGAAGACCCCCGGTCGGTCTAGGGGCAACTATAATTTTCTTTTGTCCATGGTATGACTAATTATAGATACCCGGGAAACATTCTGTAACGTATGATAAATTAATAGATGTTTACTCATGAATTAATTATGTCCCCGTTTCGTCCTGCGTAATATTACCTTCGCTCCCTTCCTCCGCTCTCCTCTCTTGTGGGGCACACTCGGCCTCCTCCACTCTAGTCCTTGGCGAGGGTAGGAGGCAAACCGAAGCCCCCGCAGTTGGAGCCATCCATGGGGATCTCACCATACCACCTGCCAAATCAAACATGGCCCGCAAACACAACCAGAGCCACCACGCCACCTATGTATTACCGAACCTAGACTCCTCCCTACACCACCACCGCTGGTCCCCCTTCTTCTCCTCATGTGGTAGCCTCGTCAGTGGTATGGAGGAACAGGAACCCTGTTTCATCTAGTATAGTCATGGTACTTAGAGTTTAGATTTAATAAACTATACCTTATGGGCTACCGGTAGACATCATCTTTGTCGATTGTGAATGTTAGGCATTTTTCATGTTCTTTTTTAATTTTTTGAAGGCTTGATATGATTGGTGGGGATGGTTTTTTTTGCGAGAATTGATGGGGACGGTTATGTTCCTTGTTTGTATCTTTGTATCACCGACTTACTAGATTTTGATCCCGTGATGACTGAGAAGTTATTTGGACTCCCAGTTTCAGCATGGCTAGTACTAGTGGTGCCAGCTGATGGTCTCTTGATCATCTTCGACGATGAGACTGCCGACATTGCTCTTTCAATAATGTGTTAGCGCAAGGGAAGTTCCATGGTGTTGGATCATACGGCCTTTTTCAAGGTTGAGGTTTGTCGTTGTGGATGATGGTAGGGGATGTTTCACGAGAGGTCATTGGTTTCGCTGACAAGGAAATGGATTAGATATGTTGTACGCTAGTGTATCTCTTTGTTGTTGTTCAGAAACTATTTAATATATATATCACTGTTCTCTGAATTCGTTTCCCTTAAAATTATAAATGTTCGTTGTTAGGCCAGACAGACATGCTGCATGCGTGTAAGATGTGACGACGATATATGACCCCATGACCATTGACCAACCAAAGTAAAGCAAGTTACTTGCGTACGTTGTCTCTCCTCTGTAATGTAACAACTATACACCACCAATTTTTCTAGGAAAAAATAAAACATATATATGCCCGCACCACCTTTTGCTATACATACCTAGATCCATATCTATCTACGTATTATCTGTCGTGCTTGCTTACACACACTATATATCTACGGAGTACTAGCTAGCTATCTTGGCACACTTGGTGACTTGTCTCGATGCGAGCAAATCTCATTTGGATTTGCACGCATGCTGCATGGCTGCTGGCCGGGTCTTCGTCTCTTGGCAGGTCTAGCTGTCGTCGGCGTCCCGGCGCGCGCGTGTCGCCTCCGGATGCCAACGCCGCCAGGGGCCAACGATTAATTTAAAAAAAAAAACAAAAAAGACATCTGTTTTGAATTATTGGTTTATTGGTCTTTACAGATATATATGTTTAGCTTTTGTTATTGGATGTGCTAACGCCCGGACGTCCCATGGGATTGAATCCCATCGGACGCCCTCCGTCCCGCGGCCCCGCCCCCGCCCCCGCCCCCGCCGCCCGAACGGAACAAAAAAAGGAAAACCACACGGGAAACCGCCCTACCCTGTGTCCCGCCCCCAGCACGCGCGGTCGCGTCCGTATCCGGCGCCGGGAAGGGAAAAAAAAGGGCGCCGCGCCTGGTTGGGGTCTCCCGGTTGGGGGACCAGGGGACGTTGGGGGTCGGGGTGGGACGCCGCGATGGAGGTGGGCAGGGCGCCGCTAGTTGCAACATCGAGAGAAACATGTTGCAACATTGGGAAAAACATGTTGCAACATGGAAAAAGACATATTGCAACATTCTTAAAAAATCGACTGTTGCAACAACATAAATCGACTGTTGCAACATCTTAAAATCGACTATTGCAACATCCAAAAAAACATGTTGCAACATAAAAGAAAATCATATTGCAACATCTTAAAAACCACTGTTTCAACATCCTAAAATGACTATTGCAACATCCAGAAAAACACATGTTGCAACATAAGAAAACACATATTGAAACATCTTAAATCGACTGTTACAACATCTTAAAACGACTAGTGTAACATACAGAAAAACATTGTTGCAACAACTCAAAAACAATAGTTGCAACATTCAGAATAGGCTATTGCAACACCGCAAAACACAAGGGGTTGGGGGCGCCGTCGGGGATGCAGATCGAGCCGCCTCCATGGATGGGATGGGGGATGGGCCGCCGTCGCCTGCTGGTGGAGGAGACCACCACGCGCGCTGGATCCACATCGTGCTCCATGGATCCACCACAGGGGAGGCCAGTGCTCCATGGATCCACCACGGGGGAGGCCACCATGGCCGCCATCGAGGTTGGGGAGGACGCGCTTGGGTGGAGGAGGCACGTCGAGCTCAAGCTCCCCCTGGGTGGATGGGCGGCGCCGCTGTGGTGAGAGAAGGAGATGCCTAGGTGGGGGAGGAGGAAGGTGCTGGGGTACAGAAGCCACCGGCGGCGGCGGGGGAGGCAGCCATGGCCATGCTCAGTTGTGGGGGGGGGGAGCAGCCGGAGTGAGAGTAGATGAGGGAGGAGGATGCGCGTCGGCGAGTGGCCTAGGCGGGGGTGGCACCGGCGAGCTGAGCAGGGGCATGCGCTTAGGCAGGGGACACATGGCTTGGCGCGGGGCGGCGCCGCGAGCGGCTTGGGAGGCAGCGCGCGGCGAGCATCTCGGGCGCTCCCGCTCCGTGGGGTGAAGAGGATAAGAATGCAGAAGAGAGCGAATGGGGATAAGACGAAGGGAAGGAGTGGAGGAGAGGCAGCCACGTCCGTCCGGAAGGAAACACGCGTCCGGAAGCCAGACGTACAGCATTTCCGTTTTGTTATCCACTTATATGATGGCTAGATTTCATTTATATCTAAATAAATACTACATATAGTAAAGACCATGTATATAAAAAAAATCAAGCGGTTTTTATATAATTTAGAGAGAGAGAGAGGGAGTGCATTTTTTCTTCAGATATACAGATGACGGTATAAAGTGGCTTGTATGCACGCATGTACATATATACTTAGCGATCAGAATGTTCACGGATCACAGTCGTACTGATCATGCAACAATATTATTAAGTCTTGTAAATCTTTTTTTCTCGACAATTTTTTCTATCAACTTTGATGCATTCAACAAGAAGACAAATATTAGTTGAATGCATCAAAGTTGAAAGAAAACAAGAAGACAAATATTAGTTGAATGCAAGAAGACAAATATTATTAAGTTGAATGCTCCCCCTTTTTAATTTTCTCAGAAGCCAGTAGGATCACTACGTCTACAAGACGGATGAGCAAACTTCACCGTCGGTCCCTGAGCTTGGCCGGCGGTGTTATCCAGGTACCTGAACTTCTAAAGTGATATCTGTGGGTCTTTAAACTTGGCAGACGGTGTCATCCAGGTCTCTGAACTTTTAAGGTGATCATAGCACGTCTCTAAATTTGGCCGGCGGTATCATCCTGGTCTCTGAACTTTCAAGGTAATCAGCGTAGGTCCCTAAACTTGGCAAACGGTATCATTATTGTCCAAATATGGTCTAACCTACTCTATAAGCTGGCATGGCACGCTGACTGTAAGTTAGACGTGGATCCAATATGTGTCAATTAATCAATCATTATTTATATAATATTTATCATAAAAATATAAATTATATAAAATAATTTACATCAGCAAAAAATAAATTAAAGTATTAAAATAATTTACAACAACAAATATATTAGGTTTAAACTAAAATAGAAAAAAACTAAAATTAATTTAATTTTTATATAGTATTAAAATAATATTAAAATTCCTATAGTATTAAAAGTTTTCTGTATTAAAGTTACTTCTAATTTTAGTATTATTTTAAAAAGTTTTAATAGTAGGATTATAGAAGTAACTTTTCTCTATTATTAATAGTATACTACTTTTAATAGTAGTATTATAGTATTAGAATTTTAAATAATAGTATTATAGTATTAAAAGTTTTAATAATAATAATGTTATAATATATTAATAACAGAGAAAAATTACTCCTATAATACTACTATTAAAACTTTTAAAATAACACTAAAATTAGAATTAACTTTTAATAGAGAAAACTTTTAATACTATAGGTAACTTTTAATATTACATTTGGATAGGGATGACACCACGACCTGCGGTGATCACCTTGAAAGTTCAGGGACTAGGATGACACCATGAGCCAAGTTTAGGGACCTGTGATGATCACATTAAAAGTTTAGGAATCTAGATAACACCGTTTGTCAAGTTTAGGAACCCACATATATCACTTTAGAAGTTCAGGGACCTGAATGACACCGCTGACCAAGTTCAGGGGCCGACGATGAATTTTGCTTTATATCAAAATTGCATACTTATCTCTCTATATACAGCTTCCTTGTGGGAAATGCTCTAGCTAGTAGCAGGTACAGTGACGCCTGCAGTTTCTATTCTGTGATATACGATCAAATACGTACGTGGAAAGTGCAAATTAGGTGCATGTCAAACGGGTCATCAGAGTCCACTAGTATTTCTTAGGACATAAGGTAGATCTATAGGCTATGTATAGCCATTTGCGTTTGTTTCTTCTCCTCCATTTTTTTTTGGCAGCATGCAATGCAAACACCCATCAATCCATCATCATATCCGTTTCTCTTATTGATGATCATCCACACATATGATGCTGCATGCCACTCGTTGCCATCACACCAAGCCAGCCACCACCTCCCTTAAAACTGAACACGCATCTAACATGAACAAGAAATTAGCCGCAAAAAGAAGATAGATATATATACTATTTCTCCATCCTTAAAATGATGTAATTCTTAGTTTAGTCAAAGTCAGACTATTTAAAATTCGATTAAGTTATAGAAAATATATCTTATGACGGATCTAATAATGTTTTTTAATATAATAAGTACCAGTATCTTTTTTTATCTAAATCGGGTCAAACTTCGTCTGATTCAGCACTATTCTAATATTTTATTATTTTTATGGAGGAAGCATAAAATAAAATAAAAAACATTTGCTACCCAACAGTGACGAAGGTACAAATCAGCACATATCTTTCCAAAGTCCAACATCCAAATAAAGCGCACATAGTCCCAGAAGCAACACCACAAAAAAATCACGTCATATCCCTTGGCTTTTGTACAAACGTTCAATTCATATCCACAGGCAGACCTGCATGCATATGTAGCTTGGTGTGTACACTAGCGCTAGTGCGCATTGACTTTTGGGGCAGGCAGCGTCACGACTCACGCTCGCTGCAGTTGACATCGCTGCACCACGCAAAAATGGGTGGGGTACACGGCGTGGGGGCCCCCGAAAATTCAACGGCACCACCACAAGGGTGGGGGTGTGTGCCGTCGCTTTCCGTGGTTTTATGGATTGATTTTCTGACCGCCGAAAATGGAGGCAGGATGCTTTTATATTGCTTGCATAAAGTGGTGATGGGGATAATTATTAATCAATTAGAGGTGGTCAAGTACTCAAGTTATTATGGAAAATCAGTTTCGTGTACCGGCTCGCATCACATATGCGTGTGAAACATGTGGTGCGGAGAGAAGATGATGGCGATTTTTAACTTCCACGCGGATAGAATCAAGCAAGAATATCTTGCTATACGCGTGATGCATGTGCAAAAAAAAAAAACTTTATGATATATATTTCTTCGTGCATACGCACCTAGTTTAATTGTGCTACAATGATATAATTATACGCAATAGTCTGTTTGTCGATGCCTATGTCAAATAAAATAATAAAACATGGATTTTGTATTATATATAATATATGTATTATTTTATTTAGAATTACATAGTACAACGCAAATGTTTTCACAACACGCACGCACATTCACCCCTATAAACACACGTACGCAAGCGTTACCCCTATGAGCACTTCTGAAAGACTGAGCCGGCAAATTTCGAGATTCACGAAGTCACCACTGGCGCCTTGTTGTCGACGGGGACGTCGCCTACCACTGAAAGCGTAGCGCCGTTACAAATTCAGGAAAAATACGAGAATCCGTGCCAAGTTGAGGACTTAAACCCGAATAGACAGGTTATTATTAATAACATGCACGCCTAGAAAAAAAAACACTCGCATATAGACTTGTGACTTTTTAAAAAAAAATACCTACAAAAGCTAGAGTAGACATGACGCTTTAATTTGTTACAAAAGATAGATTTATATGATATAAGTACATATATATTTTATCTCAACCTCGAAGAGAAAGATATAATTAATGCAAGAGCCAAGAGATTATATTTTGCGTGCTCGCAACCACGATCGATTTTGTGCACAGTTGGCATTGCTTGTGAGCCGTGGCCTCCTCGTACGTGCGTGCACTTGGGGATGGACTGCAATTGGAATTGGAATAGTTCCCACGCAGACACAGCCTGCCATGGAATTGCTTGCAGTGCTAGCTGGTCGCAGGCATATTCTCTCCACCTCTCTAGCTAGCTGGCCATATCCATATGCACCAAGCCATGAGAAATTCTTCTGCATATTTGCACATGCCTTGCCATCCTAGCATCTATCTATCTATTGCGTCAATGGACTAGCCCATGCATGCACATAGAAACTTTATATATACGACCTCCTATATTTTATTTTATCTTTCTTTTTTCACAATTGCTAATTCACTGAAAATTCCTTAAAAATTCGCTGGAAATTGAACTTAAATATATAGTTAACTAATGCTAACGAAAATGAAGGTTAACTTTTCACCCAGTACTTTTGTTTGCAAGATCGTTATTAGACCGTGAGGTGCACATAATCCATGCATGCTCTCACATGGACCCCAAGAGCAAGGTAATAAATAGCGGTGGTAGCGGCCGCAATTGCACCCGCAATAGCGGTAGCGGTCCATTGCCGCTACCGCTATGAGGTAGCGCTCTGAACTTTGCATATTGGAACTTTGCGGCCGCAATTTTGAATAGCGGTCCGATATTGCTGCCGCAATTGCGCGTAGCAGGCCGCAATAGCATGGAAGCAAATATCCCTAATTAGTCCACCCCACTATGACCCACACCTCAAATTCAAATACTCACGCATCGGCTGTGAAACTTAAAATTATTCATGATATATGCACTTCAAATTATTTATACTCATTATTCATGATATATGTACTTAAAATTATATGAGACTATCGGGGTGCCGTTATTGGAACTTATCGTCCGCAATATCGCCCGCTATCCGCAATCCGCTACCTTGACGTCAATCCGCTACCAACCCGCTATACGCTATTTAGTACCTTGCCCAAGAGCCAGAGAGTAATCATTCCAGGGTCAGGTCAATCCACGCGTGTCCACCCAAAACTTGTGTTGTTAGTTTAATGGCTCGGCAAGATCACGATCAAGGAGTAGTAGTACAACACAAGCACATACCAGACACGCTTTTGCTTTGAATAATGGCTGGACATTTGTCTGGCTCTTTTGTATGGACACACTTTGCAGAGCCATGATTACATACATAACCGAGGAACAAGTGCACATAATATATAGTTTTAATCGTGTGATGACCTTGCCCCTGGCCTTTTGTCTTGTTCCAATGGTCTTCTTTTTGTTCCTTGACCCGGTGGTTATGTGCACCCCTATGTAGCTTAGTTGTATCTGCAAATACTAGATAGTTTGTGTGCATATTGTATAACTGCTCAATCAGTTCTCCGATCCTATTCTATATTCTCGATAATTCTATTATTTGCAAATTTGTTAAGCCTATAACTACTTCCCCTCGAAAATACAACTCTGCTCTTCCTAGCGTTTCAATATGTCAGTGTGCACGGACTAAATCATTGCTCAAAAGTACATAGCATTTATTTGTGAGTAATATAAAGCTTTATTTTTCTTGCAAAAAAATATTGTCACTATTAAGATTACAATATATTGTATTCATTTTATATGAATAAATTAAGCATGCATTTTTAGAAGAAATCAGGGCGTTTGTTCGTTGTTCCTTGTAAGTTAAGCCCATCATACATATCGATATGTGGATTCTACCTGTCTACGGAGTAGGCAGCTACATGGTGCATGTAGTGGAAGGTAAGAAAACAAAGAAATACATGAACTATTTCATTACCAATTGAAACAAGAAAACATGTTATCTGGGAGCATTAGTAAAGCTATAAAATAGATATTCAAGGTAATTGATGGATATTTCTGTTTTTTATATTTTTTTTGTAACATCCAATTTTGTTCCAAATATGATGGCCTCATTCGGCTGGCTGGTGGCTGAAATAATGTGAGAGAAAAGCACTGCTGGCTGAGCCGAACGAGGCCAATATCAATTCTAGACCATGGCTGGATAAAGCGATAATGGAGGTTCGAGTTTTCCTCCCGCTCACATCAAATCATATATAATGGGAAGCGGCTATTACACGCACGTGCATGCGTTAGCCTTACAGCACGCACACTCTAAAAATGAAAATAAAAAAGTACAATTTTTGTTCTGGGAAAGTAGTCGTCCGCGTGCGCGCGCGAAGAGCTACTGAGGCAGGCCACTGCTCGCTTCGAGCCTTCCCCTCCCCCGTTTCTCCCTTATTTGCATTTCCCTATTAGCAAACAACACAGAGCGTAAAAAATAGCAGAATTACACAAATGGTCACAAAAAATTGAACCAACCAGATTTTATACTATAAACATTTCAGTTCTTTTGCATCACCTAATAAGCACATCTGATCCTAAATGTAAGCAATTCAGTTCTTTTGCATAAACAATTCAGTTATTTTGCATAAGCAATTAAATAGTACTACAGTTCCTATTCCATAGCATATCTCATACTAACTGATAAAAGCAGATCTGATCATAACTTGGACATGCTAATGACTACTGCACATCTTACTACCAGATGTTGTTCTTATTAGTACATGGATATATGTTTTATGCACCACTCCTATATATATACATGTTGCTACATTAAAACTTTCTTTTGCTAGATGTTGCACATGGTTACTCCTATGGATGTAATAATATGCTCATTTTGATCCTTGATGGTCTCACACCTGCAATTTTATAGAAGCACAAGATAAGCACATAGATGATAGTGAGAACAGAGGAAAAAATATTTAAATCAACTGAGTTGAGGACGACAAAGCCTAAAAAATTCAACTTTCTTCAAAAAGTTCTTTAGTGAGGTCATAGGCACATTTTCAGTGTTGACACACATAATTGCTACCATGATGCTAATAACTTGCCTGACTAATTGTATTAATTTGCTTACCGGAATACTAATAAATTGCCTGACTAATAACTCAGTTGTTTCGCATGTTTAGGATAATAAAGTAGTGTCCTACTTGTGTTGCAGATTTTCTATCTCCAAACATTTGGAGCACAGGGGACATCACCTATGTTGGGTTGGTTATTATCGATGCATGTCACTGAGGAAGAAAAAACCATGTACGGTGATCTCTAAACACATGTGAAGATATGAACTTACCATATGACGATGGTCTAGATGGTTATATTTAGACCAAAATACACGTGAGATCTCTGTCCTAGCTAGGTCGCCCTCCTGGATGAAAGTCTGCAAAAAAAACAGCAGCAAAACTGCGTTAACAAAATTAAGAAAATTGCTAATGAAAATATGAAAAATTATTTGATACTGAAAAAAGAATTACTTATGTATAGATTTACAGTACAAAAATAATAGAGGCTGCCAGCTGCTAGCTAGCAAAAACATTAGAGGTTGCCAACTAAACTGTAACCTGATTGAAAGTAACCATTATGCTCTTAACACTAGGCGTTGCTAGCTAGCTATTCATAGAAGCAGTGTAAGGAACGTCACATGCAGGTGGTGTGCAAGGGGCTGCTGCCCAGCCAGAAGGCAAAAAGAGAGAAAGAGGGGGCATAAAAATAAAATAAAGTTACAATATTAGTACTAGGCGTTGCCGATGTGGCTTTCAACATTAGTGTATGCTGATGCTATGTTTTTCAGTGGAAAAGCAAAGCTGCTGTGTTGCTGCTATATTTCTCAGTGAAAGAGCAAGCTCAGCATTACATTGGCAAAATGACATTGGCATGGCAGCGCAAAACAAACAGCAGCAAAAGGAGAGACATGTTAAAAATTAACTCCAATTAAAGTTGCTAAAGCCTGAACAGTGGGAGGACAACAACAAGTGTAGGGGGCATGGGCCTCTGAATTAGTGGGAGCTATCCAAGTGTAGGGACATAGGGCCTCTAAAAATATGTTCTGAATGAAAGTGCCAGCCGGCGACTAACAACCTCAATTGGTGATAAGCAGGTTACTGCTGGGTAATGAAGTAGTGGATTACATTTCCTTAGGCAGTTTAAGTATCATTCGTTAGGCAATAATGTCTTCCTAAATTGGCAATTTATGTATTCTAAAAAAGCAAGTATAGTGTCTATGTATTCTAAATTGGCAGTTTAAGAGATGGACATAGCCAGTATAACAACTGCAGCAGCAACAGGACGTCAGACCAGCCTGTAAAGTGTTGAAGGTGTTGAATTAGATTTGTAGAGCTATATGTCAGCAAGACAACGATGATTGAAAGGCAAACAAATCAAACACCAATGCCACAGCTAACCAGTCATCGATTTTACATACATAGCTTCAGATCCTAGACTACTACTAGACCCTCCTGCCCTGGACAGACGCATGAAAACAGATATCCCTATAATGTGATCAGTTGGAGAAGCACATATTCAATGCGCCAACATTATGATAAACTCCAGGCAAACCATTGCAAAACTGAGATAAAAAAACAAATTACTCAAAACAAACTGAAAAATGTTCCCCATTATTCCGGTCGTAATAAGTTGTCAGGTTCATCGAAAATTCCTAGTCCTGCAGCCAAGTTAGCTACTGTCCCGCAAAAATAATATGTATAGACAAATAGCATTGGCATTCATCTATAGTTTGATTACTTCATGAACAAATGTTCCAGAAAAATTATATATGAACCAGCTATCATCTCACGAAATAGTAAGGTTTCAGAATGGATTATCAGGTCCAGGATGGACACACTGACGTAGTAACACTATGCATCTCAAATACACTTAGTTTCAGCCCTTTGAAACACATCAAGTAAAGAAAATAAACCATATCTAGGATCAGGTCATGCATCTTGTTCCTAGTGCTAAATTGAAAAACAAGGCAGTGAAGATCTAAATATCCTGATCAGCTGTGCTACACAGCGCTGTGGTTGCGCCTGGCAGCACATAAAAAAATATAACTGAAGCTCGAGATAGTGGTTGCTGTGCTAGGGGCAAACCTGCAGCTGTTGCGGAAGTGCTCCTGCACAGCGCTCAGCTAATGGCGAAGGCAAGCGGTCACGACGGGAGCAGATCTCCTTGGTGATTTCTGCATGCTGCTCACCACCGCTTCTTTCCTTGGCCTCTTCCTTGCCAGCACCCGCCACCCACTGCACGGGCACAAGCTCGCCGAGATCCGCCTCGACTCCATTCCCACCCTCGCATGGGGCACGGAGGCAGTCGTGCCGTTGCGTTCGCAGGGAAGGGCAGACGCAGCGCGGCCAGGCAGGATGGACGGGGTCGCGCCGAGGCGAGACGAACGGAGGCGCAGATCCGAGGCACAGATAGCAAAAATAGGACACGTTAGGGTTGGGGAGCTCGGTTTCGCGCAGCAGGAAGGGGAAACGAAGGCACGGGCAAACGAACCTGGCGGGTGCTCGTCACCGGCGAGCGTCCAAGGGCCCGGTGAAGCCCCTCGGTACCTACGGTCGAAGATGAGGCGGAGTACCTGAAGGTGCGTCGGCAGCAAGTTGTCGCAGGCGCCATGCCCGGGGCCAGATCTGTCAGATCCACCATGGCTGGGGCCCGATCCGCCATGGCCAGGGTTGGAGCCGCTGGATCCGCCGTGGCCAGGGTTGGATCTGGCGGATCCGCCATGGCCGGCGCGGGAAGGCGGTGGGGAGCGGGCACTAGGAGGCAGTGGGCGCGCAGGCTCGCCGGAGGAGGTCGCCGTCGGGGAGAGAGCGCGACGGGAAGGAGCTCGCCGGGGCCGCGGGTGAGAGAGAGGGAGGGAGTGGGAGGTCGAAGACGACACCATGCAGGTGCGGCGCGGTCTCGTGTGGAGGTGGCCGTGCAGTCTCCGTTTTGGAGCGATAAAAAGGCAAGTGGGTGCGGCCGTGCGGTCGAGTGAGGGTGTGCGGAGGGAGCGTGCGTGCGGCTGGACTAAAAGACGCACATCCGTAAAGAAGTCTTTACCTATATAATGTGAAGAATATGAATATATACTATTGTTTCCATTTTCACTCATCAACGTTAAGGTGTGTAATAATAAACACACGTTATATGTGACTGAGAATATTATCCTTGCAATAATACCAAAGAATAATAAAATGACATCAACAAAATGCGCTCCACCATATTCCCAGATTCTATATTACCTTTTCATTCTTGAACATGAGACGAGCTGCACCGGAAACGGTACGTGCACACGTTAAAAGACGTATCAGCATATAGCGTTGAGGAAGTGTCATAGCGGGTACGCAAAACCGAACGCTAAACGCACGACGTACGTCATTCCTAGCGTAAACGCACGACGTACGTCATTCCTAGCGTGGTAGCGGACGCCTGCGAGCTTTGGCCAGCATGTGCATCAAACATACTGTGTATCTAGGAAAGCGTGTCCAACCTTTTTTATATAAAAAAATATTATAACCCACACACCAAAACACCAAATTAAATTCCGATTACATCATTAAATTCGTGACAATAAATTCTTCATAACAAGATGTGACATGGATATATTTAGATAAAGTGACAAGTGGACCCCACAGTGGATAGAGGATGATATAGAGGATGGATGGATGTAGGAAAACTGTATATTTTATGATGACTAGGATAGAATATTTTTTTTAAAGATGAATATAGAGGTTCATGAGTGCGGATAGTCCGAACTAGTCATAACCTACCCAACCCAACAAAACCAAATGCACGCATGTATCTATCTAAGCATATGGACTTGTTGACACATCCTCAAATAAATACGATTTTTTATCCCTAAAAATAAATGATAATCTGCCTTTCCATAAGATTAACTCTTTTTTTTTTGTCTTTTCTTTAAAAGATAAAGAATCAGATAGATATGGATTAGAAATCAATTTATCCGTTTCTCTTTGTCCTTCATTTCTATGGATAATTTAATACATTTTTCTTCCATAAAAAATAATGATCCAATGGCTCAACTTTGAAACAGCACGAGTTACCCGAGAATTATCTCAACAAGATTAAAAATAGACAAACACATTCACACGATTATAACAGACTTAACCATAAACCCCTAAAATAGTATTATCCAGAAACTAAAAAGAGCAAAAATAAAATAAAATAAATGAAAAAGTAAAAAAGCGACATTGAAACAACATCAGCGAGGCCGGCCGGTGGGTGGACCCACCTCTGCGATATCTCCCACCCCAGAAAATTACAAAAGAAATAATAAAATTAATTAATGAACCGGTAAAAAAGCTTTTTCGTCGCCCCCTATTTATTTCCTCTCTCCTCTCCTCTCCTCACTCTCCCTCCTCATCGCTCGCTCCGGGCGTGCGTGCATCTCTCCTCGTATATTCCAGTCCCAATCTCCAACTCCCTCCTCAAATCCCGACACGCCCCGACACAAATCCGCGCCCCTAATCCCGATTCCGCCGCCAAAATCCAACCTTGCGCCGTCCTCTTCCCCCCCAATTCGTGGATCACTGGGCCGGCCGGTTCGGGCGCGGAGATCGAGTCTCCCGTGGCGCTCTTGGAGCCGAGCTTGGGATTTTTGTGTGGCAATTGGGGCGTGGGGCACGATCTTTCTGTGGGAGTTTGGATTTCCGGTCGGAGGTTGTTGGTAGTGTGGTCGCCGGGAGGCTTTTTTCGCCGGAAGGCATTGGTTTCTTCGCCGGAGGGCGGAGGAGCAGGGCTCTTTGACCGGTGATGGTGGCGAGGATGATGCGGTGGCCTCGCCCCCCGCCGGCGCGGAACTTCCGCGTCCGCCTGGTGGTGCGGCGGGCGGAGGGCCTGCCTCCTCCGCCTGCGCCCCTCTCGCCTGAGGGTTCCCCCGAGGCCGAGGCGAAGGTGTTTGTGGAGGTGAGCTGGAAGGGCCCCAAGATGTCGCCGCTCACCTCGCTGCGGCGCTCCCAGCGGCCGCCCAGGAACCAGACGCGGAAGGAGGCGCTGCCGGCCGTCGCCGCGGCCGCCCCGGCCGACCTCGAGGATGGCGCCGCCGCCGCCTCTGCGCCGGCGGCCGTGTCGGCGGTGTCGGCGGTGGCCTGGGAGGAGGAGTTCGAGAGGGATGCGGCGCTCACGGCGACGTCGCACCGTGACCCCGCTGCGTTCCACCCCTGGGACGTCTCCTTCTCCGTTGTCAGCGTGAGCATCCCTTCCCTTCTCTCGGCTTCGTCTCCCCTATGCATCTGAGCTGGATTAAATCTGTTGTGGGATTGTTCGTGCGACAGAACGAGTAACTTTTTTTTTCGGTTATATGTGATCCCTCCGTTTCCAGATTTGATGTTTGAGTTGGTTGTAACATGGGATTAATTCTGCCATCGGTGTTACAGTAATTCTTGTTTGGATTTTTTAAAGCATTTCATCTTGGTCATATTGATGGTGAAAGTTTTGACTTTTTGCTTGGAAAGGGTCAGACCTAATTGGTTATTTGTTGGTACCGGTAGAAAGTGATGAATTATTAACATTCCATGGGGTCTTGTCTTTACATTATAGGGGAAAAAAACTTCGAAGGCATCAAAATGATGCTTTAACAGAAGAAGGCATCTATGTCGAATTATTCTTTGTACATAGATATATTCTGTCCTACAAAGCCTATCATTTTTAGGGGCCTTAGCAAAAATCATTCCTGTTATCCACATATATATGTTGACAGTTGTCTTTGGTTTTAACTCTGTTTACTGCTTCATTTATTGTTTTTAAGATGAATAGCCTGGCCGCGTTTTATTTCCTTCTGTGTTGAGGTCAATTCATGGTGCTATGTTTACGTTTTCCTGATTGGATTAGTTTAATTTGGGTAACTTGATAAGGAAAAGGTGAAAGAGTTTTGTTAGGTAAATTATGTTGGTTTTGCAACCTGAATTATTGGATAAGAAATAGTCTAGCTGTCAAACACTTAAATTGACAAGTAATTCAGTAGCTAGCCTGCCTTGACTAGTTCGTGTTCCGCGTTATCTATTTGTAAGAAGGGATGGCAAAATCAGCTAGTGCGCATAGTTTGCACTTTTGTTGCTCCGTAAACTCAGGAGAAATTGGCCGTTATGAATTGTTTCGGTTTGTTGTCCTTGTCTTGCATTGCTGCCTTGGGCCCCCGAGACAAGCACAAACACGCTAACTTTTTTTTATGGTTACAAGGATACCGTTTTGTCTGTTTTTTTGTTTTGACTTGTTTGCACTTGGGGCTTGTTCAGTTGCAAAAAATTTTGCAAAATGACCTTGTAGCACGTTTCGTTGTTATTTGACAATTAGTGTCCAATCATGGTCTAATTAGGCTTAAAAGATTCGTCTCGTCCATTTCGTCTAAACTGTGTAATTAGTTTTATTTTTTTATCTATATTTAATGCTTCATGCATGTGTCTAAAGATTCGATGTGACGGGGAATCTGAAAAATTTTGCAAAATTTTGTGGGAACTAAACCGGCCTTGGTGGAACTGCCATTTTGCAGTGCCATTTCCTTGGTTACTTTGTATCAGCCATTTGCTTTGAGTGCATCGTGTGAATCGACCACATGAAAGAATCAGAGAAGCTAAAACTGAGGGCATTAATGCCCTCTAGTGGTGTGGTATACTTTGTGACGGATATTTAAATTTTTATGAGAAAGGTGACTGATTCTACTGTCCTTAAACATGCAGGACTAGTAACGGATGCAATCTTTCCTTTGTTGGCATGCTGGGAACAACTTATGCAGTTTATTTCAGCCACCTTGACTTTTCTTTTTCTGTTGCTCCAGGAATCAAATAAAATGTCAAAGAGCAAACTTGTTCTGGGGACTGCTTCACTGAACCTAGCAGATTATGCATCTGCTGCTGAAGAGGAAATCGAGATAATCTTACCATTGTCTGTGCCTAGTAGTGCAACAGACCTGGCCCCATCACTCCATGTATGCCTCTTGTCAAATATATGGCTTCGTGTGTTGGGCTACCAAGATTTATTTTGGTTTGTGATTCTCATCAGATAGTTAAACATTGCATGACATTTAGCGTTATTTTTCTTTCCAGCTTACTTTAAGCCTGGCGGAACTTAGAATATCTCAACAGTCACCTGGTGCTTCACAGCGTTCTGTTATTGCCCCATTGTCACCTTCCTCTGGTGACTCTGTTCCTTCTGGAAAAGATGAGGTTTCTGTCGTTAAGGTGGGGCTGAGAAATCTGAAAATCCTAAGAGATCTTGTGTCTACACAGAGGTTCAAAAAGACTAACCAAGACTATGACGGCAGTGAGGAAAAGTATTATGTTCACAGTGATGGTGCGGAATTTTCTTGTGATACTGACTCTCTTGATGATGATCTGGACGATAGAGAGCAGGATGATGAGTTTGGGGGTTCAACTGTCAGGAAGTCCTTCAGCTATGGCTCACTGCAGACTATGAATGTTGGTGCCCTACTTTATGCACCTAGGATTGATGGAGATGATGAGGGTTGGGTACATTACAGTCACCGAAATTCTGATGTCAGTTATCATGTTGAGCAAGTTCCATCCTCCACAACTGAGGAGCATCCTTCCATCCCTTTGCGGCGAAAGAGGAGCCTATTTCCAGCTCGATGGAGAAAGACAAAATTACCAAAGGCTAAAGGGGAGCCTCTGTTGAAGCCATATGGAGAAGAGGGTGGTGATGATATTGACTATGATCGGCGGCTGTTGACCCCTTCTGATGGATCTGTTTCAGAGGTACATATTTTCTTGATATCTCAAGATTTTTGGTTTTTTGTGTCTTTTTTTGTACTATCATTATGTTGGAGGTTAATTGACAGCATATCATCTTCTCCATTTGCAGGGATCAAATGGTTCTACTAATAGTATGGTGTCGGTATTTGGTGATGATGATTTTGTTGTGGGGAACTGGGAGTTGAAGGAAGTATTTAGCCGAGATGGCCACCTGAAGCTTTCTACACAGGTGTTCTTTGCATCAATAGACCAGAGAAGTGAACGGGCTGCAGGGGAGAGTGCTTGCACAGCACTTGTGGCTTTTGTTGCAGACTGGTTCCAAGCAAACCAGGACCTGATGCCAATCAGGTCACAGTTTGACAACCTGATCCGAGAAGGATCTCTAGAATGGAGGAAGCTTTGTGAGAATGAGTCCTATAGAGAACGCTTCCCTGACAAGCACTTTGATCTTGAAACCGTCCTTCATGCAAAGATCCGCCCACTCACAGTTGCACCCAGCAAGTCGTTCATTGGGTTCTTCCATCCTGAAGGTACTGAGGATGTAACTGGATTTGACTTCCTTGATGGTGCAATGTCATTCGATAACATCTGGGATGAGATAAGCCGAGCAGCAGAGTGCTCCTCTGGGAAACCTACCCTATACATTGTCAGTTGGAATGACCACTTTTTTGTCCTCAAGGTTGATGCCGATGCTTATTACATCATCGATACACTTGGTGAGAGGCTGTCTGAAGGTTGCAACCAGGCATACATCTTGAAGTTTGATGACACCACCACCATTCACAAAGTGTCTGCTGAAAAGAAGGAAGCAAATCCTGATACTGGTGGACGCCACAAGGATTCATCAGAGATTTCCTGCTCAACTGAGCAGGACAGTGGAACGGACACTGAAGAGTGTGAGCTTGTATTGACAGGTAAGGATGCATGCAAGGAGTACATCAAGAGCTTCTTGGCTGCTATCCCAATCCGGGAGCTGCAGGCTGACATCAAGAAGGGTCTCATGGCATCAACTCCCCTGCACCACCGCCTCCAGATCGAGTTCCATTACACGGAATCATGCCCCGCCGAGATCACCGTGCCTGCTCCACTGTCCCCATTTGAAGCCCCTTTTGAGTTCTGTTGGCCTGAGCCACCGTCACCGCCACCTGCCATTGAATTCGCCATAACCCATCCACCTGCCATGGAGGTCGCCATAACCCAGGCCGTCGCTGTTGTATAGCCGGCCTTTGGCTGGTGCTGGGACCTAGGGCAGGCAGTGGTTGCTTAGTTTAACATATAGAGAACCGCGCTTTTCCGAGCGAACTGTGAAGTGGACCAGATCGAAGATTTGGCTTCGTTTCTAGTTTGCTTCGTTTGCTGTCCAAGTCCCAACTAAGATGAACTGACTAGTATAGCTTAACTGTCTTTTGGTCTGCGTGTGCGTGTGTGTGTGTGTTTCGTTCACTTCTTCCAGGCTTTTGGGGAGCTTTCATTTTGTAAAGAAAGAAATGATGTTTGCTCCTGCACATCTTTACCTGTGAAGTGAGTTTGCTGGACTTGTAATCCTGGCTACATTATCATTATGTTAATTATGTTAAGAGTTAAATGCACCAGAGGTCCACTAACTTGTGAGGTGGTTTCAATTAGGTCCATCAACTTTTAAAGTGACTTTCTGAGTCCATAAACTTTGATATCGTATCACTTAGATCCATCAACTTTCAACCTAAGTCCATCAACTTTCAAAGTGATTTTCCGGGTCCATAAACTTTGTATGCCGTATCACTTAGATCCAGTACGTGCTCCGTGTCATTGTGTCGAACCCAGTTAGGTCAAGGGTGCCTATCTGTAACGACGACAAGTTCACATGGGGATCGAAACAATCATGAGCGGCTTCCGCCCCGGCCGACGCGGTGCCTGTGTACCGCGAGCTGCATGCATGGCACCTCAGCTCGCTCACTCAAGTGTACGTGCATGTGCTTATTTGTGCTCCACGATAATCCAGGCATTCAGATATGGTATTGCTCCACGATAATCCAGACATTCAGACGTGAATGCACTTGTGCTTTGATCTGATCGATCGGGGACGTACGATGGCCGGATCTAGAGCTCTTGCATCGGCATCGATCGGATCAGCTGCTTGTAGTGGTCGATGCCGCATCGGTGAGTCGAAACAGTAGCGATAGCGATCATCCGCGGGCGAGCACGTACCAATTCGCGATTCCATGCATGCGAGCAAATTAAAACTGCAGCGCACAGACGACGTGACACGTACGTACATACGGCACAGACAACGACGACGTGTCACCGGCTACGAGACCGTTGTCGTGGGCGACCGCGCCGTGCTTGCGTTTCAGCGACGACCGGTCCGATCGAGTACGTGGACTCGGACCATGCATGATATGGCCACTCGACGCATGCATGCAGGCCATCTACTAGCAGGTGTACGGCACGGCGTCCGCAGACGGACGCGTCCGCCACGGGAAATGATCATGAGCAGGCCGACGCGGTGCCCGTGTACTGCGAGCTGCATGCATGGTTCACCTCAGCTCGCTCGCTCGCTCAAGTGTACGTGCGTGTGCCGATCGGATCGATGATGCGCGGCTGGGCGCACCACCGCGCAAGCATGCAGCACAGATCATATGCCAGCTGATCGAAGCAGCTAGCCCAACCACGCGTCCACCGGCTGTTCGATCGCCCACCCAAACGACGTCAATGCAAACAAGCAGCTAGCCAATGCCTAAGTGATACGTCATATAAAGTTTATGGATCCAGAAAGTCACTTTCAAAGTTGATGAATCTAAGTGATACGGCATCAAAGTTTATAGACCCAGAAAGTCACTTTGAAAGTTGATGGATCTAACTGAAACCTCCTCACAAGTTAGAGGACCTCTGGTGCATTTAACTCTTATGTTAATCATGTCCTGTTCTCCTCTGATACTACATGTGTATCCTGGTGATGTTCTCTGAAGATATTTACAATTTGAGAGTTTCCCTATCGATTCCTTGGATTCTGAAGGAATTTCTAATCAAATGTGTGATTGAATGAAGTGTGTGATTTGGAATGCACTGTAGCTGAACTGGGACAAGGTCACTGATGAGTGCAGCCACACAAATGGACAAATGGTCCCTGAACCTAACGAAATCGTTGGAGAACCATTGGCTCGGTGTCTCCATCAGTGAAAAGATTTATGCCAAAGCTGACCTCTCGCTGTCAAGGCCTCTGCTTTTCCGGCGCCAATCCACCACAAGCAAGCAAAGCTTCATCACGAATTTAAGAGCGCGAAAGAACCGTCAAATTATTGGCGAGCAAATGTTTCTGGTGAGTGCGACAGGTGAGCTGCTGCGACTCACCACAAATAAACTGGCCATCCCCAGAGGTTCATGCACTGTGCGCGTAATGGCGCAGGTCAAAAGATGCATTTGGGTGTTGTAGCCTAGTAGCCAATCAGAGAGCCATATGGATGTGGATGCATGGGTTTGACATGGAATATATTCTTTCATAATTCTCACCTTTTTGAAGAGAAAATTAAAATGTTTGGGCCTTGTTTAGTTCCAAAATTCAGAATTCAAAAAGTGTTATAATAAAACTTACGGCACATACATGGAATATTAAATATAGACGAAATAAAAAACTAATTGCACAGTTTACGTGGAAATTGTGAAACGAACGTTTTGAGCCTAATTAGTCCGTGATTTGACACTAAAGTGCTACCGTAACACTTTTTGCTAATGAAGGATTAATTAGTCTTAATAAATTCGTCTCGTTGTTTCTAGGCTAGTTGTGCAATTAGTTTTTTGGTTAGTATCCGAAAACTCCTTCCGACATCGTATGAAACATCCGATATAACATTTTTCACCCAACGAGGTCTTGGTCTTTGTGTTGTAGTTTATTGCAAAGCGTGAGTTGGCACCACGATGTCTCTTTTCCTGGTCAACGATGATGTATGAAGGTTCATCAGATGGGGCAGGGCTGATCCGATCAAACAACAAGATACTATAATAATGCAAAAGCAAACGCAAGTGACAGCTCAGTTTTTTATGAAAGGTGAAATTCTTGAAACGCTACTGACAGATAACACCTCTGGCCTTGTTTAGATACCCAAGTTTGGGTGCAAAATCTGCATAGTAAACGTCCCGTCATACTGTAGCAATTTTGTTTTTATTTGGTAATAATTATCCAAATCTTGATTAATTAGGCTCTACATGTTCATCACGCAAAGTACAACAAAACTGTGCAATTAGTTTTTTATTTCATCTACATTTAGTACTCCATATATGTGCTAATATTTTGATGTGACGAGAAATAGAAATTCTGCATAGTGAATTTGGTGGCTAAAGTTGGGAATGTAAACAAGGCCTCTTGTTGAAACCTACCCTTTTCAGTAGAATCAGGCCAGCCCTTCCAGTAGAATCAGGCCCAGGTGGTGTGGCTTTATTTCCACTCTCATTCTCGGCAGAAAGGTTCAGAGATTTACCAACCAAAGATAGACCCATTACTTTTCAAAAAAAAAAAAGATAGACCCATTCACAGCACTGAAATACTGGATCCTAGCTACAAAATCCAAACCATGACCGCCGCAAAATGTTCTGTTTAGAAGAAAAATGACAACAAAGCTTACCTTTCATGGTCTTGATCCTTGACTACCACATCCACATGACATGGCAGTAGAATCAGACACACCAAAGGTTTTGTTGGCCCTCATAGGCTGCAGTCTTACCTACAATTACAAATGTTTAAGCATGGGGCATCCAGGAGGTTGCTGACTGACATGTTCAGGCTTGAGAGCTTTACCAACAAGGGCTTTGTTTAGATGCGAAAAGTTTTTGGTAAAAATGTCACATCCGATGTTCCGTGCGATGTCGAAAAGGGTTTTCGGATACTAATAAAAAAATTATTTACATAGTTTGCCTGTAAACTGATTAAGCCTAATTAATCCATCATTAGCACATTTGTTACTGTAGCATTTTAGTGTCTTATCACGGACTAATTAGGCTCAAAACGTTCGTCTCGTGATTTTCAACCAAACCATGCAATTATTTTTTTATCTATATTTAATACTTCATACATGTGTTGTAGAATTTGT
The DNA here is from genome assembly GCA_038087645.1 of Saccharum hybrid cultivar R570. Lineage (NCBI taxonomy): Eukaryota > Viridiplantae > Streptophyta > Magnoliopsida > Poales > Poaceae > Saccharum > Saccharum hybrid cultivar. The sequence goes on along the minus strand of JAQSUU010000671.1, from coordinate 4,282,601 downwards.
TACTTTTTTTTTTGAAAAGTGTTTCGATCTAAACCAGGCCAAAGCTGTACCAACCAACAGACCGTTGGGGTCGTAGTACTACTAGACTGCTAGTACTAGCAGCAGTAGGTGGCACGGCTATTGCAGGACTGAAAGGCTGCTGCAGACCTGCAGCGCAAGGCCCTTTTGGCTGACCAATGGTTTCTCGTTGAGGCCGTGTTTAGATGTCCGAATTCGGCCTGAATTCGGGCATGAATAGTACTCGAGGTACGGTAGCAATTTTGTTTTTATTTAGTAAAAATTGTTCAAAAAATGATTAATTAGACTCAAAATGTTCGTCTCGGAAAGTACAACAAAACTGTGCTATTAGTTTTTTTATTTCATCTACATTTAGTACTTCATATATGTGCCGGCATTTTGATGTGATGGGGAATCTTCTTTTTGCATAGTGGAATTTGGGGAAATATTTAGGATCTAAACAGGCACTGAGTTAGCATCAATTAATTTCATTTGGATTTGGGTGTGGGAAGGCTTCAGGGATCGGCCAAAGGGGATTCGGTTCAGTAACCTGCTGGCCGCTGCAGCAGCACTAAATTCCGTCCGAAATCTTGGTGTGGATACGATGCAACTGAGGAAATGATCAGGCGAGATCGTTGGTGCTGGTACAGCATCCGGAGACAGATTTTTCCTGCTGTGATGAATCTCTGAGATGACCCGTTGGGCAGGAACGATCATCAAGGCTAGCGAGGACAGCGTCTGAAGACGTATTCTTCAGAAGCTGTGTTCCACAGACACAGCATTGTGCATTCGCACTGTGTATACAACATGTGGCAAACAAATAGCACTCGAGTTTGCTTCCTTCCCACGTACAAATACTGAAAGCGACGCAGTATGCCTGGCCTGGCTTTGCACTTTTGCAGCTGCTGCTGGAAAAGAGAGACAAGAGGAAGCTGATGCGGCCCAGCACCTTTGGTTTGTCAAGGACGGAAGCCAAAGGCGAAAGCTACGGCCTGTTACTGGTACCAGTACCGCACTGAGCATATGTAGCTGTCTGTTCGCTGCTTGTTGGTCTCACTCTCACCTTGGCTTTCAGAGCCACGTATGTACTCCTTGGATGTTTGGAGCACTCACTGAATTCCAGTTCCAGATGCTAATGATGAGAAGAGCATGACATAGTAGAGTGATAGAGACAAGCAGTCTGCATGTGAGTTCGTTCGCTCAGAATGTTCAGGCATGTTTGAGTTTTTGCATTTGTGCACTCTAAATCCAAGCCTGGATTCCGCAGCTCAACCTGCAGAGCAAGCAAGGTCTTCGAGATGCATGTTTGCATGCCAGTTCAGAGTTCACTGATCCAACACCACAATAACTTGTGGGTATATATGGTTGTTCGTTGCAGACAGAGAGAGAGAGAGAAAAAAGCAACAGAATCGCTCTACGTTCATGATCTTAGCGCTATGGGCTCTGAGTTGAGAGGATGGATAATGGGAACTCGTGTGGGCCTCTGTTGGCCCAGATCACCATCTCCAGCCCTGGCCACGCTGATACGGCCCATCCTGGAACATACCAACGGCCGAGAAAGAGATGTGCCCGGCCCAACTGACAGCGCTAAATGCCATAAGGCGGTCAATGGGTCATTTTCTCGAATATCTCGCGCAGACACGCACACCTTTCCTTGTCCTATATAATATATAATAATATCCGTTCCAAATAAAAATGTAGTATATGTCATCTCCCTTCTGTAGATTACGAGACGTTTTGGTTTTTTTTATACATTATTTTTACTATGTATCTAGACATGAGGAATGTCTAAATCTATTACAAAATCTATGTATTTTAAAAAGGTAAAACTTCTTATAAAAAGAACCGAGTGAGTATCATTTGGAGAACTTTAACGTTTTATAAATAATGTTAATATCTCTATCTCTACTTCTTATTATGAAGATATATATTTCTGCTCTTAGTCTCTTGTCTCCCTGTTTCTCGTCTCTTTTGGGTTTTATCTCTAGCCTATCTCAACTTGCTTGGGACAAAAGGCTATGTTGTGGTTGTAGTCTCTTGATATACTAAAAATAGTACTTTTACGGATAGAAAGATTTTATCGAACTTCAAAAGAATTAACTCATCAGAAACAGGATGTGTATTTTCTAGAACGCGAGATCGAGTCCTCTTTAAATAAAACAAATAAAGAAATGAATAAAATAGCAGTACTTACTAGTAGTGAATATAATAATAGAAAAAATGAGAGTGACGGGAGCGGGGGGCCTGGTCCCTGCGCGCCCGCGGTGACACGACACGGCCCACACGAGGGAAGGGGAAGGGTTATCCGCGCCGAGGTTGCCACGTGGCCGGAGCGCAGCCCCCGAGGAGAGAGAAAAGGCCCGCGGACTCCACGAGGCGGGAGTGCAATCCAGTTTGCCGTCCGGCCTCTGAGTCCCGCCGTTCGTCCCCCGCGCCGCCTCGCTAGACCCGGTCCACGAAAGCCGTCTCGCAGCCGCTCAGGCCCACCGCTGCCTTCCGGCGCACGGACCGTGTCCACGCGGCACGCGCCACGCCCCCACGCCGTCGGCAGCGCACCGCGGTCCCCCCACGTCCGTCCCGACGCCGTACCAACCGCCCCTCCCTCCGCCCTCGCTGCCACCGCGGCCCCACGCCCGCCTACAGAACGCCTGGACCCACGCGTCAGCGGTGGGCGGGCGCGGTGCGTCCCGTTGCGGCCTACCGAAGGCAGCCGTTATCCGCGCGAAGTGGGGTTATATTTTTTTTATTATTTTATACACCAAGCGGCGAGAGCGGAGAGCGCGTGACACTGACAGCGAGAGCGGGAGGGACGGGGCAGCGAGACGAGAGAGCTAGGGATAACCCACACCCACCACAACCACCATGGCGACGCCCGGCGAGCAGCAGCAGCAGGCGGCGGCGGAGGAGGTCGTGTCCGTGGAGATGCCCGCACCCGACGGGTGGACCAAGAAGGTACGGGGTGATGACGACCTGCTGCCTGCCTGCCTGCCTCTCTTGTCGCTCGCTCGCTCGACCGACCTGCGTTCTGCTCTGCTTCGTTTCTTGTTCAATTTTGGGGATCCAGGGATGGAATTCGACTTCCCCGGCTGCGAAATCTAGGGTTTCGTCGGTGTTGGTTTGGTGTTCGAGAGCTTCCGTTTTGGGTTCGGGGGTCTAGGGTTTGCGAGGCTGCCCCCGGCCGTCCGCCCGCCGCGATTCAGCTGGGGTTCCGGAGCTCGATTTCAGCTGGGAGTAGGTGGGACGCGAGCTCGGCCACGAGTGTTCGATCTCTCTGCTCCGTCTGAGCGCGCGTCCTCACTCTACCCGATGAGGTTGGTGTGGTTGGTGAGCTACGCCCCGTGCCCCGTCCGTACGGTGATGATTCGTAGCTGGGGCGCTCGATTGGGATTAGGGAATTCTAGAGACTGTCGGGGGCGACCTGAGCCGGGGGAAAATTCCTAAATCTGGGCGCGAAGTGTCGCTGTTCACTTGCTTTGTTTGCTCGCTGCACTGTGTTTGTGCTTACATGGACTTGGGGGGGGGGGGGGGGGGGGGGGGGGGGGTGTATTTTGCTGTTTGCAGTTTGGGGCTCCTGCAGTTGGGGGTGCTACGGTTTACCCCAACAGTTTCCAAATTCGATATTGGCCATTTGTTGATAGGCTAGGAATTACAGTGCTTTTGTTTAGACTGAAATGCTTGAGCTTAGTGTTCGTACCCAAGCTATTAATTCAGATTGAGGCGGTTGATTCTGCTGAGTAGTTGTGCTCTTCTAGTGAGGCTGGAATGGGGAATCTCCTGCAGCGCTGGGAGCTATGGCAATCACTGCTAATAGGGGCTTTAGCCTACCCATTTCTAGTTGGATGTTGATATCTTTATGATAGGATACAGGTTCCAGTGTTCTGTTTGGGCTTGAAATGCTTCATCTATTACTTCAGATTAGCGGTTGATGTTACTTGAGTAGCAGTGTGTTTGTAGTGAAGCTGGAATGAGGAATCTCCTGCAGCTTCGAGCTATGGCGATAACTGCAAATAGGGGCTTTAGCCTACCCATTTCTAGTTGGATGTTGATTAATTGATGATGGGTTACTGGTTCCAGTGCTTTCTTCTGTTTGCGCTTGAAATGCTTCATCTATTACTTCAGATATGCTACCTGAGTAGCAGTGTGTTTGTAGTGAAACTGGAATGGGGAATCTCCTGCAGCTTGCAGCTTTGGCAATCAGCCAGTCACTGCTACTAGAGCTTTATCCCCTGATCTCCAATTGGATGTTCAATTGTTCATATTATTAGATGGTGGGTTAGTTTAGTGCTTTGTTTTGTTCTGACTTCTAATGGTTCGGCAATTACTTTGGATTCAAGGGGTTAACATTGCGTTAGTAGTAGTGTATGTGTAGAGAAGCTGGAATGGAGAGTGTTCTGCAACTAAGAGCTGTTGATTTGTTGGTAATAGGGGTTTGTCCATTGTCCTACCCATTTCCAGGTTGATGTTGATTATAGGTGATGTATGCTTAGTGAATCTGGTCATATTTTGGTCCATGGTTTTGGTTTTAGTTTCATTTTACTGTGATTAATGCCAGATTTGCTAGAACAAGTGCTTGTTGAGCTGAATCATGCAAGAAATGAAAGCTTGATGCAACAGAACAGGGTGCTGCCACACTGATATGGGCTCCTATTGAGTGTTTGGAGGGTTTGAAAATGATCCATTTGCTCAGATGTAGTATCACTTGAATACCCACCTGAAAATCTCAAATATTCAAGCTTTGAGTTTAGGGGTTTGCTATTTGTTCATTATCGGATGTGTTTATGGTCGTTTCAGTATCCTTTTTCAACCGGATAATAGAAAAGTGCCAAACAACCTTATTAGCCTAGGGTTACCTGTTCTGTGTAGTCTAACATGGTTGTTTTTTATTCCTAGCTGGAGACTGATGGTGCTTCATAGGATTTGCCATCGGTGTTTTGCATTATTGGTTGTTGGGATGCACTTTTCATGCTATTAATGTTTGCAATATCTAGTTTCTCTATTGGCGGGAAGCATTGAATAGCTCAGGCAGTTGATATAGCTTGTCGTCTAGCGTGATCTGTTTCTGCTTTTAGCTGGGTGAAACCGATGGATGCTGGATAAAGTTCAATGTTGGAATCATCTAAAAAGTGGTTTGGAGCTGGAAATAGTTCTTGCGGATTGTACCTTTAATGTCTTACGTTGCCGCATTAAAATGACCGTTAGAGGTGACGTTCTAATTCTTTGTTGGTTACCTGTTTTTTCCGATTTGGTTATTAACTGTTTGCATGCTTGTCGTTCTTTTGGTCACATAGCAACCTGACACGTGGTGTTGCTAAATCAGCCACTAGGTTGGCTCTTGTTTGTTGTTGTGTGTTTTTCAAACAAAGGGATAAATGTTTCTAATACAAACAGATATTATGATCAAGTGTCTTGCATTATTTTGTGCACATTTCCATTTTTTGCAGCTTTCTGTTATGTTTAGTAAAAATATTGTTTCCATATAATGTGATGTTCAAAATTAACTACATAGTTGTTGATGGCAATGTATCTGAAGTGGGTGATAAGGGTTTGGAAACACTCTATAACCCTCCTTTGGAGTTTGCTAAGACATTCAAATTCTCCATTATAAGGCCATCATTTTATTTTTGCTGATAAGTGATAACCTTCTAGGTAACTAATTTTGCTAGGTAGATACCCAATAAAGATCACTTTTAAAAAGCTGTGAGATAACTGTTTTTTCCTGTTCATTCTGTAGACACTGAAAATCAATCTGCTAGTAACTAGAAGTTTATCTGGTGACACTTTATCGGGTATGGTAGTAGGAATCAAGAGGGGGAGGATGTTTTGAACTTCGCGCTGGCCTATGACTTGTTGATAGCGAACACCCTCTTTAGGAAGAGGGAATCTCATCTAGTAACCTTTCGTAGTGGACAACACTCGAGCCAGATCGACTTTATCCTTGCAAGGAGGGAGGATAGACGTGCTTGCTTTGATTGTAAGGTGTTACCTGGGGAGTGTGTTGTCCCTCAACATAAGCTTGTGGTGGCGGACTTTCGCTTTCGAGTACGTGTCCACCGGGACAAACGGGCCAAGATTGCGAGAACGAAGTGGTGGAAGCTTAGAGGGGAAGCAGCGCAAACGTTTAAGGAGAGGATGCTAGACGAGGGGCCTTGGGAAGAAGGAGAAGATGCCGACGACATGTGGCTAAAGATGGCAACATGTGTCCAGAAGGTGGCTTCGGAAGTGTTTGGCGTGAGTAGGGGAGGCAAACGGGAAGCGAAAGACACATGGTGGTGGAATGACGAGGTGCAAAGGGCTATTAGGGAGAAGGAGTGTTTCAAGCGTCTCCACCATGACAAGAGTGCAGCCAACATCGAGAGCTATAAAATAGCGAAGAGGGTTGCAAAGCGAGCTGTGAGTGTAGCAAAAGGTCAGGCGTATGATGGCCTTTATCAGCGGCTAGGCACAAAGGAAGGGGAGAAGGACATTTATAGGATGGCTAGAACCCGCGAACGGAAGACAAGGGACATCAACCAAATAAAATGCATCAAGGATGGGACAAATCGACTTCTGGTGAAGGATGAGGAGATCAAGGACAAATGGAGAGAGTACTTCGACAAGCTGTTTAATGGGGAGAATGAGAGTCCTACCCTTGAGTTGGACGACTCATTTGACGATACCAACAGAAGCTTTGTGAGAAGAATTCAGGAGGCAGAGATCGGAGAGGCTTTGAAGAGGATGAAGGGAGGTAAAGCGATGGGCCCTGATGGTATCCCCATTGAGGTGTGGAGATACCTAGGCGCCAAAGCGATAGTATGGTTAACTAAGCTTTTTAACCTTATTTTTCGGTCTAACAAGATACCTGAAGAATGGAGGAGAAGTATATTAGTACCTATCTTCAAGAACAAGGGAGATGTTCAAAGTTGTACTAACTACCGTGGGATTAAATTGATGAGCCATACGATGAAGCTCTGGGAGAGGGTTATCGAGCATCGCCTAAGGAGAGTGACACATGTGACCCAAAATCAATTTGGGTTCATGCCTGGTAGGTCGACCATGGAGGCGATTTTCTTATTACGACAATTGATGGAGAGATATAGGGAGCAGAAGAAGGACTTGCACATGGTCTTTATTGACCTCGAGAAGGCATGTCCAGCAATTGAGTGTAGCAGAGATGCGTATGTTGCGTTGGTGTTGTGGGCACACAAGGAGGGATAGAGTCTGGAACGACGATATTCGGGATAGGGTTGGGGTGGCTCCAATTGAGGAGAAATTGATTCAACATCGGTTGAGATGGTTTGGACATGTCCAACGGAGGTCTCCTGAGGCGCCGGTGCGTAGTGGAGTTCTAAAGCGGGCCGATAATGTAAAGAGCGGTAGAGGTCGACCTAAACTAACTTGGGACGAGTCCGTTAAGAGAGATCTTAAGGAGTGGAATATCCCCAAGGATTTAGCTATGGATAGGAGCGCTTGGAGATTGGCAATCAACGTGCCTGAACCGTGACCTCTTTTTGTCTTGCGCTCTTTTTGTCCCTTTATGTGTCTCCCTGTTTTCTCGTCTCTTTTGGGTTTTATCTCTAGTCTATCCCAACTTGCTTGGGACAAAAGGCTATGTTGTTGTTGTTGTTGTTGAGAAGGCATATGACAAAGTACCGAGAAATATCATGTGGTGGGCCTTGGAAAAGCACAAAGTCCCAACTAAGTACGTTACCCTCATCAAGGATATGTACAGGGATGTGGTGACGTTTGTCCGAACATGTGATGGCGACACCAGTGACTTTCCAATTAAAATAGGACTGCATCAGGGGTCAGCTTTGAGTCCTTATTTATTTGCTTTGGTGATGGATGAGGTCACAAGGGACATACAAGATGGTATCCCTTGGTGTATGCTCTTTGCTGATGATGTGGTGCTAGTTGACGACAGTAGGACAGGGGTTAATAGGAAGTTAGAACTATGGAGGCAAACGTTAGAGTCGAAAGGGTTCCGACTTAGTAGGACTAAGACCGAGTACATGAGGTGCGATTTCAGCGCGACTAGGCATGAGGAGGGAGACGTTAGCCTCGATGGGCAAGTGGTGGCCAAGAATGATACTTTTTGGTATTTAGGGTCGATGCTACAAAAGGACGGAGACATTGATGAAGATGTTAGGTATAGAATTTCAGCCGGCTGGTTGAAATGGCGTCAAGCTTCTGGCGTCCTCTGTGACAAAAGGGTGCCTCAGAAGCTGAAAGGTAAGTTCTATAGAACGGCGATTCGTCCGGCGATGTTATACGGTGCTGAGTGTTGGCCTACAAAAAGGCGACATGTCCAGCAATTGAGTGTAGCAGAGATGCGTATGTTGCGTTGGTGTTGTGGGCACACAAGGAGGGATAGAGTCCGGAACGACGATATTCGGGATAGAGTTGGGGTGGCTCCAATTGAGGAGAAATTGATTCAACATCGGTTGAGATGGTTTGGACATGTCCAACGGAGGCCTCCTGAGGCGCCGGTGCGTAGTGGAGTTCTAAAGCGGGCCGATAATGTAAAGAGCGGTAGAGGTCGACCTAAACTAACTTGGGACGAGTCCGTTAAGAGAGATCTTAAGGAGTGGAATATCCCCAAGGATTTAGCTATGGATAGGAGAGCTTGGAGATTGGCAATCAACGTGCCTGAACCGTGACCTCTTTTTGTCTTGCGCTCTTTTTGTCCCTTTATGTGTCTCCCTGTTTTCTCGTCTCTTTTGGGTTTCATCTCTAGCCTACCCCAACTTGCTTAGGACAAAAGGCTATGTTGTTGTTGTTGTTGTACTTTATCTCTGCTAAGCTGTCCCATAAGTTTCACACTAATATTCATATGAAATCTACCTGTTTATTGTTTCCTTGCTGAACTTGAGTGGATTGAAATTGGTTTCTGGCTAATTATGTATCCAAATTCCAATTACTGGAGCTTTTTTTTTTGGCTGTTTGAGTTACATTGACTGTAGTGCAAAAATAATCTACCTATCTTTCTGCTTCTTTGGGTCACTGACATCTGAAATGTCTCCTTTTGAGGATAGGTTCTGCCTGCTTTCAAGTTCTATTCCTGTCAGGGCAGTAGCTAGTTCTTGGCACAGTTAGCATACTTCCAGTCTAGTTCATGTGGGAGGAAGATGGCACCGATTATATGGTGGTGAAAGCCAAGAGTGTAACAGTCTAGTTCTTTGTTGATTGTGATGCATACCTAGCAGTAAATTGTCAAGTATGCATCCCGCTGTTTCCAAGCATTCTGTCTTTTACTGACCCATCTGTGCCCTAGCTGTTCTTCTGCTTCGCAGTATTTACATCAGTACAGTTTTCCCACGTGGTGTTAATGACTACCTGGTTGTGGAGCCAGCAGTTTTCTTAGTTAGTGGTGCCTCTGTTTTTCAATATGTAATCCTCTGGATGATAGATGAACGTCCGAACATTAGATGAGGCTAGTACTGTTCCACAAAACATTATTTTCCTGATAGCATGTTCATGTGTTCCCTTGACTTCTTTTGATCTTTCAAAGGAACACTTCTCTTTCTCTTTTTGCAAGGAATCAGAGAGCTTAGTAGGCACTCATTTCTTTCATTAGTTAATGCGTATTTTATGGGGATATCTGATTGCATGAACTAATATACTTTCTTTTTCAATGTTACAGTTTACTCCCCAGAGAGGGGGGAGATCTGAGATTGTTTTTGTTTCACCAACTGGCGAGGAAATTAAGAACAAGAGGCAACTAAGCCAATACCTGAAGGCACACCCTGGAGGCCCTGCTGCTTCAGAGTTTGATTGGGGAACTGGTAGATACCTTTGACTACCACTCGTTATTTCTCTAAATCTCTGGCTCAAATAGAAGTGGATGGCTTTGGAAGTCTTGTCTTCTCCATCTAAAATGCTTTGCAAACAGGTGATACTCCAAGGCGTTCTGCTCGCATTAGCGAGAAAGTGAAGGTATTTGATAGCCCAGAGGGTGAGAAGATCCCAAAACGCAGCAGAAACTCAAGTGGTAGGAAGGGTAGGCAGGGGAAGAAGGAAGAAGCCCCTGAAACTGAAGAAGCCAAAGGTGCTGAAACTGGCAAGGAGGCTCCAAGTGAAGATGCTGCAAAGGAGACTGATGTGGAGATGAAGCCTGCTGAAGAGACGAAGGAAGCTCCTGCTGAAACTGAAGATACTGAGAAGTCTGCAGACAAGGCTGATGATGCTCCTGCTCCAGCACCAATGGAAGAAGATAAGAAAGAAACTGAGAAACCTGCTGAATCTGTTGTAGCTCCTCCTGCACCAACGGAGGAGAAGAAAGAAGATGCCAAGCCAGCTGAGCCTGAAGCTGCGGCCCCAGCTGAGAACTCAGCTCCTGCTCCTGCTGAGCCTGTTGCTGTTCCTGCTCCAGCGCCTGAAACCAAACCAGACGCCGAGCCTGCTGTTGTTCCTGCCCCAGTGCCTGAGACCAAATCAGATGCTGCTGCTGCTGATCCAGCGCCTGAAACCAAATCAGATGCTGCTGCTGCTGATCCAGCACCTGGAACCAAGGCAGATGCTGCTGCCGCAGATCCAGCACCTGGAGCCAAGCCTGACGCTGCTCCAGTAGAGAACTCTGCCGACAAAGGCGGAAACCAAGAGAGCCAGTCCGTGAACAACGGGCAGGTGCCGCACTCAACTGTGAAGTGCATCTGAAACCGGAACCGGAAGCCTTCCGGCGCCGTGTATCTCATTTAGGAACAAACATTTGCATTTGCATTGTAATCAGTTTAAAGAGTCGATGGATCGGTAAGCATGTTAATTAGTCAGTCTGACGCTGCTGGGTGACAGGTCGGTAATTAGGCTTCTGCATTTTAGCTGTTCTGTATGGCTGGTGTCGCCGCCGTACATGTATCCACCACCATCATCATCTTCTTGGTTGTATTGTACCTAACTCTGCGTAAGCATATTAATCTTAGGCCATGTATACTCCGCTCTAATGTCTGTATCCGTGTACCTGTGTGCTTTTGCGTATTGTGAAACTTGCATAACTAGTTGCATGTTGTTATGAAAATAAAGAGTGGATGGGGGGTATGTATGGATACCTATCCGGCACCAATAAAACCAGCCAGGAGCAGCAGGATGAGAATCTCATCCGAACCTGATGCTATTTGTTGATGTGATGTTTCTGCTGAATTCGTGTGGTTAGAATGATGGATGGGTTCATGTTTCGTAACTTTCTTCCATTCCATTCTAATTTCTACATACTTTATGCTACAATACAACGCTTCTACTTTACATCTGATACCCCGGAATTCGCTGGAGAAGTAGTAATAGATCAGGACGGCGGCGGGAGTGGTTTGGCGGTGGCGACGACGGGGGTGGTCACCGGCGGCGAGCGGCAGACGGGGCAAGTCGGGTGCAGCCGCAGCCAGCGGTCGACGCAGCGCTGGTGGAAGGCGTGCGCGCACTGGGGCAGCACCCGGAGCACGTCTCCGGTGGCGTACTCGCCCAGGCACACCGCGCAGCACGCCGCGGGCGCCTTGGTCGCTGCCACCGCCCCGTCCTCTTCCTCGTCGCTGTACACCACCTTGGGCAGCGCCCGGAGCGCGGCGTCGTCGAGCCCGGCCTCGACGTCCTCCACGCCACCCACGAAGACGGCGGCGGACGACGACGACGACGGCCTCCGGCGCGCGAGCGGCGGCGCTGGCGCGGCGCGGCGGGAGCACGCGCGGAGCAGGGCGGCCACGGTGACCACGGCCAGCACGCTGGCGACGGCGAAGGCGGCCTCCAGCTCCACCATCCGCGAGGGTGACGGCGACGGCGAGCGGTCGAGTGAGTGAGTGAGCTTGGCTGATGGCTGGCTGGCTGCCCGGCGATGTTCTGCTCCGCGTTGCGTGCGAGGCGAGTGTGCGTGTTATGGGGGTGACGGAGGCGGAGGTGGCGCTGCTCAGTGGGTTGCTTTGCTTGTGTGGATGGGGTGGGTCGCATGGCCTGGCACTCGCAGCCTGCTGGGAGAAGCCTGGCGAGGCTGATAGCACCCGGCGACAGTGACACGTCGTGAAGTGACACAGAATCTAGAACACCATCATCACTAGTCCTGCCTAGTTGAACCAACTCTCGAGCTTAGGATAATACCACCATAATAATAATAGTTTCTGGATTTAGCACAAGGTTTGAAGGATTATAGGCTCATGTATTGATGTATACCTGCAAAACAAGATCTTTTACAAACATCGTTGCAAAAAAAAAAAACATGCTTCTAGTGTGACAAACCCACAAGCTGAACGAATAGGCTTTTTGTCTGCCTAGTTTAGGGTGGAAGTGGGAGTACAGGTGGAGCTAACTTGGTGGCACTGTGCCACTGTGGGCCCTAAACCACCCTTAAATTTGTTTAAAATCATGAAGGTTGCCAAACGCCATGTAATTTCACTTTACCATCTAAGATGGACCGTCCTGATTCTAAATCACAGCTATGCCTTGTCATAAACATGAGTTGTCGTTTTCAGGGAGATCAGAATTTCTCCGAGAGGAAGTATATGATTCTCAGAATTTGAAATCAAACATGAGGTCACTGGCTCTTTATTTGACTCTTCTTACTTTAGAAAAGATGAAGAACTTCCACCTCGCCACCACGTCAGACGCCACCATGTTTTTTTTATGTAAAAACAGCAGGACATCTGTCTGCCTTTTAATTATGATAGAAAGAACTTTTATTATTACACTGTGATGACGTAGCTAAGGATGCGCCTTAAAAAAATAGACCCAGCACACAAGCCATTCTAGGAGCAACCTAATGGCACCACCACATCACGGACCAGCATAAATATAAACATAAACATGAAAACTAGAAAAAAAATTAGGATACAAATTTAAAAGCCCCTTTATGTTGGTTAATATCATCCCTCACCTTCCAGGTCCAAGCCACTTGCTAGGCCATTTGAAAGTTGTTTTTTCGAATATGCATCGTTTTCACTCTTTCCAAATGTTCCATATGATATAGATGGCGATAAGATGGGACAACATGTCTTCTCCATTATTTCTAGGCATAATTTTATACAAAATATGGTATCGAGGAGATTTACTGAATTACAGTGGCAAGTGAATGATCTATACTTATTTCTAAAAGTACTCGAAAGAATTTGGGCCATGTCTAAAAGTGGTTAAAATAATTTTCGCCATGAAATTTTCATAAGTGCTATTCGTCTTAGATGTTAAAAACAACTGATAAACAATAAAGGCACTATTAATCTAAGGGACTTGCTAAAATTAATGTGCCTGAATTTTATTTTTTTTCCTTTTAGTCAACGGTTATTGCATATATTTTATATTAGAATTGTAGCTCGACTTCGTTGCATATTCTATAGGTACAATTTGTAATTTTCAGTTTTGAGAATAAAAACCCTTTAGACAAACCATAAACCAGACAAAATCTGATGTGTTTGCATAAAGACAATTAAAAATTACAATTATTTCTATAGTCAAGCGAGGACAAGAAAATTGATATGTTATGACACAAAGACAAATAACAAATCACTAAAGTAACATTTACTTGTACTAGTTGATAGTACAAGATTGTTACCTAAAATCATCTTAAAATCCAGACACCTGAAATATACGATAAGTGTTAATCTAAATGTGTCATTTTCTCTTTCCGTCATTGGTCAATTTCTTCTATCTTACGAAATGAAGATCCAATATCTATGTTGATTATACATATAACCTTTTACATGCATATCAGCCTCATGCAGATAAATCTGTGATGTTATTCGGAAAAAAAAAGATATATCTGTGATGTTATTGATATTCTAAGTTCTAAACAAGGGTTTACGCTACCACTACTCTTCTTGTTCTATTACTGGAATGATATATACTAGCCATGTAGGCCCTGTTCGGTAGGTGTCATTTTCTCTAGCTGATTTCCGTTTGGGAATGATTTTATTTGTCTTGTGTACAAGGAGTAGAATACTTTGTGCATGAGAGATGTGATTCATACAGGAATAGAAAACCACTGTCCATTTCACAGAGTTCATCTGAATATCTGATTGTTGGCAAGAAACCAAATCCATAATCCCTTCCAAACGTGGCCTCGGGCCATGGAGTAGGTACTGTCCAGTTGTGAACCTCAAATCTATACTATATCTATAAAGTTGGTGCCACTTCCCCCACTCATACATCATTGTTCATTACTGTTCTAAGAACAGTACCGGGTTACGCACAGTGGCAGATTTTATGAACAGTGCCAACCCGTTATGCACAGTACCGGATTTTATGAACAGTACCCACCTGTTATGCACAGTACCGGGTTTCCATGAATAGTCTCCGCCGGGCATCATAAATAGTGCTGCCCCGTTTATACACAGTACCGAGTCCTCATAAACCGTACTGTCCCGTGCTTTGCACGGCCCCCTGCTAGTAACAGAAAAATGTGAAGGTCACTACAAAGGGACATCCTTTAGGAATATATGGAAGACTAGAAAATACAATATGATATGGGTGGTTGGCACTTGGTTGCACTGTGAACCTTTCATCCATCCATTCAGCAGCACTGAGTGAGGATGAGTCTAATCCAAACTTGCTTCCTTTGTGACTGTGAGTCTGTGACGTGATGTTTCAACTGAATTTTCGTGGCAGTGTGCACACACACGTAGCTGTTGTGCAGCTGTGTGTGCTGGAGGATTTGCTCATCTGAATTGCTCTTTCATTTCATTTTTCATATATACTGTATGTACACAACGGGGCTTCCCTGTCCTGACCCTGAGAGGTAATCAGAGCTGGGTGGGCGCGGCGACGGCGAGCGGCGTCGCGGCAGTGTTGGGCACCGGCGGCGAGCGGCAGACGGGGCACGTCGGGCGCAGCCGCAGCCACGGGTCGACGCACAGCTGGTGGAAGGCGTGCGCGCACTCGGGCAGCACCCGGAGCACGTCGCCGCCGGCGTACTCGCCCAGGCACACCGCGCAGCACGTCGTCGTCTCGGTGGTGGCGGCGGCGGTCGTCGTCGAAGTCTTCCTCGCCTCTCCCGACGCCGCCGCCTGATCCTCGTCTCCGTACACCACCTTGGGCAGCGCCTTGAGCGCGGCCTCGTCGAGCCCGGCCTCGACGTCCACGGCGGTGTCATCCCCCGCGTTGGCCCAGCTGGCGCGCTCCTCCCGCGCGCGCGCCGCCGCCGCCGCCGCCGCGGCCATCGCGGGCGCGGCGCTGCGAGCGCACGTCTGCAGCAGGAAGGCCACGGTGACGACGACCATGAGGCTGACGACGCCGAAGGCGACCTCCAGCTCCACCATCATCCTGCCGGCTCTGGCCGGCGCCCCCTTCGTGCTTGCGACGATGAGCTATGTGGATCGGAGCCGCTAGCTGGGCTGGTGGTGTTCCATTGCGTGCGCGCAAGCTAAGGCGCAACCTGCCAACGGCCTGTCGATCGAGGTCGACGCAATGGAGCTTCTTTCAATTTCAGCTGCATTCTGGTGCAGGTTTGCAATAGTATATATCTTGCAGCGTGTCGTCGTGCAGTGCCAGTGTGATGAGCTGACGAGTGGTCGGGGTTGCATGGCGAAAGGTCCCAGCGCCGCGCAAGTAATCGGGTGACGTGATGTGAGGCGACCGACCTAGACGACGACGACGACCAATACAATTAATCTGACTTTTCAATTTTTCGTGCGTAGTTGAATTGAGAATGGTTTCAGTTGTTGTTGTGTTCTGGCAGTTTGATGAATTTTCAAATGGTGTACGGAAAAGAGGCTTCGTTTGGACGTAGGACGTACGAAGGGTCATGACATGTGTGCTGGACTGCCTTCCATGTCAAACTCACAGCAGTCTTGCATAGAAGACGCGTGTACAAGTCCATTTACACGTTCAACTATCTTGTTTACATGTAGTAGTAGCAGCATTGTGTCGATTTGCAATTAATTTTACCGTTCGAATAACCCACTTCCTACCACCATTATAAAAATAAATAGTTCATTTAAGGAATTTCCATGAAAATATTATATTTAAAATAACATATTTCCTATCTGATGGTCGCCTGGGTTTTGTTCGTTTGCCCAGGCGACACGCGGCGCGCGCGAGCGCGAACGCTGGCGACGCGCGGCCGCGCGGGGTAACGGGTTTTTTCCTTTTTCGGGTCCGGTCCAAATTTGTTGTACGCGCCCGTTACCGAAAATGTTGCCGGCTCCGCCTTAGATTGGAATCCGGACAGGACACTGTTCAAATTGCTAGGTCATCGCGCCCAGACAGGAAGGGATTCGTGTTTGGGGGTCCAGGCGGAGGGGGCGACCGGCGATTCCCCTGCTCCTCTTCGTGTTCCTCTTCGTCCAGGCGCACCAGAGGTCCTCCGTCGTCGATTTGGAGGCCTACCGGAGGTCCTTCCTCAGCGTCGTTGTCTTGTATGTTCGGTCGCGGCTCCCTCTCCCTCTGCTTTGTGCTTGTTTGCTTGGAGGTTGTTCTTCTAGATCTGGCTCGAATCCATGCATGGTTGGAAGATTGGGTGGGGGATTTGTCTTTGTGATGGATGATTGGTCGAAATGGGGGATCCGCTGCATATATGTTTTGGGATGCTATCGGTTCGTTGATGATTTAGGCTATGGGGAGGGGATACGGAAGAGGGGACGAGGACTGGTTGCAGCGGTGGATGTGGCACTGGGAGTGGGGGATTTTGCGAAATGGGGAACTGCATGATTCATACTCTATTTTAGGCTTTTCTATTTTTTTGTTGCTATTTGGTAGATCTGGTGTCTGCATGATTTCAGACTAGTTCAAATATCTATGGTAGTTTGCTCAGATGTGCATGGCAAGTGGGAGGAGCATGTCCTGGATATGAACATGTCCTGGAGATGAGCATGCTTCTCCATGGTAGTTGTTTGCTCTGTTCTATTGTGGATTATGGATTGTGATGGGTGCATGTCCTGGAGAAGTATGCATTTGTAGCAGTGAGTGTGGTGTGTTTCTTGCAGACTTGGTTCATCATGGTATGGTATGGTGTTGGATTTTGGTTGTGGCCCTGGTTGCTTGCTCTGACGGCAGGCATGGCGATTGAGATGGCAAAATGGGGGTGGGGGTTGCTGGCAGGGCTGTCGTGTGGCAAGCAGAAGTATGGGGTGGTGGGGTTTTCATTTGTTCTATTTCTGTAGTATTTGGATCTTGCATTTGTGGTGTTTGCATTTGTTCTTGTCCATGAGCAGATTCATTTCTATGCTTCAGTTGGGAGTTGTGATTCTTATGTTGAGATGATTCACAATAGACTTGATTAAAGGTGATTTAGAGATTGCATGCTTATTGCACCCAAAATGATGATTCGTCCCAATGATTAAATGATGATTTGTGCCTTTTCTACTTGAATTGCATCAGTCCATAGTACTACTGCATCCAGTGGTGGAGCGTGAGTAATATTTAAGGGGGGGGGCAAATTACCATTAAAAATTTATCAGCAACTGGAGATGTTAGATTAGTGAGAAAGTATAGTACAATTTATAATGACGGAACCATTAAAAATTTAGTCTCGTATATAAAAACTAAAATTTGGTGCTAATATAGGAGAGCATCTCCGGCCAAACTAGAGAGAAAAGTGTATTAGAAAATTCATCAATCACACAGGTTAACTGTTGCTGTTACCTTGTTTATTTCCTATCCTTAATTTCCAAAGTATCACTGAAATGCAGATTGTTTGTTACTAATATTAGAATGTTAAATGCAACTTGTTTTGTTTGTTATTTGATTGGCTGCAACTAGCAACTTGGTGATTAATTATTCTTTATATATATATAGCCATGGCTGACGATGATTTGGGTTGTGCTGGCGACTCCGGAAATGTTGAGAGTGATGATGAGTTTTCTATGAGGTCTGAAGATGAGAACTCAGAATCATTGAATGTTGGTGAGGTAATTCTCTTAGTTTATTGCGTCTCTGGTTTGTTGTCTCTGTTGTTGTTTTTGCGAGCTATCATGAACTAAAGGTAGTGATTAGTTACTCTTGTCATTATGTTCTGGAGCATAATAGTTTCAGTGGATGCGGTTTGAGCAGTAACCATTGTATGAATTCCTTCTGTTGTAGGGTTTGATTGGTTCCTCACATTAGCATTGCATTGCATTAGGGGTTATGGAGCATACCCTTAACCTAGATATTAGAGGACTATGCAAACTCGTATTTTGTGGTTGTAGTTGTTTGCCTTGTTTGCTTGTTATCTGTGAGATTTGAGATGTGAAAATCTATATGACACTATCAGTTTGTTGTAAAATCATTTTCCATTGTCCAGTTAGCAGTTTCATTAGGAACATTTGTTGATGCATGTGGCTATTGTCAAGAATTGCTTTCCTCACTTTTTTTGTAGCACTCGTATAGTAGTACTTTATTCAGAATGAAACAAATGGCGACATCTTTTCTTACATGTATTTGACAATTTATTTCAATTTTTATTCCACTTTTACCTTGTTTATACATTATGCTTAACAGTTTATTTGTTGTGGGATATCTTTACTTGAATGCTTTACTATTTGTACTCATTTCTGTTGCTTGATCATGAATAAGTTGGATGTTTTTGAACTTAAAAGCTTGTGCTGAATATGGTATTTTCCGGCTAAATCTCCTAATATTTGCCTGATTATTATTCTCAGCTTGTTTGCTTGGCTCAATATTTTGCATTTTATTATGCTTTTAGGACTCAAGTCCGTCAGATGATGAAATTGATCCTGTTGGAGCTGTTGAAGCTTTGAAGGGTCTTAGAGGAGTGATGTCTGGAGTATGTTCCTGAAACCTTTTGGACTGAACCGTGCATAGTTTGTTTATCTGTGTTTTGGCATATTACCTTCAGTATTGAGCACAAAGATCTTTGTCCCTTGTTGTTATCCTGCAGTTATACTAGATTCCACTGTGTTTGTTCTGAACTAACTATTGATACTTTTTTTCATGATGCTAATTCTTTTAAGAAGAGGGGTAGAGCTAGACGTACTAGAAAGGTAAATTTAGTAGCATGTCGTTTTGTTGTTTTGACACCATGCTTAGTGAAATCATGCTTAGTTTGATAACATCCATTTTTTTTTCATTGTTTCCCAGAATACTAGTCATGTTGAAGGCAAGGGCAAAGGAAAATCAACTGCTGGTGTTAGTTCATATTCTAGGGCAGCAAGCAGGTGCAATAACAAGTATTTTGGAGAGATAATAAGTGCATTGGATGACCGTAAAAAAGACATTATCAGGGGCCATGGGTTTGGTAGGTTGTTAGATTATGATGGTTGTTCTGTTCCAAGAGGATTTGTGCAGTGGATTGCTGATCAAGTTGATGTAAACTGCCGTGACATACTTGTTGGAGGGAAAGTAATCCCTTGTAGTCCAGAATCTGTTCATCTTTGCTTGGGAATTCCATTTGGTGGTCAAGATATCAAGCAACAGCATAACGATTCTGTGAAGACCAAGTTTCTTTTAGCAATCAAAGAGAAGTCTCTGCCACTGAAAAGCACATTTGGCGACAAGTTGAAAGGCAACACATTGTCTGAAGATGACATATTTCGATATTTCATGGTTGTTGCTCTGTCTTTCTTTCTATGCCCAAACTCAAGCACTATTCCTAGTCCCAAATATCTTGGTCCTTTGCTTGATGTTTGTACTGTGAAAGACTGGGATTGGTCAAAATTTGTCTTTGACTGGCTGTTTTCATCAATCTCAAGTTACAAGAAAAATAATAGGCAGACAATAGGTGGCTGCATATACTTTTTAGCAGTAAGTCTTGTTCCACTTGTCCTTTCTTTCCTATTTATTTATTTGTCATCTATATTTAATGTATCTTACTGTTAACTTTTTCAATATTTTTGTAGGCTTACTATTTGGATTTCCTAGACTTTGGGTTTGTTCGTGAGCTTCCTCCAACTCTACCAAGAATCAAATGTTGGAAAGGATCGATGATCAAAGATTATGCTAAATATGATCATGTCTCTGATTCTAAGTTTGGAAAACGTCCGGTAAGTATTGTATCTGCACCCTTATTATAGTTTCTGTGTAATGGTTTCTGTTTGTGTGTGTGTTTACTGGCATAAGCCTAAATCCATTTGTGTGTGTGTTAACTGACCTAAGCCTGAATCCTAAGCCAATGATAACACACATTGAAATTCAATTACAGGTTGTGTCATGAGATAGTGTGGATGTTAATTGATAAATCTGCTTGGTGGGATTCAATGCCAGGTTGAGAAGTTGTAGATTGTTGTGAAATTCTTGCTGTTTTCTTCATAAAGATTACAAATAAAAATACGAATTAAATTAATTGTTATTATTAATAATGTAAATTGCACATGATGGGACTACAATTTTAGTGTCTAGCATACGCAATTTTCGTCATAATAGTTCCTCTTTTTATCCTCTTTGTTATTCACTCTTTTGTCATTATGTTTGTAAGGGTCTTTTTAGGATGCTGACTTCAATACATTTTGTGTTAGGTCAAATCATTTGAGGACACTTGCTACGTAGTGGATTGTGGTTATTTTAGAAAGACTTTGGATAAACATTGTGATTTCATCCAAGAACAGGTTGGTGCCTTATCTACTATGTTTATGAGCTTCTTGTATATTGAGTTTTACATGATTCATATGTTTATATTAACTTGACATTACAGGACAAAGATGGTATGTGCGAGCTTTTTGAAGAGCACCACACTAGAGTTGGCTATAGGAATCCGGCCACACTTGTTTCCAAAGTGTTGAAGTACTTGTATGAGGCTTCAGTAGCTCGTCGTGGCGCTCACGTACATGCTGAGAGTTCTGCTGGCAGAGTACCTTCTCCTGTACAAGCTAACGTTGATGATGAAGGTGTTGATGCTGTACCCCCTAAATATGATGCTCCAGTTTTTTCTCCAGTACATGATTCTGTTCGTGAAGATGTCTTGGATGCAAGAATGGCTCCTGGTCCAAGTGAAACAGTTGCGAAAGAAGTTGTCTTGGATGCTAGATTCCCTGCTGGTCCAAGCGATAAAGATGTCAAAGATGTTGATCATGCTGCTGGTCCAAACGGTGAAGGAGTGAAAGAAGTTGCTGCTGTTGTTTGTCCAAGTGTTACAACTGTGGAAGAAGAAGGTGATGCTGCTGGTAAAGATCCCAATTTGGAAGATTTTGAAGCCAAGAATGCCTCTGCTGCTAAGACTCATGAAGAAGAAGCCTCTGCAACGGAGATAATTGAATCAGATGGCATGTATGATTCTCAGGAAACTGAGATTCTTCCTCGTAGTAGCTCATCTGCTCAAGGTACATGAAGTGTTCTGTATCGTTTGTTTCATCACTAAAATTTATTTTTTGTATTCCTTGTTTGAAACTATTTAATGCATATTTGTCATGTGCATCTTTTGAATCTGTTGCATACTTTTTTTTTAATATTTTCATGTGCAGCTTCGTGTAGAAATAATAAGAAGAGGAAAAGCAACACTTCACAATCTTTGAGTCCTGACAGTGTTGGCTCTATGAGTAATCGGAAGATGAGTTTAAGGATGTCTACAAGGCTTGCTGGATTTAGTCCCATTTCTGGACCTGGAGCTACAGTGGACAACCCTGTAATTGTTGAAGAAGCCGGTGCTCAAACTTCTAAGCGTGAAAGGAAAGGGAGGAGCAAAGCCAATGCATCTTCCCCGTCAATTGAAGAAATCACTTCGGATGTCTCACCAGGTGAATTGTTCTTTTCTGTATTTGTATTTGATTTAATTTAGTTTGTAACATGTTTGTGGAAACACGTTTGAAGCTTTGTTATTTGTGACTTGTCGAAGCTCACACCTAAATTTTTTTGTCCTTGTCTTTCCATAGAAAAAATTGTTACTTGTCATCTGTGATAACACATCCTAATTTTTTTTTGTCATTGTATTTTTGCTATGTGATAACACATCCTAAAGCATTGTCATTGTACTTGTTATTGTGTGTTTGAGGGGTTAAAGTTCTAGGTCCTGAATTAGAGTATGCAAAAATGTGGTTATTGTCCTTGTCTTTCCATAGAAAAAATTGTTACTTGTCATCTGTGATAACACATCCTAAAATTTGTTTTTTTGTCATTTTTTTTGTGATTGAAATACTAGAGTTGCATAGCTTTGTTGGTGGGTATGTCGTGTGTGTGTTCCTTCTCAATTTAATGAAATGGCATGCAGTTTTCCTGCCCATTCAAGGGGAAGAAAACATTGAATGTTGCAGTTTTCCTTCACAAGGATACAATTGTAATTATTTTTGTGTTGTCCACTGTCTGTGACTTTGTTTCAGGCTGGTTATGTATCGTGTCCACTGTCCATCTGTCAGTCTATAAGCATACAAAAAAAATAAAAGATCTTTTTTCAAAGTCACCTGCTGCACATCTATAGGCTGTGAAAGAATACTCTAAATAGCTAAGAGTTGATGCTTGCATAAAATTGTTTGAATAATTCAAATCTTATGAGGGCCTCTACTTTTCCTTGTGATCTGAAATATATTTTGTTCTACAAACTAGAGTACCGCTCCTTGCTATACCACTGAACTATGTGGTCCTATTTTTCTACTACATAGTTGTTGTAGTGACCAAACAAATAAAAAATCCCGTTACTTAATTACAGTCAGCAGCAATTTAAATTGCAAGTATTGGGCACTGCAATTGTAGTTCTGAGTATATGCAATATGCTGGTGTGAACCATTTGCCTCGTCGTTTTGTTATTTTTCTGCTAGCTGATCTAAGTGGCTGCTGGTTTTGCATTTTCTGCAGTCTTATATAGAATGGTGTGCTGAATTATAGAGACTACACATATCATGTGTTCGGAATAGCACCTGCAGGTTATTGTAGTTGTCACAAATGAAACGTCTAAAAGAAACCTCAATGCATCAGATTGGAACAAGAAAACGTTATTTTCAGACTGCCAATTTGATTTTGTACCTAGAATTTGCTAAGTGTTAGCATGTATCCTTCACCTTTTTGATGGGTTGTTTTCTCATTTCACATTGGACTAATAAGTCATATTGTCTTTTGCTAGGCTGTAAACAATGTAAATAGCATTATTGGACTAGCAATTGTTGGAAAGGATTATTTGTGTCCTTGTAATTTCATCTCAGTTTATAGCTATAGTTTTTCCTTTTTGAGTCTAGTTTTTGTATCTTTTGATGCTTTATGTTTTCCCTATATTTCTTTTCATTTGCAGTTGCTCATACAAAGATTGGTGGCAAGAGGAATCAGAAGACACCTCAATCTTCAAGCCCTGCCATTGTATCCCGTAAGTCTCCACGTGGAGTGTCTAAAAAACTTGGTAGATCCCCTCTTAGTTATGTGGATGATGGTAATGATGGAGTGAAGAATGCCTAAAGTGCTTCTAGGGCTGTTCCTGGTCTTTCAAAAGTTGCAACTGCACGTGACAAGCACCATGAAGGCACAAAGGATACACCTGTACTTGTTGAAGAAGGGCCAGTGTTAGCTTCTAAACCTATAACCAAACGTCGAAAGGTGAAAATAGAAGTGACTTTCTGTTAGTGTGTCTATGTGTTTAATAAACTATAGTAAAGTAATAATCCTACCTGATTATTGTTAACTGCAGTCAGTTTGCATAATGTGAAGTTTCACATTTGACTGAATCTTGTAGTTCTCCTGTACTTGGAGCTGACTTTATTGTCCTTGTTCAGGTAGTTGAAGGAACTACTGGAGCTGCTGGACTGTCAATCAATAAGATTGAGAACACTTCCGGTTTGTTTGTCCTTCTCACTAATGAAAAAATGTTAAACAAAGTCTATGATACAAACCTGACACATGTTAGAGCATGCTTACTACCTATTTCTTGATTGCACATTCATTATTAGTAGATTGCACATTTGATTTACTACAATTATGGTATTTATGTTGGGCAATATATGTTTTTTCTCATATATGTCAGCTTTAACATATGAATATTTGTCAACTGTAGTTTTTAATATTCTTTACCATTTTGTTTTTTGATTAAGCGGTGACAGCACCTGTTGATAAAACTAATATGAAGAACAATGCTCCCTACTTTAATAGTCCTAGCATGCCATCGTTTAGAATATTTGAAGATGAGGATGATTTAGGAAATTATGTTGAAGATCCTAATTTGAGACGTCCTGTTGGTCCAGTATCTAGTACAGCTTGTCCTATTGATGGTGTGAAATCTGTCTATCCACATGCTGTCGCCAGTGATACGCAAGGAAAAGTCAATTCTGTGGTACATGTTTCTGCCATTTCCTATTCTACCTTTGGTACATCACAATAGTGTATGTATATTCCTTTTTTTAATTATTTATTATGTGTTGCTGCAGCTAAAAACAACTTGTACTTCAGAAGACAATCATGGTGATAATGTAAGCCATGGAGCTATCCCTGTAAATGTATGTTTGTAGCTTATTTACTCGCTCATATGTGTTTGTAAATTGTTCTTTGTTATAGCGTCTGATGTACTTTCTCTTTTTGATAGGTTCAATCTGAGACCAGTTTCTACTTTCAGTTTTGCCCTGGACCAGAAAAATGGACTTTTATTGACCAGATGAGATCTAATCCATTTGGTCGTCCCATTAATGTGAGCAATCAGGAGAGTGTTGAGTCTGAGACAAATGTCAATGTTGAAAATGTAAGCTTTGTTGGGTCAAATTTGTTTTGTCACATATCTTGTGATTTTTCCTCTATTTTGTTGTGTTACTAATATGCTAGTGTTTCTTTGATTAGGACTTTGTGCATATAGAGTCTTTACCTTTTACAGAGACTCCTCCTGAAGATCCAGATGCTCCTGCTCCTATGCCTCTTGCTGCAGTCAGCCCTTCCGGAGAACACATTGATCTTGTAAAATTGCGTTACTAGTTTTATGAAATTGGAACAGTTGTCTTGTGAGATAACCTACTAATTTGCTTTTGTTGTATCTTTGGTATTGGAAGGACAATTGTTAGTACTTGGGACTGCTCTCAGCCATGTAGTATGGATAGTTGTAGTACTATCCATACTCTATTGTACCTTAGTGGTAGTAGTGTTGTATATATTTATAATAAAGGCAACTTAGCATTTTTGATTTGCTTTTATTTGTGTGCTTGTGTGTTAGGTAGTTGGAGAATAGAATAAAATAGCATGTGGCCTGCTATTTCAATTTAACTCTATGTTTTTCGATCAATTTTTGTTTTTTTTCTGATGTTGCAGGTGGCTACACCTCTTCCATCCCATCGAGGTGGAAGTTTTGTTTGTGCCAAAAGTATGGGAAGCAATGATTTATCAGTAGAATCTGAGTCCTTTTCGAACCAAGTCCCTTGGTGCTCTTCTAGTGCTAAGTTGGCTGTTCATCGTTCTAAGAGGACATTGATCCCAAGCAAATACAAGTTGAGCCCTTATATGATCCCTCAATCAAAGATAATAGTGTCCAGACTTGAAGCTGACATGTATGATGTCGTTTTGAAGATGGCAGAAAATGAACATTCCAAGTGAGTTATAAATTGTTGGAACTATGTTTTTTGTGTTTTCAGAAAATGACACTTGAATGAAGTAATAATGATTTGTTTTCATTTGTTTCAGTCTCTCTGTAATTGATTATGGGCATGTGGTTGTCATGTTAGGTGTACTTGCAAGTTCTCTAAAGCCTCAAGGAAATGTCCATTACTTTGTGATGAATGCATTGTGTAGATTGATATTTCATAGGAAGCACCATAAGAAATCTTACAAACATTACTTCTTCTCTAAAGTTGGTGTAAGTTTTATTTTGCCTTTTTTCCCCCACAATTAAATGTAGTAACTATATCAATGAAATAATATTGAGCAATCTGTTTTTGTAGGACTATTTAATTGGAAATCATGGACCTAATGATATCAAGGAGAAGGAGCTATTTGATAATGCAGTGAAATGCTTTAAGGGTGCTTCTCTTGCTAGGTCGTTAGCTTACAGCCAATATGTGAGTAACATCCTTTTATAATTTTTTAAGCTTGTAGCATGTATCTTGTGTGCCACTGTAGTTGTGCTAATAATCCCTTTCTTTTTTATTATGTGTTATTTTGATAGCTTTATTTCCCTATTCTATTCCAAGATCAGTGGTATGTTGTTGTTGTGTATTTGAATCAAAGATTTATTTATGTCTTGGATTCTTGTACGCTGCATTTTGGAGCTGGCTCGCATTTTGATAAAGCTGTCCATGATGAATTTGTAAGTAGCATATTACTTCTCCTTGACCAACTGGTGTCTCTTCTTTTGGCATCAATATTTGCTACCTGTAGAAATATTAGACTCAAATAACTATAGTGAGTTCAATTTTGGGCGTTGCTTGTCATCATATATCTCTAATTTTTGTCTCTTCCTGCTTTTAGGTAGCAAACTTGATAGCAGTTTGGAAAAAAGCTGTTAACATTGACTATGGGTTCCATGGATATGAAATTAAATATGCAGATGTACCTCAACAGACTGAGAAGTAGGTGAAATACAGTTTTTTTAGATCATTTGCTTTTTTGTGTTGCTTATATTATTCTGATCTGTCTTTTTGATATCATGTTTTAGCTTTACCAATGATAGTGGTATTTTGGCAATGAAGAATCTGGAACTTTAGGACATCAATGTCTCTTTGGAGGACAAGTTTTCAGAGGCTGATACTGGGCATATTCGTATCAAGTATGTCAACGACATGATTTTCAATGAATACAACTATTCTACTGATGGTCGATCTCAAGTCATGGAATATGATGCTAAGGTAATACAAGTTGTAATTTTCTACTTTGTGTTTTATTCCTTGATGTACTCGATTGATTGTTGTTTTACTATTTTTTCCACAGGTGTATGAAAAGTACTACAAGTGATCATGGCATCCCGTGTTTTGTTTAGATGTTTTGTTTAGGTTCCTGTCTTGTATGGGATGAGAACAATTGGTGATAAATTGGTTGTAACCGTAAACTACATTGGATGATAATATTCTGATTGGATGGTTTGTTTTGATGTTTGATGCTTGCTCTTTTTTTACCATTATTATTAGTTAAGGATCAGTTTATATAATTTTGGTAGCGAAGACTTTTGTGCACTATGGGTCAGTTTATTAACTTTTGGTATCGATGACAAGGAGAAGCTTTGAGGGTTTGTGGAGTTCTCTCTTGTTCTTTCTAAAGATGATGGTCTGATGCACATCATTGTGGCTTGAGAAGTAACTCACTGACTGGAATTGTCACGTGATCTATGCATGAAACATGTTAAAATCTAGTAACTTTTGCTTTATTAGTATAACCAAGCATATATTAAGTTTTTGTCCTTGTCACTTGTAGTCCATGTGCTACATATTTTCTGTTGCGACCAAATGTAGTGTGCTTGTCTTTGTTGATGAGAACAATATCACATAAACTGAAATTACAATTGCTATATTACTAATAAATTACATAAATAATTTTGCCACTGAAATTGCAGCTATTAGCATTCCGTTTCTTGTTGTTGGTTCTCTCATTTGCCTAATCTTCCCTTGTTAATTTTGCTTGCTTGACTTTTGCACTGCTACTGTTGGTTGTGAACATCTCCTGCATCATAATATCAACAATATTAGATGAATATACATATGACACAGGCCACAAGTGTTGATGCAGTGCTAATATTTACTTTTTGGCTATGTTTGTCTGTGTTACCTGATTTCCTTTTCTTTGTTTTTGAAGGCTTTGGGACTTGAGGAAGGTGCTTATTTTTGCACGTCTTAATGTTATGGCCTTCTTCTCGACAGTGTGTACATGCAAAGCTGCTTTTGGTTTTGCTTCTGAGTTCCTCAACTATTCCTATTTGTCTGGTAGGTTTTTTGGGTCTTCCTCTTTTTTTTAGCATTATCAGGATCTTGTAGTACCACTGTACCATTTTGTTGTGTTGATTGTGCCTGAGCCATCCCGACTGCATTATCATCATCTTCTGTATCACTATGTTGAGTAGGTTGTGGTTTATGCACCCTAACTTCTTCTGTTGTTTCATTCAGTTTTCTTTCCATTGTCTCTGCTTCTTGTAGAACATAGTTGAACGTTTCCACAGTTCTTGATCCATCTGATGCAATAGTGCTCAATTTGTTTGACAAAATGTTGTGCCTCAAAGGCCTGCTCTTCTCAATATCTAGTTGTGGTACAGCATTATGCGTTTTCAATTGTTTCCTCTCCTTATTCCTCCACCTTTCAATGAAATACTTGTCATCAAGCTGAGTTATATTCAGGTTTGTTAGCACCTTGATGATATGGCAGCAGATTATGCCATCTTTTTGAAATTTGCAACATAGACAACTGTAGAGTTTGTTTGGCAAGTCCACTATGACAATGTACCTTCTTGTTCTGAACTCAAACTGCCTATGGTACTCAGATTTGACGACTGCATAAACCTTGTCTTTCTGTAGTTCCTGAGCCACATACTTTGTTGCCAATGTGATCTCCTTTTGGAACTTGAAGAAGATCTTTCTGTTGTATAGCCTTGCAGCTTGCCTTTCGAACTCATATGCTGTACTCAAATAAGGCCTTGATCTAGTTTGAAAGTCTTGTTCTTCTTGATTCTTTTCTGTTGTATCTGAGATTCTTTGGAACTCATTCATAAATCTCATAATGCTGTACCTTGGTCCGACATCCAGTTTGAACAGTGCATTTGTGCCTTCACTTCTTGCTGTAGAGTTGATGAAAGGGAAGAAATGCTCCTTGAAGTAGCATGGAACAAAATTTTTCCTATTGAACCACATTTCGCCAAGGTATTTGAAGCCACTAACATCATATGTTTGTGGCAACTTCTTGTACATGTGCTCAAATTCAGTTTCTGTCAGTGAGTTCCTTAGGATGTCAAAGAGATCATCATGGAGCTTCTTATTCTTCTCGGTTGAAAATACCCTTCCACCCTTCTCTTGTGCTTTCTTCACAATATGGAAGAAGCAGTTGCGATGAATAGTTTCTAGTAGTATCTTTCTGATGGCAGCCTTCATTGCTAGGTCTTGATCTGTGATTATAGTTTTAGGGTGCTTCCCTTGCATACAAATGAGCATTGTCTGAAAGAGCCACTCAAAAGTTTTTGTCGTTTCATCCATGATGAAGGCGCAGCCGAAGAGGCAGTTGTCCCCATGCCCTGTAATTCCTACAATTGGTGCAAACTTGAGGGAGTACTTGTTGGTGTTGTAGGTTGTATCGAAACTGATGCAATCTCCAAACTCCTCATAGTATCTTCTACTTGTTCCATTGGACCAGAAAATGTTTTTCACTTTGTTGTTTTCATCTATGGAAAACCTGTAGAAAAACATGGGGTCTTCTGCATGCTTCTTAGAGAACCAGTCATACACTTGCTGCATATCATTGTCTGATGTTGCCTTGTTTAACTTTGTCTTCTCATTGCTGATATGCTTCTTGTTGTATGGAGTGACATCGCCTCTTATATAAGATAGGATTGCCATTATCTTTCTGTCCGGTAGGTTGACTTTGTTGAATGTTTCAATTAGTTGCTTCTCCATTTCAGTCATCCTAATCTGTGAAAACAGCTTGTTCTTTTGATTCTTGCCTGCAAACGCATGATTATGCTCAAGATTCAATCTAGTGATTGTCCATTCTCCATTTTGTAGAGTGACAACGAGTTCAGCGGGGCACTGGGTCGGTACAAGCGTACTTGTTTTCCGTTTGTTTGCCACCGGATTGGGTGTTGGTGGTGTACCAGAAATCTTCTTTTTGTTCTTTCTTGCACTTTGCACTCCTGAAGCAGCAGAGCTATGATCCCTCTTTCCTCCACCTGACATGTTGCACTTGAGTGTGACTCTTGTTACCTGGTCATAATTGGGATCTTTTTTTATCTTTGCACTTGTATGTGTGACTTTTGAGTAACGAAAACCCCACAATAAATGCATATTCGTTGTAGAATTTGTATGCTTCTTTCTGTGTTTTGAATTTCATGCCAAGCCGAGGAACATGTCTGCTAGCTTCCTCCTGAGACAAACGCTCAGCTGCCATAATACTCTCATTTTCAGCTTGTATAGCTCTGAGCTCTTCGTCATCTTGTTCATCTGTAGCCTGTACATGTTGTTCACCCTTAGCATTTTGTTCCCCTTCTCTGCCTTGTTCTTCTTGTGGTTGTTGTTGCACCATGTTTTCTTCACTGTCAAAGTCTGGTACTAGTACTGACTCAACCTCGGTAGGACCATGTTGTTGCACTATGTTGTTAAAGACCATCCAAAAGTCTCCTTTTGGATGGTCTTCTGCTGGCTGATGCTCTGAGATTCTGCTAGTACTGATGTACATCTGGTTCTGTAGTCATAGGTAACAAAAAATGTTTACTGTTACACATTTGAACATATATTTGAAGAAAACAAAGTAATCTACATGTATATATAGAGAACACGTAAATACCTCTAGTGGAAATGGCTCGTTGAGCATGTCCATGTAACTTCCTGTTATTTGTGATGATAAAATATCTTCATAATTCTGATTTAAAGATTTTGCTTCAGCTATGACTTGGTTGATAAGGCTTGTATAGCTTGTTCCTCCCTGTGATAGGACATAAGTTGTTCCTCCCTGTGATGTGATGAGCTGTAAATGTTGGTATTCACAACAACAATAAAATCTTAGATTTATTGTTAGTATCAAGTTTTTTTATAAAAATGCACTGTGAGTTTTAGGAATCTCACTTCTTTTCTCTGTATTTCTTGTTGTCCATAGTTGTTGTAGTTCACTGGTGGTGCTGAGCTCTCCTGGTAAAGCATGGTTTGAGTGAAATGGCAAGGATATAAAGAGGATGACAAATTAGTGGAATAACAGATTAAAGATAGACAAAGTAAGTTGATTTCCTTTGTACCTCATTAGCATTCCTGACTTTTTTAATATTTGACTGAAATCTGTAGAAGCTTTCAGGATTGAATTCCAAATCCTTTCTAGAAGCACTCTGGATATGATAAAGACATATGGGTTAGTTTATAAGGCTGTATTTGTTTGAATATGTGTGTTTTAAGTTATTTAAACTTAGTATTTTGAAATTTTAGAAGCTAACATTCATTTCTTCTCTTTGTTGGTCTTGTCCATAGCAGTTGTCTTGCACTAGTGTTGTTGAAATATCCTGTTCATTAGAAACAAGCCAAAAAAGTCAAATATCAGTAGTTGCAATTAGGAATAGTGTAAATTGCAAGTTTGTCCCACTGCAATTGTTGTCTTCTTAATTTGCAATAACTATAATTTCTATTTACCTCTTGAGTATAATTGTGGTTAACAATGTTTGAATCAAAATTGTAGTAACTTTCAATATTTTCTTCTAAATCTCTTGCCAAACCATGCTGCATATACAAAGATAAATTGATTCATGCATAATATGGTATAAAGGAAAACACATAAATTTCATGAAATGGACCTATGTCTTTTTTCCAAACCTGCTGACAATATATGTTAGTTGTTATCTCAGACAATTGAGTAAGCTCCAATGCACTATCTTCAGATCCAAAACCCATTTCCTCAAAGAAATCTGCATCTGATATTTCATTAACCTGCACAAATAGCTTGTGTCTAGTATTGATGTACATTGAAATCATCCTGATCTACTTGGAATGGTTCTTATTTGGCTGTTGCCTTTCTTCTGTAAATTGTTCAAATTCCACTAATGGTTTAGAAGTGCATGTTCTATAGATTTACAGTGAATTTTGTATATTGGTCATAAGCAAATATAGATTACTGTAAATTGCAAACTTTAATACTGTAAATTGCAAATACAGATTACTGCAATTGTGGTGATGAGTATATGAAATTTTGTCAATCTATGGTCCATATGCAGGAGTACTACATATATAAGGCAGCTTTAGATTTTTGATTTCTACAGATTAGTATCTACACTGTAGTAATGTCAAAAAGCAAATAAAAGAACTAATTGTTTCCGTATGTGTTCAGAGGTGGGCCTGGAGATGAACAAGTGAAGAAACTGCCCAGCAGGTTATGTAACTTGGTTATAGATTCTGAGCCAAATCGTACAGATGAACAAGAACAAGACAGAAGTAAGGAACAAGAGGAGATAAGCAATGTACTGGAACAAGTACAGATAAGTACCTTCTTCCTTGGTTCATGGAATTGATGTATTTTCTCCATCATGTGTGCTTGATTTTTTCGCCAGCGTCTGGATCTCCGATGTATCCAGATCTGTCTCTTTCTTGCAGCAGGGGAAAGTACTGCATGCAGCTGATTTATGGATCTCCGATGGATCCAGATCTGTCTCTTTCTTGCAGCAGGGGAAAGTCAGTTATGTAAAGCCCAGTTATGTAAAGCCCAGTGTGTAAAGCCCGTTGTAAAAGGCCGCATTCAGTGAAACGAACTCCAAGTATTATCGGGTTTCGGATGTTGGATCCGTTAACGTTTGGCGGGCCCGGTATGCGTTTACGGGTGAATTTACGGACCCGGTAGGAAGACAGAGTCACAGATGCAGCACAGAAACAGATCTGGCAGTTGGATCTCCATCCAACGGTGCTGGACGTCGCCTGGATTTTTCCTAAAAACCCAGGCGACTAGGATATAGCATGTCCCTTAAAATAAAAATAAATATAGGTTACGAAAGTACCTCTTTTATTTATGAAAAATATACTAGAGTGAGTAATACTAGTCTTACATTATTGTCAAACTAGCTAATTATTTACAAATTGACGGTGAATATTGACTTGGGGCCTTAGGGTGTTTCAAATCAAAGAAGTCTATTTTATGCTGTTCAAACTATCCAGTTTGTCCACCAAAATAAACCCTGGATCAACTATATATTCCAATTGGCTCCGTTTACCCTCAATGAGATTTTTACCTTTTTTTCTCTCTATGTACAAGTTGAATTTTAAGTTCAAAGTTTCTAGGGGCTAATAAAGGGCATGGTTGCCCTATATTACAAAAAAGAATAAATCCAGAATTTTTAAGATTACTTTTCATGCAATTATGTACCATATGGTTAACTTATTATAGATGCTTCTAACGTAATGTACATATAATTATAAAAACTTATTGTATTTCTCTAACATAGGAAATCATCAATCATGCTACTGTCACACAAAATTTTGATCAGCTTGTAATAGAACAAATAGAAAAATAAATTTTTAGAGGGTAGATCATCCTAATTGAAAATGTTTGGCAGAGTACCTAGATAGAACCCAAGTTCTATCGAGGGTTCGGGCTTCCAATGTGGATTATTCAATAGTAAATTATATTTTTCTATCTTGAAATATTTATTATTACTATTATAGAAGTAGCCGTGGAAGCCCTAGTTTAGTTTTGTTAATTGAGTGCCAATCATGTAGGCTAATGCTTTCACTAAGTATGATTAGCTAGGGTCCATGTGATGATGATGGACAAGGCATATGAGGTGATGGAGATGGAGATCATGATCACATACATGCAAGTGTTCATCAAATGGAAATTAATAAGATGGAGCAAAAGCAAGCCACAAGGCAAAGGTATATGGTAGGGCTTTGCTTTTGCTAACCAAGATGCAAATATACAATAGAGTGCACGGTTGGGTTTAGGATAGATAGTCGTACTATAAAGAGGGAAAATCTTTAGTTGTATGGTTATCTAGTGTCACTAAGTGTGAGTTTTAATTGCATATGCATTACGCTTAGTGACATGTTAGGAATGCAAGAGAAATGCCTTGAAAAATACTAACTCACTTGCACAAGTTTGTGGAAAACTTGAGAAGTAGCACATTTAAAAAGATGGTGACATTTGTTTAGTGGGCTGTTGAGGCGTGCTTGGCGGTTGGACCGGCCGTTGTGGTGGTCTCACCATCAGGGCACCAGCCAGAGGTACCTGGTGGGGCCTCCGGTGTAGGTTTGGGCCTTGGCCTATTAGCCAGCCTAGGAGGTGCTGGTGTCAGACCGTAGTACTTTCAGTGCTTGAGGAGGATCACTGAGGGGCTCTTGGTGATTGTTGCTGCCTTCGATCATTGGCTATTTTGAGGGGTTTTGTGCTCACCCTGTGGGAGATTCATGAAGAGTAACTCTAGTGAAAACAATTGTGGTTTGGAAAGGTCCTTAATTAGTGATCTACAAACTTCTAGTGGTGCTATGTCATCGGGGCCAAACTTGTGTCCATTAGCGGAGCCAAAAGCTTTTAGGAGCCCAGACAATTTCTATTATGCAAAAATATTTAGCTAGAAAATTACAGGGTTCTACTTTGATATAAAGAAAATTCCTTTCGAACGTCAGCGACAAGCCCGGCCGCCCGCCCGGGGTGGCCGGGCGGTGGCTCCGCTAGTGCTTGTGTGCTCAATAGGCCAAGTGAAGAGGTGATCTTAGGATCCACCTCAATTGGGATTAAGTTGCCAGCAAGCAGCTGAACCTTGGGATAAATTTTTGTCTCACTTGCCTTCGGCGGTAGTTTGCACTCTCAAAACACTTACAATTACACTTCATATACTTTGTACTTGTGTTGTTGCCTTTGTAGTAGTTGCTTGTTTCCTTGTTAGTAGCTAGCTTAACTTTTCTCTCTATTTTAGTAACCTTGTTTAACTAGCTCTCTAGTTGTTTAGTGTAGCCTCTAGTTGCTAGTGTGGTTGAGTGCTTGTTTAATAAACCTTACAACTAGACTTGTGTAGGAGGCGTGTGTTGTATTAAGTAGGCTAGGCAAGTAGTAACTATTAGGATTGTCTTTAATACTAATTACCTTTGCCTAGTGACTCTATCTTTGTCAAAAATTTAATTAGGCAACTCACCCCACTCTAGCCATCCCTAGGTTAGAAAGTTCAATGTGGACTACACATTGAGCACATCTCTTGCTTTTTAGTTTGACTTCTAGGTATATAGGAATAATATCCTAACAAAGTCAAGGCACCAACATTATGCCAAAACAACACAAAGGAGACATCAATGACGTTATATGACCTCACTGAGACCACGAATATACAAATTGGACTTTTCATGCATAC
Organism: Saccharum hybrid cultivar R570; assembly: GCA_038087645.1. Classification (NCBI taxonomy): domain Eukaryota; kingdom Viridiplantae; phylum Streptophyta; class Magnoliopsida; order Poales; family Poaceae; genus Saccharum; species Saccharum hybrid cultivar. The sequence goes on along the minus strand of JAQSUU010000671.1, from coordinate 4,247,905 downwards.
TCCCTTCGTCCCATAATACTTGACCTTCTAGCCTTCTACACTTGTCCGAAATTAGTTGTCACTTTCACTTCCAAATGCATATTTCTCTTTTCTCAATACATCTCTATAATTATCCCTTTCCTTCTCTGTTCCTATGCATCGCACCTTTTTTCACTCCTCCTTAATTCTCGTGCCCATAGCTAAAAACGTAATCCATTATGGGATGAAGGGAGTAGACGAATTGATAATCCTAATCCATCGATCTATATATATTGTGTTAGTGCTCTACAGGCTAGGCATTTTAAGACGCATAAGTGCTAGGTATTGGTATATGAATTTGAGACCTATAGCTAAGAAAAATTGCTAGTTTTTTCTCACTTGTCTACTCATATTCTAATATAACACTTATATATAGAAATTTTATATCTATATAGGTCCCATAACTTTTAGAAATGGTATGACTAGATAGGTCTCTAGGCTTAGGGTATGGAAAGGTTTGGTGGCTTAATGCAGTTTTGGAATATCATGGTAGACACTCTAATGGAGGTGTCTAGCTCACCAGACTTGGAGGAGCGAGGTATAATAGATCCTAAACTATATTGCTTGCTCTCTCCTACCAAGTTAAAAGGATAGAGTAGAAGCTAGGTTGAGATGCCAGATTCCAACAGAGGGGTAGTTTAGGTTAACAAGGTAACCACATGAGGCTAGGATGGGTCACTTGGGGCAATCCCAACCCAAAACATGATAGTTTTTGTGTGAAAGTGCATCTAGGTCCCTTAGTGGGTTTTGGTGGATTTAATGACAACACAATTGAAGTTCTAACAAGTATGCTAAGTGTTGAACATGAAATTGAGTATATTGCATACACTTGTTGTGGATAAGTAGTGGCCACCTTGCTATATGTTGTTCTTTTTTAAATCTTCTTGAATGTTTCTATTCTATTGTCATAGAATATCATCTCATCTATATAAGTGCAATATTTTTTCTAGGTCAATGAAGTTGTGCTAGAAACAAAACAATACTACATTATATTGAAGCTAACAACGTCTCCCTATAAGCAATTAGTGATGGCAAAAAATAATGCAACGGGTCATGGACAAGTACCCCGTAATTTAAACTTAACATTACACATCAAAACAAATACTAAAGTATGTGATTGCCACCAATGCCTAAAAGGAAGTTAGTTCACGAAAGCGAGACGGAAGAGAGGGGACATGTTAGTTAGAAGCAAAAAGACAACATTTAAGAGTTGTTGCTTACAAATTAAAAGAAAAAAACATGCGCTCCATTCATCAGCAACAAAATAGCTAGAGAATCATGCAAAATTCAATATAACCTAAACTGCAACATAAGAAACTTAAATGTAAGCCTGAAAGTCTGAGGGGTTGTAAGATGTAAGGCTATGTCTCAATAATACCCCAAGGTTCAAAACCATTATTGTATAAGCATGAAAGGTATGTTAACTCATTCACCATTTCATGTTGAGTGCCAGCTTGTGGTGATTCTGTACCCAAACTCCATGCTGTTTATAACAGAGAAAAGGGCCCAGACTCTTGTTCAGAAGGAACAACCTCTAATGGTTGCCACCGAGAGAGAAATGTGCAACAACATTCAAAGCATTCTAAGGATTGCAATAACTTGCTACTCAACCAACCAAGTAGTATAGGAGAAGTTTAGGTGTTGTTTTCGAGTCATGTAAAATTGGATTATTCATATGAATATTACAAAATTAAAATGTAAATTTCTTTTCCATGGGATCAGGAAAACATATGCAGCCAAAAAATAGAAGACCTTAAACCAAATACACGCCACAATCATAAATCAATCAAAACTAAATAACACCATATGTCAATTCGTTAGATCACCACATCAATTAAAAACGTCAGATGAGAATTACACATTTCTACAAAATTGATGCACATAGCTACTGAACGTTGGCTAGCCATCCTATGTTTGCTTTCAAGTTCTGAGCATTCAGTCAAAACACAACATTTGTGCATCACCTCTAGCAAGAGTCATGTCTACCTATAGGGCTGCCAACCTGTTGCTCCCCAGCAGGGCATCAACGATGCACGGCTGGACATATGGCTGGGCTACGCTGCCATGGTCGGCTTCGCCTTGCCTCATGATACCCCTCCCTAACCTCCCTCCTGGCGTTCAAGCCGTGACATGGGTCCCAATGGAGACAAGCAACCAAACACACAAGTAGCAAGCACAAAACATCAGACAAGCAAATAGGGCATGAGGACAATAGAGGAGGGGTGCACAAGCAAGCAAGAAAGCGAGTGACCGGCAACGCTTACATCACATGTCCTCAATTAGCAACAAAAGGAGGGGATATGTCTGAAACATCTATACGAAAAACATCTATACTTACGAAGAACAACAACAGGAGTTCCTCAAATCAAAGGGGTCCTCTATGGGTCGTCGACACAGGGGAAGTGCATGGTGAGGTAACGCTCCACCCACCCACTTCTCACACACCCTCACGGCGGAGAGAGACAGGCGTGATTGGGAAAAGGAAGCCGAAATGTTAGTGAAAAACGGAAAAAAGAAAAGGTGTCGATTTCAAAAAACGGGTTCTAGGTTTCATGTGTGGTGGTTCGAGGACCCATTAATGGATGTATACACCTGAAAGGTCGCACAAATCTCGAAGTTGACATGAGGGCCCACAATTCGACAAATATAACTCAACAAAAACTGACAATAGAAATCTAGCAAAAATCATATGCCCACAATTCGACAGATACAACTCAACAAAAACTGTCAATGAAAATCTAGCAAAAATTATATTTATTTGGGGTAGAGTAGTTGCATAAACTTTATACTTTCAGGTGGAAAGCCTCTCGACCCTTCAACCACTCCATTTATCTATTGGGTCAAAATGACCACTCTTGATTGTGAGCTACACAAGCTCAATCACAGCTCTATCCTTGATAAACTTCATAAGTCCATCTTCTGCACTAATGAGATATGTCATGAGCCGACATCCCATAATGACATATTGCTATGACACTCTTAAGTGCTACAATGCAGAATTAAAGACACCAAGGTTGATTATCTCTTGAGTTTACTATGGTGACTTCTAAATAATAGGAGAATAATTTGATGGTACAACCTCTACAATTCTACATTGCCAACTAAGAACTATAGTAGCAATTAAACCGGGTAGGTCTCCTATGCTTAAGTATTTTCATAGGTCCACAAAGAATCTCTAGGGCTAGTCTGTCTACCTTTGCATCTCTTAACAAGCAACTCGGGCAAAGGAAGTTTATGATCTTAGAAACATGGTTTAAAACCAAACAAAGTTTGTTTTTTCATCAAGGCTACATGAGGCCATGCAATTCATACTGCATGGTGATATTACTCTACCACTCTATGGAGGCTCTATAAGTGTTTTCACTTCATCAGAAAGAAATTAAGTACTAGCACGTATGGCTATGGATGCTACAAATAGGTTTTGTACAATTGCTGCTGAAATAGGACAATTGCAAAATGAAATTCAAGATCACCATAGATTCTGCAAGGAAAGAAGCGTGCATTCGTGCTACTAGAGAGTGCATAGAGGGAGGAGAGGTGGCAAGCGGTCTGGGCGGAGAATCGAGGGCTCATTGTTCATGGAGCACTCGGTCACCTCAGAGACTAGAATAGAAGAGTCCGTCGACTCTTTTGAATTTTCTAAGGTTTAAGTGATTGGTTTGCATGTATGGGCTAGCCGTCAGTGTTCAATGCTTATGTTAATATAATAACATCAAAATATGTTGAAAATTCATGTTCAAGCTGAAATAAGGCCGAAGAGCTAAGCCTTTCCTGTTCTTAAGTTTCCTTTTCAATCTGCATCGTCTAAAATACCAAACCCTAAATCTTGCTAGTTCGGTTTGTGTGTTTTACATGAGCGGGCTTCACTAGTTTGTGTAGAAAAAACACCAAGAGAAAGAGACGAAGTGAGAAAATGATATAATGGCCTAGAGTCCTTTCTACCTTCCCTTCCCACCCTTTATAGGGTAGGTGGGAGGTGGAGGTTTTCATTCCCTCCCCTGGTAGGGCTCACAATTACCATTGAGTATCTAGAAATTATAATCTAGCCCGAAACGCTCACAAATAAGCTGTTAGGCTTAGTAATTGGGCCTTTTTACCCACGGTACATTCCTAACATAAGCTACACCCAATAGTATCCCTTTAGCTTTTCTGTTTTGGCTAGAAGTACAAGACTTAATAACTACGATTATATGAGTCCCAACTCGAACTTGCCTGCGATGATGGTCCTTTGCAACCTATATGTGCGCACCTCAATAGAAACTCCATCCCAAGAACCCTGTAGGAAAGATGGTATGGAGAAATGAGCATGCTCACGACTGTAATACAAACAAAAATTGACTAGACATGCTTTTATGTTCGATTAGTATTCGGTAGCAACCTTCATTGGAGTCTTCATAGTTTAATTTTTGGCAGCTTGACCCTTCGCGTGGACTTGGGCCCTTCTTAGCTTCACCTCGTGGATGACCTTCACCAATGTAATTGATGTAATTGAAATAGACATAGTAGGTGAAGTAGTCATGGACAATCGTTGCAATGCCCCTCTTTGGTGAAAGCTTCTCTAATGTGTCCTCCCAGCCCCTCTTTGGCTAGTGGTTCTGAGAGATTTTTCACGTACTTGCAGTAGATGACATAGATGTGGATGTTGTCATAGATTGATGTAGGCGATCCCCCCAACTCCAACTTAGGTGGTGAAGGTGATGTCCAAGATATCAATCTCTATCTCTTCTCTATCTCTATCTCTATCTTTATCTCTACTCCTATAATACACCAGTTAGAATTAATATACAGCAACACAGCAAATGTCTGCTCCAAAGTCATGACCTATGTTACATCCACACCCACAAATACACCCAGAAAATACAACACCATAGGAATGGACGCACCAGATCATCTCTCGACCATTCTCTCTCCTACTCAGCCACATCCAATGGCCAACGTTCAATGTGTTTGCTCCTCCGAGGCGCACGCCCTGCCTTCGCCCCCAGCTCCCCACGCCCGCACTAAGACTACTCACAGTGGGTACTCTAAAGCGATACTCTAAAACTTTAGAGTATGAATATAGAGTAAAAACTGCTGCACTGGGTACTCTAAAATGATACTCTATCCTTTCTCTTACTCTATATTTAGAGTGGTACAATACTTATTCTATAGTGGGCAGTGGCGGACCCCACTAGCTAAACAAAGGAAAAAATGCTATAACTCACAAACCAAAAATCCAAATTAAATTTCGATTGCACCATTAAATTCGTCTCAATAAATTCTTCAAAACTAGATCACACATGAATATATTTAGATAAAGTGACAAGTGGGTCCCACAGTGGATAGAGTGGATAGATGATGATATAGAGGATGGATGGGTGCGAGAGAATTAAGTATAGAGGAGAGAATCTTGCTTACTAGGACGTATAGAGAATGAATATAGATGTCAATGCGGATAGCCTAAGCAAGTCAGGGTTCGATCCTGGGTTGTCTCTTTTTCAAAAAAAAAAAGAAACATCGGCCTCTCCTCTCTCCTCCCCTCCCCGTCCCCGACTCGTGACTCTTTCCCATCCCGTGGCTAGGGTTCAGTGCCGCCGACGCTGGATCTTCCCTGCCACGGGGAATCAATCTTGAGGATTTGTCTCCTCAAGCACGGTGGCGGGCGCTCAATCAATTCTCCAGATTCCTCTGCAACCGCTTTCGTTTCCGTTCCCTGCGGGCTCCGGTGGCGGCGCGGGTCAGCGTCAGATCGGCTAGGGGCGGTAGCGGCGGCGGCAGGTCGGCTCCTGCGACCGTGCGCCCAAGACAGAGGAAGGCGAGGCGGACGCGTTGGTGGGTTTGGTTGGGTGCGGCTGCGAGGTCTCGGAGGAGCTGCTGTGCGCGCTGGTGGAGAGCTGGGGCAGTCTCGGGCTAGCGCACTACGCACATGAGGTGTTCGTGCAAATGCCACCTCCCGGCACGGCCTCGTCGTCTCCCCGCACGGCCTCGTCGAATCCTTTGCTCCTCTGCCTCCAACGCTACTGCCATGGACTCCACGTCGGCACCCGAGGCGGCCCCCGGCGCCTCCTCTTCCGCCACTGCTGCCGCTATCAGCACGCCTCGTCGAATCCTTTGCTCCTCCGCCTCCAACGCTGCTGCCATGGGCTCCACGTCGGCACCCGAGGCGGCCCCGGCGCCTCCTCTTCCGCCAGGATCTGGCGGGGGGGCGTGGCGGTGATGACCCTGGAGGAGTGCATCCAGGAGGACGAGCTCAGACGCCTGCTTGATAACAAGCCCGTCCCCATCTGCTATGACGGCTTCGAGCCTCCGGACGCATGCACATCGCTCAGGTTCGAACTTCTGTCTTAAGCCCCCGCCTCCAGGGCCTCCAGGGCATAATTAGTAGAAAAAAATGATAAGTTTGCACGATTCAGCCAAAGACAGACTTGGTTTTGAGTTGTTACATATGCTGTCTTGTACTCCCAGGGCATTGTGAAAACCATCAACGTCAACAAGACGGTCAGTGCCGGGTGCAAGGTGAAAATTTGGATTGCCAACTGGTTCGTGCAGTTCAACAACAAGATGGGAGGTGACCTGAAGAAAATCCATACGGTTGGGCACTTCATGATTGAGATTTAGAAATCGGCTGAAATGAAGCTCGACGGTGTCGAGTTCCTGTGGTCCTCCGACGAGATCAACAAGCGTGCGCACGAGTACTGGCCAATTGTGATGGACATTGAGAGGAAGAGCTACTGTGAGAGGAAAAAGAAGCAGGCCCTGAAGAGAATGAGCGGGCTCTGCTTATAAGCGAGAGAGACTGACAGTCGTTATTTGACATTCATTATGTGACAAAAATATTTAGTTATACTATAAGATGTGAATCTTAATGAATCTGTTAGCAATTTCATTTTTGCCGATAAAAACCCACTACATATAGATCATCTATCTCGTCTCATTTTTTAAGAACCGAATTAAGTGTTATTAAATAGCACAACTGTGTTATGAATTTCTTGTCTTTGTTTTATTGTTTCTAGACGTCACCGTAGCGTTAGCACGGGCAATCAATCTTGAGGATTTGTTGCCTACAGTAGCATGTGGTCGATGAATTTAGGATGAATAAGTTATATGCCATCTAATCTTTCTCCACTTTCTTGTTTTAACCTTTTCTTTTGACTATGCAGGTAACAGATGTGTGCTTAAAAATGGACCACCATTGCATTTGGGTAGTGAATTGTGTTGGAGCAAGGAACTACAAGTATTTTCTCCTTTTTCAGGTACAATTGAAACACTTAATTTGCCTTCCCTGTTCATGCTTACACATTTGTATCACTGAAAAATTGTTTGTTCCTGATGAGATTCAGAACTATTTAAGAGGCCCTGTGATGGAAAGGAGATTTTTCTTGCTTGTGGTGAACGTATTGGGCTTGCATAAATCAACCCACTAGATATTGTGTATTTAAGACAAGCAAATACAGCTGTACATATTTATTTACTGGTTGCCTTTTTACGGTAGTTGCTTGATTTGGTTGGCATTCAATTCGTTTCCCAGGAATAGCACAAATTTTCATGTTCATGAAATGAATCGGGTCTGAGAGATGCTAAGTGAGATGGGGAACAACTAAGAGCGCACAGTTTCTGTATCTATATCTTGTGTCAGACAGTTGCAGTGGTATATAGCATTAACACCCAATCAATTAGAGATACGGATACAAACAATTTTTGTTTCTAGAAATTGAGATATACCTGACAATTTCTGAGTAAACCCAGGGTCGACGTTTTATTTCCATTTTGGAAATTTGTTTCTCTTATCTGATAGAGGTCCTGATTGGGAGCAGGGAGATTTGACAATTGCATATGTATGGAGTGCAGTTTGAAATATTTGTGTAATATCTTCCTTGCATTCTTCTTATTTATAATTATTTTTTTTTTGCTCCTAACTCTTAACTGAGCCCTGTCACTCTGCTGCAGGCGATTCAAGGGCCTGTACCCTTTCAGTGATGATCAGGGGGCGAAGGAGCAGGCCACTGATGATGAGGAGGACAACTGGGAGCTCCCTGCAGGAGAGTTGCCTTCTTACAGCTACAGGTAGAGATAATCGAGAACTTGAAGCATGGTTTTGTTTGCAGAAGAGTTTCAACACTTCCAGCTTCAGTTCTTCCTGCCAATTGGAGGAAATTGAGTAGGTGTTGCCAAATCAATTCTTGCTGATTGGCGGCCAAAGCACGGTAAACTGATGTAAAACTTTGTTCTAAATGATATGTCTTGACAGTAGACCCTCCTGACTGCTGCAAATGCTTCGTCTGTATTGAGTTCTTGTGGATGGATGTACAATGGCTGGTGTGTTGTCACAAGAATTCTGATGCTAAGTTTTTCTGGTGGGGAAAAGATGAACTCTGCTAACCATCCTTCAGAATATTCGACATGAATCTTAATTAACTTTGAACTTAACATGTCCCGTAGCGTTAGCACGGGTAATATACTAGTGTTGATAGTGAGCCCCACGAGCCCAAATTCCCGTGAAGGCAGAGTCGATGATGCTAACATAGACAGCGAGTCCCTCGAGCCAAAATATTGGTGTAGGTGCAGCTGAGGAATATGTAGTAAGTTCTATAGGCATGATCTAGCAGTGTGCTGGCGATGCACTTGCTGGCGTGCACGTGACGGAATAAATTTGATTCATGGATCTAGAAGGATCCAGCAGGCAACTACTCAAGCGGGAAGGAGATCTAGATGATGGCGTGGTCCGCTGGGCCTACTCAAATTAACCCAGTAAGATTAATTTTTGTATTCATTGTCTGCTTCAAAAATTCATATTCGTTGCAACATTGATTTTTTGTGCTTAAAAAAATTCGTCAGTTGTAACATGAACCTAAATAATTCATGGAGTTTGTAAGCAGATCTGGGGAGAATTGTTAGGTGAGCCATGGTTACATGTAGATGTCGTTGTTCGGTGGACCATACCACTGTTTTGTTGTCTGTGCTGTTATATATTGCCATGCAGGGGTGGAGATTTATGTGTTGGGCGGATGAATTTTGTGTATTGTTGATGCCAATGATGCTTTTGCTTGTCGTGATGTTCTTAAGAATCTCAAATGATTTTAGAAAATTGATCTCATGTAGCCAAAGTAGATGAGAGTCATGTACTTGCTACTAACAATTTTCTAGGCTCGCACAATGCAAGAAGACGATCCATGCATAATTAATTCTTATCTTTTTATGAGAATTAAGATTATTTTTTTCCAATTGTTATGCCACATTACCTATGTCAATTAAGTTCATTTTTTTATGAGATGTTGATTATTAATCTATATTCTTAGATACGGTTGTGTTATCAAATGTTAGTCCATATATCTTCATGCTTAATCATTGCTTGCTTGGATTTTGATGTTTTTGAACACTATGGTTACTAAAGCGATGACACTACAATATATGAGTAATCTATACCTAATAATAAAGAGATAAAATTTGAGGCTCTTTTTTTTTGTTCATCCATTTTTTCGTCCACCTCCTTCTAACTACCGGTAGTCGAGAGTTTCTTCCATCCGAACTTATATATATAGCCTGTGTTCATATGAGTTATAATAGCTCACGTCTAACGATAATCGATATGGAGTCCTATTCCAAAACGTATCCGATCATGCCTTCCATATCTCATATGTGACATGGATTCATCAACGTGCTCATACGAGTTACACCAACTCAACATCTAGAGATGATATGGAGTCCAGTCCTAATATGAATTGCGTTATATTGTAACATACTTGCACTACTTATTATCTATACCTATAATAATAATCTATATCTAAATTTCTGGCCACTTTAGATTTTCGTCCAACCTATTAACGTTGTTTCCGTTTCCCTCTCCAGTTCTAATTAGCTCCGTTATTTCTTATTCTGTTTAGTTTCCTGTTTTTTTCCCGCTTCATGTTGCTGCAACTGCAAGTCTAGCTAGGCTGAGTCCAAATACAACTCATAGAAAGCGGATGATATATAAAGTAAAAAAATAGAGGAGGAGCACGTCCTCCTCGGCCACGTTCGAATTTGGGAGGAACCAGCGGCGGCGGCGCGGCGCACCTACGAGCGGCGCGGAGCAGAGCGGCTCGAGGCAGCGGCGGCACATCGCATGCAGATTAGAGGCAGGCGAAGCGAGGAGCAGAGCTGCCCGTGCACGCGGCGGCGGCTGGGCCGTCTCGGTCGCGCGAGGAGCAAGAACGCGGCGTCCGCGTCCGCCGGAAGGAAGAACGCGCCGCCAAGACAAGCTCCACTGTCTTACCGTGCCAGCGTCTGCGTCCGCATCCGTATCCGTATCATGCCCATCTTCCCCGCAGCGCTGTGTGCCTGTGGCAGCCGCCGAGCTCTAGCACCTCGCCTCGCGCGCTCCTGTGGAGAGAAAAAACACAGCGCCAGGGACGAGCTCCAGGGCCTCGCTCCATGTCGGCGTCCACGTGCACCTCGCCTGCTCTAGTGGCCAACGCCAACGGTCATGGTGTACTCGTGCCGTCCACCGGTCATAACCGAGGCCGAGAGCTGGGTGCCGGTCGCACCGGCGGAGCCCGCCGCACTGAGCATCGCTGGTAAACGGGTAAAGATCCTTTTTGCAGCATATTACCCTCCCATGTCTCCCTCCTATCATGAAATCACCAATCCAAATCAGATAAATTAAATCAGGAAAAAATGGAGTTACATCACGATAGGATTCAAACTAAAAATTAAACACAAGAGATCTGAATTTAAGGAGTGTGCTAGGCAAGCAGCAACATGACGGGCTCATCAAAGACATCCCGCATTGGAAGACATCAACAGGGATTTGCCCCCTTCACAGCTGCCAGGTGCTCGGATTCAACGGCGTCGATGCCGTGCTCCACGCGCCGGTCCTTGCGCGATCAATCTCGCACGCACATGCCGCCCACCACCTGCTCGTGGACTGGTTAGACCGAAGCTAGCCGGCGTAGTGGTCCACACGTGCTTGCGACTGACACTCCGTGCTCCTTCTATCGTGTCACCGCGACGGAAGGCCAGGGGAGCTCGATGCCGCGTAGCGGTGGTGAATATATAGCCTACAGCACGTCGAAGCTCGCCGCCGTCGTGGTAAGCTAGCCGGGGCGTGTCGCCTTCCGATACTGGTGGGATTGCGTGGTCTGGTCTGCAATGCGACCTGGCCTGAGCAAGGCGCAGCTTGCTCGAAACCATTGGCCTAGCCTTGCTGCTGAGATTTGGAGGGGATCTGTACTGAAGCTCTGGGGTTGAGGAGAGGTGAGACCGTGAGAGGGGTGTGATGATACTAGAAAGCAATACTGCAATAGCAATCGGTTGCCGAAAGGTCTTCCAGATAAGTCGACCTGCGGGCCCCGCAGTCCAGGAGTGAGGAGCTGTGGCCGCGGCGCAGATGGGTGGCGCGTGGCCGCGTGCGGAGCTCTAGCTCTCCATAGTAGAGACGGGCGGCGCCATGGCGCGTGCCACGTGGTTGCCTAGCGACTAGCGCACTGTACAGTGCGGACGGGTGGCGTGTGTGATTAGCTGACTCATCATCATACCAGTTCAAACCTTAGACGCAGGCGGCAGGTCCACAACGTTTCAAGGCTAGGAAGCAAGAAGCAGATACGCCCAGATGCTACAAGAAAATCAAAAATTCGCTCCGCCATTCCGTCTCCGTGTACCAAAATTTAAAAGTAGAAAACATGCATATTCAAGTAAATCATGCTAATTAAAATCTGATAGCACCGTTGTTTTTTTTTTTCTTAAACAAAAGATAAATAAAACCATGCTTCATATATTGAGTGCCATAAATTTTAACTTTCATTTCCTCCAAAAGATTTTCATCTATCTCACTCTTCCAATCCTAGCCAGATCCTGGCCAATTTCATGAATTAGAGATGTCCTATATCATTATCCTATCCGTGACCCAAAATCAAAATCCGTGTTTATTATATATAATAAGTTAGAATTGTGTGTGCCCTAATAGAATCTCATTCCCAAATGTATTAGAATAGATGACACAAGCGGTATGTTATGTTATACAACGCAAGAAAATATTAAAGATGGAAAAATTCTTCCTCTAGATTTTGGTGATATCACACTCTATCGATCCATATGTTCCTCAACTCTTTAGGATAAGAGTTTTGGCTGGTTTTAATAATACTAATGGTATAAGAGTCCTAGCCAATTTTACTTAGTGTAACGGCACAAGTTGAATTAGAGATAAGAGTCATAATTGGTTTACTATCCCGTTTGTGACTCAACCTCACTACATATGCTTATATATGAGTTAGAATAGTGTGCGTCCAACCATTGCCTAGAATTTGATTACTAAACGTATTAGAATAGACTACGCAAGTTGTACACTCTGTTGCAACGTTTCTCGTTGCAACACACGGGCATATTTGCTAGTACTTTAATAAGTACCTCGACCACTTTTTTTTTTGCTTATAAATATTCTTAGATATTTTCAACCAAGTATTGCTTGAATGGGCTGCAGAGTTTCATAATATGAAAGTGGTGAAAGCATGGATCTTACAACTTACCAGCACCAAATTGTGTGTACTGTGGCAGGCCATGGTGCTTTTGGACTACCCATGGCACGATGATGCGCCATGTAACTGACGTTGATTTTAAAATATTTATTGATCGATTGGCAAAAATATGTGATCTCAGTGTAACATAACATAACGATGTTTGTTTACTTGGTGACTTGGTGTGGTTGCAGAAATGAAATAATTGCTGCATGTTACGGGTGTATAGAAATTAAAGATTGCTATTTATGTATATGGTTCTATCACTAAAATGTAAGCAAGGATGAATTGAAAATTCTTCTCAAAAAAAAGGAGGAATGAATTGGCAATAAAGAGAAGACGGGCCCCAGACGACACGACGAGGGCTGGGCCGACGGTAGATGGGCCGGTGCGCGCTTTCATGTCCGCTGGACCTGTTCCAAAGCTGTAATATTTCGAGACAACTGTAGACTGCCGGCCTGCACAACTTAATTTGGTGAGTGAACTTATTGCAAGAGTGACGAAAGAGGATTAAAACAGTTTGGCTTGCTTGGCAGATGAGCAAAGCCAAAGCCTGCTAAACAGGATTATTACAAACAGTGAAAAGGGGGAATACTCCTTTTTTCTCTGCAGTGTCAACATCGTACACGAGCAGTGCCTTTGGGTAGACACCTCGCGTGAGTCTGTCTCACAGGTGTACGTACGGAAAAAGAGAAACCACTTCTTTTCTTTTTTTTTCTTTTGTGATAGGAAAGAAAGCACAGCCATGGACTGTTCAACAGGGCTGATGTATATTGCTTAAGCTTTATGGACTGTTTATATAGAAGTCACATGATGTTCTCCAACGACAGACAAGTCATATAACAGAGAAAGATCGATTCTAGACTAACCATGACTAGACAACAATTCAGAAAGGAGCATGTATATAGTATATCTAGGGCTTGTTTGGTACCGCTTATCACTGTTTGCCTAAACGGCCGTTTAGTCCATTTAAACACCGTTTAAACGGTAAATAGAAGTCAACCGTGTTGTTTAGGCCCTAAACGGTGAATTAAACGGTTGGACCATTTAAACCCGTTTAAATCGTTCAATCCCATCTAAACGGTCTAAACAAAATCAGATTAAACGTGATTAAATGAGCTAAACAACCATTTAATCCATAATTAAGTGAATAAAAGACTACGTCTATCACGATCAACATGAAACTAATTAACATTGTAATTATATGAAGTGTTGTGAGATTTAGATTTCTTCCAACAAGATTATTTGGTAGAATATTTGATTTTTACATGTGTAAATATGTATGTGTTCTAACAAATTTTATTTTTACCTACATAAATATGTATATTTTATTGTTATTGTACAAAACCGTTTATGCCGTTTAACTCCGTTTAAACACCGTTTAAACGGTTTAAACGCTAAACGAAGGGTGACCGACTGTTTACCGTTTAGCGTTTAGAAAAAACATTGCCGCTTATAGTATGTTATTAGAAGAAAAATAGCTTTGACTCCAACAAAAATAAACTAGAAAACTAAAACAGCCAACGAAAATACAAGTGTTTGGCTCAGTGCTGCTACTATACCGGAGCGGAAGCCCCATCCAAGCAGACCCCTGTTCTGCACAAGCTATGTACAAGAAAGAAAAGAAAATAATAATGATTAAAAACAATTGCAAGATTTAATTTCACGGCTTTCAATCTGCACTCCATGCTTCATTGTCCAAGATATATAATCTGTTTGGATTAGTTAGCGCTAGTTATCAGCTGTGACTAAAAATTAGTTTAAATTAGTTAGGGTTGATCAGCTAGTTAGGTAATAATTAGTTGGAGGTTTGGCTAAAAAAATAACCCATTTATTAGCTCCTATTTAGATGAATTAAAGGTAATTTAGCTAAATCTTAACTGGCTAACAATTAGCCTTTCTGGCCATTCACTGCAGCTGTAAGCCGCTACGGCTGCAGGCTTGTAGTATTGCAGCCAAAAGAACAAACAGCTGCAGCGGTAAACAAACTCTCTTGGTTATATAGGTGCACGTTATCACACGCACCCGGCCCCTCACCTCACGAGCTGGCAACGGCGGTGGCGCCCGGCGGACTGCCGATCGGGCACGTCGGCCGCCGGCGCATGCAGCCATTGATGTTCGACGACCGTCGACGCATCACAGCCATGATGAAACGCGTGCCGGCATCCGGCAGCTGCTGGAGCTCGTCGCCTGTGTGCAAAAAAAAAACTAGTCCCTCCGTTTTCTTTTATAAGTCATATCTTAACATGACATGGTCTACAAAATTACACTTTAACCATCTATTTATATTATTTATACTTATAAAATCACAATGATTAGATAGTAGATTTAATTACAAGTCTAACTGTATCAAGTTTATGTTATAATAATTAGAAATTGTTAGTTAAATTAGAGGTCAAAGACCTTAAATTTGAATTTTGATACGCATTTGACGCTGTATAAAAGAGGAAGCTATTGACGTCATCGCGTCCATTCAATGCAAATGGCCTTTGGCGGCCCATGACATTGAAACGGACGTCGTCTCGTCTCGTCTGCCACGGTAAATAAAGACGGCAGGGCCAGCTGCTAGCCAAGAGTCGTCGTCGCACGAGAGTTGGCTCTGACGGCCGACGACACATGTACCTGTAGCTAACCTTGGAAGCATGCATTTTTCTCGATAACGAAAGATTTTATTAAAGCTTTTGGAAAAGAATGCATCGATGTGATGAAATAAGCTTCCAACCTCTACACGAGTACTAAGAGCACGACATATATATGGATTGTAATATAGAGATCCACGCATCGTAATAATAACTAAATAGCCACCGATGTGTCTAGAAACCGCACAATATCGCTATGGCTTTTCAGCGGACCCTCAACAGGACGAGCTAGTTACTGATTCTAAGAAAACTTCTATAATAATAATATTAACTTTCAGCATGTACTCCCTTCGTTCTCTTTTGTAAGACACATATATCAAGAGTCAAACTTTAAAATCTTTGACCAATAATTTAGCTAACAATTTTAATTATTATACTATAAATTTGAAATGGTTAAATTGGTAATTAAAGGTACTATCCAAATATCATAGATTTATAAATATAAATAATATAATATAAAGTAAATAAATGATCAAAGTGTAGTTTCGGATACCGTGTCATGTCTAGCTCGTCTTATAAAAAAGAATGGAGATAGTACCTCATAAATGGATAGCCTCACATAACACTCTCACATAATCTTAGAATATGTGTATAAGCCTAACTCTTGATTAACAAATAGCTTTTATCTCTCTTCTATTAAAATATGGAATAATATGCTTAGAGTTAGTTCATAAGTCACTATTGGTGCTGCCCTTAGAGGCGGGTTGTCCAACCGTCTCTAGAAAGAGGTCACTATTAACAAAGAACAATGGAGGTGGGTGATGAGAAACATGCCTCTCAAAATTTTAAAAAACTAGAAGAATTCCCCGCATGTTGCTTCGGGTATCAAGAGAAAATACTGGTGGATTTGGATGTTAATCACATAAAAACTATAGGACATGAGAGTTTGATGCTGGATGGAGTCATCATGGAGAAGGTGCAAGGTGAAAATTTGTATTGGTTGGACACATAGTTGAATTGGTGGCTTGGTGCATTGAAGGAACCAACTGGAGAACAATACGGTGCCTCTTTCTTTGGCAGTGAATGCAATTTAGTGTTTGAAGTTACTGCTGATGGGGCTCGCAAATGCAGTTTAGTGTTTGTACACTACACCAGAGAAAGACATCACTGGCGGTTCAAAACCCCCCTTCACTGGCGGATTTTGAACCGCCATAACCAACTCGGCAGTGATAAGCTGATCACATCACTGCCGGTTATGCTAAACCGGCAGTGATAGCTCATGTATCACTGCCGGTTCGTGTTACAAACCGGCAGTGATACTTGAGCCATCACTGCCGGTTGTTTTAACCAACCGGTTGTGTAGATTATATTATCACTGCCGGTTTTCTTTGAACCGGTAGTGATATACTTTTCACAATTTGCATTTTTAATAATTATTTTATTTTCATTTCGAGGGGAGGTGGTGGGGTGGGAGGTCGGGGAAGTGGAGGTGGTTGCTATCGATCAATTTGATATCGATGTGGAGGTGGTTGTGGATCAGCGACAATACAAACCCATCAACATTTATATTACAAAAGTTCCAAAAAAACCTTTAAGTATCGAATTAAGAGTCGCATTACAATAGCCTATCGATGTGGTCTCTTCCGTACTGCGCCTTGTACTTCTTAGTCCTCGCAATGGAGAATGATCCTTTCTTGGTCAATATCTCGTCCATCACAAACCTTGCTATCTCCTCTTGAATTTCTCTCATCTCAAAATCTAGCAACTGGTTGTGATTGTTTGCTTTTGCGCTGTAATTGAAGCAAGATGATATTGAGATGCACAAACGTAAGACAAAACAATAGAAATGGGATGCCTACGTACCATATCATCTCCATTATCTGTTTTTGCGCCAAAGTATTTTAGCATTGTCCACATCACATAGAACCCGCATTCGTTGTTCCCCATCGGTTGATCTAGGGTCTTGAGATCCTCCATATACTTCTAAGCATATATAGTTCTAAGCATCTCTTTATTTCTAGCACACAAGTTTCAGTACTCAATAATATCTCTATCCTTAGCATTGCTGGATAATGAGTTTGGTAAGAACTCATCATTTGGAACTAGAAAAACAATTTCATCACAATAAACTAGTTGATTGGTGTATCATCGCTTAATAAGATTTGTCAGTATAGGTATGAAACACAAAAAATTCTACTGAACTGACCTGTTTAGAGACAAGAATGTGTGACCCCACTTGAATTTCCCAAGCAGCAAATGTGCTGTATCTTCCTCCCCACTGCAAATATGTATATAACATAAGCTGAAGCCTGACAGTAACTAATTATAAATCAAGCTACACGATTATATGACCTACATATTCCAAACAATATTGTTAGGCAAGGCTTAAAAAAATTACCATATTATGAGGGCTGTTGATAAAGCTTCCACACAAGATAGTTCACATGGCCGACAATAGTTCACAGGATTTGCCGCTACTAACCATGGTACTTCATCTTGTTTTGGAGGCAGAAACGGTATGTAGTAGTCAGCTAAGTTCTTGCTTTCAGACTAATTAGTAACTTGATGCAAGTTCCGTTGGTGCTCATAAAGCAAATGGTAACGGAGACAACATAAAACTCACGAGAATTGGATCCAGGGGAACATGTGTTTACCTGTGTTGAATAGAGTGGGCTTCTCCTTCCCAACGATGAGCTCGGACATCTGCCCCGGGCGTGGCGCTGACCCTGGCATAAGAAATCCCCAAATTTTAATCCAAATCCCCACCCTTAAGATCAGCTAAGACCCTTCTCCTATGTGTGCGCGCGAGGCCACCCCGGCGCCGCTGGGGAGGGCAGCGCTTGCTACCATGGCGCGTGGCCCCCCACCTCTGGGTGCGCGTGCGAGGCCACCCCGCCGCCATGGCCGTCGAGGGAGGGAGAGGAGAGGGAGCTCAGGGAGTGCGGCTGCTGATGGGAAGAGAGAGTGCTGCTGCGGTGGGACGGAGATAAGAGATCCCGTGTGGGAGGGGGAGCCGGGAGTTAGGGTTCACGAGCAGTGTTCTATTCCGTTCGGACAGAGGAGGGAGGGAGGTCGAGCTATATGTACTGTGGACATATCACAGGCGGTTTAAACCACGAACCGGCAGTGAATCTAATTATCACTGCCGGTTCGTGGTTAGAACCGGCAGTGAAGCTCGTAATCACTGGTGGTTCAAAAACCGGCAGTGAACCTTATTATCACTGCCGGTTCCAGCCACGAACCGGCAGTGAAGCTCATTATCACTGCCGATTCCAGCCACGAACCGGCAGTGAAGATTCACTGCCGATTCCAGCCACGAACCGGCAGTGATAATGAGCTTCACTGCCGGTTTGACCCCTATCCCAATCATTTGAATGTCTGTCAGAGTTTGAACCGGTAGTAAAGATTTATCACTACCGGCCCAATACAATCCGGCAGTGATGGGCCGGCAGTGATGTTTGAGTCTGTAGTAGTGGTACTTAGTGACTTGGTGGAGGCTCTGGTGGTGACGTGGCCTCACGAAATCACAGAGAAGTAGACAGTGAGGTTTTACTTTTATAAGAGTATAAGATATAAGATAAGATTAGGACCCTAGTAGCTACTCCTACCCAACAAGCTCCTGGGCCTGTAGCCGAGCCCATTCCTGAGCATGGCAGCACACGCCATTGGCTGCCACTTCCTTCTCTCTCTCTCAACCCGGTCTGCCTCCATGAGCCATCCTAGGCGCCTTCATGGAAAAGTAGGACGTCCTCCACCCCTAGGAGGAACCCGATCTCGCGCGCTCCACTGAGAAACATGCATGTGAGAAGTGAGATACACTACAAGGTTTGGCGCCACTAGAGTTATGTGTAGGGGTGCAAATGATACAAATATTTTCTGATCATATCCGACTCTGAATCCGTTTATAGGAGTTCAGATCCGTATGTATCCGAGTCCAGATATTCAACATTCGATACCACATATATATCCGAATACTTAAATTGTATATTTATGATGTCGATATCCATTCGTATCTTAATCTGACATAGCTAATACTATTCGTATTCGAATCCCAATCCAAATAAAAATATGAAAGACAATATTCCAAGAACAGTGTTTCTATTTGTCTCATCTTTGCATCAAAAGAGCAGGTGTTTTTTCCTTACCAGTTGTATTTAGCAAGGTTTTAAACCTCCGGCTATAGCTGTTTGAGAAGGATTTAGCTAAGTCCGACCATCTCAATCTAAATCCGACCATCTCAATCTTCTCTAATCATCAGCTTTTGCTTTTATCCTTGCATTTCATGCATCATCTCTCCATCCCTTCAACTTCACATGTTGAACATTTGCACATCCATGATCCTTGACATCTCCGTTCCGTGTCTCCATGTTGCTCAACCTAGCTTGCGGGCAAAGCCCAACCATTCGTCTCAATAAAACATGGTAGTCCACTAATAATGTTGTCAATCAATTACTAAAACACAAATGGGTCTTCCATCCCGGCTCTAATGCACTCCATTGACTCACTCTCCTCTTAGCACCTAGCTGTTAACGTGCCTATCCATGGGTGCTTACATGATCAAATCTGACTGCGCCAAACATCTTGTGAATAAATAAGGATTATAGAACATCTCATATATATGTTGCTTTAAATAATGTATAGGCGCATATGTTTTCGAGAGTACTAACTCAGTTCTCTGGAGGTGTTCATAGGGATAGGGTGTGTGTGTGCGTGCGTTCATAGAAGTGAGTGTGCGCTCGTGTATGTGAGCGTCTATGTCTGTAACTAGGTCTCGCAAAAAAAACTAGTAGGGACTCAATTTTCGAAGATGGGTGTGGAACACAACATTCACTAGTACAGTCACAATTTTCACAGATAGCAAAAACTCAGTCCTCCTCCGCTTCGATGTCTGTGTAAATCAAGATTTACATAATTAAAAATAAAAAAGGTGAGCCCGTCGTTGGGGCCCACTCAGCCTATCCACAAGGCCCGCTGAGCCCATCGAGCGCTGCTGCCGCTTCCTGGATCTGCTCGTCCGCCGCCGTTAGAGGGGAGGCCACATGTGCTCCGTTGTCGAGGAGCCAGGATCCGCTCGTCTGCCGCCGTCAGAGGAGGCCACGTGTGCTCCGTTGTCGAGGAGCCACACTTGCCGAATCCACCGCTGGTGCGCCCCCTACACGTGCGCCGCTGCTATATCCGAGCCCGCCACCGTTGTGAGCCAAGGGATGCTTTGGCCGCGAGCCCTACCTACCGCAGGTGTCGTTGCCGATGCAGCCCTTGGGGCATGCAGCCACCTGCCGCCGGGCACGCAGTCTTTCCGCTGCCGAACACGTGGCCTCCCACAGCCAGGACGCACGGCCCTCAGCCACCGGGCACACAACCCACCACCGACACTGAGAGAGGTGAGGGAGAGAAGACAGAGAGGCGCGATGCGTGAGAAGAGAGAGGCATTGACAGGTGAGTTAAGAGAGAGGATTGTGGTGGGCCAGGGTTTTATTTAGTTTATACTAGAAATCTGCGCGGCTTTGCCGCGCATGGCCATTGGTATTTTTTAAGTGTTGTTGATACTTCGATATTTTGCTTTTGTTATTGAAATGTAACTTTCTTTTGTTTTGGTGGAGGGAGAAGGGGTAAAAGTATTTAATCAGGAGGGAGGAGCATAAGTAGCCGGAGAGTTAATGTAATTATGAGATGGATAGAATTCGACCTCGAATTATGATGAGTTCTGAACAATTTGATTTTCTTTTTTTTATTTATTTGAATTTCATATTTTCGCATTAAAAACATAGGCAAAAAAGTACAGTAATAACTTTATGCTAAAATATGTTGTATTTTGGATCCATTGCATAGATCTATTCATGAGGATTCTGAAACGATTTGATTTTCTATTTTACGATTTTTTTGCGATTTACTACGCAATTTCGAAGCTTCAGCAAATTTATTTGTAAAAGAAAAAGATTAATAGATATAAGTGAAACCAGGGTTGGGCCGAATTCGGCCCACTAAGGTCCATGGAGCGGGTGGCAGGCCAGCCCATTGAAAGGCCTGTATTGCAGGTCGATTTCGAAAAAGGTCGAGGGGTTTTTTGAAAGAAAAGTTGAGAGAGGTGGCTGTACTGCGGGTTTTATTTTTCCAGAGTTCTAGGGCTCTTTTGCAAAAAGACCGGTGATCGCCCGATCTAGGCCGTCCGCACGCCCGATCGGATGGCCGAGAAAAGCGGGCGACGTGGCCACGCTGGTTGGTCCTCTTTTGGTAAAGAGATACTATGACCTCGCTCTCAGGCCAAGATGGGTTGCCTAACTAATAGTGGGCTCGGCCACATTAACAGAGAGCCCACTCTGAAAATGGTCACCATTTTCAGTCTCTGTAAATCTATTTTGAGAGGTAGGTAAATTTTGGTCGCCTCCGTAAATTCATTTTAAGAGACGGTCAATTCTTGACCACATCCATAAATAAAACGATCGTCTCTAAAAATCCTCAGTTATTTTTAAGAGACATGTGAATTTTGTGACGACCGTCTTAATTAATGATTGGGCAGTATGTCACGAAATCATTTATTTTTGTAGTATAGATTGTGTTTATCTTTAACTTAACTATGGTAGAAGTGTGCAGTTAGATATATATAGTGTATTTTATGGATATTAAATTATTTTTGTGATAGCTTTTATATTTATATGTACATTTGAGAGATATTTTGTTTTGATTTTATCATGGCCGAGGTTGATAATTTAAATAGAAATGGAAAATCATTACTTTTTATTTTCTCTCTAATGGCATATATGGGTAATTTGATACAAGCATAGGGGTTATTTTTGCATTATCTTTCGTAATGACATATGTGGGTAATTTATAAAAAATATTAGCACATTATTTTAAATCACCTGGCATATTGACAGAGGTGTGGATAATTTAAATACAAAGTTAGGGAGTTATTTTGAATTATCTTTTGGGTGGATAATTTAGATGCAGATTTAGGGGTTTATTTTGAATTGTCTTTGATAATGACAAAAGTGAATAATTTCATACATATTTAAGGGGTTATTTTAAAATAGATGGTTTTTGCGGTTGATAAGCCAGCTGATGCTGTTTTGTTGTAAGAGAAAAACACTGTACCATGGCTGATAAGCCAGGCTGATAATTTCAAACGAACAACATAGTGGCAGATGTGGGTAATTAAGATGCAAAATTAGAGGTTACTTTATGTATTTTCGTAATGTAAGTGTGGGTTTGGTAATAAAATAGAATGGATCCAATGGCTATTATTGATGATTATGGCGACGATGATGATTAGACCCTATCAAATTAGAGGCAAGATGTTTCTGATTATTTTAATAGTTTCTAGGATTTATCTTCATCTTTTTTTTCTTCTAGTGCGTCTGATGATAATTAACATGGAGGTTCCATTGATTGAGGCCTCTAATTGGTGATAGTAAGAAGTAATTAAGATTCATTGATGTGTTTTCTCCATCTAAAAAAAAATGTCCAAAACCATTTGATTGAGATAAAAAAAACAACTCAAAATAGTATAAAATTTGAGGATATATGACTTCCGTAGCACAACGTTGCATATACCCATTGGACTGGATAGGTTCGATCGTGTCCCACGTTACAGCATAGTCATAAATATTATAACATTGTCTCAAATGTCACAAGAAAGTTCCAAATACTACAACAGACATGGTCCTTAACATTAAAGATTTCAATGAAATGGCAGTGCACACAGGCTCAACAAATACCACATCGTAGGAACCGTTGGAGTGTCTTGACGCTTTCGGGGAAGCGATCACCAAGCTACCATAGCCGCGGGGACTTGTCAATGCACCTTGTAGTGAGTTGACTCTTGCGGGGACTTGTTATCGTCCCTTTCCATGTACCGCAAGTTGATCAGGTTGCTCCACTTCTTCACTTTCAAACTGTCCAAGTGACATGAACGAGGGCACTCTATGGTCTGCAAGTTGTAAAGCTTGCCAAAATTTTTCGGCAACTTCACCTCTGTCAACTTGGATCCCAAAATGCTGAGGAAGCGTAGATGCTTCAAGGCACAAACAGACTCCGGCGTCTTGAGTTTTTTGGCGTCCAGATATACTTTCAGCACGCGCAGCTTCTTCAGCTCCTTAAGCATGCGCTCAAAAACCTGTACAGTTATCCCCGATCCGTCACCGCTTATGATTAGTGTCCGCACTTTCTTCATTTTGTAAATATCACTTTTAAACCTCATTGCATTTCCAGAGGTGACAAAAAGATGGCGGACACGGGAATGGGATGTGTTCATCATCACCTTTTCCACCTCGTCTCCATGAGCGTCAAGCCGTAAGCAATCAGTTCCGGCAGCCTCCTCTGCCAATAATTCGTGCATAATCTCAGGTATCGTATACCACATGTCATCAGGCTGTCCTTCTGATCGCACGAATAATGACCATGACACTAGCTCGTTAAGGCACATAGTGGCAGTGTATTCCGTCTCTATAAATCCCTGCGCCATCCACAGCTGAATCAATGCATGGAGCTTAAACCGATACATCCGTGGAAACAGGCTACAGTAAGCAAAGCATCGCCTGACCGGCTGATCAAGGTGTCTGAAGCTTCGCAGTAGTTCTTCTCTTATGGTTTCCTTACAACATGCTACTAGTTCTCTTATGAGAGGACTGATGACATCTAAATAGGAGCATCTGCGTATCTGTTCTCCCACTTTTCTTGCTGCCCATGGTGATCTTCCCAGCTGTTTTGCAATATCTCCCCCAATCTCTTGTAACATTTCTAGTCTTTGCCGCCTATCCAATCTGTGACCATCACCAAGTGCATAATGCATGAGCAGATCCAAGAAATCCTTCTCACTCAACCCACGGATTTTAATAGGGCTCCTGGCACCTAGAGACATCGCTACATGTTTGGACCAAGTTGTAACAATAATCTTACTTCCTTCCGTCCCAGTGTTCAGTCGAGCGAGGAGTTCGCGTTGTTTGTCCTCAGCAGCCTTCTGCATACCATCCAGTACCATCAAGAATCTTTTACCTCTCAGTTTTGCATCCAGCATCTTGCGTAGGGTCTCATGATTACGGAGATCAGGGCATTGCTGCCCCATTGAAGCTGCCTCGAACATCTGACGGTAAATCTCATCCATATCGAAGCATCGAGACACATCAATCCATATGACAAGTGAAAAATAGGACTGCTTTTCTTCATATTTGCAAACATATTGTGCAAGGGTTGTCGTCCCAGATTTAGCAATGCCATAGATGCCGATCACAGAGTGACTAGATGCTTCATGAAGCATCCTTATTATATCGCGGCGCTCCTCATCTCTTCCAAATACTATTTCATGACTAGGCCTCGAGATAGTTGTGGGATCAGTAGTGGACGGAGGCCCTAGCAGTTTCCTAATATATGCCAACATTAGGCACCCATTTACAGCCTTTTCTTCTAGTACTTTCTGCAACTTAATGGCCTTATCTCCTTTACAGAGCCTTTTTAGGAACAATTTGATGCCAGAGGGTGACTCCATCTGCATTGCAAGTTTGCAAACAGAGTAATGGTTAGTTTTTAGATTTTGAATTATCGGGATATTTGTATTATGATACCATATCCAAAACAACACAATGGTATATCTTTTATTACTATGATTTTTATTACAAATATATATAGCGAAAGCTATAACAATCATATATATACTATGTTCAACTATGGCATTTATCCGCAATAAAAAATAAATTACGGCATTGATTTCTTGTGACCAATCTGAATATCAGCCCACAAAGGCTCAGATGCTCCGTTAAGTGAATCCCATGATGACTACATTCATGGAAAGAATGAAGTAACTTTGTTATAAAGAATGAATTGAAGTAATATAACGACCTAAGCTGCAGAGTATATTACTAGAGTAAACACAATACTTCGTTCGAGTCAGTGGCCCAAGAAGCCAGTCAACGGTAAAAACTTGTTATACTAGAAGGTAGTATAACAATATAGTAAAAAGTAAGGGTTCCTTTGGAAGTTTTCTTATTTGCTTAGATATATGAACACACTCAAACTTATAAAAGAGTATGCACAGATGCAACTGTTGGCGTAAATATGAGTAGCCATATACTGGGGATGGAGTATTCGCTTAAGGTGAAGCGTTATTCATATAATAAAGTGACCCTATAATTTAGATGGCATAAGCACCATGAGTGTAATGGAGTTGTGGGGTGCATAGGGTTCAAATATTATTGGTGTGCACATAATCTGATGTTTGTGAAGTTTAATGGTCGTATGCATCCGTAGTTGGTGCAGAGTGCACATTATTACAAAAACGTTCTGTAGAGACACCCCATTTTTAATCAGAGGCGATTCTGTCTGCCGTCTCTACATATGCAAATCAAGACCCCACTTGAAATAAAGCCCACCTCTAAAAATCTATTTATACATCTACAAATGTTTGTAGAGACGACTAGAAACTGAACCACTCCTACAAACAAGACTTAATTTATAGGGGGGCTCACAACTATATGGCCGATGCAGGAGGAAGATGCGCACAAGGGACACAACCGGAGATATCGGTGAGGTGGAAGATTTGGAGGAGGGGTGACGTGATGGGAAAGTGCTTGGTAGCATGGAGTGGCATGATGCGGAGGGATGCAACAGGCTCAGTGGTACCGAATGGTTTTTGGTTATAGATGAGCATTCGGGCCCCCCGGCACAGCACGGCACGGCCCAACTGGGCCGGGCCGCGCAAGGAACGGAGTGCTGCCGGGCCATGCCGATCTGGGCTTCATGCCTGGCCGACGGCCTAGGCACGGCACTACGGGCCACTTTCCGTGCCGAGCCAGCTCGATGAGCACGGCCATATTAGCAGGTCGGGCTGGCCCGAGGCCCGCGCGTGAAGGAGAAGGAGAGGGAGGGAGCTCGAGGTCACCGCGTCGCTAAAGAGAGGTAGGGAAGGAGCTCGATGCCAGCGCACTCTTCGCCAGCGGCCGGGAGGTGGGAGCGCCGGAGCCATACTAGCAGCCAAACGGGGTCGGGGGAAGACCAGATCCATGGCGGTGGACAGCGAGCTCGAGCCTCGAGCCTCGTGGATGCCGCGCTCGCCCCCAGATCCGGCCACAAGTGGCAAGACGGAGCGTGGAGGAGGTTGACGCCGACGCACTCGAGGTCGGCACGGTGGACACATACAGGAGGTCGGATGCGTGCTGCGGGAGGCTGTGCTCGTCAGCCAATGGTGCGGCGTGCGGGGGTGAAAGCTCTAGTTTGATTTTGGATAATTGACGAAATCTATGTGAACTAATCCTTTGCACTAACTGATGTATGAGATAGATTGGTTCACATCCATGGTGGAGCTAGATGGCACTCAAGTGATGGAGATGACCAAAATATGGTGTTCTAGTGCTCCAACTTGGAAAAGAGAAAAGACAACAAAACCCTATGTGCTCAAGGCAAAGGTATAAAATAGGGTGTTTGTTTTGCCGATCAAGATGCAATAGAGTGCTTGATCGGATTTAGGATAGATAACCATACTATAAAGAGGAGAAATCTTTAATTGCAATGGTTATCTAGTGCCACTAAGTGTGAGTCTCAATTGCTTATGCATTGCACTTAGTGACGTGGTGAGATGTATGAGAACACCCTAAAAAATTCTTTGTGAAAATGCTAACTTAAGTGCTAAAATGTTTTGGTACTTTGTGGAAAAGTTAGCACCTTGAAAAGGGTTAAAAAGATGGGAAAAAAGAGTAGCAATCGCGCCCAAACAGAGAGGGGTCGCCCTGATTTTTTCCCTACCCGACCCGGATATTCCAGTGGATGCACGTGCAGCTAGAAGAGCTTGCCTAGATATTTTTTAGGCCTGAGCCGAATATTTTGGTTTAGCTCAGATCTGACCATTGGGAGCGCGAGCTGAGTGGTTTTTAGGGGTGCTGCTGTCCCCTTTCTCTCCTAACTTGCTCGTTCTTCTTCCCCATTGTTCATTTGAGTTCCCCAAAGCAAGAACAAGCTCTCTCTCCTCTCTCAACTCTCTCACTCCTAAGGATTTATGTTCCATTCAAGTGAGAGATCGAGTTCTAGTGTTGATTTTGAGAGCTTCAAGAGCATCTCCTCCCTCTCATCTCCTTCTCCAAAGCTTGGTGCTCATTTGAGAGAGGATTTGGGGGAAATCCTAGTGTATGCATTTGAGGTTGCATATTTGGAGGCACTAGGTGGTGATTGTGATTGTGGATTTCTTGTTACTCTTGGTGATTGCCGTCACCTAGATGGTTGGTGATTTGTTGATTGGTGAGGGGATTTGGTGATTGTGTCCGCCCTGAATCAATGATTATATTTGTGAGGGGTTCTTGACCTTTCTCCACGGGAGATCGCAAAAGGTACTCTAATGGATTGCTCGTGTCATTGAGTTACCCTCACTTGTGGATAGGTTCTTGTGGCGCTCAATTGTTGGGCTAGGTTTGTGAAACATCTATTAGCCGTCGAACCACCAAGTGTGTGGTCGACACAATGGGGACTAGCGTGCCGGCAAGCACGTGAACCTCGAGAGAAAAATCCTTGTGTCATTTGTCTCCTTGGCTCTCTTGGTATTCATTGATTGGTTGTCACTTGCTGGGATTGGTAACTATCTCTATCACTTGCATTTACATTTCGACATACTTGTGTAATGGTAGAAGTAACTAGAATTGCTTAGTTAAGTAGCTAGAAGGAATTAGTAGCAAGTCTTGTGCTAATTGCTCATTAGTGTAGAAATAGCAACCTAGACCTTTGTGTGACATAGAGATTATAATTCACTAGAATTGCTTGGATAGGTGGCTTGCATCATTTGATAGAGCTAGAGCAAAACTTGCTATTGCCATTTGTTGTACTAATCATTTTGCTCTAGTGATTTGTAGATTTTTAATTAGGCTATTCACCCCTCTCTAGTCATTTATGACCTTTCAAGTGGTATCGGAGCCGTGGTCACCGTTTGATTAAGGCTTCACAACCTTTGACATCAAAAAATGGCTTAAATAATATTCAACCATGTTGGGGGTAAACCACCATTCTTTGATGGCACATGCTATGACTATTGGAAGAGAAAGATGAAGATGTATTTGGGTTCAATCAATGACAAGGTGTGGGATGTGACCGAGAGTGATTATGTGATTGTTGATCCCCCCAACCTCACCGAGAAAGATCAAGCCAACAAGCAATCCAACACTATAGCTCTCAACACTATCTACAATGCTATTGATTCAAAGGTGTTTGAACAAATCAAAGATCTTGAAAGAGCAAGTGAAGTTTAGAAGAGATTGGAGGAAACCTATGAGGGCACACCAGCGGTCAAGAGTGCAAAGTTGTATATTCTCAAAGACAAGTTGACAAGCTTCAAGATGAAGGATGATGAGAGTATTCCAGAGATGTTCCATAGATTGCAAGTGATTGTGAATGACTTGAAGAGCTTGGGTGAGAAGGTGCAAGATGATGATTTCTCCCACCGGTTCTTGATGTGCTTACCTCCAAGGTTTGAGATATTGAGATTGATCATCATAAGAGGAGGATTGAAGGATATAACCCCTAACCAAGTACTAGGTGATGTCATGACTCAAGAGACATACTGTGCGGAAAGGGAGGGGGTTGACCAAGATGAGAAGAAGGATGATGACAAGAAGAAGAAGAAGAAGAGCGTGGCATTCAAGGCTAGCACATCATCCAAGAGCAAGAGCAAAGCAAAGAAAGAAGAATCAAGTGAGGATGAAGAAGTTAGTGACATTGATGATGAAGCATTAGCTCTCTTTGTGCACAAGTTTGGCAAGTTCATAGAAGGGCTATGGTGTAAGAAAGAGAAGAGATCAAAACAAGAGCAAAGATTATGTAAGAAGATGCTACAAGTGTAAGAGTAAGGATCACGTTGTAGCAGATTGTCCATACAATAGTGACAATGATGAGGATGAGAAGAAGAAGAAAAAGAAAGAGAAGAAGATGGCCTTCAAGAAGAAGAAGAAGGGCGGCTCTTATGTGGTGACTTGGGATAGTGATGCTTCTTCGGATGATGATGATTCTAGTGATGATGATAAGAAGACATCCAAGAAGAAGGCACTTGCAAGTATCACCATCAACAACAAGCCTTCTCTCTTCAACACATCATCGACATGCTTTATGGCTAAGTCCACTAAGGTAAAATATGATGAGAGCGATAGTGAGAGTGATGATGATGAGGAGCACTCAAAGAAGGACCTCATGGACATGTTAGAGCAAGCTCACACTTGTTTTGAGATGAAGAGAAAGTAGTGCAAAGAATTGACCAAGAAACTTAAAGCTCTTGAGAAATTCTTTGATGAGCTCAATGCCACTCATGAGAGGCTAATGGAAGCCCATGAGAAGCTTGGTAAAGCTCATAAGAAGCTTGAAAAGGCTCACTCCTCTCTCCTTGATCAAAATAAGGAGGTTGTTGTAACATGTGACGTAGGCTCAACATGTGATTTACTTAATGAATCTTTCTTTGAGTCTATCATTGTAGCTCCCACTAACCCTTCTTGTAGCACATTCACTTCTACCTTATCTATTAGTGATGGTTTCACTTGTGATGCTTCACTAATGGTTAAGAATGAAACCCTCAAGAAGGAGGTAAATGAGCTCACTCACACCTTAGGCAAGGCCTATGATGGTGAGGACCGCTTGCTTATGTGCTTGGGTAGCCAAAGAGCATCTCTCTATAAAGAAGGATTGGGCTATATCCCCAAGAAGGGCAAGGCGACCTTTGCTCCTCACAAGACTATTTTTTGAAGAACAATGGTCGGTATTGCTATAGTTGTAAGCAAGTTGGTCACAAAGAGCATGAATGTAAGGACAAGAAGTCACAAGCTAATGTATTCTCAACTAAGTTTGATTCTTGTTATTTGCTTACCAAGGGTGCCAATGGTGTGAAGGCTAAGTTCGTTGGTACATCCATGTTAGGCTCAAAGAAGAAGGCCATTTGGATGCCAAAGAGCTTAATGACTAACCTTCAAGGACCTAAGCAAGTTTGGGTACCTAAAAAGAATTGATTTTCTTTTGTAGGTTAATTATAAAGCCAGAAGAAGGTATTGAGTTCTTGATAGTGGGTGCACTCAACACATGATTGGTGATACTAGAATGTTTAATTCAATCAACACAAGTGGCAATGATGGAGTTGATAGTATTACTTTTGGCGATAATGGCAAAGACAAGGTCAAAGGGTATGGTAAGATGGCTATATCCAATGACACGAGCATATCCAATGTGTTGCTAGTAAAGAGCTTAAATTTAACTTGCTATCGGTAGCTCAACTTTGTGATCTTGGTTTCAAGTGTATATTTGGTGTGGATGATGTAGAGATCATAAATGTAGATGGCTCTAACTTGATCTTCAAAGGTTTTAGATATGAGAATCTATACTTAATTGATTTCAATGCTAGTGAAGCTCAATTGTTAACATGTTTGTTCACTAAGTCTAGCATGGGTTGGTTATGGCATAGAAGGCTTGGTCATATTGAAATAAAATAATTGAATAGATTAATTAAGCATGACTTGGTTAAGGGCTTAAAGGATGTGGTATTTGAGAAGGATAAGTTATGTAGTTTTTGCCAAGTGGGGAAACAAGTTGGTAATACTCATCCTAAGAAAAGCATTATAAGCACTACTAAGGCATTTGAGTTGTTGCTCATGGATTTATTTGGACCAGCACAATATACTAGCATTGGTGGCAACAAATATGGTTTTGTGATAGTAGATGATTATACAAGATATACATGGGTATTCTTTTTAGTTGACAAGAGTGATGTGTTTACAACTTTCAAATCATTTGTCAAGAGAATTCACAATGAGTTTGAAACAACCATCAAGAAAATGAGAAGTGACAATGGTAGTAAATTTAAGAACACTAGAATTGATGATTTGTGTGATGAGTTTGGAATTAGACATCAATTCTCGGTCAAGTACACTCCATAATCAAATGTCGTTGTTGAGAAGAAGAATAGGACACTCATTGATATGGCAATGTCTATGCTTAGTGAGTACAATGTGAGTCATTTATTTTGGGCCGAAGCTATCAACACGGCTTGCTATTGTAGCAACGGCCTCTATTGTCATCCAATGATGGAGAAGACCCCTTATGAGCTCTTGAATAGAAGAAATCCCAATATTGCATACTTTCGGGTTTTTGGTTACAAATGCTACATATTGAAGAAAGACACTAGATTGAGCAAGTTTGAGAAGAAATGTGATGAAGGGTTCTTGCTTGGATACTCTACTACAAGCAAAACATATGGAGTTTGGAATTTGGCTAGTGGTTCTCTTGAAGAGGTTCATGATGTTGAATTTGATCAAACCAAGGGTTCCCAAGACAAAGATGAGAATCTAGAAGATGTGAGAGGCACTCAATTGATCAATGCTATGAAGAACATGTATGTTGGTGATATAAGGCCTATAGAGGTGATTAAAGTTGAAGATGACAAAGATCAAGTGCTCTTTACCTTAAATATGCGAGCTAATGGTTCTCATGATCAAAATCAAGCTAGTACAAGTGGTGTTCAAGTGCAAGATCAATAAGTGGCTAGTTCATCATCTCAACCAAATAACCAACCAAGTGCAAGCAATCAAGTTCAAGTGCTCCAACCAATCAATATTGCAAGAGATCATCCATTGGACACTATCATTGGTGATATTTCAAGAGGTGTGCAAACTAGATCAAGATTGGCTTTATTTTGTGAGTATTTCTCATTTGTGTCATCACATGAACCAAAGAAGATGGAAGAAGCAATGATAGATGTTGATTGGGTAAATGGTATGCATGAAGAGCTAAACAACTTCACAAGAAATCAAGTATGAGAGTTAGTTAAGAGGCCTAAGGATCACAATGTGATTGGAACCAAATGGGTCTTTCAGAACAAGTAAGATCAAAATGGGATAGTTGTAAGGAATAAAGCAAGATTGGTAGCACAAGGTTATACTCAAATAGAAGGTCTTGACTTTGAAGAAACTTACACCCCGATTGCATGATTAGAAGTAATTAGGATCTTGTTAGCCTATGCTTTGTGCCCACAACATCAAGCTATATTAAATGGATGTGAAAAGTGTATTCTTGAATGGGTACATTAATGAGTTGGTTTATGTTGAGCAACCTCCCGATTTTAAAGATGATAAGAAGCCCAACCATGTTTATAAGTTGAAGAAGACATTGTATGGTTTAAAGCAAGCACCAAGAGCATGGTATGAGAGGTTGAGGGACTTTCTACTCTTAAAGGGACTCAAGATGGGTAAGGTTGACACCACTCTCTTCACCAAGAAGATAGGCAATGACTTGTTTGTGTTGCAAATCTATATTGATATCATATTTGGATCAACCAATCAAGATTTTTGTGAGGAATTTGGAAACATGATGACTAATGAGTTTGAGATGTCCATGATTGAAGAGCTTAGTTACTTCCTTGGTCTTCAAATCAAGCAAATGAAGAATAGCACATTTATGAGTCAAGGCAAGTATATCAAAGACATCCTCAAGAAGTTTTGAATGGATGAGGCCAAAGCTATTAGTACACCTATGGGCACAAATGGAAATTTAGATAGTGATTCTAGTGGCAACATGGTGGATCAAAAGTTGTATCGATCTATCATTGGAAGCCTACTTTATATGACCGCATCAAGGTCGAAGTCATGTTTAGTGTATGCATGTGTGCTAGATTTCAAACCTCACCAAGAGAAAGTCATTTGAAGGCAACAAAGAGAATATTGAGGTACTTGAAGCATATACAAAATGTTGGATTGTGGTATCCCAAAGGAGCAAACTTTGAGTTGATTGGATATTCAGACTCTGATTATGTGGGATGCAAAGTGGAGAGAAAAAGTACTTCAGCCACATGTCAACTATTAGAAAGATCACTTGTGTCTTGGTCATCAAAGAAGCAAAATAGTGTAGCACTTTCAACCTCCGAAGCAGAGTACATTTTGGCTGGTAGTTGTTGTGCTCAATTACTTTGGATGAAGGCCAACTTGAATGACTTTAGAATCAAGTTCAAACAAGTGTCATTGCTATGTGACAATGAGAGTGCTATCAAGCTCACCAACAATCCGGTTCAACATTCAAGAACAAAGCACAATGATGTCCGCCACCATTTCATTAGAGATCATCAATAAAAAGAGGATATTTCAATTGAGAGTGTGGGCACCGAGGATCAATTTGCTGATATATTCACCAAGCCACTTGATGAGAAGAGGTTTTGCAAGCTAAGGAATGAATGGAACATACTTGACTTTTCAAATATGTGTTGATGCACCCCCACTTATATGACATGCCTCTCCTTCAAGCAAAGCAAGGTAACATTGTTTGACATGGCATTCATACTTTGCTAAGGACATGTTTAGTGCATCTAATCATTCTTCATGAAAATTAGGCTCATTCATGAAAATTAAATATATTTGATGCTTGTATGGTACCACTATTGCTTCTATGTTTAAAATGATCTAGTGGTAGCATATGACATATTTGTGGGCTTATGAACCAAGTGTTGAATCTAGAAAGTAAACTAAAAGGGTTTAACTCAACATGGGCAAGATAACCATTGTAATTGTGTGAAGAAGCTTGTCCTTGGATCAAACCAAGTTAGATTTATTTGGTGAATGATCTAGATTGAACCAAATTGGGCAAAATGATCCTCACATAACATGGTTTCACCCCAACCTATCTAAAATTTGAGCTCATCTTTTGTGGTATTTAATGACAAAGGGGAGAGAGATTCACAAAGATAGTAAGATAGGGGGAGTTTGACAAAGGAAAGGGGACCAATTAAAATTTAAAGCACAAAAGTAGGGGGAGTAAGCTCATGAACTTGTATGTTGCATTTGAATGTGCATTTACATATGTTTGATTGCATGGCATAAGTTTTAAATTTGATAACCATGCTTGTGTGGTGTATGCTAGTTGAAGAACATGATTGATGAAATGAAAAGTAGTATGCATAGGATGATAGCTAGATATTTTCATGCTTTATCAAGTGGTACTAGAGCCCTGCTTCTAATATTGATCTCACAAGGTATCTAGTCTTTGATGTATCTAGCTAACCACGGTGCTAAGGATGGTATATTGGTGCACTTCGACTGGTATCATGCTTCAAAGGTCCATTCTTTACACCTTAGCATCATTTGCTAGTCATTACTCTCTCAAAATTCCTATCTATGCATATGCGCAAGCGTTTCAATCCAAACTCTTAGCACATATGTAGGGGGAGCTAATGCTACCAATTCGGGTTTATGAAACTTGTCCAAATCCTTTACACATGGTAAAATTGCTTGGGCAAGCAACATAAATCTAAAATGCATTCAATTCATATCTTTGTGAAGGTTGTCATCGATTACCAAAAAGGGGGAGATTGAAAGCCCTAGTTTGGTTTTGGATAATTGATGAAACCTATGTGAACTAATCCTTTGCACTAAGTGATGTATGAGATAGATTGGTTCACATCCATGGTAGAGCTAGATGGCACTCAAGTGATGGAGATGGCCAAAATATAGTGTTCTAGTGCTCCAACTTGGAAAAGAGGAAAGACAACAAAACCCTATGGGCTTAAGGCAAAGGTATAAAAAGAATGTTTGTTTTGCCGGTCAAGACGCAATAGAGTGTGTGATCGGATTTAGGATAGATAACCGTACTATAAAGAGGGGAAATCTTTAATTGCAATGGTTATCTAGTGCCACTAAGTGTGAGTCTCAATTGCCTATGCATTGCGCTTAGTGACGTGGTGAGGTGTACGAGAACGCCCTGAAAATTCTTTGTGAAAATGCTAACTTAAGTGCTAAAATATTTTGGTACTTTGTGGGAAAGTAGGCACCTTGAAAAGGGTTAAAAAGAAGGGAAAAAGGAGTAGCAATCGTGCCCAAACAGAGAGGGGTCACCCGGATTTTTTCCCTGCCCGACCCGGATATTCCAGCGGATACATGTGCAGCCAGAGGAGCTTGCCCGGATATTTTTAGGCCTGAGCCGGATATTCCAGTTCAGCTCAGATCTGACCGTTGGGAGCGCGAGCTGAGTGGTTTTTAGGGGTGCTGCTGCCCCCTTTCTCCCTAACTTGCTCATTCTTCTTCCCCATTGTTCATTTGAGTTCCCAAAAGGAAAAACAAGCTCTCTCCTCTCTCAACTCTCACACCTAAGGATTTGTGCTCGATTCAAGTGAGAGATCGAGTTCTAGTGTTAATTTTGAGAGCTTCAAGAGCATCTCCTCCCTCTCCTCTCCTTCTCTAAAGCTTGGTGCTCATTTGAGAGAGGATTTGGGGGAAACCCTAGTGAGTGCATTTGAGGTTACATATTTGGTGGCACTAGGTGGTGATTGTGATTGTGGATTTCTTGGTACTCTTGATGACTACCGTCACCTAGACGGTCGGTGATTTGTTAATTGGTGAGGGGATTTGGTAATTGTGTCCGCCCCCAATCAAGAACTATGTTTGTGAGAGGTTCTTGACCTTTTCCCCGCGGGAGATCGCAAAAGGTACTCTAGTGAATTGCTCGTGTCATTGAGTTACCCTCACTTGTGGGTAGGTTCTTGTGGTGCTCAATTGTTGTGCTAGGTTTGTGAAACACCTATTTACCGCCAAACCACCAAGTGTGTGGTCGACACAACGGGGACTAGCGTGCTGGCAAGCACGTGAACCTCGGGAGAAAAATCCTTGTGTCATTTGTCTCCTTGGCTCTCTTGGTATTCATTGATTGGTTGTCACTTGCCGAGATTGGTAACTATCTCTATCACTTGCATTTACATTTCGATATACTTGTGTAGTGGCAGAAGTAACTAGAATTGCTTAGTTAAGTAGCTAGAAAGAATTAGTAGCAATTCTTGTGCTAGCTTGCTCACTAGTGTAGAAATAGCAACCTAGACCTTTATGTGCCATAGAGATTATAATTTACTAGAATTGCTTGGATAGATGACTTGTATCATTTGATAGAGCTAGAGCAAAACTTGCTATCACCATTTGTTGTACTAATCATTTTGCTTTAGTGATTTGTAAATTTTTAATTAGACTATTCACCCCCTTAGCCATTTAGGACCTTTCAGGGGGCCAGGGGGTGAAGAGCTGGTCGCAGCCTGCCGACGGTGCTGGCCTGCTGGGGGCGTCAAGACAGAGCGGAGAAAGTGAGGAGCCCGGCGACCGGGTGCTGGGGGCTTCGGAGGTGAGGAGTTAGGATCTAGGAAAGGAAAAAGTCAACATTATTTATTTCGACTAAATCTTTGAAAAATCATAGTAAATCACAGAAAAATCATAAAATTAAAAATCCAATTTTTTGGACTCCGCATGAGTAAATATACACAGTGAACATATAATACGGTATGCTTTAGTACAAATTTTTTGCTATAGTTTTAGATGTATGCTTTCTATAATTAATTCATAGCTGTAGTTTCTATGGTCCAATTATGTTGAAATTTTTATGGTGAGCTAATTATTGTACGATTGAACTGTAGTAAAAATTTCATACTCATTGATCATGTATAACTTAGTTATAGGTTTATAAATACTTTTTAACAAGCATACACCTAAATAAATCTAACTAAGTTATATATGATCAAATGAGTATGAAATTTTTACTACAGTTCAAACATACAATAATTAGCCCATCATAAAAAATTTGACCACAATTGGACCATAAAAACTGCTGCTATGAATGAATTATAGAAAAGTATAGTTCTAAAGCAACAGCAAAAACATTTATACTAAAGCATACTATATTATAAGATCACTGTGTAGATCTACTCATCTGGAGTCTAACAAAATTGGATTTTCCATTCTATGATTTTCTGTGATTTAACCGGTCTAGGAGGTAAAACGAATGGTTTTAAAAGTTCAGGAAGGTGATTTACCCGGTTTTAGAGTTCAGGGAGAAAAAACGGACTTTCATAAAAGTTGAGGAAGGTAATGTGGAAAGAAAAGGATAGGGAGTGGGCCAGTGGGGTGGACCATGTGGGGGACTCGGGATTTTTAGCAGCTGCACTATCCACTGGGCCTTCCTCTAGATGCCGAGCCATGCCATGCCGCCCGGCTATGGCAGCCCAAGCACAACCCTGTGTATCGGACCGTGCCGTGCTTGGGCCGGGCTAAAAAATCGTGCTTCGGGCCGGGCCACCGTGCTGCGGGCTGCATGCTCATCTTTATGTTCAGTGGGGAGGGGCGCCTGCGATTATTGACCCGGGGGTGGGGAGGGGGCACGATAGGGAAGGGCACCATCACATGGAGGGAAGAGAAGAGAGAGTGTTCAGGCTCAAGGGTGGGATTTCAGGACTTAAATAGGATCCTTATTGGACATGTATTTTAGGGATCTGTTTGAGGGCGTGCTAGAGTTGTTTCTAAACCCGCTATATAAATCATACTCCGTGTCTAACTCCTATCTTCGTTAGGATATTATAGCTACAAGAAGTTAAGGACTTAGGGAGTAGAAAATGCTTGAAAAAAAGAATTTAGTACGTATATGTTTGCTGTTCAGACCTTGATCACGAGTTCATCGTATTTAGCGTCGTCGACGATGTCCTCGACGTCGGAGAAGGCAGATCTGAGGTCCGTGGCCCAATCCTTGTGGATCAGGTCGGCCTCCTGCCAGAGCAGCCTCAGCAACCAGAGAGTAAGCCCGATGTTCTCTGGAGGCGACTGATGATCTATCTTCGCTTCGAGTCGAGCGAAAGCGTCGTTGAGGAGTCTCGATGCGACGGGCGCCACGATCCACCCGAGTGTCGTGATTGTCCAGCTCACAGAGGCTAGCGTCACAGTCGTGCTAACCGGCATCTTTGCTTTGCTTGCGTGCTAGTAGATCTGGGGGGTGGGGGAGGGAGGGAGGGTGGGGGGAGGGAGCTGAGGAAGTAGCTAAAGCGTGGAAAGGATGGATAGTGTTTTCGCTATATATGATCCTTTTTTTTTTTGAAACTTATATGATCCATTATTGAAGTGGCGAGATGTGTTTTGTCAAGTCCGCGATGTCGGCAGGGCAAGTGGCCGAGCTAGATGGCAATCAGTCAAGCGTTTGGTCAGCTGTATAATCTACATATGTATATCTATATATACTTATATATCTTCTATTAAAGAGTTAAAATTTCTCACCTATTTTTGGTCTGGCCCGCCTCTAACTACCAGGCATCACTCTTCTTTAAGTCATCACTCCCTTAGTTTGGAGATGCAAAACCTTTTATATTTTGGCATTGTATAAGAATTTATTTCAGTTAATTACATGGGTCGCACTTCTATTAAAAGAACTTAACATTTTTCCACTTGGCTCATTACCTGACACTCAGAACTTATTGATAGACTTTTAAGTGCACACATTTCATCGAATATCTCAAGTTGGCTATAACTTTGTAATTGATCCACAGAATAATGGCACTCCTCAAGTTGCGCACTTTTCAACAACATGATTCCTTCCTTCCGTGTATATTACTCACCGAATTAATCCAAAAAAACATTATGTGGAAAGAAAAATTGATATCACACCAAAACTATATAGTTTATAAGGGTATACATCTTTATGTGAATAACATGCAAAACAAACTTTTATTTGAATTTAAATAACATTACAAGCAACACATATTTATTTGCATACACGTCATGCTAATAAGGTTTTGTCTATATTGCACATCCTTTCTACATGGCCAATGAATGTTTTAGGTGATAATCCCTGTGTTGTTGGATCCACAATCATCAGATCAGTACAAATACACATGATTAATAGTTTTTGCTTTTACACTTTGACGAACACTTGTACCAGAGGTATCCTCATTCGCTTGGTACCATGGCCTCGTATGCTGTCGAGTTCTCGTAACTCCATGAGCACCCAGCACAAGAAAGAACTTAGGTACGAGGATGATGACTTGAGAACCCTGCCCAAGGTGGCCAGCCCCTTAACTCAGAGACCACCCAAGAAATGCCCGACCTGAGAACTCAGGCCCATGGTACTCGGGGGCACCCTCCCGAATACCCCGCCCGAGTATGCAAAGGGTGCTCGGTTGGTATTTCCTTCACCTGGAATGGTCAAGGGAGTGCCGTATCAAAACCGTCATCCTGCCATGACGTGCACCACTACTTAAAAGATTTTGAAAGACAGGCCCCTGGATAAACAGAGGCAGGTACAACAGGGGTGCCCCCTCTGTTAATGGGTGGGGGCATCGGCCGGGGAGGAACACCCACTTTCATAAATCTTTAACGGAGGAGGTCGTCTTAAGGAGGCCGTCTTTGTTAATGCTCCATTAACGGGTGTGTACGCCCACGGTTAGACGACAACCTCTGATAAAGGATTAACGAAGGCGGGCTTCCTTAGGCGACAACCTCCAATAATGCTCCATCTATGGAGGCGGTTGACTTAAGGTGTTCACCTCCATTAATTCTTTAATGGAGGCAGGCTTTCTTACACGCCCACCTCCATTAATGGAGACATGTGCAGCTGCAGGTGTGTTGCCCAGGCGTGCTATAGGGGAAAGCACGCCTCAAATACGGGACGCGGACAAGCGTGACCTACCCCTGTGGGGACACTAGTTTCACAGACCCACGATGGATATCTAATGTGGGAATCCATGCTTCCCCTATCCTTCATCTCAAGTACAAGTATGGTAGAAAAGACAAGATGGATAAGGACGACTAAAGACTCCACCTAGACTAGAGGACACGAAGTACACACCCCCCTCTCCTTTCCTTTGTAACCTGGCACCTACAACCTATATAAGAGGAGGACAGAGCTCTCCCTCAGACTCTCGGACAACTCTTGAACAGTTTTAGTAGGCTCTCCAGACACCCACTTCCAAAACCCTTGAACTTCCTGTTTTGTAACTCCTACTGCAAACTTCAGGCTCTCGAGCTCAGGAACATGATAGGACACCACACATTGGACTTAGGGAACATTTCTTGAACCTGTATAGTCCTCGAGTGCCAAGCCATCAAGCTATATGCACCAATACAAATTTGCTAGTTGACACTACGAAACATCGACAGTTGACGCATCATGTGGGAGCTATCATGTATCTTCGTTGGCAAAACTTCGACGGTTTCTTTCGTCCCCAGCACCGGAGACTTCCTCTTCCTGATAAGGATCGACTCTTAGAAGGGTATGTTGTGGTGGATTGGATAAAACTACAATAACTCGAAGATCACTCAACACGATCAACTAACACCGAAGATTACTCTACGGGTTTCTCAAAGAAGAGCCATGCTCAATTCTCATAACATGTCAATATCAACTCCCTTTCAACTGATGGATTATATGGTTTATTTATGATGGGCTAATCATTGCATGCTTGAGCTGTAGTAAAAATTTCATGCTTATTGAATCATGTATGACTGAGTTATAGATTTATCTATGTTTATGCATGTAAAATAATTATAAATAGTTAAAAGTGTCTAAAAATAGAAAATATATGTTCTCGATGTAGACGGGACTGAGACGGCGCCACATGAGCTGAGCTAAAATATGTGTTCTCGATGTAGACGGGCCTGAGACTGCGCCACATGAGCTGAGCTGCAGGGTAGATGGGCTGGCGCGTGCTTTCATGCCCGTTGGACCGGTTCAAAAGCTGTAGGCTGTGGGAAGTGTGAACCCTTCAATTTCAAGACGGTTGTTGCTGCCGGACAACGAGCATCTCCAACAGTTTAGTAAAATTGACTTGCCAAATGTTGTGTTTTGGCAACTTGGTAAAATAATATGCCAAGTTAAAAATAGCCTCTCTCCAACAGTTCCCTATTTTTAACTTGCCAAAACAAAAAATAGAAGGGCCCACCACATAAAAGTCGTTGACAGGTACCAGGCCTCGTCCGCTCGCGCATTGATCTTCTCCTCCCGTCGCGCCGCGGTCTTCCTCCTGTCGAGGTCACGAGTGAAGGTCGCTCCGCGGTCGTCCTCCCGTCCTCTTGACAGGTACCCCGACCTCCTCCGCTCTGTGTCTTGCCGCCCAACTCCACTGTGGTTCCTCTCATCTAGCCGGCCATCTTCTCCATCTTCTTGTCTCATCTTCACCTTCTATTGGAATATAGGTGATCTAGGTTTTGTTCTTGATCCTCAATACTTGTTCGTCAGGAATCATGCCTAGGAAAAGATCCCGTGCGCGAAGACAATTAGAGGAGTCATCATCCGATGACGATGAATCCCTGATATTATCAGTTGCTCAAATTGTGCAAACCTTCTCCAATGACAAAGGAAGACACGGTGGCTCTGTCAAAGGTCATAGAGTTCTTTACCGTGATAGAGAAGGCGGCCATGACAGGATGTATCAAGATTATTTAGCGGACAATCCAACATACGGCCCCGAAATATTCCATCGAAGGTTCTTGCTCTTATAACTTCGGATGAATTTGTTTGACGTGCTAAAACTTTATTTCAGTTGTGAATCTTTAGTTATGTCTTCTTCAGGTACAGGATGTCTAGGGAGCTTTTTAAGCGCATAATGAATGCTGTTGAAGCGCACGATGATTACTTTGTGCAGAAAAGGAATGCGGCCAATGTTCTTGGATTGAGTTGCTTCCAAAAAGTCACTGCCGCAATGTGTATGCTCACTTATGGGGTTCCAGCTGATGCGACCGATGAGTACGTTCGCATTGGCGAAAGTACTGCACTTGAGAGCCTACGTAGGTTTGTCGCTGCTATTGTTGAAATTTTTGGGGATGAGTACCTCAGATATCCCAATGAGGCGGACACAACACGCTTACTTGCAATGGGTGAGCAAAAAGGATTTCCAGGAATGTTAGGGTCCATCGATTGTATGCATTGGGCATGGAAGAACTGTCCATATGAAAAACAGGGTCAGTACAAGGGGCATGTGGACAAGCCAACTATCATTTTGGAGGCTGTTGCTTCGAACGACCTCTGAATATGGCATGCCTTCTTTGGAATGCCAGGGTCTCATAATGACATCAATGTTCTTCATAGATCTCCTTTGTTTGATAACCTGGCAGAAGGTAGAGCTCCAGAAGTGAAATATTCCATTAATGGCCATGACTACACAATGGGTTATTATCTTGCAGATGGTATATACCCCTCATGGGCTACTTTAGTGAAGTCCATAACTCTTCCTATGGGGAACAAGAGGCAATATTTTGCCAAAGCGCAAGAAGCAGCGAGGTAGATGGTCGAGAGAGCTTTTGGAGTTCTTCAATCTAGGTTCGCCATTATTCGAGGACCAGCACGCCCTTGGGACATTGAGACTTTGGCATTGATCATGAGGGCTTGTGTGATAATGCACAACATGATTATCAAAGATGAAGGATTTGTGGTCGACCCGGACGAGCGTTTTGATTATGGTGGTGACAATGTCCACCCCGCTTGTGGTCAAGCTCATCGTACACTGGATGAATATATTGAGGCGCATAGACAGATCAGAGACAAGGACACACATGTGCAGTTGAAAGAAGACCTCATCGAACACCTGTGGAACCATCATCCAGATTTATACTCATACACTATATGAATTTCTATGTTATAGTTTATTTTGATGGACACATTTGTATTAGCTATACATTTATATTTCATCTGTTTAAACAATGATATACTCAAGTGTAATCGGTGAACCATTGCAATGATTTTATACTCATTTTTCTATGATATACTCAAGTGTATCTCGTCGCATCAAGTGCAGCAGCAGTGCCGTGGGCACCTGATAGCACTGGCGTGGAGATCTTCTCTGTCACAATCAACAGTTTGTGTCGGCCACCAGCAGCACAAGCAGGATGGCGCCTCCGATCAGTGCACAGCAGCGTCAGGCATGTGGTCCAACAGCAACACATACCATCAACGAATGACCACGGCAGCAGCAGCAGGTTCTGACGGCCACTGATATGCCGGCCAGCATCGGCTACCAGCAGGCTGTGTCCCATCAGGAACAGTACCATGCAACGTATAGCACAGCACCATGCAACATGTTGTGAATCAAAGAAAATTATAGTGCATACACTGATTAAATTATTGTGAATATAAATCCCAGAATTCAAATACAAATTCGATAATGGTTCTGAATCAAAGAAAATGTTGTGATGAATATCAAAACAAATGAAACTAAAGGTTCAATAATTCTAAAACATAGATGACATGAACTAAATTTGATTTCCAAGACGCCTAGCGACAATCTCCTTCTGCATCATCTCAAGCCATTGAAGCTGCAGCGCGTCGAGGGAGGTCTTGTCCGCCAACATAATTTCTTTTTCCTGTTTCAGCAAGTCCGCTTCAGCTCTCTTGTGATCTGCATCAGCTCTCTTGTGTTCTGCTTCAGATC
This sequence comes from Saccharum hybrid cultivar R570, assembly GCA_038087645.1. Taxonomy (NCBI): domain Eukaryota; kingdom Viridiplantae; phylum Streptophyta; class Magnoliopsida; order Poales; family Poaceae; genus Saccharum; species Saccharum hybrid cultivar. Next base: position 4,204,697 of record JAQSUU010000671.1, on the reverse strand, counting down.
TCTTATGATCTGCATCAGCTCTTGTTTTCTCTAGCTCTAGTGCTTCCTTGTCTAGGTCAAGAGCAGCCACAAACCTCTCCTGTTTTGCCTTCTCTTTTTCCTTATCGGACTCCTCCTTCTTTGCCCACATCTTGTCCAACGCCTCCAAGCAAGCTTCCCACCTCCTCGCCTAAGATTTTCTTTTACCTTCTTAATCCCATCTGACCTTTTCCTTGCTTGTGTTTCTTGACCAACAGCATCTGTGACTGCTTGTTCAGTGTTGGTGCCTTCTTCATCCCTTGGCCTGGACACCTTAGCGGCCTTCTGTTTCTTCTTGCTTTTTTCTAGTTTCTCTAGCTCCGCAAGTTCTACCATCTTGGCTGCCCACTTGTCTTCCCCCTTCAGTATGTTCCAACAAGGCATAAGAGAGAATTTTTTTTTGTCCTTGTCTTGCTCTGTGTACAGCTTCAATGCTTCTGAAATCTGTACAAGCAATGTATCAATTTATATATCAGTCTCAAATAAAACAAATTGTGGTAAAATATTAAACACATAATATGTACCATGTCTGTGACAGTATGTCCACTTTGATGCTTACGTTTAATCGCCTCATAGCATGAACAAAACTTGTTGACTTGAGCCTGAATTGTGAGCCACCGATGCATGATGGAACTCTCTGTCCGCACAGCCTCAGTTTTTTTGTTCTTCTCAAAATAAGCATGAACTCTACCCCAAAACGTGCTACGATTTTGGTTGGCCCCGTGGATGGGATCTTTGCTAGCGTTCAACCAGCCCAAGCAAACAACTTCGTCTTCCATCCAATGAAAATTTTTGGACCGCCTAGTCCCCTTGTTACCACGACTAGCTGGCACAACTTCAACTTCGACATCTTGATTAGTCTGTGTATCTGGAGAGATTGGAATGGTGATGTCGTCCAAACCATCAACATGGCCATCTTGTCCATATATTCAGGAGAATGTCCGACAAGAAACCTTCTCCTTCCATCTCCATGAGTCTAAAAAAATGTAAACAATAGAATTGAGAAAAATGCATTGGGAAAAATTATTCAGCAACATACAGTATCATTGATCAGCAACAAACACCATCATCTATATATATGTAGTACATGTGAAACAAGTGTACATCAGGAAGAATAACAAGATCCAACACAAACACACTATCCATGGCGCACAAAGAAACTTCCGGAGGGCATCTCCATGTTCCCAACGATCTGCCAATTTCCCAACCATATCTAGACGACGAATACCATAGCAGAACCCTAGATCATTGACTACATACACAAAATACACGCAGGTACATATGACATCTAGAAGCAGTACATACACACAGAACCCTAGAACACCATCACGTATACCAGCAGCAGCTAAACAAGAGGTGGAAGGCGGGATAGGAGATCTAGAAGGCATGGAGATCGATCGACGGGGGAAGATGATGAAGTACGATACCTGATCGGTCGCGGCGGCGGACGGGATCGCGGTGGTGCAGCTGGGACGGGGGGATCGCCATGGACCACGGACGATTGGTCGCAGCGGCGGACTGAGGATCGCCACGGACCACAGACCGATCACGAGAGGAAGTGGAGTCTCGGTCGCACAGAAAGAACGCAGAAGAGATATACGACACAGGGGCGGCGCGCGCAGGAAGAAGTCGCGGAGTTGTCCACGCGGGCGCGGGAAAGAAGTCGGAGACGCGTGGCCTCGCGATGGCAACACCGATGCGCGCACGGCGACGAGGGATAGCAAGTTGGGAATATTTAGCTAGCTAGCTAGCTAGCTAGGGTTTAGAAATAATAAAAAAAAGAATATTGTAGTGGAGAGTTATGTGAGCTGTGAAAGAGCTTTATTTGGGGATCGTGTTAAACTAGCAACTATTTGGAAGCTGATAGCTATTTGATCTCTCTCCTTGATACCCAATAACACTAGTAGACTGGAGCTCAGCACTGGCGGTTCTAGAGCCATTTCTACAGGCGTCTGATCCCACCGCTAGTATGAAAGGCTAGTACAAATGATGAATACTACAGGTGGTTAGATAAGATGCACCAGTGTTAATAACTTTGTACCGGCGGTTCCTCTAAAACAACTGCCAGTGATAATAGTATTTACACTGGCGGTTGAAGTAAACAATTCGCCAGTGTTAAAGCATTTTCAGTGGCGGTTCTTTTAAGTCAGCCGCCAGTGTAACTTTTTTAGCACAGGCGGTTGACCTAAATCTGCCGCCTCTGGAATAATTTTTCTAGAGGCAGTTTATTAGCAAAACCGCCAGTGAATTGTTTTTAAAAATTCAAAATTTGCACCATATATTTCCCGCCAGTGAATATTGTATACAAATTGAAACGAATCCAAATAGAAATCACAGAAAATTATATTTGCATGCACGAGAAAAGCATTATTTGTTGCAGTCTACCAAAGTCATCACACGCTAATAATGTATACATAAAACAAAGTTTCTTCCACTCATAGCTAGCTCGGTCCCATGACGTACTCCTCTAATAATCCTCGTGGTTTAGCTCTAGCCTGGCAATATCTACGAGATCTCGGTACTGTGGTCGAGCTAATTCCGACTCCGGATCAAAATACTTCCCATCGAAGTGAATTATTTCTTTCATGATGAACCAGCTAAAGTCCTTGCAAATGTTCATGAGCTCTTGATTCTGGAGGTGCCTACTCGTGGGATCACACTTGTATACCTGCAAAATATAATAGGTCATCATCATTTACAACTAACCAATACAGAGAAGGCATAAGTAGTGACAAAACTTGACATATGACTATTACTTACTTTGCTAGGGTTGTTGGTGTATCTTTCGTTTTCTCTGAGAAACTCGCACACATAGTACCCACAGTGCATCGATCCTGGTGGTTGCTTGTGGCACTATATATATATATATATATATATATATATATATATATATATATATATATATATATATAAGAGTTCGTAATTGGTTACTACATAGTTGCTACATGTACAAACATAGAAGACAAATATATGTATGCTTATTTAAAATTTACCGGATAGTTACTCCACACATGCAGTGGTTTTCTAGCTTTGTTTAAATCATACCATCCACCCTTAAACTTATAGAACTTGTATGCCCTGCAGAGCTCGAATGAATTCAACAAGTCATATCCAAACTCTCGTAGATAATATAGAAATGTGGAAAAGAAGGCATGCAAATCTTGACTTACTGTTGTAAAATATCGATGAATTTTTGATAACTGCTCTGTGGGAAATCTGCGGAGTCAAGGACCAAAATCCGTGCATCGTAGAGCCAAATGTACATACAGACCCAATGGTCCCTGCACGGATTCAATGAAGCCATGTGTTAAGACAATAAGAACTTTGTAAATAAAAATTATTAAGGGAGTTTATGACCAACACATACTTGAACATGTATGGTGCACATATAATTCTCCTATCTTGGTATTGAAGAAACGCGTTTCCTATGTAGGTGGTCACTGCAGTTTCCTGCTTCTGTTGCTCTTTCACTCTAATTTTTGCTATTTCTGCCTCGCTCTTGCCCACAAACTTATCGTGATCAGGACCCATAACAATTGTGTGCTTGTTCTTGCTTATTCTTAATGGGTTGAGATACCCAATCTTTTTCCCCTCGTGAAGAAATGGATCCTAAGTGAACCGCATCTCTTGGTCAGCTTGTTGCATTCTGTAAAGCACACGACTTTATTAGATACTTCATATGCCCTAACATTATATTAGTAATAAAACATAATTATGTACGAGCGACACTTACAGGCACCACACCGTCACGAGCTGTACATCGAGTCTGCCAAGGCGAAACATCAACCAAATGTCCTCGAAGTCAACCATAACCTTGCTAGAGCCACTCATAAAAGTTAGTGGTGGTACAACTGCGCTGAAGGCATTGATCCCAACTGAAGATGCTCTCATATACCAGTCATGCAACCTCTTCATCGCACGTGAAACACAACGGAGTTCGCACCACTGGAGTAGAGGCCTGCCTGGCACATATTTATCAGTGGGGTTATTATTGTAATCCTCTCTCATTGGCTTTCGTATGGTGATCTTATCGGAGACGGACTTGGCAGCTTTTTCACTGCCACGTGTGACTGGCCTCCTTGTCAATCTGGCCATCCACTTCTTCATGACCGTCGGTGACGATGTCTCACCAATGGGTCTAACAATTTTTGGCACAGACTTAGGGTTTCCTTTAGGTACATGGCCTTTAGGTTCCGACGAGGCATCCTTTTTGCTCGGGGATGATGGTAGATTCAAGGTTGTCGATGGTGGTGTGTTAGGTAGAGGCTATGAGATGGTGGGAGGCTAAACACTAGTGGTGGGTTAGGTTCTGGTGATGGTGGTGCGTTACGAGATGTTGGGTTAGGTTCAGGCTCTAAAGGGGTATGAGGCGGCGGCAAGGCTGCATGTGAGAACCCTCCTTCATCGTCCACTCCAAAAAATGGCATCGATGGAATAGGATCATTCAACCTAATGTCCCATTGAGGCCGTAAGATGAACTCGTTGATAGCTTGACCGAGTTTCTCGACACCATCAGGAGTGGGGATGTCTAGGAAGTCATCCCTATGTCCTTCCACGACTGTCAACACTTCTACCCTGCGGTACTCCTCTGTCTTGTGATAGTCGCAGTCTAGGATCACCATACCGATGGCAACTTCTATCGTACGGATATTGGTAATACCATACGATATAACTAGGGAGCAAGCTATCGGTGCGACGATGTCATCAACTACATAGTGCTCCCTATTTGCCGTAGATCCGATACTGCTTGGAACTATTGGAGAATTCTGCATCTGTGGCATCTGTGTGATCATCTGTGGCTGCTGCATTGTCAGCACTTGTTGACTTGATATTACACTAGCCAATTGTTGCCTTATCTCAGAATTAGGATTGGCCATGATTTCAACCAACATTTGTTTCATTTCTTGCTTAGCCTCCTCCTTAAAATAATCTCTCATAGCTTCCTTGTAGCGGTCGTGTTTTCTGTACATCTCGGCATGCTCAGGAAGTCCTTCCTTCCAGCCCAACCGGGGTGCTCTGGGTTACCCAGACTAACACTAAAGGTGTCCCTCTCTCTTGATGGCTTGAATGATCCTTCCTTCTGCTTAGCTACCACGGCCAAAATATTCTTGGCTGCTTCATCGGTCATTGGATCTGGCCACGACAAACCAGCCTCACTTTCTTGTGGTTTCTGCGCATGAAGCCAGTCTCCTGCCCTTTTGGGTACATCCTCCAACAACACTGGTAACCCTGCCGCCTTCCGTGTAGCTTCTTTTGCCCTCCATTTGGGAATCGCACACTGGTAACCACCAGTTCCAAGGCAGTGGTGGTATATGTTCTTCTTTGCGAGTTCACTATTGGCTTGACTCTTAGATAAGAACTCTTCTGATGCCTTCTACTCAACAAAGGTCTTCCACTTAGCTGCTGTAACTTTTGGGTACTTCTTCGTTGCATCCAACCCTTTCTTCACGAACTTGGTATTCAATTCAGACCTCTAGTTACAAAATCTGATTGCACACTGCCTCATTGCATACTCCTTCGTGACAGCTCATGACTCGGTTGCAAAAATAAACCTTGTTCTCAACTTTTTCCAGAAGTCCTTTTTGGTTTTCGTCGGCACAAGATTCCAATTAGAGATTGTGATGTCAAGATTGTCCCTAACAAGGAAACCGATGGCGTTTTGATACTTAGCCACCACCTTTAAAGATTGTACGGGCTCTCCTTTTGGGCTTACTTCTGTAGCAGAATATGCACGATACGGCCACTTGTTTACGCCCCGTTCCCCACGTTTCTGCTTCCTATCTTCGGCGGTGGTCTCAGTTGCCTCTGGTGCGGAATCCGATGCATCTTCCTCCGTTTGGTTCCGCAATTGAGAAGTTATCTATGAAGAACAACCAGTCATATATATATATATATGAATAACAACCCCTCGTAGCCCTTCATTGAAATTGTTAAATTGTACCTCCTCATCTATTGGATTGTAAGTAGGGTCTCGGGTTTTGGCACGACGAGCCGCCTTATCTATGCTAGGGCACGGATCGGACCGCGGACTCCATGATCCACTGGTGGTGTTGTGATGCGAGTCTGATCCTTGGGCACCTGCCTCATCACCATTGTTTGGTTGGGCACCCGCCTCGTCACCATTGTTTGGAGAACTCATCAAGCTAATTCTGATTTAGTGAATATTTATTTTTATGTAAGCATCGTTTAACAGCACGTACAATAAATACATAGCATGAAAATATATGTGCATCTGGCATAGAATGGACATGAAATTTTCACACATAGCATGAATTGAATAAGCTACCATAAATATTCCACACCAATCGGATAACAAAAACTATTGCTACAAATTAAACATTATAAAATATGCTACCACAGACTTAATTTATTTATATATATATATATATATATATATTGAACAATGTACAAATAATAACGAGCATAATATAAAAGTAATATTCGATCCTAGAACTAATTTATTTTTCAGCATAAAAAGCAACCCTAGAATTAATTTTATGATTATAACACATAATATACAAGTAAAGATGTTGAAACAAGCCCTTAATGGGCCAGTTAGGGTTTCAGCCTAGGGAAATGTGCCAAATGGGCCGGCCTAGGAAGGCAAGCGGCAAGCCCGGCGGCGCTCTAAGGCAGGCAGCGCGGGGTCCGGCGGCACAGGCGGAGCACGGCAGGAGCACAGAGGCGAGATGCAGACCTCGGTGGCGCGCGCGCGGTAGAGGCGGGCGAGGCTCCGGCGCAGGCAGAGATGGCGGGGCTCTGAGACGTGGGGCTCCGGCATGGGCGGGGCTCCGGCGCAGGCAAAGATGGCGCGGGGCTCCAAGACATGTGGGTTCGGTGTATAGCCGGAAGCCGGAGGTACTTGGCAGACCAAGGATAAGTCGGTGCCTGAAGTAAGTATATAGTGGCAAAGCTATCTTAACTTAGGATCTTTATCCCTAGAAAACCTCGCTACCCGAGCTATCTTTCTTCTTGTTACCTTAGGTGAACTAGCTAAGAGACTTTTGCACATGCGTTCCTCATGGAAATACAATACCCTAAATACTTTCGGGTAAAATGCTATAACGGTATTTCCATGCTCTTGCGGATTATTTCTGTATGCATTAAGAAATACCAACAACGGGCAGGGCAGATCATCATGACATTAGTGCGCAAAAATATGTTGTGCAAGAATGTTTAAGGGCGCTTCAAAATATTGGGTACAATATTCCTATATACTCCTCCATGAGAATTGGAGCTTTGAACGTGGGCCTCCACCACGATATTGGACTGTTTTGTGCACAGCTTGCTGAGGACAACATAGATGATGTGGTCAGTCTCATAACTTATATCCAGATTAATTGTTATGTCTATATATATGCATGGTTCTGATAACCATATTTTTCCCAACACTTACAGATTCAGGAGATTGATGTTACATACACAAGTTGTAGCTTCGAAGCCATTATAAACCAGACCATGCATCAATTGGGTCATTATAATTGGGAATATGGTGGCCCTGTTCTCACTTCAGAGGGAATCTAGGAAAAAAATTCTTGTGACTGGGACGGAAGGTTCTCGACCAATGTTGATCGTCATCAGTACACCTTGTGAACGATCTTGTGAAGCAAGGGAGAGTGCACTAGTAAATACATTGCGCTACATCAGTGACATTTTGGCATATGAAATTAACGATCTGCACTTCTCTGGGTACGTGGTACGACGTTGGAAAGTTCTAGGAATTTAAAATATTGTTGGTTGTAATAAATTATTATGGTTTGTAATGAACAAATTTAAATTATTTTGTGTTTGTAATGAACTGATATAAATTATTATGGTTTGTACCGAATAATTCATTTATTTGGACTGTGAATACTTGGGAAACTATGGAAGCGTGATCGCAATCACCGTACATTGTTAGATACATGATAAATGATAAATGACATCAAGCACAGAGTTTACATGATAAACCATTCATACAAGTTGATACATGAATTACATGATTAATGACATCAAGCACAGAGTTTAGCCAGCTACTGTTCTTGCATGTCCATCAGGGAATAAATAGGGCAATGAATTTGCCGGGATACTTTGATCTATATTAATTATCTTCTTTGGTAGGTCTGTAAAGAGAGGCATTTCGCTGAACTGTTTAAAATCCTCAAGATCAAGCACACTGTCAACTCCTATAATTTGTTGTTTCCCAGAGACAACTACATGCTTTTGCTTTCCTGCCTTTTTGTTCTCAATGCTTAGGTCCTGTGCATAGAAGACCTGTGCAACACGGTTACCAAGGACGCATGAGTCATCCTTGTAACCTACTTTACTGAGGTTAATAATTCTCAGCCCATAGTTGTCCACACTGACACCTCATTGGCCTTCAACCCATTGGCATCGAAAGATGGGAATCTGAAAATTGACACCGTACTCGAGTTCCCATATTTCATGAACGAAGCCATAATATGTAGTATATTCACCATTTTCATCTAAAGCATCACAGCAAATCCCACTGTTTTTTGCCATACTCTTTTTGCCCTTTGAATCTATACCTCCTATAAAGCAAAGACCCACTAGCCTATTTCTCTGGCTTCTCATTGGGCCACACCCACTAGCCTATTTCTCTGGCTTCTCATTGGGCCACATCAGCAAAATGATGTCATCCGCCCACTAAGTGACGTCATCCGCCCACTAAGCCTCATTTATCTTCCACTAGCTATTTCTTTTAAAATAGAAAAAAGTCGTAGCACCTAAACCAAGTATCATAATTAAAATCCAATTGCACCATGGTGTTCCTCGCAATAAACTCTTCAAAACAAGACCCCACATGGATATATTTCGATAACTTTTTTTGCAAACATTTAAACGGCCGTTCCTAAGAAAAACCTAGCAAAACTGTCGTTTCTAAGCAAAAACCTAGCAAAACTGCATATCACATGGATTACATGTGGTCCTCCGAAACATGCATGATTTTGTGAAGGAAAACTCCTAGAACTTTTGGGAGGGGGATGGCCCTCAGGTATAGTAGGGGTGAGGAGTGAGGGTGGATGAGGTTAGCCTCCCGTATTGGCCGATCCTATAGGTTAGTGACCGTGTTTTCTTTGATAACCGTTTCTAAGCAAAAGCCCATTTCTAAGAAAAACCTAGCAAAACTACATATCACATGGATTACATGTGGTCCTCCGAAACATGCATGATTTTGTGAAGGAAAACTCCTAGAACTTTTGGGAGGGGGGATGACCCTCAGGTATAGTAGGGGTGAGGGGTTCTGGTGGATGAGATTAGCCTCCCGTATTGGCCGATCCTATAGGTTAGTGACTATGTTTTCTTTGATAACTGTTTCTAAGCAAAAGTCCGTTTCTAAGCAAAAACCTAGCAAAACTACATATCACATGGATTATATGTGGTCCTCCGAAACATGCATGATTTTGTGAAGGAAAACTCCTAGAACTTTTGGGAGGGGGGATGACCCTCAGGTATAGTAGGGGTGAGGGGTGAGGGTGAATGAGATTAGTCTCCCGTACTGGTCGATCCTATAGGTTAGTGACCGTGTTTTCTTTGATATGGTTTTTATTGTCTTTAGTTACACCTTTAACAAAAAAAACTAAATCTGTTCTCTGCTTATATCGCATATATACTTATGTATTATACACCAACAAGATTCCTTCTACATCCTATTTCTCCTAACTCAATTCAAATTACTCTTGCATTCCCGCAGCAACACACGGGGAATTCACCTAGTTGACACAAAACGTGAAGCCATTAATGTCATATGTCTGCCATGTAGTGATCTGGCGTGATGGTCCAGATGCCAGCTTCTTGATGGTTTGTTCCTCCATTATTTCCTTATCTGGAATGTTCTGATACTACAGCCATGTGGTGAACGTACGCTTGTGCTCCTTCATGACCCAATCTTCTACGTGCCCATTGTTTTGTTCACGAAGCTCATTCATGTGTTGCTCGATCAATGGCTCCATTCTTGAGAGTTGATGCAGGATGTTGTGGTGTGCCTCTAGGACTGTGTTGTAATCCGACGGGATGAATGACTTCCGTCCCATTCGCCCTTTTCCATACAACCTACCCTCGTGCCAGGACGGAGGCAAACCAATTGCAATCTGGTCTTTTAGGCATTTATTACAGAATGGACCTCCGGACTCAATGGCCTCTTCGGTAGTGTAGGCCTCTATCAAGGACCCCTCTGGGTGAGCACGATTTGATACATACCCATTCAAAATTGATATGAAACGCTCATATGTCCATATTTCATGCAAATACATGGGACCCAATGCCTCTATTTGAGCCACCAAGTGAACAACCAGGTGTACCATGATGTTGAAGAACGATGGAGGGAAGCACATCTCCAACTGTGATAATGTCTCCGCGGTGAATTCCTGCAGTGACTCCAATTCATCATGGTCAATTACCTTTTGTGAGACCTTGTTGAAGAAGTAGCACAATCTTGTGATTGCCATCTTTACAAACAATGGCTTTCTAAACCTGATGGAAATAGGGAGGAAAGTGGTCAGCATGACATGACAATCATGGGAGTTATAGTTGGTGAGTGTAAGGTCTTTCATTGACACAAGACTCCTGATCTTGGAGTAGAATCCTGACGGAACTTTCAAAGTCTTCAGCCACACACAAATCTCTTGTTTCTCTTCTGGGTTGAGGTTGTAGCTTGCTGCCGGGAGCAGGTACTTCCCATTTGGTTGAGGTATAGAGTGAAGTTCTTTTCTGATGCCTAAATTGACAAGGTCCAAACGTGAATTGAGTCCTTCCTTTGTCTTGCCCTTTACGTCGAGCAAGATGCCAATTATGCTATCAAAAACATTCTTTTGGACATGCATACCATCGATCACGTGTCGTATATCTAAGTCTTTCTAGTATGGCAAATACTTGAAAAAAATTGACATCTTCTTGAATGTGTCCCCTTCCGATGCCTTGACATTCTTTCTTTTCTTTCCATCTTTGGTCTTCTTCCTGAAAACAAATGTGACTTTGCTGACTATTAGGAACACTCTTTTACCTGCACTTGTACCTGATGGAGGAGTAGATTTTGATTCATCCCTATTGTCGAAGTACTTGTCCATCCTTTTCAACTGGTACTTGTGTCCTCTCAATAAGAAGCATCTATGCCTCATGTACACTAGCTTGTTAGATGCAGTAAGGTACACGTGTGAGGTTTCGTCAAGGTATACTACACAACCAATCTTTCCTTTGAACTGCCCCAATAATGAAAGCAGAGCTGGGTAATCATTCATGGTAACAAAAATCATTGTTTTTAGTGTGAATGGCTCCTTGCGAAACTCATCCCACATGGCCACACCCTCTTCCCATAGTTTTTTTATTTCCTCCATTAAGGGCTCTAGGAACACATCCATATCGACACCAAGTTGTGTAGGTCCAGAAATAAGAATGGTTAGCAAAAGGTATTTTTGCTTCTAGCACAACCATGGAGGAAGGTTGTCGATGGTTAGGATCACCGGCCATGTGATGTGCTTGCTGCTCCTCTCGGTAAATGGATTCATTCCATTGGTACTCAGCATGAACCTTATGTTCCTTGGTTCATCAGCAAAATCCTTATATGTGGCATTGAAATTTTGCCACTGCTTAGCATCGGATGGATGTCGAAATTTTCCATCATGTTTGTGCTCATTAGAAGCATGCTGGCACATAAGTTCTGCATCCTTAGGGTTTGTGAACAAACACCTCAACCGATCAACCACGGGGAGGTACCACATCACCAAAGCAGGAATCATTCTCTGCGCATAATAGTCTACTTCTTCATTGCTATTGGTTTTTGAACTCTCTTTGGTCTTCTTTTGGGTCTTCTTTTGCTTCTTCCCTGTCTTTACACAAGCTCCATTCTCTTCTTCCTGATAGTCTTTATTGGTCTTGTACCTACTCGCACCACAATTCGGACAACTCTCTAAGTCTTTGTAATCATCACCTCGATATAGGATACAATGATTCCTACACGCATCAATCTTTTCGACACCCATAGTCAGTGGACTGATTAGCTTCTTTGCATAGTATGTGTTAGCAACACTTTGTTCCCCTTTGAAAGGAGTTTTGCAAGAACACACAAAAACTCATTGAAGCTAGCATCAGACTAGCCATACCGAGATTTTAGCATCAAAAAGAGAAGGATAGCTCTCAGTGTGGTGAATTCATCGGTACAACCATTAGACTCTTTATACAAATGCTCTGTTGCTGCCTTCTTCAAGGCCTCCATTCCTTTGATAAGGAACATAGAACGATCGGAATAACGGTACAACAATGCCGAAAAACTCTACTTGTTCACTTTCATCGACGACTTGAACTTCGTCAACGTCTCCACACGCATTTTGGATGCTGACATCATCATCACTACTAAGATCCGCCATAACAGGATCAGTCTGGGGCCTGTGGTGTCGTGTCTCATCATCCATATTCAGTTCATCTGCATGAGCTGGGTTGGCTTCTGCAGAAGGCGCAGAACCACCCTCTCCATGTTTCACCCAAATCAAGTAATCCTTCATAAAACCTCGGCGAACCAAATGAGAACTGATTTCTAACGATCTTTCCATCTTCAGCTGTATAGAAATTATAATGGTAATGTGTAATTAAATGGGTACATTTAAATTATTTGATTAAAATTAAAATCATTGTAGTTATTTGAATAAACTAAAAATTATTGTAATTTCAAAACATCTAGTTTGGTGAATAAACTAGATTGTTTAAAATCTTTTTAAACAATATTTCTCTCAAAACACTAGTTCAAAAAATCTAGCTAGATGTAGTTTTAACAATATTTAATATTTTTTCATAACATATTTTAACTCCCACATTATTTATAACAACCATTAAAGCAAGTGATAATACCAATTCTCTCTATATAATACTACCATTTTTCTCTCTCTCCCCATGAAACTCTAGGTCTAATTTTGAATCAAATTTATAATGGAGAATCAACTATGAGAGGTGCACCACTATAATCCAAACCTTCTAAGATACCATGTATTGAAATCCTAAACAAAAATCTACTACCACTCTATCTCTCTATCAAAACACAAGCATGAAACTCTCTCTCTAGGTAGATCTAGTTTTAGCTCAAAGTGAGAAGCACTAATGCACAAAGAGCTATGAGAGGCATTAATTAACCTTCTTAAGCCACCTCCTCCAAAGAAATGAAGAGCAAAATGTCTCTCTCTCTCTCAAAACACAAGCATGAAACTCTCTCTCTAGCTAGATCTAGTTTTAGCTCAAAGTGAGAAGCACTAATGCAAAAAGAGCTATGAGAGGCATTAACTAACCTTCTTAAGCCACCTCCTCTGAAGAAATGAAGAGCAAAACCTACCCCTTGTATTTTGCGATTTTTGGACCTCCAAGTTCGCCACCAATGGAAGGTGGCTCGGCTGAACAGTGCTGGTCAGGGAGGAAGAAGGTGTATTTATAGCAGGTGTATTAGTGGCGGATGACATAAAAAACCGCCACTGGAAAAGCTAATCACAGGCGGTTCACATAAATCAACCACCAGTGTAAATGTTTATTTACACTAACTGTTTATGTAAGCAAGCCGCCAGTGTAAATAGGCCATTAACACTAGCAGTTTTCTTACACGAATCGTCAATGTAAAGGCTTTTACACAAGTGGTCCTTTGTGCTGGCCCACACATTTCTCTCTACCGGCGCCACCTCTTTCCCAACCGCTAGTGAAAAAGAAACATGGCGCCAAGAAAAATCTCTAGTGTACTAGTGTAAAATTCTTCCTAGACTAGCTATTTGGGAACCATTATGGACATCCTAAGAGTGATGAAAGAGGATTAAACAGTTTGGTTTGCTTGCCAAATGAGCAAAGCCAACGCCTGTTTAACAAGATTATTAGAAACAGTGAAAGGCGGAACACTCCTCTTTTCTCTGCAGTGTCAACATCGTACACGAGTAATGCCTTTAATTTGGGTCAACACCTCGCATGAGTCTGTCTCACAGGTGTACGGAAAAATAACAACCATTTATTTTTTTCCTTTTTACTTTTGTGAAAGGAAAGATAGCACAACCACCTACAGGCGCCGACGGCTATGCGAGAAGCGGCAGGCCCACGGGTGGCGGCCAGCGGGCAGTAGGGCAGGCTGTACCGGTGGCGCACGCGCGGGAGTGGCCGCCGGGACGGGACGGGACGGGACGGCGGATGACAGGGAGAGGCGGCACACAGCAGCCTGGGGTGCCGGAGGGTGTGGGGGGCGGCGCGGTTCCAGGCAGCCCCGTCATGGAGGGCGCGTGTGGGTGCGAGGCAGGTTGGGGGCAGCAGAGGGGGATGGAGTGGGGCGTTGGATACGTCGCGGTTTTTTCGTTGGTGGGCAGCGCGAGGTCCATGGAAGCTTCGAGCCGAAGCCGAGGCAGATAGAAGGAAGGGATGCGGCAGCTGATCGAATGGACGACACATGGCCGATCGGACGGGCAGAGCAACCGGTGACGTGGAAGCAGGAGGTGTTCGTTTTGGTATACAGGAATAAGGTTTGTAGTAGCAGGCGTAGAGGACTGTAACAGAACCAATCAATTTATACGGGCTTAAGTAAGAAAATCACCTGCCGAAGCAGATAAATCCTCGTACTTGAGCTCATACAAACATGGTAGTCCATGAAATCACAAAGGATTTTATACCAACTAACATACAAACCAAGATCGTACAAGTTTAACAGCCACAGTCACATATTACATAAAGTTCGCAACATCATTGAAATACATCGGAGTTTAAAACATAGAGTTATTACAAACCAAGTTCATAATACAGTGCTAGGTGATGATCAAGGCCAACAAAAGCATCAGATGAGACATATGGAATGCCCACGCCCTTGGTCCTAGTTATCGCCCATCGCTAGGTAGAGACAGTGATGCAGTACCCATAGTACATCTGACCATTTACAACAACAATGAGAACAAAGCCTTGAGTACGAGAATGTACTCAGCTAGACTTACCCGCCTTAAACGAAAATAAAGCAACACCAAGGAGTATGCAAAGCTTTTTTTAGTGGGCTAGCTTGACTCATTTACGAAAAGCATAAGTTATCATGAATAAACCTATTTTAAGTACTTTTGCATCATCTTTGTTATAACCTATTAATCTTAGTAAGCACCTATGCTAAGCAATCACTTGATTAACCAGTAACATCAAAGTTACCATCTCAGGTTTAGCATTTCCAACATCATCCACATAACCATTCGTGTTCCATCATCATTACTATGATGTTGTATCTCGAGTCAAGTGCTCACTATCCAGGAGCGATGGCGATTCGAAGCGATTCCTAACCAGCTGGTGATTTATTCCTCACACAAACCACACTCACCTGCTAAAGTGAGCTACATGTCACCAATGACACTATTCTAGTAAGCGCCACGGAACAAATCATGGACCGGCAATACCCAGGGACCGTCCGACTGCCAGGAATCAGGTCTAACCTGCCCTTGGGCTCACTCTTTGCGCCCCTGTCGCACCCCTTCAGTACCAATATGCACGCCCGAGTCGATCCCGGCCTGAATGGTGCCACTGGCTTCACGGTCGAAAGGTATTTTATTCGGTCAGCTAAATGTGAGGCATGCGTTCAACATGACAAGTGGGATAAGCAACGGTCGGTCCTTAATCAATATAAACAGAAACTATAAGCACCCCAGAACCATGTCTGGTTGCCCAAATATTTATTTCGTCCAGTCTCCAATTATCCATCAACACTTGGTTATTTCCATGATAGCATTCATAGCTAAAGTATTTCGGTAACTACCTATAGTTGCCGGTGACAGAAAATCACCGACTGGTACCAGTCTAAGCAGAGCTAAGCATTTATTCGATCCTAGACCTAGCAGGGTAAAGGATATAACAAGGTAGACAAGGATATAATATATGCATCAACGGTTTCACTCCACTCCTATAACTTAATGCAATAATATGCATATAACTTATATATAGTTAATTGCTTTATAAAGTAGGAGACTTAGAATGTTCCGAGGCTTGCCTCTTTCGAAGGAACTCGACTGGTGATCAACGCACTCGGGAAGCTCCTCGCCTTGCTCCTTGGCCTCTTGCACCTCCTGTGCTAGAACCTCCTGCTGGTCGACCCCGGCCTGCTCCTCGGGTACTGCTAATGGAAGCTCCTCCTGCGATCCTGTATGATGCATGTGTATGTGTGACTATGAGAGTCGTGCATAGGATGGAATGAGGTATGATGAGCATGAATGCTTGCATGTAGATGAGCAGAGCAATTTCATTTCTATTTTACCGAGTAAGTGCAAATCTCTTCTCCGGTAAAATAAAGCATGTGCCAAACAACACATGCATACATATTACTAATATGTTAATCATACCAGCAGGGTATTTAGTGCTTCAAAGATACACCAAAGCAACACATTTTAACTAAACAAGCATTAAGGAATCTTAATTAATTCTATTTTAAACAATACTTGAACAGCAACACATATTTCTGGTACTCATAAAATTCTGAGAAAATTACAGTAGCTTCATCATGCAATAAGTAGTGTACCATAAAACTTTCAAGTCAATTAGATAAGTACAGCAACCTACACAAAAATGATAAGAACCAGGGCATAATTGCACCCGAAAATACTTCGTACTATGAAAAGTGTCAAACCATAGATTTCATATTTTTTCCACAATCTACATAGCATAGGAACACTGTAGAAAAAATTTCACATGCATGTATTATTCATATTTTTAGCCCTAGCAATTTTACAATAAATCAGAAATTAATACACATAAAACATTTAGCCATTTTCTTCCACAGAATATGCATGTCAAATATTTTTCACAGAAAGTACATCACATGAATAGATCAACAAAATGGGAACCACATTTTTCTGACACATATATGATTTACTATGCATTTCCTAAGATAACAACATTTTCAAGAATTAAATAAAGCTCTATATAAAAGTATCTCAAAACTGATATGCAATATTTTTATACTGTAGATCTACTCACAGGAAACTAGCAAAATTTGTTTCATCAATTTTGGAGCAATATATCACGAGATATGAATTTTTGAAGCATTTTAACATTTACTGGAAAAGCATTTCTTAAATCCTTTTCAAAATCAGCCATGGAAAACGCTAAGTGCACCCCATGCCTTTCCCCAGACCCAGCCACGGGACACTGCAGCTGGGCCCCGCAGTCAACCGGGACCCCACCCGTCGGCCACCCGAGGCAAGGGGGGTCGTTGACCGGCCGGGATTTCGCCGGCGGCGAGGTCACCGGCAACAAGGCCTCCACCCTCGGCCTTCCCTCGGCAGCGTGGATCCAGCAAACAAGAAGATGGTGCCAGAGGAGCATTGGCACGCTCTCGCCGGCGCGCATGGCAGAGCGGCGGCACGGTTCACCGTCGGCGAACAACACCGGGCCACAACGAGGCACTGGAAGCAGCATGCAAGCTCCTCTGAGTGGCGGCGAGGCGCTTGCGCAAAAAGATGGAGAAGGAGGAGTGGAGCGAGCCATCCGCGGTGGGGCTGGCTCCGGCGAGCGGCGGCGGAGGGAAAACGCGGCCGATTCGGCTCTTACCCTCGACGACGATGGCTACCAACGGGTCGACGAGATAGGGGAAGGTGAGGCGAAGCGGGGCGCACAAGCAATCGAGCGGAGGTGGTGCTACAGCGGCGCACGGCGTTGGCAGAGCGGTGGCGCGCGGTGGCGAGCAGCTCTCCCGCTCAAGTTTTCCAAAAACGGAAGGGAGAGGGCGAGCTGGAGGATGGAATGGAGGCAGGGGGCGGGCGCGGCGCCTTGAGGGCACGCGCGGGGGCCACCGGACGCCACCCGGCCGGCGTCGACGGTGTACGGCCGCCACGTGGCGGCCGACGTCTGAGCCCGGTCGAGTGCGGCGCGGCGACGCGCGGGAGCGGGCGCGGAGGCGGGCCAGGCCGGCTTGGCCAGATGGGCCAGAAAGGAGGGTGCGGCCCATTTTCAAAAAGAAAATGCTTTTCTTTTTCTTTTTCAATTGAACAGCCCCCAAACCCTATTTTGAGCAAGATAAAATCATTTTCAAGATTTGGTGTAAAAACAAAAGTTGTTCCAAATTTTATGCTCTACAACTTTGCCAAAAGAAGCAAAGCCAAATTCCAAATAGATTTTGAATTACAAAATTAAAGTCAATTTAAATCAAAAACCCTATTTTGGAAGATTTATTTTAAAAGCATAGTTTGGCAAAACTTTGAATATAAACTTTGCTCCAATTGCATCCTAAATTTTTCTAAGTTGTTTTAGTGATCATACAAGTACAAACATTGCATAACAAGCATAAACATGGCATCAAACCTATTGAAACAAGATATTGCATTACATGGTTCATTAGCATGTTTCAATCTTATATTTCATGTGATGCTTATGAATGCTTAATGATGTTTATGCTCATGAGTTGCATATGCCTAATGCATGCTTAACACCAGGGTGTTACAAGGATCAGCTGTGCCAAGCCAAACAAGGCGTCAAGGCCGTTGGGGATCCGCGTTTGCATCATCAAGGGAAGAACCAAGGTCAACTCAACTAAGTTTTGTTCCAACATGAGGAGATGCAATTCATTCACGCTGACCGTGACGTAGAGGTCAAAGGGATGAGCGCGTAGGCCATCCAGCAGCAGCTGTTGAGGAAGGAGACCAGCGACAGGAAGAAGGGCATGTACTCAACGCTCTTGGTCTTGATCGCTAACGACCACTTTGATAGTTCATGATGAAACTGAGCCCAAAACGCAATGTTTAAGAACTAAAAGATAGTTCTATGATAAAATTACAACCCAAAGTAACATTTGAGGACTAAAACAGTCATTTTGAAAATTTTATTAGAAAAAATTGAGCCTCAAAGTATAGTAAGGGTAAAATAACTATTTGTCCCACGTCTTTCAAGTATCTGTTTATCACTCACAGCAACGGGATGAACGCAATAGCAAGATGGTTAGGCCTACTACCACCTCCACCATTGGTAGCAAGCAAACCAAGATGCACAGATCGAGTTATTTCTGCAGCTTCGTTGCAATTCACAACATTTTGCGACAACTTTTAAATTTATGGCATGGATAGAATTGAAACTGACTTTTTTTGGTTGAGTTCTACCTCCGGGATCCATAATAAATATGTGTAGTTTGTAGACTAAATCGAAATTACTTAGGGCACGTTCGGTTAAAGGGGAATAGGGATGAAAATGAAAATGATAATCTCCGATTTTCCGAAATCGTTTTCAAGTTTTTTCCGATTTTTATGCCTAAACGAAAACGATAGCGGTAACCGAAAAAACGAAAATGATAACGGTAAAAATAATCGAAAACGAAAGCGAAAATGATTTTGCCCTCTTCCGATCGTTTTCGAAGATTCCCGTATGTAACCGGTAATTTACCGTCGGTAATTACCGATTCAAAGGCCTTTAATTAATGAATCCTTATTTATTTATAGATATACAATGCATTACACATGCAAGCACACAAGGCAATTTTTTTTTGGAAAGGATCATATCTGTACACGCAAGCTGCAAGCACACAAGGCAATTTTTTTTGGAAAGGATCACATCTGCACACAAGACAAATAATTTTTGGAAAGGAACTATCTAACGGAAGTATTTCATGTGTATAACAAAAAGGCAATCAACACTCAAGGTTCTTTTTTCTAGCCTTTACCTTGTATATGATGTGTTGGCTGCTACCTGCGACACATACATATATTGTGTTTGCTTCTTATTAGCTATGTGTTTCTCATATTTTTATTTCTTATTAGCACTATTGCGCTAATACATCTATTGCTACGAGCCTTACATATCTCCGTACATTAATATGATGCTTGTTACTAACTCATCTACAGTTGCCTTGTATGAGAACTAACGTATGTATGTATCCATCACAAACTATGTAGAGTGAATACTCAGAATATGGATGGGAAGATGTGGCCGGGGACGACGATGACATGCCTGACGTTCATCTTTAAGAAACCTACAGGCTACAGCCTCCACTGAAAAAGGAACTCTAATAATTCATGTTTTGATCACTATTTATGTCGAGTCAACTTAGAACATGATCGTTTATTTGTATCTTTGTCAAGAATTGCCATACTGTTGCGTGGTTTGCCACTATTTAAGATCTAAGATTGTGTGAATTGTGTGGTTTCAGCTTGTGATCTTGTCAATTGTAACTTTATTTACTATTGTCATGTGAGATAGGTCGAGTTATATGGATTGTCTCATGTTCTACAATTTGTCGTGTTTATCGTTTTTTAGATACCGTTCTCATGGATTCCGATCGTTATCGATGTATTTTCTGATCGACTACTATCGTTTTCGAAATTACCGGAATATCGGCGCCGTATTCGTTTCCGACAATATCGTATCGATTTCGTTTTCGAGAAAAAGATGTGAAAATGAAAGTGATTTGGCCTCCTATCAATCGTTTCCGATCGTTTTCATCCCTAAAGGGGAACAACTCCCTGGAAATGTTCCAGGCTGGATTCATTATCTAATTTGAATAAGTTTTGTCAACCGGAATTATTCCTGGCCTGGTTTGAGCTAAACCGAACGAGCCCTTAGATATTTATATTTAATTCAAACTATTCCAGCTCTACCTCCAACATTTTTATTGGAACTACAGATATCTTCCTCTAAGGAATTCATATTTTTTTAAGAGGCGTAGCTCTAGCCTCTAGCAAACAAAATCAACTGCTGTGCTGTGCCGTGCTCAGTCGACGGGTCAAACAGACAGGCCGCCCTTTCCCGGTAAGCCACAGATTGTAAAACGTTCTAGATGTATGGGCCTAGAATAGTCAATCGCTTCCTAAACAAACTACTCCTAGAAGGGTTGAAGAAACTGCACAATGACTAACAATTCACCACTTGGAAGAAGCCACCGGTCGGTGTTTGTCGTGATCGATCTATATTTTCTGCAGTTCTTTTTTTTTCCTAATGATGCGATTTTCCTAAATGGTCGTTGTAAGTAGTAACGTACGTGTATCTAGCATGCTTACATGCAAAACATCTACTGGTCCTCAGACTAATAGGTGCTCTCGTAAGTCGTAATTATACATCACAGCTGCACGGAGATAGGAAAATATTTGCATGCCCCAAAAGAGCCCTTTTAGACTTGGTTTTGTGATGCATGTTACAGTCTTTTTCCAAAACTTCTTGTACTTCAAGAGACAAGACTAAATAGGAGAAACTTTTTTGGTTAGGAAAGATCGAAATACAGATCGTCAAATGGAATCGAACCTATGTTCATGTGCAGGAAGGCGATTGCTGTTGACTAATGCAAAATGCAAGGAGACAAATCATCCCATGGGAACGCGATGTTATTTGACTACTAGTATGGAGCGAAATACTTTCTCTTGATCGAGAAAGTAAGTGAGCAGGCGTGCTGGTCTCATCTCATACTCTCGTCCACACCTGCCCTCGCGTTCGTTTTGAAAAAATCTTGTTACACTTCCCTGCGGCACTTAGCCATGACCGATTCAATTAATTCTGACGGATGGTTCGTTAAAAAATAATAATAATTCTGACGGAAGCACCACGATGCGAACAGCTCACGCAAAATTGTTCCAGGAGCTAGCTAACGTCAGGAACAGCCAACAGGAATTTTGAGCGAGTTCTTGATGCACTCGGTGTCAAACATATGAGGCCTAGAATTCCAGAGTGATCTTATCATGCAATACTTTGTTCAAAAAAAAATGTGTATCTTGCTTCTTACTTCATTAACAAATTTTATAAGTAATACTTAAAAAGTGATACGTATGCAACATAGATAAATTTTTGTGACATATGCAACATAGATATTAAATTTATTAAGAAAATATATTCTATGATTAATCTTATGACATATGCAACGTAGATATTAAATGCTTTTTTTTAAAATATGCTTGATCAAACTTAAAAAAATTTTACTCAAGTGACACGTATAAATTTTTTTTTAGACGGAGCCACGGAGGTGACGAGAGAAAAGTGATTATGTGCCTGAAATATTAACAGAGATAAATTACAAACTCAACACAGCACACTTGGTTATATTTTCTATAGTAATCTATCTGGGTGCTCACATTTTAACCAATTGTTCGTAGAGGTATGATTCAACCCATTGACAGCGAAATATGTATGGTAACTTTGTCCTATCAGCGTCATGGCCGTTGGCTACATCTCTATTGACCACACTGTCCGCCACCCACCTCTGTTGCTTTCTTCCCTTTCCTTAACCGCAATCGGATACCTTGTCGGATGCCCCGCTGCCACTGCCACCTTGGCCGCCGAGAACCTCACCACCCACCACTAGCCACCGGCGCAACAGCTCGACACTCGGTCACCCCCGCCGCCGACCCCTATCCACCATTGTCCGGCTGGCAGTGATGCCGTTGCCTTGCCTCGCCTTTGTTGCCAGGGCGGCTGCCAACCGCTATCGGTCCCTCTAAGGTCGGAGGACAACACTAGAGCCCAAATTTGAACCCTAGCTAGCCTCCATGCTGCCACTGCCGCCTCATTCGATGACAATGATGCCGTTGTCCCACCTTGCCTCTCAACATGTGTCTGTGCATAGCTCGCCGATGCCAATTTGATACCGACATATCGTAAATGGCCATTTGATACCGACACACCTAAATATTAATAATCTTTTCTACTTGACTAAACTTAGAATAATTTAACTAAAAATGAAAATTCTTTATATTTCAAAAACCGAGGGTTTGCAGTGAAAGGCGGAACACTCCTCTTTTCTCTGCAGTGTCAACATCGTACACGAGTAATGCCTTTAATTTGGGTAAACACCTCGCATGAGTCTGTCTCACAGGTGTATGGAAAAAGAACAACCATTTATTTTTTTCCTTTTTACTTTTGTGAAAGGAAAGATAGCACAACCATCTCTAGTAGACTAGCCAATACCCCGCACGTTGCCGCGGGTCAACCAAATACATTGTTTGGTTCAGTACATGGTCTTGTTGGACATATTTGATGTTTGAGACACTATAAAAATATATATGCAGACGTTAGGGTAAGTACCTGTTATAATAAGTACATAAATAAGAAAGGTTACACGACAAATGGGTGCTAAAAAGAAAGGTTACACGACAAATGGGTGCTAAAAAGAACTGGTGGCTGTATGAATACTGGCACCTGTGAGATTCGATCACATTGTACAATGTTGTCATGATAAGACCTTCTCATCTTGTATAATTCAATAGTAATTTTTGCAAGTTTCATAGAAGGAAAATAGATCTGTTATGACCGGCATTCCCTATCAGCGCCGAAAGCCCATTAGTGGCTAGGAGGGAGCCGGCCATAAGGGGCTATAGCCCATATATTTGTTGCAATTATATTACTTTTAGAGGGTTATTTTATAATTATCGTTATTAGAGAGACATATAAATACTTGTAAACTCTATTGGAGAAATTCAAGCAGAAACAATATAATTGTTTCCGGCTTCCTCAGGGAGCTGGGAGTTTGCCCTAGCCCCCGCCTAGCCCCCGCCTCGCGCAGCAGCCACCTCGCCACGGCACCCAGTCGCCGGCAGCGAGGTCCTCGGCCAACTCTCCCTCCCTCTCATCCCTACAAGCTTCGCAATCTCCAGGGTAGGATCCGCAATCCTATCAATCTGGTATCAGATTGCCAGGCCACGATGTCGCTTCCCTTGCCTACTGCCACCACGCAGCCGCCCGTCACCTCCACCGCGCCGCCCTCCACCGCTCAATCCGCGATCTCTGATGCATCGGCTTCTTCAGGGGTGCCTCTCACGCTGGAGACGCTGATCGCTGTCGTCCTCGACATTCAACGCGAGATGAGGGAGATGAGGTCAGCCTAGGCCGGGCTCGTACAGCAGCCGCCGCCGCCGCTGTTCTCGGCACCCCCTCCACCACCGCCCCCCTCCACACCAGCGCCGAGCGCTCCGACGGCATCCTACCCCTACGGCATGCCGCACTCGATGCCGCACTCGGGGTCCAGCGTTCCACTCCATCTCCTGCAGTGCCCGAACTCGCCGTCACCGCTGCCCGCCTGGCTGCAGGCCCAGTTGGCGGCCTCCGCACCGATCTACTCCACGGCCACATCCCCTACTCCACGGTCACATCCCCTATGCCAGCGACCTCGGCTCCAGTATCGACGATCGCGGCCGCTTCCCTGCCCCCCGCCAGCGGCATCCTCTATGGAGGGGTGGATGGGCCGCTGTTCCAGGGAGCTCCTCCACCCTCGGCCGGACAGCACACGGGGGTGGTCGACCCCGGCCTTGGTGCGGCACTCACCCTGGGTGGCGCCCAGGCCGGGCCCAAATTCTACAAGTTGGAGTTCCCAACATACGATGGCTCGGTGATACCCTCAACTGGTTCAACCAGTGCGAGTAGTTCTTCCGGGGACAGCAGACGCCAGTCTCGGCCAGGACGTGGCTCGCGTCCTACCATTTGCGCGACGCTGCTCAGACATGGTATTATGCCCTGGAGCAAGATGAGGGGATGCCACCATGGGAGCGTTTTTGGGCCCTCTGCTCGCTCCGCTTCGGACCGCCGGTTGTGGGTACCCGTTTGGCGGAGCTCGCCCGCCTCCCCTTCGTCTCTACCATGCAGGACTATTCGGAGCGCTACAACGCCGTGCTCTGCCATGCCCGCGACCTCTCCGCTCGCCAAAAGACGGAGTTGAATGTGGGCGGCCTCCCGGACCACATCAGGAAGCAAGTTCAGATGCGTGCGCCGCGGGACCTCCAGTCCGACATGTACCTGGCACGGGCTTTTGAGGACTGCGTGTCTACTCCAGCACCACTATCAGCGCGCGGCGCCCGACCACCCCAGCGGTCGGCCTGGGGGCAACAGCAGCAGCGCCCCCCCTAATGTTGCCCCTGCCGCAGCCGGGGCCGTGCCTCCATCGGCCCAGGGGGCCGTCACAGCCCCGCCCAGCGCCAGTTTCGTCGCCTGTCTCCTGCCGAGCAGCAGGAACGTCGCCGTCAGGGGCTGTGCTTCAACTACGACGAGCCCTACGTTCGCGGCCATGTGTGCCCGTGGCTCTTCTACCTGGAGGGTGAAGACTACCTCGACGATGAGCCAACAGTCGACGTCCAAGATGGCCTGCCGACCGACCAGGATGCCCACGCGCCACCCGCCACTAACGTCCTCGTGGTTTCTCTTCAGGCTATTGCAGGGATTCGGGCGGCTAATTCCATGCTGCTGCCCGTCACCATCAAGGGGGAGCGCCTTCTCGCCCTCCTCGATACCGGGTCGACGCACAACTTCATGGCCGGGGAGACCATGCGTCGCCTCGGCCTCGTTCCGGCCGGTGGTGACCACCTGCGGATCACAATGGCCAATGGTGACCGCATGCCCTGTGAGGGTATCGCTCGCAACGTGCCCATCCGCATCTACGACGAGGACTTCACCATCACCTGCGTTGGCCTTAATTTGGGCGGTTTTGACTTCATCATTGGCTTCGACTTCATCCGGACCTTGGGCCCCATCCTATGGGACTGCAAGGCCCTCACGCTATCGTTCTGGAGGAACGGCCGCCGCATCACCTGGTAGGGGGTGGCTAGTGCATCTACACCTCAACCGGCCGCCTCTGCTCAGCTGCTCGCCGCGACGTCGCCGGACCCTCGACTGCCCTTGCTGGACGCCCTTCTTCAGCAGCACACCGCCGTCTTCGCGGAGCCCACGGGGCTCCCTCCGGCGCGTCCGTACGACCACCGCATACACCTGCTACCCGGTACCGCCCCAGTGGCAGTGCGCCCCTACCGCTAACCCCAGCTGCAGAAGGACGAGCTGGAACGGCAGTGCGCGGTTATGCTAGCGCAAGGCATCATCCGGCCTAGCACGTCGCCATTCTCCGCGCCCGTTCTCTTGGTGCGGAAGGCAGATCAGTCTTGGCGTTTCTGCATCGACTACCGCGCTCTCAACGCCAAAACCTCCAAAGAAAAGTTCCCGATCCCGGTGGTCGATGAACTGCTGGATGAGTTGCACGGGGCGAGGTTCTTCACCAAGCTTGACCTCCGCTCCGGGTACCACCAGGTGCGGATGCACTCTGACGACATCGCCAAGACGGTGTTCCGCACCCACCATGGCCACTTCGAGTTCCTGGTCATGCCATTTGGGCTCTCCAATGCCCCGGCCACTTTCCAGGCTTTGATGAACGACGTCCTCCGCCCCTACCTCCGGAGGTTTGTGCTAGTGTTTTTTGATGACATACTTATCTACAGCTCATCGTGGGCCGAGCACTTGCAGCATATCAACATCATCCTCAACGCCCTGCAAGCGCACCATCTACATCTGAAGCGCTCCAAGTGCTCCTTCGGGGCGCCGTCCGTGGCCTATCTGGGCCATGTCATCACCGAGGGTGGTGTCTCCATGGACGCCAACAAGGTCGCCGCCGTGGCTGCGTGGCCGCTTCCCTGCTCCGCCCGGGCCCTCCGTGGTTTCTTGGGCCTGGCGGGATACTACCGGAAATTCATCAAGGACTTCGGCATCATCGCTACACCGTTGACGCGTCTCTTGCGACGAGACGCGTTCCTGTGGGACGACGACGCGATGACGGCATTCGAGGCGCTCAAACGCGCCTTGACCACGGGACCTGTCCTGCAGATGTCGGACTTCGACGCGACCTTTGTGGTCGATTGCGACGCGTCTGGTGCGGGGTTCGGCGCCGTCCTCCACCAGGGCACGGGACCCCTCGCCTACTTCAGCCGGCCCTTCACAGCTCGGCATCTCAAGCTCGCCGCCTACGAACGCGAGCTGATCGGATTGGTGCAGGCGGTGCGCCATTGGCGCCCTTATCTGTGGGGGCGGCCCTTCCTGGTTCGCACTGATCATTATAGTCTAAAATTTTTCCTTGGCCAGTGTTTGTCCACCGTTCCTCAACACCAGTAGATCAGTAAACTCTTCGGCTTCGACTTCACGGTGGAGTACCGCCCGGGCCACCTCAATACCGTGGCGGACGCTTTGTCCCACCGCGATGTGGAGGACGGCACGGCTGTTCCCACACCAGGAGCGCCCGGGGCAGCTATGGCCGTGTCTGGGCCGACGTTCTCCCTCCTGGAGGACATTCGGCACGCTACGTCATTGGCGCCGGATGGCCAACGGCTGCTGCAACAGTTGCAGGTCGGTGAGCTTGGAGAGCCGTGGCGTCTCGACCACGGCCTCCTCCTCCATGGGTCTCGCGTCTACGTGCCGGACCATGGGGATCTCCGCCACTAGGTGCTCCTGCTGGCCCATATGGCCGGCCATGAGGGCATCCAAAAGACGCTGCATCGCCTCCGCGCCGACTTCTACGCTCCGCGGGACACGGTGCTGGTTCAGGAGTTGGTGCGTTCCTGTACCATGTGCCAGCGCAACAAGACGGAGACGCTGCAGCCGGCGGGGCTGCTGCAGCCCCTCAACGTGCCCTCCCAAGTGTGGGCGGATATCTCCATGGACTTCATCGAGGGGCTGCTGAAGGTCGCGGGCAAATTGGTCATCCTCACCGTCGTCGACCGCTTCTCCAAGTACGCGCATTTTATTGCGCTCGGCCACCCCTACACTGCCACATCGGTCGCCCGTGCCTTCTTCGACAGCATCGTGCGCCTGCACGGTTTCCCCCTCTCCATCGTCAGCGACCGGGACCCGTGTTCACCGGCCATGTGTGGCGGGACCTTTTCCAGATGGCGGGCGTACAACTCCGCATGAGCACCTCTTTTCATCCTCAGACGGACGGCCAGTCCGAGGTGGTCAACAAAGTGATTTCTATGTATCTGTGCTGTGTGACAGGTGACCGGCCTCGGGCGTGGGTGGACTGGCTGTCGTGGGTGGAGTATTGCTATAATACTTCCTTCCATACCGCCCTCCGCGCTACGCCCTTCGAGGTCGTCTACGGCCGTCCTCCGCCGCCAATCCTGCCCTACAGGCCGGGGACGGCCCGCACGGAGGCCGCCGATACCCTCCTCCTCAGCCGTGACGAGATGCTTGCCGAGGTTCGTCAGCGGCTCCTTCAAGGTCAGCAGCTGTCTAAGAAGTACTACGACGCCAACCACAGGGATGTGGAGTTCGAGGTGGGCTCGTGGGTTTGGCTGCGCCTCCTCCACCGTACCACGAAGTCCCTCGACCCACGCGCCAAGCGCAAGTTGGGGCCACGTTGGGCCGGGCCGTTCCGCGTTCTCGAACGCATCGGTCGTGTCGCCTACCGTCTACAGCTGCCGGAGGGCGCTCGTATCCACAATGTCTTCCATGTTGGCCTCCTGAAGCAGCATCGCGGCGACCCTCCGCCAACTCCAGGCGGTCTTCCTCCAGTACTTGCTGGTTGGGTGCTGCCGGCTCCGGAGCACGCCTTGCGCGCCCAGCAGCGCCGCGGGTTCTGGTGCGTTTTGATCAAGTGGACCGGGCTTCCTGAAGATGATGCGACGTGGGAGATCCCCGACGACTTCCATGCTGACTACCCCGACTTCCAGCTCGAGGACGAGCTGTTTTTGCAGGCGGAGAGAGATGTTATGACCGGCATTCCCTATCAGCGCCGAAAGCCCATTAGTGGCTAGGAGGGAGCCGGCCATCAAGGGGCTATAACCCATATATTTGTTGCAATTATATTACTTTTAGAGGGTTATTTTATAATTATCGTTATTAGAGAGACATATAAATACTTGTAAACTCTATTGGAGAAATTCAAGCAGAAACAATATAATTGTTTCCGGCTTCCTCAGGGAGCCGGGAGTTTGCCCTAGCCGCCGCCTAGCCCCCGCCTTGCGCAGCAGCCACCTCGCCACGGCGCCCAGTCGCCGGCAGTGAGGTCCTCGGCCAACTCTCCCTCCCTCTCATCCCTACAAGCTTCGCAATCTCTAGGGTAGGATCCGCAATCCTATCAAGATCTCACTCAGAAGTGTTGTCATTTTAAGGGATGGCAGACGTGTAAAGCTAAGCATATAGCAAACAGGTATTAAGCACACCTTAGGTAGAGATGGGTAGACTGGCCTGCTACAGACAATACAAAGACGTTCACTCTGAGTATTCAGTGTCCTGCAACTGGGACATCCACTTCGAGTCTTCCGAAAGCTTGGCAGATTAAGGTACTTCCATTTGCTAAAATAGCAGTACATGCAGTCTAAATAGTGCAATACCCGAGTACACTGAATCTATAAGTGATCCAGATTCAGGAATAAGCGGAGGAGACACCAGTCCTGCTCATTTAGAAGAATATGATAGCATTAATGAACAGGAACATGTATTAGGGGAGATTTTTTGTCTTGAAAAGAGACATATCAAGTCTACTATACCAAGCATATGAGAAGGCAAATATTTAATGCCAACAGTTGAACTGCATAGAAGGGTAAAATGAAGATCAGAAAATCAGCCTATCATTTACCTTCTTTGCTGCAATCTTTGTGTACATTATTGTCAGGAACTCTTGATGTGGTGTATATATAATAACAATAACAAATATTAGAATTCTAAATCATGCATTATTTCAACCAAGGCCCCAATAGTCTTTTGGATGCCATTGCGGTAATTATACAACCGATAGAGACCTAGTGGCATGAAATTGGAAATTTAGAAGTAAGACACATGCATAGCCATGGTTCGCATGTACCTCGGCAGGGTTTTTTTCACAATTTCATGATTTAAGGACATACCATTAAGAAATCATGAAGGGTACCTTGAAATATGATCATTGTGTGAGATTGTAATAAACTGTGCTCATCTTCACAGCTTATTTAGACTTAAATATATAATATATACGTGCATGTCTTACATCGTGCTCAAATACAGAACACATGAAGATTTGATAATGGAGCAACTATTTGACAGTATCAGTGGTAAAAATCATAGGCAGGATGTAGGAGTCGTACCATGCTGTTTTTCCCATCAGTTGAAGTAGGAAACATATCCCTTGTGATGCCAGACCTGGAACTCCTGACTGCAGCCTGGTCTTGTTTTTTTAAAAAGGGTGAGCTGTAAGCAGACTAGCTGAAATTGTGTACAACTCAGAAATTATGGCAGTAAATTGAGTGGGTGTAAATGTGGAGTTGTCAGTGAAAGCTCAGGCCGCATGAATTTTTGTAATTTTGAAGTTGTCGGTGAAAGGTCAGGCTGCATAAATTTCTTATAGGCCATATTAGAATATGTGGAAGGACGAAGCAAGGGACCTAATACACAAAAAGCATTATGCAAGAGCTATTGTTTGACTGTTGGTAGAAAAGGAAACCAAAAGCCTAGATCAGATGACTGTTGAAGAAAATCTAAGGGAGCATAAATTTGTAATATAAAATTGTAAAAATGGGAGCATATGTTGGCAAAGAATCGTACCAGATGCAGTAGTAATTTACACATTTTGGAAAGAACATTCGCATCACCAAAAATCCTGAACCTGCACACAACGAATCGAAAAGCTATAGAAATTGACTGTAACACAGATACGGAGAACCAAGTGAACTGGACCTCAGAATTCAAGCACCAATCAGAATAGACGCAACCACATCCATGCACATTCCCCTGGTCCGCTGTAAATCGGATAGCTGCATGATATGACATTGAATGATACATTTTATTTTCAAGGGAAAAATGCTTATTAGATTGTAAAGCAATAATCTAGAGAGCGTACCTGAAACACAATCAGTCTGAGCAAAGCAGTAATGCATATATGACTATATCATTCATGCAGTTATCATTCATCAGGTAGAGATCATGTGGAAGTAGTCTTTTCCTCAAAGTTGGAAAAGTCTCACTAAAGTATTGAGTGTTGGATCTGCTATCAGTGTAAGCATGGAGCACATATTTAGGGCCACCGCTATTAAAAATATTTCAGAGGGGCAGTGAGGATTGTAGGCTGTAAAAAACTTACATCATTCGTTGAGCGGCATTTGTGGTTTTTCTGAGTTTTCCCTGTTCCTCCGGTTCTGTTGAGGTTTCCTTCTTCGTCCGGTTCTGCATTTACCTACTTGAATTCGATAAAAAAACATGTTAGATTCTAAATATCTAGCTATAGGGAAAAGCTTCATTTTTTTTAGCACTGGCCATTACTACTGATTCAGAGCCATTCAACTGAAACTATCATACAAATATGTAAGGGCTTTCATCTGTAGTGATAATATATTATATATGACAGTAGCAAACATAGAAATTAGCACATGTAAATCAAAAAAAATTAGTAAACATGTAAGCACAAAGCGTGAGGAACAAATTGTAACGCTAACTATGCTAATAGCTGGACAAAGTTTTTGTTAAATTCGATGGGTCCATAAATAAGAACATGCATATACCCAAGCTGAAATTCGAAGTAAGCATAGCCCTAAGCATAACCTAATGGAATCCATGAAATTTGAACGCAGGACATTGTAGATAATCTACCTTGGCGCGTTGCAACGTCATTAGATGATCGCACTTCACCCTAACTGCCATCTCTTCTATGTATACCTTGGTGAACAGATAGTTACGATGAGCATGCCACCTTGGGTGGGATAATGGTAGTAGCAAGCTAATAAATAGCGGTGGTAGCGGCCGCAATTGCACCCGCAATAGCGGTAGCGGTCTATTGCCGCTACCGCTATGAGGTAGCGTTTTGAACTTTGCATCCTGGAACTTTGCGGCCGCAATTTTGAATAGCGGGCCGATATTGCGGCCGCAATTGCGCGTAGCAGGCCGCAATAGCATGGAAGCAAATATCCCTAATTAGTCCAGCTCACTATGACTCACACCCCAAATTCAAAACTCACGTATCGGTTGTGGAACTTAAAATTATTCATGATATATGCACTTAAAATTATTTATACTCATTATTTATGATATATGTGCTTAAAATTATATGGGACTATTGGGGTGCCGCTATTGGAACTTATCGTCCGCAATATCGTCCGTTATCCGCAATCTGCTACCTCGACGTCAATCCGCTACCAACCCGCAATACGCTATTTAGTACCTTGGGTAGTAGGTGAGATTGTCCACATGAAGGAAAATACACATCAAAGCAAAAAAAAATCTAAAGGTAGGTCCTGCAAGCGGTGAGTTCTGGCGCTCGTATGGAAGAAGTCTTTACCTCAAAGGGGTATTGAGTGTTGCAACAAACTTTTCTTTCAGTGGCAATAGTAACAATGGTCGCATTATGCAGCACTGCTATGGGTTGGCAAGCATCTGCAAATTGGATAGCACTGTAAGAATCCATATTGTTCCATACCATGAGAAGGCTATATGCTGGAGAATCCACGTCATCTCGGGGCCAATGAGCTGAAACAGCAAGGAAAGAACAGGGCTACTAGCGCCCGGACGCTCGGCTCCAGGGGCGCGTCCTGGAGCCGAGCGTCCGGGCGCACCACCCTCGTCAGCCACCGCCCCCGCACGAAAGAAGCAAAAAGGAAACCGCCCGCCCTGCCGTGGAAGGAAGATGCCCCGCCCCCAAGCGCACAGGATCCGCCCCTCTCTCCAGACCTTGCCGGCTCTCTCCAGACCTCGCCGGCCCCCAGGCACCTTCGCCCCCCCTGCCGGATCGCCCCCACAACCCGCCCCTAACTCGCCACCTCCCTTTGCCGCTGCAACAGTATGATGCAGCAACTGAAACAAACAACGCGAGAGCTACTACAACAACTAGAACCTACTGCAACATCAGCAACTGCAACTTGCAAATTTAAGCTACAACAACACCGAAACACTGCTGCAACAACATGAAACCAGCTACTGCAACATGCAAAAACTGAAGCTGCAACAGATAACGAACACCTGCTGCACCAAGCATGAAAAACTACTTCAACAACACCCGAACGCTTGTTGCAACAACGCGCAACAACTACTGCAACAGGAAGTTGAAGCAAAAAAGAACTGAAACAAAATCTCAAAAAAAAACTGCAACAAACGACTGAAACCTACAGCAATAACGAGAAGCACCCATTGCAATAACGACGAGATCTGAAGCCGAGAAAGCTCGCCGGAACCCTAGCCTACTGCAACATCACCTGAACACGTACTGTAACATCCACAGAGCACTAGTGCAACAAGGATGAGCTCTGACACGCCGAACCCTAGCCACCACCAAACTGTTTAGATCCAGGGGGAGGAGGAGGGAGGAAGGAGGAGGAAGACGGCCAGATCCAGAGAAGGAGGGAGGAGAGCTTAGATCAAAGGAGAACGAGGAGGAGAAAGAAGGAACAGCTCAGATCCACGAAGGATCCACCTACCTCGCCGGAACCCACCACCGTTGAGCATCTCTCCCGGTGGCTAGAGGTCGCTAGAGCAGGGGAGGGGGCGAGGGGGAGCGCGCAGCTCGCAGGCTCTGCTTCCGCCCTCTCTCTCTCTCTCGGTGGCATGGCTGTCGTGGGAGCACGGAGGGAGGGAGGGAGGGAGGGGAGGGAGGAAGGGAGAGGGAGGCGCGGCTCCTCGGCAAGTGCAGGCGGAGCGGCGGGGAGAGCGAGCGCCCAGCGATGCAGAGAGCGAGGCGCAGCGTGGCAGCTAGTGGAGGAAGAAGAAAAGACGAGCAACGTGGGAGCGGGTGCGTGAGCGCGTGGGAGCGACCGGGTGTGGTCGGGTCGCGGTGCGTCCGTTGTCCGGACGCCCGTGTTATATCGTTTGCGAGGAAAGAAGCATCACGAAGACAAGGCTCTATTCGCTTGTCTTATAAGCCGTACTTTTTCAGCCAACGAACAGCGTTTTTCTCTCATAACAAATCAGCAAACAGTACTTTCAGCCAAGCAAACAGGGCCCAAGAAGAAAAAAAAAGAAACAAATGGGGATAGAAACCTGGCAGCATATGTATCGCGGGGACGGATGTCCGAGGAAGGGAGAGATTGTCAGAGTGCTGGCGCGCGAGGCCTCGCGCGCACAGGCACCCGGGCTGCGCTGCTAGGGTATGGCCACGCCAGGGCTCCCGTGGCGTTGCGACATAGCGTCGAGTCGCGAGAGGCAGGGAAGAGGGAGGTGCGGAGCACGCTGGGAGAGGCAGAGCGTGTCAGGCGGCGAGGCGCGGAGCAGCGTCCTGGTGGCGCCAGTGCCGGCGGCGTCGCTAGGGTTTGGGCGCGCGGGGCTGCAGTGCTAGGCCGACGCAATGTCAGGCCACCGTAGGCAAGAAAAGGGAGGGCGGAGCGCAGGCGCCTGGGAGATGCGACGCGGGCCGGGAATCGGAGGCACCGGCGACAGCGTCGCGCGGAGCGGGACGGGCTGTGGATGCGAGGAGCAGAGGACAATGACGGAAGGTTCGAGGGCCGTTTTTTTCACTAGTTGAGTGCCCGTGCGTTGCTACGGGTAAAATATCTCATGACAAATAATCACACATGACAAAATATATGTAGAATTTAATGTCATCATAAATAATTAACATTAAAACACATAATTTCAAACTAATCTCTACAAAATAAAGAAACCAGTACGCTGTCATTAACATCACCCAGATAGAGAAAAAATAAGCAACAATTTATTGATTTTTGTTTGTGAGACTAATATAACACTGTCCCCAAATTACCAACACAAAAAATGTAGGCATTCATACAGTTTATTTACCTGATAATCGATTGGATATAAGTATATCATCAATATTGTTTGCATGGAGTGAATCGTTCCTATGCAACCAATCATCTGTTTCATTAGGTTCCACATTTTCCTTGTTTGATACATGCTGACCATCTACCAATTGTGACCACATATATAAGTAACATTAATAGTAATATATATACATATATATTATTAATCACCAACGTTTGTACTATACAACCATTGGGAGTTTCAATACGTAGTTGTAGCTCCTTTTTTCTTTTATATGCTTCTCGTCGTTTTTTTATTTTTTTCGTCCCTTTTCTATTGAGACATTGTGTGCCATCGAGCCATATCTCTTTCTCTCTTGCGTTGTTGAGCATTGCTTCCTGCAGTGTTACATCCATATACTATTGATTGTCATTTATATAATATAAACAATTGAATTGAATATAGTAATTGCCTGTTTATTTTGGTTACCTCCATCAGTAGTGTTAGTCTTGTCACTCAATGGTGGAGAGGCACTATTTTCCATTGAATGTAACCACTCGTCTAGAATGGTAACCATTAGTTAAGGAATATGAAAGATAGCAATGTATATATATACCTGATGAAGTCTTAAACCAAAGTAACTACAAGGAAAGTAAATTAATACCTGGGAAATAGGTAGCTTATATTAACAACTGCTCTCCTCCGTATTTGTCCAATAAAAAACTGTCCAATAAATCTGCATTGCAACCAACAAAGGAAACTGGAGATACAAACACTGGTGTAGGATATTTATGTGTTGAGATTTTAGTATCGTTGGTTCAAGTTAAAAGGTTACTGAATGAATTGGAAAATATAAATTACAGTAGTGGTAGCTGCGAATCCTAAATGGTCACTCCATGGACTGGGAAATAGGTTTTTCCCTAATATGAGGCAATCTAAGATGCACTTCCATAAACATACATGGTCGGACAAGTACAATCTGTAAGGTTATTCATTCAGCTTCTTCAGGTATGTACATGGCCGGAGTGTGAATTGAACTGTCTAGGGAAGTTGCCTTTGTTTCAGAGGAGGCTAAAACCGGTCCAGGAAGTCGTTCTAACTGCTAAGCATGTGGAGGAGGACAGGGGAGGGTTTGGGAAGCACGTTAATCAGTCAACGTTAAAAAACAAACAAACGTCAAACATCACCAAAATATAACTTTAATTAATTAAATAATGTCAACCCAACTCCAGTGTTCTCAGATGAGCCGCAAATGAAAACAACCAAACGATGATATATTTTTTTTTCCATAGTTTAACTTTCACACAATTGTATATAACCATGTATATAATCCGGAAAACACATGCATAACAAAATTAATTCTATCAAATTTATGTATTTAGCTAATGTGCTTTGTCAAAGCTGTTTCCATCGCGCTGATCTGAGCACTGAAAATTTAGTGTCTTGATAATATGACAAGGCAATGCATAAACTAATGGTACCCCCAGAGCATGTTAGGAAATAAACTTCAAAATCACTTGACATGAACTAAGAGATAAAAACAAGGCATTGCATTTACTATATGTTTCCATAGTTAAGAATAAAATGAAATTACAGTCTTTCCATAGACAAGGCATTGCATTTACTGAACCATTGCCAAAACGCCAAAACAATGATATCAAAGACATGACATACTGAACCCATCATTCATACAGTTTGATCATGTAACAGACCGGAACCAATTCCTGATTATTCCTAGTCTACCCTACTAAGTGAACCAATTCCTGATCATAATGTGATCTCTTGCTCCATCCTTAATTTATTCGAGATCCTTGACATGAGCGATTCTGATTCTCCTACACATCAAGTTCTAAGATTTGCTGCACACTTAATCTGAGTTCTGAGATGATAGAAAACATGTTTTGATCAGATTTTTCTCTACATTAATTCATCAACCCTTTTTCTGTGCAAAGTGATCAAATTTCAGATTCTTCAGAGGCAAAACCTCTTAGCTATCCGACTACCCTATACTCAGATTTACACCCCTCAAAAAGAACAAATTTAGAAACATATCTAGGGGGTTTGTGCAAAGTCTAGTCTTCTGTTCATCACCACAAAAAGAGATTGTAGGTAGATTTACAGTTTCAGACCCACCATTGAGTATAGAAGTAGGGAACATTTGCACATGAACCATTTTACCAATGTCTAGTAGAGCTGCATTCCAGTAGAAATTTCCTAGCACCCCACCTCTCCTCTTTTAACCTGCATGTCTAGGAAGAACAAATTATCGATTACTGGAACAGCACTGCAAACTCTCTAGCTTAAAATCTCAATAGTTATGAACATCCAGCTATATCCAATAATCAGCGTTGCGTTAATGCCGCATAGTCTCATTCAGATTTAGTAGTTAGTGTTAAAACATATCTAGGGGGCTCAGTTTGTAATTCTGCATGTGAAAACAGTGTAATCAGACCTTTAAGCCGGTAGTGCAATGAAAACTCATGATGTGTGGACAAAAACAGGAAGTACCACTCGTGCAACATGTCAGTCAACTTTGCCCGATAGTTTGCTAGAAGGTTATATGATCAACATGTTGCAGTGCCTTCACATGAATTCAGAAGCTAAGTTGAGAAATGAGAAGGAAAGCGGCGAAATACTAATCATGAAAGAGGCAGTGCAACAAGCGAAATCATAAGGGTCAAGCAGGCGCTGCTATCTTAAATGAAGCATATTAGTGTCATATATGATGATTTAAGCCTTCACCATCATCTCCCAGGTTGCTCAGATGTTTTCCGTTGATTCAGTTAATGGAGATAAAGACCAAGCTTATTTGTTGTCACCTGTATGGTTCTTGGAGCTGCAGGCAATAGTTCAGAAACATAAATTCTCAATTCTAGCTACCTGATAAATTTACAAGTATTTTGTAGGCTAAAAATCAATTGCATGACAGATTGTACAGCTGCTTCCCGCTGAAACTTATGTTTTGTATATAAAAGAGAAATGCACTACTTCCTTTTTTCCTTTAGGAGGTAACTCCTGTGAAAATTACAGGGCTAAATATTTTGCGGCACCCACCTTGGAAGGCATTCAAGGCCTGCCTTTTGTGCCCCATCCAGCAAGCACCCAAGCTGTTTTAATTGACCCTTTCCGAAAGGGTCTTCTAGAATACTAATTCAGGTAGTAGCTTGTCTACATTTTGGGATCCTTTTTTTAATAAAAACTGTGAAGATGCTCAGATCAATTTCTTGATCCGCTTGTGAACTATTGCAGTGATGCCCATGAATCAACAAAAGTGCTACAAAGAATATATAGATACCAAAAGTAACCATATCATAAATCTAAAATTCTGACCAATCCCCATGAATCAACAAAAGCAAGAGCTCCATTGGTACAGCATATCAGTAAATGCTCCTTATAGACATTCTAACAATAAACCAATATATAGCAGCTTGGTACAGATAATCTAATCATGTAGAACAAAGTTGGCACTTGACACTCCTACAGAGGCTGATATTATCGTTCAATAAGGGGGGAAATCTGCGTCGCTGCAAAGTAGAATATAACATAGCACAAGGAAAGAAATTTTTATACTAACCAGGTATTACAATGTCACCAAGGCCAAGCATGGAGAATGGCCGTGCAGCATCTGCAGTTGGAAACAGAAGCTGCACATAACCAAGCAAAGCCAGATCAGCTAAAGCATCAAGACGAGAAAATGCAACTAACTGACAATGGTATTAACAAAGATGAGAAAATGTGACCGGATCATCATGACAAATCACTCTACCACTTTCACATGACCAAAGAATAATTCCTGAAGTTTCCGAGTGTTAGCAAAACATCACATCTGCAGCTATTCATTGCTTTTGGGAAAAAAAACTAACGTAAAGAAATGTTGGATTTCACAGACAGCAATGTTTTTCATTGCAAGTCAAAATTACAGTGCACTAAACATCTTCTCAAGAGATGATGGAAAACAGTGCAAGTTACTGACAACAAAGAAACCCAATTGCTCAACTCCAGAAGTGTTGACAAAATTTTAGGCATCCATTGATACGAAGATATATTATGAAGCATCAATAATAGATGTACTGCCATTCAAAGTTTGCATCAATTAACTTAAATTTTAAGAACAAATTATCTGTAAATTCTATTAGACACACAAAATAAAGAGAAGAGTGGTACTGGAACTCTGCTTTGAGCATTTTCCCTAGCAGGCTCAAATACTCAGCAGTCAAGAATATTGGACTATTCAATTCCTCTTAAATCTCAAGTACACATTTTTTAACGTGGCTTCCATATGAATTACACAATTTAACATCCATTTTGCAGTAACAAATTATATTGATAAAATTTTGCAAACAAGACAAGGTTTCCATATGAATTAAAAATCCAACAAAACAATATGCATGCAGAAAGAGAGGTAGAAAGACCATCAATACCAAAGAGATACTTCACCTAATAGAGTGAGCAAAACCATGGTGCTTAGCTTGAAAGGCTATGAGAGTAACCTGAACCTTGAGGTAGTATAAACTATTCCTTCATATACAGCAGCGAACAAGTAAATAGCAATAATGTCATATCAGTTTCCCGATAGCTAAACTGGAGTTTGTCAATGCTAAAGTGACTAATGTGCTGCTGAACAGAACAAGTTACACAAGTGCTAAACTTAATTAGACAAGATATTTAGGCAAGCACAAGTTGCATTAGCTTGCACCGAAGAGAAGAATCTTTGTATCTGATCTGAAAAGGATGCTCTAAATAAAACGCTGTAGACCATTTCTGAAAGTTATAGCTTTTCCGAACCAAATAGAAAGGATCTGAACCATCTACTTGGACATGCCATCCACATTTATAAACAACACTGAGTCACAGAGTAAATATTAATTATCTAGGTCATCATACCGGAATCAAGCTTCATTGAAACTATATTGGTTTTCACCCATGGAGATTAGTGATATGTCAAATTTAATATATGGGCAGCTAAGGATTGAAGGCCAGATGAAGGCTCATGTTAACAAAAACAGATTGCATCACTCGTGCAACATGTCAGTCAAGCAGATGTAAAAAAACATACACATGCCTTGTCCAAATGCAGAAGTAGTGGAAGCCATTTTTACTGCAGGTGGATAGCTTATAGCTTTGCTCAGACATCACAGTGAGGTTCAGAGTGGTGAATGTGAACATGATATCTAGAAGTCGTAATAATTTAGTTGTGGTTGAGCATAGGCTATACATCCTCTTGTTCCAGTTCTTTCATTGTTAAATCCTTGTGCGGCTGAATTTGTATATATTGTCTACTTGCAGCGATGGGCTCATGAATGGCATCATCTTCCTTCTTGAAATAGAACACATGTGAGCCCGTGATGGTGATAGGGATAGACCATATTAAAAGTTGGTACTACCTGAAGGATTACAATGGTATTGCTCTCAGCGTGTCTGCACTGTCATACACAATCAGCATGCTAGAAGGTGAGGTGATCACAAATAGCATCAGGGTCACATAATCACAAATAGCATCAAGGTGAACTGATCACGAACAACATTAGGGTCTTGTTTTACACTTAAGATAGCCATCCTCGGATCATATTGAAACAAATATATCATCCTTAGTTTCTTATAATCAATCATCTTGCTCAGAGATTTCTGGTGATCCTTTTAGTTCTTGTAAAATGGTTGTGGAGTATGGAATCAATCAATATATACTAAGAAGATTTCTGGTGATCTTGGTAATGGGCATGCATGGTCAGATCCTTTGTCTTTATAATCCTTATAATCTATATATAGAGGATTCTGGTGAATGAAGATTTTTGGTTGATACCTCTTACTGCTAATGCATAGATAAGCATTGACTGTGTTGCAAGACATGGTTATGGGCACTGGTCAAGCTCGTCGCGCGAACCTAGGGCCTCGGCTGGAACACTATGACGCGCAGCCCTTCCCCCTCGGCGGGAGCTCCAGCGGGCGGCGAGAAGCGCCTGCAGCACGTCGAGCACCAGCAACTTCTTAAGTCCTACACCCTCGATCGCTGCTGCCACCAGGTGTGTTTGAAATCCCAATCCGAAATCCAAGAAGAGAGGCACGTGCTGAATACAGAGAATTTAAACTTGCATGTCGTTTTCTTTTTCCATGTTTATGTTGCAAGAAGAAAAAAAGCTTACACCAATGAGAACTAATTTTGCCGAAGTAGAGAGTGATAATCACAACACTCCCAAACTCAAACCAGTTTTGGACAGTTCCTGTATTCCAGCTAATAATTTTAGAGGTACTTTCTAGAGGGGATTGGTGGTTAAAACCTGCAAGTACTAACAATGACATGCTTCTTACTATGGCCTGACTAATACTGCTTGGGTATGAGAATTTGAGAACACATAACTTCCTCATGCGCCTAGGGTGTAAAGCAAATCAGGTAGTTGCTACTCATGAACATTTTTGTTACTGGTAAAACTTTTGCTGTGGCTGGTTTGTGTCTACCAGCCATATCTTACAAGTCAGGATACAAATGCTAACATAATGTCCATACACTGTGCTTTGCATAGCTGCTATCACAGGTAGGGTTTTAGCTTTGGTAATTACTGATTTGCATATGGCAGCAATTTCAGCACCCCTTTCCATCAACATAAACTTCCAAATATTTATATCTTCTTTCGGAAAGATGGGTAAATCTTGACATGATTCACCCATTACCGCTTGAAGATAGTAGTTCGTATGTCTCAGCTTTTTAGGAATTCACGATATAATTTATCCTTTTCCCACTACAATAAGCAATTTAAGACGTATTTTTGGCATAGTAAAGATAGACACATTTTTTGTTGAAAACTAAAACTGGTGGGAGAAGTAACATACCTACACACTGAAAACCATCAGGTTATACAAGAACATTTAATGTTGCACTGATGAAACACAAAGCGCAATATGAATGAAGCCAACAAGTACTTAAATTATGGAAAAACATCATAATAGTTTTGATTGCCAAGAGTAGCCTAGCAGTCTCATTGACAAAATGCAGGAACACTTTAGTGCAATCACAATTCAGAATGTGCAAGAGTTAAAACTATCAAAACATGGAGGCACCTGATTATATGAGGATGAAACCAGATGCAAGTTTCCAAGCCATCTCAATCCCCCCACTGTGCTGCTATGAATGGAGAAGCTGACTGAAACTGCATTGGACACAACATCTACAACTTCAATAATTCCATTGAGTCCCCAGAGCAACAAGTGGCACTGCTGGAGCAGGATTGTTTCCACCACATTATACAGCAAGAACAATCGCGAGAGAAGGGATATTACCGACCTTGTGGGCTCGGACCGGGCAGGCAGCCTGGGTGGCTTCCTTGCCGCTGGCAGTGTGTCCTTGCCGGTGAGAGGAGGAACGATAGAAGATCCGGCCGGGCAAGAGGAAGAGCAGGGGCAGGCGCGGGCGTCGTGCTGGCCCCCGCGCGCGCTACGCCACGCACCAGGCGGCCGAGCTCGCCGGCGGCGCCGGTCGTGGCCGAGACGACCTGATCGATTTGCTCAACTGGAGGAGGGGGCTCCGACGGCACCAGGGCCGCCGCGGCCGCCACCACCGCCTCGCCGGCCAGCAGCACCACCTCCTTCGCCGGTAAGCGTTGTGGATCTCTGGGTAGCCACCACCGGTGCCGCCTCACGATGACCCCAAACCCTAGGTCGGAGAGGGCGATGGCACGGGGAGCGATGGCGGGTGCGGCGATGGAGCTGGGCAACGAACGAGTTGCGGAGCTGGGCGGGGTGGGGAGCTGGGCGGCGGGAGGAAGGAAACCGTCGCGGTGGCGGGTGCGGCGACCTATGTGCGTGGAGCTGGGCAGCGAACGAGTTGCGGAGCTGGGCGGGGTGGGGAGCTGGGCGGCGGGAGGAAGGAAACCGTCGCGGAGCTGGGCGGCGTGGGGAGGGAAACCGTCGTGTGCGGGCGTCTCGGGGTCATTAGTACAGAGGCAGGGCGATCGTCTGACTAAGGTCGATGAGATTCTAAAATCTGGATTTGTGATAAAAATAATCTTTGATATTTCTTGGATTCTGTGCATGTGAGTTAAAATCCTGCAAAATCCGAGTCTATTTGGATGGGATTTTAGAATTCTGAGATTTTTTTTATCTAGATTCTTAAAATCCAGTGGTAACCAAACGGTACCTAAAACAATAACAAGTGGTGTTTTTTAGTTGTAGAGATTCGGTTGGGCAAGGAACGGTGGGAAAGCGATGGGGAGGAAATCACGCGCACAGTAAAAAGACTCGGCGGGGCAAGGAACGGTGGGAGAGCGATGGGGAGAAAATCACGTGCACAGTAAAAAGGTGACGTGGCTTACGGAGGTTTGCGTTTTGGTATACTCCGTAAATGGTAATAAAGGTAAATGGTAGATACGTCTGTTTAACATGGTTGATGTATTGCTTAAACCTTAACGTTTGGCCGCACCAGTAGTCCAGTACGGCAGTACTGTTGGACGCACTCCGGTGGAACGCGTGCTGGCGGGAAAGATTTTTTAAAAAACTTTTAACCTTTTTTAATACTATTTTTAAAAATAACACAGTTGATTTTTCTTAAAATCTAACTTGTTTGGCCGCACCTAGTGCCCTGACGCGGCTAACCTTCCACCGTGGCAGGTCAGTCTGCCGCTGGCCGATGACGTGACTATGGTTGCTGCGCCATCTACGCCAGCGCGGCGCTGCCGCACCAACCCGCCTAGCGCGGCTGTGGCAAATTATAGAGCCGTTCACGGCTCCTTCCCCCCCCCCCTCTCTCCCCCCCTCATTTCTTTCTTCCTCCCCGCTCGACTGGGTTTCCCAGCGGCCGCACCGGCGCCACCGGCCTCCTCCCGGTCAAATCGGCCTCCGGAGCTAATTGGTTGTCGCCCCCAAGATACCCCATGGCCTAGGGCAACGTAAATCCCCTCTCATTTCTTGTTTTGTTGATGGATTTGAGGAGTTGGCTTGGTGTAGCTAGGGTTTGAAGCAAAACATTTCTTTGGGAAGAAATGTAAAGTAATTTAGGTGGATCGAATACGTTACGAAAAGATAGGGTTTAGTGGCTGCACTCGATTTGTACGTTTACATTTCTTGCATTTGCTCTATGTTTAGGTTAGTCAAAAACTAAGTTAGTTGTTTAATGTTGTAGTAAAGAGGAAATGCTTATTATATGTTTTTTACTATAATTTCTCAAGATGTCCTTATTAATTATTTGTTTTGTGTAGATGCGTAGGCACAAGTGGCAAAAGAGGGGCCGTTCCAAAGAGTTGTACCTGGACGTATCATGCATGCAAAAGATGTACGAGTCCCTCTAGAATTACCCGTGCTTATGTGTGAGTACTCTGGCAAAATCCTACCGCGACCCGACCAACGAAGATAACGAACTGTACTTGGGCAGTGTTTACTTTCTTCAAAATTTCAAAAATTTTACAAGATTCTCCGTCACATCGAATTTTTGGACGCATGCATGGAGTATTAAATGTAGGTAAAAAAATAACTAATTGCACAGTTTGTCTGTAAATGTCGAGACGAATCTTTTGAGCCTAGTTAGTCCATGATTGGATAAATTTTGCCAAATAACAACGAAAAGTGCTACAGGAACTTTACACCAACTTTTACACCATCTAAACACTGGTTATGCGCCAGGAGAGCCTCCTTCACATCGACGGCATGGAATATGGTGCAAAAGGGATCACTGAATTGATTAAAATGTACCTATGTTCCGTGGATCGATGTTGATACGTACCCCGTGCAGTACAGTG
This sequence comes from Saccharum hybrid cultivar R570, assembly GCA_038087645.1. Classification (NCBI taxonomy): domain Eukaryota; kingdom Viridiplantae; phylum Streptophyta; class Magnoliopsida; order Poales; family Poaceae; genus Saccharum; species Saccharum hybrid cultivar. Next base: position 4,160,622 of record JAQSUU010000671.1, on the reverse strand, counting down.
CAGTCGTTCAAGATATCGATGTTGATACGTACCCCGTGCAGTACAGTGCAGTCGTTCAAGATATATACTCCCTCGTTTCGATTGAAAGTGTCGTTTTTTATTCGTAGCTGGCCGCTTGTTTTATTTAAATTTTTTATATAAATAATAACATAAATAAATTATTATTAAAATATCTTTAATAATAAAATAAGTCATAACAAACTAAATAATATTTATATAAAAATTTTGAATAAAAAGAACGGTCAAATAAGAAGTCTAACAAAAGTAAAAAAACGACACTTTCAGTGGGACAGAGGGAGTATATACTACGAAGAATGGTACAAATATGGACTTTTTTGTAGCACTGTACTTTTGAATTTGTTTTCTCGAATAAGTAAAAGATTTGTACATCTTTGTATTAAGGTAGAAAAGTTTGATACATAGCGCGCTTCTAGCGAGCGCCCTAGGAGGTCTACGGGACTACAGCCGTGGACTAGACCATCATAGCAAACATATATATATTTCGATATTATACAAATGGTACACAACCGGGGTAAGGACATTATTGAATTTGTAATCTGCTGCCGTATACATTGTTGGATGATGGATATGGAACCTGCTTTAATTTCTTCTTTCATGCAGCATCAAGTGATCGATGACGACGATGCCTTCTTATTAGGAGCTCCATCGTATCGTCTTATTTTCATTTATAGTAGAGAATAGATCGATGGTCATACTACATTAGATTATTATTAACTATACCATCAATGGTCATACTACATTAGATTATTATTATTAACTATACCATCAATCCGTGCGCAGACAGCTAGCTAGTACTCCCTATTTGACTTTTTTTGTTTCATCCATTTATATCTAGACATATTATTATATCTAGAGGCATAACAAAATGGATGTATCAAAAAAGTCAAAGCGACTTATAATTTGAAACAGTTACGCTTAATCTATAATGGCAGTCCCAATGATGTATTTACGGTGGTTCTATCTTCTATTAATTAGCTTATGGACTAACGCCTTGTTTAGATAGGCTCAAAATTGCTAGTTTTTTCACTCTCTCTCCGTCACATCGAATCTAGGGACACATGCATGGAACAGTAAATATAGATAAAAAAAATAACTAATTACACAGTTTGATTATAAATCACGAGACGAATCTTTTGAGCCTAGTTAGTCTATGATTGGATAATAATTACTAAATACAAACGAGAGTGCTACAATGCCAAATTTTTCTAACTTTAGCCATTAAAAAAGGCCTAAGAGCCTGTTTGGTTGCCCGCCAACGTCGGCCACGCCAAACATGCGGCGGCCACAGACAACATGCCAGTGTTTGGTTTGCATTTAAACGTAGGCAGCCACAGGTTTCTCCCGTTCATTTCTCGCCACGGTTAAGGCGGCCAAATACTTCGCCACGGAACTGTGGCGGGCGCCACACTCCGATGGCCGGGCGTGGCGGGTCTCCTCGGCTCGTCTCTTCGTCGTTGATTTTGCAGAAAGCACCCTGTTGTGGCTTGGAGACGGAGGCGCGTCGTCTCACGAGACGACGGGAGCGGCCCGTGCTCCGAGGCGGAGAAGGCGGCTCCAGCAGCGTTGTAGGTCTCGTCTCTTCGACTCGACGACGGCCGGATCTCGTGCGCGCGCGCTCTCCTCTCCTCCTCCGCTGCCTCGACGTCCCCCTCCGCACCGTCACCATCCTCAACTCCGCCATGGATCTTGGCGGCGGTGGCGGCGGCGGCGCCACCGGCCGGCACGGCGGGGGAGAAGCCGGCGGCGGCAACCGAGAAGACGTCTTCGAGCTGCTGCTAGGCCTTAGACGCTGCGAGCAAGAACGAGGCGTATCCAAGGAGGAGGCTGAGGCGATTGTCGAGCGGATCTGCAAGAGGCGATTATTCTGAAGCTTCTATGTTCTGATGAAAGAGCTATCTGCTTTCAGTTAAACGTGTGACCTGTATTCTGAAATAGCTATCTGAATGTTTGTTCTGGTCCTTTGTTTGCAGTAGATCTTCTGGGTCAGCCTAGTATGCTTATGTTTGGGAACTTCAATATACTGCCTATTCAGTGATTGCAGTTATGTTTGGGTTCAGAAATTATCTCCTTTGAAAACCACTGTTATACTGCCTATTCAGTGATTGCAGTTATGTTTAATCCTTATACTGCCTATTCAGTGATTGCAGTATGTTTGATCCCAGAAAGAATCAAAAACTGTTATCTGAATGTACAGCTATTAGCAGGATGGGTTCTGCTTCTGATTTTTTTTTATTGTTTCGGTTTTTACTTTGATTTATCAATCAAAATGAGGTAGCTTGCAGTGACATGGTCCTGCGGTATCATGTAAGTTCAGATTGGTCTCCAAGTAGACAGGTTACTATCGATGGTAGCTTCTGAAGACTGAAATTGTATGATTGCAGTTTTGTTCAATTCAGAAAATAGAAGTTCTGAAAATAGCCTGGATGTGGTTCTTCTTCAGTTCAGAAATTATCTAAATCTGTAGCTGCAATTGTTCTAGTGGCTGGTAGTGACTGCGAACATGTTGTCTTAGTTACTATTCTTGGTTATTCTATCTTTCTTGGATTATCTAATTCTTCTGGACTATATAGTCTAGTTCTGAAAATAGCATAATTCTAAACTACTATCTGATATCTGCAAATAGCAACACAATAGTATACAAAATGGTATTTACAATTGATCTTGACTACATGCAAAGTATTAAACTGTTTGCAGACAACTCGCGTTGTATGGCCTGTCTTTTTAACTGTCTGTATGTCAGATTGCAGTCTCTTGGAGACGGCCCTCCGTCTGTGAGTTGTACATGCCCTAAAACACTCGAACATCCAGTAGATACTCCCATAAATTATTTCCAAGACGTGTTTTGCAAGTTTTTCACGTCAAACCCGGAACTCCCAGCGAATGACCAGTGAGCTAAAAAAACCGAAAGAATATGTTACATTTTTCATATGTTCTTCTCTTATAGATAGAAGAATGAATAAAGAAGAAAGTTTTTCATCACTTATTTTACTCGTCTTTTCTTCATCGGTTTTTAATGTAAATAGATTCAATCTAATAATAATTTCTTTTAGATTAAGTCTTAGGTCTCGTTTGACTGAGATGAGAGTTAGACTCAAACCAAAATTGGATCACAAAAAACCGGCTTAGTCGGATCCTGAAATCGGCTAAGCCAGTTTCTTCGGGCCAGGCAGCTGTTGCCGGACACATTACAGAGAAACCGACCTAGCCAGCCCAGTTTTTTTTTTTTTTATAGAAAACTGTGGGTGAAGAACTTATTGGGATCCATCACACAGATGGCCTGGTGTTTATCATGGAGTTCTTATCGCTATCAAAAGGCTGGTGGTCTCGTCAGAGCATGTAGGCTCGGATACCCGGGCCTTGTTTAGATTGCTTTTAAATTCAAGTTTTTTCACTCTCTCTATTACATCAATTTTTAGACGTATGCATGAAGTATTAAATATTGATAAAAAAATAACTAATTGCACAGTTTGGTAGTAAATCATGAGACGAATCTTTTGAGCCTAATTAGTCCATGATTCGACACTAATTATCAAATACAAACGAAAATGCTACAGTAGCTAGAGTTGAAAAAATTTACAATCTAAATGAATAAAATACCAAGGAGGTGGTGGCTTGACAGGCTGTCAGAATAACCTGCTGAAGCATTCGACTGCTCGCCTGACAAATCGCAGAAGCAACTACTCCCTCCGTCCCGTAAAAATACTCCCTCCGTCCCGTAAAAACCGTCGTTGGAGGACCGGGCACGCAAACCAAGGAAGATGGGAAATTATGAAAATACCCCTGTAAATATCAACGCCGATCCTCATCCCCACTCGAGCGGACGCAAACGTCGCACTGGCCGCGCCGCGCTGCGCCTCCGCGCGCTGACGGGCTAGCCGCGCTGGCTGCTGCCGCATGCGAGCCTTGCCTGCCCTGGCCGCCGTCGGGCCCGAGTTCCAGCAGCCTGAACGCGCCGCCGAGCCCGAGATCCAGCAGCCTGGACGCGCCGCTGGGCCCGAGATTTGGACCGAGCCGTCACCGGCCGCCGGCTCCGCCCGCCCTGTCCGCCGCCAGGAGGAGGTCCTACCTGCCCTGGCCATGGTGAACGTCACCGACTCCCCTGTGGAGCGCGAGAGGTTCGGGAGTCTTCGACGAGGAACGGTCGCGGGGTACGAAGAAGACGGCCACGCCGAGGCCTCGCAGACCGTCGTGACGCCTGCGCGCCGCCGGGCTGGTCGCGCCGAGCCCCCACGCGCCGCCGGGCAGGAAGAGGACAGAGGCGAGCGGGTGTGATGGCTATGGCGGTCAGGGAGAGGTAGCATGGCGGAGGCGGTAGGGAGAGAGAATGCTGCCGCAGAGAGAAATGAGTGGACGAGAAATTTCCTTTTTTTTAATGGCGCGGCCAGCGCTCCCAGCGACGGTCTTTGTGGGACAAAATTTGAACTCGTCAGCGACGGTCTTTCAGAGACGGAGGGAGTATAGAGCTGCGTGTTGTGAGGTTGAGGCAGAGCAGCAACGTCAGCCTACGCTTTCTTTAAACAGCTGGTGGTACAACGCCTCACACATGACCCAAGAAAGTGCAGAAGAGGGAGAAATAGCAGGGCCTTGGATCCCAAATATTTTCCTAAATTCTACTGTGCAAAAAGAAGATTCCTCATTACATCAAAATGTCGCCACATGCATTGAGTATTAAATATAGATGAAATCAAAAACTAATTGCACAGTTTTGTTGTATTTTGCGAGATGAACATTTTGAGCCTAATTAGCCAATGTTTGGACAATTTTTACCAAATAAAAATAAAATGCTACAGTGTACTACAGTGCCGCACATTGTTTCGTCCAGCCCCGATTCGAGCCAACTAAACAGGGCCCAGGGTCAAGCGATGGCAGGGTAGTGGGGCCAATAAAAAATGAGCAAATGTACCCTACGTTGGAAAGATGTTAGCTTCATTTTGCATTCGATGCTCCGTGTGTCAGCTTTTTGTTGAGGCTATTAACAGTATATGCTTGCATTGGAGGTGCTCTTAGTGGTCTTGAGCCTAGGTAACATAATGGAGCTTAACGCTTAGTCGATGCTCCCAATGGACTAGCAGCCTATTCGTTTCGCTGGATTATTGTGACTGAAAGTACTGTTCGCTGGTTTATTGTGAGAGAAAAACACGGTTGGATGGTTGCTGATTCCGCTTAACCAGCGAAACGAACGGGGTGTAGAGTAGTGGCAACTACTTGATGCCACGAGAAACAAAAAAAATCTAGTTTTCTATTCTCCCATCTCTGTATTCTTACACTTGCATTCCATGCAATTTTGTGTGCTCAATTTATGAGTGGCGTGTAGACATGGATAAGAAGAGTCGATGCTGATGGACTATATATGCATAGATAAGAGCGATATGCCATTGCTTTCTATATGTGGGTCCCACATATAAACCAAATCTAAACCTAAATCTATACCTAATAATAAAGAAGCAAAATTTTAGGCTCTTTTTTTTCCATCCATTTTTTTGGTTGGTCTCCCTATAACTACCAAACAATTAAGAGCTTCTTCCGTCCAGACTTTATTTATGACACATATCGGGATTCTTGATGTAATTTGGATAGGTATAGCAATCCTAATACAAATCCATCTCTCGAGTAACATGGATAGAAATCTAAGTCCAGAGAAACAGGAAGGACAAAAGTTTATTAAAAGACTAATAAAATATAGAAATTACAAGGAAAAATAGAAGGTACAAAGAGCAAGTGCTCAGGAAAAAAAGGAAAAGAAAAAGATCAACAATGGAGTCATACGGCCTACGGGAGACGGAGACGACCCAATTTTCCACGATAATAACATCTTCAATTATGACCGGAACATCAAGGTGGACACAAAACCCAATTTGCTTTCGTAAGGTAATACATTTAGATGAGTTCCCTCTATAAAAAATCTGAAAACAAAATAGTTATTTTGGTCGAAGTTTGACCCTGACTTTGGTTTCTCCCCCCCTGATTTTGGTCCAGCCCCTTCTTTTGGCCCAACGTCAAAACACCGTTGCCAAGCCAAGTCTTAGTCCGACATCAATACAAAATAGAATAGAATTGCAATCGAGCAATAACCCAACAAGATTGAAATTCCCGAAAAATATTTCCCAATCCGAACCCAACAAAAATTAGTACAACGATTTGATGCATGTAAATATGCAAACCAGCCTTCTCGATTCGATGTCATATGGATCCAGCCCTCCCGACCGAATCGGTGCTGCCTTGGCGCTCGTCGTGTGTATGAGCACTCGAGGTCGCGCCCTACCCACACTCGAGCGAGCCGCAGCTGCCGCGTCCTGCTTCATGCTGGAGCGGGTCGACATAGCCACCGTGTCCTGCTCCGTGCCGCCGCCTTCCGTCGTGGCCTGCTCTACACTCGTGGAGTGCCGCTGACGGGTGTAGCTAGGTGGAGGCGGGCCGAAGCGTTACCGTAGGGGTGGGTCACCGCTGGAGCATAGCGTCGACGCGGTGCTCCATTGGGGCGTATCTGGTGGAGTCGAAGCGTCGAGGTGTGGCTGCGGGGACGCCGGTGCAGGGGGCACAGGAGGGGAGGCGCATCGCAACCGGTCGCGTCGCCGTGGAGGCTGGCGGCCACCGATGCAAGAGGCACGAGGTGCGCTGCCACCGAGCCGCGACTTCGTGCTAAGAGAGCACGTCCAGACCGAGGGCCACGGATGCAGGGGCACATTGTGCGCCGCCGCCAAGCCACGCCGCCATTGTACCTAGGATGCTTCGGGTGAGGTTAAGAGACCGGTGCATAGAGGAGTGCGATCTTGTGGAGTAGAGGCAGGGCCACCGGGGCGCCTCACAAGCGTCGGGCTGGGCGGAGCCGCCGCTCCCGCGCCCCACGCCTGCTACGAGATGGCCGAGGCCACCACGCCCACACACATGACCGCACAGGGGTCACCGAGGCCGCTTGAAACATGAGCTCGGAGTCACAAACCGTCTTGAATCAAATCAATACTTTTCAAGCCGAAACATAGCACGATATCTGGTGACTAAAAAAATCAAATGCGCAAGCTACTATCCATATATATCTAACCAATGAAGCAAACACCAAACCAAAGAATATAGTATATTATGCCAAAAAAAAACATAGAAACAAATCATAAAGCGGCAATGAGTGTGTACTACTCACCGTCCACAAAACAACAAGATCGAGTTAAAACATGCCATATAGAGCTCCAAGAATAGCCCTCAGACTTGTCAGTCATGATGACTTGTTGCTGCTGGACACGGCGTCTTTCTGGGCTTGTGAAAGTCCTATGTTTGGTGTTGGTAATTAGTGACAATACCTAAGTACTAATCCTATGCCTAAGTTGTATGTAGCATATGAGGATTAGTACATTCCAAGGTTGGTGGCAAGATGGACATGGTGATCATGATGGCCACACTTGGATTTGGACGCAACCCTATGTGATCAAGGCAAAGGTATATGCTTAAGGGTTGTGTTTTAGTAACCAAGACACCTAGTGGGTGTGGTTACATTATAGGATAGATAGCCGTACTATAAAGAGGGGAATGACGCGGCTATTGAACTCCTAAGTGCCTCTAGGTGTGCATTTCATGTCATATGCATTTGGATAGAACTAATAACGCCTCGAAAAATGATTGTGAAAATGCTAACACACATGCACATGGTGATGATCACTTGGTGATGTTAGCACATTTACGACGGTGTTGGAGTTTGAGCGGTAGAGAGGGTTTGGGGTCTTCTCTCCCTCCCGCCGAGCGTGCGAGCGCGGGATTCAGGCGATTTCGGGGATATGAAATGCCTATTTTCCACTACGCCGGAAGTCGGAAAAAGGAACGGAAGCGAACGGAGGTCACAGTGGTGACCGGACGCTGCACCGGACGCGGTCACAGTGTGACCGGACGCGTCCGGTCAGTGTCCAGTGTCTGCGTTTTTTTTTCAGTTGTCTGATCGGACGCGAGGCGCGTCCGGTCATAGGCGACCGGACGCGTCCGGTCGTCCAGGGAGCTTACTGGACTCCGACCGGACGCGGGTACTGTGGCGTCCGGTCAGTTCATCAGCGCGTCCGGTCGCTGGTTCGTTGTGCGCGGTTCAGGGTTGACCAGCGCGTCCGGTCAGTCACGGGACCGGCGCGTCCGGTCGTGACCAGCGCGTCCGGTCGTTGCGACCGGCGCGTCCGGTCGTGACCAGCGCGTCCGGTCGTTGCGACCGGCGCGTCCGGTCAGTGTTTCGAAAAAGAACCGTTGCGCGACCGGCGCGTCCGGTCCACGCGACCAGCGCGTCCGGTCAGCGCGAATTGCGTCTGTTCAAATTTCTAACGGCTATATTCGAAGGGGTACGTCTATAAATACTCGTTGGCCGGCTCAAGGCTCTATCTCTCTCGAATTTTTGACATACTTGTGAGCACTTTGAGCTAAGCAACTCCCCTCCCACTCATCTCTCTTGCTTCTTTGCATATTCGAAGTGAGATTGAGTGATCCAAGTGCATTTGCATTGTGAGATAGCATCTAGTTGGCACTTGGTGTTTGATTTGCTGCGGGATTCTTGTTTCTCTTGGTGGTTGCCGCCACCTAGACGGCTTAGAGCAGCTTGGAGGCTTTGGCAAGAGTTGGTGATTGTTCTTGGCCACCTCCGGTGATTGTGAGGGGTTTGTGCCTACCTCGGCAAAGCGCCAAAGGCAACGCTAGTGAATTGCTCGTGTCATTGCAACCTTTTGCCATTTGGTAGGTTCTTGTGGCGCCTTTTGAGAGGCTTGGTGTGTGACCGATTAGCCACCGAACCACGTGGTGAAGAGGGACACAACGGGGACTAGCGTGCCGGCAAGCACGTGAACCTCGGGATAAATCTTCATGTCATCACTTTCATATTGTGATTGATTGATCCCGGTGTTTGGTTATCTTGGTATTCATTGTTGATCATATTGGTTGGCTCAATACTTCGCCCCTCGGTGATACCCTCCTATCTCTCTTGTATTAATTTCTTAGTTATCTTTGCTAGCTAGTTAGTTTAGCTAGAGTAGTTCTCTTGTGTAGCTTGCTAGTTGTAGTTGTACTTACCTTCTCGGTTTGACTTGTGCGGTTGAGTGCAAATACTAGAATTGTGAATTGGATAGGTGGCTTGCAAACACCCATAGGCTAAGCAAAACTCGCATCTCGCTATTTGTTATATTGATAAACTTGTTTAGCTTGTCGTTGTAGAAAATTTTAATAGGCTATTCACCCCCCTCTAGCCATCAAGACCTTTCAAGTGGTATCGGAGCCGTGGTCACCGTTTGTAAGGCTTAACAACCTCGGTGTAAGATGGCTCAAGTTATGTTTAATCATGTTAATGGCTAAAATGCTTGGGTAGCCAAAGGTTCTCTCTTAACAAAGAGGGATTAGGCTATACTCCCAAGAAGGGCAAGGCGGCCTTTGCTACTCCAAAGCCTCGCTTTGTGAAGGGCAATGGTCGTTATTGCAATAGATGCAAGCAAGTTGGGCATCTAGAGATTAATTGCAATAAAATGAACAAGAACAAGAAAAATGCTAATGTACCTTACATTCCTTTTGATTCTTATTATGTACTTACCAAGGGTGAGAAAGGTGTGCATGCTAGGTTTGTTGGTACACCAATTGTGGGCCCAAAGAAGAAGGCCATTTGGGTACCAAAGAGCTTAGTGACTAACCTCCAAGGACCCAAGCAAGTATGGGTACCTAAGAAACATTAAATTGTTTTGTAGGTTAATTACAAGGCCGGAGGAAGGCATTGGGTGCTTGATAGTGGGTGCTCTCAACATATGACCGGTGATTCAAGAATGTTCAACTCTCTCAAATCAAATGATAGTGGCATTGATAGCATCACATTTGGTGACAATAGCAAGGGTGATGTAAAAGCTCTTGGAAGGATTGCAATCTCAAATGATCATAGCATCTCCAATGTGCTACTAGTTGAAAAGCTCAATTTCAACTTGTTGTCGGTTGCTCAATTGTGTGATCTCGGTTTCAAGTGCATATTTGGTGTTGATGATGTGGAGATAGTTAGTGTTGATGGCTCTAACTTGATCTTCAAAGGCTTTAGATATGAGAATCTATACTTGGTTGATTTCAATGCTAGTGACACTCAACTTTCAACATGCTTGCTCACCAAATCAAGTATGGGTTGGTTATGGCATAGAAGACTTGGTCATGTTGGCATGAAGCAATTGAACAAGTTAGTGAAGCATGACTTAGTTAAAGGCTTGAAGGATGTCACATTTGAGAAGGATAAGCTATGTAGTGCATGTCAAGCCGGAAAGCAAGTAGGCAACACTCATCCATTGAAAAGCATTATGAGTACTTCCAAGGCATTTGAGTTGTTGCACATGGATCTATTTGGGCCAACTACATACACAAGCATTGGTGGCAACAAGTATGGCTTTGTGATTGTGGATGATTTCACTAGATATACATGGGTATTCTTTCTTGTGGACAAGAGTGATGTATTTGACATATTCAAGAAGTTCATCAAGAGAGTGCAAAATGAGTTTGAGACCACAATCAAGAAAGTAAGAAGTGACAATGGAAGTGAGTTTAGAAACACAAGAGTTGATGAGCTATGTGAGGAGCTTGGAATCAAGCATCAATTCTCGGCCAAGTATACACCTCAATCAAATGGCCTAGTTGAAAGGAAGAATAGAACCTTAATTGATATGGCAAGATCAATGTTGAATGAGTATAATGTGAGTCATTCATTTTGGGCCGAAGCAATCAACACGGCTTGCTTCTATAGCAACCGCCTCTATTGCCACAAGTTTCTAGAGAAGACACCATATGAGATCTTAAATGGAAGAAAGCCCAACATTGCATACTTTCGGGTATTTGGTTGCAAATGCTACATCTTGAAGAAGGGCACTAGATTAAGCAAGTTTGAGAAGAAATGTGATGAAGGATTTCTACTTGGTTACTCAACTACTAGCAAAGCTTATAGAGTTTGGAATTTGGCTAGTGGTTTACTTGAAGAAGTGCATGATGTTGAGTTTGATGAAACAAATGGCTCTCAAGATGAAGAAGATAACTTGGATGATGTGAGAGGAACTCAATTGAGTAATGCTATGAAAGAAATGGATATTGGTAATATTAGACCAAAGCAAGTTATTAATGTAGATGACAACAAAGATCAAGTGCTCCAAAGTCCAATCACTCAAGCTAGTGGTTCTCTATTGCAAAATCAAGCTAGTACATCATCTCAAGTGCAACAAGATCAACAAGTGGCTAGTTCATCATCTCCAATTCATGATCAACATCAACATCCAAGCAATCAAGTCCAAGTGCTTCAACCAACTAACATTGCAAGAGACCATCCATTGGATTCCATCATTGGTGACATACAAAGAGGAGTTCAAACTAGATCAAGATTGACATCATTTTGTGGTCACTCTTCTTTTGTGTCAATGGAAGAACCTAAGGACATTGATAAAGCATTGAGAGATCCGGATTGGGTAAATGCAATGCATGAAGAGCTCAACAACTTCAAGAGAAATGAAGTATGGGAACTAGTTGAAAGGCCTAAGGATCACAATGTCATTGGAACAAGATGGGTCTTTCGCAACAAGCAAGATCAAGATGGGATAGTAGTAAGGAACAAAGCAAGACTAGTGGCTCAAGGTTACACACAAATAGAGGGTCTTGACTTTGGTGAAACTTATGCCCCGGTTGCAAGATTGGAAGCAATTAGGATCTTACTTGCCTATGCTTGTGCTCACAATATCAAGCTATATCAAATGGATGTAAAGAGTGCATTTCTCAATGGGTACATTCAAGAGGAGGTGTATGTGGAGCAACCTCCCGGTTTTGAAGATGACAAGAAACCCAATCATGTATACAAGTTAAGGAAGGCTTTGTATGGATTAAAGCAAGCACCTAGAGCATGGTATGAAAGATTGAGGGACTTCTTGCTATCCAAAGGATTTGTCATGGGCAAAGTTGATACAACACTATTCACCAAGAAGATTGGGAAAGACTTGTTTGTGTTGCAAATATATGTTGATGATATCATATTCGGTTCAACCAATCAAGATTATTGTGATGAGTTTGGGAAAATGATGGCAAAGGAATTTGAAATGTCAATGATTGGTGAACTTAGTTTCTTTCTTGGACTTCAAATCAAACAAATGAAGGAAGGAACATTTGTAAGCCAAACCAAGTACATCAAAGATATGCTCAAGAAGTTTGGAATGGAAGATGCAAAGAGTATTACAACCCCAATGAGCACTAGTGGAAGTTTGGATAGTGACAAGAGTGGCAACATGGTGGATCAAAAGCTATATAGATCAATGATTGGTAGCCTACTCTATGTGACGACATCAAGGCCCGATGTAATGTTTAGTGTATGTATGTGTGCAAGATTTCAAGCCTCACCAAGAGAAAGTCATTTGAAGGCAACAAAGAGAATATTGAGGTACTTAAAGCATACACAAGATGTTGGATTGTGGTATCCCAAAGGTGCAAGCTTTGAGCTAGTTGGATATTCGGATTCCGACTATGCCGGTGATAAAGTGGAGAGAAAGAGCACTTCCGGGACATGTCAATTGTTGGGAAGATCACTTGTCTCATGGTCATCCAAGAAACAAAATAGTATTGCACTATCTACCGCCGAAGCCGAATACATCGCCGCGGGTAGTTGTTGTGCACAAATCTTGTGGATGAAGGCAACATTGAAGGATTTTGGAATCAATTTCAAGAATGTGCCATTGCTATGTGACAATGAAAGTGCCGTGAAGCTAACCAACAATCCGGTTCAACATCAAAGAACAAAGCATATTGATGTTCGCCATCACTTTATTAGAGATCATCAACAAAAGGGTGATATTGCTATTGAGAGTGTGGGCACCGAAGATCAATTAGCCGATCTATTCACCAAGCCACTTGATGAGAAGAGATTTCACAAACTAAAGAATGAGTTGAACATACTTGACTTCTCCAACATGAGTTGATGCACCCCATATATGACATGCCTCTCCTTCGAGCCCCAAGGTACAATTGGTTGACATGTCATACATTCTATGCTAAGGACTCGTTTAGTGCATCTAGTCATAATTTATATGTTCTAGGCTCATTCATGAAAATCAAATGAATTTGAAGTTTATATGGTGCCACTATTGTTTCCATGACTTGTATGATCTAGTGGTAGCATATAACTTGTTTAAGTAGCTTGTGATCCTAAGTATTTAATCTAGAAAACTTGTCTAAATATTTGCTTCAACATGGTGCATGATAACCCTTCTAGTGAGGTGTGAAGAAGCTTGCCCTTGGATCAAACCGAAGTATTTTATTTATGCAAGCAATCTAGGTTGAATCATAAACTTGATCCTCACCCCATATTTTAACATGATAATCTATCTATAGTTTGCCCCTTGTGGTCAATTGGTGCCAAAGGGGGAGAAAATAATGTTCACAAAGATAGAACTCAAAGGGGAAGAAAATGTTGTGGGGGAGAAAATGTTATTCACAAAGATAGATTCAAAAAGGGGAGAATTGATAAAAGAAGGGGATCAACTAAAATTTTGAGCACACAAGTAGGGGGAGCAAGCTCTTAAACATGAATGTTGCATTTCTATGTGCACTTCATATGTATGATGCATAGTTATGCATTTCGTTTTCTCCGATACATTGCTTGTGTGGTGACTTGCTAGTATAATTTGAATGATGCATTGAGGTACTAGTATGAATAGGAAGTAGCTAGATTTTTCTTGCTTCATGTTTTTCAAAGTGGTACTAGAGCCTTGCTTATAATGTTGATCTCACGAGGTTTCTAGTTATGTTTGTGCTTTTCCAAGTGGAATCTAACTACACAAGGTGCTAAGATGGTGTTTATCGCAACTCCGATGGTATCACGCTTCAAAGGTCTATAATCTTAAACACTTAGCACCTACTGGTAGACAATGCTCCTAATCTTTCCTATCTAACATGTATGCTTCCAAAATCCAAACATATAGCATACATGTAGGGGGAGCCATTGCTATCAATTTGAATTCATGATCACATGTCCATAATTCTTACACATGGTAATATACTTGGACAATGTGACATGGGTTCAATCAAAATTTTATTATAATATTTTTGTGAAAGGTTTGTCACCAATTACCAACAAGGGGGAGATTGAAAGTCCTATGTTTGGTGTTGGTAATTAGTGACAATACCTAAGTACTAATCCTATGCCTAAGTTGTATGTAGCATATGAGGATTAGTACATTCCAAGGTTGGTGGCAAGATGGACATGGTGATCATGATGGCCACACTTGGATTTGGACGCAACCCTATGTGATCAAGGCAAAGGTATATGCTTAAGGGTTGTGTTTTAGTAACCAAGACACCTAGTGGGTGTGGTTACATTATAGGATAGATAGCCGTACTATAAAGAGGGGAATGACGCGGCTATTGAACTCCTAAGTGCCTCTAGGTGTGCATTTCATGTCATATGCATTTGGATAGAACTAATAACGCCTCGAAAAATGATTGTGAAAATGCTAACACACATGCACATGGTGATGATCACTTGGTGATGTTAGCACATTTACGACGGCGTTGGAGTTTGAGCGGTAGAGAGGGTTTGGGGTCTTCTCTCCCTCCCGCCGAGCGTGCGAGCGCGGGATTCAGGCGATTTCGGGGATATGAAATGCCTATTTTCCACTACGCCGGAAGTCGGAAAAAGGAACGGAAGCGAACGGAGGTCACAGTGGTGACCGGACGCTGCACCGGACGCGGTCACAGTGTGACCGGACGCGTCCGGTCAGTGTCCAGTGTCTGCGTTTTTTTTTCAGTTGTCTGATCGGACGCGAGGCGCGTCCGGTCATAGGCGACCGGACGCGTCCGGTCGTCCAGGGAGCTTACTGGACTCCGACCGGACGCGGGTACTGTGGCGTCCGGTCAGTTCATCAGCGCGTCCGGTCGCTGGTTCGTTGTGCGCGGTTCAGGGTTGACCAGCGCGTCCGGTCAGTCACGGGACCGGCGCGTCCGGTCGTGACCAGCGCGTCCGGTCGTTGCGACCGGCGCGTCCGGTCGTGACCAGCGCGTCCGGTCATTGCGACCGGCGCGTCCGGTCAGTGTTTCGAAAAAGAACCGTTGCGCGACCGGCGCGTCCGGTCCACGCGACCAGCGCGTCCGGTCAGCGCGAATTGCGTCTGTTCAAATTTCTAACGGCTATATTCGAAGGGGTACGTCTATAAATACTCGTTGGCCGGCTCAAGGCTCTATCTCTCTCGAATTTTTGACATACTTGTGAGCACTTTGAGCTAAGCAACTCCCCTCCCACTCATCTCTCTTGCTTCTTTGCATATTCGAAGTGAGATTGAGTGATCCAAGTGCATTTGCATTGTGAGATAGCATCTAGTTGGCACTTGGTGTTTGATTTGCTGCGGGATTCTTGTTTCTCTTGGTGGTTGCCGCCACCTAGACGGCTTAGAGCAGCTTGGAGGCTTTGGCAAGAGTTGGTGATTGTTCTTGGCCACCTCCGGTGATTGTGAGGGGTTTGTGCCTACCTCGGCAAAGCGCCAAAGGCAACGCTAGTGAATTGCTCGTGTCATTGCAACCTTTTGCCATTTGGTAGGTTCTTGTGGCGCCTTTTGAGAGGCTTGGTGTGTGACCGATTAGCCACCGAACCACGTGGTGAAGAGGGACACAACGGGGACTAGCGTGCCGGCAAGCACGTGAACCTCGGGATAAATCTTCATGTCATCACTTTCATATTGTGATTGATTGATCCCGGTGTTTGGTTATCTTGGTATTCATTGTTGATCATATTGGTTGGCTCAATACTTCGCCCCTCGGTGATACCCTCCTATCTCTCTTGTATTAATTTCTTAGTTATCTTTGCTAGCTAGTTAGTTTAGCTAGAGTAGTTCTCTTGTGTAGCTTGCTAGTTGTAGTTGTACTTACCTTCTCGGTTTGACTTGTGCGGTTGAGTGCAAATACTAGAATTGTGAATTGGATAGGTGGCTTGCAAACACCCATAGGCTAAGCAAAACTCGCATCTCGCTATTTATTATATTGATAAACTTGTTTAGCTTGTCGTTGTAGAAAATTTTAATAGGCTATTCACCCCCCTCTAGCCATCAAGACCTTTCAGCTTGGTGGACAACCTCGCGGAAGAGGGTCAGCAAAGCATCTAGAAGGGGCTTCGACTCCATGGTGCTGCTCATCGGCTGGGGACTTTGGAAGAAAAGGAACTCCAGGACGTTTGGTGGAGTGCGGAGATCGAGCGTCGGCTCAGGTACGTGTTCACGTCGATCATTGACGAGCACTAGTAGAAAAGAGCTCTAAGCCGGCGGTCCTCTTTTTTTTACTGGCGGTTTCACTTTAGGGCCGGCTGTGTAAAGAAATGGGTGGGCCACGACTTTGTAACCGCCTGTGGAAATCCATTTTCACAGACGGTTGTCATAATCCAACCGCCAGTGCAAATGTTAACATTTGCACTGGCGGTTGGATTATGACAACCGCCTGTGGAAATGAATTTCCACAGGCGGTTACTAAAGGCAACCGCCAGTGATGTTTCTGATATATATTCCCCTCCTTCCTCCCCGAGCAGAACTATTCATCATAGCCACCTTCCATTGGAGGGCATTTTGGAGGTCCATATCTCTCAAAATATAAGGGGAGAGGTTTTGATCTTGATTTTTTGGAAGGAGATTGATAAGAAAGGTTAGTTTATGTCCCTATACCATCATTTTGTTCATTCTTGCTTAATTTGAGCTACTTTTTGGATCTAAGGTTTCACCATAAGTTAGAGAGAAGAAAATCTAGCTTCTTGTCTTTATTTCTTCTAATGAGGTTGCTTAAGATGGTTACATAATGTCTCTCCTCTCTCCCTTTTCATGTTTGCTTCTCAATTTAGCTAGTTTATGCAAGATATATATTCCATCAATGGTGTGTTCTTGTGTATTTATGTAGAGAGAGAAATGTAGGTTTTTTTGTTATTTTTTTAATTATGCTCATTAGGTTTTTTACTTTAATCTCTCTCTTTATTTCATAATTTATTATATCCACATGTATCTATTTTAATTATGCTACTTAGGTTTTGTAATTATGCAACTTAGGTTTTTTTAATTATGCTACTTATTAGGTTTTTTTACTTTAATCCCTAGCTACCCTATCTAAACCCTAGCTAAAACCTCACATAAATCGTAAACCCTAGCTAATAAACCATAGCTATACCCTACCTCACATCAAAAGGTGCTAATAAATATCTCTAGATATATATATATGGTTACTTGTTTTGCATTGATTACAATACCCGAGGTCCACAGTGTCATGATTTTACAGGTAATGATGGAGAGGTCCTTTTGGATGTATAAGTTATCAAGACTAGATCTATCATACATACCGAGGTCCATAGGTTTATTGATGCCGCTAAAAACCATGTAAGGAGAACAAAGAAGACGCACATACATTGTCCATGCATGGACTGTAGAAATGTTGTTGTATTTGATGACACTCAACAAATCCTTTCTCATCTAGTTCGTCGAGGATTTATGAAGGATTACTTGATTTGGACAAAGCATGGAGAGGGTAGCTCTGCGCCTTATACAACTAGAAACTTTGCGAACATCGACGTCGATGGTCCAGATATGCTTGTTGGCGGGTTTCAGTTCGTACACAAGACACAACAACCTGACGCCGATGGTCCAAACGCCGAACATGTTGTGCCAAATGTTCCTGATCATGGTTTCACTGGAGGAAATGAAGGTGTCAGAACTAATGTCCTGCCAAATAATATGGCTGCGGAAGATGCAGAATTCCTAGAGGCAATGTTGCGTCGTCATGCGGAAGATCCATCAATGTTCTTCATGAAAGGTATAGAGGCCCTAATGAAGGCAGCAGAAGAGCCTTTGTACGATGAGTCTAAGGGTTGCACCAAAGAGTTCACGACGCTGCGGTCTGTGCTAAAATTGTTGGTGTGTAAAGCTAGGTATGGACTTTCTGATGCTAGCTTCGATGCGTTCTTGAGTATTATCGTAGACATGCTTCCAAAGGAGAACAAAGTGCCTGCTAACACGTACTATGCAAAGAAGCTAATCAGTTCACTGACGATGGATGTTGAGAAGATCCACGCGTGTAGAAATCATTGTATCCTATATCGAGGTGATGATTATAAGGACTTGGATAGCTGTCTAAATTATGGTGCAAGTAGGTACAAGACAAATAAAGACTATAGAGAGGAAGAGTGTGCTGCCTCCTTGTGTAAAGGAAAGAAGCGAAAGAGGACCCAACAGAAGACCCAGAAGAGTAGTTCAAAACCCACCAGCAAAGAAAAACAAGAAGTAGACTATTATGCGCAGAAAAAGATTCCTCCTTTGGTGATGTGGTACCTGTCTGTGATTGATATATTGAGGTGTTTGTTTGCTAACCCAGAGGATGCCAAACTTATGAGCTGGCATGCTTCTGATGAGCATAAAGACGATGGGAAGCTTCGACACCCAGCCGATGGCCAGCAGTGGAAAGATTTCAATAAAAACCACAAGGACTTTGCAAAGGAACCAAGAAATGTAGGTTCGCACTGAAAATTGACGGAATGAATCCATTTGCTGAGAGGAGCAGCAAGCACAACACATGGCCGGTGATCCTCACCATCTACAACCTTCCTCCATGGTTGATGCAGAAGCGAAACTACCTTTTGCTAACCATCCTTATCTCTGGACCTACACAGCCTGGAGTTGACATGGATGTTTTCTTGGAGCTCTTAATGGAGGACATGAAAATATTGTGGGAAACAGGTGTTCAAATATTGGATGAGAACCGCAAAGAATCATTCACGCTGAGAGCAATTATCTTTGTTACGATCAACGATTACCCTGCTCTTTTCACTTTATCAGGGCAGTTCAAGGGAAAGGTTGGTTGTGTGGTATGCATAGATGGAACCGTTTACATGTCCCTTACTGCATCTAAGAAGATAGTGTACATGAGGCACAGACGCTTCTTATCGAAAGGACACAGGTACCGCCAGAAAAGATGGATAAGTACTTTGACAATAACGTTGAACTACAGTCTACTGCTCCATTAGGTAACAATAAAGGCAAAAGAGTTTTTAACATAGTCAGCAAACTCAAATATGTTTTCGGGAAGAAGACAAAAGATGAAAAACCAAGAAAGGATGTCAAACCAACTCCAGGGGCTACATTCAAGAAGAAGTCTATTTTCTTCGAGTATTTGTCATACTGGCCAGAGTTAGACATCCGCCACGCGATCGATGGTATGCACATTCAGAAGAACGTGTTTGAAAGCCTAATTGGAACCTTGCAAGACACGAAGGGCAAGACAAAGGAAGGACTAAATTCACGCATTTACATGGTACAGTTAGATATAAAAAAAGAACTTCACCCTGTTCTTCAAGAAAATGGGAAGTACCACCTCCTGGTAGCAAGCTACAACCTTAACAATGATGAGAAACATGCGATGTGTGTGTGGTTGAAGAATTTGAAAGTCCCATCTGGATTCTGCTCTAGCATACGGAGTATTGTGTCAATGAAAGACCTTACACTCACCAACTACAACTCACATAATTGTCATGTCATGCTGACTACTTTCCTCCCTATTACCATCAGAGCTATAAATCCAGTGTGGATAAAGGTTGCAGTCACACGGTTGTGCTACTTCTTCAACAGGATCTCACAGAAGGTGATTGACCATGATGAGTTGGCGTCTCTTAAGGAATTCGTAGTGGAGACAGTGTCACAGTTTGAGATGTGTTTTCCCCCAGCATTCTTCGATATTATGGTTCACCTTGTGGTGCACTTGGTTCCACAAATAGAGGCACTGGGTCCCATGTACTTGCATGAGATGTGGACGTATGAGCGTTTTATGTCAATACTAAATGGCTATGTATCAACTCGTGCTCGTCCTAAGGTGTCCATGGTAGAGGGGTACTTAACCAAAAGAGGCAATTGAGTCCGGAGGTCCATTCTGTAACAAGGTCCTAAAAGACCAGGTTGCAATAGGTTTGCCTCCGTCACGACACGAGGGTAGGCTGAATGGAAGAGGGAGGATGGGAAGGAAATTCATTCGTCCTGTAAGATTACAATACAGTCCTTGAGACACATCATAGCATCCTACATCAGCTTTCGATAATGGAGCTTTTGATCGAGGAACACATTGATGAGCTTTGCGAACATAATCATGGGCACACGGATGAATGGTTAATGAAGGAACACAAGAATCGGTTCACCTCATGGCTAAGGGAGCATGACATTCCAGATGGGGAAACAATTGAAGAACGCACCATCAAGGTGTTGGCTTCTGGACCATCACGCCAGGTCACGACATGGCAAACCTATGACATTAGTGGCTTCACATATTGTACCAAGTCCAAGAACAAAAAGAGCATGTCACAGAATAGTGGAGTTCGATGTGACGCCTTACACTCTAAAACTGGTGAGGAAACTACATACTTTGGCTTCATTGAGGACAATGAGAACTAGACTATGGTACATTTCAAATCCCTGTGTTTCGATGTCAATGGGTTGAAGACAAACATGTCACAGTGGACAACTATGGGGTCAGAGTTCTTGATCTAAGTAAGGTAGGCTACAAAGATGATCCGTGGATAATGGCTAACCATGCTGCACATGTCTTCTATGCTGAACAGATCCTTTCTCCTAATGAGAACAAAAGTACTGACAAGCCGAAGCATGTAGTTTTTCCTGGAAAGCAACAAGCTATAAGAGTTGATGGTGTATCTGACCTAGATGAATTTAACGAGTTCAGCGACATGTCTCTCTTTGTAGATGACCATCCAGTAAAGATAAGGAATATTGAGCGAAGCATCCCACAGAATTCATTTCCCTGGGTGCGCCACGATGGATAAGGAAGAACAGTAAATGTCTAGATTATATTTTTTATTTGTCATGTAATCCATTTTTGTTACAATGTGTACCTTATGCTACGTACCCTTCTCTGTTTCTACGATGGACAAGGAAGAACAGTAAATCCATTTTTTTAAGTAACAAGAGCACCAAGGAATATATTTTTCACAGCATCTACACAGTACAATAAAGCTAACAAAATTGGATTCACATTTTTCTAGTATCCCTAGAATTATTTATGTATTAAACAAGATATGATGCATATATTCAATTTAAATCATTTTAAATAAAGCTACATATAAAAGTTTCTCAAACATGGCATTTCATATTTTTAACATGAAGATCATCTCAAGAGAAACACCACAACTTTTTTTCACTAATTTTGGACCAATTTTTCTCAAGATATTAATTTTTCAATCTTGTAAACATTTTTCTATAAATTCATTTAAAAAAACAGAAACAAATTTGAAAATACATTACTACAGGCGGTGGTCAATGCCACCCGCCTGTAGAAACATGTTTCTACAGGCGGTGGTCAATACCAACTGCCTGTAGAAATGCTCACCCTATATAAGAAGGTGCGAGAGCCCTAAAAATTTCTAAGTGTCTTGGCGGACCAGTTTTCGAATCCACGCCGTTAGGCTGTCGAAATCTCCCCCCGCCGCCGCCTCCGCCGCATCGCGCCGCCTCACCATCGTCGTCGCGTCGGTGAGTTCTTTGTGCATCCTCTCTCCTCTTCTCTCTCTCTACGCATTGTGTTGGTGGTGGGATGCGGTTAGTATGGTGGCGGAGCCAGCAGCGGTTGCGGTGGTGGAGGTGACAGAGGTGGCGGGCGCGGTAGCCGGTGGCCGGTGGTGGAGGTGACTGAAGTGGACGGGGCGGAGGTGGCAGAGGAGACGGAGGAGACGAGGCGGCGGACGCGGGGGGCGACGGAGGTGACGGTGGTGGAGGTGGCGGTGGCAGGCCGAGCAGTTGGGCCAGCCTACGACCTAGTGGGCCAGCCCAATTACTTGATGGCCTTTTTTGCTTTGTTTGATATATATATATATATATATATATATATATATATATATATATATATATATATATATATATATATATATATATGATGTAATTATTGTTTCTTTATAAATATATATGTGTTTGATGTAATTATTATTTTTTTATGAATATATATGTATGATGTAATTATTATTTCTTTATCAATATATGTGTTTGATGTAATTATTATTTCTTTTATCAATATATGTGTATGATGTAATTATTATTTCTTTATAAATATATATGTGTTTGATGTAATTATTATTTCTTTATGAATATATATGTATGATGTAATTATTATTTCTTTATACATATATATGTATGATGTAATTATTATTTCTTTATAAATATATATGTATGATGTAATTATTATTTCTTTATAAATATATATGTATGATGTAATTGTTATTTCTTTATAAATACAAACTCTACTAAGTAGGGTTTAGAGTCCTTATGATATCATTATATATTTATATGTCAGATTTTTATGATGAATTCTCCGCGCAAGGACCAAGCACAAGGGTCCGAACACACGGAACACGCCCCAGGGTCCAACCCCACGGAGCAAGCACAAGGGACCCACCAAATGCGCCAAGCTCTGGGGTCGTCCCACCCCACGGAGCAAGTAGAAGGGACCCACGAAACGGGCCAAGCATCAGGGGCCACCACGCCTTCATACGAAAGCGTTAGCGATGACATGGAGCCTCCCGAAGTAAGGAAGACTCGTCGTGAATTGGCACGTGACCCTGATTATAATCCACACGATGATGAGGTAAATTACACATCCATGATTTTCATGTTTGTATCTATATGTACCAATCGATAATTTATTGTGTGTACCTTTTTCATGAATAGGAGGTGTTGTCTCAGTTCAAAGAGATTGTAGCTCAAGAAGAAGTGGCACACGAAGACGCACCGAGCCCGACCGAGCGACCACTGAGAGTTCAAGGAAAAGAAAGCAGAGTGACCGAAAACGAGGTGACAGAGGACTGAACAAGTGGCCAGATGATACATATAGAATCTCAGAAGTGAGCCCGAAAGGATAGCCCCTAGCTCTTGAGGAAGCCCTACCTAAGTTTCGGAACGCCTTTGGTTTCTTAGTTAGGGACAATCTTGACATCACATGTCGACAGTGGAAAGATGTGTCAGATGCTGACAAGAAAAAAATTTGGGATAAGCTGGTGACCAGGTTCGTTTTTCCTCGGGGCTCAGACAAACTTGTGAAGGAATATGCCATGAAGCAGTGGGCGATCATGTTCTGAAACTGGAGGTCCGAGATGAATACCAAGTGGACAAAGAAAGGGTTGGACCCAACAAAAAGGTACAAGATTACGGCCGGGCAGTGGGCGGTTTTTCTAGAGCAAAGGAGAGAGCCAGAGTTCGTAGCTCAGAGTGAAGCCAATACTGAGCTCACAAAGAAGAACAAGTACCACCACCACCTAGGCACAAGTGGTTACCAACGCCAGGTTCCCAAGTGGAGGCAAGAAGAGGCTGCCAAGAAAGCGGTAGGGTTGCCGACGCTGTCTGAGCAACTTGGAGAAAGTACAGCAAATTGGATTCGTGCTCAGAAACTGAGAGAAACCGAAATCGGTGTGTCCTTTGATGACCCAATGCTCGATGAAGCAGCAAAGAGCATATTTGCGGTGGCAGCTAAGCAGCACAAATGATTATTTAAGCCACGAAGAGAGAGGGACATCCTTACTGCTGGCCTAGGTAACCCCGAGCACCCTGGTCGTGTTCGAGGCATCTCATCGAAAGAAGGATGGAAAAAAGGATTCGGACCAGAGTGGGAGGGTGAGTACAAGAAACGTGATCGATACAAGGAAGAAATGGAAAGTTATTTTAAGGAGGAGGCAAAGAAAGACTTCCAAGAGATGATGTCCAAAATTCTATCTGATCCTCCTCCAGAGTTGATGCAGCGTTTGGCAAGTGCGATGTCTGCTCAACAGATGAGCACTCAGGCTCCCCAGATGCAGCTAATCCCAACAACACAACCGTTGGTGACACAGTGTACCACAACCATTCCAAGCAGTGTCGCGTCAACGGCAAACAAGGTTCACTATCCAGTTGATGACGTTGATAGGCCGGTGGCTTGCTCCCTAGTCATAAGATATGGTATTAACAATCATCGTACAAGGAAAGTAGCCGTAGGCCTTGCGATCCCAGGACGCAAGTACCATGAGAGCGACATTCCAGAAAACTACTGCAAGGTAGAAGTGTCGACGGTCATCCAAGGATACGAGGATGACATGCCAGACATCCCCAGTCCCGAGGGCATTGAGAAACTCGGATAGGCTATCAAGAACTTCATCCTTTGGACTCGACGAGACGTCCAGTTGAGTGAGCCACCACCATCCTCTCAAGCCCCGCCACTCACTCAGGACTCGTCAGCACCTGTCGATCCTCCTCCTAACCCACCATCGTCACCGATCGTGGCTCCTATTGACCCTCCCCCCAACATCTCCGCAGCCATTCAATTCTCCACCTTCACCACCCAAAGATCCTGAACAAACACAGGAGGCACCAAGCGGTCAAAGAAGAAATTTCCAGTACCCAAATTAGTTTCTCCCTTCGAGCCAAAGAAAATAACTGCCGGCATGGCCAAATTTTTGTCAGAAATTACACTAAGCCGCACTACATGTACCCTTGACTTGGCTGAGCATGATAAGTTTGCAAAAAAGCCTAAGGTAATTACCGTAAGTATCAGGAAGCCAACAATGGACGATTACAAAAATGTCCCTGATAACTACGTGCTTGGAAGGCCTCTACTCAAGTGGGATACACTCAATAAGATCCCAGCTGGTGTTAAAAGGCTGCATGACTGGTACATGAGAGCATCCTCTGTTGGCATCGACACCATCAATGTGTCTATACCACCAGCTACATTTGTTAGTGGTAGACAAACGGCTGTTATTACCTTCGAGGACATGTGGTTGATGATGAACCTCCAAAGACTCGATGTACAGCTCATAACAGTGTTTGCATTGTAAGTGTCACTCATACCAACACATGCATGTGTTATTATTAGTGAGTTGTATCAATTTTCAATATCTTACATGTACGTGCGCCTTGCAGAATGCAATATGATCAGCAGGAGATGCGTTATGGTATAAATCTTAATTCTAATGCCAGTCAAAGGGTTAGGTATTTGAACCCAATGAAAATATGTGAGGAGCAACACACATTCAGAATCGGGGATGGTCACGAAGACTTATAGGTTTACAAGGTGAAGAACTGGAGAAGAAAATAGTGGACTGTACGAAGGAGTTTGAAGCCAGATACGCCTTGTACCTAGGACACGCAGTGCTTCAGTTTCAACACTGGAAATCCATAATGGCCCCCTACAACTTTGAGTTAGTGTGAGTTTGCATATATCAAATTAATTATTTTAGTACACACATACATCACAAATTTGATTCGTGCAGGGACCACTGGATCTGCTTCATGATTTTTCCTAGGTCTGGAAAGGTGTTGGTATGTGACTCCGCAGATTACTCGACTACAAGCTATGAAACATTCATGAGGCACTTAGAGCTGTAAGTCGAGATTTTGCATGTGTACTTTAATCGATGAGATGTTGAGAATAACAAGGTGATTCTATTCGAGATTATAGGGCATATAGGTATTACAAGATTAAAGGTGAAAAGTGCGAGTCATCAACACAAGGGCAGCCATTGAAAATACATCATAACTGGCCGGTACATATGAAAATTTATGAATACATATCATACATGTACAATACATAGGATGATGTTGCAAGTAAATAACCACTTTCCCGTTATATAGTGCCACAAGCAACCACCCGGATCGGTCCACTGTGGATTCTACATGTGCAAGTTCACGAGAGAACAGACGATATATCAAAAATCCTTCTAAGGTAATATAAGTAATAGTGATGTATATTTTTCTGACATTAAATTTGCAAATGTATTATCAAGTGTAAATATATGATGTTTATAAACCTCCTTTCCAGAAATTTGATGTAAAAAAGGCTAAGCACATGACCGAACGTGCTTTATACAACGTAGTTGAGGACCTGTGCTCATTCATCTTGAAAGAAGTCATTCCATGCGATGGGAAATATCATGATGCTACCAGCGTCTTAGCACGCTCAGAGTATAGAATGCTCACAGATATTAGTAGGCTTCAACTTTGTCGAGACAGTTATTAGACAATGGGTGAAAACTTTGATGTATATAATGTGTGATGTATAGATACTCTTGTAACTTTATGTTTGTGAGCATGAAACTTTGATGTATATAAATGTATGTATGAAATATTTAAATTATATGTTGCTATATTTGAACACCATCCAATAAGGTTTAGTAGTTCCAATATCAATGTATATGTATATATTTAATAATATAAAAATATCTAACATCACAAGCGATTGCTTTTGAACCGTATGTGGAAATCCATTTCCACAGACGGCTCACTTAGTGAACCGCATGTGTAAATAATCCGCCTGTGTAAATGGATCATTTACACATGCGGTTCACTAAGTGAGCCGCCTGTGAAAATAGATTTCTACATGCGGTTCAAAAGCAATCACCTGTGCTGTGGTCTCATTTCTACTGGTATCCAGCGCAGATGGTGTTGGAAAACACCAGTGAAAATGGGTATAGACCCCGCATGTATAGTATATTTCTGTACCGGTGCAGGCCATCAGGGCCGATCTATGGATCACAGCGGGCTTCCGACAGCTCACGGGGTTGCTGCCGCTTGTACTAGCGAGGACGTCGCAAAGTGTCAATGTAAATTAGGCCTTCGTGAACCATATTTTGTGTTCGTGTGTTTGCTAGTTCTTCCCCCTCTGGTAATCTATGGATTACCTGGGATTGATGTAACTAACCGTATTTCTACTTATACTTAATGAAACACGTGTTGCAAGGGCACGTTTGCGGAAAAAAATCCTATCCAAACCAAATGACTATCCGAATGCCAAAAAAAAAATATCCCGCTCTAGATAGCATGACCACCGAGCCGGAATCCGGATGAGCAAGAACGAGCTGGCAATTCAGAGGAGACGGGCCCGAGACGACGCCACGCGGGCTGGGCCGCGGAGTACATGGGCCGGCGCGCGCTTTGATGTCCGCTGGAGTCTGGACCTGTTCGAAAGCTGTAGGCTGTGGGAGTGAGGGCCCTCGGGACAACCGTGGGCTGCCGGCCTCGCCTGTGTACAACTAGGTAAGCTGGCCGTTGACGTCGGTCGTGGCGTCCATTAAATGCAAACGGCGGTTGGCGCGGCGCAAGACTATCTTTGAAACGGACGTCGTCGTCCTCGTCTGCCACTGTAAAAGACGACAGGCAGCGTCGTCGTCGCCCTTGTTTAGATGCCCGAGTCGGGCCGCCGATTCGGCGCTTTCCTGTCGGAACACTGTAGCAACTTTTGTTTTTTAGTGTAAAAAATTGTCTAAAAATTGATTAATTAGATTCAAAATGTTCGTCTCACAAAGTACAACAAAACTGTGGAATTAATTTATGATTTTATCTACATTTAGTACTCCATACATTTACCGACATTTTAATGTGATGGGAATCTCCTTTTTGCATAGTGCAATTTTGGGTTGAATTCGAAAACTAAACAAGGCCGTCGTCGCAGTCGCACGCAGAGTTGGCGGCTTTGACAGCCGACGACCCGTAGGTACGTACCTGCAGTAGCTAGCCTTGGCTGGAAGCATGCGGTTTTATTCGATAACGAAAAGGATTTATTAGAATTTCTAGAAAAAGAAAAATATACGTGGATGTGATGAAACAAGCTTCCATCCTGTTCGCTTTATAAGCCGTACTTTTTCAGCCGATAAACAGTGTTTTTCTCTCATAATAAATCAGCGAATAATATTTTCAACCATGGCTTTTCAGCCAAACGAAGGCTGTCTAGTCTCTACTCAACACCATACATATGGATTGTAACCAAGATCCATTTGAATTGTCCTGAAGGTTTTTCTCACCATTTGAATTTCCTATCACTCTGTGCTCTCGATTATACATTTGAATTCCATTCAATTTCGCTGCAACGAAAACGAACTTGCTGAAAATTAACAAGAAGATGGAAGAAGAACCGTACAGGCACAGCTCCAAACAAGATACCTCTGTTTGAAAGGAGTATCCATGATCTATTGATCTAAGGGCCTGTTTGGTCAGAGGTGTTAAAGTTTAACAAACACTGTAGCACTTTCGTCTTATTTGACAAAAAGTTTTCAATTTTAGACTAATTAGGCTTAATAGATTCGTTTCGTAAATTACTCCTAATCTGTACCGATATGCATGCAATTAGTCTACATTTAGTACTCCATGTATTTACCGTCACATTGATGTAATGAGAGTTAAACTGAATAATTCAGAAACCAAACAGGGCCTAGCTGCTATGCATGTACAAGGAAGAGGGGAAATTAAAAACCAATAAAAACAATCTGTCAAGACTCGAGAGCCTAATAATTCCGCCGCTCTCCTCGATCTACACTCCGACTCCGGTGCTGCTACTGCAATGCATTGCCCAACCTACGCTACGAGTACGACGACGTACGTACGCGAGATGGTCGTCACAGGCTCACAGCGACACGCTCTCTGATCCATCCATCGTCAGTCGTCACCCACGCCGGCCGCCTCACGAGTTCACGACGAGCCGGCAACCTCAGCAGCAGGACAGCCGGCGGCTGCTCCCTTGGCCGCCGCCTGCGGCGGCGAAGGCGGCGGCGCGCGGCAGACCGGGCACGTCGGCCGGCGACGTAGCCACTGGTCGACGCACCCGCGGTGGAACGCGTGCCGGCAGCCGGGCAGCCGCCGGAGCTCGTCGCCGTCCGCGTAGTCCGCCAGGCACACCGCGCACCGCGCCGCGTCAGACCCGGACGCACCCGCCGGCTTCCCGTCGCCGTCGCGCGGCGCCTCCTCCTCGTCCTTCTCCGACGACGAAGAGTACAGCAGCGTCGGGTACGCGGCAAGCGCGGCCTCGTCGAGCCCGGCCGCCGCGCCGTGGCCGAGCTCCACGTCGTCGCCCGCCGCGTCGCTCCGCTGGGACGGCGACGGCGCGCGCCGGCCGTGCCTGCGCCGCTTGGAGCACAGGAACGTGGCGGCCGAGAACACGAGCAGCGCGGCCACGGAGGCGCCGATCAGCACGGTGTCCCTGGTCATGGCCGCCGCTGCGTGCACGCCTTGCGTCTCTCTGTCACATCTGTCTCTTATACGCATACACCGCCCCCGCGCGCGCCAAAGCCTCTCTGCACCGCTGTTAAAACGCGCTAATGACCGGGCCACACATGTGTGGCCTAATAATTAATTAACTTTAACTACGGCTGCTAATCGCCTAATCCTCTTTACCGCTGCTTTGTTCGTTGCTTCCCGCAGGAGCTATTCCTGAGACCGACCGCCGCCTGACACCTCACCCAAAATTCGACTCTTTTCAACCGCTTGAATTCGCCTAGGATTTATCAGTGTGTTTGAGGCATATTCGTGTCAAGTTACGAGTGCAGAAACGGCAGCTAAAAAGGCTGCCTCTTTGCTTTGCCTACTAGGTTATTTATGTATATAATATATATAATGATGCAAGAACTGGGTGCTTAGGCTGGCGATTAAGGAAGTAAAGCGCGGATGCACTAGATTACGCAGGGAATGAGATCGCTGTAGCTTGATCTGACAGGAATGAATATCCCCTGATTCGACCATATTTTATTCGCTCGAGTTTGTTGAGAATTTGATTTGACAAGTTGGTCTCCTTATCGTCAGTCAGCAAAACAAATAAAGCGATGTTGTTCAAATTCCGTCACCCAGAAGAGACACACGGGTTTGACTCACGTGGGCGGCGCACTTTTTGTTCGAAGTTTGAAGACTATAAATTGGCAAATTTCATAGGAAATACAGTAGTACGTAGATCAAATTTCATTTGGTTTGAAAACAAAATTTTCTCCCAAGCGTAAGGTGCAGATTGTTGCTTGTGCAGATAGAGTGAACGGAGAGATCAGTTTGCTTGTGCGAACTGGCAAATGATGTCTGAACATACGAGAAACCCGTCCAAATAAATACGATAAAAATTTGAAGTGTACTCCTACGTATGAACGTGTGATACTGTGATGGACCCGGTACAATACCTGGGGTTGCAGCACTGACAAATTATCGGATTTTTGAAATTGACTCAGCATTGGACCCACCGGCCGCACGAGCAAATCTCAAATTTTTATTCTAGGAACTTGACCATTTCTTGTGTGTTTCCACGAGCGTGCATTGATCATGTTCCAGTCACCTGGATCTCTTTTGAAAAGGAACAAACATTTTGTATACGCGAGGTTGTAGTGTGAACAAAGCCTGAATCAGTTTTTTCGTAATGAACGTGGTTGGCAGATTCAGCTGATGCTTCTGATGTGTCGTGATGTGACGTGTTTGGACTTTGGAGCTCAATCATCTTAGGTGATTGAAGCGAAAAATCTGAAAGATTATGCAAGTCATCGTTGTTGCCCAGGATTTTGTTACAGTTCTTAACTGATACAACTTGCTGCCTAGGAATCTTTTTTGAAGAAATCCCCTGACGGGAATGTGACATGTATGTGACAGGATGGGCACATATGATACTTGCTATCGCTAACAGCAAATTGATGTATGATGACGCCTCCAGATATGATATTTACCATTGCTAACAACAATTTGACGTATGATGACGCCTCCAGATATGATATTTGCAATTGCTAACGGCGATTTGATGTATGATGACGCCCCCAGAGATTGCACAGGTACAAGTCATCATGTTACTTAAAACCAACCACATCAACACATTTGTTATGTTCCTGCAGATGCTGTTGTTGTTTCTGTTTCTATTTGCTAAGAAACTCCAGTCAGATCTCAGTCGTTCAGCAAGACACAATTCACCAGTTCAAGCACACTGAGGGCACTAATGACATCTTTTTTTTTTGCTTCTCAAAAACAGCAGGAACACTGCTATATCATATAAGAAGGGCAAGCCCAAGTCTTATGAGGGTTTATTGCCGGTAATTTAAACCACTCACACTTAAACTTCCGATACCAAATCACTGAAGGAGGCACCAAGCCAACTCCACACGCCAACCGCAACAACTGTAACTCCCTGGGGTGGGAGCATTCCAAACCAGCTTGCAGGGATCAAGGCTATGCACTCTTGCAGCTTAACTTAAACATTTATTACTTAAAGATATAAAAAAATCAAAATTACAAGCAGGAACAGCGAACGCTATGTATGCAGTACATCTAAGACCAGAAACTTCAAGGTGATTCATGCTACGCCATAACGTTTTCCCTTACAAGAAAAATATCTGAAATGTCCCTATGTAGCTAGGATGCTGATGCTAATCCTCTGAACATGGGCACTCTCTAGGAAAACATAACTGCAAAGCTGGGCTTCCTTTATGCAAAACGTAGGCAATATCTAGAGCAGTCACAGAAAAATCAGCTCTTGTTTTCAGTAGTTTCTGCTGAAGTAGAGGATGTTGTCGACGCTGTGAGGTCCCTGGCGCATTGTGACACGTATGGCTTCAGCTGCAACCATTCACACATGACATCTCATTCATGAGAAAATGCAGGCAAAAATTGAAACTCAAACTCATCTTAGCCACATAACAGGTTATAGGTGATAATTGTCCATCTTCAGGCCCTCCCTTTCCCAGTCCTAAACTCAACTTTTCTACGGTAAAAGTTTCATAATATCAACTCAAAATTTGTTTAATAATTATTCTGTGTTGGGTTTGGCATTTACAACAACTTCTTTACTATCACAGGTTTGCATTTTTTAACTTAAATCGGGCCACTGGTGCTCAAGATCCAGGTGCTGAAAGTAAAGTAAACTGAATGTCTTCCAATTTCGTCCAGCAAACTAAATTGTGGAGTGAAGAAGATAATTTTGGTACCTGATATTTAATTAACTTAACATGCTATATTAAGTCTGTAAAGTGTGAACCAGAAAAAGGCCAATTACCTTGAAATCAGTCAAGTCAGGAACCACAAATCTTGGCAACTTTTCATCAACAATCACATATCCACCTGCAAAAGAAGGTAAACTTTTAAGATAAAAAAAGGTAATGAAAGTAAAATTACTCACGCCAATGAGAAAGGATTGGATGGCACTGAAATTATTCTACTACAGTTTTTTGATAATTATAGTATGAAAGTGGTGAATGAAGATACTGACTCAACGAAGTAACATCAAGAATCCGGTGGAAAGAATGACTTCTTACAGGATCTCTAGAGCTACATTGTGGTGGTTACAAACTACCTAAGGCTGAAACAAGAAAAGGTACTAATAACATCTATACAACCATACGCCACATATGCTGATCTACATATCAAAGGACAGGAGACAGGAGAGACAGCTAACCACGTGTAGGCGGATGAAGAACGAACTTGTTAAACATGATGTAACTACAAACACTGGAGGAGGTTTTGCTAATTTCCTCTACCATCACTAGTTCAGTAGTTCGTATGGCTTAAAACAATGCTAAGTTTCAACTGACGCCGTTAGGTTGTTTCAGCGGATGTCCTTGTACGTCAAGCTACACTGATCGCATAATTTCACTCCTGTGAATTCTCATTCCAACATTTCAACGATCACCTATCTTGCAGGTGAAGCTAGACCTAGATCACTGGATGGCAAAATACTACCTTTGCGGGTGTGGAACCCGGTGGGCTTGCAGTTCTTGCCCTTGTAGTAATCCCGCGGCGCCCGCTTGGAGGAGAGGATGTCGAGCGAGGACAGCCGCTTCCGCCGCATCGCCCGCCCCAGCGAGCCCAGCGTCAGCCCCAGAGGCATCCTTCCAACACCGCGGCGAACGAACGAAGTTCCTGCACAGCCCAGGGGAGAAAGGATGAGCGCGTCTCGGCGGAGATCGGCGACGGCGGCGCGAGGAGGAAGTTGAGGGGAACGTACCGGACGGCGAAGGGGATAGGAGGCGGCGGCGGGCGGCGGCGCTGCTGGAGTGCTGGGTAGGGTTTGCCAGGGAGTCACCGCATCGGACAGCCCGCAAGGCCCAATGCAGCCCACCACGGGGATGCTGAGATGATTCTTTCTTTCTTTTTTCCTTCTTTTTTTTCTACTTATAATGTTGAATGAATCCATTTTTGGTTAGGCCATTTATATGCAGTAAGTAATCATAAACATTTGATTAGAAGATGAAAACTAATACAACAGTTTGGTTTATGTACAATATTATATATGGAAGAGTATCTGGGTAAATGGCTTACAAATGCCGGCACCAAATTGCGGTGTTGAAATATTTCAATCGTTCATTTAAATTTTGAAAATGATTTAAAACATGTTCTTGGATTTTTTTATTTGGCTGATTCTCTAACGCATGAGCAAGTAAATCCCATATTTTTTTAAAAAAATCCCGTATTGTTTTCACATGAAGCTTGCTTCAGTTTTCTTGATAGACATTTGGTCGTTTGCTCCCTCTTTTATTAAGAAAAAGAAAAACCAACTAGCGTACATTGACCATGTTCTAATTATCAGTAACCCGGAAAAGGATTTATCAATTGTTTATGCAGGATTGTAGTGTAATTTGTGTGAACAACATTGTATTTGATTGGCAGGTGCAGCTAAAAAATGTATGCAACTCAAGAACTATTGCCTCATTGTTCAGGATTCTAGTTGCTATCAGAAGCAACTTGTCTGGCAATCAGAATTCAGAAGCACATTCAGTCACTGGAATGATTTAGTGGGAGACATCCATCTATCTGCCATAGATACTAAAGAGAACAGTACAGACGCACTCATCATATACAATGAGCATCTCAAGAGTTTGCCAAAATTCACTTGGCAAATATCGTGATTTGGCAACTCGCTAAAATATATGGCAAATGAAAAAATAGACTCTCTCTAAGAGTTTGCCATTTAGACTTGGTAAAATAGAAGAGACCCGCTAAGCGAACGAAGAGCCCCGCTTAAATTTGCACGTGAAGCCGGATGCGCGCTCGCGCTCAGCACGCAAATATGCGCGTGGAGGGGGAAGATTTGCCAAGTTGCTAAAATTTACCAAGTTGGATGCCAAACTGTTGGAGTACAATTTTTTCTGTTTTGCCAAAAATAGATGAATGCTAAGTTGATTTGGCAAACTCTTGGAGATGCTCAACAATAAGATCTCTGATGTATTCTACTTCTACCGAACCAACACATATATACCCACACAAACAAAACTAATTCATAACAGCTAACTTTATTTTTTGACATGTTTGCAGTATATATGTTTCTGTCGCTGAGAGACTGTTTTATCTCCTCAGTCGTTCAGCACGACATCCTTGAAAGTCTCAAGTTCTTTGATGGCAGTCCTGATATGCATTCTTGCTCTGGAGGATTCCTGGGAGCATTGCAAACCGACTCGAAAGATGGACACCATGCATTTGTGAAGCTTTTCAGCGTCGATATCTTCACAAGAAATGTCCCCTCTGCTCAAATATCCGTTGTCCAGAGGCAGTAGAACAGGGTCGACTATCTCCATTATCTTGTCCGGGTAGCAGGCTGCAACATAGCTCAGGAGATTTTGGCCTCCCTGGAATGAGACATCTGTTGGCCGCTTTCCAGTGAACATCTCAAGCAAGAGGACACCGTAGCTGTACAGATCGCCTTGGATGGAAACATTGCCATCTATTCCGTACTCTGCAGGTTATAAGCAGATCATGAGACAGTGTAAGAACCTTAATTTGGTTAGAAATATCTTAGTAAAAAGCACAAATTAAGCAGTGAATTGTAACCTGGAGGGATGTATCCAATGGTGCCCTTGATTCTGATCGAAGTGCTGCTTTCTTCTGTTGAGTTGTTCACCATCTTACGAACGAATCGTGCCAGCCCAAAGTCCGCCACATGTGCAACCATGTCATTATCAAGAAGAACATTACTTGGTTTCAGATCACAGTGGACAATGGGAACCTGGCCATGGTGATGCAGGTAGTCAAGAGCCCCAGCGACATCGAGCGCGATGTTTACCCTCTGAGACATGGTCAATCTCCTCCTCGGTAACACATCTTGTGTTTCATGCCTACAGTGTAGCCACTTATCAAGGTCCCCATTTGGCATGAACTCGTAGACCAACGCTTTGAAATCGTTTCCCTGGTGATCAACACTGGAGCAAGCAGTGATGACCTTAACAAGATTCTGATGGCGAATGCTTCTCAAGGCACGGCATTCAGCCAAGAAACTATGCTCAGCTCCATGTTGCTGAAGATCAATGACCTTGATTGCAACTTGCCGTGCACCTGGGCTCAGAATTCCTCTGTAAACTGACCCAAAGCTTCCCATGCCTATGAGATTGCTTGGGGAGAACTGATTAGTTGCCTTTTGTATCTCCTCGAATGAGACTTGCCAATGTTGATCCTCTGCTAAAGGGAGATTAGGGACCCTTTTCCGCTGCCTCATGATGAATAAGAGAAGACCACATGCAAGAAGAAGAAACAAAGATACAGAACCAACAACAATGCCTATAAGCACTGCTCTCCTTGGTCTCCTCTTCTCAACAACAGATTCTTTGACGGGACATTGGGGAAGCTGTAAACTTGGAATGCCCCCACAGACCTTGTTACCAGCTACGGAGAATGCACTTGCATTACTGAAGACGCCGGTTACTGGAACAGAACCTTCAAAGCTGTTATAGGACAAATTCAGGTAGTCCAGGCTTGGCCAGTCAGCAAAGAATTTTGGAACAGGACCAGATAAATTGTTTCTTGCAATGTTCAGTTCTTGTATTGCTTGCAATCCACTCAAGGACTGTGGGATGGTACCTTGAAGAAGATTATCATTCAGTTGAAGCTGTACTAGCTCGACGCATTTGCCTAAAGTTGCAGGAATATCTCCAGATAGTTGATTTACTGACAGATCCAATAATACCAGGTTCGTCAATTTTCCTACCTCTGATGGGATCTGACCAGTGAGGAAGTTGTATGAAAGACCAAGATAGCTGGTTAAAGAGGAGAGACTAATGACTTCCACCGGTATCGAGCCAGTAAGCTGGTTAAATGACAAGACTAAACTAGCAATGTTCTGCAAGTTCCCCAAGCTTGTGGGTATGGATCCCTGCAAGTTGTTCTTGAATAGGTAAAGTATGGAAAGGTTTGTCAGGTTCCCTACTGTAGGAGGAATTTCCCCAGAAATGTTGTTTTCGGACAAGTCTAAAGCTCCTAAGTTGTAAAGCTCCCCAATTGATGGCGGCATGCTGCCCGTTAGGAAGTTACCCCTGAGAGTAAGTATGGTGAGATTCGAAAGTTTCCAGATATCTGAAGGAATTGCTCCATGGAATTTGTTGTTGGCTAGATGAAGCTTTTGCATTGTGTTGGAGAGATTGACGATGGAAGGCGGGAACACACCTTGGAAGCTGTTAGAATCAAGAGACAGGTAAAAAAGCTTACTACAGTTGGACAACGAGGCAATCAACTCCCAATCACTTCCCCATTTATCCTCCAGTTGGTTGTCTCCCACTGTTAACACCTCAAGATCCTTCAGGTTGCCTACTTCCAGTGGCACGGTCCCTTCAATCTCATTGTTATCAAGCTGTATATACCTGAGCAGTGATGCATTCCCTATGGATCGGGGAATTCGACCACTCAGCTGGCAGTCATTGAGGATCAGATTTTGGAGGTTTGGGAGAGTGGCACCAATATCAAACGGGAGAACACCTGAAAGAGCACTATTGCCGGATAATTCAAACGTAGCGACTGATGAGATGTTAAACAGGTTTGTTGGGATTGCGCCACTGAGATGGTTGTAAGCTAAATCAAGAGACTTGAGCTTTGTCAACCGTCCCAAGGAGTCTGGTATTTGGCCACTAAGTCCATTAGTGTCAGCAAACAAATCGACAAGCGATGAAAGATTACCAAGAGATGCCGGAACGCCTCCTGATAAATTGTTCAAGTACAGCCCCAGGTATGTGAGCTTCGAGAGCGAACCAAGTGACGGCGGGATTGCACCGGAGAGCTGGTTCGAGCCAACGTCCAAGACCTCCAGCTCCTGCAGATTGCTCAGGTTGGCCGGGATCTCGCCCACAAGGCTGTTGTACTCCAGCTGCAGGATCAGGAGCTTGGAGGCACTGGCAAGGGATCCTGGGATCACACCCTGCAAGGAGTTGTGCCGGAGGTCCAGGTACGAGAGCCGAGGCAAGAAGCCAAGCTCCCATGGGATGTTGCCGGACAAGAAGTTGTGCGAGAGGTTGAGCATGCTGAGGAACGTCAGGTTGGCGAGGAACGGGGAAATGGCACCGGTCAGGTTGGAGGACCGCAGCTCCAGCGAGGTGACGCGGCCAGGGTGCCGGCGGGAGTGGCACCCCACGCCTCTCCAGCTGCAAACGCCAGCGGTCACGTTGGCAGCAGCGCTCCTGTTGACATTGCCGGCCGTCCATGAGGTGAGCACCCCGTGAGGATCGCCGGTAATTAGGGCCCTGAAGGAGAGCAGAGCCAGCTGGTCGTCGGTGGCGATCGGCGCCGCCGCTGATGGAGGAGAGGTGGTAGCAGCATGTGCGGGGGTATGGCTAGTGTTCAGCAAGGAAGCAGCAAGGAGTAACACGCACATGGATTTGGTGGCCTGATAGGAGAGACACGCTCCAGCTCTTGCTACCTCCATTCTTGTGTGCGGTTCAGCCATGTTTGATCTTGATCATACATGTATATCCTTGTTCCTTGAAATTCAACCACCAGAGCTCAAAATATCTTGTGTTGTTGTATCCTGCTATTGCTATATTATATATGCACATAACTAGAGCTGCACGTACTGTGAGAGTCGTGTGAGTTCATTCATTCAATCCATGTCTCGCCAGCAGGTTTGCGGTCGGTTGAGTTCAACGCCCAACTGCAAGGCATGGCTGCGTCAGAGGCCGTCATCACTGACCTGGAGCTCACTCACATGGACTAGGTCGAGTCTCCTGCCATCCTCAAATATATGCACATGAAAGAGTAAAATGAACACACTGTCGATTTGCTGGCGGATCATATCGGAATCTAGTATCAATTGGTAAAACCAGGACAGAAATTAAAAAAAAATGTTGCTGCAGTAAGGAAGATGAACTGAGGTTGAGGAAAAATGACAGGCATGATTATAGTAAAATGGTAACTAGTGGATCCTTGAGTAAATTCTAAATCGAACTAATGAACTGACTGGCAGCATACCTGTCGCGTCGGCGCCTGCGCCACTGCCGAGAGCTCCGGGAAGGGAGGCTGTTGGTCACCGGCGGCCAGCCGGCCACCTCCACGGCATGGAAGCTCGAGGGAGCACGTCGATGAGGAGGGAGAGCAGAGCAGTGGAGATCCGCCGACTCCAGAGTCCAGACAAAACAAAGATGAGGCTTTCAGTTTCATCACGTCAGTTATCAGGCGCACGCCACGTGGCCGCCTACCACTACCAAGGCAGCCTACCCGGTCCTCTTCACACTTTTTTTGACACTAGAAATGCGGATGCAGATGTCCAGCTCCCGAACAAAAACGCCAATGAAAATGTGCCCCTCCCTGTTAAGAAAGCATTTACTCTTCTGGGCTCAACTATATTACAGTACTATAGCAGAGTACAAGTCAACATTTTAACACAAGGTCCACTCTCAAACTGAGCAGAATAGTTGTCCATCCACTGTGCTTAATCAAATCATGAAATGGTTCCTTTCACTCTTTCAAAATGAAACAATTTTCCGGTGCTATACTACTCTGTGGTCATGCTTCGTTCATCAGACAAGCCTCTTGAGGCAAGCCATGAAGCCAGCAAAAACCATGTTATTGTATTGTACAACAATTTTAGCAGTAACATGCTGGTGTACATGCAGCTACTCATAAACATCCCTTACAACAGCAAGCTCTCTGATAACATCTCTGGTGAGCATCCTTACTCTCCCCGATTCCTCGGTGCATCGCAGCGCGACTCGGAAAACCGACACAAGAAACTCTTCCAGGTTCTCTTCATCCAGGTCCTTCTCTTCACGCTGCAACAGAGCTTGATCAGCGATAGACATTACTCTCGCAGGATAAGCCGCTGCGACATAGCTGCGGATGCTTTGGCCTCCCTGAAACAAGGGATCTGTTGGACGCTTTGCAGTGAACATCTCGAGCAGGAGAATCCCATAGCTGTAGACATCACCTTCCACTGAAATTCCGCCACCCATTCCATACTCTGGAAAATTTTAAGGGCAAAGTTATCGAATGCAATAATGCCACTGTTATTTAGGTTTTCCATTCTGTAAGTGACAACAAAAAACTATCAAACTAGTATAGTGTGCTATGTACCTGGAGGAATGTATCCAATGGTGCCTTTGATTCCAGCAGTGTTAGTTGTGCGTTGGAACGAGTCACTGTTTGCTCCCTGAACAAACCGTGACAGCCCAAAGTCCCCTACATGGGCAACCATGTCGTGGTCAAGAAGGACATTGCTTGGCTTCAGATCACAGTGGACAATTGGTACTTGTCCATGGTTGTGAAGATAGTCAAGAGCCTCAGCAACATCGAGTGCAATGCTCACTCTTTCATCCATGGTTAGCACACGAGTGGAACTCTCACCTTCCCCGATGGATGGATGAAGCCATTTGTCCAGATCTCTGTTAGGCATGAACTCGTACACCAAAGCTTTAAAATCATGCCCGCTGTGATCCATAGTCGAACAGGCTGTGATGACCTTTACAAGATTGCGGTGTCGGATACTTCTCAGCACCTCGCATTCAGCCAGGAAACTCTGCTCAGCGCCATGCTGTAGGAGGTTCAGTACTTTTACTGCGACTTCCTGCTCTTCATTGCCTAGTGTTCCTCTGTACACTGAGCCAAAGCTTCCAACACCAATGAGGCTAGCT
Source organism: Saccharum hybrid cultivar R570 (assembly GCA_038087645.1). Lineage (NCBI taxonomy): Eukaryota > Viridiplantae > Streptophyta > Magnoliopsida > Poales > Poaceae > Saccharum > Saccharum hybrid cultivar. The sequence goes on along the minus strand of JAQSUU010000671.1, from coordinate 4,121,024 downwards.
GTAGAGAACCCATGAGTAGCCCTACTCAGTTCAGCATAGGATAATTTCCAGCGTTGGTCCATCAACTTTGGAACAGGAGATGTCTCATTACTCTGCACAAGCTGCTCATTCAGCCGTTTTCGAGCATACATCACAAAAGTGCATGTGACAAGGATTAGGGCCAAGATAGATCCTATGGTAATAGACACGATCAATACAGTTCTTGATTTGTGTAACCTATTACCAGAGTTATCAGTACCACCAGAACATTCTGGCAGCTGCAACTCTGAAACACCACCAAAAACTTTGTTCCCAGCAACAAAGAAGTTCCTTGAATCATTGAACACTCCTCTTGTCGGCACTGGTCCGTCAAACTGGTTGTAGGATAGGTTCAGGTAACGCAAGTACTGCAACATTGATAAGTAATCTGGAATTGAACCAGACAGGTTATTCTGTGACATGTCCAAGTATTGAAGCCCTTTCATTGAGCTGAGTGATTGGGGAATCCTACCAACAAGCTGGTTTCCCTGCAGAAATAAGTACTCCATTGCTTCGCACTGTGAGAGCGCCTGTGGTACCTCTCCAGAGAGCCTATTGTTTGACAAGTCCAGAACCCCAAGGCTGCTCAGTCGACCTACTTCTGAAGGTATTGGACCTGAGAAGATGTTGTGAGACAGGTTGAGGAACAGGGTTAGAGAAGAGAGACTGACAAGCTGTTTTGGTATCATGCCATTGAACTTATTGTAAGACAAGTCCAGGATTGCAATATTTCTCATATTCTCAAAGCTCTCAGGTATGCTTCCTTGCAATTCGTTCTGTGACAGATCCAGGAAAGCAAGCTGGGTAAGGTTTGCAACAAGCATAGGTGGGATCTCACCAGATAACTTGTTGCCAGAGACATCTAGCCCAATCATGTTATGAAGACCACCAATGGTGTCAGGAATGGTGCCAGTCAAGGCATTATCAGCGAGCGCAATAACACGAAGGTTGCTGAATTTACCAATCTCTGTGGGTATTGAACCACTTAACTTGTTTCCATTCATTAAGATTTGTTGTATCCCAATGGTAAGGTTGACAAGAGAAGGGGGAAGCACGCCTTGAAACCTGTTATTGGAAAGGCTCACTGCAAACAGCCTACTGCAATTGCCTAGTGATTGTACCAGAGGCCAGTCCCTGTCCCACTTATCCTCAAGCTGGTTAGACTCCAGGTTCAACACCTCAAGATCCTTCAGCCTGCCAATTTCAGACGGAGCACTACCCTGTAGATTGTTGATGTGAAGCTGGATCAGTCGGAGTCCTGTCATGTTGCCTATTGACATAGGGATGCGCCCTTTGAGCCCACAGTTGTAAAAAGAAAGGAATTGAATTCTTGGTAGGGTGAAACCAATGTCAGCGGGAAGCACACCAGATAGATCATTGTTTCCCAAGTCAAGTACCCTAAGGGATGATATGTTAAACAATGAGACTGGGATTTTGCCACCAAGGCCAGCAGAAGCTAGCCTGAGAAAATTCAGCTTGGTTAGTCTCCCTAGCACGTCTGGTATGTTACCACCCAGATTAAAATTCTCACTGGCGTCAAATGCCAGGAGTGATGAGAGGTTACCCAGCGACGGGGGAATGCCGCCGGTGAGGTTGCTCCGATGAAGCCCAAAGAACTCGAGTTTCGACAGCGACCCAAATGATGGAGGAATACCACCGGACAGGGTATTCACACTGATGTTGAAAACCCTGAGCTCCTTGCAGTTGCTAAGGTTCACTGGGATGTCACCATGAAACCCATTCCGTTGCAACTCTAAATGCGTGAGACGAGCACAATTGGAGAGAGATGTGGGTATCTCACCAGTGAGGGAATTTCCTCCTAGGCTGATGACTTGGAGGCGCCGCAGAATGCCAAGCTCCGAGGGGATGCTGCCAGAGAGGCGGTTGCTAGAGAGGTTGAGTGTGTGGAGGAAGGAGAGGTTGGACAGGCTGGGGCTGATCACACCTGTCAGGTTGGATGACATGAGCTCCAGGGCGGTGACACGACCAGGGTGCCGTCGGGAGCTGCATGAGACACCTTTCCATCGGCAGATGTCCGTGGCATTCATGCTGCCGTTGGTAGGCGTCCATGCAGCAAGCACCCTGCCCGGGTCGCCAGAGATGCCGGCCTTGAATGCAAGCAGTGCTTGCTCATCAGTGGACTGAGATTTGCAAATATGAAGGACCTGAACAACATGGATGAGACAACTGGTTATGAGCAGGTATCTGCAATTGCTAATGCCAAAGAGGCCATGCCTCCTGCTGCTGCCCCACATAGTTGCTCGCTATTCAACTATGTATTTGAGGGCTTTGTGCGACCCCTAGGGTGATATATGAACACAATGTGAAAAATAATCTGAGGAATTCGACTAGAGCTAGGTTACTTGTTCCAAGTTTGCTTATTCCTAGTGTAGCTTTCAGGAGATGTAGAACTGCTGTCATTCAGAGAGTTAACACGGCAAGCCAAAGACAATGATGTTTTGCTCAGGTCCTTCTCAACTGCTCACCTAGATTTCCACTTTCGAAGTAATTGCATATCCTTGATAGAAGTAGCTATCAGCAGATGCAACCTAATTAAGACATTGATATATAATAAACTATACAATAATTTGTTATTTGCGCTCTCTCATGAACCAGGCAAATTAGTTGCACCCTGCAGGCCAGCTGAGTTTTTCCCCTCTTAAAGTATGGAATAACCAAAAGAGTAGTACGTTTTCCTACTCCTGCAAGGAAGGCATGCAATAGTCAGCTAAGACTAGGTCCTGGTTTGAGATTGGTTATAATTGACATGACCAATGAAACTAACTGCACACCATTCCTGCTTTGTTTCCTTTCACCTATTCATTGAAAAGAAAATTTGAAACTTGCAACTTCTTTGAAAGATTTCACCAAACCTGCTAAGGCAGGTAATCACCCAAACAAAAAATCAGCACGTGTGGGCTATAAACATAACAGATGAGAACAAAACAGTGTTCATTCAGAAACCTAAGGAATATTCCCATCACCCATCAGTACGCACCGTCGCCAGTTCAAATGTGATTTTTAAGAGTCCTAAAAAAGGATTAAGAAAAAAAACTTTGTTTGAAGCAATAACCATCCGATAGTCAAAAGGGTGAGTCATCAGGATATACTGACGATGTGCTTACATAATGATGATCATTATTCTTTGATTTGCACACAAAAAAGAAAAGAAACAATACAAGAGTCACAGTGGTGCTATTAGTCAACAACGTACTAGAACATGTCATTAACATGTTGAAAGCACCCGGTGAAAATCCCCCTTCTAGCCACTGTGTTTCTCATCTGGTCATTTTCATACTCAACTAAGTGCCCTCTCTGAACTCTGAGAGTCTGAGTGCAAGTGTTTTATGCTTCCCTAGATTATATGCCGGCATGATGAGATGCACTCCCATTCAACTCTAAACAAAGTTAATGCAGATGACGTTGGTGTGTGGTTTCACTGTTTCAGACTCATCCAACCAAAGTCAAACTAAATTTCTATTCATACAGATACATGACAGCATGGATTCCCTGTCGTGCAAAGCAAAACTAAGAAAACAGCCTTTGTGGACTTCAGAGCCTTCAGATCACGTCAACACCAAGTGTCATTGTATAAGCAACAGGATCTTTATGTTCAACTGATAGTCTGATAAGTATCATATATATTACCATGGGATCAAACTACTCACGCAACGCAGGAAAATTTTCTGGAGAATAATCGCCACGCGCACTTGTGATGTGATGGGGCATAATCTATTAGATCATTAGTTGCACACAACCCGTACAAGTGTTTCACTTCAAATTGAAATTTCAGCGCGTGATTGTGGTCAGACTCAGGCGTTTACTGCATCTGCATTGTCAGGGAGGGGCGAGAGCGCTCACTAGGAAGTAGGTGGGTGTAGGGGTCGCCGGGCCGGGAAGGAGGTGCAGACGGCCGCCGGCAGACGCCATTCGAGGCGGACTCCACATTCACAGAGAAGACCCGCGTGGTCGGCGACCACCGTCCACCGGAGCTAGCTCTCGCCGCCGCCCGCCCCGCGCCATCCCCGGCCACCGCGAAGGGGCTGCTCCCCCACAGTACAAATAGCAGCACCTGCGCACGGTACGGGGTCGTCACCTCGCGCTGAGAGTGGCGGCGGCGGAGGGGCGGCACCGGGGCACCTCCCGTCGAACGGCGGTGAGCTCCCCGCGGCGGCGCGGCGGGACGAGACCGGGTGGTGCATTTTTTACCTAAAGCCCCCTCGACGGCAGAGATTGCCTGATTAGAATACGACTGTGTTTAGTTCCATTGAAAAATGCACTAGGTAAAAAAAATCTCGTTACATTAAACTTATGTTCCGTCACATCAAACTTACGATATATATATATATGAAGTACTAAATGTGGATGAAATCAAAAATTAATTGTACAGTTTGGTTGTACTTTACGAGAGGAATGTTTTGAGCATAATTAGTCAACGGTTGGATAATTATTACCAAATACAAACGAAATACTACAGTATCGCTACAGTGAATTTTGGCACTCTAAATTTAGGGATTGTTTGGTTCCAAAAAAATTTGGCAAAAAATTCCTATAGCACTTTTTGTTGTTATTTGGTAAAATTTATCCAATCATACACTAACTAGATCCAAAAGATTTGTCTCGATATTTACAGATAAACTATGCAATTAGTTATTTTTTTACCTACATTTAATGCTCCATGCATATATTAAAGATTCGATGTGACGGATACTGCATACAATTTTTTTTTGGTGTTTTTGCCCATCTAAACAAGACCTTGGGAACTAAACACAACCTATATGTTGTAGGCACTTTATCCGTCCAGAAAAACATACAATTCTAGCATAGTATCACGTTTTATATCTTAACTTTGACCAATTATAGATAAAAAAGTATCAATATTTAAATAAATATCATTAGATTAATTATAAAATATATTTTTATAATAAATTGATTTGGAGCAAAAATATGAATATTATTCACTATAAATTTGGTCAAACGTGAATTACTTTTTTTTTGGACACGCAACCCATAGTTGCATGTTTTTATGGACAGAGGAAATAAGAGGCTGCTTAGTTGGCAAAATTTTTGGCGAAACGCTACTATAGCAGTTTCGTTGTTATTCGATAAATATTGTCCAATCATGATCTAATTAGGCTTAAAAGATTTGTCTCGTCCATTTCGTCTAAACTGTGTAATTAGTTTTATTTTTTATCTATATTTAATATTTTATGCATGTGTTCAAAGATTCGATGTGACGGGAAATCTGAAAAGTTTGGTAAAATTTTTGGCATCTAAACGGTGCCTAATTCTCGGACAATCTGCACCCTTGCAAAAAACAATAAAAGAGAGGGCCTTTCTATAAAAGTTGCTCTGCCAAGTGCCAACTGCGGCAGCTTTTGTTTTGTACCCAAAAGAAAAACAAAAATTCGTCCAAAGTACAGTCCAAAAGGGGTGGAGGTGGTGGAGCTCAATCAATCCAAAGCGGAGGCGAAACCGAAAGCGAGAGGAGAGAGAGAGAGAGACAGAGAGAGGTGGAGGAGCGGCGCGGGGCGGTCGGCTGGTCGGCGGCGACGCCTCGCTGCGGCCGACGCATTCGCCGCGGAGGTGGAGCTCGCCCTCTCCCGGTTCGCAGCAGCTCGAGTCGGTTCGGGTGTGAGGTGAGCTCCGTGGAACAACTCCCGGGCGTGAGAGTGGGAGTGGGATGCTTGTTCTTGCTGCTGGGATTGGGCGGCGGCTGCTGCCAGCCACTCTGATCCGTGGCTTGGGGTTTTTCTTGGTTTGCTCTACCCGATCCGTGGCCCTGTCCGTGAATTTGGCTCTCATTTCGCCCGTGATTTTTTGCGTCTCGTTCGATTTGGGTACCCGGCTAGCTAGTGGTTCTTCCATCCGTGGACTCCTCCTGGCGTTTTGCGAGTGTTCTGAGCGTGAGTCCTGAATTTGTGTGCTTTTCCCTGCATTTGTGTGCCTGCTGCGTTGCGAAGAGTTTGGGCACCGGTTGCAATGTCTGTCCCCTTTTTCGTCCCGCCATGAAGTTCAGACTTCAGAGTTTGCAAGCCTGTATCTTTTTGTAACTGTGCATGCTTTTTCCATGCTTCGTTTCGTATTTGGTTTGGGATGGATTTCCCCTTCGTATTTGCTTCTCGGTGTTGTAAAGACCCATTTGATGCTATTGTCGGTGCAAGTTCACCGATTTTACTTGCTTAGTTACTTCTTTGAGCCTTTGTTCTTCAACCCGTACTTCGTCTAAGTTGTGGTTATGGTTGACCGGGGAATTTGGGGGCAACCTTTTGTGTTTTCTTAGCAACATCACTTACATTGTGCGGTTTTTTCTAGGTGATGTACAGTTGCTAGCTGTTGAACGCAAAGAAGAAAAGACTGTCATGGGGATTTCAGCTAAGTGGATCAAATCACTTGTTGGGATAAAAAAGCATGAAAAAGGGCGAAATGCTGAATGCAGCGATGCGGTAAGTCAACCGTACAGATGTCTATAGCTCGAGTTTTAGCCTGCATTCCTGTGGGGTTCTTTGCTTTTGCCATTTTTTTTATTTGTCCTTTAACAGGCATAGAATGATGCTAAGATTGCTAACACAGATGGTTTACCAAAACTCGTCTGAAGCCTGGACTCGGAACCACTTTTATTGTTGGAGTGTCTTTGTCATTTGATTCCCATCGAGGGTTGTTGCCCCACTATTCAGTTCCAGTTATGAGCAGTGTCACATGTTGGCCAAGTATATTCCACCATTCCGTGAAAGTCATGCATCGTGTAGTTAATATCAACACATGTCATGCATTGATGTTGCATAGGCATCTTCATTTCTGATGATTTGTTGATGTTTTTTTTTATGCCGATGATGTGTTGATGTTGTCAAGACTGATAATGCTTCCATCCTCTCAACCACCATAGGACAGAAAAAGGCCTCGGACCAACTACTCAATTTGAAATGTTCTAGTTTATCTCTCTTCCCAATTGTTATTGTTGATATGGTTAAACTCAATTTGAGCTGGTTTCTCAAGCGGATACCGTAGCCAGTTCTGGATCTTTTATTTCTATTATTTATTTACATCTACTGAACAACACCTAAGGATCAAGCATAGTTCTCTTCTATGCTGAGGTTAAGAGAATAGCACTGCTGTATTTTGGCAGGCACTGCCCATCCCATCCTCCATGGCACTATGCTGCACATATCTCTGTTAAGCATTCTTTGTGATTTTATCCAGTTGGTTATGCTGCTTTAAGATCACACTTTCTGAAAATTGCAGAGGAGTTCTGCTGTCCAGTTGCTACAAAAACGGGAGCATTCTGTAGATACAGAAAGTGTTCCTGCAGCTGAAGAACTCAGAGTACAGGCTGAACCATTGGCAGGTGACACAAACACAGAGACAATATCAAATTCCGCTTCCTCACCGAGCACATCTCTTCAAGTTTCTCAGACTGAACTTGGTACAAAGGAGTATCAGGCTGCTGTAGTTATTCAGTCTGCCTTTCGAGCATTCCTGGTATATAAAAATACTTTAGTTATCATGTTTCTGCCAAAACTAAGAAAAGTATGGAACATATTGCATTCTGCTGTAAGGGTTTCTGGTTGAGGGAGCTTATCAAACAAAATTAACTGTTGCAAAATGTTGTAAGGGCTGTTAAACAATATAAAGTTATGGTTAGTCCTTCACTTGTAAGAATGGTAACCATGAACCAATCAAGCGGCTTCAAATGCGAGAAGTTTTAAATGTCACGTGTTTAAGTCATTTCTTCATTTGTCATTTCGTCATTAGTAGTATGCAGCTCAAAAGGTAGTTTGATATCTTTTGCATGGTCATATTTACCAGGCTAGGCGGGCATTGCGGGCGTTAAAAGGACTAGTTAGACTCCAGGCACTTGTTAGGGGTCATGCTGTAAGAAAGCAAGCAGCAGAAACACTTCAGTGCATGCAAGCACTAGTAAGAGCTCAAGCTCGTGTCAGAGCGAGACGCGTCCGTGTTTCTTTGGAAAGCCAAGGGACCCCAAAGAAACCTCCTGAACAAAATGTTCATGAGGACCATGTTCGAGATATTGAGGTGAGAAACAGCATTATCTAGACATCTGGTGTCTTTAATCATTTTCATCCTTACATGCTTAGGATATATGTCATGACAATGCAAGTCATCCCTAATGAATTTCTCAATTTATATGGCTACCTACTTATCCTGGATCTGGGGGTGGTTTGTCAAGGAAAAAGTGACACCAGTAGCCTGGTTCTGTTCTTTTAGTATAAGACTGACCTTGACGTCGTGAATGCATTGGTTGTATTGTTGTCATGATTGACACTTTTTTTTATTTAGACTGTTTACCTTTTGTCAAGTTAAGAAAGTTCCTGCTGCCAACAGTAATTGAAGAAACTAAGAAGCTTTAATTTACTCTTTAAAGCATGCACAAAAAACTCTGGTGTTCCCTGACTTATATGAAGACTGAAGACAGTGGAACGGAATGTCAACTACAACTTAGGCAATACTTCCTCTGATCACAAAAAAAAATCATTTAGGACAAAACTTAGGGTCCATATGGCATGGCTCTGGCTCCTTGCTACAGTGTGCTTAGGAGTCGGAGCCTTAGCAGCATGGGAACGGGAACATGGGCGGAACGGGAACGTGGGCACGTTCCACGTTCCGGGAACATCGTTCCGATTCGTGGAACGGGAACATGCTGGAACATCGTTCTGAACACCGATGGAACGTGATCCACACCACTGGAACGTGAGACCCAAAATTCAATTGATGGAAAAAAAAGATGAGAGGCCGCACGAGAAGTTCAATTATCTATTTTATCTTTATTATTTAAGAACTTTCTAAGTCTTACCTTTAGTGAAACCTTGTGCTAATTAATTCATTCCAGATATCAACCAATTTAATTATAGGATCATGTTCATTGTTCCGGGAACATGTTCCATTTACAGTTGATACGCGTTCCATTAATCAAAGGAACAAGATGGAGCTATATACCCATGGACTTAAGAAACAACATACCATGTACCGTGTTCCCGTGTACCACGACCCCAAAGTTTCAGAACTTGTCTGCTATGGTCGGAGCTGTTGAAGCCAAAATTAGTGGCTTCATTGGCACCTAGTTCATTTTGAGAGGAGAGATAAAAACAGCTCCTTTGTAGTGCACATAGGAGCCGGAGCTGGCCAAAGCTCCACCAAACGGGGCTTAATCAAACCTAAAAAACTACAAATATAACTAACTTAAATTATTTAGTCTGAAAACATCTAAGTTGTATGATAATTCTCATAAATGTGTAGGATTTTAAGAACAAATTCTGAAGAAATTAGTGCTCAAAGATATACATCGAAGACCGTGCAAAGTCAAATATGATAAGTATTTCTTTTACCAGAGGGAGTGTCAAGCTTGTGTGTTTAATCAAGTATGAGTTGAATAATCTAATGTGGTTACTGACCTTTTGCCAACTGCTACTGAAGAATTAACAATTCTGAGATGTGTTTATTGAAGTAAATGTTATTGAAAGTTTATTACCTATCAATGACATGCAGGAAGACTGGTGTGGCAGTATAGGCTCGGTAGAAGAAATGAAAGCTAAGGCATTAAAAAGGCAAGAGGCTGCGGCTAAGAGGGAAAGGGCGATGGCATATGCTTTAACCCATCAGGTAACTTTGATCAATAATGTTATATCTGGAATGTGTTAATAGCTTGATGTTAATGCTTGAAAAACTAAAATATTTCTACACTAAAAACTATATTAAAAGGCTCATCAGAGTCTTTTGATCATTTTCTTCTTTTTTTTCGTTTCTGTTATTCAAAGTATATAGTCACAATATTCTAGTCAAGAAGGATATTTGTGACTTCTGTTCTTGTAGGTTTCTTGTAGGTGTCTCCCTGTTTCTCGTCTCTTTTGGGTTTCATCTCTAGCCTACCCCAACTTGCTTGGGACAAAAGGCTATGTTGTTGTTGTTGTTTCTTGTAGGTGTTTGTGTTGTGGATCACTATGTGTGGCTTAGCTTAACTGGCATTCTGTTGCTGCATACAATATTGCATATTCTGTGGTTTAGTAATTTGAAGTGGGTATAACATCATCTTTATCAAAATTCTAGCAAATGGCTGTGGATAAACTGCTTAGAATGTTCTCCTGTTGGCCTTGACAAGGTAGCCTGGACCGCGCACCACGCGCACCAGGTTAAAATAGATTCTGGTTGACTTACTGGAGCAATAGTGCTAGGCTGCTAGCGTACCAAAACTCGATAAATATGAAAGCTCAAGGTTCACTTTTGGCTCGCCTAAAATGTATCCTGTTTGGCTACAGAACCTGCTACTGTTGTGTGTAAACTCACTTTTCTTTTCACTGACTGTGATCCGTAGATGCACAAGTTGTGCTAATTTGTGCTTACTTTTGTCAGTGGCAAGCAAGTTCAAGGAAACAGAAAGCAGCAAGCCTCCAAGACCAAGGACTTGCAGGGGATGAGAATCAGTGGGGACAGAAATGGTTAGAGAGGTGGATGGCTGCACGCCCATGGGAGAACAGGGTACTTGACAGCAATGCCAAAGATAGTGTCACGGTTGGCGATGACAAACCAGCTGAGGAAGACAAGGCTAAAGCTCCGAACAAACCAAAAGGAAAAGTACCTGTTTCAACCACACAATCAAATGGATCACAGCAGAAGAAAGGTGCAGGCCATAAGAAGTCACATTCTGATGTAAGTGGCTCTTCATCGGAGCACTCTGCAGCTGTTCAACCGACTGCTTCTTCAGAGTCATCCAAGATAAAAGTGAAGCCATCGAACGAGATCACAGATGAAGTCAGCTCTGAACCTTCGAATTTGGCTTCCCGGTCCACAAGCAATCCAAAAGAAAGGCCAGCACAAATCAATGCACCAGCAAAGAAGCGATTATCCCTTCCTAACAATGGTAAATCATCTGTCTGTGTATATTATTGCCATCACAGTTCCTTAGCCCTCTTTCAGAAAACTGCATATACCTGGACTCTCAAAAAGTGCTATGTCCTACTCCTACTCCTACAATAATCTACAGTTACATATTTGTGTTGATATGTTGTCATGCATTTGAGGAAGACATCAGCAGTTGAAGCTTTGAAAGCTATTGATTGATCCTTGTCACTTATGGTGCAGCAATAGCCAGTGGGGGAGTAGGAAAGCGCCCTACCAACAGTAGTCGGACAACCCAGGCCTCAAGATTGAAGAATGCCAAAGGAGCCTCCAAGTCTGGAACAAGAGATCAGCCGGGGCCTGCTAACTCAGCCGCCAAGCCAGTTGAGACACTAGCCTGAGAATGAATCCCTTCCATTTTCTTGGGACACATTGCAATGCCCCTTTGTCATTCATGTTGTTGCATCTCTGTGTATATAGACCGGAAAACAAATCCCTCATCTGAACTGATGCCATGTGGTGTTCTGTGACCGCGCATGTGAGATTGTTAGCAAGTAGTGTCGCAGGGTGTTGTTGTACATTGTTGGTTTACGTTGCTGTTATTTACCATTGTGTTATGTATTTTTCTCTTCAAACTGCCCCCTCTCAGATTGCTCAGTATGACAGTATGTGAACATTTGAAATACCATGTTTCTGAATTCCGTGATTCCGGTCTTCAGCACCAGTGATGGTTGGTGGTGGTATTATGGCTATAAAGTCTTCATGTTCTCATTACATGGCCCTTTTCTTCAAGCTTCCTGCAGACTAAAGGCCATCCAGATTCTTCCTTATGGGGGGGCACCAGATTGCATGCCAGGACAAGGTGTTCATTTGGTTGCACACTCGTGTGTTTTGTAGTAGGTATGATAAAGTGCTGCAATGTGGTACTAGTGCTTTTGCAAAGAGGGTGGATATGATATGATGGATGCTCAAGTGCAATCATGTAGATCAAAGCAGCCTCCTTTGCAGGTCTCTTGGGATGTGCCACCTGCTAAGGAACTTGCTTGTATCTTTGGCCATGTGTATGCCTGTGCTCTGTTCTATTGTGTTGTGTTGACCCTATGTGTTGCATGCACCTGTCCATGCCGCGTGAAAGCATATATGCACGGATAAGAAACACAACTAGTATTTGGTTATCATATTGAAATTTTAATCTATTGGCAATCATGATGGTGTTAAGTAAGATTAAAAAAATGTCTCAACAGTGCTGCCAAGATTCCTTTTTATGTAGCGGTCGTTGGAAAATCGATGTAGAGGATGATGACCATGACAAGAGGGAAGAGAAGGAAAATTAGCCAAGGCCAATTGGTGTTGTGGACTTGTGGTTTGTGAAATTGCAAGCAAATTTGGAGAGGTTCCACACCACGCGTAATGTCATATTCCCGGCATCGTCCAAATATTTTGTGGGCGGTGATTATACTGATATATGCTGTCGTTGTTGGGCAGACACGTGGGCCCAGGTCACATAAATGTCCACATCGCCCAACAAAATTTGTACGATTACACTTTTTCCTTTTTCCCCTAGGATAGGAATTCTGAGACTGTACACTGTAGCCTGCATGGGAGGGAAAAAGGTCTCTCGTTGTGATGCTGAAAGCGCACCGAATGTGATGTGAAGTGTAGCCTGACAGGTGTAGCTACGTAGCAGTACTAGTAGAATTTTTCAGGTTTACGAAGAAATTAGACAGAAGCACTTTAAATTGACGTTCGAGGGATAGAGCTAGCTTTTGCCTGTATGGGAATTACCGTGCAAAAGAAAATGCAGTATCTCGAATTCGTATCGAAACCATTTGGAATACTCCTAATTTAAACAATTGGACACGCTATGTTTTTATTAATCTTCTCTTCTTCCTCTTCTTCTCGTAGAATACTCCTATAGAGGATCAGTGTACCGACAACCTGATAATCATGCCAATGCCATGCAATGTTTTGTTAAGAGAAAGGTACAGATGGTTGGTTGGTTGTGTTGGAAAGCGCGGGCGAACACAAAACAGAATCTAATGTGTTTGGCATGCGTACGTGTTGTTTATACAGTGTACTAATGCTCTATTAATGAGAATACTTAGTAGAATTCTTTCCTTAGAATGTTGACCTAGCTGGTGTGGGATCAGCTTCGTCTCAATATCCGATCTCGTCGGCATCTCATCTGATCTAATAATCCGCGTCAGGAGATGTTGGATCTGCACCTACTTGTAGCACGGCATGCAGTACTTACTAGAACGTGCGCGTCTTTTTTGGTTTTTTTTCCTTTTATTTTTTGAAAGATTCTCTCAAACCTGCCCCTCGCCGAAAGAATTCAAAAAATGGACCCTAATCTTAGCGCCACAGTAATTGGTGCCAAGATATAACGTCTTGGCGCCAGTGACATTGGCGCCAAGACCATGCGTCGTGACGCTAACGTGGAAGGGGCCTGACAACCTGGCGCGGGGGCATGACGTCGTGGATCTTGGCACCATGCTTGACGCCACACATCTTGACGTCAAGCCCCCTTAATAAGCCGTTTCATTTCTTTCTTTCCTCCTCCTCTCTTCCTCTCTTGTCACTGATTTCCACCGCCGCCGCGCCCCTGTGCCGGCTCCTCCGGCCGCCCGTCGTTCCCCTGCGCCCGGCCGGCCGCTGCCGCCGGTGAGGCCCCCCCTCCGCCGCCGCACTTGCCACGGGAGGCCGCGGCCACCCCTGTGCCGCCCGCTAGCCGCCCCTGTGCGGCCCGCCCGGCCGCCCTTGCCACGGGAGGCCGCGGCCGCCCCTGTGCCGCCCGCCCGGCCGCCCGCCGATGGTGAGGCGGCCCGTGCGCTGCTGCCCCTCCCTCCATTGCTGCGCGCCGGCATCTCCGCTTCTCCTACATTGAAGCAAGGTAAAATACTTTGTTGTTCTTACTTAACAATAGTTAGTTAGTTAGTTAGTTAGTGTATTAGAGATTAAGATTTGAAGAAAGATGTTTAGATAGATATGTAGATTGATGGATATTTTATATAAGTACTTAGTTATTTAGTTAGTTAAATAGTTATATAGTTAGTTACATAGATAGTTACTTGATATAGTTAGTTAGTAGTACTGAGCAGTTAGTAGTAGTTATTAGTTATGAATACTTAGTAGTTAGTAGTACTTAATATTTACTTTTTATGTATTAGAGACCTTGTACTTAGTATGTTTCATTTATATTGGAGTAAAGGAATTATGCTTCGTTATGTTTTGGAACTAGATGGACAACCTAGTGAGCATATATCATGGAGGCACTATGGAACGAGATCGCTATGGATATGTTGAGTTTGTTGACATGCAAAGTGTGCCTGTGCTATTCAATGAGAAGCCATTATTTAGTGAGTTGACTGTAAGGGCTCGCGAGGAGGTACATTGCCATGGAGATGATGTCATCATAGTTGAGGGTGTACTTCACCTAGGTTTCCCGCCCAACATGCTAAGGAAGATGATCCCAATAGGGGGTGCAGATCAGTGGGAGAACTATGTGAGATCGGCTATGAAAAGCCAGTTCCAAAGTTTAGACGTGGTTGTGCATTGGGTGCTAGTTGATCCCATCCCTCTTGGGTTCTCCCCGCCAATAGGTGAGCAGGCATACTTTGACCCTCCCGTCCCGGAACGTGATGTGGATGCGGAGGTTCCGCCTACCGTTCTCGATGCCCAATCTGCCCCCAATGATGTGGCACATCCTCCTCAGGAGATCCCTTTGACACAGAATCATCCGAGTAAGTGTCAATTAGGTATCATTTTATCTTTGTAGCTTAAGTCTCTTCTTTTTATTCACTCTTCTTATCATCTCCTCTTATTTGTGGCTATGTTACAGGAGAAGTTCCCGATAATGAGGGCGCTCCTCCTGCTGATGCTCAAGTCCAGATTGGAGATGAAATCCGTGCCTCTAATAGTGTTGAAATTATGAATGATTCAGAGCCATATGAGATCACAAGGGCTGTTGATTCTGACGATGATCGTCCCGTTGGAGAGCTCACGGAGAGTGACGTTGAGATGCTGAGGCATATTTTTCTCGGCCGTTGTGATCCTATGGTTCATGAGTTTAGTGATCTTACTCATTCAGATCAGGCGTTTGTCGAAGGACGTGATGATGAGCTGCAAGAAGCTCTAGAGGCTGGTCCTAGTATGGAGATAGAGAAGGGGAGGGTTTTCAATGACCTCCCTGCATTGAAGAGGTGGTTGCAGACGTTTGCAGTGATACACAAGAGACCGTACAAGGTCCTGCATTTCTATGTGGAGCGGCGTTACACGGTTGTGTGTGACAAGGAACGCTGTCCATGGAGGGTTTGTGCAAGAAAGCAAAAGGTCTCCGGAAAGTGGAAGATCACAAGAGTTGTCGGGTCCACTGCCTCACAGACTGGGACCAGGCGGGTCACTATAGCTGGGGCTCTGCAGTATTGGCTTTCCTTTACCGTCAGCTTTGTGAGGCGTGTCGGTGGTCTTCACAGTCAGCCTCACTTGGTGGGTGTGTGTACCTACTCCAGCTGTGGGTGTGGTCGCGGCTTCCAGTTGCTCGTCCCGTGATGCTAGCTCCTCGCGACTGGTTCCCAGTGCAGAACGCACGTCTACAGCCGACGTGAGCGTACCTGTGGGACCAGGTGACAGTTCCTCACGCGAGGATGGAGCGGGCGTACAAAGAGTACACGGACGAGCTAGACAGGCTAATGGCCTCTAGTGTAAGTACAAATTATTATACATGTTGGTTTGAAAGAAAATATTTATTAAGCTATCTAACTTCTTGTTTGGACACGTTGCAGGTGACTTGGGAGCCATACGCGGACGAAGCCGCACTTTCTTTTGTGGTGAGCAACGTGTGTGACAGCGACAGCGAGCTCTACAAGGTGAGGTGCCCTCTTATCTTCTTCTATGCTATCGAGTACCACCTTCCACATCGAGCTGCACGCCAGTTTGGAGCAAGGCAGCGTTTTCCACCATCTCCAGTGTCGACCGGTGTTGACTTGCACAAGTAAGTGTTCTATTCTTTGTAATTGGACCTTTTTCCTGAAGTTGCACTTATATTATTACCACATGATATATGTCGAATAAGATGGATGAAATAATTGTTGGTATGTTTGAATGTCTATGGAATGCATATAGGTGTGGTTTGCTTCAACAAACAAAGAAAACTTTGCCGAAATTTTTAACTTTGGCATACATGCATGTTATAGTCACACGATGTTGACTAACTTGTGTACGTGTTTTGCTGGCTCGATCGTAAGAAAAACAGGAAAATCTTTGATTGGGCCCATCACCACCGAGACTACATCGAAGAGTGGGAGATGTTCGATGAGAACGTGGACGACAACGACGAGCCGCACACGAACAGAGACTACAGGCGGTACCAAGCTTGGTACCACCAAGCGACTCATCCGATGCTTAAGCTACAGTGGACACACGATGACTACGCTGACATTGAGTCATCCGAGGATGAGGACACGGCGTACGACCACTCAACTCGTGTAGGTCGCCAGGTGGGAGCAGGACCGATGTTGGACAGAGTGGTATGTCATTTGCTCTACTTTTATATATCGATTTGTGTAACAATGAATTACAACTTAAAATTTTTTTTCCATGCATGTACCTACATTTTAATGTGACGGGAAATCTTTTTTTTTGCATAGTTGAAAGGTCTTGATGGCTAGAGGGGGGGTGAATAGCCTATTAAAATTTTCTACAACGACAAGCTAAACAAGTTTATCAATATAACAAATAGCGAGATGCGAGTTTTGCTTAGCCTATGGGTGTTTGCAAGCCACCTATCCAATTCACAATTCTAGTATTTGCACTCAACCACACAAGTCAAACCGAGAAGTTAAGTACAACTACAACTAGCAAGCTACACAAGAGAACTACTCTAGCTAAGCTAACTAGCTAGCAAAGATAACTAAGAAATTAATACAAGAGAGATAGGAGGGTATCACCGAGGGGCGAAGTATTGAGCCAACCAATATGATCAACAATGAATACCAAGATAACCAAACACCGGGATCAATCAATCACAATATGAAAGTGATGACACGAAGATTTATCCCGAGGTTCACGTGCTTGCCGGCACGCTAGTCCCCGTTGTGTCCCTCTTCACCACGTGGTTCGGTGGCTAATTGGTCTCACACCGAGCCTCTCAAAAGGCACCACAAGAACCTACCAAATGGCAAAAGGTTGCAATGACACGAGCAATATACTAACATTGCCTTTGGCGCTTCGCCGAGGTAGGCACAAACCCCTCACAATCACCGGAGGTGGCCAAGAACAATCACCAACTCTTGCCAACACCTCTAAGCTGCTCCAAGCCGTCTAGGTGGCGGCAATCACCAAGAGAAACAAGAATCCCGCAGCAAATCAACCACCAAGTGCCAACTAGATGCTATCTCACAATGCAAATGCACTTGGATCACTCAATCTCACTTCGAATATGCAAAGAAGCAAGAGAGATGAGTGGGAGGGGAGTTGCTTAGCTCAAAGTGCTCACAAGTATGTCAAATGTTCGAGAGAGAGAGCCTTGAGCCGGCCAACGAGTATTTATAGACGTACCCCTTCGAATATAGCCGTTAGAATCTTGAAACAGCCGAAGTCGCGTTGACCGGACACGCTGGTCCAACTAACCGGACGCGCCGGTCGCGCAACGGCTAGTTTCGCGAAGCACCGACCGGACACGCCGGTCGCAACGACCGGACGCGCCGGTCACGACCGGACGCACCGGTCCCGTAACTGACCGGACGCGCTGGTCAACCCTGAGCCGCGCACAACGAACCAGCGACCGGACGCGCTGAAGAACTGACCGGACGCCACAGTGCCCGCGTCCGGTTGGAGTCCAGTAAGCTCCCTGGACGACCGGACGCGTCCGGTCGCCTGTGACCGGACGTGCCTCGCGTCCGATCAAACAACTGAAAAACGCGCAGACACTGGACACTGACCGGACGCGTCCGGTCAAACAGTGACCGCGTCCGGTCCAGCGTCCGGTCACCACTGTGACCCCCGTTTGCCTCCGTTTCTCTTTCCGACTTCCGGCGTAGTGGAAAATAGGCATTTCATTTCCCCAAAATCGCCTGAATCCCGCGCTCGGCGGGAGGGAAAGAGGACCCCAAACCCTCTCTACCGCTTAAACTCCAACGCCATCACAAATGTGCTAACACCACCAAGTGATCATGTCATGTGCGAGAGTGTTAACATTTTCACAATCATTTTTCGAGGCGTTATTAGCTTTATCCAAATGCATATGATCATGAAATGCACACCTAGAGGCACTTAGGAGTTCAATAGCCGCGTCATTCCCCTCTTTATAGTATGGCTATCTATCCTATAATGTAACCACACCCACTAGGTGTCTTGGTTACTAAAACACAACCCTTAAGCATATACCTTTGCCTTGATCACGTAGGGTTGCGTCCAAATCCAAGTGTGGCCATCATGATCACCATTTCCATCTTGCCACCAACCTTGGAATGTACTAATCCTCATATGCTACATACAACTTAGGCATAGGATTAGTACTTAGGCATTGTCACTAATTACCAACACCAAACATAGAGCTTTCAATCTCCCCCTTGTTGGTAATTGGTGACAACCCTTTCACAAAGATATTATGATAAAATTTTGATTGAACCCATGTCACATTGTCCAAGTATATTACCATGTGTAAGAAGTATGGACAAGTGATCATGAATTCAAATTGATAGCAATGGCTTCCCCTACATGTATGCTATATGTTTGGATTTTGAAAACATACATGTTTAGATAGGTAAAAGTAGAAGCATTGACTACCAATAGGTGCTAAGTGTTTTAGATTATAGACCTTTGAAGCGTGATACCATCGGAGTAGCGATAAACACCATCTTAGCACCTTGTGTAGTTAGATTCCATTTGGAAAAGCACAAACATAACTAGAAACCTCGTGAGATCAACATTATAAGCAAGGCTCTAGTACCATTTTGAAAAACATGAAGCAAGAAAAATCTAACTATTTCCTATTCATGCTAGTACCATAATGCATCATTCAAATTATACTAGCAAGTCACCACACAAGCAATGTATCGGAGAAAACGAAATGCATAACTATGCATCATACATATGAAGTGCACATAGAAATGCAACATTCATGTTTAAGAGCTTGCTCCCCCTACTTGTGTGCTTCTTTTATTAATTCTCCCCCTTTAGGATTTAACTTTGTGAACAACATTTTCTCCCCCATAACATTGTTGAGTTCTATCTTTGTGAACAACATTTTCTCCCCCTTTGGCACCAATTGACCACAAGGAGCAAACTTTAGATAGATTATCATGTTGAAATATGGGGTGAGGATCAAGTTTATGATTCAACCTAGATTGCTTGCATAAATAAAATACTTTGGTTTGATCCAAGGGCAAGCTTCTTCACACCTCACTAGAAGGGTTATCATGCACCATGTTGAAGCAAATATTTAGACAAGTTTTCTAGATTAAATACTTAGGATCACAAGCTACTTAAACAAGTTATATGCTACCACTAGATCATACAAGTCATGGAAACAATAGTGGCACCATATAAACTTCAAATTCATTTAATTTTCATGAATGATCCTAGAACATAAGAAATCATGACTAGATGCACTAAACATGTCCTTAGTATAGAATGTATGACATGTCAACCAATTGTATCTTGGGGCTCGAAGGAGAGGCATGTCATATCATGGGAGTGCATCAACTCATGTTGGAGAAATCAAGTATGTTCAACTCATTCTTTAGCTTGTGAAATCTCTTCTCATCAAGTGGCTTGGTGAATAGATCGGCTAATTGATCTTCGGTGCCCACACTTTCAATAGCAATGTCACCCTTTTATTGATGATCTCTAATAAAGTGATGGCGAACATCAATATGCTTTGTTCTTTGATGTTGAATCGGATTGTTAGTTAGCTTCACGGCACTTTCATTGTCACATAGCAATGGCACATTCTTGAAATTGATTCCAAAATCCTTCAATGTTGCCTTCATCCACAAGATTTGTGCACAACAACTACCCGCGGCGATGTATTCGGCTTCGGCGGTAGATAGTGCAATACTATTTTGCTTCTTGGATGACCATGAGACAAGTGATCTTCCCAACAATTGACATGTCCCGGAAGTGCTCTTTCTCTCCACTTTATCACCGGCATAGTCGGAATCCGAATATCCAACTAGCTCAAAACTTGTACCTTTGGGATACCACAATCCAACATCTTGTGTATGCTTTAAGTACCTCAATATTCTCTTTGTTGCTTTTAAATGACTTTCTCTTAGTGAGGCTTGAAATCTTGCACACATACATACACTAAACATCACATCGGGCCTTGATGCCGTCACATAGAGTAGGCTACCAATCATTGATCTATATAGCTTTTGATCCACCATGTTGCCACTCTTATCACTATCCAAACTTCCACTAGTGCTCATTGAAGTTGTAATGCCCTTTGCATCTTCCATGCCAAACTTCTTGAGCATATCTTTGATGTACTTGGTTTGGCTCACAAATGTATCTTCTTTCATTTGTTTGATTTGAAGTCCAAGAAAGAAACTAAGTTCACCAATCATTGACATTTCAAATTTCTTTGCCATCATTTTCCCAAACTCATCACAATAATCTTGATTGGTTGAACCGAATATGATATCATCAACATATATTTGCAATACAAATAAGTCTTTCTCAATCTTCTTGGTGAATAGTATTGTATCAACTTTGCCCATGATAAATCCTTTGGATAGCAAGAAGTCCCTCAATCTTTCATACCATGCTCTAGGTGCTTGCTTTAATCCATACAAAGCCTTCCTTAACTTGTATACATGATTGGGTTTCTTGTCATCTTCAAAACCGGGAGGTTGCTCCACATACACCTCCTCTTGAATGTACCCATTGAGAAATGCACTCTTTACATCCATTTGATATAGCTTGATATTGTGAGCACAAGCATAGGCAAGTAAGATCCTAATTGCTTCCAATCTTGCAACCGGGGCATAAGTTTCACCAAAGTCAAGACCCTCTATTTGTGTGTAACCTTGAGCCACTAGTCTTGCTTTGTTCCTTACTACTATCCCATCTTGATCTTGCTTGTTGCGAAAGACCCATCTTGTTCCAATGACATTGTGATCCTTAGGCCTTTCAACTAGTTCCCATACTTCATTTCTCTTGAAGTTGTTGAGCTCTTCATGCATTGCATTTACCCAATTCGGATCTCTCAATGCTTTATCAATGTCCTTAGGTTCTTCCATTGACACAAAAGAAGAGTGACCACAAAATGATGTCAATCTTGATCTAGTTTGAACTCCTCTTTGTATGTCAACAATGATGGAATCCAATGGATGGTCTCTTGCAATGTTAGTTGGTTGAAGTACTTGGACTTGATTGCTTGGATGTTGATGTTGATCATGAGTTGGAGATGATGAACTAGCCACTTGTTGATCTTGTTGCACTTGAGATGATGTACTAGCTTGATTTTGCAATAGAGAACCACTAGCTTGAGTGATTGGACTTTGGAGCACTTGATCTTTGTTGTCATCTACATTAATAACTTGCTTTGGTCTAATATCACCAATATCCATTTCTTTCATAGCATTACTCAATTGAGTTCCTCTCACATCATCCAAGTTATCTTCTTCATCTTGAGAGCCATTTGTTTCATCAAACTCAACATCATGCACTTCTTCAAGTAAACCACTAGCCAAATTCCAAACTCTATAAGCTTTGCTAGTAGTTGAGTAACCAAGTAGAAATCCTTCATCACATTTCTTCTCAAACTTGCTTAATCTAGTGCCCTTTTTCAAGATGTAGCATTTGCAACCAAATACCCGAAAGTATGCAATGTTGGGCTTTCTTCCATTTAAGATCTCATATGGTGTCTTCTCTAGAAACTTGTGGCAATAGAGGCGGTTGCTATAGAAGCAAGCCGTGTTGATTGCTTCGGCCCAAAATGAATGACTCACATTATACTCATTCAACATTGATCTTGCCATATCAATTAAGGTTCTATTCTTCCTTTCAACTAGGCCATTTGATTGAGGTGTATACTTGGCCGAGAATTGATGCTTGATTCCAAGCTCCTCACATAGCTCATCAACTCTTGTGTTTCTAAACTCACTTCCATTGTCACTTCTTACTTTCTTGATTGTGGTCTCAAACTCATTTTGCACTCTCTTGATGAACTTCTTGAATATGTCAAATACATCACTCTTGTCCACAAGAAAGAATACCCATGTGTATCTAGTGAAATCATCCACAATCACAAAACCATACTTGTTGCCACCAATGCTTGTGTATGTAGTTGGCCCAAATAGATCCATGTGCAACAACTCAAATGCCTTGGAAGTACTCATAATGCTCTTCAATGGATGAGTGTTGCCTACTTGCTTTCCGGCTTGACATGCACTACATAGCTTATCCTTCTCAAATGTGACATCCTTCAAGCCTCTAACTAAGTCATGCTTCACTAACTTGTTCAATTGCTTCATGCCAACATGACCAAGTCTTCTATGCCATAACCAACCCATACTTGATTTGGTGAGCAAGCATGTTGAAAGTTGAGTGTCACTAGCATTGAAATCAACCAAGTATAGATTCTCATATCTAAAGCCTTTGAAGATCAAGTTAGAGCCATCAACACTAACTATCTCCACATCATCAATACCAAATATGCACTTGAAACCGAGATCACATAATTGAGCAACCGACAACAAGTTGAAATTGAGCTTTTCAACTAGTAGCACATTGGAGATGCTATGATCATTTGAGATTGCAATCCTTCCAAGAGCCTTTACATCACCTTTGCTATTGTCACCAAATGTGATACTATCAATGCCACTATCATTTGATTTGAGAGAGTTGAACATTCTTGAATCACCGGTCATATGTTGAGAGCACCCACTATCAAGTACCCAATGCCTTCCTCCGGCCTTGTAATTAACCTACAAAACAATTTAATGTTTCTTAGGTACCCATACTTGCTTGGGTCCTTGGAGGTTAGTCACTAAGCTCTTTGGTACCCAAATGGCCTTCTTCTTTGGGCCCACAATTGGTGTACCAACAAACCTAGCATGCACACCTTTCTCACCCTTGGTAAGTACATAACAAGAATCAAAAGGAATGTAAGGTACATTAGCATTTTTCTTGTTCTTGTTCATTTTATTGCATTTAATCTCTAGATGCCCAATTTGCTTGCATCTATTGCAATAACGACTATTGCCCTTCACAAAGCGAGGCTTTGGAGTAGCAAAGGCCGCCTTGCCCTTCTTGGGAGTATAGCCCAATCCCTCTTTGTTAAGGGAGAACCTTTGGCTACCCAAGCATTTTAGCAAGCGGGCATCCCCACCATAGGCGTTGCCTAATGCGCGGGTGAGATCATCCACCTCTCTCTTGAGAGTCTCAACCACAAGTGATGAATCACTAGTAGTAGAGGTAGAGTTGGTTGTGGTGGATGATGATGAGCTACATGAAGCATTAGTAGGACTAACAAATAAAGAATCATCAATAATATCACATGTTAGTCCAATATCACAAGTGACAATCACTTGCTCCTCCTTAGCTTCCTTCATGAACTTCTCCAACTTAAGGTCCTTTTCCTTGATGAGCTCAAGTAGAGTGGAGTGGGCTTCCTTAAGCCTAGTGTGAGCAATTTCAAGATCCTCGTGGTCTTCCTTTAGACACTCACGAGAAGCCTCTAGCTCATCAAAGGATTTCCTAAGAGCTTTGAGCTCTTGTTCAATTCCTTTGCACTCCTTACTCTTTTTGAGAGCAACAAGCTCCTCCATCAAGGCATCATTTTCATTGCTCTTGGCAATGAGCTCTTGTTCCAAGATTTTATATTTCTTAGTTGTCCTCTTGTAGCCCTTGCTCATTTGATCTATTATGCCTAATAGATCATCCTTGGAGTAGTCCTCATCCTCCTCATCATCACTCCTACAATCATCACTAGCACAAGAATCATCATCACTATCATCATGTTTTACCTTGGTAGGCTTGGCCATAAGGCATGTTGATGTAGTGTCGAAGATGGATGGCTTGTTGGAGAGGGCGATGTTTGCAGTGGCTCGTCGAGTGATCCTCTCATCATCACTAGAGCTTTCATCATCATCACTATCGGAGTTGTCACTATCCCAAGTGACTACATAACCACCACCCTTCTTGTTGTTGAAAGTGAAGCTCTTCTTTGCTTTCTTCTCCTTCTTGTTCTTCTTCAACTTTAACTCCCCATCATTATATCTTTTGTCTTCATAGGGGCACTTTGCCACTACATGATCGGGGCTATTGCAATTGTAGCAAAGCACCTCCTTTGCCTTTATGAAGTCCCTTCTCTTTCTTGCACCATAGCCTTTCTTCTTCATGAACCGACCCATCTTTTGCACTAGAAGGGCCATGATCTCATCATCAAATGGATCATCATCATCATCATCAACCTTGCTCTTGCCCTTAGAGGATGAAGCCTTGAATGCAATGGGCTTCTCTTGCTTGACCTTGGTTTCCTTCTTCTCTTCTACCTCATCTTCATCATCATTGTATTGGGCATCAGTCATTATATCTCCAAGCACATTGGTTGGTTTGACCTTGTCCAATCCCTCTCTAAAGATCATTCTTCTCAAGGTGGCAAACTTGTTGGGTAAGCACATCAAGAACTTGTGTGAGAAGTCCTTGTCCTCAACCTTCTCCCCAAGCCCCTTGAGATCATTGACAATGACTTGGAGCCTATAGAACATCTCCGGGATGGATTCATCATCCTTCATCTTGAATGTGGAGAACTTGTCCTTGAGCATATATAGTTTGGCACTTTTTACCGTTGAAGTGCCTTCATATGTTTCTTCAAGCCTTATCCAAAGCTCATTTGCCTTTTCAAGATCTTTGATTTGCTCAAATACTTTATCATCAATGGCACGATAGATGGTGTCAAGTGCCGCCGTATTGCATTGTTTGTTGATGCGGTCATTGGGAGTGAGGTTTTCTTCATCAAGAATGACGTATCCTTCTTTGGTCACATCCCAAACCTTCTCATGTATATTGCCTGGATATTGCTTCATCTTCCTTTTCTAATGATCAAAGGAAGAGACGCCATCAAAGAATGGAGGCTTGCCATTAACATGATTAAACATAACTTGAGCCATCTTACACCGAGGTTGTTAAGCCTTACAAACGGTGACCACGGCTCCGATACCACTTGAAAGGTCTTGATGGCTAGAGGGGGGGTGAATAGCCTATTAAAATTTTCTACAACGACAAGCTAAACAAGTTTATCAATATAACAAATAGCGAGATGCGAGTTTTGCTTAGCCTATGGGTGTTTGCAAGCCACCTATCCAATTCACAATTCTAGTATTTGCACTCAACCGCACAAGTCAAACCGAGAAGTTAAGTACAACTACAACTAGCAAGCTACACAAGAGAACTACTCTAGCTAAGCTAACTAGCTAGCAAAGATAACTAAGAAATTAATACAAGAGAGATAGGAGGGTATCACCGAGGGGCGAAGTATTGAGCCAACCAATATGATCAACAATGAATACCAAGATAACCAAACACCGGGATCAATCAATCACAATATGAAAGTGATGACACGAAGATTTATCTCGAGGTTCACGTGCTTGCCGGCACGCTAGTCCCCGTTGTGTCCCTCTTCACCACGTGGTTCGGTGGCTAATCGGTCTCACACCGAGCCTCTCAAAAGGCACCACAAGAACCTACCAAATGATAAAAGGTTGCAATGACACGAGCAATATACTAACGTTGCCTTTGGCGCTTCGCCGAGGTAGGCACAAACCCCTCACAATCACCGGAGGTGGCCAAGAACAATCACCAACTCTTGCCAACGCCTCCAAGCTGCTCCAAGCCGTCTAGGTGGCGGCAACCACCAAGAGAAACAAGAATCCCGCAGCAAATCAACCACCAAGTGCCAACTAGATGCTATCTCACAATGCAAATGCACTTGGATCACTCAATCTCACTTCGAATATGCAAAGAAGCAAGAGAGATGAGTGGGAGGGGAGTTGCTTAGCTCAAAGTGCTCATAAGTATGTCAAATGTTCGAGAGAGAGAGCCTTGAGCCGGCCAACGAGTATTTATCGACGTACCCCTTCGAATATAGCCGTTAGAATCTTGAAACAGCCGAAGTCGCGTTGACCGAACGCGCTGGTCCAACTGACCGGACGCGCCGGTCGCGCAACGGCTAGTTTCGCGAAGCACCGACCGGACACGCCGGTCGCAACGACCGGACGCGCCGGTCACGACCGGACGCACCGGTCCCGTAACTGACCGGACGCGCTGGTCAACCCTGAGCCGCGCACAACGAACCAGCGACCGGACGCGCTGAAGAACTGACCGGACGCCACAGTGCCCGCGTCCGGTTGGAGTCCAGTAAGCTCCCTGGACGACCGGACACGTCCGGTCGCCTGTGACCGGACGTGCCTCGCGTCCGATCAAACAACTGAAAAACACGCAGACACTGGACACTGACCGGACGCGTCCGGTCAAACAGTGACCGCGTCCGGTCCAGCGTCCGGTCACCACTGTGACCCCCGTTTGCCTCCGTTTCTCTTTCCGACTTCCGGCGTAGTGGAAAATAGGCATTTCATTTCCCCAAAATCGCCTGAATCCCGCGCTCGGCGGGAGGGAAAGAGGACCCCAAACCCTCTCTACCGCTTAAACTCCAACGCCATCACAAATGTGCTAACACCACCAAGTGATCATGTCATGTGCGAGAGTGTTAGCATTTTCACAATCATTTTTCGAGGCGTTATTAGCTTTATCCAAATGCATATGATCATGAAATGCACACCTAGAGGCACTTAGGAGTTCAATAGCCGCGTCATTCCTCAAGATGGCAACGGGTACGTACCCGACGGGTAGTGCTCACCCGTACCCGTACCCGCAAAATTTTACCCGTCGGGTTACCCGTACCCGCATGCGGGTAAAAGAATAGTTCCATACCCGTACCCGTCGGGTAATTCTCACCCGACGGGTAACCCGTACCCGATAGCATACCCAAAAATTACCTAAAAATATCAAATAGTCACATGCAAAAATAAATCATTCTAAGTTTCCAACAAGTTATAAACATGCTAACAAATATTATTAGCATCATTACAACAAAGACAATCTACTAGAAATATAGTGGATGTCTCAATGGACCAAATTCATGACTTATATGCGCTAAAATAACTGAGGTTGACTAGTTATTTTTGCGGGTATGTCTTACCCGCGGGTATGCGGGTATGGGTAGTATACACCCGCACCCGTACCCGCATACCCGATGGGTATAGGATTTTGCCCAATAACATACCCACGGGTAGAAAATTTATTCCATACCCGCCTCTTTATCGGGTAATACCCGTCGGGTACTCGGGTTTCGGGTACCCGTTGCCATCTCTAGTCATTCCCCTCTTTATAGTACGGCTATCTATCCTATAATGTAACCACACCCACTAGGTGTCTTGGTTACTAAAACACAACCCTTAAGCATATACCTTTGCCTTGATCACGTAGGGTTGCGTCCAAATCCAAGTGTGGCCATCATGATCACTATTTCCATCTTGCCACCAACCTTGGAATGTACTAATCCTCATATGCTACATACAACTTAGGCATAGGATTAGTACTTAGGCATTGTCACTAATTACCAACACCAAACATAGAGCTTTCAATAGTGGAATTTTAGGGTGAATTTGGAGAACTAAACATGGCCTGAGTTACTAGAAGGAGAAGAGCATCAATGTACCAAAATTCTAGGGTCTGTTTGGAATGCTAGAAATTTTTCCATGTCATATATTTTTTCTTGTCGGTTGAGATGGTTTGGACATGTCCAACGGAGGCCTCCTGAGGCGCCGGTGCGTAGTGGAGTTCTAAAGCGGGCCGATAATGTAAAGAGCGGTAGAGGTCGACCTAAACTAACTTGGGACGAGTCCGTTAAGAGAGATCTTAAGGAGTGGAATATCCCCAAGGATTTAGCTATGGACAGGAGCGCTTGGAGATTAGCAATCAACGTGCCTGAACCGTGACATCTTTTGTCTTGTGCCCTTTATGTCCCTTTATGTGTCTCCCTGTTTCTCGTCTCTTTTGGGTTTCATCTCTAGCCTACCCCAACTTGCTTGGGACAAAAGGCTATGTTGTTGTTGTTGTTGTTGATATATTTTTTCTTGTGAAATTAAGCTAATTACCGTTAAATTTCTGTATGATTCTTGCAATTTTTTTTCGTTCCAAACATGCCCCTAATTTGGTGGCTCGTTACTTACCATCGCCTTGTTTTTTCAGCGCTACTTTAGCAGTACTTTTTAACATAAGAATAGTGTTTTTTTTCTAACAATAAATTAGCATCAGCAAGAAAATTTCAGCGTTCGGGCCATGTCTGTACAACTAGCGTTGCCCCTTGGGCCCTTGTTTACTTTCTAAATTTTCTCCTAAATTTTACTATGCAAAAAAAAAGATTTCCCATCACATCAAAATGCCGACACATATATGAAGTACTAAATATAGATGAAATCAAAAACTAATTGCACAGTTTTATTGTACTTTGCGAGACGAACATTTCGAACCTAATTAATCAATGTTTGGACAATTATTACTAAATAAAAACAAAATTACTACAGTGTCGAAACACTGTTCATCCCCCGAATTCAGACCCGAATTAACACGCCCTTGATAAAAATAGAGACAACGTTAATACTAGTATATCCTGAACCTGACCTTTTTCTTGTTCTCTGAATCCAAATACAGGCTGTGTTCAGTTCCTCAAAAAAAAAAAGTACTATGCGAAAAAAAGATTCCCCGTCACATCAAACTTGCGATACATGCATGGAGTACTAAATGTAGATGAAATCAAAAACTAATTGTACAGCTTGGTTGTACTTTGCGAGACGAACGTTTTGAACCTAATTAGTCAACGGTTGGACACTATTTGCCAAATAAAGCCAAAACGTGCTACATTACTTTTTTTTTACCCCTTTTCAGGGATCTAAACACAGCAGCCTGCCATGCACCACTGCACCTGCTGCATCTGCCTGCCATGCACCACGGTTGTACGCTCATGCCGTCATGGCGTCATGCGATCCGATCTGAGTCAGGAGGAGGATTGGAGCCATGGCCGAATTCGGGAGCTGTGCTGTGCATGCCACGTTACATTGCCATGCATGGACCGCTTGTGATGTGGATGCCAAGCATGAAGCGTGGATAGTGTGCTGAACGGCTGATGATGATGAATGAGAGTGCAGGCAGACACTGACGACTCCCTCCAAAGCGAGGAAAAGATGCTAGTACTCCGTAGTAGAAAGGTCAAGAAAGTCAGGGGCTCAGAGCAGGCTTATCCTGCTTGGAGTGGTTGGGACCTTGATTACTCTGCTTGGAGTGGAACAGTGAGTGGATTGATTGAAATGCTAGGACTGGACTTTAGTTTCTTTCTTTGGCCACATTTAGATTGCAAAAAATTTTAACCCGATAAATAGTATCACTTTCATCTTATTTGGCAAATATTGTCTAATCGTGGACCAAATAGGCTCAAAAGATTCATCTCGTGATTTCCAACTAAACTGTGTAATTAGTTTTTTTACCTACATTTACTACTTCATACATGGGTCCAAAGATTGATGTGATGGAGAGAGAGTGAAAAAATTTCAACTTTTGGGGTGCATAGGCCTTTCTTTCTTTCGGTTCGTTTCTTTTTTTAAAAAAATGATAGAGAGAGAGAGGGGCAAAAGTGTGTGATGCAGCTTACCTTAGGTCAACATTTTTTTTCAATGCTTACAAAGAAAGAAAAACAGTCATTTCCAATAAAGCTAGAGACGGAACCAGAGGGGCTAGCAGGGGCCGTGCCCCCAAGCACAGTAAGTTTCCTTTAATACATATATAAATATATGAATTTACAGCTAAAAATATCAATTTCACCTATTTTTTATTCAAATATTATGATTTTAGTTATAAATAGTGTAAAATATTTAAAAAGTTATTGAATCATATAATTACGTATATTTTACCACACTAAAAAAATATGATCATATTTGTTTGCTCCCCTAGTCAGAATCGCTGGTTCCGTCTCTGAGTAAAGCAACGCATCAAAAGGTAAGTGGGAAACAAGCAAACAGCTT
Source organism: Saccharum hybrid cultivar R570 (assembly GCA_038087645.1). Classification (NCBI taxonomy): domain Eukaryota; kingdom Viridiplantae; phylum Streptophyta; class Magnoliopsida; order Poales; family Poaceae; genus Saccharum; species Saccharum hybrid cultivar. The sequence goes on along the minus strand of JAQSUU010000671.1, from coordinate 4,091,070 downwards.
GTGTGCAGCAAGAACTAAAGGCTGTGCTGATAAGCGGACTGGAAAACACCGTTGGCTGATTTATTGTGAGAGAAAAACACTGTTCCGACTAAAAAATAAACTGAAAAGTACAGATTACAAGCCGGATGAACAGGGTCAAAGCAGGATTGGTCCCCATTACGATTGCACTCCTACGCTCAGCACTGCACCCATGTACCCCCTCTATTAAAAAAAAAGAATCGTAATGTATTCTTTCTGTCCCAAAAAACTATAGCTACGGTTACGTGTCAGTTAAAATGGCTCAAGTTTAATCAAATTTTTAGTAAATAGTATTCATATTTATGACTCTAGATTATTTTACTACGAAAACAAATTTCGTAATTAACCTAATTGCATTATTTGATATCATAAATAGTGATACTTTTTTATTTATAATTAGTCAGATTTAAGATACTAAGAGCCCGTTCGCTTCGCTGAAAAGCTATGGCTAAAAGTACTGTTCGCTGATTTGCTGCGAGAGAAAAACATTGTTCCGGTTAAAAAAACAAGATAAAAAGTACGGATTATAAGACAAGCGAACATAACCTAAAACATGATATTATCTTAGAATTACAATCTTTCTGAGACTGAGAGCTTGATGCTCATGCATCCACTTAATATGTGTGTTGGGGTTTCAACACACATGAATTAAGGTAGATCCGTGAGCATTTAAACAAGGCACTACTGAGAGAGTACACTGCCTGCCCGGGTAGTGACGTGTGGTGCCGCTGACTCGTTACAATCTCAAGCGTTGGATTTAGACAAGAACACAGAATGCATACCCGAAAAAGGCCTTGATATTCTTTAAATATTCTCATAAAACCAAATGGTAAATTAATTAAGGATCATAAGTACGCCTTAATAGTACTCCCTTCGTCGCTAAATAACTGTCGCCGTTGGTGTGCTTGCCACAAGTTTGACTCGATTTATAAAAAATACGTGCAGCATTTGTATCTCCAGATAAATTTATTAAAAAACTAGATTCAAAGATCTTTTCAAAAATACTAATTATGAACCATAAATATTAATGTTTTTAATATATATTTAGTCAAAGTTGTTTCTCAAGAAGCGAAATTGATAGATATTTAGAAACAAAGCGAGTATATATATACTGGTACATATCCGTCCTGGTTTTCTGTATTCGTATTGTAACCGTACACGAATCACGATGCAATGCAAAGCAAGCAGGGTTTCTTGATTGATTCCCTACCATTCTTTTTTTCTGAAAAAAAAGTGTCGCGAGGTGCAGGCGTGTGTACGTACTCCGCGCACCACATGCGCCACGTGTGCATCTTATCTGCTGAGTCATCATATAACGCGACGTTGGACGCTGCTGCCAGGGGTATTACTATACTACCACCATCGCCATCCCCAGTGTCCACCGTCACTGGACTAATTACTTGTTATTTTATTGTATTGTATAGTATGTATTCTAACAAAAGCAAACGGTGGGTCGAAAACCTATATAATAACTGTAGGAGTACACGTCTTAAGCCCTGTTTAGTTGGACTCTTTTTTTTTTAACCAGTTTCACTCAAAAATTAAGAGAAACTTTTGTTTAGATGGGTTTTTAATTTATTACGGATGGGGTTTTAATTCTCTCTGTGGTGGTTTTTAGCTATGTGTAAATACATACATAGAGTCTATATACTCTATGTGCTGGTTTTTAATTCTCGTCAGCATACCGTGCACGATGCAATGTCAAACTAATTAAAAAGGAGATGATGATGCAGTGCAAGGAGAGGATTTGATTCCGTATCAAATGAAAAGAAAACGACGCAGCACTGGACAGAGGATTTGATTCCCTAGCAGCAGATTAATTAACAAAAAAAAAAAGACGCAGGGGCGGCAGGCGTGTACGAGTACTCCGCACGAAGGTTGCACCGCGTGCGTACGCTGGCTGCTTATCTGCTGAGTCATCATGTACACGACGTCGACGCCATTGATGGACTCCACCATCACCACCAGTCCACCGCCACTGGAATGGAACGAAAAAGGAAAAGGAACACGAGGCGTGTACGTGCGTACACTTGTGAGCTCCACGTTTTCCCAACCATTTAAAAATGCAGTTCGAGTCGGAAATGGCCATGCAGCAGCCATCCACATGCTCCTCACGGTCCCGGGACCTGCCGACAGCCGCCACTGGGCCCCACGTGTCAGCCTGAACCCAAGGCCGATAGGCCAAAGGGGACTAGGGAAGTAGGTGACGTGAGCGAGCGAGTGGCACTGATCCATGGCTCCTTCCCGTGTCCTGTCGGCTCACCCACTAAGAGCATCTTCACGACTTCTTCATATTTTGTGCATTAAAATATAGTGTTTGATGACTCCTAAATTAATATCTCTACAACTAAAAAGAATGGTGTGTTATCGTCTGATTAGAAATATTGCCTGCAGATGTGTGAAAAATAAAAGGCCAATGACAGTTACAAAAATGGAATTGGATCCCCAACTTAATGCTCTTGCTAAGAAATTATATGATGATTTCAATTGGATCAAATTACACCCAGAGCATGGCAAGTGGACATAAATTTAGATCATCAGAAAAGTATAGATCAAAGTAATCTCTCATTCAGATCTGTTATGTAACTTGCAACATAGTTGTTGTAGAGATATTTTCATTCAGATAGAGAAAATCAGTCATATGGAGTTATTTTTCTTTTTTTCCAGCTTTAACTATCTATGTTTAGATAAACAATGAAATTTTGCAGCAAAAATGGGAGCAAAATCAAGTGTTATGGACATGCCTCTTTCCAATTTATCTCTAACAAATAGTTATGACTTGTTCACATGTTTTTGATTGGATGTACAGATTATATATAATTGAAACCTGTTGATTAAAGTATTTCTAATGCCTTTTTCTCTCGTATTAATATTCATCTTTTTACGTAAAAAATTGTCACTGAATGAGCGAATGACATTAGTTGCCATCAAAATAAAAAATATATATATTACATGAGTACGCAAAACCAAGCAAATTCTCTGTGCATATCTTACTACACCTACTCACATACACATGGAACCAAAACGCGGCCAACATACCTGAAGGTGTACGAGATTATCTTCAACGTTATGTTAGTCTCACAAACAAAAAACAATAAATTGTTGGTTATTTTTCCTCTATTTGGGTGACATGAATGACAGCGTACTGGTTTCTTTATTTCAAAAAAATTAGTTTCCAATTTTGTGTTTTAATGTTAATTATTTGTGATGACATTTAATTCTATAAATATTTTGTCATGTGTGATTGTTTGTCGTAAGATATTTTACCCGTAGCAACACACAGACACTCAACTATAAATTATTAATGAATGGATGAGATGTTATATATGTTCTACACGTGCGGCTACAAATAGAGAAAGTTTGCTATGTTGTTTTGCCCCGCTAGCAGGTTCCATTGTGCTTTGGGTCTGTACACTTATGTAGATGCATGCAGCTTGCTTGCTTAGTATAATGTTTAACTAGCGCACTTCGGTTGATTACCACAGTTAGTATAGTAGTATGTAATTTTTGTTTGTCCGTAGCAAAGCATGAACTAGCCCACATTGCCGTAGAACTCTGGTCATCTATGCACGTTCTTCATCTGCAAAGTTGCATCTACTACTCGCTCATTCTATATATGTAAATTTATACTTGCTTGCTCAGTGCCCAAGTTAGTTTGGCAAATGAGGTATTACAGATCTTAGTCCACCACAGTATACCAAGCATATTGTTGTTTTGCTTTGTACTTTACATTCATACTATTGTGCTTCATATTACCCGAGTGGTTAAATTGTGTCATCTTTAGTAATTTTCAACTAACTGATGGGTATTACCGTATGACTCCTACATAATTAAACACTACAAAAGGTACACTATAGGCACTTGTGGGTTAATTCAATGAAAAATAGTGGCTCTCCTGCACCATTGGGTGACAAGACTAAGACTACTAATGGAGGTAAACAAAATAAACCATCATTTTATTGTATTAAATTAACCTATTGTTTATATTATTAGTGATAATCAATGTATGTGGATGTAACATTGCAGGAAGCGATGCTGGACAACGCAAGAGAGAAAGAGATAAGGCTCGATGGCTCGCAATGTCTCAAGAGAAAAAGGACGAAATAAATAAAAAACATCGAGAAGCATATAAAAGAAGAAAGGAGCAACACCTACATATCGAAACTAGCATTGGTAATATAGCACATACATTAGTGAATAAAAATATACATATTACTATTAATGTTTCTTATATGTGATAGTGTCATATTTGGTAGATGGTGTGGATGCATCAAACAAGGAAAATATGGATCCTGATGAAATAGATGTTTGATTGCATAGGAATGATTCAATCCATGCAAACAACATTGATGGTAAACTTATATCCAATCAGTTACCAGGTAATTAATTGTTGATACATACAAACATGGGGCCTATTTGTGGCAGAATCTCCTAATCTAATGCCCTCCCAAGAGTACTCGTCTTCCATTAGACCCTAAGTACCCAAGGGAGAACACTAAACCGAGTGATTCCGTCGAGCACACCGCAAGGGAGAACTCGAAGATCCATATTTTTACATCAGGATCACAAATGAGAGAGTAAAGCTTATAACATCCTTACCATTTCTTACATCACTTTTAGTACAATATCAGAGTAATTCCTTATGTAGTTATAACATCAAACTATAAAATATTATCAGAGTTCAGCGAAAATGAAACCATTTAATGACAAGTTAAACATTAACATGAAGGACGTTTAAATGCATGAAATGATAATAGATTAATAGGATTTTCCTTGTAAAACTTTTGGTAAGAGTTTCAATAAATAACTCTACTCCGCATCGCAAAGGAAATCCTCGCTGAGCCCACCAGGAGGTTTCCACATACAAGTGTCAGCTTATCAGCACCTGTCACCTGCAACAGGGTAGAACAAACCCTGAGTACTCAATTGTACTCCGCAAGACTTACCCGTTAGGAGGAAAGAAAAAGACTCCAAGGATTATGCAAGGCTTTCTGGCTGGTGGGTTCTTGTTTGCGAGAAGCAGCACTAAGAGTGTGTCCTTAATTTCTTACTTTTAATAGCCGTATTTTATTTCTTATCCAACCTTCTGTGTAAGCACCTAGTCTATAATCAAGTAGGGTTGAGCAATCAGAAACCATTTCTTCATCTTTCCACTGCTAGTTCTTACTACGATGCCAGAGCATAGTCAAGCCGTACCGTCACGCAGAAACGGTGATTCACGAATCAATATGCCCAGCTGGGTACCTCGAAAAACACACGCCTCGCTTGTACCCCAGGCACAAGCAAGACCAACCCATTTCCCTCCTGTCACGGGTTTCTAGGTCCCCGTCCAAACTTGGACTCCTAGCTCCCGTATTTGAGGCCCGGCCTCAATACGGTGCTAAGACCTCCACCTATCCCCGCCTCCAATTAGTCGGTCCGGAAAGAGCCGGAGCCCATGACAAGAGAGTAACAAGTCTTCCTAGCCCCCATCCGCTAGTATATGCTCGGGATAAGAAGATTTGTGACTTGACCAGGGTCCATGCAACGAACGGTCCTTAATTGACACAGGCGGAACAAATGCAACCAGAGCCCTGCTCTGTTGCCCAACCAGGTCCAAGTCCATCCAATCCGTTCCGTCCGGTCTCCAATTATCCATGTACATTTATCTTCCATATGATAGTGGCATGATAATAGTAACCATATTATAATTCCTATCTCTCGCAAGTGACAGACAATCACTCGGCTTCTACCAGAATCCTATAGCATAGCATGCTACACGTCCCTATCATACTAGTAAGACTCATGGGATCAGGGCATATATATATATATATATATATATATGCAAGTGTGAAAGCATCTAGGCCCCGAGGTTTGGTTTCGGCAATTGATGACAACGCTTTATTACCATGACTAACGTGTGTTTTGCAGAAACTTTGGTAAGTTAGGTCATGGAGGTTTTAACTGCTTTGGGCACCATGGTATTCATGCTCCTTGATGGAAATCATTTCGGTTTTCAAAAGAGTGACGTCAAGATTAAGGACGGTTAGTTTTGGATGTCGAGGTGTTGAGAGACATTTGGAATAGTCGTTAGGATCTTCGTTTTTCTCTTTTGGCCGTACTATAAAGGGGGGCATGAGCGGGTAGCTTGACCTAGGTGAGTCCTATGTTTAGGTGTGGTGCACACTTGTTAAACTTGGCGCTAGGCAGCTCTAGAATAGCTCAAAGTTCAGTTGGAAGCAACTTGGTTCAAGTTGTGACGCGTTTCGGAGAGTTTCGGGTCATTTTCCCATGACCGGACGCGGTCCTCGGCATGACCGGACGCGTCCGGTCAGTTCAGTTCCGCGGCTAGGGTTTCAGCTCTGAACACCGGACGCGGTCCTCGCGAGGACCGGACGCGGTGGTCAGAAGTCAACGCGTGTCACTTGAGGGAAACACCCGATCGGACGCGACCTGGGTGTGATCGGCGCGTCCGGTCACAGTCCAGTAAGGTCCAGAGACGACCGGACGCGTCCGGTCATCACCGATCGGACGTGGTCGCGCGTCCGATGCGAGTACAGTATGCTCCCTGCACGATCGGACGCGTCCGGTCACCCCTGACCGGTGCGTCCGGTCACTTAGTTGTTTTTCGGATTTCGACCGTTACGAGCGACCGGCGCGTCCGGTCAGTTCAACTGGCGCGTCCGGTCAGCTCGTGTTTTGCCGAGTCAGCGGGTAACGGTTCGTTTTGTCTGTGGGGTGTATAAATACATCCCCACCACCTCTTTTAGAGGTCTCTTGCTCATTTGATCAGCTGATAAACACCTTTGGAGTGCAAGGGAGTGCAAGAGCACTAGTGAGGATAGAGATTTGAGAATCAAAGCTTGAGAGTTCCTCACTAGCGATTAGAGAGTAGCAAGTGTGCATCCACCTTCTCATTTGGGCTCGTAGTGATCAAGTGAGAGTTCTAGCTTGTTACTCTTGGTGATCGCCATCACCTAGACGGCTTGGTGGTGATTGGGAGTTCGGTGATCATCCGGTGGAGCTTGTGGATGACCCAACTCATCTTGTGAGCGGTTGTGGGTGATTCACTGCGACGGAGTGTCAAAGAATCAACCCGTAGAGAGCACTTGATCCTTGCGCGGATCAAGGGGGAGCTACACCCTTGCGCGGGTGCTCCAACGAGGACTAGTGGGGAGTGGCGACTCTCCGATACCTCGGAAAAACATCACCGTGTTCCTTGCCCCTTTACATTCAAGCATTTACATTCTCGTATTTACTTTCATTGCTTGTTTACATTCCTAGACTTGTCATGCTAGACTAGGATTGGAAACTAGGGTGCAAAACTTTGTATCGGTAGACTCTCTAGGAACACAAGTAGTCACTAGGGGTGAATTCCGGCTTGTAGGATTTATTTCTTGCATTTAATTTTTAGAAAAGCCCAATTCACCCCCCCTCTTGGGCATCTTGATCCTTTCAATTGGTATCGGAGCAGTGTTGCTCTATTTTTAGGCTTTACCGCCTAGAGCAAGATGTCTAATGGGGAAGGACCACCTCCCACTTTTGAGGGAGATAATTTTCCATATTGGAAAATTCGTATGGAGGCGTACCTCGAAGCCATAGATGTTGGGTGCCTTAGAGCCGCAACCGAAGGGCTTCCCCCCATAAGGGATCCCGCTAACCCAAGTGGTGACGAGGAGAAGTACGACCGGTGGAATGCAAAGGCCAAAAATGCACTCTACCGGGGCTTAGGCAAAGATATCTTTAATCGCGTGCGTAATGCAAAGAACGCTCATGAATTGTAGAAAAATCTTTGTGCTCTCCATGAGGGAACTAAGAGTGAGCGTGAGGAACGCTATCACATAGCTTTAAAGAAAATTAATTCTTTTGAGATGCTTCCCAAAGAAAGTGCTAATGACATGTACACTCGCTTGAATGTTCTTGTAGAGGACCTCAATGCTCTTGGGCTCACCAAAATGAGCCAATCAGATGTTGCAAGGAAGATCTTGAGTGTGCTTCCCGTTGAGAAGTATGGACACATTGTCACCGTGCTTCACCAAAGTGATCTTTCCACCGCAACACCGACTCAAGTTTTAGGGAAAATCAATGCTCATGAGATGTACATGCATATCACTCCGGAAGAGGGCTCATCATCTTCTAAGAAGAAAGACTTGGCCTTCAAAGCTAGTCATGACAAGAAGAAGAAGGGTCAAGCCATGATGGTGCAAGAAAGCTCAAGTGAAAGTGATGTTGATGATGAATCACTTGCACTCATGGTGAGAAAGACCACCAAGATGCTAAAGAAGCTTAACAAGAGTGGCATCAAGTTCGATGGCAAGAAGAAGAAATTCTTCACAAGTAGCAAGAGAAAGCCAATCTCGGAGATGGATTGCTACAATTGTGGTGAACTTGGCCACCTAGCTCATCAATGCCCTAGACCACCAAAAGACAAGTACAAGAACAAGAACAAGGGCAAGAAAAATGATTCAAGTGATGAAGAAGAAGAGAAGAAGAAGAACAAGCCATACAAGAAGAAGGATGGCAAGAAGAAGGAGTTCCACAAGAAGAAGAAGGGAGGAAAGGCATACATTGTTGGTGATTGGCTCACCGACATTGAATCATCTTGTGAGTCCTCCGAAGATGAGAGCGATGATGAGAAAGAGAAGGTTGCCGCATTTGTGATGGGGCCATCATCTTCACCAACATCTTCATCACCATCTTCACCGCCTTCTTCACCATCATCGTCCACAACTCACCTATGCCTTATGGCCAAGGGTGAACGAAAGGTACAAAACCATGATAGTGATGATGATGATGATAGTGATAGTGATGATGAATATGACTCACCTTCTTATGATGAACTTGTAAAATTGCTAAACAAATACACTAAAATCATAAGAAGGACTAGAAGTGAAAATGATGATCTTCAAAATGAAAATGAATCACTCTCATCCAAGCTTGAAAATATTCAAAAGACTAGTGGTGAGCTTAGAGTTCAAAATGAAGTGATGTCTTCCACTCTCAAGGAGCTCAAAACCTCTTATAAAGAGCTTAAAGATCAACATGATAAACTTGAGAAGAAGCATGATGAGCTCATCACTAGACATAATTCTCTAAAGGACAAATACACCACATTAAAAATTGACTATGATAGTCTTGTGGTTGCTAATGAACTTGCTCTTGAGACACATGATGCTACTAACCATGTTGTTAAGTGTGATATAGCTACATCATGTGATGACTTGATCATTGAAAGCATTGAGCGAGGTTCTAGTAGCAAAGGCAAGAGTGTGGTTGAGTCAAGCAACCATGATGATTATGCCAAGATTAAGAGTGAGAATGAGAAGCTTGCAAATGAGAACAAGAAGCTAAAAGGTTTGATGGCTCTTGAGAAGCAACCAACAAATGAGTCACTCATTGAAGAAAACAAAAAGCTCAAGCAAGAAAAAGAGCATCTCAAGACCGGCCTAAGCAAGTTCACAAGAGGCCAACATTTGCAAAGTGAGCTCCTCATGAATACCGTAATGAAGATGGATAGAAGTGGTATTGGGTACTTGGCAAATCAAGAGAAGAAAGCAAAAGCTCAACAACAACAAAGCAAGTCAAAGCCCAAGCCAAAGAGATGTGTTGAGTGTGGTCAAGAAGGTCACTTTGCTCATGAATGCAAAACTCCACCACCACAACCCTTGCCCAAGCATGCTAGACCCTTCGCCTTCAATGCTCATTATATGCTAAGAAAAGATTCAAATGGAAAGATGAAAGTCATGTTTTTGGGTCCCCCAAACAAGAATAGGCCAAAGAAAATATGGGTTGCCAAGTCACTAGTTGAGAAAGTCAAGGGCCCCTCTCAAGTTTGGGTCCCTAAACAAAAAGCTTGATCTCTTGTGTGTAGGTGAACTACAAGACCGGTGGATCTCATTGGGTTATTGATAGTGGTTGCACTCAACATATGACCGGTGATCCTCGTATGTTCACCACCATTGAAGAGAATGGAATATGTCAAGAGAAGATCACATTTGGGGATAATTCAAAAAGCAAAGTCAAGGGTATAGGCAAGATTGCAATATCACATGATCACTCACTCTCAAATGTGCTCTATGTTGCTTTATTGAGTTTCAACTTGTTATCCGTTGGGCAACTTTGTGACATTGGCTTCCAATGCTTGTTCACACCAAATGAAGTGGAAGTTTCAAAGATAGATGACAAGCAAGTGATATTCAAAGGCTTTAGATACAACAATCTTTATCTTGTTGACTTCACCTCCGAAGATGCAAATTTGATGACATGTTTGTTCACCAAGACCTCACTTGGTTGGCTTTGGCATAGGAGGCTTGCTCATGTTGGAATGAACACTCTCAACAAGCTATTGAAGAAAGAACTAGTGAGAGGATTGAAGGATGTGAAGTTTGAAAAGGACAAACCTTGTAGTGCATGTCAAGCGGGCAAACAAGTTGCAAACACTCATCCAACCAAAGCTTTCATGTCAACTTCAAGAGTACTAGAACTTCTACACATGGATTTGTTTGGGCCTACAACATACAAGAGCTTGGGTGGTAATCTCTATTGTCTTGTGATAGTGGATGACTACTCAAGGTATACATGGACTTTCTTCCTTCATGACAAATCCGAAGTGGCAAATTGCTTCAAAAAGTTTGCAAAGAGAGCTCAAAATGAATTTGAAGTCAAGATAAAGAAGATTAGAAGTGACAATGGAAAAGAGTTTGACAACACCAACATTGAAGCTTATTGTGATGAAATTGGAATCAAGCGTGAGGTCTCTTCAACCTACACTCCTCAACAAAATGGTGTAGTTGAGAGAAAGAACCAAACTTTGATCACCCTTGCAAGAACAATGCTAGATGAGTACAACACTCCGAAGAAGTTGTGGGCCGAGGCAATCAACACCGCATGCTATGCTTCAAATCGCCTCTTCCTACAAAAGTTTCTTGGCAAGACCCCCTATGAGTTGCTTAATGGGAAGAAGCCGGACGCCTCTTTCTTCCGGGTGTTTGGTTGCAAATGTTACATCTACAAGAAACGTCAACACCTAGGGAAGTTTCAAAGACGTTGTGATATTGGTTTTCTTGTTGGTTACTCATCAAAGTCCAAAGCATATAGAGTATTTAACCATGCCACCGGTTTGGTTGAAGAAACATATGATGTGGAATTTGATGAATCTAACGGCTCCCAAGGAGCAATTGAGAATTGTGATGATGTAGGTGATGAACCCTTGAGGGAGGCCATGAAGAACATGCCGGTGGGAGACATCAAGCCAAAAGATGATGATGACGATGTACAAATTGTTGATCCACCATCTTCATCACGTGTGCCTCAAGATGATGACAAGAATGAGAGAGTTGAAAATGAAGACACTTATGTCTCTCATGAACAAGCCGAGGCACAAGCTCAAGATGTTGATGCTCCCCATCCACCTCCTCAAGTGGTTGATAGAAGAAACTCACCACTACTTCAAGCTCATCCACAAGATCTCATCATAGGGAGTCCCACAAAGGGAGTAATGACTCGATCTCAAAAACTAGCTTCTTTTGTTGAACATCACTCTTTTGTCTCTTGCGTTGAACCTAAGAATGTAGAAGAAGCTCTTCAAGATCCGGATTGGGTGAATGCAATGCATGAAGAATTGAACAACTTCACCCGCAATCAAGTATGGACACTTGAAGAGCATCCTAAAGGTGCAAGAGTCATTAGAACCAAGTGGGTGTTCCGAAACAAGCAAGATGACCAAGACATAGTGGTGAGGAACAAGGCAAGACTAGTTGCAAAGGGGTTCTCTCAAGTTGAAGGTCTTGATTTTGGAGAGACTTTTGCACCCGTTGCAAGACTTGAAGCCATTCGTATCCTCCTTGCATATGCATCACATCATGATATGAAACTATATCAAATGGATGTGAAAAGTGCATTCTTAAATAGCTTTATAAATGAACTAGTCTATGTTAATCAACCTCCCGGGTTTGAAGACCCTAGATATCCTAATCATGTTTATAGGTTGTCCAAGGCGTTATATGGGCTCAAGCAAGCCCCTAGAGCGTGGTATGAGCGCCTCCGGGACTTCCTCATTGAGAAGGGCTTCACAATTGGGAAGGTCGACACCACACTATTCACCAAGAAGTTTAATGGGGAGATCTTTATTTGTCAAGTATATGTTGATGATATCATCTTCGGATCAACAAATGAAGATTATTGCAAGGAATTTGGTGAATTGATGTCAAAGGAGTTCGAGATGTCAATGATTGGTGAGCTCACATTCTTCCTTGGATTTCAAGTAAAGCAAATGAGAGAAGGGATTTTCATCTCTCAAGAAAAGTATATCAAGGATCTTCTCAAAAGATTCAAGATGGAAGAATGCAAACCAATCAAGACCCCAATGCCATCAAATGGACATCTCGACCTAGATGAGGGAGGTAAACCGGTTGATCAAACTCTCTACCATTCTATGATTGGTAGCTTGTTGTACCTTACCGCATCTAGGCCCGATATCATGTTTAGTGTGTGCATGTGTGCCCACTTTCAAGCATGCCCTAAAGAACCTCACCTAAGTGCCGTAAAAAGAATCCTAAGATATCTTAAGCTCACCCCAAGCATTGGTCTTTGGTATCCCAAAGGAGCTAGATTCCAACTAGTTGGCTATTCCGATTCGGACTATGCCGGTTGCAAAATTGATAGAAAAAGCACATCCGGAGGGTGCCATTTACTTGGAAGATCTTTAGTATCTTGGTCATCTAAAAAGCAAAATAGTGTGGCTTTGTCCACCGCCGAGGCGGAATACATTGCCGCGGGGGCTTGTTGTGCACAAATCTTATATATGAAACAAACCCTCCTAGACTATGGAATTGTTCTTGAAAAGGTGCCACTTTTATGTGATAATGAAAGTGCCGTTAAAATTGCTAACAATCCGGTACAACACTCTCGCACTAAGCACATTGATATCCGCCATCACTTTCTAAGAGATCACGTTGCAAAAAAAAATGACATATCACTAGAAGGTGTAAGAAGTGAAAATCAATTAGCGGATATCTTCACTAAACCTTTGGATGAGGCAACCTTTTGTAGGCTAAGAAGTGAACTCAATGTGCTTGATTCTAGTAACTTTAAAAAATGAGCGTGTGTTGTCTCTTGCATTGCATTGTAAAATATGCCATGTTTATTTTATCGCAATGTTTTTAGGGCTTGGCTAACACGGTTATGATAACCCTTCTTTGGAGGAGTGAAAAAGCCTAACCGTGGATCAAACTTGACAAGCATTATAGTTTTACCTTCTTGTATTGCATTGCATATGCATGGTTGTTGTTCTTGTCGTTTCTTTTCGGTTAAGCTTTGAGCAACCTCTGTGTTCGTCCATGGATAGAGAGAGCATTTTGACGCTCCTAAAGGTTCAAAAACTCTATTGCATGGCCATACGTTGCTCCTTGGGTGTTTATTGCCTATTTTATTAAAAATAATACTAGCCTAAGGCAATCTATTTTAAGAAATTTTGAGGGTTTGAGTGAGGTCACTCATATCATGTTTCAATTGGTGTTTATTTGTGTCTTTTTGAATTGAAACCTGATTGGGAGAAGTCGCGTCGTAGTTCGGAACAAAGAAGGGCGAAGAACAGTGACCGGACGCTGGACCGGACGCTGCACCGGACGCAGTGATGCTTCACCACCGCGTCCGGTCCCGGCGTCCACCAGCGCGTCCGGTCATCCAGAAGACCAACTCCAGATCTAGTGACCGGACGCTGCACCGGACGCGCCGCTGTTGACCACCGCGTCCGGTCCCGGTTACCACCACCGCGTCCGGTCATTCGCGATGAATTCCTGAGCTCCCCTCGACCGGACTCTGACCGCGTCCGGTCAGTCCTCACCGGACGCGTCCGGTCACTCCAGGAGCTTACTGGAGTGTGACCAGACGCTGCACCACCGCGTCCGGTCATAACGACCACCGCGTCCGGTCATCGCGCATCGAGCAGATCTAACCCCTTCATAAAACCGTTCGTCCTCGGCCATGTCTTTCACCCGCACGTGTTTTTCCGCCGCCGCCTGCCCTAACTCGCCAAATCCGCCGAGTCGCCGTCGATTCGCCGGAGCCACCGCGCCCTTGCCGTCTTCCTTGCCTCCGGCAAGCCCAGCCACGACCCAGCCACGTCTCCTTGCATGCGAGCGCGCGCCAGCCTGCGCCTGCCCCGCGCCACCGCCGCCCGCTCGCCTCTCGCCGCCGGTGAGCCGTGCCTTTGTCGCTGGTGAGCCGCGCCCTAGCCCACCAGCTTCACCTCTGGCCGTGGACTGCCTCGCGCTCGCCTCCAATCGGTCTTCGTCGAGTTGCCCTAACCCTAACCCTAGGGTTCGCATAACGTCATTCGGCCGTTCGTCGTCGAGGTTTCGTCACGCGCCGTCTTCTTCACGAGGTTGTTTCGCGTCCCTTGATTTCCTTGTTAGGTTTTGCCGTAACTCATACCTTAATCCTAATTATCTCGTGTTTCGGCAAATCAGAGCCCGTCCGGTGGATTCGGGGAATCACGCGATCTAGGTCATCTCATCTTGTCACCTTCGTCTCATCAATCCGAGGTAGCTTCACGTTTCGATTCACATCTTATCTCATATGCTTGCTATCTCTAGGGTTTCGTACCTTTTAGTTATATATGTGCTTATAGTAGATCTCTCTATTCCGTCGTTGCAGCGAGTCTGTCCGTGTGTCAGGGTGAGATCAGTTTGCTGAATCCGAGGCCAAGCCTGCGGATACGGATTGAGGCCAAGCCTCTCGAGTGACAGTTCACCATCTTTCAGAGGCTTTCAGTCAGTTTGTCAGCATGGTGCGTTGCAAGAACGCCGGTGGTGCTCCTAGTGACGGGGACGACAGTCCTCCTCGTCGGTCTGAGATTGCACGTGGGAAGCGTATCAAGGTCATGGCCAGAAAGAAGAAGAAGACACTTACAGAGGCAGAGATTGCTCAGGCCGTGGCAGATGCAGCAGAGCAGGCAGAGAGAGGTGGCAGGAGTAGTGGCATACGCATAGGTGAGCGTCGCTTTCATCTTGAAGGTCGATAGCTCGGCACAGAGGCCACTGAGGGTACTGAGGATACTGGAGCTACAGAGGGCATGTCAGTTGATCCACCTCCAGAGGCTCCAGAGGCCACAGAGGCTCCAGAGGCCACAGAGGCTCCAGAGGCTACAGAGGACACAGAGGAGCAGCCAGCTCAGTCTCCACCACGTCGCCGCTCCACACGCGCACGTACTCAGGTGACTCCTAGGCCAGAGGGCCAGCGTCGTGGAGCACGTCCTCCACCCAGAGCTAGAGGTTCACCCCCGGTCGAGCACTTTGACTTGAGGGGTGCTACAGCACGTCAGGTGCAGGGGTTAAGGTTCGTGGAGGTCAGTCGGTGGTTTCCGCCTGTGAGGGATCCCAGAGCTTCAGAAGGTTTTTATACCCCACTTCAGGAGGATTTCTACAGGGCTCTAGTTGACAGCGGTATTGCTTTCTGACCACAGAGGGTCTGTCGACTTGAGTCACTAGTTGAGGTTGTGGGAGAGCTGCTATGTCCGCACCTGTCCTTTCTGCCAGGCTTGTCAGATCTTCTTGGACGGACAGGTGCATACTGCGGCACATGGGTCAGAGAGTTTTATGCTTCACTATGGATTGATCCTGCCCATGATTTCATTCACTTTGCATTCCGAGGCCGCGATCACCGCCTATACAGCACCAGAGTGCGGGAGATTCTCAGACTCCTAGCTTCCAACACGAAGATACATCAGCTGTGCTTTGGTCAGACTCCTCCACCGAGACACCCTCACGGCGGTGCAGTGCCACCTACAGACTTGGTTCGACCCTGTTTCCGTGAGCCTTTTGGCGAAGGGTCTCGTCGCACGCCTGCCAGTTTGACACCTCTTGCCAGAGTTCTGGATGCTATAGTCAGACGCACTCTACTTCCCAGACTTGGCTACAGAGAGGGACTGACTCGGATGCAGCTATGGGTTGTTCACCACCTCCTCTCACAGACACAGTTTGACATTTGGGATCTCATACTTAGTGAGATGGAGGACACCATAGCTGAGGGCTTCAAGGGTAATCGTCAGCTGCCCTATGCACACTGGATCTGCTTCATTATTAGATCATCCATTCAGCTACCAGCAGAGATCCGAGCTGAGATATCAGATACTACTACAGCTTTCCTTGAGTATGATATCCGTCAGCTTTGGGCTTCAGTCACTAGAGATCAGGCCCCAGTGCCAGGACAGCGTGTGCGACCTGAAGTTCCTGAGACAACAGCTGAGCAGGACGCCACAGTTGATGAGCTTGCAGAGGCAGAGCTTGCCGATCTTGACGCTCAGCCTGCTGATCTTCCTAAGGATGTGACATCTAACAGCACTGATGAGGACTACCAGCCCATCCCCAGGTACCGGTCTCCTCGGTATCACAACCACGAGGCCGGTGGCTCTGGTTCAGCCTCCCGCACAGACCCTGCCATGATGGCGATACTTGAGAGGTTGACCCAGGCACAGGAGCGGCAGCAACAACAGATACAACGACAGGCTCAGGACACAGCTGTAGCACTTGCACAGATTCAGGCTCGTCAGGACGAGTTTTAGCGTCAGCAGCTTGAGATCCAGAGGCAGCAGGTTGAAATGCAGCGACAGCAGTACGAGATTCAGCGACAGAGTGCAGCTAGTCAGCAGCAGTACTTGGATCTCCTGCGCCACCTAGTCACTGTTGGGGTTCCTCCGCCTGCTTCTGTCCTGACTTCTGCTTTACAATCCAGTGATCCATCAAGTCAGGGACAGCCGGTTTTCCAGTTCACATCTCCACAGCAGCAGGTTCCCCAGTCATTCCAGTCCCCGAGCTTCATGCCTATTCATATGGGGTTTACACCTTCAGACCAGCCTCGCCCTCATCTCCTGACAGGCACACCCTTCCGTGATTTCAGTGCTACCTACAGCGAGTTGACTGGTCAGCCGACGCCCTTGCACACTACCTTTGCTACTTCTTCAGGGTTGTCAGCTTCAGAGGCAGCTATTCCTCCAGTGACAGGGACTAGTACTACAGAGACTCTACCTTCGTCAGTTGCCTCGATAGATCCTCCTGCTATTGGCTCACTATAGGCTCAGGTCACTCAGATGGATCCTCTTATTGCCACTACGACAGTACCTGTTCCTGCCATTCAGACCCAGACAGTTACACAGCCACATGCTTCTTCAGAGGGTCAGCCAGATAGCTCAGATTCCGAGGGAGATTCTCTACACTTCGTGATTACTCCGCGCACCTCGGCACCCGGCTCGACTCCGTCTGTCCCCCCGTCAGATCCTTAGATTAGTTTTTTTTGGCGCTTGATGCCAAAGGGGGAGAGAGAGTAGTTTCAGGGGGAGTTTTGAGAGAGGTTTTTCGTTTTTCTTGTGTGCTACATTCATGCATCATGTTTACTTTTCAGTCATTGCATTCGTGTGACATGTCGTCGTGTGATAAACCTTGAGTCTTGATGTTTTATCCAGTCACATTGTTAACACTTGTCACCTTTTTAATTATATCTCTAAGGTTGTGCTTCCGTGCCTTACTCCGATTTCTTATGAGCTATATCTGTATGTGTACTAACGTTCTTTGTCTTATCTTATGAGTACACTCTTTTGGCTTGGGGCACATAAGCAATTCCTAACTCCTTGTGCTTATTGCTTTTTGCTTATGTGAACCATGCATGCTCGAAAACCTCAACTCAAATCTTTTATATCTTAGTGTTGTCATCAATCACCAAAAAGGGGGAGATTGAAAGCATCTAGGCCCCGAGGTTTGGTTTCGGCAATTGATGACAACGCTTTATTACCATGACTAACGTGTGTTTTGCAGAAACTTTGGTAAGTTAGGTCATGGAGGTTTTAACTGCTTTGGGCACCATGGTATTCATGCTCCTTGATGGAAATCGTTTCGGTTTTCAAAAGAGTGACGTCAAGATTAAGGACGGTTAGTTCCGGATGTCGAGGTGTTGAGAGACATTTGGAATAGTCGTTAGGATCTTCGTTTTTCTCTTTTGGCCGTACTATAAAGGGGGGCATGAGCGGGTAGCTTGACCTAGGCGAGTCCTATGTTTAGGTGTGGTGCACACTTGTTAAACTTAGCGCTAGGCAGCTCTAGAATAGCTCAAAGTTCAGTTGGAAGCAACTTGGTTCAAGTTGTGACGCGTTTCGGAGAGTTTCGGGTCGTTTTCCCATGACCGGACGCGGTCCTCGGCATGACCGGACGCGTCCGGTCAGTTCAGTTCCGCGGCTAGGGTTTTAGCTCTGAACACCGGACGCGGTCCTCGCGAGGACCAGACGCGGTGGTCAGAAGTCAACGCGTGTCACTTGAGGGAAACACCCGATCGGACGCGACCTGGGTGTGATCGGCGCGTCCGGTCACAGTCCAGTAAGGTCCTGAGACGACCGAACGCGTCCGGTCATCACCGATCGGACGCGGTCGCGCGTCCGGTGCGAGTACAGTATGCTCCCTGCACGATCGGACGCCTCTGGTCACCCCTGACCGGTGCGTCCGGTCACTCAGTTGTTTTTCGGATTTCGACCGTTACGAGCGACCGGCGCGTCCGGTCAGTTCAACCGGCGCGTCCGGTCAGCTTGTGTTTTGCTGAGTCAGCGGGTAACGGTTCGTTTTGTCTGTGGGGTGTATAAATACATCCCCACCACCTCTTTTAGAGGTCTCTTGCTCATTTGATCAGCTGATAAACACCTTTGGAGTGCAAGGGAGTGCAAGAGCACTAGTGAGGATAGAGATTTGAGAATCAAAGCTTGAGAGTTCCTCACTAGCGATTAGAGAGTAGCAAGTGTGCATCCACCTTCTCATTTGGGCTCGTAGTGGTCAAGTGAGAGTTCTAGCTTGTTACTCTTGGTGATCGCCATCACCTAGACGGCTTGGTGGTGATTGGGAGTTCGGTGATCATCCGGTGGAGCTTGTGGATGACCCAACTCATCTTGTGAGCGGTTGTGGGTGATTCACCGCGACGGAGTGTCAAAGAATCAACCCGTAGAGAGCACTTGATCCTTGCGCGGATCAAGGGGGAGCTACACCCTTGCGCGGGTGCTCCAACGAGGACTAGTGGGGAGTGGCGACTCTCCGATACCTCGGAAAAACATCGCCGTGTTCCTTGCCCCTTTACATTCAAGCATTTACATTCTCGTATTTACTTTCATTGCTTGTTTACATTCCTAGACTTGCCATGCTAGACTAGGATTGGAAACTAGGGTGCAAAACTTTGTATCGGTAGACTCTCTAGGAACACAAGTAGTCACTAGGGGTGAATTCCGGCTTGTAGGATTTATTTCTTGCATTTAATTTTTAGAAAAGCCCAATTCACCCCCCTCTTGGGCATCTTGATCCTTTCAAAGTGGGTTTCATTCAACTCCTTTAAACTTAATGCACAATCATAAAATAAAGTGCAGAATAATAGGGGTTATGCACCGGGGCTTGCCTGGGTAAAACATAACCAAGCTAGCATTTCATCATGGCGGCACGATCCTCCGGACACCACCTTTCGGCTACTCCAGACGACTTCGCTCTCCATCATCGTACCTATTATGATATGCGCGAATGCAATCGTAGAGACATAAGTAATCAACGGTGACTGAAATACTTAAGATACGAGTGCGTCTCTCGGCTAACGAACTAGCTCATCGACTAACGCACTAGGCTACGTATCTAAGTTACCAAGTTACTAGCTATTTTCTAAAGATTATTTTAGCTATACAAATCCAAGGTTTCACTTTACTTATTTTGTCCGTTTTAATATACCTTAGAACTAGAGCTCATTAGCGATCTTAGCAAACTAATTATTTTCGAGCTACAAAAATTACAGCGAGCATATAAAAATAGTTGGAGCCTACTGTAAAAGTTTTAAAGCCAACACTTTTACCATTTTCTTACAAAAATTCACTCAAGTTTATACTTAGCGAAATTTAGCATTTTAAAATAATTAACGAACTCCTAAGGATAATATACAACTATGTGGATAAAATATACTAACAGTTAGATCATAATTTTTGGAAGCTAACAAAATTGGTTTCACGATCTTTGGACTCCTACACATTTAGATGTTTGATTTTTTTCCAGTTTACCTAAGAAAAGAAATTAAGAAATGCTTTAAACCCAGAGAAGGCTGGCGGCCACCCAGACAGCCCACCGGCCCAGCCTAGGGCGCGGCCGCGCGTGACGCAGCCAGCCCAGCAATGGCCCGCCCCGCACGTGCGCGTGCACAAATTGCAAAAGAGCCCCTGGACTGGCAGGTTAATACGCAGCGCTCGAGAGCACTATTGCACTAGAGTAGAGGTTTGCGCTAAGGACCCTGAAGAACCTCATCTTCACAAAGGGGCAGTCCCCGGTGCCCCCGCGCACGACGGCGAGACACCGGGCGGCACCGGGCGATCGCGCCGGCCACTAGGAGGGCGCTACGGTGCGCCCAGAGGGCCGACGACCAATATAGGGCCAACGCGAGACGGTGGGCAGCGATTAGGCGGCTTATGGGGCACGGCCGCATACTGGCCATGGCGGCGGCCATGGTCGGCCAGTTCAAGGCGGTGGCACGGACACTCCGGTGAACCCACGCGCTCTCGAACGAGTAGGGACAGCTGAGAAGCAACAACGGCATACCCTGGTGCCCGCGACGGTGATGGTTGGGGTGGAGGGGTGACGAGATGGCCTGGCCACATGCGCGTGGCGCGGTTGGCGGCGCTCCTCCGCGGGTACCGACGCGTCACCACGCTGACGGAGAGCTTCCTGGACAAAACAACGTGAGCACCAACTATAGGAGGCCAAGGCGATTCGAGGGGTGCAACCAATTGAAAAGTTACCGCTGATTAGAGCCCTTGCCCCCCAAATTCCCTAGTCACGGCGGCAGACATGGCCGGCGGCGAGAACACCTCGAAATTGAGGTGGCGCACGACTCGACCAGGCCCTGATGTGGGCGGGGTGCATAGCTAGCTCCCTAAGCTACACTCAGGCACGAGGGAACGCTGCGAAACCAACCAGTTGCCGAGGAGGGGAGAGAGCGGCGGCCCCCTTGCGCCCGACGCGACCGTGAAGTGGCACTCGAACGAGTCGTGTGAGATAAAAATCAGGCGGTTTCGACCGACGAGCCAGCGTCCGCATGGGTGCACAGGTGACGGGATGGAAGTGGACATGGCGTGTCGTGAAGAAGAATGGCGTGGCCCATCCCAAGCGGAGTGCCTAGGCGACGGCTAGCGAGACAAGCCGAGCAGGGTGGCACGCGTTGATCTGCAAGACACAGTCGTGTCGGTGCCGGCCAGCGGGAGCAACCGAGGCAGAGGACATCCCATCGCCATTCTACCGGGCCCTCGACCAGACGCGCGGCAGCGGCACACGACTCCGGCTTGGTGGACGGTGAATCGAAGGGCGGGGGAGATGCCACGACAGCCGAGCGGTGGCGGCCGTAGCCCGACCTGGCCTAGCGCGTGGTGACCGCGGTTCCCAGCTGACACGACTGTCCGGTGACACACACGCAATCTAAAGCAAAGCAAAAGTCCTCGATTGATCTGATTACGGCCCAACAATTTTTGTGCACCCAAGGTCGCACCAACAACTGCCTATCGAAGCCATCGACGCGGCCCGAGAGTGACCCGAGGAAAAGATGGGAAGGTGCCAAGATACGTTCATCAAACAGAGTGCCCGTTCACCAACAGAGCAAGGAACAAAATTCACCGCGTGCTCACGGTAGCTTTGGCAAATTTTTACGGAAGCAACGTGACCCCCAACATGCCGACAACCTATACCAAGCTCACGTGTCCGCTTAGATGCAACCGATGGTACCACTACCCGTAGCTAGTGCTTAGGCATTTCTTTCAAATTTAAATGTCAAAATGGCATTGTCATTACTCCCTTCGTTTTAGGTAGAATTAAATTTTGAATTCGATTTTTGGAGTTTGTAAAATACTAACTAACACCATTTATTCCCCAACATGAAAGTTGCACTTTGCTCTGCGAACTTGCTCATAAATATTTCTTAAACACAATGCTCAAGTTACATTTTTATTTTTGTTTGTAAAAAAATTATTTTTCATACCCAACAATTAAAGATATCTATTCTACATATACGCATATGTTATTCGGATTTTTATCAACAGAGGCACGCCCTAAACAATTTAACTTAGGTTTTGATTTGATTCCTCTTAGGTGTCAATCCGGGCGCTAAGCATGCTCGTAACACCAGAGGTGTTACACTATTGATGGATATCTGGTGTCTTCTGGTCATTTTGGTACTATTTTAATTAAAGCACAACTATGTAGGTGGTGATGTAACTACCGCTCGCAGCATAGTTATGAATTATCAAATGCAATCACAGTGCACATAGGATCAAATCATGGCTCATCGTGTGTCAAGTAGAACGAGCCATGCAAACATGACACCTGAGCAACGTGAACAAAGGAAAAAGCGACAGAGGCTTTACAATCAAGCTCCATCTCGTAAAGAGGCGATGAAAGTTACTACAAACCGCTCTAGGGAGGTGCGGCGACACACCTTAAATAGTGAGTCCATCGCAATGGAGAATCCACTCTTTAATCCAACGATGGAGTGGCCCACTACAAACTCATCTAGGCTAGCTCATGGACCCACAGTAAGCCCTAGCGATTGGGCTATCCCAGAACCCACTACAACGCCTATTTGCTTCCCACAAGTTACTGAGGAGACAAATGAAGATGATGATGATGGATGTGGTGATATATCGTCTGGTCATATGACACATAGACAAAATGTTCCATCTGGACAAAGACATGCCTGATAACCCGGCGTAACATTGTGTTTGAGCGTTGTGGAACACAGGAGTATCTAATAACGATGGCGAAGACCACGCGGATGAAAGTACGCCCTTACCTTAGTCAACTATGACCAGCAACGGTAAATAAAGAGGCCTCCCTATCCCCGTTCCTTGACATGAAACAACTTTATTCCTATCTCAACCATGTTCATTATGTGATTGACAGAAAGCGATGGACCAAGCAATCAAAATGTATCAGCTACACCTGAACAACCATTATTTGATGATACCGGTAAGTTGCACTACTTAATATTTGCTTTCCTTTATTATTACCAAAGTTGTAATATGTCATGACACTGTGACGATCATAGACGATGATGAGGGCGATATATTTGAAGATGATGAGGAAGAGGATGAGGGATACCTATTTGCTGGTCAAGGTATTTGTACCAAATATCAAATACCTTTATAAACAACCACTACTTTATATAACCTTTATTTTTATGTTCAAATGTTATTTCAATAGAGGAATCAGATGATGATGTCGAAAGTGATACTACTGAGGAAAACACGGCTTCTGACCCTGAAGTACCTGACCCGTACGAAAAGGTGCATAGTAACATGCCTAGAGAGACACACATGCTAAAACATGTCCCAAATTGCCGTCATTGCAGTGCGAAGAGGTTTCACAAAGAACCTCCTGGGTTTTGTTGCCACAACAGACAGGTCGAGCTGAATGCGCCAGTCATACCAGACCAGCTCATGAGGCTTTGGACGAGCTCTGACGTGGACGCGAGGCACTTCCATAACAATATTAGGTTTTTCAATGGCCACTTCTTTTTCACTTCCCTGTACTGTCGCCTCGATAGTGCTACTACTAACATCAGAAACAACGGTATCTATACCTTCCGTGCACATGACATGATTTATCACAACATAAGGTCATTTGGGAGAGAAGATGGTAAGGAGCCCAAACATCTTGAGCTTTACTTCTATGATGACGATCCGAGCCTTGAGCACCGGTACCGAAGGTGTCATGAAGAGCAGTACCAAAAAGATAAAGAAGTTATAGACAGACTGGTGGCCATCATTCGTGACAACCCGTACTCACAACATTTGAGGAGTATGGGGCAGGCTGAACAACTCGAGGACTATCGTCTCACACTTAACCTTTTTTTTGACGTAATCTCACACTTAACCTTGATCAACGATTGGACCAAAGGACATACAATGTGCCGATGGCTTCAGAGGTGCCTGCTGTTTGGATCGAGGATAGTGAACTCCTTGGTCAGTTTCAGAATAGTGTTGTCCTGCATGGGAAAGATAGGAGCAGGCATGACATCCGATCATACCATGGATGCTATGATGCTCTTTCATACCCACTCTTCTTCCCTAGCGGTGAGCTTGGATGGCATATGGATATACCAAAGAAAGGTGTTACTATGGAGGATGTCAACATGGCTCGTGCCCTGCGTAAGGCTCGTAGTGGTACTGAAGAAGAAGAAGAAACATGTTTGTTTATCTTCTTATACTTTCATGTATATCAAATCGTTATCCTAGGAACACCTCTAATACCATAGTTTTTTTGTAGATTCTCTGGAAATTTATGTGTTTCTGTGCGTGACTAGTACTGCTACAAGTTCCAAATACGGCCAGGAATCTTTAATCCCATACTTTATGGCAAGCGTCTTTTCCAACAGTTTGCGGTGGACACGTACATCAAAATTGAGAGTTCTCAATTGGATTACATACGCAATCATCAAACAGAGATTAGGGCTGACCTTTACCAAGGATTGGTTGATAGCCTGCATGCTGGTAAGGGTAGATCAGAAGCTATTGGGAAGCGAACAGTGATGCCTTCATCATTTATCAGAGGCCCGAGGGACATGAGGCGTAGGTACATGGATGCCATGGCACTGGTGTGAAGGTTTGGAAAACCAGACATCTTCCTGACTGTGACATGTAATCCAAAGTGGGATGAGATCACGCGTGAGTTGTACCCTGGACAAACACCACATGATCGTCCAGACCTTATTGATCGGGTCTTTAGAGCAAAATTGGAAGAGCTTAAGCACATGTTGTTAAAAAAGATATCCTTGGAAAGGTTCGTGCACACGTGTATGTTGTGGAGTTTCAGAAGAGGGGTCTACCACATGCACATTTTTTGCTAATCATGGAGGAACGCTACAAAATCACGTGCCCAGAGCAGTATGACCTTCTCATCTCAGCCGAGCTCCCAAACAAGAAGTATCCGGACTTGTATAAAATGGTTACAAAGCATATGATGCATGGCCCTTGTGGAGTACTTAATCACAATTGCCCGTGCACAAAGGGCCGTGAATCATGCAAGAACCGTTACCCACGCCCTTTCTATGATGCCACATTACAGGGCAAGGATTCATACCCAGTTTACAGATGGCGTGACGATGGTAGAAAACAAAAAGTTCATGGGCATGACCTTGACAATAGATGGGTTGTGCCTTACAACCCATACCTCCTACGTCTGTTCAATTGCCACATCAATGTTGAGGCGTGTGGGAGCATAAAGGCTGTCAAGTATTTGTTTAAGTACATCTACAAGGGTCATGACCGCGCGTCTGTGGCTGTGAGAGAGGCCGACAAGGAGGACAATGAAGGAAACATCGATGAGATTAAATAGTACAGGGATGCTAGATGGGTAACTCCACCAGAAGCCTTGTGGAGGATATATGGTTTTAATATAAGTGATAGGTCCCCTTCGGTGTTGTCCTTGCAGCTGCATCTTCCTGACATGCACATGGTGTCATTTCACCAGCGCGAAGGTGTTCGATGAGTGCTTAATCATCCAGGTGTTGAAAGGTCAATGCTTACAGCCTACTTCGAGAAGAACAACACATCTGAACATGCCCGCGGTATATTGTATCGGGACTTTCCCGAGCACTATAAGTGGGACTCACAGAGAAAAGAATGGATTAGGAGGGCACGAAAGAATTGTTTAAGACAGATCGGAAGAGTTGTATGT
Source organism: Saccharum hybrid cultivar R570 (assembly GCA_038087645.1). Taxonomy (NCBI): domain Eukaryota; kingdom Viridiplantae; phylum Streptophyta; class Magnoliopsida; order Poales; family Poaceae; genus Saccharum; species Saccharum hybrid cultivar. The sequence continues at coordinate 4,065,355 of JAQSUU010000671.1, read as the reverse complement.
GCCAATCCAGCCGAAGGGGAGCGTTACTATCTTAGGGTGCTTCTAAACCACGTGGTTGGTGCAACCTCATTCATTGATCTAAGGACAGTTTCTAGTGAGCTCCTACCGACTTTTCGTGAAGCTGCAGAAAGAAGGGGTCTCATTGAAGCGGACAACACGCTGCACGAGAGCCTTGCTAAAGCTACTCAATGGATGATGCCACATGCACTACGAAGGCTCTTTGCAACAATCTTGGTATTTTGTGAGCCGAGTGATGTGTTGGATCTCTAGGAAAAGCACAAGGAGGAATTGTTAGAGGACTACAGGCGTAATAACAAGTCTAGCTTCGTAGTGGAGCAGATGGTCCTCATAGATATTCAGAAGTTGTTAGAATCAATGCAGAAGAACATAAAAGATGTACCCACTTCCTGATATCGACGACACATATGATCCATCTGGTAATATTCCTAGGGAGATTTTCGAGGAGGCTAGCGTTGATGACAAGGCACTATCAAAGACCCTTAACGAGGAGCAGCAGACTACCTACAATGAGATTATGTCTGCTGTTGGTAACGATCATGGGGCTTTGTTCTTTGTGGATGGACCTGGCGGCACTGGAAAGACTTATCTATATAGAGCCCTGCTCGCTACTATACGTAGTCAGAACAAGATTGTCGTGCCAACAACAACATCTGGTGTTGCTGCCTTAATAATGCCTAGTGGCAGAACCGCCCACTCGTGCTTTAAGATTCCCCTCACCCTCGACGATGGGGCCTTTTGTACCTTCACAAAACAGAGTGGTACCGCCAAGCTACTTCGGACCGCATCCCTTATTATTTGGGATGAGGTGACGATGATGAAGAGGCAAGGTGTTGAGGCGCTGGACAACAGCCTCCGTGATATCATGGACTGTCCTAACTTGCCATTTGGAGGGAAGACTGTGGTGTTTGGTGGAGATTTCAGGTAGGTTCTCCCAGTTGTTCGAAGAGGGTCAAGGGCTCAAATAGTTGGTGCCTCACTGCGGATGTCATACCTTTAGGATTTCATGCGACATCTAAAACTGATGCGCAACATGAGGGCAAAGAACGATCCGTGGTTTGCAGAATACTTGCTACGCATCGGGGGAGGCTCTGAGGAGGTTAATGATGATGGTGAAATCCGCCTTCCTGATGATATATGCATACCACAGACCGGAAAAGACAGTGATCTTGATACGTTGATTGACTGCATATTCCCTGCCCTCAATGCCAATATGTCAAACAAGAGCTACATCATCTCACAAGCAATATTATCTCAGCGGAACGACTAGGTTGATATGATTAACATGAGGATGATAAGCCGTTTCTAAGGGGATGAGATGGTGTACCATAGCTTTGATAGTGCAGTGGATGATCCACATAACTACTACCCATCTGAGTTCCTTAACACTTTGACCCCCAACAGTCTCTCTCCATATGTGTTAAAACTCAAGATTGGGTGCCTGATCATATTGCTAAGGAACATCGACCCTGCAGGTGGACTTTGTAATGGAACCAGGCTGGTGGTTTGAGGGTTCCAAAGAAATACAGTCGATGCAGAAATTATGGTCGGAGACCATGCCGGAAAGCGAATCTTCCTACCACGGATTTCGTTATGCCCCTCGGATGACGAGATGTTCCCGTTCCAGTTCAAGAGAAAGCAGTTTCCTATTAGACTCAGTTTTGCCATGACGATTAACAAGGCACAGGGGCAGACTATCCCTAATGCTAGTGTGTATTTGCCTGAACCGGTGTTCTCTCATGGTCAGTTGTATGTTGCGCTATCTAGAGCTACTGCTAGATCGAACATCAGGATCCTTGTTGTTCGACCCGGGGACAAGAATGACAACAAAAAGAAGACAAAAGTAAATGGTACATATATAAAAAAATATTGTCTATAAAGAGGTCCTCACTCCATGAAAAGGTATTGTCTTATGTTTTGTACAACTGTTATATTCTTACATTTGTATCCTTTATTTGACATTTGTCGTATCCATCTATATTTTAGGTAACAGAGGAAGTCGGAAAGAAATGAGAACCAAGTAGTTAAGACCTGTTAACATGTTATTGATGGGATGTACAAATTATATAATTGAAACCTATTGATTATAATATTTCTAATATATTTTTCTCTCGTTTTATATTTATCTTTTTACGTAAAAAATGGTTACTGAATGAGCGAATGACATTGGTTGCCATCAAAATAAAAAAAATATATTACACGAGTACGTAAAACCAAGCAAATTCTCTGTGCTTCTTTGCTTATACCAAGATGCAAATCGACGTCCACACTCCAGCGAGCGCCGCCCGCTACCCTGAGCTTGCATGTGTATTTAGAAACAATTTCAAAGTTTTATATATATTTTAAAGAGAATTTCAAATTTTAATTGGTTCAAAAAGCAATTGTTTTTTTATTTTCAAACAAAAACTATAAAGTGAGGAAGCACATCTTGCTATACTTACTCACATACATATAGAACCAAAACGCGGCCACCATACCTGAAGGTGTTTGAGATTATCTTCAACGGTATATTAGTCTCACGAACAAAAATCAATGAATAGTTGCTTATTTTTCCTCTGTCTGGGTGACGTTAATGACAGCTTACTGGTTTCTTTATTTTGAATAAATTAGTTTGAAATTATGTGTTTTAATGTTAATTATTTGATGTGTGATTATTTGTCATGAGATGTTTTACCCATAGCGACGCATGGGCACTTGACTAGTGAGAAGGAAAAAAAGTCATCCTTGAGAGTTTCTTATATTTCTATCCTAAAAGTTTTTTTCTCAGCACTTTTTCCTACGACCCGGTCTCATGTTTTGTATCAGGAACCCTGAATTTGTTTCTGTACGCGTTTAAGCACTTCCACCGGATCTTTCTCTCTTGCGCTTTTCTCACCTGGAATCATGTCTTTCTTCCTTTTTACTAGATGGGCCGGGAAACTCCGGATGCCCGTTCCTAGGCCACGAGCATATATGCGCGCTCGGGATAGATTTTTGCGAGGTTGTGAAAGATGTGAATGGAGGATGTCAAATTATTAGAGAGGATTTTTTTTTCTCATTTTACCAAAAAATTAAGGATGGAAAAGTTGGTTGATAAACTGTTGGAGATGCTCTAATAACTACTTGTATGTAACAAATAGCAACAGGTGATTAATAATTCATAATAGTACTCAGTCTGTCCCCAAACAAATCAATTTCTAAAATCCGTGCAAGTGAAACTATCTTAAGTTTGACTAACTTTATAGAAAAAAGTAAGAACATTTATGACTTAAATTAAGCACATTATGAAAATATATTTGACACTTCTCCTATATTTCAGGTGCTTGAATTCTAAGATTATTTCAGACAACCCTCTTAGACACCAATTAGTACAAATAAATTGTCACTTTTGTAATTTCTTATTTGTCTTTGTGTCATAACATATCAATTTTTTGTTTGCTTGTCTGTCTATATAAATAATTGTAAGCTGTTAAATTGTATTTGTGCCAACACATATCAGATTTTGTCAGATTTGTGGTTTTGTCTAATGGGTTTTTTTAATTTTCGGAACCAAACATTGCAGATTGTGTCTATAGAAATTGCAATGAACTAAAACTGTAATTTTAGTATAAAATATATGCAATAATCGTCACCTAAAAGAACACTAAAATTCAGGCATCTGAAATTTAGCAATCCCTATATTCGATGGTATATCTATTGATACTAATTTGACGTTATAAATCTTTATAGGTTTTGTTAGAGATTCGGTCAAAATTTGAAAGTTTAACACAACTCTAACAATCTATTTATCTAGGGACATAGGGCCGTAAGTGTACAAGAGTAATATATAATAATGAATAACATATAAATAAATTGAATTAATTAATTATGAATTGACGGGCAACCGCAACCCCTCGGCGCCTGACTGATTCTAATCGACGCCTGAAAATTCACACCCAACCACTGCTGCTACTGATAGCAGCCAGCAGCCACCAGCAGGTCCGATGCACGGGACGGGCGTGTTCCTTGTGTTCGTTTCGTACAGGTTTCGGATTTTCCTTCGGATTCGGTCGGTGATGATCGAAGCTCGCAAGGGCATCTCCAAGAATATTTGTAATGTTTTATAAATCATTACTTGGGTTGGATGGTTATTTGTAAAAATAGTATTTTTTAATATATTTTCACTCTCCAACATTTTTTTTTTGAAGCAGATGAGCCGATTGTGAGCTCGCTTCTAGAACGCATAACTGTATTTGTTGCTGATGAACAATCAGCCCACGGGTAATTGATAATCACACATTTTTAAATTTTTTTTCTATATGTATACTTTAAAGAGTCATTGTCGTTTTTTATCTTTAGGTAGCAAAAAAAATTGAAATAAAAGATGATTATACTCCCTTCATCCATAGAAGAATCAGTTCTCATATTTCGAAAAACCAAATGCTTTCAAGTTTGACTAAATTTGTATCAAAGAAATACTAACATTTACGATGCAAAATAAATATTATTAAATTCGTTATGAAATATGCTTTCGTAATAAACCAATTTAGAGAATAAGTGTAAATACTGTTCACCATAAATTTGGTCAAACAAACACAACTTTACAACTTTAGCAGACACGAATTCATAGTTATATTCTTTTGTGGACGGAGAGAGTATTTAGATAACCCATTAAATAAGCTTTTTAATGGATTTTTAAACTAAAATACCTATTCCTAGTAATTAGGAAATGTATAGAGTCTCTAAGAGTTGCTCTAAAGTTGTAATACATGTACTCCTCTATACTAAAAAAAGATATACAATGCTTTAGAGCCCACAAATGACATTCTTCGCCTCTCCAATCCATTAATTGCCTAGTTCCGAATGTTTTAAAACTCATCGACGCTAATAACGACCTGGATGTTAGAGTCACTCTGATGTTAAATCCCGGCTATAAAGAGAGAGCAAAACTTGGTGGCCCATAAGGGCACTCCCAATGCAGAAACCGCCATAATTTCTATGAACATTAATTGTACTGTCACCTAAGTATTTTGATGATGTAGCAAGATAATTATTAAAGAGAGAGCAAAAATCATAGAAACCAGGTCTAAATTAGAAACCATATCTACACAAGAACCAAGACATGAAGGGACGTATTTGGTAGATAATTGAGAGATAACGTATGTGATTGGATAAAAAATTATTCTATAGAAATTATCCATTGAAACTATAGTTTCTATATGTAGTGTCTATAAAAATTAATAGGTATAGAAACTAGCATTGAGAGTGCCCTAATAAACTCAAGTTACTTTGAGTATAGGACTAATAATAACTGCTACTAGATTAAATTTGGCGCTCGCCGTCACCCCACTTCCGTACACAAGTATCTCCCCTAAACAGATATTTTAGCTGTTCAGATACTTCTTCAATTAGGTCTCTACATATTGTCATCATTTATTTCAGGTTTCTCGCTAGTCTAATATAGAAAACGAGAATGACTCTTTAGCGTGAACATAAGATATAGAGAAGTCTATTGGAGAGTAGAGAAATATAGAAAGCGATTTTTACTCGTGACTCTCTAAACGAGGATTTACAAAGTGGGTTTAATCTTAAAGGTGCTCTGAGCATAACCTTGTGTGCACTTCCAACCACGGAATAGATGGTTAACCTCCGAATTAATCTTAGTTAGATCTACTACCCCTCTAATTTTTTTAATTGGTCCGATATACCCTTTAATAGCATTTACCGTACAAACTGATTTTTAAGTCAAGACAAGATATTACTAGTTTTATTTACACTTTTCAATCCCCTAGTTTTATTAATACTCCGTCACTCCCCTTCCTACACAAGTGTCTCCTCCCTCTCTTCCTCTTTCCCCACCCCTGTTCTGCTTCGTCTCCACTCCTCCCTCCGCCGCCCCCCGCCGCGCGATTGGGCTCCAGACCCTCATCGGATCCGCCTCCGCGCGCGTCGCCATTCCCCGCGCCGCCTCCCCGTTTCGCTCCGCCGGTTCCCGTTGCTGCGCCTGCGGCAGGCGGTTTCCCTCCCGCGCCCGCCTTCCCCCTTTCCGTTTCCTGATCCTGGTCCTGGTTCGCGGGTTCTCGAATTCGCGCCCTCGTGCGGCGGCCGATGCGCGCGTCCTCGGCTGCAGTGGCGGCGAGATCCAGCCCGGGCGTGGCAGGGAACCGACCCATCCTGACCTGAGCCGCGGGGATTCCGTGTCCCGTTCTCTCGTCTGTTCCGACCAGAGAGAGGATCGCAGTCGCAAGGCTGAGGAGCAGGGGAGATGGCGCCGCCTTACGCCGCCTCGCCGTACGTGCTGTCGCTTCTGCTGCTGGTGCTCTCCGTCCCGGCCGTCTTCCTCCTCGCGCCGCGCCTCATCCCGCCCCGCACGCTCCCGGCCATCCCGGACGCCGACGAGACGGAGGACCTCGCGCTGTTCCGCCGCGCCGTGCTCCTCTCCGCCGCCCCCTCCAAGACCGGCCCCGCCTCCGCCTCCCCCTCGCGCTTCTTCGGCGCCGCCCACCGACAGAGGAAGCAGAAGGTGGCCTTCCTCTTCCTCACCAACTCCGACCTCGTCTTCGCGCCGCTCTGGGAGAAGTTCTTCGCGGGCCACCACGACCTCCTCAACGTGTACGTCCACGCCGACCCGTCCGCGGCGCTGCTCCTCCCGCCCACGCCTTCCTTCCGGGGCCGCGTCATCAGGGGGAAAGCCACCGCGCGCGCCTCCGCCACGCTCATCTCCGCCGCGCGCCGCCTCCTCGCCACCGCGCTGCTCGACGACCCGGCCAACCACTTCTTCGCGCTGCTCTCCCAGTCCTGCGTCCCGCTGCGCCCTTTCCCGGCGCTCTACCGCACGCTCGCCGCCGACAATGCCGGCCCGCGCGGCCGCCACCGCAGCTTCATCGAGATCCTCGACGCCGAGCCCACGCTGCACGACCGCTACTACGCGCGCGGCGACGACGTGATGCTCCCGGAGGTGCCCTACGAGAGCTTCCGCGTCGGCTCCCAGTTCTTCGTGCTCACCAGGAGGCACGCCGTCATGGTGGTCAGGGACAGGAGGCTCTGGAACAAGTTCAAGCTGCCGTGCCTCGTCAAGAGGAAGTTCTCGTGCTACCCGGAGGAGCACTACTTCCCCACGCTGCTGGACATGCAGGACCCCGCCGGATGCACCAAGTTCACGCTTACCAGTGTCAACTGGACCGACTCTTTCGACGGCCATCCCCACACGTACCAGCCGGAGGAGGTGTCCGCCGAGCTCATCAGGGAACTCAGGAAGTCCAATGGCACATACTCCCACATGTTTGCCCGCAAATTCTCGCCTGGATGCCTTGCGCCGCTAATGGAGATTGCCGACTCTGTCATTCTTCGTGACTAGCTGCTTGCCTCCCTCCGTTTGCACAACTGGAAGAGCTGAGGTAATTAACGCTTATTCTTTCTGCATTTGTTTCAGTTTCTAGTGTACCTAGTTTCGTTAGGTTGAAATCAGAAACAGACAGCAGGAATTAAGAAATTGATCATAATCAGTGGGCATGCCGTATTAGACTGTGTTTGGTTCAAAGCTTGTGGGTTTTATACTTCTTTTCGGCTGCTATTGTGAAACGCTGAGCAACTGAATATGACATCGTTACTAACATCACCTAATAAGACAGTAAGCGCCTCGTTACCCTTGCCACCTTGGGACGTGTATTCACAAACTTGGAACTGTTTATAGCTTAATTGTATTAAGTTGGGTATTTCATATTAGAATTGCATCTGATCCAAAACAGTTGGGTTTATATTTACTTACTGATAGTATTGAGAATTGTTGTTACTGACTATGTTATCAGTACATAGTAGAAGGATGTTACCTTAACTCTTCACATTCACATACTTGCAAACTGTTAACCTGTAGAAGAACAAGACTACCAGACATTGTATTAACTCTGATATTATACAGAAGATTATAAGATCACACTTGCTGCTGTATTACCCATTTTTTTGGTCTTGGCGTGGGTCATGGATCAGGTTCATGAAAAGAATATAACGGAAATTTTGTATTCCCCTACAGGGTTGTGATGTGATGAACAAGCGTAAGCTAATCCATCCATTCCCTTTGGAATTCTTCAGAGTGGAGCAACCAGAGGCAAACCTACTTTGTTTTGCACTTGCAGTTGCTCTTTGGCAAAAGTTGGATGCCACGCCTCAGTGTATGATGGCGGTGTTGGTGGCGAAGGGCCCCAGCTGCCTCTTGTGAGTATTTTTTTTGTGCGTCTTGTTTCTTTTTCTTTTTTTCCAATGAGAGCTGAGTGGTGGCTAAAGATGATGGAGAAGTTGGCACGTAATAGGGTCGTAGTTAGCATGATCATCCTGTGTATTTGCATGGAGACAATCTGTCGGTACATGCAGTGATGGTTTGTAGTATCTGTTGCATATATTACATATGTCAATATCACGCCTTCTTAAAATACATCATTTGTGTCATGGCATCATTGGCTTGCTTTTCAAGTCATCAGTCAGTGTAGCGTTAACGTCTTGCAGGCTTAACCCAGTCTTTGCTTGCTTGCCCTTGTTTAAAGCCTGAATATCAGTTCGTTCTTCTTTAAAAAAGCCTAAAGACCAAAAGTGCAGTGTCAATACTAACTTATCAGCTTGGCTTATCAATCATGGTACAATGTTTTTTCTTTCACAACAAATCAGCGAACAATACTTTTCAGCCTGGCTTTTCTGCGAAGCGAACAAGGCCTAACTAAAGCAACCAGTAAACAACACATTACACTCAATGTATCATGTTTTATGTTGGACGGATCAAGTAGTTCTGGATTATGCTCAGAAGTGCACATTTAAATCTTCTGTTAGTTATATCTACTTTGAAGCACACAGATCTTTGATTTCTTTTTTGGTTAGCTATATCTACCTGGAAGCAGCCAGTGGAGCGGTCCAAATGTTGTACTATAGATTTAGGCCAAATAAAGTGGGTTCCTGCAGTTCTCCATGTTTTCCTCCCCCTGTTTTCTTTTGATGTTATTGTCCTTTTTGGTTGCTTCTTGGTAGGGAGGTGAGGTGGGTGCATGGAAAGGGACACTGGGCCAGATTTGCATACCACTATTTATGTGCTGATGTGCTCAATCAACAACCGCAAAGTCAGCAGCTTTGTCCTTGGGAGGAGATTTTGTGCACCCATTCATGACGGCAGCATGATTAGAGTGAGATCATTACATGAAGGTAGGTTTCCTTTCTGTGTTGCGTTGGTAGTGCTGAGATGCTGAAGCAATACGGTGCTGAACTGGTGGTGCGGTTTATGTAGGTTTTCATGCTTTGAGCTGTAATCTGAAATTCTGAATATGATCTGCAGTGTTTTGAAGGCACTTGGTGTGTGCCATGGAATGCGAGTTTTTTTTCTTTCTTTTTTTTCTCCTTTTTGATAGAGATGAAATGTGAGTTTGAGTATCTAACACTAACTAGTGCAGATGTGCATGAACTGGGTTGGTCTGAGTATTGACAGAATCAGTGATACAAGAAATCATCTGAGCTAAATATTTTGGAGAGCTTTATGTAACACTAAATTTGTGGAATTTGATTTTTTTTGTTGCCAAATTCGCCAGAGAGAAATTTTACGTGTCCCCAAAATGAATGAATGTCGTTGGTGCTGTGGAGAACTCCAAGTCCGTCGAAGGTTCACACTGCACTATCCAGAAAAGTTATAAAACTGAAAAAGAATGGTTTTTTTTGAGAAAAAAATGATTCTTCGCTTCATGGTTGGCAAAAGACTCGAATCCCGCGAGTCGCCAACCAGGACGCGACAGATGACGCTGAAAGGCCATCTACTTTTATTCCGCAATTAAAAGAACATTTCATCAGCGCAAACATTTTTATACATACCAAAAAAAAAGAAACTAGGATGGGCCACGAAACTGCCCTTTCAAACAGTCTGTCCTCGAACCTTTCAAATATCGGAAATGCAGGATGCGTCCGGCGTGCCCCCTGCGTGGGCCTACATAGCGAAATAAACTTGCTCTCCGTCGTCTGCTCGTTTTTTATTAGGGTGTTTGTGTCCGTCTCCTTTGTTGCGCCGGTTAGATAAAAAAAAAGAAGAGACCTGCTCTGCACGTCGGCGGTGACCCTGTCTGCTCCTGTTCCGTCGGCCGCCCCGCTGCTCCTGCTTTGCGGCCCGCACCGCCGTCAATGGTCACTGCTCCTTTCCCTGCTCCAGCGCCCTGCCCCGCTGTTTCTTGTCGCTGCTTCTGCTCTGCGACCCGCTTTGCCTGACGGCGTGAGCACCACTGCGCCCACACGTGGCAACCGCTCCCTCGACCGTTAGCTAGCCACTGAGGCCGCTGCGCAAGGAGAAGTGTCGGGTCCTGGCGCAGAAGCCCTCCAACCTCGCCTCCTGCTACAGCTGTGGCGCCCTAATGCAAACGACGGAGGAGACCGCACCGAGATACGATGTATGTTGCAAGTGTATATTTTAAATGTTTCAGATGTTTTAGAGTTATGTTGCAAATGTTTCATAAGGATGTTATAAAAGTATATCGGGATGTTGCATATGTTGCAATGGGCTATACATGTATGTTTCAAGTGTATGTTCCAAATATTTCATCTGTTTTAGACGTATGTTGCAAGTGTTTCATTTTGATGTTACAAAACTAGATCGGGATGTTGCATATATATGCAAGTGTTTCAAGTGTTTTTATACGTATGTTGTAAGTGTTTCATCTTGATGTTTATATATGTTTGCAATGGCTACACAAAGTTTTTCAAGTTTTTCTGGTGTTTTGCAAGTGTTTCAGACATATGTTATAAGTGTTTCAGCTGTTTCGGACGTATATTGCAAGTGTTTATCTAGATATTGCAAAAGTAGATCAGGTGTTGCACATGTTGCAATATGCGTAAGAAGCGAAGAGAGTGCGAGTGGGCCCTACGCGTGGTCTGGCGGCGCGAGCATTGTCTGGGGCGGCGTGGGCCCCGCGTGGGCGTGCGAAATGTAGACTCGGACGAGAACGTGCTGACCCGAGTGTGGAAAACAAGAGTGCAGCATGGGCATCCGGACGCGGACGTCGGTCCGGACGTCCAGACGCTAGCACTGCGCTCAAATATGCCGGAAATTCGGCACGATTCTGTACCGAAATCGCTCGACGTTGATGTCTGATTAGAGCTCCCAATTGAAGCATGGTCCACCACTCCGGTCGCCATTTGCAAACATTGGTGACGGCCCATTATTGGATGATCCCCAGCCCAGAGATAGATGACTACCCAGCCCACATACCACAGTAAGATAATACGGCACAGTTAAAGCCTACATGAAATGCGCTGAATCCTGGAGTGTGGAAAAGCTTTACATGAATTCCATCCAACTTTTTCAACGCCTGTCACCAAAAAAAAAGTAACCCAATGTCAACAAATGGCACTGAAAAGCGCTTCAGAAAAGGCCCTGAAAAGCAGCAGTAGAGATTGTTGTCTCCTCCCTGTAAAAAACACATCGACGAGATAACACTTTTTTCTTACAAATTTCAGTCATTTGAATTTGAACCTCAGTTTTTTTAGCTCTGCTCTAGAAAAGCGAATCTCATCAAAGGTCAACTAGTGCCACTGTTCTTCCTGACCATCTCTAAATGCACACTTCTCTTTCAGAACCAGTGTGATCTGAACGAATCTTTATGGTTGCAATTTGTCAATAAGTATTATAGGCTGTCTATATTCTATTAACCAAATGCAGATTAGGTAGGCCGTAGGTAAATTTGACTATCTGTACAGCCACAAGACTACAAGAGCAAAGAATTAGTTGACTTGTTGCCAGATTAAAAAACCCTATCCTTTTGCTGTCTCCATTTCAGCAACAACCATGTTGCATTTGGTTGCGTACTAAACATTAGGGAATCTGAGCGACAACTTGGAATCTTGGAATCTTACTTACTGTATATGTGAGTTTTTGACGTTGACTTTGCAGTTTCCCTGTGTTGGATCATGTGCCTATTGCTTCAATTGAATGTATATTATTAAAATTATTACAAGCAGGGCCAGATCCATAAATTAATTTCGAGGGACATCCCTCTCATTTTTCGCCTCTAGCCCCCTCCTTTTAAGGTTCTATAGCAATAAATTTGTGAGAGAGGTTAGCATTTATTTACATATCTGTAAATTTCCTAGTTCCACAAAATGCATAAGATAAGGTGGTGAAGGGTAGCCTGAAGTTGAATACAAAGGGATGAAGGTTCGGAGTTTGGACTTTAAGTTACACCTGAGGATGATCCTTAAGCTGTACGTGTGGACAAATAGTGCTTATATGAAATGGATCCAATTTTTGAGAGTGCCCTCTCTGAAAAGGCAATCCAGTGTCAACAAATGGTACTGCAAAAGCAGCAGCAGAAGAGTGTTAAGAAAACAAGGAGATAGAGGGTTTTTAAGAAAGAGAGAAAAGATAAGAACAAGTTGGGGCTAGAAAGAAGTAGAGAGGAGTGAGAATGGAAGCTTTTCAGCCAAAGAAGTAGAGGCGCTAAATTAAAAGTCCGAAACCACCATTGCATGATATTAATTTTTGGGTTCACATCTTTGAGATATAAATTCAATATCAAATCACGGTACTGTGAACAATAGCATTTTTTAGTAATCAACAATGTTTTTGTTTGCGAAATATAGTGAGAGGACCTGCCCAAGTTAATTAACTAAAACTGAGTGTTAACCATTTAAGTCCAATTTTTTATGCACTCCTATCCACCTCGAACCACACATATTGAGGTGGATTGGGGTGGAAAATTAACTAATCTCCACCTAATCCACTTTAACACATGTAAGTGAATACAAGTGTATCCACGAGCCCTAAGGAACTTAGTTTAAGCTAACCAACCCCGGTATTCTTAAAGATGCATGGCTTGCACTCCACTAGCAGAAAATTCAAGATCAAGATTACTTGAGCTCAAATGGTATGGAAGCAATTTCACATGTCAATTGTAAAAATATTATTGGTCTTGAGAGTAGTCTCTCTATTGTCCTTTCCTTGGGTTCTTGGAATTTAACTCGCTCATATATTTTCATTACCAGGCACAACGGGTGTGCCCTTTCCTCTAAGAAAAAAAGGTGTGCCCCACGTATTTGCTTTTTATACCTTGCCACACCTAAGTTTACTCAGGTGGCCATCAGTGGCGGACCTAGAATTTTACGGTAGAGTACACTGCACACAAAAAATTCATAAGTAATTTGGTAAAAACTATTTAACAATTCGATAAATAATTGTGAAATTTACAATATAATTCATTATACATGTGCTAAATAAATATAATAAGCCTTAAATTTACTAAATTACAATATAAATAGTTTAAATGCAATACTGATATAGTTTGAAATATAGGAATAAATCATGTAAGCAAGTTTTTTTTAAATAAACGATTAACCAGCGCGATAAAAAAGAACCTGGATACTTGATGCCGATGGCCTTTGTGCCTTGGCCCGGCGGCGGTTGGCCGCTCCACTCAGCGTCACGCCGTCGTCCAATCAGCAATCGCGTGCCTGAGATCGATTTGTTCTTCATGGCCTGGGGCAAACGAACGGCCGGGGACTGCAGCCGCGCCTTCGCGCCAGAGGGTGGAAACCGGGGCTCTGGGAGACAAGACGCCGCCGCGCACTGCTGCAGCACGCAGCACGCAGGATCGATGGGGGAGACGGGATCACAGCACCGATTCGCTTGTGGCTGTGGCCGGTGGAACCGCCGTGCCGATGGATCGGAAGTTCGAGTCTCGACTCTCGAGCCTATCGGAGACCGAGACTTCGTTCATGCGGGCTGCGGCGGTTTCCATGCCAATCAGGCAATCACCGAGCGTCCGAGCTTCGCCTACACAGCTGATTTGTATTTTCTTTTTTTACATATGCCGGGGACTGCAGCTGGCCAGGGTAGGTCCGCCACTGGTGGCCATCGCTGTCTCTGCTAAACAACTTATAGGATTTATCTATAGTTACTATATAATATGGACATATTTTGGATGCAACCTGCTAAACACCTATATTTTTTTTTCATCTTTTTTTGCTAGAACGAGATGAACGGCCTTGGCATGACCCTTCAAGCAATCAAGCTCACCCAGGGCGGCACGACACTGATAACCTTGGCATCGTGTACCTGGGCCTCATGGTTGAGCACGCCGGGTGCGGAGAGCAAAGCTCATTACCCTACTCATGCCGCTCGAGCATATGCCTAAACTTAACACAGGCTCGTGTTTTTTAGGGCCATGCCACCTATTCGTCGGTCTATAGGCAATGGTTAGGATGAGAGGGGGCAAAAATAGAAGAAGAAAATGTAACTACTTATAGATAAGCTACGTGCACGCATGGGTAATGATGCTAGCATGATGGGTAGGATCTCAAAATAGCTAGCCTAACAAAACCATTTAGGGTCATTTGAACATTTTTTTTATCTAGCTATAGTAGTTGGAATATTTTTATTTGCTCCAATGTTGATATGCGCTATAGTAGTTGGAACATTTTTTTATTTAAAACTGCTTTGAGTCCGAAAAAATATATGTTCTAAGTTCACAGGTCTTGAAAATTAAAATTTAAATTTTTTCCAATAAGCTTGGATGTTGACATGATCTATGCCAAAGTTGTAGGTATCAATAGAATCTACAACTTTGTAGTTGATTTTTTTTTATTTGAAGTCGTTTAGACTCCCAAATATGTGTTCTAAGTTTGTATGTTTTGAAATTCAAAATTTAGAATTCCTGAACGGCCTTGAATGTTCACATGGTTGATACCAAAGTTATAGTGGCCGACCTTCTACATGTTTGTTGTTGATAAGTATTTTATTTGAAGCAGTTTAGAGTCTCAATTTTTTTAATTCACATATTTTGAGACACACATTTTTGAATCTTTAATACAATCTCGGATGGAGAGACATCATTTATCAAAGTTGTAGTGCTTGACAAGATTTAAAACTTTGTAATTAATTTTTTCATTTGAGTTCATTTAGTACCCACAATATTTAATATAAGATTGAGAAATGTTGATATAAAAAAGATAACACCTTATATAAAAGTCAGAAACTAAGTGTGTGGTGTAGTGGTAAAGAGGTGGTAGTGTTCAATGGCAGATCATGAGTTTGATTCCCTATAGTTACAATTTTTTTTTGGTTTTTAAGGTTATCTGAAGATCTAAATGGAATTAACGAAGGCGGTGTCCACCTCTGTTAATGGATGATGATTTCAGTTGTAGTACTATCCTGATGGTGAAGGATTGTGAGCGCGAGGATGTTTGTAGGTGTCTCTTTTCTTTGCAGTTTTTCAGTGCGATCTTCAAGCTTCAGCAGGCATTGGACGTTCAAAGCAACAAAATGTCTGATTTGGCTTTTTTATGTACTCTTATTTTTTAGACGTCGTTTTGTGTTTTGTTATCTATATTTTGTACTAAACTTTGTTTTTGAGATATATCATATGTCAGACACTTTTTTGAGTATCTTTATAAAAAAAACCTATGCCGACGATATTGGAACGGCATTCCCCTTTTTGTTTTGAGAAAAATGCGGCAGGAGCTAAACAAGGAGGAAAAGAGGCTTCTGATAAAGACAAAGATGGAACACAAATGACTCTAAAAGAAAAAAAAATAATTGAGACGTACAGGGATATTAACGTAAGAGCTTAGGTATGCAGAAAAAAAGCTTCACTATTGTATTCTTAAACTGTCTGACTATATATCTGTATCTTAATACGAAGTACTCAGAATAATGTAACGACCAAGTGGCCACCGAACAACTTTTGTGTGCAGAGAACTCATAGCCCTCGACCAAACAAAATCTACTGAGAACTCAAAGCTGGAGGCTACAAAGTTTAAACAAGCCAAAAGATGCACATTGAGATCAGAAGATGCATTATTGGGCGCTAAAGACCAGCGTACGTGTCAGCAGATCAGTGGATCATTACACTCATTTGTTTGCCCAAAAGATCACAATATGAAAAATTCTAGATACAGTACATGTACTCTCTAGCTACAAAGGCTACACACCAGGGACTGGATTCGGATGCAAAGGTGATAAGAGATATGTTCCCATACCAGTCTAGCTGCTAGTTGCCTCTCCACTAACGAATTGGCCTTTTGGATCACATCATTTTTTTTGTTAGTGGCCTCTTGATATATTTTTTTAAACGTGTCTTTCGTTTCTTTTTCTCTTGGAAAGTAAGTAAAGTTAGGTTTGTGGATAGGGCTTTCTGAGACTGAACCTATTTGGGGCATTCATCAGTGACTTGATCTTTATAGGCTGCAAAAGGCATGCATATAAGCTGAAATAACTGGAAGTTTAATAAAGCTAGACAACTCATGATGAAGTTCTTGCTCCATACATTCAGTTGTCTATGGAAACAAAAAATATTTCAATTAATTTTTCGTATATAAATGGTTTATATTTTCTATGCGTTGATATATAAAAGCCATTATTGATTATGATATTTCCAGGGGTGAAATTTGATGAACCTAAGGATATTGGTGCACCCCCTTTTAGTTCAATAAATACCATAAAGTGAGCTGATTTTTTTAAGAAAATAGTAAACAACTATTATATGAACTGAATGGGGTTAATCGGTGGTACCCTTAGACTCATCCTTTTGGTGCTTAATTATTTGATCAAATTGGGACTATAAAAGTTTACATACAAAAGTGGAGTCCTTTTCCCATTGCCAACATGGCACACCGCATTCACTAATAATCTAATATTAATCACTAGTATGGCTCATTTCAGAACAAGTCACTCTCAAAAGAATTTATAACTTTGGCCCTTTTTGGAACCGATTATAATCGGATTTACGATCGCCCACTTCGAGAATAAAAAAAATCTGTCAAACGTCTCGCGGTATCAATGATTCATTTCACTGCATAAAACTCATCCACTGCGAGATTGAACTACACCACCAATTTCTGGTGTTGCGGTTCGTCTACCGCACCACGCGGCCACAGACCGTGGTCTCGAAATGTGGTTTGATTCTAGCCGGTCGAACTTCTTTTAACTTAACCCATCATTATATGAAAAATTATATAGATTGAAAAGACATGGTTGATGTTGCTAAATTGTTTCATGGAAAAGTACTTTCATAACATGTAACTTTCAGTATTTTAAATGATATAATTTAGAGCATCTCCAACAATGCTACCTAAAACAGGCCCCTACTTGTCTGTTTGGGTAGCCACACATTTTAATGCTACCGATTGTTTTTTTCCAACTCTAGCAATACTAACAAAACTGTGGCTCTCAAATTCATTCAAGCAGTCACTGGCATGTGGGACCTACGTTTCATACTCCTCTTTTCCTCATGGCCATAGACTAACTTGGTCATCGGGGTAGCGGGCCACTGGTGGGGACATGAGCCGCTAGATGAGGGCCACCGACGGGGAAGGAGTTGTGCTGCGAGGTGAGGAGTCGCTGGGAGGGGCGCAACTGCTGATCTAGCAGGGAGGTAGTTCCCCTGCTGCGTCGTGGAGACAGTGAATCAGGCCCTGCAGTGGAGGCTCTCGATGGTAGACCGGCGTCGGCATGGAGGCGCCTCACCTGCGGCGGGTACCTGTGGCGTGGAGGCAAAGTCAAGCAGGGGAGGAAACAGAGGCAACAAGAATTTGGGTAGCCGAGTAGGGGGGGCAACAGGAATGGATGGTGGGAGAGAGAAAATTGGAGGCGAACAAATTCAGGAGGTCTAGTAGGGGACTGCTGGAGTTGAATTTTTTGGCCTCCGGTAGCAAATTTGGTGATAGGAGGTCATCTAGGTAGTGTTGCAGGAGATGCTCTTACAAATATTACAAGTCAAGTCAAGTTGCAACATTGGATACCATGCCGTTGTACCAAATGATTTATGTTTTTTGAATCAAAAGGAGTATATATTTTAAAAAAACTTCAATGCTTAAATGAAGTTTCTATTTAGTTAACAAATTATCAGAGGAGAATTATTCAAAACGCTTTACACATGAGCGTGCTGATGTCACACCGTGTTTGGTCATTTTTAGAGCGAACGAAGCTTCCCAAATCCTTTCGCGAGATGAAGTTCACATGCACATGCACGTAGCCAGCTCAATGTAATGTGGACTCCAACACAGCGTCACTGCTCACTACCCTAAAAACTAATCCTCATTACCTATCTTTAATTACTTTTTTATCCTTTATGTGAAACTTTACTCATCTTTCATCCTGATTTCACTTATTTCAATATTACCTTGCCAGTGGAGGAGAGCCTCTGCCTCTTGTGTGCCTCCACTAGCTGAATGAGCAATCCTACTCCCGAAGCACTAGCCCTTGATATATATAAATATATATATATGTAAATAGCTGTCCCTTTTCTGCTGATAACAATTGAATAGTGACTCACCTATTTTGTTTGTTATTACTAGTGTTGCATGCTGTGAATCATCGTCACTTGATAGACCTACTCTGTTCAAACAAAAACACATTTTTGCCATCCTTATTAGCCAATGAGGTTATCGGTGAAATATGTGTGACCTTGAGGTCGTAACTGTGCCTAGAGTGAGGATTCTTCTCCAATCAGTCAATCACAAACGTAGGTTGACCTGTAGCTAGGTTTTGTTTTAAAAGCTTCGACTAATAGGTCTGTCAGAAATCAAATATTTCTACTCTTGACTATGAATACATAATTTTTTTTTGTACATATTGATAACCTAAGATGGGTATTGCTAATTAAATTTGTAACAAATGTTTTTTTCCACCATATAATAATTTGTTTACCTATAATGCAGGTCAAAGTATTCTCCTGCATTCTTAATTATAAGTCATTTTAACTTTTTATAAGATGTATAATTTAATTTTCATTATGTATCTAAAGATAATGTATATAACTGCATAGTAAAAGCTACATACTCTGGCCTCTCTAGATCTCCTTCCTATAATAAGTGTTCATCTCAGCATCTTGAGTATCATTATATTAATTACATCATACATTTTCATAATAAACTTGTTATTTAGAGATAATAAATGTCAAACTTAAAAGTGCAGTTGTCTTCTCGAAATATGAGATGAGTACTTATTTTGATACTCAGGAACATCTCGAAAAGTCAAAGCGACCACAATTTAGAATGGAGAATGGAGGAGTAACGTGTCTGTGTCCGAATGGACTCACATTTTAGTAGATCGGAGGAAGTTAAGTAGGACTGTAGGAGGCACACTATTAGCAGGCCTAAGACTTAGGAGGTAGATGTAGCTATAGAAAGACGGTTAAAATGTATAAATTTACGAGCTAATACTAGCTAACTAGAAAGCCCTCCAAGTGAGCGTACTAGTCTACATAAGTAGATCCCTATACATGCGGCATAGAGACTGTAATAACTAGTGTTGCATGCGTACATGTTTAGGCCATGTTCGATCACGTACTCAAGCTGCAATGAACATAGGGTATTTTTTTTTGTTCTAACATACGTATGACGATGTATTTACTTAAATCAAGTGCATGATCTTACAAGAAGGGGTTAATTTGAGCCACCAACAGCCTGAGCACCTGTAAATTAATTCGCCAGCTAAGGACTTTGGCTACTAGAGTTTCATTATCGTCAGAGATGTAGCTAGTTTGCCTCTTGAAAACGTAGGCGCGGGCGGTGTATCCGCGTGTTGCCGCCATCGCAATATGTATCGCCACCGGTCTCCGCCATCATCATCAGAACAGAGGCCGAGGCCGAGGCCGAGGCTGCTGTTGGAAGCCTGCCTGCCTTCCCCGCACAAAAACAAAAATCACCAGTTTTTGGTGCAGTGGTGGTGTTAAAGGATGAACAACAAGTCCTAGTCCTACAGTTGTTGGGGAGGAGGATGAATCTTACCGGATCCGTGTTGTAGCACCATGCATGGTCCCTGCAAGAGATCGAGTGGGGATTTCGACCAGTGTACTCCAGTTGGTGGTGCATGCAAAAGCACAGATGAGCATGCATGCAGGCCCCCTACTGCATGCATGCAGCTGGGGCTGGGCACGGGTGAGTGGAGTGAGCAAGGCCGGGGTCCGTACGCTGGGAGTCAGCGTAGCGGCGGCACGTGCATGCTTGCTTCTTTTGCGAGTGTGTGGACTGTACAAACAAAGTCGTCGTACAGCATGCATGCCATTGCCAGCAACACACATGCATGGCATGGTGGCGTGCAGCGTACTCTAGCAGGGTAGGTGCAGCCTACTCCATCCGGTGGCGTTTAAGGGTGTGTGTTTGGTCCGTGTCACATCGAAGTTGACCATAGGGTTTTTAGATATTAATTTAAAAATAAATTATAATTCGCGAGACGAATTTATCAAGCCTAATTAATATGTCATTAGCATATTCGTTACTGTAGCAATTAGTGCTAATCATGGACTAATTAGGCTTAAAAATTCGTCTCGTAAATTATCCTCACCCTATATTTTTAGTTTTGTAAATAATCTATATTTAGTACTTTATACATGTGTCAAAACATTCGATGTGATGAAAACTAAAATTTAGTCCCCAGACCCAAACAGGACCTAAATGATGGGCTAAGTCTAGGGTGTCACATCGGTGCCATATCGAGGTCTCACGTGGCAGCGTTTGATATAAATAATAAAATAAATTACAAAAGTTCTTGGTACTTCACATAACAAATTTATTAAGTCCAATTAATCCATCATTAGCACATTGTCAAATCATGAACTAATTAGACTTAAAATATACATCTCGCAAATTAGTCGCAATCTGTGCAACTAGTTATATTTTTAGTGTATATTGAATACTTCGTGCATGCATGATATGAGTGAACTTTAGGAAAGGATCTCAACAACGGGTACACCTGCACAGTGCACGCTGACTGCACCACGCCACCACACCTGCTACTGCCGCTGCTAACGAAGGGGCAGGAGGACGTTTGTTATCTGCTGGATTCTTTCCGGCTCCGGTCCTTGGTTCTGCTTGCTTCTGGTTCTGGGACTCCCTAATTTTCCTCTGGGCCTTGTTTAGGTACCTAAATTTATCCTAAATTTCACAATGTAAAAAGAAGATTCTCCATCACATCAAAATATCGGCACATATATGGAGTACTAAATGTAGATGAAATCAAAAACTAATTGCATAGTTTTGTTGTACTCTGTGAGACGAACATTTTAAGCCTAATTAATCAATGTTTGGACAATTATTACCAAATAAAAACAAAATTGCTACAGTGTGACGTGATGTTTACTTACCAACTTTGAGTACCGAATTTGGTATCTAAACAAGGGGTGGGACTCCCTAATTACCCTCCCCTTCCGGTTGCTGGCCACTAGTGTGGCCTCACGTCAACCGCCCTGCAGTCGCGATCGCGGGTTGTTGATGTTGACGTTCACCCGTCGCGAGCAGCGGCAGGTACCTAGGTTGGTGTGATAAATAAATTATTATTAAAGTATCTCCGGTGAGTAATAAATAGATAATATTTATAAAATTTTTAAATAAAACAAACAGTTAAACAAAAAGTTTAAAAGACTGGGACGAGGGAGTATCTGCTTGCAGGCTTGGCTTGCAGCAGCAGCTCCTCCACCTCTGCGACTGTTGTGACGCGCGAGGAGCCTTGCCTTGCCGAATGACATCCCTTCTTCCCTGTCACTCGGCACCATGATTAGAGCGCGCGCGCACTCGAGCTAGTAATTGCTTCTCCTACTGCTACCGCTTGCATTACCGGGTAGGGGTAGTAGCAATGGAGATGTATGATGCTCTCGAAAGGGTGCCGTCGTCGTCCGTCCCCTTCCCCTTCCTCCTTTCTCCTCTCCACTTGCCTTTGTTTTGTTTGCCATCCAACACCACCACTGCATCGTCCCGTCCGTGCGTCGCTCAACAACTTGCAGCCAGCCTTTTTCTCGGTGTCAGTGACGCTGCCTGCCTTTCAGCCTTCGCCTTCCCCCATTTATATACGGAGAGGGCCTCCCCCGTCCCGTCTTGTCCTCTGCTCTCTGCTGCAGTGCTCAGTGGCGCGCTAGCTGCGGTGGTTCTTCTTGTCCTGTTCCAGCCCCGCCCGAGCCCGACGGCCGCTGTCGCTGCTGCTGGCCTGGGAGCCTGGGATAGCGAAACCAACGTGAGTGCCTGCCTCCTTCCTCCTCCCTATCGCAATTGCAATTGGATTGGATCCTTCCCGTTTGGTGCCTTGCTCCGCTTGCTGCGCCCACCCATGTTCTTGCATCTCCTCTTCCTGACCTCCTCCTCCTGCTTCTGCTGCTGTGCGGGAATGCCCTCGCCTTCTTGATACCTCCTGCTCGGGCTCTTGCCCCTCGAATCCAAACGGAGCTCCAGGCCTGGCAGGGAGCCCCGTGTTCCTCTCCGTGCTGGTCTCTGGATTCTGAGGGGGTAAATTCAACTGAACATCTTCGCATCTCCCCCAATTCATATGACTTCGATTCGAGTTCTACGGCGCTCCTACCTTTTTAATCACAAATCATGGTTTTTGTTGCCCCCCCCCCCCCTCTCTGCCTCCTTGGTTCATGGGTTTGTTTCTTGGAGCAGAGCAGAGCAGTTGGGGTCTCGTCTCGTCTCGTCTCCTCGGTTCTTGGTCTGACCTGACCTGACCTGACCTGACCCGCGCGCTTCCCTCGCCTTCATTGCTCTGCTGCATTTCCCCATGCGGTTTCTTTATGTTCCCCTTTCCTTTTTCGACACTCCCTCTTTCCTCGATCCTCAATCCTCACTGCTTCATTCTCCACGAACCTTTTTTTTACCCCCCAATTCCTTTTTACAGTTTCACTTTAGGTACGGTGCTCTCACCCACATCCCTCGGCAACGTCGCTAGCAGCACCACCAGCAAGATGATGAGCTTCAGGAGCACCCACGAGGGGGCCGGGTTCGGCCACGCCGCCGCCGCAGCCAGCGGAGCGCCGCTGCCGTGGTGGGCAGGGCCGACGGCGGCCCCGATGCTGTGCGGCGAGCCGTTGGGCCTGGGGAGGACGGTGCCGGCCCTGTCGCCGGAGGACCACTGCCGGGATGGCCGCTTCCAGGTCCTCCAAGGACCGCTGGATCCTCCCGTGCCGTCGCTCAAGGCTCCTGTCGCGCAGCAGCAGCCGGACAGGGGGCTCCCGGAACTCCTCAACCTCTCCGTGGCTCATCAAGGTGAGGATATGCTTCTGTGCCTGTGTGTGCTTGTACAGTAGATTGTAATTATAAGTAAAATTACGCAAGAACATGACAGGGACTACCGGGCTAGTTTAATCTGCTGAAATTATTTGGCTTCAGGGATGTGACACATGTGAGGAACACACTATAAGATTCAGATGGCAGTAATCGAGTACGAATCTAGCAGTATTTGTTTGCTCTCCTTATTCCACACCTAGGGACGGTTCGGTATGCAAAATAAGTGTTTGTTCCCCACTACCTTGCTCAAATCCATGAAGCACATTAGGCATAATTTTGTGCTGATGTTTAGCAAAGATTATCTGTAGTTGACATGACTGAAAGCAGGTGTTGTAGGAGTGTGGCAAAGTTTCATATCCATACCTGTCGCTACCTAGGAGGCTAGGACAAGAGGAGCATGGTGGCATCTATCATGCCAAATAGATAGTTTCCATGATTTCATCTATTTATGGGACATGGTACAAGGGTGGATACTCCTTGTTTGTTTCTAAATTTGACTTGTCCTTGTGTCCAACGGTTGGTAGTTGCTAGAATGGGAAAAGAGTGATGTACTCTTCTTCTCCAATAATCATGATATGCTGCACTTAGATTTTCTCCACAGACTGATGCGTTAGATTCAGAGAAGTAGCATACATGCTGTAAGTTTGTTGGTGCTTTCTTAATGTATACACCTCACCTAGAGTAGTAGCATGATCACCTAGATGATATGGATTCTATTATATGACAGACACCTGGTGAATCCAAGATCTTTGATAGGTGCCATACAAATATTGACATTTTCTGATGATAGGTATTTTTCTCTCATTCCGAGCTGGTGTGACCCTAGAAACAACCATAACCTGCTGAATCATGCGTTTGCTATGCAATCAAACAAGGATTAAATTGGAGGAAAAAAAGATACTTCTAGTTGTTACACAAATTTGATCCCCTTTATATTTGCACACTTGGGGTTGGGCCCTATTTGGTTTGGTTCCTGCAAACCATACCTAATATTTGTAGCACCCTTGAATGACGCGGCATGTTGCTGTTGGTTGGATTATTTGTCTTTGCTTTAGCAAACTTCAAATGATTTTGAATCCTAGAGTTTATCTGATCTGCAATAAGTTTACACCATTATATTCCTGGCAGTTGAATCCACAATGATATACATGTCATACTAACAATCTTAGCAAGTGTAAAGGTTGCAATGGAAACATTATTTTTCCATCCCATGCTTTGGCAATGTCAATGAATTGGCAGGTTCACAACCCAAACAACAGCTTTTTGGTAGCATGTTGGTGCGGCCCAGGTTTTAAAAACAGACACAAAAAATATTGAGGTTCATGTTGGATAGGATACAAACAGACCCTAGTATTTCTAATCAAACACCGGAAATTACAATGTCACCGGTACAGGACTCATAATGATGTTCCTTCATATGTACTGTCATTTAATTGTTGTTGATGATACTAGATAAGTTTCTTTTCTTAGTTATCGGAATTATCAGTTTTGCCTGAACAGATTCTTGGCTATAGCAACTTGAATGTTGATGCATGTATACTTTACTTCCGTTTTAGCGTACAAGGACCATTCCTGAGTGCTTCCGTGTTTTGTGGCATTTGGTTTCAGGTAAAGGGAAGAAAGGTTCTGAGCACTCTGCCACTGTTGCTTTGCAATCACCATTCGCAATATACAATGGTCGTTTTGAGCTGGGCCTTGCTCAGTCAATGGTATGATTCCATTTACTTTTTTATACAAATGATTTGAGATAACCTCTTTGTGATTGAAATTGTAGTGCATTTTGCCTGTCTTCACAATTCAAAATGCATCTTCACTCTCAAGCTGCTGATTGGTGACTGATTTTCTGTGTTTTTAGATTTCTGCTGATAATTCTTATGCTGACCAACACTATGGCCTGCTTTCTCCTTATCCAATGGGGGCAACGGTACGTTCTGTTAGTCTTGGGTCAGACATATATGAAATTTGTTTGGCTGATTTTGTTGTTGTGGTAATATGCTAATATATCACAAAACCAATATGTTAATACATATACGTAAAAAGAACTCATTTAAGTGGTCAATTCCACTTGTTCAGCGATTTATGTGATAGTTTTTTCTTCTCTTTCTCAAACTGTTTTTTTTAATGTTGTGTGTATTGTTTAATGAACATGAAATTCACCTGTGCCTTAAATGTACAGAAAACTTACCTTTTAGTGCCTATCTATTACATACATAAATAAAAGTGATTGGTTAATATTGTATTCTACCAGAAAAAAAAATAAAATGTAACCCATAGAATAAATGTACTATAGTTGGATGAGCAGGTGTAATAGCTATAATCTGGTGAGATTTTCTTTATAAATGCAGGGCTGAAGCCATATCTTTTCCATGGATTGCATTATAATTAATGAGGATATAGAAAGGGATATTATACCATGAAAACAATATAAGGAATACAATGAAACCCAGTGAATAAATGTCTATCATTAAATGAGCAGATATAATATATCTATAATCTTTTTAGATAACGGAACAAAGTTCCAGCCAATATATCTATAATCTGGTGAAATTTCTTTATAAATGCTATGCTGAAGCAATATCTTTTCCATGGATTGCATTCTAATCAATGAGGATATAGAAGAAAGGAGATATCTTTATTTGATGCTTCCCTTTTCAAGTAGAAATTCTATAGAGTGTTTATGAGTAGATCTTATTGCTTATCTTACAGCATTTATGTTTATGGATGCAGCCTGGAGGGCGTATGCTTATACCACTGAATATGCCAACAGAAGCACCAATTTATGTGAATGCTAAGCAATATGACGCCATTATGCGTCGCCGCCGTGCCCGTGCCAAAGCAGAGAGGGAAAATAGGCTGCTCAAAGCCAGAAAGGTATCTTGCACATCTCAAACTATTAATTGAACTCCTTAACTGTCACCTTTTACTGATGCTATATCACCATACCATGCAACAAATCTTCTGTTGTCTTAGTAGCATTTATGTCAGTCAGCTGTCTCTATGAGTCATGCTCTCAAATCTAAAACTATTAATCTAACTACTTAATTGTCACCTATGACTGAATGATGCTATATCACCATGGCATGCATCATATCTTCTGTCAGTCATGCATTTGATGGTGCAGCCATATCTCCATGAATCACCCTCTCACATCTCAAACTATGAACTGAAATCCTTAATTATCACCTTTGACTGGATGATGCTCTATCACCATGCCATGCAACATATTTCTGTTGTCTTCTACCACTACATTCATGTTACTGCCTTCATGATGCAGCCATATCTCCATGAGTCACGCCATCAGCATGCACTGCGTCGCCCACGAGGCTCTGGTGGGCGTTTCCTGAACACAAAGAAAGAATCCAACGGGAAGGATGCTGGTGGAGGCAGAAAGGCAATGTTCAGCAACCCCCTTATGCGCCAGGTGGCTTCTCCAAGTTCAGAGATTCAGCAGTCAGACCTGGGCAACCTGAGCAGCGTCTCCAGCATGTCGGGTTCGGAGGTGTCAAGCATGTATGACCGTGAAGACATGGATCACTACCACAGCTTGGATCACCTCCGCACGCCCTTCTTCACCCCGCTCCCGAGCATCATGGACGGCGAGCATGGGGTCGTTGGTAACCCCTTCAAATGGGCAGCAGCCTCTGAAGTCTGCTGCGACCTCCTGAAAGCATGACTAGAGGGGTTGCCGGACAGCCAAATGCTAGGAGCTGGTGACTGCTGGCAGTTTCCAGCTCCAGGGTCAGGGATTGTCCCTCCCATCATTTGGCTCCCGGTAGGCAAATCATTCTTGGCTGAAGGTATTGTGGAGTGTTCCACTCATTCCACCTAATTCTCCTAGAAACTCTGAAACCTAGTTTCTGGGATCCTGTGGTGAGTGGAACATCCTTTGTTTTTAAAAAAAACTAGTTGGTTGTACTATCGACCAACTTCTAAATGGTTTCACCTTAGCTTTCTTGAATAATAAAGCCTGATACTTCGGACTCCTCTGAAGTTTCAGAGGTACTGGAATTGTGCTATGTGTGGAGTCTGTTAAGCTTGAAGACTACGGCTTTGTTGGTGATGAATTGTAGTGTGCTTGAAGCTTGTGTGGACTTGATTCGTACTTTTGTGCTGTGCTGAAAACTTGAACTCAGTAATGTAATCGTAATCGTAATGTAATGAAACTCGGGCTTGGTTTGTATTTTGTTGCTGTTGCATGTCTCTTGCTCTCTTGTGCCACGGCTTTGGAGTTGTTTCTTATTGCCAGGAGGAATTCTGTTTGAAGTTTGGAAATGACAAATCTGCAAGAATAATATTTATGACCGATCTTTGGAAATTAGTTCTTGAACTAAATGGATTGGGAACTCGGCTAAAAACTGAATGGTGTTTTCGTGCTTGATTGGCAACGACAGTCACATGATCAGAATTATCCACTTTTTTTGTTGCTGATACTCGTGTTCTTGGCATAAGCAAGGTTTCAGAATAGAAAAAATGAGCAAATGTGCAAAATGCAAGACAAGTGCGAATCCAATCCTCCATCATTTGACATGTACAAACAAAATTCGGCTAGAAGCCTAGAACATCAATTACAAATTTACAATTAGGGACCCATCTGGAATATCTGTGGACTAATTTGCAAATATTTGGACCGCGGTAAATAGTGGCGACCAAAACCAGGGGCCATTTTACAAAATTCAGACTGCCGTTAGATTCACCTGCTGGCCTCACCTTCGTCCGCCGTCGGCTCCGGCCGCGGCGGCGCTTCGCCGTCTCCGTCTTCGCCCACCTCGCTCAACAGTCGACCCCTTGTAGGGCTTTGCGCGCCAACTCCCCGCCAATTCTCGGGTCAGGGTATTCTGCTACCGCCTTGGTGGCGGCGGCGGCGGCGGCGGCGGGAGGTGACAAGTTGTTCGTGGATGGGCCGCGAGCTGGTCAGGGTGCGGAGAGAGCATGGCGGGCCGCCGGCGGTGCGGAGAGCGTGCGGGCGATCAATCACCAGCCTGGCGCCTGATCAGCGCGCTATTGTGCTCTTGGGATTTGCTAGGTGGATAAGGAGGGGTGGCGGATGCGGCAAGGGGTCGAGCCGGAGTCCCGAGCGCGAGGGATCTCCGGTATCCATGGCAGTGAGCAGTTCACTTGTGATCATCTATTTCGCATTGCGAGGCGTTTTCGTTCCACATTGTTGTATGAATATATGAATAGTGTCTTGGGTTGTTTCTTGCAGACTATCTGCCATGGAATGCTTGGATGATCGCGGATGTGATTACCACCACTAAATGGTGATCTTGCCTCGATCAATGGAGGAAATTTGCAAGGTTAGCAGATAACTGAGATTTTACTGTACATGCACTTTTCTGCATCATTTTGGGCATCTGCATGATATTGGTTTCTCTGACTCTTGACAGCTGAAAAAGGCTGTATGGTATTTAAGTCTCCGCACTGTATTTTCACCTGTCAGTTGATCATTCTGGAGCTGCCCTATGACGGAACCAGAGTGATTTTCCTGGTTGTCAATGAAGGTCAGTGAAATGTTAAAGGGTCTTGTTTTAATGTACAGCTAGACTGCAATGTATTGCAACTTGTAAGTGCCAACATGATTGAAGTTGAGGGAATGTCTCAGAAAGGTGAAGCCAGGAAAGAACAAATTCTGCAAAGAAAACGTGCATTGCCGAGCGGTTCATAAGAAAACAGGCAATTTAGGAACCATACCATACCTTGGTATTTAAGACCTCTTGACGACTTGTTCTTATGTGGGAAAGTTTTAGTTTCGCTTGTAATTATAGATCCAATTTCGCAAGCAGTTTGTTATGATTGCAATGGCCTGAATGTGTTGTTGTTTGTTACCATTACGAATGAGTGACTGGTGATAGTGATGGACAGTAGATGCTGTAAAAATAGCCCGCTTGAGGAACATGGTGGTACCATAGTCACAAAGTTTCTGGGTCGATGGGGTCGAGGTACGGGGTCGTGGTACGTGGTACGCCACTTGCGAAAGACTTTTACACTTCGGGTCGAAAATGAACCCGTGAACCCGGGTCGGGGTCGACGAACCCGGGTCGAGGGTCGAAGGTGGTGAACCCGTTTTATGTGACTATGGGTGGTACTTGTAGTTGTCACCGAATAGCATGGTCACTTGATCCTCAACTAAGGATGCCACAAACAAGCGAAGTTGTCATTTGTCAGTGTTGTTTGACAGGAATAAGAGTAGAATGGTTGGGTACAGGTAGCATTGCTCATTGAGATGAACATCAGGGAGGATTCATGGGTGTGGCACCATACAACAGTGAAAAAAATTGGTTGCAGTTAATTGACAACTAGGTGTTTCCATGCCAAGGAAGGATTAGCGTAAAGAAGTGACAAATCACTTAAATTGAGGTGCATCCTGTAGTTTCGTTTGTAGGAGTTGCAATTGAAACAAAGGAGGGTGATAATAAGAGGTCTGGCAAACCTGAAGTTACCAGAAGTTTGTTCCTGATGGAATGAGGACAAGTTCCTTGTTGAAGAAGGAAGGGTATTTACTGGTCAGCACTACTAACAAAAGTTTGGTATATTAACATTGGAGAATGAATCCCTGCATGGAGAGATCGGAGGTCTTCCATCATCCGTAGAATGCCACTTGTTATTTTTTTCTTCAAGTGTTAGGAAATAAACAGAACTGAGCACTGAACATTTTGAAAGGTTTATGTGGTTTAATAAGGTATGCCTTAGATTTTGTTATCTATGGTTTTAGGATACTATATTTGCCCAGAATGAAGTTATCAACTTTCTTTGGAAGCTTCTCCAACAGGAAAAGGGTTAGCTTTAGGTGCATATAAAATTGTGAAATAGTTGACATTCATGCTATTTTAATTTTCAAATATAGACTTCAGGTTGTATGATGAGGTGAGAATAGATAATTTCTTACGTTAATGATTACACAATGTGATGGTATGACATATTCACACAGCAAACCTATCTGGAGTTTCTGGACCTAGGTATGGTGCCTCTAAATATTAATTTAAAAATTTACATGAAACAGAATGGTAATTGAGTTCCATTATAATATACCTACAACATACAAACGTAGCACCAATGGACCTAGTAGTAGGAATTGATGTTTTGCCATTAGCCGATAGCTATAGCTTAAATGATGACACAGTGGCTATTAAACAGAGCACATACATGGTAATATCTACACTTACATATGACAATCCAAAAATTTTATAAAAGAATGTTAGACAAGTCAGAGTCAACTGAAAACATTATACTTCAGCATGTTCCATTTTGTAGGCTCAGTAAAATCGGTAATGCCTATTTCGTTTTTTTAGTCAAACCAACTTCTGTGCCAAATACTGAATTCATTGTATACTACTCAGTTAAGTTTCAGTACATTGTTGGATACAATAAATGGGTATTTGTCACTTTGCTGTGATCTGACCAGCATGAGTTTTGAGTCATCGCCTAGGCTTTTTAACCTTATTTTTCGGTCAAACAAGATGCCTGAAGAATGGAGGAGAAGTATATTAGTACCTATCTTCAAGAACAAGGGAGATGTTCAAAGTTGTACTAACTACCGTGGGATTAAGTTGATGAGTCATACGATGAAGCTCTGGGAGAGGGTTATCGAGCATCGCCTAAGGAGAGTGACACATGTGACCCAAAATCAGTTTGGGTTCATGCCTGGTAGGTCGACCATGGAGGCGATTTTCTTATTACGACAATTGATGGAGAGATATAGGGAGCAGAAGAAGGACTTGCACATGGTCTTTATTGACCTCGAGAAGGCATATGACAAAGTACCGAGAAATGTCATGTGGTGGGCCTTGGAAAAGCACAAAGTCCCAACTAAGTACGTTACCCTCATCAAGGATATGTACAGGGATGTGGTGACGTTTGTCCGAACATGTGATGGCGACACCAGTGACTTTCCAATTAAAATAGGACTGCATCAGGGGTCAGCTTTGAGCCCTTATTTATTTGCTTTGGTGATGGATGAGGTCACAAGGGACATACAAGGTGATATCCCTTGGTGTATGCTCTTTGCTGATGATGTGGTGCTAGTTGACGACAGTAGGGCGGGAGTTAATAGGAAGTTAGAACTATGGAGGCACACGTTAGAGTCGAAAGGGTTCAGACTTAGTAGAACTAAGACCGAGTATATGAGGTGCGATTTCAGCGCGACTAGGCACGAGGAGGGAGACGTTAGCCTCGATGGGCAAGTGGTGGCCAAGAAGGATACTTTTCGGTATTTAGGGTCGATGCTACAAAAGGATGGAGACATTGATGAAGATGTTAGGCATAGAATTTCAGCCGGCTGGTTGAAATGGCGTCAAGCTTCTGGCGTTCTCTGTGACAAAAGGGTGCCTCAGAAGCTGAAAGGTAAGTTCTATAGGACGGCGATTCGTCCGGCGATGTTATATGGTGCTGAGTGTTGGCCTACAAAAAGGCGACATGTCCAGCAATTGAGTGTAGCGGAGATGCGTATGTTGCGTTGGTGTTGTGGGCACACAAGGAGGGATAGAGTACGGAACGACGATATTCGAGATAGGGTTGGGGTGGCACCAATTGAGGAGAAATTGATTCAACAT
This sequence comes from Saccharum hybrid cultivar R570, assembly GCA_038087645.1. Lineage (NCBI taxonomy): Eukaryota > Viridiplantae > Streptophyta > Magnoliopsida > Poales > Poaceae > Saccharum > Saccharum hybrid cultivar. Next base: position 4,033,832 of record JAQSUU010000671.1, on the reverse strand, counting down.
CGGTTGAGATGGTTTGGACATGTCCAACGGAGGCCTCCTGAGGCGCCGGTGCGTAGTGGAGTTCTAAAGCGGGCCGATAATGTAAAGAGCGGTAGAGGTCGACCTAAATTAACTTGGGACGAGTCCGTTAAGAGAGATCTTAAGGAGTGGAATATCCCCAAGGATTTAGCTATGGACAGGAGCGCTTGGAGATTAGCAATCAACGTGCCTGAACCGTGACATCTTTTGTCTTGTGCCCTTTATGTCCCTTTATGTGTCTCCCTGTTTCTCGTCTCTTTTGGGTTTCATCTCTAGCCTACCCCAACTTGCTTGGGACAAAAGGCTATGTTGTTGTTGTTGTTGTTGTTGTGCCTAGGCGTTGAGGCGTATCCGAGGTGCCACAGGACGGCACAAGGTTTTAGTTACGCCATATCGCCTAGGCATCGCCTAGAAGGCACCTAGGTGTCCAGGCGTACCCCAGCACTACATGACACCACAACGCCGCAAAAACATGATTGTGTTAATAACTTTCCATCTATTAATGCATATCTTGTATTCTAGGCTCTAGCATTTAATCAGCCATGCAGAAGTTTCTATTGCCACAGCAATACAGGATACAGCTTCATTCTAGCCATAACATTTATATCCTGATGATATGACGGCGTTCTACCTGTGGCATTTATACACTGATGATATGATGCCCTTCCACATTAAGGAGCGAATCTGCATTATATCTTGGATATCATTTTTAAGAAGGCGAACGTTACCGCTCCTATGCACCTGCTGGCTATTTATATCCGCCGCGCTAGTGTCCTCTCTCAGTTGCCTCATAATCTCCTTGTTGCTCCTTCACCAGGAAAGGTATTTGTTTTCTTAACCTCCTTTCATGTATCTTTGATATCTTCTGTTTCTGATGTGTGCGGCTATTGTTCTGCTATGTTGCATAGCCAGGCCTTGTTCTTGGTTTCTACTTTCTAGACTCTATCAGATCCTTTTGTGCTAGGACAACCCTCATACTTCAACCTAATATGTTGTGTTCCTTCCGAGTTTTTAATTCGATCTCTTTGTTCTAATACTATATGATGCCTCCTGATGATTATGCAACAACTCTGATCTATCTCAGCGAGGTAGCGGTGAGCTTCACGGGTCGGATTTGAACCTGTTACTTCATCGATGTCTCAAGGTGAGGATGCTCTAATATCTAACTTTAGTACATATTTATACTTTTTGCACAGGCCATGGTGAAAATGGAAAGAATGATTTATGCATGATCCAATAGTAGATATGGAAAAATCCGCATGGGATGTACTTTCTAAGCGATGGTTAGTATATGATATGTCGCGTATTCATCTCTTTGGAATTCTATGGGATATAGTCAAGATGCATGGCGAACAATATCTACTCTGCATATCCAATGGCCATTGGTTTCTCTGTGGCTGCTTCAAATATGACCTATATCTGAATTACTAGTAGGAATTGAATTACTTAACTGTTTCTTGAGAATTCCCTGCACTAATAGGGCATGATCTGACTTAGATCTTATTCATTGATATCTGACTTCACTTCTTTCTTATTAAGAATCCTTGATGAATTGTACAGATATTGACATGTAGTTGTAGCTGATTTGTGGCATTTATATCCAGGGAACACAACAAAGGCTTCTGAGTGCTCTACTCCTGCAATTCTGAATATGTCTGATGATAATGGTCCGTCTGAGATGGGTGTTGGTCAGCCAATGGTAAGTTATTCTTTCAATTTTCTTTTCTTGAAAAGGGTGAAATTAACCACATTTGACCTTTTCTTGTGATATAATATGCAATGGTTAGGTTCATTGATTGTTTGACTGTTTCTTAAATTGCCTTTTCTTTTAGCAGTGGCATGACCTGCCAATAACATAAGAAAATAATGAATGACCTCCAGTAATATCCTGCCATGAGTGGTCTACAAAGTAAATATCACGAGAGAATAGTAGGAATATTAGTTGGAGAGCTATCTGACAAAGCAGTTTGTGGCTTGCTAATAAATCCTTCAATATTTGTTGATTTTCTCTTTCATGAAATGTAGGTTGTTGGCCGGAAGCTGCTTCCACCGATCGTACCAGGTGATGAACCAATTTTTGTGTGTGAAAAGCAGTATGCTGCTATCCTTCGTCTGCGTGAACGTCGGCTTCGTATCAAAGAAGCAAGGGAGCGAAGGTTGCTCCAAGTCAAGGTGTGTTCCACTTAAATTCTGGACAGGGCCCTATTTTGGCCATAGTGGGTTTCTATGTTTGTTCCTGTCATGTTAATACAACATTTCTTCTGCTTTCTTTCTGTTGTCTCTGCAACTATAATGTACTGATGCAGAAGCTCCGCCCAAGAGGTCCTAATGGGCGCTTTGTCCCGATCAAGGACGATCAGGAAGGGCCCAATGGAGGCAGCATGGTGGAATGGAACCCTGCCCTAACCAATCGATACCAGCAAGTGGCCACTGTTGGCAGCGAGGCGCAAAGCAGCACCCCATTATGCTTCTATTGGTATGTTTTCACAACCAATGAAGGTGGGGAAAGCAGCACCCCTTCTGGAATAGGCTTCTATTATCCCTTCATCACAACCAATGGTGGGGAAAATGTTGGTGACGTCGCCTCTGGCAGTGAGGTGCCAAGCATCAATGCCCCAAGCGGCTTCTTTTGGCCCCTCATCATGGCCAGTGGATACGAGGAAAACATCAGCAACCCTGCAGGATACTTCTGTTGGCCCGTTGTTGCGACCAATGAATACGGGGAAGACATTGGTGAGTCTGCCTATGGGAGCGAGGGGCCAATAAGAAACCCTGCAGGAGACTTCTGTTGGCCTGTTGTCGCAACCAATGACGACGAGGAAAACGTCGGCGAGGTCGCCTACAACAGCATCCTGAACCTCGAATCACCTGATCCCACCGATCTCCTCAGGATCATGATGGGCAACAGGTACAGCAAAGATGAAGTCTCAGAGCAGTTCCAGAATGTGGCCCGCCTCCAGGCTCCTGGCTTCACCACCCTCCTAACCGTCATGAACAATGCAGGGTATGATCCAGCTGCGGATTATGGCCCCTATGATGTGCACAAAGTGATGACAAAGTTAGAAGGGTGGTAGACCAGCGGCAGGTCACACTGAGGCCTGCCTCTGCTACCGTTCTACAGGCTGTTGATTTATTTAGTTCCCTGGTTGTTGGCTATCTGTTCTCTTTTGGTTGTGTTCAGACTCAGTATGTGTGGTGGTCCAGCTGAGAAGGTTACTGAACCTGTCTGGTTAATAAGGTTATGTACTGAGCCTAGCTATCACCCAGGTTTGAGTGCTCATGGACTCAAATTTGGATGTCTGTTTCTTCTTATTTACAGTGCTACCTAGTTTCTTCTAGATTGGTTAAGTTTTTGTAAGGTCATGTACCGTACTGGTACTGGAGCGTGCTTAAACATGAATGCTTTTATGGATGTGGTTTATGAATGATGTTAAATCTTGGATTCTATTCATTTGGTATGCTATGCGTGCGGGTTTGCAGCTTACAAATTCGAAGGGTGCCCAATAAAATGCCAGATTCGGTAGTTTTTGTTTTTATGAATGCAAAACAATCAAAGTGGAATTCTTCCCCAACTTCGGCAATGTTAAGTTTAGGGTGCGGAGCCTACCTGAGTCCGTGAAGCTTAGAGGGATTGCTAGGGGAGAAAATCGGGACTGTGGTGATGGCGAGCACGGAGGAGCCGGTGGCGCTGCTGCTGGCCGGCAGCAGGGGAAGGCAGTTGGGCGGAGTAAAGTGTGGGAGCTGTTGAGAATCGGCCTATTCACGGATTGGCAGATCTGTTTTCCCGTTCCTGATCCTAAGAAAGAGGCGCGTAGAAGTTGTAGATAGATCCCGTCTTCCTTTCTCATCCTCAAGAACAACACACAAGAATAGACAGGAGACGATTATACGAGGAGAACCATCTCTTCATTAGTCCTTTCACGTATACATCTGGTCCCTTTATATAGATGCCATCAGGGCATATATGGTACGAACCCATCAATCCTCTAATTGAAGAATAATGCAGAGGAATTTGTTATATTCTATCATGCATACATCAGAATGCACATTTGTGTAGTCTAAAGTTGCAATGACACGCATCTTCGAGATGTGATCAATAATCGTTATAATTTTCTCTATTCACAACAGTGGTGACTCCTTCTGGGATTGATTTTAGATTCTTCGAGAATCTTTATCTTTAATACATAGTAAGACATCATAAGTCTGTATTTCTAGCGTAATGGGGAAAGTATTGCTAGTAACACCAAAATATATCGTATCGGTTTTCAGAGGATACTTCAATTATTCCAAAACTTTAGGTGGAGAACGTATTATATCGCAAGTATATATACACCCATAGTAAAAGCTCATGAAATGTGCATGTGCTTATATGGTATACCTTTCGGTTCCTCTTTTCATTCTTATTTCTCGGGTCTTATATGGGTCTTTATTCCTTCCAAGGAATTCACTTATTTTGGTGTATTCAGACTTATAACCATATATATTCCTTCAAGGAAAATCCTTTAAGGAGTTGTTATCTTTATAGAAAGACCACTTCTCATAAAAGATAATATTGGTATGAGGTTTAGATGTTGCTCTTCATGGATTTTCAGAACCCTTAACTGTATATTTTAATTCATGTCATTAGCCAGATTCATTATATAGCGGAACATATTTTGTAAAAATGTATGTCGGAACTGGTCTCTATTAGGACCTTTTGAACTATCGCTTTTCACCACCCATGATTTCAATGATGACCCATAATTATCCGAACATCAGGTTCAAGATATTCACTTAGCGATTTTTATTCAATCCCAATTGCATATTTCATTTGACCCGATATGAGAGCTTCAAGCACTCTTGCCATGGACTTTGTTTCGGATCCGGGTTCTCATGAAAGAGACTCATTTAGCAATTATAGAGGTGAAAAAGTGTCGACACATATTTTTTTGACTTAATAACGATCTTCGTTATTTCCCAAAACGATAGATCCATTGTTGTTCCATTTTCCTAACTTTATAGTACGCGTGCATTGCTAGGATTTTCATCTCCAGGATGAACCTCATCGTGAGGTAACTCACCAGCAGGGTGATTTCTCTATAGGAGTAAGAGAGGAGTTTTATCACACAAATGTGAGTTTGCTTCATGAGCATATGCTTTTGACTTAGGCCAATAGATCTTATCTACAAGCGTCCCCGCATAATTTGATCAAAATGCCAATAAGTCACGTGAATACAAAATTAATCCCGAGTATATCCACATCTACTTCAGTTAAAAGCATTCATTAGACTTTAACCAATCTGGTTGCTCCTCATCAATACAAATAGCTAACTCCATACTATAGAATAGAGTAGTCTAACTAAACAAATAGTTTAGTTTGGATTTGTGAGTTTTGATTTATAAATATCAAGGCATTCCATAAAATGGGCATTCATCTCCCCCTAATGCCGAGATATTTAATAGCATACCAAAATTCCCCATTCGCCAACTTCTAGTGGTGTATATGTATGCTTTAGTGGTGATTTATTTGGGAGATATTACGCACTTTATTAGGGGGTCTATTTGTATGTAGTGAGCTCGGACTTTATTAATGCAGTTGCATGAATACTGCGTGTATTTTCTAAGGAGTATCCTCAACTTCTTGTTGAGTCCATAACTTCCGGTAGATTATAAATTATTGCTCTACATGTTCTTGGTTTCAACAAATGTATATGCAGCCTTCTAGGCTTACACCTATAGTTACGAACGTAACTCATAATTTAACCATAACAACCCTTCTAGGACTAATGTTCACTAATTGTTGTATAATTGATAGTTAAACTGTCCATTACGGATATCGACCTTCTAGGTCATATGCATGAGAAAAGACAATAATGGTGGCATTGCGCTTTCAGGTGCGTTGAGCTTGGTGTGCATAAGTATGATAGCAAGAATATGGCAAATAGCCATGGCTGCCAAGCAGAAATTTTGGATGCAGAGTAATAATATCATAGTCCAACTCTTTTTTTTATTGCCCAAATTTGACCCAATTACTCATAGCATATAGAAAAATTGAGTCATATATTGCAACATATTTCGTGTTCTATATAAATCATGGCTGGGATTAACTCATTGTTCAGTATGAAGTGAAGCCAATAATTTTCATTTATCTAGGATATATTACTTTAATGCAAAGTCATTGAATTAAGAAAAAAAATGGCTGCTTTGCAAGAGCAATAGTGACCAATATCCTTCTGGGATAAACTCTCAACTGATAGCATAACTTTCGTAGGTAAAAAATACATGTAAGAAATATCATTACTAGCATTGTAGTTGTCAAGATTCCTGTGGCCTTTCAGAGCCTAGGATAACTACTATAACCGACAGTTATTTAATACCAATTTAGCTTCTAGCTTGTTGTGATTTGGGATTCAAACTTGTTTACCTGCTTTCCATCTTCTAGTAGTTGGCAGGTAGATCTTATAGTAGGCGGGATGTGGCATATACACTGCTACTAGCCGGTATATTGTCGCATAGAGTAGTCACTCCACGTAGCTACCACATAGCTGCCATATCATTTGGCTTATTTTTCTTATAGATAATACAATGGTTTCCTTGTATGATACCCACTATCATTTCAGCGGCTGTGGGTACCTCTAGTTCTGAGTCTTGATATGCACACTTCGGGGCTTCACTAGTCCAAGAAAGGACAAACAATGTTCTTTATCGGGGAAAAAAGTATTGTGCTTTCACACTAATTAGGAAAAATCCCAGAAAATTAATTCTTTTGGTATTTTTGTAGCAACTTCATGTTGCCTAGGGAAATGCATTATATATTAGCTTAAAGTCACAAAAACGTTGGTTTCAAACAAACCTCGGTTAGGATGACACCTCATGCTGGTTCTGCAGCAGAGAGACAAGGGCAACATTGTAACACCCGGTTTTAAGAACAAAACCAGATACACACCATATGTGAACCCAGGAAGTCAAATCTCACATATAGCTACAAATAAAGGTAATATCAAGTGACAATGCTCAATATATAACACACTTATTATAAAAGATATAACCTTATAAAGCAAACAACGGAAAGACAACTCCGGTCTTTAGGTGAAGACTCCACTCCACAGGGACAACTGACTGATTGATCACAGCCCTGTCTGCTCCAATCTCTGGTAATCTGGTACCCATCCGGGATTTTCCAAAGTATTGAAAATAAACAAGCGTGAGTACATTTCGTACTCCACAAACATAACATGGGGATTCATGAGGCTCAAAAGGCAGACACAGTTTACTGCATTTAGCATTTTAGTAAGTCAACATTTTGTTATTGATCAATATCAAATTATGCTTAAGCTCCCAAATTAACCCACATGATCATATACTAGAATTAAATAGAGTCATTGATCAACATTATATCATCATCATAATACCATCATAGTTCACCATGAACAACATCATCATAAGTAACCATTTATTCTGTGAGTTTTCCGGGCCGCTCGTGACCGTGAGCACGGCTGTTATAACAGTTTTAATACTCTGCAGAGGTTGTGCATCTTTACCCGTGAGTCGTGTTGCCCATATGCCCGGGTTAATTACTCCCATAACACTTCCAAGGTGAGCGGGCAGGGTACACTATGAAGCCTTCCATAGGTCTCGTCTAACAAGTTAGGGCCACGAGGTTTCCTCGGCAGGCAGATATAGAGAACCCCTTTCTGTGGTACAATTCCCGCAGGCTATATACACCAGAACAGAGGCAGTTCTATACCCAAAGTGGCAAGCCCCTCTTGTGCCCTTTCGGGTAACCTCTAACAAGCTAGAAAAAGATCCTATTACTGAGCTAAAGTCAGAGCCATATAACTCTCATGGTTGCACTGTATGTCCCAGCTTTTGCCCTACAGATAAGTCCTTACGGAGGGTTTAGGGCAACATGATCGACATCATTTGCACCATCACCCTATAGTTCAATTATTACCATCATGTTTATCCGTTTATTCCATTAATCATAGTATTGATCATGTTTGAATAGAGCACTAGCATTCTACCCATATGCAATAAAACCCATAGGCATCAAGATATAAGTCATCAATGGCTAGGATGTCCTTATAGTCGAGCAATATTAGACACATGCATAATGAGTAGATTATATAATGAATAGGAATCAAGGTAGGCCCATGCTATACTTGCCTTAACACTTGTTCAAACTTCCTCATACTTTGCTTCTCGTCACCTTCCGATCTTCAGCGCTCACAAATGGTTCTCGTTCTACTCGTAGCAAGCTCCACACGTAGGCAAACATACCAGCAACAAAAAAATCAACTAAGAACAGTACACCACACAAAGTAAAACAACATACTAAAAGAGAGCTAATGCTATGGCCATGAGATCACGAGAAACACCGATAAAGAACTATCGTTAAAAAGAAACGATTAACATGAGTTTTATATATTATATAAAAGAAACAACTACAAGCTTGATTTATTTTAGTTGAACAAAATTATGAGAGTAATATTGTTTCCGAATAGTCAACATGTATTGAATTGAAAGTCATGCTTAAAACTAATCATGTTTTATTTTATAAATATATCTCATATATTAATTAAACCATTTAAAATTTACCTTGCAATGGAATAAGCACGTGAGAGTATCTAGTGGAATTGTATATGACATTTAAACTAAGCAAATTATAAATTAAAAACATATTTACATTGCTATTAATCAAGTTAACGTGGCACATAAAAAGTCGATTGTTAATCTCTTATGTTTTTTTTATAATTTGAAAAGCAGTGTGAACAGGGATTAGTCAAAATTAATATTTAAACTAAAAATTAGAAGACATGTAGCATGTTAGCGTCATTGCCATACAGTAGACTACATCTATTCAGATATGATGGAAATAAGATAACGACAGTGATCAGCATATATATATAACTGTACGGAGACTCAATGACAGCCTGAGCAGCTCCACGATGTATATGAAAGATACTTCTTGATTGAGGAATAAATAGAGAATGGTGATTTATGATGTATGAATGACAAGGCATGACATCAGCACAATGTTTGATCAATAAAATAATGGAAAAGGAGGTGATCTGTGGGCTGACCTTAATTAACGTGCATAACGCTTGATACTGATGCCAAGTGAATGATGTTTCTGCTGCTCAATAGAAGCTGGTTGATCGTGAGTTGCATCTGCTGTACCAGAAGCATCTCGGTGCGCAGATAGACATGCATGGTGGAAGCGAGATAGCAAATTTCCGTCATGGAGAGGCTGCGGCTGTGTGAGAGATAGCAGGGGTAGTTGGAGGATTGGAAGGAGGAGGACCGGGAGAAAAACTGGAGAACACGGCAACGGGAGGAGAAGAACAGTAGATCAGAGGATGAATCTTAGTATTGAGTAAAAACAGAGTTTGTTATGTCATAAGCTACCCTCTCCTTCACACTCTTCAGTATATGTATTACAGAGGCTCGGCCTCAGATGCGCGTGCAAGCGCCTAGCGTGCCCGGTCGACTCCAGCGTACTTCGTGTTGGGCCTACGGACTCTTGGTGTTGTGGGCCGTCCTTCAGCAGCGGAGGTAGAGGCCTGCTCAGAGGGGCTGCTGACACCCCCCTGCCCTTGAAGCACTGCTTGACCCCAAGCAGTGGCGCGCGGAAACTCTTGGCGCAGAGCTTCATAGTCCTCCCACGTCGCCAATGATGCAGGCAAATTGTTCCACTTCACTAGGACTTGTTGGATCGTGCTATGGCCACGGAGCACCGCACGTGTCTGTAGAACCTGCTCAGGAGCCAACTGCAAAGCAAAGTCAGATGGAAGTATGGGAGTGACCTGATGATCAGTGCCGACCGCCTTCTTGAGCTGGGACATGTGGAAAACAGGATGTATGGAGGTGTGAGCAGGCAGCTCAAGCCGGTAAGCCATGAATCCGACATGCTCCATGATGCGAAAAGGGCCGAAGAAGCGAAACGCCAGTTTCTGATGAGATCTAGGCGCCAACGAACTCTGGACGTAGGGCTGCAGCTTTAGAAAAACCAAATCGCCAGCTTCAAAGCGGCGTTCAGAGCGGTGTTGATCCGCTTGTTTCTTCATGCGGTGTTTGGCACGATGCAAGTGATGCTGCAGGAGCTGATCCATCCACTGACGGTCTGAGGACCAGTGAAACACCTCAGAATGAGAGGCCATAGCAGGGTCCACTGCTAACAGACGGGGCGGATAACCGTAGAGGGCTTCAAACGGAGTGCGACCAATAGCAGAATGAGGACAGGTGTTATACCAGAATTCTGCGGAAGATAGCCACTGACTCCACTTGGACGGACAAGCGTGAACAAAACAGCGAAGATAGGTCTACAAACATTGATTTAGCCGTTCAGTTTGGCCATCCGACTACGGGTGATATGCAGTACTCTTGCAAAGTTTGACATCAGCCAGCTTAAAGAGCTAAGCCCAGAAGTTACTGGTGAAGATCCTGTCGCGATCAGAGATGATCGACCCGGGAAGTCCATGCAATCTGTAAATGGTGTCAAAGAAAGACTTGGCCACACCAGCCGCCGAGAATGGATGGCGTAGTGGAATGAAATGCCCGTACTTGGTAAGCAAGTCAACAACAACCAGAATACAATTGAAGGAACTGGACAGTGGAAGACCCTCAATGAAATCCAACGAAATCACCTGCCAGGCTGAATCTGGTACCGGAAGCGGCTACAACAACCCTGGAGATTTTGCACGATCATACTTGGATTGCTGGCAAATGGTACAAGACTGTACAAAGAGCTTGACTGCAGTTTTCATGCCTTTCCATGCGAAGCATTGCTTAAGTCTCATATATGTGACTGGGACACCAGAGTGGCCACCCCAGGCGCTGGTATGAAATTCTGTGATCAGGCGCTGTTGGAGCAGACGATCAGCACCGATCCAAATACAGTTACAATATCATAAAAGACCAGAATGCAGTGAAAAATGTGGTATCGCCGATGGGTCTAAGGCTAATTTGGATAACATCTCCTTGGCCGTAGAATCCTCAGTATAACTGGCCTGCACAGCTGATATCCAAGAAGGAACCAATGTTGATACCGCAACACAAACTGCTGGGGGTGCCGGATGGCGCGACAGAGCATCAGCAGCTCGGTTGGAAGATCCGGGGCGATATATGATACGGTACTGAAGACCAAGCAGCTTTGAAAATACGAGTTGCTGCCAATGTGTATGCAAACGCTGATCACCCATGTAACAGAACCGACCAAATTATAAGAGCACAAGTACAAAAACAAGCACCGAAGCGCTCAAATTTTCGAACTTGAGCCCATATAATCCCGGTAGTCAATCGAAACCACGAAGGATTTCAAACCAACTCGCTTACAACCAGGATCGTATCATTCAACATACAACATCATACGTTACATTTCACAAGTAGTTCTGAAATAAGTTTACACAAACGGAGTCGCAATTATTACAAACAAAGTTTATAAAAGTAGCGAAAGCAAACGCACACCAGTTGTTTAACTACTGCCAGTCTTGATGATCAACAACCCGCAAAAGCATGAGGAAAGTACATAAAAGATGATCACGCCCAAATGATCTAGTCTTCTTCACCCGCAGGGTGGAGACAAGTTTTGCAGAAGCCTTGATAGAGCATATCATCTGCAATAGGAGGGAATAAACCCTGAGTACTGGAATGTACTCAGCTAGACTTACCCGTCGAAAACCAGAAATAAGATGACACCAAGGATTATGCAAGGCTTTCACAAGAGGCTAGCTGACATCACATTTTTGCATAAAGGCATAAGTAATTGAGACTCTTATAACCTGTACTAGCAGTTATTTTTAGCATTTACCTGTCATCTATCTTAGCACCTGTACTAAACATGCACTTGATTATAATCAAACAATTATCATCATTATATCCAGAGCAGGTATGAATTGTGGCAACATTGTATCATTCCCTTAACCATCGGTTCATTTAATGAGATCTACGTTGCCGCTGCTCAAGTCAAGTGCTCACTAACCGGGAGCGACGGCGATTCGAATCGAATTCCTATCCAGCTGGAGGGGTATTTCTAACACTCACCGCGCAGGCCCCTGCCAGGGTCGCACAAGCCACCTTTTCATATGATTCAGGAATCGCGGGTCCGAATGATGTCGCGACCCCAAGGGCGACACTCTGCCAGGTGATAGGGACTCTAACCCCCCCTTGGTCTCACGCCAATGTCCCCAAGCACATCCTTTCTCTCCTCCAAGAAGCAACCTACCATTCGATTCCCGGCCTGAACCACATTACTCGCTTCGCGGTCGGAACGACTTATCTGGCCAACTAAGTGTTAGACTGCGTTCAACATGACTCAAGGACGTACAGCGAATCGGTCCTTAAACGACTCAGACGGGCATAGCTCCACACCCAAGACGTGAAGTGTCTTGCGGCTGTACTATCGAACTCCCGCCCGGTCTCAATTTCATTTTTAAGCATGGTTCCATCCACGATAGCCATAAAGCCACTCGTGACTCCTTCCTACATCTCGCGGATGACACGTGCCTAAACCTAATATAGGATTAAGTACGATATCTGGACAAGGACAGGTATAATGCAACAAGTGTTTTCATATAACTCGTACAACTTAATGCAGTAAACAAGTAAAAGTACTCAAGATTAATTTATAAATCAGTAGGTTCAGCATGCACCGGGGCTTGCCTTTTAGAAAGGTCGAAGGCCGGTAGTCTGGGCACTCAGGAAGGTCGTCTGCGGGCACTCCTTCGCCTGCTGGATCCTCGGGCTCCTACTGCTCCTGGTCCTCCTCCAGAATTACAGGCTCGAATTCGAGGAGAGTTACCCCCTCCGGTACACCTATTGCATGAATGCCCAATAACTATCATGGATGCATAAAGGTGCAACATGCTCGGAATGAAATGCATTTCAGAAATAAAAACAATAATCTAATCAAGTTACTTTATTAGTACGTGCAAATCTCTTCTCCAGTGGAGAAGTACTTACCTAATCTACCCAACCTAAGATATAGTTGTTCCTCTTCGGTTAAGGCCCTAACACCTAACAATACAAGAGTAGTATTACTTAGGTTACTATAGTAAGACATTCTAGACAGCAGCTCAAAGATTCTAACATAACTGGAGAATCCCAACTCCAAAAGATATGATCTAAGACAATCTGTAAAGCTTAAGAAATGTACCACAAAATGTTTTCAGATCACAACACTAAATTCCAAAGTTTACCTAATCGAACTTCCAAAGTTCCAGAATCTGTTCTCTCTAAACAGAGAGCAGTTAATTCTGGACTGGCACTTTAAACAGCAATAACTCCCAAACTACTAAGCCAAATGCTCCCAAATTTTGACACAAGCTCATTTACAAATTTTACTACAACTTTGGTATTTACAAGTTTTCCAGCAACCACCTTTATCCAAGGTCAAACCTAGAAATACTATCAGCTATCCAGAAAACCTAAAATTGCAAAGATTAAATATTTATTGATGTGGCAAACATTCTCTAAGACCAAACTAATACTACTACAAGTTCACAAATGTCACAAAAACACCAGAAAGTAAGGTGTGCCCACCTAGAATATTTATTTAAACCCATTTCTTAATTTACTTAAGTAATTAAGTCGAATTTTAAACATGTATGTAAACTGCTCCTAAAATTCTACAAAAATTACAGGGGACTCTCTGACCCAAAAAGAGACTACTGTAAAAATTTGAACTCAATTTATTCACAGGAACTATCTGAACAAAATTCACAAGCCCAAAAGGCTGATTTTTGTATAAATAACAAAGCATAGTCAAAACTGTCAAACAACAGATTTCTTAATTTTCTTGGACACTTTAGGGTACCAAGACATTCTTCAAAAATTTATATGAACATTGCACATGTAGAAAAGTTACAAAAATTCATTTAAGTATTTCCTAAAATAACAAGATAGCATTATAACTTGAAAAGTACTTAAGCAATACTGCCCAAATTTTTACCAGAGCTAGAGCAAGTATAAATTAGCCTACCCACCAAATTTCATAATTTTTGGAATACTACAGCTCAAGTTATATATTTAACAAATTTGCATTTATTTCAAAACACATTTGAAAGATCTATTTATTTCTCCCAGAAAATAAACATCACATATATATTTGATATTTTTCCTAAATACTACACTTCACCTAGAGTCCAACAAAATTTGGACCAACTCAAATGGATCTATAAAATGGGAGATATAATTTCTACAACACAACATATAAATCTGTGAAAAGAATAAAAGGAAAATTAGAATGGAAACCGAAACCCGTCATAGGGCCGGCCCAATCCACCAGCGCGGCCCAACACGCGCGCGGCCTGCTCAGGCCGTCCCGCCCGCGCGCGCGTGGGTCTGCCAGGCGGGACCCGCCGTCAGAGAGAGAGAGACAGGGGCGCGGCGAACCGCGCGCTCCGGCGAGCTCAAGTTCGTCGGAGAGGAGCCCGCCCGGAAAACCGAACCCACCCACACGTTTCCCGTCACGCGACGCTTTGCTTCGTGCAAGTAGGAAGGCTCGGGTTGGAGTGGGAGGGGCTCGCCGTCGTGAGCGGCGGCCGGTGAAGTTCGGGTGACAGTGCGCCGCCACCGGTGAGGCCGCACGGTCACATCTGAGCTCGGTACGAGCTTCACTGCAACTAGGTGGACTGATTGAGGTAGAGAAGGGAGATGGAGAGAGGCCCTAACCACCCCGGCCACGGAGCGCCGTGATGCGGGGCGGTGAGCGCGACGACGGTGGTCGTCGTGTTCCGCTCCGGCGAGGTCGCATCCCACGGTAAGGTCTCGCCACAAGCATCCCCACAGATTACGGAGGTGAGAACGAGGTTCATGACTGGAGGAGAATGAGGGAGAGGAGCTGGCCACGGTGGACCGTGGTGGCGGCGATACTCCGGTGAGCTCCAGTGGAGAGAAAGTCGACAATACCTCCTCACCTCTACGAAATGGATCAAGCGCGATGTAGGGGAAGGTCAGGGAGCCTAAGGCGGAGCTGTGGGTGAAGTTAGGTAGGCTACCGTGCGATGGTGAGCTCGCCCGGCCGCGGCGGGGTCGGAGTGGCACTGCTCGTCGGACCAGAGAGCGAGGAAATGGAGGAGGGAGTGGCGTGAGTGCTGGGGATTGAGGTGTCGACTCCCACTTCACTCCCGCGCGTGAGCTCGCGACGTGGAGACGATAGCAGCACGCACGCGTCACGCGGCCACCGGGCTCTGCCCGAGCGCCACGACGCGAGCCGGCTGTCCGGCTGCATGGCGTCGCCGTTTACTGAATGGAGGTCGTCCTCGTTCGACTGACAGAGCAACTTCGTCGACGATTAACTCCCAAACCAGTGAGAACCAGATGTGGGTGATGTTGGCAATGTTGTAGAGCTACATGAGGACTACAAGTTTGTCAATTGGAGTTTGGACTGGTTCAGCCTGGATTTGAAACTACAAGGCTCCAAAGTGGTGCCCCTTGAAACTGAAACTTAGTTTTAGTCACTAAGCCGACTGAAATCCGATTTTCTAGACACCATATCTCCTAAACCATTTAGAACTAGGTGATGGTGATATTGACAATGTTGTAGAGCTATGTGTGGACAACAACTTTGTCAATTGGCTCCAGGACTGGTTTGGCCTAGTTTGTGAGTTACAAGTTGCTAAAGTGAGGTACTGTGAAACGGTTTTCAGCTCCACACTTAGCAAAAATGGCTAAGTCCCAAAACAGCCTCTAATACTGACTTGTGGGCCATTTTTGAGCATGTTCTGATCATTTTCATGAGATGGCCATATTAGAACTTTTGTTCCTTATGAAATTCTCTACAACTTTGCTTAAGGTTGCTCCTCCATGCAAGATCTCTAAACTAGACTTTTTAATTGGTCAAACCAGATCACTCTAGGGGTCCAATTTAGTCAACAACATTTGGAAGGGCAATTTAGTAATTTTGGTCAACATGAACATTGCTCCACTACTTACCCTAAATGTAATTAAGGTGTTATAAGACCTAATTAGCCACTCTACATATTGGTTGCACAAAGTTCCTAGTGTCACATACTTTGGAACAAGTAATTCCATACTTTCACCCAAATGTTGCAAGCTCATGTTGCACATGTTGCATGAGTGTGTTGCATAACATTTGCTAATTATGTTACACTAAAGTGGTTGACATGTCTCACAAAGGAAATTGCACATAAGGTACTTATGTTTTGCACACTACCCACTTCTTACTTCACATGAAATATAAACATATGTGGCAATGTTTCCAAAGCATGTTTTACATAATATAAGCTGATGTATGAAATGAATGATGCTTGCTTATGCTTATGCAAATGCAATGCAATTAAGGAGCTAAACACCTGAGGTGTTACAACCCTCCCCCCTTATAAAAATCTCGTCCCGAGATTTGGAAAGCGTACCATTTTTCATAGAATTCCTTATAACCATTCCGCAAATAGTCCTCCCGTTCCCATGTAGCGTCACTTTCACTACCCTGATTACTCCACATTACTTTATACCACTTAACCACTTTGCTTCTAGTCACTCGTTCCTGAGTATCGATCACTCGGACTGGCTTTTCTTCGTAAGTTAGATCGGATTCCAGCCTGATATCTCCTAAAGGGACTCTTTCCTCAGGAACTCGAAGACACTTTTTGAGCTGAGATACATGGAAGACGTTGAATATGGCACTCATTTCTGGAGGTAACTGGATTTTATACGCAACAGCTCCACTCTTGCCTATGATCTGGAAAGGACCCACGTATCTCGGCGCAAGTTTCCGCTTAACACCAAAACGTTGGACACTTTTCATTGGAGAAACTTTCAGATACACGAAGTCTCCAACTTCAAACTCGAGTGGTTTTCTACGACGATCAGCATAACTTTTCTGTCTAGCTTGGGCTGCAGCCATATGTTTTTGGATGGTACGGACTTGTTCCTCAGCTTCATGAACAAAATCAATACCATAATACCTCCTTTCACCAGCTTCTACCCAGTTTAGTGGAGTTCTACACTTACGACCGTACAAAGCTTCGAATGGAGCCATCTTAATACTTTCTTGATAACTATTATTGTACGAAAACTCGGCTAGAGGTAACCATTTTTCCCAAGAACCCTTGGATGAAATGACACATGCCCGCAACAGATCTTCCAAGATTTGGTTAACCCGTTCCGTCTGTCCTGATGTCTGGGGGTGATAAGCAGAGCTTCTCACTAACTTGGTTCCCAGAAGGTGATGCAAGTGCTCCCAAAAGCGAGCAGTGAACTAGGGACCACGGTCAGATATGATAGTATGAGGTATCCCATGGAGCCGAACTATCTGATTGAAGTACAACTCAGCATAGTCAGTGGGACGATAGTCCACTCTAACTGGAATGAAATGAGCTGATTTGGTCAAACGATCCACAATTACCCAGATGGAGTTATGATTTTTGACAGTAGGAGGAAGACCGACAATGAAATCCATACTTATCTCTTCCCATTTCCAACCTAGGATAGAAAGTGGTTGAAGTAACCCAGCTTTCATATGCATAGACTTAACTCTACAGCAGGTGTCACACCTAGCCACATATGCAGCTATCTCTTTCCGCATCTTAGTCCACCAATAGTATGGCTTCAAATCATAATACATCTTATTGCTACCAGGATGGATGGACAACTTAGAGGAGTGTGCTTCAGACATAATATCATTTCTAAGCTCTCGGTCCTTAGGCATAACTAACCTATCCTTGAACCATAGTACACCATCTTCATCTATCCTGAACTGTGTAGTTTCTTGTTCTTTCATCTTACGCTTGATGTGGAATATACCAGTGTCAGTCTTTTGGAGTTCAATAATTCTATTTTTGAGAGTACAACTGACAGTGATGTTGTACAAGACTGCTGGATGTAGAAGGCGAGATCGATGAAAATCAGTTTCAACTAAGGAATGGCAATGAGACTTACGGCTTAAAGCATCCGCAACCACATTTGCCTTGCCAGGATGATAGTGCACTTGAAGGTTATAATCCTTAATCAACTCGAGCCATCTTCGTTGACGCATATTCAACTCGGGTTGGGTGAAGATGTATTTGAGGCTTTTGTGGTCTGTGTAGATATTGCAAACATTGCCCAACAGATAGTGTCGCCAGGCTTTTAAAGCATGAACAACTGCGGCGAGTTCTAAATCATGCGTTGGATAATTCACCTCATGCTTCCGAAGTTGTCGAGAGGTATATGCAATTACTCGGCCTTCCTGCATCAACACACCTCCCAAACCTATGCCTGAGGCATCACAATAAACATCAAATGGTTTCTCGATATCCGGTTGTGCCAAAACCGGAGCTGAGGTTAGGAGCGTTCGCAGTTGGTGAAAAGCCACATCACACTCAGGAGTCCAGACAAACCTGGTGTCTTTCTGCAGCAACCGAGTCATTGGCTTGGCTATTTTGGAGAAATCCGGGATGAAGCGACGATAATAGCCAGCCAAACCAAGAAAACTTCAGACCTCGTGAACCGAGATAGGAGCCTTCCAGTTCAGTACTTCCTGTACCTTGGCGGGGTCCACCATAATTCCTCCATCGGACAACACATGCCCAAGGAAAGGTACTTCATGAAGCCAGAATTCGCACTTACTGAACTTTGCATATAGTTGATGTTCACGCAGTCTTGTGAGGACTATACGCAGATGTTCAGCGTGATCCTCCTCATTCACAGAATATACCAGGATATCATCAATAAATACCACCACAAACTTGTCCAATTCAGGCATAAACACCGAATTCATCAAGTACATGAAGTGTGCGGGGGCATTTGTCAAGCCGAAGGACATAACAAGATACTCATAAAGACCGTATCTGGTAGAAAAGACTGTCTTTGGAACATCTTCCGGGCGAATTTTAATATGATGGTAGCCAGATCTTAGATCGATCTTGGAGAAAACTTTAGCTTTAGCCAACTGATCGAACAAGATGTCGATACGTGGTAGAGGGTACTTATTTTTGACAGTGACTGCATTGAGAGGTCTATAATCTACGCACATTCGCAACGACTGATCTTTCTTCTTTACAAAGATGGCAGGACATCCCCACGGCGACGAACTAGGACGAATCAACCCCTTCTTCAAAAGTTCATTCAATTGCACCTTAAGTTCAGCGAGTTCATTTGGAGGCATCCTATAGGGTCTCCTAGAGATGGGAGCCGTGCCAGGCAACAACTCAATTTTAAACTCCACATCCCAATCCGGAGGGAGCCCCGACAAATCATCGGGAAAAACATCCGGAAACTCACTTACTACGGGAATTTCGGCCAACGCCTTTGCTTGCACAGCATGAACTTCCCCAGACAAATCAACTTTTTTGGGAAGTTGTACCAGAAAACCTTTTTGATCCGTAGGATCTCTGAGCATAACTACCCGAGTGGATGTATCAATGAGTACCCCATTCTGACTCATCCAATTCATGCCCAAAATAACATCGATGCCTAAGCCCGGTAAAACCACTAAGGCAGGCGAGTACTTTCGCCCTTCTATCTCAAGCTCAAGATTCCCCACTACTTTATTTGTGGAAATATTCCCACTTGCTGCGCTAATACAATAACCCCCACCTTCAACAGTATGCAATTTGTGTGCAAACTCTGATGCAAACTTAGGACTGATAAAGGAATGCGAAGCACCCGAATCAAAAAGTATCACTGCAGGATGTTGGTCAACTAGGAACTTACCAGCAGTGACAACCTCACCAGATGGGATTTCCTCAATACTGTTATAATGGGCGTGACCTTGACGGCCACCTTGGTTGACATTCTTCTTAGGGTAAGGGCAGTTTCTAGACCAATGGCCTGGCTTGTTGCAGTTCCAGCAAGGCATGTTGCTAGGAGGGACACTGGAGCTGCCTTGGCTCGAACTACTTTTTGGCAGAGCCACTGTATATGCCTTACGAAACCCAGTCTTTACTGGCGCCTTCTTTTGTGGAGGACGGAACTTAGCAGTTGTGGCAGGAGGGCGAGGAGGAGCCCTCGGGGCAGCTGGAGCTCGAGACTGTGAAGCACTCGCCTCAATGGCCCTTTTGCGGCTCTTAGCGGCAGAATAGATAGCATTGTTGTTCTCTTGAGTCAGAGCATCACTGATAAATTCATTGAAAGTAGTACACTTGCTAGTGCCCATAGTCTTCATCAGCTTTGGGCCGAGGCCTCTTTTAAAGCTAGCAATTTTCTTAGAATCGGTATCCACAAACTCTGTGGCATACCTTGCCAGGTTGTTGAAAGATTGTAGATATTCAGTCAAACTTTTATTTTCCTGCGACAGCCTCATGAATTCTGTATTCTTGATAGCCATAAGACCTGGAGGAATATAGTTTCCGTGGAATGCGGCCTTAAACTGGTCCCAAGCAATCAGAACATTTGCAGGCAGTGTGGAACGATAGTGGCTCCACCAAATACCCGCTGGACCATGCAATTGATGAGAAGCATATTCAGTCTTTAGCTCCTCAGTCAGGTGAAGCAGACAAAACTTTTGTTCAATAGTATTCAACCACTCATCAGCTTGCAGTGGTTCCTCCGCCTCCTTAAAGAGCGGGGGCTTAGTATCAAGAAAGTCCTTGAAATCACTATATTGATTGGGTTCTGGGCCCTGGCGGCCAGGATGAGCCTCCCGGTTGGCAAGCTGGCGCATAGCATCTGCCAGCATGCGCTGCCCTTCGACCACGGTCTGCATCAACTCAGCCGGGGTAGGTGGTGGCGGAGGGGGTGGCTGTTCCTCATCCTCATTGCCACGACCCCGACGAAGATTATACGACATCTGCAAAATGCATAGCCAATGAGCACTGACGATGTGGGAAATTTGTAGATGAATTATTGTAAATATGTCAAACTGACTTCATGAAATAGACTTCTCAAAATACTCATGACACAATACTTCATCACAACCGCACAATCCCTTCAAGCGGATCAAATGGTGCAATCATGCGAGAGAATCCAACAAGATGTACTTTGATAAAGGCTCACACACAAGGAGCACAGTAGTTACTGAACCGTTTACATTAAAATCTACGTGATTTTTGATCTTTTGCTCGGGACTTGGATTCAATTTCAAAGTATTTAGTTGACTGAGAAATGCTACTTCAAACTGATCACAAAGAGACTTCTTAGCGGTAGAGCTCCATGGTGGATCATGACTAGCCACCTCGATACCAGCGCGTGCCAAGCAGCACAACCTTATGTTGCGCGCTATAGGAGGCCCTCGGTTTCATCGCGGCACCGAAGGGTGCTAATCGTGACACCATCATCGAACGCCACACAACAAGACATCCAATTGTGATCGAAATTAACAGGTTCCACTAAACATCCAGGAAACATAGGGTTCGACCTTACATCTGAAAAGTCAAGTTATTACAAAGCCTCACTCCAACACAGGGAGGGCACTAAGGGCGATCCTAACATCATAGCTACGTGATAACTACTCTAAGCATCGTCCTCAGAGTCGGTGTCAAGGATCTCCTCTCCGTCCTCATTACTAACAGGCTCTAACTCCTCGTCTTCTTCTTCTTCTGGCGCTTCCTCTGGTGCGGCATCTTGGGGTCCGTTGACCTCCACTTCATCATCATTTTCAGCCATAACGATTTCCGAACCCATGTCCTCATCGACGTTGTTGTTTCGAGGCAGCAGGGGATTAAGCTCGTTGTTCAGGCGGTGCACTTCTTCATGAAGATTATCATTGTATTCTTCAGTATTCTCCAACTGTTGCTCGAGCTCAAACTGACGAGCTCTCAGAACGTTCTCCTCGTGCCAGGCTTCATCCCTCTGGTTCATGACACGGACCAACATGCGTTGACAGTTGCGGTTTGCTACTGTCAATCTCTGGACTGCAAGGGTTTCCTGGTCACGATCACGGATCACTTGCTCCAGTTGCTGACGCGCTGCATTTCTGGCAGCAGTCACTTCAGCCAACTCTGCCCTCAGCCTTTCCACCTCAGTAGGCTCAGGGCGGGGCTCACGTGGAGCGAGCTGGTGACGCGGTGCCCTGCCCCCAGTAGACTTACGAGCGGTCCTCTTGGTACGTGCCATCTGTAGCAACAAGATAAGATACGACTTAAAGTGAGGATCATTTAGGGGATACGAAATTTACTTTAGTCGGGAGTACAGAAATTTTTAAGGAGGGAGTAAATGATATGTAGGATATAATTAAACATGATGCATGCACGTTCCGTACGCCCTCTCACCTTAGTAGAAACCTAAAGTTCTAACGCTAGGCGGTGACACACATACGTTCTCTCATATAAGCGAAACTATCGGTCTACTCGTTACGCTGTTAGTGTACCTGCAGAAAACCTCATTTCAGCCCAACAGTTTCCTAATATATGCACACAAGAAAGCAGTAATTTAAATACTTTCCATATACACATCCCCTGATGTATATACTTCAGTATCAAAGCTACCCGATATAAAGGTTCCCACAATTAAGTGCTTACGTAATTACATGGTTTAAACATGTAAGTATGCAAGTCACCAAAACTACTCTCCCCTAGATCGCCGGTTGGACGATCATGCTCTCACAACTCACACTTACCAGAGCGTCGAGGCAATTGATCCATACATTACCACCCAAGTGGATGGCATCCATACAATATCACGCCGTATGGACGACGAAACAAAAACAAACAAGGCCCCCAAGTTAGTCTTTATAATAAGCCACCTAAGAGTCCTTATTTGGGCTAAGGGATGTGATCACTGGCATACCTAAAAAATAATTTTTAGTATTTTAACTCTTTTTCATAATCAAATATTTTTGTTTTTAAATACTCGTATGATGTTTTTAATGTTGAATTATGCTCCGGTACCAGCTGTAACAGAACCGACCAAATTATAAGAGCACAAGTATAAAAACAAGCACCGAAGCGCTTAAATTTTCGAACTTGAGCCCATATAATCCCGGTAGTCAATCGAAACCACGAAGGATTTCAAACCAACTCGCTTACAACCAGGATCGCATCATTCAACATACAACATCATACGTTATATTTCACAAGTAGTTCTGAAATAAGTTTACACAAACGGAGTCGCAATTATTACAAACCAAGTTTATAAAAGTAGCGGAAGCAAACGCACACCAGTTGTTTAACTACTGCCAGTCTTGATGATCAACAACCCGCAAAAGCATGAGGAAAGTACATAAAAGATGATCACGCCCAAGTGATCTAGTCTTCTTCACCCGCAGGGTGGAGACAAGTTTTGCAGAAGCCTTGATAGAGCATATCATCTGCAACAGGAGGGAATAAACCCTGAGTACTGGAATGTACTCAGCTAGACATACCCGTCGAAAACTAGAAATAAGATGACACCAAGGATTATGCAAGGCTTTCACAAGAGGCTAGCTGACATCACATTTTTGCATAAAGGCATAAGTAATTGAGACTCTTATAACTTGTACTAGCAGTTATTTTTAGCATTTACCTGTCATCTATCTTAGCACCTGTACTAAACATGCACTTGATTATAATCAAACAATTATCATCATTATATCTAGAGCAGGTATGAATTGTGGCAACATTGTATCATTCCCTTAACCACCGGTTCATTTAATGAGATCTACGTTGCCGCTGCTCAAGTCAAGTGCTCACTAACCGGGAGCGACGGCGATTCGAATCGAATTCCTATCCAGCTGGAGGGGTATTTCTAACACTCACTGCGCAGGCCCCTGCCAGGGTCGCACAAGCCACCTTTTCATATGATTCAGGAATCGCGGGTCCGAATGATGTCGTGACCCCAAGGGCGACACTCTGCCAGGTGATAGGGACTCTAACCCCCCCTTGGTCTCACGCCAATGTCCCCAAGCACATCCTTTCTCTCCTCCAAGAAGCAACCTACCATTCGATTCCCGGCCTGAACCACATTACTCGGCTTCGCGGTCGGAATGACTTATCCGGCCAACTAAGTGTTAGACTGCGTTCAACATGACTTAAGGACGTACAGCGAATCGGTCCTTAAACGACTCAGACGGGCATAGCTCCACACCCAAGACGTGAAGTGTCTTGCGGCTGTACTATCAAACTCTCGCCCGGTCTCAATTTCATTTTTAAGCATGGTTCCATCCACGATAGCCATAAAGCCACTCGTGACTCCTTCCTATATCTCGCGGATGACCGGAAATCACCCGACTTCTACCGTACTAAGCAGGGCTAAGCATTGACACGTGCCTAAACCTAATATAGGATTAAGTACGATATCTGGACAAGGACAGGTATAATGCAACAAGTGTTTTCATATAACTCGTACAACTTAATGCAGTAAACAAGTAAAAGTACTCAAGATTAATTTATAAATCAGTAGGTTCAGCATGCACCGGGGCTTGCCTTTTAGAAAGGTCGAAGGCCGGTGGTCTGGGCACTCAGGAAGGTCGTCTGCGGGCACTCCTTCGCCTGCTGGATCCTCGGGTTCCTGCTGCTCCTGGTCCTCCTCCGGAATTACAGGCTCGAATTCGAGGAGAGTTACCCCCTCCGGTACACCTATTGCATGAATGCCCAATAACTATCATGGATGCATAAAGGTGCAACATGCTCGGAATGAAATGCATTTCAGAAATAAAAACAATAATCTAATCAAGTTACTTTATTAGTACGTGCAAATCTCTTCTCCGGTGGAGAAGTACTTACCTAATCTACCCAACCTAAGATATAGTTGTTCCTCTTCGGTTAAGGCCCTAACACCTAACAATACAAGAGTAGTATTACTTAGGTTACCGTAGTAAGACATTCTGGACAGCAGCTCAAAGATTCTAACATAACTGGAGAATCCCAACTCCAAAAGATATGATCTAAGACAATCTGGAAAGCTTAAGAAATGTACCACAAAATGTTTTCAGATCACAACACTAAATTCCAAAGTTTACCTAATCGAACTTCCAAAGTTCCAGAATCTGTTCTCTCTAAACAGAGAGAAGTCAATTCTGGACTGGCACTTTAAACAGCAATAACTCCCAAACTACTAAGCCAAATGCTCCCAAATTTTGACACAAGCTCATTTACAAATTTTACTACAACTTTGGTATTTACAAGTTTTCCAGCAACCACCTTTATCCAAGGTCAAACCTAGAAATACTATCAGCTGTCCAGAAAACCTAAAATTGCAAAGATTAAATATTTATTGATGTGGCAAACATTCTCTAAGACCAAACTAATACTACTACAAGTTCACAAATGTCACAAAAACACCAGAAAGTAAGGTGTGCCCACCTAGAATATTTATTTAAACCCATTTCTTAATTTACTTAAGTAATTAAGTGGAATTTTAAACATATATGTAAACTGCTCCTAAAATTCTACAAAAATTACAGAGGACTCTCTGACCCAAAAAGAGACTACTGTAAAAATTTGAACTCAATTTATTCACAGGAACTATCTGAACAAAATTCACAAGCCCAAAAGACTGATTTTTGTATAAATAACAAAGCATAGTCAAAAGTGTCAAACAACAGATTTCTTAATTTTCTTGGACACTCTAGGGTACCAAGACATTCTTCAAAAATTTATATGAACATTGCACATGTAGAAAAGTTACAAAAATTCATTTAAGTATTTCCTAAAATAACAAGATAGCATTATAACTTGAAAAGTACTTAAGCAATACTGCCCAAATTTTTACCAGAGCTAGAGCAAGTATAAATTAGCCTACCCACCAAATTTCATAATTTTTGGAATACTACAGCTCAAGTTATATATTTAACAAATTTGCATTCATTTCAAAACACATTTGAAAGATCTATTTATTTCTCCTAGAAAATAAACATCACATATATATTTGATATTTTTCCTAAATACTACACTTCACCTAGAGTCCAACAAAATTTGGACCAACTCAAATGGATCTATAAAATGGGAGATATAATTTCTACAACACAACATATAAATCTGTGAAAAGAATAAAAGGAAAAGTAGAATGGAAACCGAAACCCGTCATAGGGCCGACCCAATCCACCAGCGCGGCCCAACACGCGCGCGGCCTGCTCAGGCCATCCCGCCCGCGCGCGCGTGGGTCTGCCAGGCGGGACCCGCCGTCAGAGAGAGAGAGACAGGGGCGCGGCGAACCGCGCGCTCCAGCGAGCTCAAGCTCGTCGGAGAGGAGCCCGCCCGGAAAACCGAACCCACCCACGCGTTCCCCGTCACGCAACGCTTTGCTTCGTGCAAGTAGGAAGGCTCGGGTTGGAGTGGGAGGGGCTCGCCGTCATGAGCGGCGGCCGGTGAAGTTCGGGTGACGGTGCGCCGCCACCGGTGAGGCCGCACGGTCACATCTGAGCTCGGTACGAGCTTCACTGCAACTAGGCGGACTGATTGAGGTAGAGAAGGGAGATGGAGAGAGGCCCTAACCATCCCGGCCACGGAGCGCCGTGATGCGGGGCGGTGAGCGCGACGACGGTGGTCGTCGTGTTCCGCTCTGGCGAGGTCGCATCCCACGGTAAGGTCTCGCCACAAGCATCCCCACAAATTACGGAGGTGAGAACGAGGTTCATGACAGGAGGAGAATGAGGGAGGGGAGCTGGCCACGGTGGACCGTGGCGGCGGCGATACTCCGGTGAGCTCCAGTGGAGAGAAAGTCGACAATACCTCCTCACCTCTACGAAATGGATCAAGCGCGATGTAGGGGAAGGTCAGGGAGCCTAAGGCGGAGCTGTGGGTGAAGTTAGGTAGGCTACCGTGCGGTGGTGAGCTCGCCCGGCCGCGGCGGGGTCGGAGTGGCACTGCTCGTCGGACCAGAGAGCGAGGGAATGGAGGAGGGAGTGGCGTGAGTGCTGGGGATTGAGGTGTCGACTCCCACTTCACTCCCGCGCGTGAGCTCGTGACGTGGAGACGATAGCAGCACGCACGCGCCACGCGGCCACCGGGCTCTGCCCGAGCGCCACGACGCGAGCCGGCTGTCCGGCTGCATGGCGTCGCCGTTTACTGAATGGAGGTCGTCCTCGTTCGACTGACAGAGCAACTTCGTCGACGATTAACTCCCAAACCAGTGAGAACCAGACGTGGGTGATGTTGGCAATGTTGTAGAGCTACATGAGGACTACAAGTTTGTCAATTGGAGTTTGGACTGGTTCAGCCTGGATTTGAAACTACAAGGCTCCAAAGTGGTGCCCCTTGAAACTGAAACTTAGTTTCAGTCACTAAGCCGACTGAAACCCGATTTTCTAGACACCATATCTCCTAAACCATTTAGAACTAGGTGATGGTGATATTGACAATGTTGTAGAGCTATGTGTGGACAACAACTTTGTCAATTGGCTCCAGGACTGGTTTGGCCTAGTTTGTGAGTTACAAGTTGCTAAAGTGAGGTACTATGAAACGGTTTTCAGCTCCACACTTAGCAAAAATGGCTAAGTCCCAAAACAGCCTCTAATACTGACTTGTGGGCCATTTTTGAGCATGTTCTGATCATTTTCATGAGATGGCCATATTAGAACTTTTGTTCCTTATGAAATTCTCTACAACTTTGCTTAAGGTTGCTCCTCCATGCAAGATCTCTAAACTAGACTTTTTAATTGGTCAAACCAGATCACTCTAGGGGTCCAATTTAGTCAACAACATTTGGAAGGGCAATTTGGTAATTTTGGTCAACATGAACATTGCTCCACTACTTACCCTAAATGTAATTAAGGTGTTATAAGACCTAATTAGCCACTCTACATATTGGTTGCACAAAGTTCCTAGTGTCACATACTTTGGAACAAGTAATTCCATACTTTCACCCAAATGTTGCAAGCTCATGTTGCGCATGTTGCATGAGTGTGTTGCATAACATTTGCTAATTATGTTACACTAAAGTGGTTGACATGTCTCACAAAGGAAATTGCACATAAGGTACTTATGTTTTGCACACTACCCACTTCTTACTTCACATGAAATATAAACATATGTGGCAATGTTTCCAAAGCATGTTTTACATAATATAAGCTGATGCATGAAATGAATGATGCTTGCTTATGCTTATGCAAATGCAATGCAATTAAGGAGCTAAACACCTGAGGTGTTACAACCCAATTGAGTTAAACTGCGATGATCAGTGAGAATGGTGAACTCTTGAAACTGCAAATAAGATCTCCAATTGTGTACTGCCAGAAGAATAGCAGGAACTCCTTTTCATAAGTAGATAGGCCACGGGATCTCGGACCCTGTGCTTTACTGAAAAATGCCAGCGGATGGCCATCTTGCATTAGAACTGCACCGACCCCAGCATCAGATGCGTCGGTCTCAATGGAAAATGGCTTGGCGAAGTTAGGCAGGGCTAAGACTGGAGATTGGCAGAGTGCAGATTTCAGCGCCTGAAAAGCATTCTCATGATCAACCGTCCAAATGAACAAGGAATTTTTCTTCAGTAAGTTTGTGAGGGGCTTAGAGAGGATCCCGAAGTGTCGCACAAAGCGCCGATAGTACCCGACCAGCCCCAAGAAGGAACGTAAATCCTTGACTGACACAGGAGAGGGCCACTGAGATATAGCTTCCAATTTAGCAGGGTCGGTACTGACACCCTCGGCACTGATAATGTGGCCTAAATAGGCAATCTTGTTCTGAGCGAAAGAGCACTTAGTCATTTTGAGTTTCCAGTGAGCCTTGGCAAGCAGCTCAAAAACCAGCCTGAGATGTTCCAAATGCTCAGATAGTGTTGCACTATAAATCAAGATATCGTCAAAAAATACGATAACAAACTTCCGTAAATAAGGATGCAAGGTTGTATTCATAGCATCCTGGAAGGTACCCGGTGCCCCGGTCAAGCCAAAGGACATGACTCTGAATTCGAACTGCCCAAAATGCGTCAGAAACGCCGTTTTGAACTCTTCCCCCGACTTCATACGGATCTGATGAAACCCAGCATGTAAATCAAGACTAGTGAACCAGGCAGCCCCTTCAAGCTCATCCAACAATTCCTCGATGATGGGCACTGGGTATTTTCCCTTAACTGTAATTGCATTCAAGTGGCGATAATCGACACAAAACCGCCATGTATTGTCCTTCTTCTTAACCAGCAATACGGGAGAAGCAAAGGCACTTGAACTTTTCTGAATGATGCCTTGCTGTAACATATCAGTCACCTGCCGCTCTATCTCTGTTTTCAACAATGGTGCATAACGGTAAGGCCTGACAAATACCGGCTGAGCTCCAGGGATTAACGGAATCGAATGATCACAATCTCTACTGGGAGGTAGGCCAGAAGGAGGCTCAAATAGAGAAGCAAACTCGGAGATCAAAGCTTGAACTGCAGGTGGCAAATGAACTTGAGGCGCAGCAGGAGAACTGGAAGCTTCCTGCACCATACAAAGTTGGACCACAGAACCCACTGGCAAGGAAGAATCATCACCAAATAATAGAGCAGTAGAATCACCATAAGGAATTGAAATCCACTTCTGAGCCCAGTGAACATGCATTGGGCTGAAACCCGATAACCAGTCAAGACCAAGAATCATATCAAAAGAAGATAATTCCAGCAGCTTGAGATCATTTGTGAAGGAGAAGCCCTGAACGGACCAAGTTGTAGACAGAATGTAGGAGGTACACTGTCATATAGCACCATTAGCCACCTGGACGTGTACGGGTTGTGGAAGCTGTTGCACACCTTGTAATGACTGAGCCAGTGAGGCACTGAGGAATGTGTGAGAACTGCCAGAGTCCACTAAAATAGAAATAGAATGCCCCTGAATAGCACCAGTGAGACAAAGAGTCTTGGGCACAGCTGCACCAGCGACAGCAGCGATGGACAAATGCAGCATTACTTGTGCAATAGTAGAATCTGGACTTGTGTCGTCGGCTTCATCATGGTCAGGAAACATATCCAATAATTCTTGCACATGATGAAGTTGGACGACCTCAGCACACTTGTGGTCACGGCTCCACTTAGCACCACAGCGAATGCATAACCCACGAGCACGGCGGGAAGCACGCAAGGCCTGAAACTTTTCTTCAGCAATAGAATGAGGAGCGTCGGCCAGGCGCTTGATATCACCGGTATCAGGCTTCAGGGGTGGGGCTGGAAGAGGAAGAGCTCCAGTCCAACCAGGCTTCATATGCTCAGCACGCCGAAAGGGCCTCCTTATCACGGACAACGCCTCCTCCTGCAATAGTGAAAGCACACACGCAGTATCCAAGGAAGAAGGTCGCTGAACGAGTACAACAGCTTTAATCTCATCGCGTAAGCCATCTATGAACCGCTGTGTATAGTAGAGGGGGTCAGGATGTTTAGCGTAAGCCTTCAACTGATCTACCAGAGCTAAGAAAGCATATATGTACTCATTGACAGATCCGGTCTGCCGAATCTGAAACAAACGACGCAACAACATCTCATGCTCATCTCTGGCGAAACGAGACAACAGCTGAGCACAGAATTCCTCCCAAGTGGTGGACTCAAGTTGTTCCTCAACCGAGGAGAGCCAGCGTTTTGCTGCTCCATGGAAGTGCATCGTGGACGCTTGTACCCAGACTGAGGACTCAACACGATAGAGGTGAAAATAATGCACTGCCTGCTTAATCCACAGCTTAGGATGATCCCCCTCAAATCTAGGGAAATCAAATTTGGGCAGCTTGCCATTGTGGCCACCCCCACTGCCCCCTGGTACTCTGACTCCTAGTGATTAAGCGACAATGGTGGCGGTGGGCGCGGCGGAGGACATGGGAATTTAAGCAGAGGGGGAGAACGGCAAGGCAACATACCCTTGCCGGGGGGTGGAATCAGAGTGGTGACCACTCCAAATTCACCCTCTCGGGTCCGATGTTCGACGCGGGGCCCAAGGGGTGGTTCGGCTGGGATTCCGGTAGAGGCGCGCCCGGCGGCCTG
Source organism: Saccharum hybrid cultivar R570 (assembly GCA_038087645.1). Taxonomy (NCBI): domain Eukaryota; kingdom Viridiplantae; phylum Streptophyta; class Magnoliopsida; order Poales; family Poaceae; genus Saccharum; species Saccharum hybrid cultivar. The sequence continues at coordinate 4,003,100 of JAQSUU010000671.1, read as the reverse complement.
GCAGTCGGTGGTGAAGGCCGACTTGAAGTTGGGGGAGAGCACTGGTTTGGCGTCGAGGATGGCGGTGCTCGGTGAAGAGGGAGCCGACGCGGACTTGAGTGGAGGCGCGGGCGCGAACACACCCGGCGTTGCCGACGGGGCATCCACCATCGAGCGCTCCCAATACTTCGTGATTTTCCCCACCTCGAGTTTTAGTGTCGCTAGCTTGTGCACCTCGAGCTTTAGGTCATCGACGACGCCTTCGATGCTGGGATGCCATTCGTCGAACCCCTTGGTGGCGGACTCGAGCGCGTCGAGGCGGGAGGCGGACGCTGCCGAAGAGGTGTCGAGCTTGCGCTCGATGGTGTCGAAGCGCCGCTCCTAGACGGAGAAGCGCTTGTCCATCTCATCGAGTAGGAGCTTGAGGTCAGGATTCATGGCGCCTCGTTGCCGTTGTAATCTGGTGTAGTGGGTGTGGGGAAAAGTGGAATTGGAACGATCCAGCACGAAAATCCGCCACAAATCGAACTATCCGGAGAGGGGAATTATGGAATCTCTACTCGAAACTGTAGCTCACAGATCGAGAGGAGTTAGACCAACCGACTCAAGTGGATGATTCGATCGATGGATTACAGGATCTCACGAACGGGACCGGCCGAGGATTGGTGTCTCTGATACCACTTGTGAGAGATAGCAGGGGTAGTTGGAGGATTAGAAGGAGGAGGACCGGGAGAAAAACTGGAGAACACGGCAATGGGAGGAGAAGAACAGTAGATCGGAGGATGAATCTTAGTATTGAGTAAAAACAGAGTTTGTTATGTCATAAGCTACCCTCTCCTTCACACCCTTCAGTATATGTATTACAGAGGCTCGGCCTCAGATGCGCATGCAAGCGCCTAGCGTGCCCAGTCGACTCCAGCGTACTTCGTGTTGGGCCTGCGGACTCTTGGTATCGTGGGCCGTCCTTCAGCAGCGGAGGTAGAGGCCTGCTCAGAGGGGCTGCTGACAGGCTGGTAAAAACAACCACTGGATTGCTCAGACTCAAACTAACTAGAGAGAGCAGAGAAAGAGATAGGAACCATATGAATGTTCAGTGCTCACCGATGGCAAACAAGGATCGACGCCCGGAGTCCTGCAGGGAATGGTGGATCATAGACAGGATCAGGATGTCCGGACGGACGGTGGTTGGACTTGCAGATGGAGAACGGCCTAGGGTATTTCCTGCAGCGTAGATGATCAGGCCACGGCACAATGCTCATTAGGTCCGAACAGCTTCCCAGGGACCTGGCGATGGCTGCGTTCTTCACAACGCCTTCTAAATGTCTTCTATGGCACATCAACGGTGGTCGGCGGCGCCAGCATACAGTCGGCGAGGCACCATGTGATTGTTGGTACTCGATCGGACGGAGGCACTTTGGAGATCGGCAGGAAACATGGCAGGCGACCTTGCTTGTTGCCAAGGAGAGGCCAGCGTGGCCTACGGGCAAGAGGCCAGCGGCGACAACAAAGCATGGCAGGCAAGCTCGGAAGTTGCAGATCCATGGAGCGGCGACGGGGTGCGGGTTCCCATTTATGGAGGCCGGGGCGCGAGACGCTCCCACGACGCGAGGTATGGGCGCGGGGCAGCGGCGGTTCCGCGGACGGAGTCTGTCTCCTGCACGACGCGAGAAAGGTAAAGACCGGTTGCCAAGATGAGCGCACGGTGGCTGTCCGCCTGGGCCGATCCTGCCTTTGGGCCACGCGGAGATGGGACGAGCGGAAGAGGAAGCCGAGAGAGAGGGAGTAGGCCTTCGGGCTTAAAGAAGAGAGCAGAAAGTTTCTTCATTTTATTTTCTTTTTCTTTTATCTTTTATCTTAAAAAGCCATTTGAAAACCATTTTCATGTGCCTTTTTAAACCGGTTTGAATTTGAATCAAAATCACTCAACACAATAAAGAATATGCACCAGCATGTATGCACAACCATGTTGCTACACCCTATGATGAAGTTTTAATTTAGTGAAACATATTATTTTTCTTATATTCTCATGAGCACAAAAATTCATCAATAAATCATTTTAACTATATTTCCAAAGGTGCAAATTTTAGGGTGTTACAAACATGTTGACTTCAGATCTTGTGTTGACCCAACTAATGTTCGTAAGCCTATATGATCATGTTTAGAATTATACCTAAGCAAGGTATTATCTCCCCTCAAGGGAAGGTACAAATGACTCCTAAATCAGGTGTCTGATATACCAACAAGTCTCATACAATTGTTTTTTCTTTGGGTTACTTGGGTAAACTCATATATTTCCTAGAATTTTCCAAGCATATGTGTTGTTCCAGGGTATTTATATTGGTCTTAGGATAATACTTCGGGATTATATAACCCATAGAAAACATAATTATACTTGAACATTGTAAGGAAAATATAAAAGCAATATAAAGAAAACTTCCAAGGGGCTCAAAACCATTTTAACACGAAAAAAATATGGAAGCTCATAAATCTAGAAAATTCTGCTTCTAGATTATCAGGTGGAAATTGCATCAAAATTTAAAAACATGATGAAACCAGTATTTAAAGCCTACAAACCATCTAGAGAGACATATTACAAGATTTTCAGGATCTATGAACAAAAACTATATATGACAAAAAAAAAATTAAAAGCTATATAAATCACCCTACACGGCATAAGTCCACAGTTTGTTGTTCAGCGGCGAACCAATCCATTTTATGGGCACTTTTCCTAACATCGGGTCTAACACTCTAGTCAGCACTCTAGTGAACACTGAGCTCGGTTTCTTCATATGTTCTCATCCAAACTTCTTCCAGTTGATGTCTTGGACATCTTGCTTGTCGTCTTCTGGGACTTCATAACTGCTCCATTGCTTTTTCTTGAGGTGTTGATCATATGATCATCACATCACCTTGTCCAATCCATCCTTGCATTTATAGGACTAAAACCTTGTGTACCAGCAAACAACATCAGTCCTAATGATCATGTTGTCACTCAATCACCAAAATCACTTGATGGCCCTAGCTAGGTGCCATTTTTCCTACATGTTGAACGCATCACCGAAAAGTCTACTGGCAAGCTTGTCCCATGCTACTATGACACCTACTAGGTGGTGGCATGCATTGGCCTTATGGCATATCGACCACCTCCCTCCCAAGGCTAAAATTCATCGTGTCTTCCATGTTGTTTTCCTCAAACCATACCACAAGATCCTACGATGATGACAGTGCCTCTACAGCTAGTGCTCTGCGTCCATGTTGTCCCCACATGGGAGTTCCATTGTCTATGTGTGCCTAAATTGTGGCACCTCGGAGGTGGTGGTGCGCTAGGCTAGCCGCAATGGTGTTGAGGCTACCTAGGAATGAACTGACAACTTCAGAGAGGCGCATTTGACATTGTAGGTCAAGGACGAGCTATTTATCCTAGAGGGTGGAAGTGTTGTGGATGCTTCTGGGTCTATTTGGTTGAGCTATGGATGTGGAGAAAAGCTATTGTGGGCTTTGAGCTATAGAAAAGCTGAAGATGTTTGGTTAAAACAAGTATAAAATATACCTCCTATCTTTATCTCTCTTGAAACAACTATCAAAGAGTTCTTTATTCCACCCATTTCGAATATCAAAAAGCCAAAAGTAGGTCTAAGGTGTTTTCGAAAATGTACTACGAAAAAGCAACAGCTTCTAAAAAAGTAGCCTCCAAAAGCAGCCCCTTTGGTTAGGATTTTGGCTTTTTGAGAGCAAAAGTAGCCCCAAAAGCCCAACCAAACGGACCCTTTGTCAACAAGACATGCACATGCCACAACAGGTACAAATCGGCATTTCCAGCATAGGAGCGCGCAACACCATGTGGTTGAAAAGCCTCGGTTGTTTATTTCTAAAGTTTCCTAAGTTTTTGCATGCATCCTAATTTAGTAAGTCGAGAGGATTTTAGGGGTTGTTGAGGAATAATGAAGGCAAGAAAGGAATTAGATTCACCTAATTCAGTTGTTCAGAGCCCCCTCTCGGGGGGCAAACATGCCGCCGCCCCATGCCCCATTCTCATCTAATCTACCAAAACCATGTGCCTTGATAGACTTGTGGTGGTTCTAGCTATAGATGGCCAAATGGGTGGCACGACCCAGCATAGATTCGGTCCATTGGGGGCATGGCCCTACTGGCAAATTGTGTCATGTCATGCCTACCCATGAGCTATGCCATCGGTCTAGGCATGACCCTTTAACATCTTAGCTTGGCCAGGATGGTCCAATGGCCTGATGACCCGCTGAGGCCACACCGCCAAGCTTGCTGGGCACATGCTGCTACCGTCGTGCTAGCTTGCACCGCTACCACCCCTGCGCGAATCAGGAAAGGGGAGGGACTCACTGTTGTGCCTACGCCACTGCAAGAGAGAATCAGAAGTGGGGAGGGGAGGAACGGAAGGTGTCTAGCTCAACTACTGTTGTGGCTACTCCGGATTAGGCCCCGAAAAAAGTTTGCGAAGGCAATGCCGAAGGAGGGCACGAGATCAAGGGAAGGCGATGAAGGATCGGTATCAGGGGCGGGGTAATAGAATGTGACTGGGGGAAGAAAGCCTAGAAGAGGGGGAGAGGGAATGATGGGAGGTGATGTGGGAGGTAGGGTTTATAAAGTTAGTGGTTAATGGAAACTAATGGTCTGCATCAGGCCGACCAGTAATCAGGCCAGCTTGGTCATGTTGGGTTAGTGGGCTACACTACTACAGAAAGGATTTGTAGCAATGACCCTTTTTTTGTAGGGCAGCTCTATATTGAGCCGCCCCTACAAATGGTGCCTAAACGAGGCGCCCCTACAAATCCATTTATAGGGGCTATTGGTGTTATAAGCCGCCCCTACAAATGACTTGATTTCTAGGGGTGGCTCTATATCTAGCCGCCCCTACAATTCCGATTTGTAGGGGCGGCTCTACAAATAGACGCCGAATAATAAAAATTAAACACTAAAATTTGAATTTTTTCAAACGACCTCGGATGGAGAAATAACCAAAATAAAAGTTGTAGATCTCAAAAAGTTATAGAACTTTGTTGTTTACAACTTTTTCATTTGAAATCATTTACTGCATCAAAATGCTGTTAGAAGTTAAATTTTTTAATTGTTGAAGAACTCTGATTTTTCTTTTTGATCTCTGGCTAAAACTTGTAACTAGTCTTTCTCCCTCGTACTAACTTCAAATCTGATGATTTTTTTCTATAATTTTCTAAAATCATGCTCTATCAATTTATTGTATTATTGCAGCTATTATTTTGGTCAACTTTTCATGTGACTTTGTTTTATCAATTGAAAATTTAAATTTCAAAAAATGGCAACTTTAAACAACATTTTGAAGCAGTAAATGATTTCAGCTGAAAAAGTCGTGAATATAAAAGTTGTAAAACTCATCAAGATCTACAACTTTTATTTTGGTCATTTCTTCATCCGACAAAGTGATAATAATATTGTTCACAAAATTTACATATCTCTCTTATAGTTTATAAAACCATATGAGAAATATGTAAAGTTTGTGAACAATGTTGCTACCACTTTGTCGAATCTAAAAAAGATACTTTTTGGATCCGGATTCGTGAATTTTTGGAAATTGATTTGCAGGGGCGGCTCTATATCCAGCCACCCCTACAAATCATGAATCTCTCCTATAAATCCGATGATTTCTACAAATCATGAACCTCTCCTATAAATCCGATGATTTGTAGGGGCGGCTGACCAACCACCCCTACAAATCGGGCATTTGTAGCAACAGTTGGTAGGAGCGGCTGTCAAAACCGTTGGTACAAATGGTCTGAAGCTGCCCTACAAAACAGGACTGGCGTAGTGCTAGCCCCACAAACACCCCCCAGTACTGTCATCGACCACATCCTAATAGTATATAGATTGCGGGCTACAGGAACTAACTTCAAACATGTCGTATTCTGTTACATGTAGTCTCAAATGGAGGTAAATGCAGCATGTCTGAATCATGTGGCTTTATATATGTCATATATTTTATAAAACAGGAAAAAGAGAACTTGGAAGATCTAAGGCCAATCTCAGTGGGAAGTTTCATGGAACCTGTGGCACGTCACACAACTTGCATCACAGCCAGGAACATCGATCTGCACAATGTTTTAGGTTTATTAAGTTCTCCTTAATTAATTGTATCTCGCAATGAGATAAAACCGATGCACTCAAGTCACTGGGTGTCATCACTGTGTAATTAAGCAATGGGTGCCATCAAGATGTAATTAACCAACTGACAAGGAATTTGTGGGGATAAAAATAGCGGATCGATCCTTCCCTTCGAAGGAATAGACAGTTTTTATGTTTCGTTACATTAGTATTGTTACATTAGCTAGTATGGCTGTGCAAGCATCTTCTTCACAATATTATCCGATGGCTATTAGAGACAATCTCGGCCTGACCTATCCAACTGCTGTGAGTCGACGCTTAGGGCGGCCCCAATGGTTCCAGATAGCTCTAAGAAGAATTCTATTAGCTATCAAGGAGAGAGACAAAGTAGCTAGCGACTCTCCACTACAATGTTCATTTTTTTATTATTTTCAAGCTTCATCTAGCTAGCTATTTGCAAATTGCCATTCAGGGTGTCCTAGACTCCTAGGTGCATGTTTGGTTCATTTTGAGGAATGGGAACGTAAACGCAAATGGATGATGCTGCTACCGGTTACAGTTTAATGGAAAGCTAGTTTTGTTTGGTTCGCTTCTGCGGAGAGGGATGCGGGGATGTAATCGTTACCACCGAGAGACGGGCGGGAACACGCTTCTGAAGGCTTGGAACGGATACCGCGTCAACGCATTACACAACAGCCAAACTAAACGGCAAGTAACGTTATCCAATGCCGCTGTAAACTGATAACAGGGCAAAAAGCGTGAACCAAACACCATGCTAGTTCAAGACTTCAAGGATTGTTTCGCTACAAATACGGCTTGCATTGTACTAATTAATTAACCTTGTGAGTTGTCTTTCGTATCGAGATTGCCAGGCACACATCGGAGTAGTTCTTAAGCGCCCGTGCCTGAATTTGTCAAAGTCGTTGCGAAAACCTCGAGGTCACCTCTGCAATGTCAACCACACACTACGAGAACAGAATCGTTTGGGTGATCAGGGGATGACTGTGTAGATCTTCAAACATGCATGCGAGCGGTCCGTTAAGACTTCATGCATGTAGGTCGTCGTTTACTAATACTGTTAGTATAATGCTAGAGCCTGGGCACAAAAGATATATAAACCCTGGGTTACATTACTATGGGTGATCTCGTTATCTTTGGGCTGTCGTGTCACCATCTGTAGTGCATGTTTCACAGTGATGGAGAGAATGGTAAAAAATGCATAGTCATGAGGATCATGCATATTTGAGTTTACTGCAGTATGCATGTTTTTTGCAAGTTTATCAATCGTAACGATTTATCCCAAGCAAAAAGCCAAGAAAAAGTTTAATTTTCAAGCATGAGGACCCATAATCCTTGCAGAAGTAAAAACCCCTTTTCCTTTTGTTCTCAGGTAGGGTAAAATGAAGTATATGTGTTGGAAGTTGCTGGTACTATTCCTTTCAGTTCTGTATAGGGTCTTTGTCCAACAACGCAATATATATGCACACATCAAGGAGGGACTAAAGAGACACGACATCCAAAATAAATTCGACACAATAGTTTTTAATGGAACCTTGTACATGTACTCTTTTCTTACTTAATTAAAAGACAGGGCTTCTGCCACTTTGTTCAAAAAAATATAGTTTTTGATGGAACTAAACCTAGCTTTCAGCTATACATACGGGACAAATCAGTTGAGACACTAAAATTTTTCACACATTAGTAAGTCCGAAAATCAGAAATAACCAACTTCTCTGTATATTGAGACGAAGAATACAAATAATGAACACCTTAAACCGGAGAAAGCAGCTTTAGTTTCAATGGGCCTTCCGAACACCAATAAATGCTAATTTGCGCCGGCCTACATAATCTATAGATGGAGATGAGGCTTAGCTGATCTTATCTAGAAAGAGCGTAACAACAAGTACTACTGCTAAGATCATTCGTGTAACATGTTCTCACTTCGCTACTTGCATGTACTTATTAATGGTCAAGTCAATGCAAGGAGCTCCATTAATTCCAGTGGATTTTAAAAGCATCCACTTGGCCTCCTATTGAAACACCATTACCATTAACGTGTGCATGCTAGTATGAAGGTAAAGAACCACTGCGTGGCCTCCGGCACTATAAATACCCATGCAACATTCGCGCAAACTCATCTCAACTCAAACACTCTCTAGTTGTGGCTCACAATGGCAAACACAAAGCTAATATCACTAGGGCTCATGGTCCTCATGAGCATAGGGTTAGCCAATGCTGTAAGGGTGGCTAGATACTCTAGTGCTGATGGGACCGGCACAGGAGGGGGAGGAGGCGGCGGATATGTGAATGGCGGGGGATCCGGGTCTGGGTCTGGAACAGGATCGGGTGATAGTGGTCCTTATGGTGCCCATGCAAGTGCTGGAGGGGGTGGTGCAGGTGGTGGAGCTAGCCAATACGGTGGGTCTGGATATGGTTCAGGGTCAGGGTCAGGATCAGGATCTAGTACATATAGTCAAGGAGTGCATTCTGAATATGGTCCTTATGGAGGAGAATCTTCTAATGCTGGTGGTGCCGGTGGTGGTGGGGGTGGAGGACAAGCTGGAGGTGCTTGGAATTCCAATGCTCAAGGATCCGGTAGTGGCACCGGTTCTGGCTCTAGTTATGCTAACAGGTATTGGGATGGTTCAAGTGATGCGGGTGCAAGTGCTAATGGCAATGGTGGTGGCACGGGAAATAGTCAAAATGGTGGCGGTGGCGGCGGTTCTGGTGCCGGAACTGGATATGGCAATGCCTACCCATAAATTCCAAATAAGACAATCTAAAGTTGGAGCCCATCGTAGTCCTTCCTTGTTTGAAGTCATAGAGTTATTTGTTTTCTTTGTCCCTTTGTTACACTTTTGTTAATATTAAATTAATAAAGGGTCCAACTGTTCTAGTAATAGCAGCAATCTTGTAAGGTCCTTACATGAAGATGTTGTAATCATGTCTATTTGTGAAAGGAAAAAAAGTAACTTGTCCGCCATGTGGCCACTATATCTAAAAAATTTTACATTCTCTTTGGAGTGATTAAGTGAGATGCCTACACCATGTGTGTTCACATGGTTATTAAAATAGTATATACCAATGAAATTCCTAGAGTTGTTTATATCACTTACGACGATAACTCCAACTGGGTCAATCCACATATATTGCACATATGTCAGTTGCAAAAATCAGAAATAGTTTCAACTCATCCAACAAGTTTTTTTTGACAACTCATCCAACAAGTTTAACTTGTCTAGAAAATTTCTTATAATTGATGAGAAATGTTGTAATTCAATAGCCTTGAGAGCCCTGACATGAGACTTCTTCTTAAGGGCCCTTTGTTGTTCATGGATTAGCTCATATATGGGTCTTCTCCATTATCCGAAGTGCAGGTGTCATCGCTTAGATTCCTTTTATTACCTTTGTCTATATGACACAATGCATAATATCATGGAGAAGAGGCTTTGCTTGGAGCCCTTGGTGGTGAAGTTCCTGTTTGACTCATCACTTGAGCTTGAGATTGTGTCTTCACTATTCACCCACTCTTGAATTTTCATCATGTTCTTGCATATGTGCTTGAGAAGTGTTGGAGGTGAAAGATATGTTTCTTTCTCTTTGGCCACAATGTTCATCCGAAGCTCATGAGCAATATTTTATTGATTGCTGCATTGGGTGTCATCTTGTCAAGATAATTCTGTTAGGGGCTGTTTGGATCCTTTCATTTAGAGAAATTAAAAATCTACTTATTAATAATTTAGACTATTTAGCTTAGAATTTGACATTCCATCACTTTCCAAAGTTCACATATAAGCCTATCTCAAATTCATAGGGTGGGAGATGGAAATTAATTATATAGATCACCATTTTATGTTTCTACTTTGCAACTTATAACACGCTCTTCAACTCACTCCCCTACTGTAGAAATGCAACATTAAGTATTTCTCTCGTATAGCCAACAATAATATACAAATATAATCCATATACAATCATATTAGCTTGATTAGTATGTGTCTAAATTATGATTATTAAAATGAATTGATCCAATCGGGACCTTAGAGAATGGAGATGATCAAGTTGTAGTCAAGCTTGAAAAAGATTTGATGATTTTCCTCACATCCTCATGTTGCTCTAGCTGCTTCAAACTAAAACCATTAATCTCAATGATAAGAATATTCAAACATGAGAACACGTACTAGTCAAATTTTTCTGTTGCAATCTATAGTAGTATATAGCCAAAACATGTTACAGCTATTACCAAAATTCAAGAAATCTCTATGCCAATGAATCATTCTGCTATGTGTTTTGCACATGCACATGAATATATGCCTACCAATTTTTGCCTTGCCAGGGAGTAGGGCTGGAGATGTTTGTGCATCTAGAACCGAGTGTTTGCTACTGTGGTTTTAGTCATTTTTTTCCTTTGATGTATTTATTCAATTTGAAAAAAAAACCTTGAATTTCTTTTCATGCTCTTAGTATAAAAATGAACATCTGGCATGTCAAATTTGAATTGTTCTGCACCAATGGAAGACAAAAACCCTCAGACAAGAGACTAGGCTAAAGAGACCAAAATTGCCCCATTATATATAATATTAAGTTGCTCAATTCATCTCCATATTAAGCTCAAGCTAATGGCCAAGTTAAGTCAAGTAACAAGATTTTGATCAAGCTTCTCAAAAAGAAAATTTAGGACAATCCCCGGAGATAGCATGAAGTTCTGTCTGAAGCTCTATGAGCTCATCATATATCTACTAAAGCTACTCCTTTTGAACTAGTATATGGACAAGAAGCTATGTTGCTCGTTGAATTAAATCTAGAAGCATATAGATTTGGCTAAGCAAAATGATCTATCTATTGTTATATATCATGAATTAATGGTAGACAATGTTGACGAGGTAACAAACAAAAGCATAAAGGCTCTAAAGGATATCGAGAGAGACAAATTAGGGTAGTGTTGCCCAGGCTTACAACAAGAAAGAAAAACAAATCTTGTCTATGATGCTCCCAACGAGGCTCCACCAGCAATGTGTCTTGCATATCGCCCTCATTGTTGGGGCCACCACGTGAAGCATTCATGTGCAGACTAGTTGTTAAGTGACGGCCGACCTAAAAGTTGGCTAGGCTGATTTTGGCCTGCCTCTATTGAGCATTCTAACACTTTGCTGGTGTGTACGACCTAATTAGCATCAACACGCCGATGCACTCAAGTCATTGGGTGTCATCACGGTGTAGTTAAGCAACCGACAAGGCATTTGTGAAAAAAAATATAGCAGATCAGTCCTTGTGTTCGAAAGAAGAGACGGTTTTAATGTTTCCTTACATTTTCTTTTTGCGAGTATGTTTCCTTACAGTAGTATTGTTACATTAGCAGATTAGCTAGTATGGCTGTGCAAGAATTTCGTCCACTCTTATCAAACTACTGCAAGTGGACGCTTAGGGTTCAAGCCTTCAATGATTGTTTCGCTACTAATACAGCTTGCATTGTACTGATTAATTAACCTTGTGAGCTGTCTTTCTTATCGAATCGAGATTTCCATGTACACATAGGAGTAGTTCTTAAGTCCATGACTGAATTTGTCAAAGTCGTTGCGAAAACCTCGAGGTCACCGTACCTCTGCAACGTCAACCACTGCAAGAGGAAGAGAATCGTTCGGGTGATCAGGGGATGCCTGTGTTGATCCTCACACAAGCCCGTTGAGACTTCATGCATGCAGGTCGTCGTTTACTAGTTTTAATGTTAGTATAATGCTAGAGCCTGATCACAAAAGATATGTAAAACCCTGGGATAATATGGGTGATCTCGTCGATTTTCGTGTCACCAGCTAGCTAGCTGTGCATGTTTCACAGTGCTGGAGAGAATGGTCAAATTAATGCTGAGTCATGAGCATGCATGAGAGTATATTGTAGTATGCATGCATGTTTTTATGGAGAGAGACACGAAATCTAAATAAATTCAAAGCAATAGGTTTTATGGAACTATACCCAGCGTTCAGCTATATATGAGACAAAGCAGTACTACACTCACTAAAATATCTTTCACACATTTAGTATGAGTGCAGGTCCGAAAATCGAGACGAAGAATACAAATAAGTGAACTACTTATAAACCGGAGCAATGCAAGCAGCTTTAGTTTCAGTGGGCGTTCCAAATTGTGTGCCATCCATTATCTCTATGAAAACGTAACAAGTACCAGCTGACCATCTAGAGAGAGCGTAACAAGTACTAGTGCAAAGACAATTCGTAGCATGTACTATTCACCTTGCTACTTGCACGTACTTAATGGTCAAGTCAAGAAGCTCCATTAATTCCAGTGGATTTTAAAAGCCTCCCCACTTGGTCTCCTATTGAAACACGTACCACTACCATACGTGCATGCTATGTAGATAAAGAACCACTGCATGGCCTCAAGCACTATAAATACCCATGCAGCATTCACTGGGAAGTCATCTCAACTCAAGCACTCCATAGTGTTAGCTCACAATGGCAGGCACAAAGCTAGTATCACTAGGGCTCATTGTCCTCATGAGCATGGGATTAGCCAACGCTGTTAGGGTGGCTAGATACTCTAGTGCTGATGGGACTGGCACAGGACAGGGAGGGGGTGGCGGATATGTGAATGGCGGGGGATCCGGGTCTGGGTCTGGAACAGGATCAGGTGATAGTGGTCCTTATGGGGCCCATGCAAGTGCTGGAGGGGGTGGTGGAGGTGGTGGAGCTAGCCAATACGGTGGGTCTGGATATGGTTCAGGGTCAGGGTCAGGTTCAGGATCTAGTACATATAGTCAAGGGGTATATTCTGGTTATGGAGAGTCTTCTAATGCTGGTGGAACCGGTGGGGGTGGGGGTGGAGGACAAGCCGGAGGTGCTTGGAATTCCAATGCTCAAGGATCCGGTAGTGGCACCGGTTCTGGCTCTAGTTATGCTAACAAGTATTGGTATGGTTCAAGTGATGCGGGTGCAAGTGCTAATGGCAATGGTGGTGGCACAGGAACTAGTCAGAATGGTGGCAGTGGCGGCGGTTCTGGTGCCGGATCTGGATATGGCAATGCCTACCCATAAATTCCATATAAGCCAATCTAAAGTTGGAGCCCATCGTAGTCCTTCCTTGTTTGAAGTCGTAGAGTTATTTGTTTTCTTTTTCCCTTTGTTACACTTTTGTTAGTATTAAATTAATAAAGGGTCCAACTGTTCTAGCAACAGTAGCAGTCTTGTAAGGTCCTTATATGAAGATGTTGTAATTATGTCTGTTTGTGAAAGGAAAAAAATAACTTGTCCATCGCATGTGGCCACTATATCTAAAAATAACTTACCTTTTCTTTGGAGTGATTAAGTTGAGAAGCCTACACCGTGCATGTTCACATAGTTATTAAAATAGTATATACCAATGAACTTCCTGGACTTGTTTATATCACTTACGACGATAACTCAACTGGGTCAATCCAGCCTAGAACATAATTAGAAAGAACTGCTGCCACAAGCCCATTTATGTCAGTGATAACTTAAAAAAAAGTGATCCTGTGCATAGGGCTTCACTATTTCATCCTCTATCCTGAAACAAAACTTCTAGAGCTGTACTTAATCAAACTATCTTAAGTTTGCGAAAGGGTTGTAGCCCAATGGTTATAAAAGTCTCAGTAACACCTCAGATTCTGGGTTCGACTCCTCATGAGAGCGAATATTTTAGAATTTAACGGCGTTGTGCTTTCAGTAGTAGGCGACATTCTCATTGATAGCGATGCGTCTGTGGTGACTTCATCAAGGATTTGCTAGCCGAGTCTTCCAAGATACTCATAAGGGTAGAGTTTGTATGAGTGTGTTCATAGGGGGGTGTGTGCGTTGTGAGTGTTTGAGTTGTACTGTGTAATCGGAAAAAAACTGCCTTAAGTTTGGCTAACTTTTTATATAAAAAGAATAATATCATCTCTAAATGTATTTCATGGTACATATATATATAGTAATAATACTAATTTCTGTAATAAATATTAGTGCTCTATTCAATACATTCTATATCAATTTCAAAATAGTTTGACTTAGAACAACACTGGAAATTGATTTCTTTTAGAATAGAAATAGTACGCAACATAGTCCACTACAGTTAGCTTCTTCCTCTTGTGCACCATTATGCACTACTCCGATACGCCCTCCCTCCCCAGCGACTGGCCGCCCCCTGTCCTGTTGCATCCATCTCCAATAGCTCACCTGCCTACCACTCTCCTACCACTCCACCCTCCATGTAAAATCCATAACACGGCAAAGCCTGCCTTAAATATCATATCGGTCAACTAAACTATATTGTACATTGAACCTGGAATCAAATTGTAATTTACTAAATTAAGATTTTCTGAATTTTGTAGGAGTCGACTGACCCCAACAAAATTCACGAACCACATGCTAATATAAATACCCTAAGTATATATTATGTAGCAGGCTTTATGTTAAGCATCTGTGTAGCCAAAAAGGCTCAAACAACGTAGCCCAGTTTGGTGGTCGATGTTTTCTGCATTCATTCATCGTGCTTCTTGGCTCTCGCAAATGGCTAATCAAGGAGACGAATACTTGATGTCCAGTTCTAATCAATTATTCGTCTTCCATCAGTGATCAGTCCAAATCATCGCACTTTTTAAACAATACATTATAGTTCACATTACTACTTGTCGGGTATCAAAATACCAGGTTACCCAACAGATGGTAAAATACGGCACCCTGTACGATCGCTAAAGCCCGATCACAGGGGCCCAGCAAAGTCGACTCACCAAAAGCGTAGACAGCACGTCAGTCGCTTGCGGCACGAGCGACAAACTCCATTCCACCCGAGCCTTGCGGAGTGGTCTCGGGCGAGATGAACGCCTCGGGCGACATTTTTCCGCCTCGCGCGAGCCCTCGCGGCGTCATCAAAAGTGTCCGACCCCCTCAGCTTACTTCCGCCTCGCCCGAGGGACATGTGGAACCCTCTGTCAAGACGGCGAGCCACGGGGCCTCCAAACCACGGCACCTGCTCCCGTCGATGGGACGGACGTGGCCGTGCACAGTCAACAGGAGCACGGGAATCACGCCCTGATCCAATATGACCCTGGTCATTCCACCACAACAACATCCATACCTCTATAGCGACCACTATACCACCTAACCCCCTCTCTACGCAAATCCGGGCGCCCATGTCACCCATCCTCAACGGCACAGAGGCGCACAGGATAAGGCATATCCACAACACGCAACACCAGCAGATGGAGAAGCCAAAAGAGCAACGCCTGTTATATCTCTGCGCTACAGGAAAACTGTTCCCACTAGATAAGGAGGAAGACGACCACACCCAAGGCCACCTTTTGGTTTTTCTCTTTTATTTTTCACCTCTTTACCACGAATGTAACCCGAACCCTCTCCTTAGAAGCTATAAAAGGAGAGGCAGGGGCCACATCTAAAAGGACAGAAAAAGCAAGCGATCAAACAACAACGCATAGATCGATCCAGATAAAACACACCTCGCTAAGACATCGACACACACACCACCCCTCACAAGTGACCTGGGATCTGTTTTCTCTCTCGAAAGGCTTGTAACCCCTACTACGAGCACTCCGGTGCAAGGCAACATGAGCAGCAGCAAAACCCATTGGACGTAAGGCCGTTCATGCCCGAACCAGTATACATCCTTGTGTCCGCTTTGCACACCATCCAGGCCTAGACGCGCAGATACAAATTTACTCGTCGCTCTGTTTAGACCCCCCGTTCTCTAGACACCGACAGTTGGCGCGCTAGGTAGGGGAACTTCTGCGTGTCACGATCCATCTCTTAGGTCTCGATGGCCAACCCCCGCATCCGCTTCACCCTAGGCTCCCATGTCCGATTCGGCAACCTAGATTTCCTCTGCACGGGAGTGGACTACGATCTGGTCCTTCTTCCCCTTCCATCAACATCGACGCCATCTCTGAGGCCCTGTCCAACCTTCGCCTGGGCACGGACGAGGGGCAGGCCCTCGAGAACGACTACTTAGGAAGTTCCCAGGGCAAAACGACGCAGGCCGCTAAGACACACGACCATGGGAAGGTCCGTGGCCAGTCTTCGACTACATTTCGTCTTAATCCATCTGCGGGGGAGATTCCCATAGATCTACCGACTCATCATGCGCAGGCTATCGCGGAAGTACTCACGACCACCGAGACAACATCTAGCACCAGCTCCGACGAGGATGACATCAGTTGGGCCAGCGCCGACTTCTCTGGGCTAGACGACCTGGGGGCTCTACGTCGTTTCGTCGGTATCTGCGACTACCTCTTCGACGACGGTGACTCCGACGACAGCGGCTACGAGCTCACGTGGCCGTAACGCCGGAGGGTGAAGGCTGCGCACGGCATCGACACGCCATGATTGGTAGATCACCGCATCACCCCCTGCCCAAGATCTATTATTCTGTTTGAATACAATCTGTTCGTGCATGCCAAATCTTTGCACATTATCCGCTGTAATTTATTCCCTCACTTACGCGTTAAATCATGAGTTAAATTATCAACGATAATTACGTAATATGTTTCCACCCTTTACGATCCGTTACGACGCGAGTTCGAAGGCTGGCCCGCGAAGGGTTCGACAGCCGCTCCGAGCCACCCGAGTGAGGGATGGCGTGAGAAGGGGCACACGAGCGGCTAGTACCCGGACGCACTGAGCGTCATGGGCCTTCTCGAGCCATGTTCAAGTCTAGGCCGGTTTACGGTTTGGAAGTTTTTTTTCAAAAAAGGCAACGAGCCCTCGGGGACGGTCGAATGACCTCGGGAATTCCCTGAACCAACCACCAGAAATTTTGAAGCCGGTCAATAGCTTACCTCCATAAGATCCCCGCGAACGGGAATTGGGGCTTCACTTGAACCGACCCGATTGTAACTCAACGGGCACCACGGCTTGACCCAGCGAGGGATGCCATGGCGTTGCCCAAACCCTCCTCTTTGCGAAAAAGATGTGTGAGGGATATGCTAACAAAGCCACTTAACCGAGCCCACGCGCAAGCAAGGATTTCAGAGGACCCAGGGGCAGAAATGTCCGACCCGTGAACAAACTCTCTCGAGCGTCCCAATGGGCCTGCGACCCTAGGCATAGGCAGGAGCATCCGACTCCTCCTCAGGGCACGAGACCCAGGGGCAGAAATGTCCGACCCGTGAGCGAACTCTTCTGAGCGTCCCGACGAGCCTACGACCCTAGGTGATGGCAGAGGCATCGATAAGAACGCATCTGACCCCACCTCGGGACGCGAGAAACTGCTACGCCTAGACGTCTAATTGATCTGTCAAAAGCCACGAGAGCTACGTGCACACGAGTTTGTTCCTCCCCAAAAACCATCAACAACCGAAGTCTTGGCGACATCGCCGACCGCCATTATCGATCAACTCAAGGCAAAATGATGGGAATGGGGAAACGAAATGAACATGACAACGATCGGATGAATTGATTTCTTAGATAATAAGCTATTTTACATTTTTAGGGGAAGGGAGGAGTCCTATACTAAGCCTACGGGTCCTCGTTGAGGACTGGCCCGTAGGGACCAGGGCAGCGACGATGTTTGCCGCTGGTTCGAAGCCATCGAGGAGGTCCTCGTAGTCTCCCAGCCCCTCCCCCAACGAGAAGCCTTCAACGTCCTATAGCTCCACGTCTATGGCCGCCTGGGCTATCGTCAGCGCAACGACCTCTCCTCGACGGACGCCGCGCTCGATTGCCGCCCGGATCAGCGCCTGCGAGCTGAGGAGGCACTCCTCCCGACGCCCCGCTGGAGCATGCACGAAGTCCACTAGGACGTCGGCGGCGCTGCGAAGGGACTCCACCTCCGTGAGCGGCTCTGCTCAAAACAAATACCGAGCATTAGACATCACATCGGCTAAAGAACAAAACGAGGAAACAGAAGTTCGCTCACCTGCACACCAACGGTCGGATTCCATTCGCTGTGAACGAGAGAGCGCCACCTCCTCCTCCAAAGAAGTCACCACCGCCTTGACAGTAGCCAACTCCTCCCAGGCCTCCTAGAGCGGGGTGGGAACACCCCAGGACATCGTGTTTTGGGCATTCCCATACCCGGACGTGGAGGCAACGCTAGGATTGAGGCGACGACAGCGGGAGGGTGCCCACCCCCTCTCCTGGCATGCCCATGTAGGAACCCCTAGAAGAGTCACCGTGCTCCATGACGATGGCTAAGGTGGCGAAGAAAGATAGAGAGCGGGGACAGAGGAAGGGAGATACCAGGGTCGGGCACCACAGCTCGGGTTATAAAGGGCCCTAGGGAGGCCTCTCAACTCCTAGGCATTCAATATGTCACCCAATCACCCAACTGCCCCCACTTGTCTCCCAAGGGAGCCGCGTCGGTCTCACGCCGTGCCTTGGGAAGGCGAACCATTCTCGCAGACGGTTCACAACCCATTTAATCACAACAACGAAACCATGTGAAAGGGCAACTGACTGGGCGCCCAACTCCCCACGAACGCGAAAAACTAGGCACCTCCCCACCTTCCCACACGCCGAGACACAAAGCGTCACAACAGCAACTGCCCGGCGTGACCCCTTGTCTTCCCTAGGCGGACCTACTCGCTCGGCTAAAGCCCTTGAAGGGATAACTCATCCCTCCAAGGCCTCGGGGGCTACACCCGGTGGGTGCACTCGCGCGCACCCACCAGACAGTTTCCTCCAAAAAACACAAATAAACCACAATGAGCCCAAATGGGATGATGAGGACCCACATGTACCCCTTCGTTCTGCTAAAGAATGCGAGGGAGACAATACGACAATAGAGAGGCTATCTAGTTAGACCCTTGCAATGCGCGGGGGCTCGGGGGCTTCTCTCGCATCCTGACCTAGCGAATGGTCAAGGCCAAGGGCTCGGGGGCTCCCCACCCGACATGCGGCCATACGAAAAACACCATACTCATTCAATTAAAGCCCTTGAAGGGATAACTCATCCCTCCAAGGCCTCGGGGGCTACACCCGCCGGGTGCGCTCACGCACACCCACCGGACAGTCCTCTTCTAACACAAAACAAATCAAAAGCTACCCACGGTCGCTCGTTCTCAAGCCTCTGAAGGAGTGCTCCACTCCTCCACAGGCTCAGGGGCTACTGTCGGGTATCAAAATACCAGGGTGCCCAATAGACAGTAAAATACGGCACCCTGTATGATCGCTAAAGCCTCATCGTAGGGGCCCCGGTAAAGTCGACTCACCGAAAGCACAAACATCACGTCAGTCACTTGTGGCACGAGCGACAAACTCCATCCCACCCGAACCTTGCGGAGAGGTCTCGAGCGAGATGAGCGCCTCGAGCGACATTTTTTCGCCTCGCCCGAGCCCCCGCGGTGTCATCAAAAGTGTCCGACCCCCTTAGCTTACTTCCGCCTCATCCAAGGGACACGTGGAACTCTCTAGCAAGACGGCGAGCCACGAGGCCCCCCAAACCGCGACACCCACTCCCGCCGATGGGACGGACGTGACTGTGCACAGTCAATAGGAGCACGAGAATCACGCTCTGATCCAACATGACCCCGGTCATTCCACCACAACGACTCCATACCTCTACAAAAACGGAGGTAACGACCACTATACCACCTAACCATCTCTCTACACAAATCCAGGCGCCCATGTCGTCCGTCCTCAATGGCAAGAGGTGCACAGGACAAGGCATGGCCACAGCACGCAGCACCAGTAGATGGAGAGGCCAAAAGAGGAATGCCTGTTGTATCTCTGCGCTACAGGAAAACTGTTCCCACCAGATAAGGAGGAAGACGACCACACCGATGCCACCTTTTGGTTTTTCTCTTTCATTTTTCACCTCTTTACCACGAATGTAACCCGAGTCCTCTCCTTAGAAGCTATAAAAGGGGAGGCAGGGGCCACGTCTAAAAGAAGGGAAAAAGCAAGCGATCAAACAACAATGCATAGATCGAACCAGATAGAACACACCTCGCTAAGACACCGGCACACACACATCACCTCTTACAAGAGACCTGGGATTCGTTCCCTCTCTCAAAAGGCTTGTAACCCCTACTACGAGCACTCCGGTGCAAGGCAACACGAGCAGCAGCAAAACCCACTGGACGTAGGGTCATTCATGCCCGAACCAGTATACATCCTTGTGTCCGCTTTGCACACCATCCAGACCTAGACACGCAAATACAAATTTACTCGTCGCTCTGTTTAGACCCCCAGTTCTCTAGACACCGACACTACTATTGGTTTATTCTAATGCATAATTTAGATCTCATTTAGGGTGTTGCTCGAGACCTCTATATTCCTTGGAACCCCTAACAGATTTCGATCAGGGAGGACAATGGAGTGGACGAGGCAGCTCGATTATGCCCCGTGCGTGGCTGCTCACCGGCTCGACATTCTTGTCCCTCGATTGCGTGCCGTGTAGGAGGATCAGACAGAAGGGAGGGAAAGAGGCCATATCTGCTATCTTTAGGTCATTGTATTCATCTTGTTATTCACATATCGATCACGATGGATGTACTTTTTGGAGCCCATGTCTGCTAGATTCGTAGAAGGCACTGATTCTTTTGTGGAGGCCACCAAGGCGTGCAACACAAATAATGTACGGAATGATGCATACATATACTGCACGTGTCGGTTGCAAAAGTCAGAAGTAGTTTCAAAACATCAAGCCAATCTGTTGTCATCTACTGCTTAAGGGGTTCATGGAAACTATGGTTTGGAATAAGCATGGGAAAGATGGTGACAACTTACTTCAAGAAGCTTCTCTCGGGTGGTGGTTTGAGCCAGCTGTGATGCTAAGTTTCTGGATCCTAGGCTTACGACCCGGCAATGTTAAGTAACCACTGTCGGCTCAAGCACAACTAGCAATGATTGTGCATTCTAGCCAAATATGGTTGTTCACCCTTAGACGATGGCTTATTTTGAGATTACACAATACGTCAGTACAATGTAGACACTCACAACGCACGCAAACTCACCCCTATAAACTCACACACGCAAACGCTACCTATATGAACACCTTCAAAGACTGGGCCACAAATCCTCGAGACGAGACTGACGAAATCATCACAAATGTCTCGCTGTCGATGGGAATGTCACCTACCACTGAAAGCACAAAGCCGGTAAATCCTGGCATATTCGCTCCCACAGGGAGTTGAACCCAGGACCTCAAGTGCTACTGAGGCTTTTGAAACTACTAGGCTACAGACCCTTTCACAAAGAGCTGATGGCTTTACTTTGTTGTTGTTGCTATCATGTGTTTTTAAAACTCCTATGTGCTTCGCTTCAAAATCAGGGGCATATGTTGATAGTAAAAAATGTCAAAGGAGGTTGCATTAGGACTTGCGAATCAAATACAAACAAAAACTATCAAATTTGGACAAATTTGGACTAGATGGAAAAACCCATTTAAAAACACCCTAGTCTGTGTGGCCCTGTACAAACCGGCCCAGGCGGGTTTTTTCTGTCCGAATCCAATTGATCTTAAACTCGATCCAAACTCCCTTGATCTCATCGAAACTAGTACATTGCAACTTGGGAAGTTTTCCTACTAGATAAAACCATCCCCTCTCTATATATTAGAGGATCATACGACGATGATGGCTGCAACATCAACAAGGCTCTTAGCGGCCTATGCTCTGTGGGCGTGGTGGGTACAGTAGCTTCAGGCCCATGTGTACTATGATGCAGATGAGGCCGCGTTCGCTGGGCCAACACACTAATGAACACCTTGCAGGCGTGCAGTCAGACGAGCTCAGTAGCCACCATTCAACGAAAATGTCGTTAAGTCATTAATGCAACAACATAGCAAGGGCCCATAGGCAAATCGTCTTCAATCTTTTTGTCATGCAAAATAAGCCCAGGAGGGTAGCCGTGATGGCTGCAGGTCTCAGTGGTGGCTGCAGGCCGCTTTATCCAGATAATGACTAAACCATGGTAGCCCCCAGGTCATTGTATCATCTTCACGATTATAAAAGCATGACAAGCAAAACTAGAAACCATATTCTAGTGGCATGCGAAGGTCTAGTATGCTAGCGATAAAATAATCTATTGATTAAACAAGATAGCAGAAAGAATTACTAGATAACTGATTTACTAGAGACTAATCTGCAGGATTAAACCAAGTAGATTAAAAATTGTATTCGTAAAGACATACCGAATGCTGCAATTGAAGGATTTCAAAGGTTGCTACGTGGAGCAGGTCGGCAGGGCGTGGATGCTGCCCGTGTGACGT
This sequence comes from Saccharum hybrid cultivar R570, assembly GCA_038087645.1. NCBI lineage: Eukaryota > Viridiplantae > Streptophyta > Magnoliopsida > Poales > Poaceae > Saccharum > Saccharum hybrid cultivar. The sequence continues at coordinate 3,980,836 of JAQSUU010000671.1, read as the reverse complement.
TGATTCGAGACCGAGGTCGCGACGTAGTCGGCCAACAATTCCCTGGCAATCTTGTTGCCGAATCGCTTCCACGCGTGGGATTAATGACGTGATTGTCACGCGACGACGATCAGTCATTGGCCGAGACAATCGTGGCCTGCCCTCCAAGATCTTGTGGCCGAGGCCAATGGCATGTGTGCACTTAGCCATAGGCGGCGCTCCAAGATCGAGAGCAACTCCCCAGGGAATCAAACATGGACTGGAAAACAAACTCGTGATTAGACACAAACGATCCAATGCAAATAAATTAAGAAAAAAAAACACATCTGCTTGCCTTGTCCTCTACGGAAAAAAATACTAGCATTAATCTACAGGATTAAATCTAGTATACTGAAAAACTAAAGACAAACCATACGCGCTTGAGACCTCCAGATCTCCAGGAACGCCGGGTATGAGTAGCACACATGCGCGTGATCCATCTCATGTGTGTGTTGATGGCGTCGATTCGATCCAAAGCACAGTGCACGGTTACCTGAATCCCAGGTGTCGAGATAGTGGCTGATCTTGCGCCATCACGCATGCGTCGATTCGCTCAGGGTGGATGGCGCTCCAACGGAAGGCATCAGCCGACGCATGAGTGACCGATCGGAAACGAAAAGAGATCAATTCATCATTAGCCATGTGAAATACAAATTGATCTAAACGCAACGATCAAGAACGACTCACCCAGCTGTAGAGCTGCTGATAACGTGTTGAGAATCAGCCTATTCACAGATTGGCAGATCTGTTTTCCCGTTCCCGATCTCAAGAAAGAGGTGTGTAGAAGCTGTAGATAGATCCCGTCTCCCATTCTCATCCTCAAGAACAACACACAAGAATAGACAGGAGACGAGTATATGAGAGGAGCTATCTCTTCATTAGTCCTTTCACGTATACATCCGGTCCCTTTATATAGATGCCTTCAAGACATACATGATACGATCCCATCAATCCTCTAATTGAGAAATTCTTAACAGCGGAGGGTTCCAGTGGCCAGCTCCGGGGTCACCCGGAGCGACTCTAGTGAGACGACCGACCCGGTGAGGAGATTCAATTCCAAAAACTCCACAGGGACATCGAGAGCTGTCGTCGTGCCGAAGGGGGCCAGCCGGCCAGGAACGCGACGGACACGGGACTGGTCGCCGCCGTCGCTCTGGCGCAGGCGTTGTGCTGGGTCGCGAAGCGGTCACTTTCAAGCATGGCGCGCCAGCTCCTGCACACGAGCTTGAGGCGCCCAAGCGTGCGCGCCGGCAGCCGGCCCAGCGCCACGGACAGGGCACGCGCAGGCGGCGACGACCATAGGATGTCCTGGAACGGCCGCTCGGCGGGCACGAGTATCTCCTCGTAGGGAATGAGGAGGAGGTGGTGCACTCCTCCGTGGCCGCTCCCGCGAAAGCTTGGGTCCGGCACGAGCTCCTCGAGGGTCCCGGTGGCGAGGCAGTACGCTGCCACCTGATACTCTCTCGAGACAAAGAGTATGCGCCGGACGAGCGGAGTGACGTCGTTGAACATGAAGTCGTCGCCCACTTCCGGCGGCGGCGGCAGCTTGGTCAGGTCGATGTGCCAGTGTTTCTCGCATGATCCCGTGGTATAGTCGGTCAGTAACCAGATGTCAATGGATTTCAGGCTCGACTTGGGACAATGGGGCATCGAGAGAAGGCACAAGCATCCGGCGAGCTCCGCCAGCGCGAATGTCGGGACGTCCGTGCCAGGCGGCGGCGTGACGTAGCCGAACCTTTCGTCGGCCATGGAGAAGGAGACGATATGTTCTTCCTCTCCGTGGCGGCCCATGGTGGGCCAGTGCACGTGGCCTTCAACGAAGACACCCATCTGGTTCATCCCGGACACGTTCCGGCGGGAGCACCGCCGGACTCCACTCTCCAGTGCCCGTTGTACGCGTAGTCGCTGCTCGGGCGAGGGTAGTCCGCCATACGGCCGTCGGGGAGCGCGGCGATCTGCCCCACGGACGGGTTGCAGAGGTAGTACATCCTCGCGTCCGTCGCGCGCAGGAGGAGGCCGCCGCGGCACGTGCGGGTGACGGCGTGTAGTTTGCCGTTGCGACTGTTGTGCGGGACGGCCATGAGCGGCATGAAGACGCCCTTCCCAAGCTCCGGCGACCACGATCCTCGATTTCCAAAGTTTGAAGGAGGAGCGGGGAAGAAAGCAGAAATGGAGCGGATTGCGGCGTGGGGAGTCAGAATAGCGAGACGCGGTAGGCAAGCACAAGCGCAACAGGCTGGGCTGGCTGGGAGATTTACATGAGATGTTGGGCCAATGCCTAATTAGGCTAGAAATTCCAAACCTAGTCGCCCTAGGTCCATATCCGTCTTGACAACTGCCTCGTCTATTACTTTTTTTTTTGCATGTTGAAGCCATCGCCTCGATCGTTTCTGACTTTTTTTTATGAGTGCCCATGCGTTAATACGGGTATACATAGAATCTCATGACATATAGCTGCATAAAACTGTCAATTTATTTTCTCAAAAACCAAGGATGCAGTGGAACTTTGGATAATAAATCCTCCACCAGGGAAGAATTTTGGAGGCAAAAAGATCTCCAAAGAACACAAAGGGCGGCACAAGAAATCACTGGAAATTCAATGAAAATTTCAGAAAATGATATAAACACAACCCACCAAAGACTTAGAATATATATCCACTATATTCTCATGCTAAAGTAAAGTTGTATAGGGTTAAATGCCCGTGCATTGCAACAGGAGTCACAGAATAGTGCGTGGTGGTGCTCCCACGCCCATTCCACAGTGATGATCTTGTCACTACAATCCCACGGACTGGACAAGGTAATTTTAAGGTATGTACATATAGTTGCCAGTTGAATTTACATAAGAATTTCATACCTGTTCGCTCTTGGGGAAAATGTAAGACAATTCAAAAAGTCCTAATGTCATGGAAATGTCAAAACAGAAGGCTAAGTAGCTACCCAATTTTGAAATTACGGTGGTAGCATCTATCAGCGTCGTTAGACTTCTAGGTACAATCTGAATACTACTTGGCGTGCACCTAGCACAACCAAATTGAAACACACATAAGATGCAGGTTCAGTTATCTGAATAAAACAAAATATTAAAATACAATCTTTCATACCTAAGCTAGCTAAAGCTATCGGTGCCATGTAATAAACATTCAAAAACAAGCATCCACCTATGGGTCCTTGTTTAGGATGATTGAAACAAGTAGCGGTCTTAATTTTCGGGATACTATATTGTAGCCAAGAAACTGCACTTGTCTGACAATGAACAGATCTTCACTGAAGTCTCAACGCACTGATCAGGAAAAATACAAGCGACCAAGTTCATAACTGCACCATTTCCCATTCATTTCAAGAAAAAAATCGCAAGCAGCCAAGCATTGCTACCAAGTTATTTGGCCTGTTTCTGCACTCATTAATGTTAGCTTCTTTTTATTCAGTGAGTTATAGACTTCAGTGAGCAGTTTATAATTGCATTAGATTTGTGGTTCTTGTAAGTCATAGAGTGGAAAGCATCTGCAGTGACCTCAAGATCCAACTGTTCATTGTATCCTTTTCTATGCAAGTAACTTGCAAGCCAAACTGGTAGAGTTTTAATTGGTACCATTGGACTTCATCTCCTATTGGCTGATTTCATATTTTGGTAGCAATTAGTTTTATTTTACTACCAGATTGTCACCGCTAGTGGGTGATGGTGATGAATCCAGGGAATAAAGAACATGATGCTTGTTGTGCAAAAGAAAATAGAATATTATAATTCACTCCTTAAAACAGAAGGTAGAAACAAAAAACAGGGACTACAACACTGCAGTGTTACATGTTGGCTAGCTTTGTCACTCAAGGTGAGTATGACCACACCCCTAACTCACGCAAACACACACTAGAGGTTGAAGAAGAGGAGATCAGAGTGCGCGCACACACATGAACACACGAGAATGGTGCTGCTGCACTGAGGCTGCAATTATGCCTCTACCTTTCATATATAGTGGTTTTAGCCAAAAGTATCAACTCTACCAACTAGTGAGGGCCATTCTGTCCATATACTACCTGCCACTGTCCTAAAGACATGCAGAGATGAAAAGAAGGAAAAGAATGGAGCAGTCCCTGTTCCTATACTCCTATGACAAAAGAGAGATGAGAGAGTAGCAGAATATGTAACATTACAGTGTCACAAAAGAAAACTCACCTTTGTTTACATATTAAGTGATTGGAGGATATTTTAATGCCTAGCTCCTTAAAGCATGTACTTTGCTCAAATGGAGAGGAGGTTCCTGCCCTGATTGGTATGTTTGATATTCGAATCACGAGTTTCTATAGCCAGTGCAAAAACATGATCATTGAGTCTCTAGTCTTTCTCAACTCGTTGACAAACTGAATTGGAGAACTCTCAATTTGTTGCTACTACGTTCTGGTAGGCAATAACCAGGTTAGGTCCTCTCAAAAAAAAACCAGGATAGGTAAGTTAGGGATGCAAAGACCACTGAGGTAAAGCCTGACAAAATTCCTTTATTGTTCAGGATGTTAGTAAGAAGACAACAAATTGCTTGTTTCAGTCAGATTCGAAGTAAGTTCGAATATTTCCAATTGATTGAAAAAATTGACCATTCCATTGGCAGCGGTCACCTTCACATAGTTCTAAAATTAGACCATTATAAAAACATGTTATATGCTAGAACTAGAAAGAACATGAAAGGTTGAGAAAACCAAAACTATTGAAATCTGGCCATTGTATGTTTCACTTACTATAATGAAATGGTTCAAGCAAAGAGGCATTTCACACCTCAACCCAACAAGCCATGAGTGAAACTAAGGGAAGTTCGACCATATCACACTAGTTAATGAAGGAGTTTCATAACACCATAACATAGAGTTAGATCTAATAAGAAACACAAACATCATAAAAGCTAATGGCCATGGGGTTAACTTACTATGGGCCAGGCGTGCTAGCTCTTTAATCTGCAATACAAAACAAAAGAACAAAGCACAAAGATATTAAATAAATTTACAAACTCCACATCTGGTCAGTTAAATTCAGTAGCAACACAATTAAACAAGTCAGGGCAAGTTCTTTCCTTGATTATTTCATTCTTGCATATATTTGTAGAGATGGCAAAAGCATGTTCACGAAATAACCAGGCAAGCATGGTTAGGTGAATTCAGTAGCCACTTGATGTCGCCTGAAATATAAATCCTGCAGGTGGATAAAGGAAAAAAAATTAAAAATCACGGGTGGATGCGGATCAACTACTTACTGGGATGTATAGATACGTAGTTCATCTGATGCATCCTTGGACGCTGGTTAGCAGGTTGGTGAACAGGAGTTGACCCTCAAAAGGAAAATGGGAAAAAAATCAAAAGAAACACTATGTAACACCCCGGGTGTTATCCTTGCATAAGTGCACTTGCATTTCATGAGCATAAGCATCCTTGATCCATTCATAAGCATTATCATGTACCATGTGTTTATCATTTCATGTCAACTTTATGTGTTGTTGCTTGTGTATGCTTATGTGTGTACGCTCATGTGTGGATAATGCAAGTGAGTGTCAACTAGTCTCTAAAACACTTTAGCTATGCTTAGGACATTTAATGGAACAATGTTCATGGTGATCACTTTGTCTAATTAAGCTCCTAAGCCCTAGTTTGACTTGGGTTGACCTCTAGACCTCTTTTACTTGACTGTTTAAAAAGTTGCAACTTGTTGGTATGAGTATCCTATTAATCCTGTTAAGCCCTGGGCCAGGATGTTACACACTACACCTATGGTCCTGTTCGGCAAACACTTAGGCTGATGTCCACCATGTGGACGTCTGGCAGACGGTGACTCGGTGAGGCCTGCTGATGGCTGACTCGCGAGGTGCCAAGGTTCATCGAACAGACTGCGGAGCCATGGTGGAGGAGGACGGAGTTGTCGTCCAGCTCAATCTGCGGTGGAGGAGAACGGAGTTGTCACGCTTGACGGGTATGGGTATGGGTACTGCAAGGCATCAAGCATGGGCGTGGACTGCGAGAGCGAGAGCTCGGACTTGGCGACGTCGTCGAGCTCGTCCTCAGGCACCAATGAGAGGCCCCGGCTTCTTGACGATTCTGCTGACGCGGCCGCGCGGCGAGCCGGTGTCGGAGTCAGAGGCCCCCGGCGTGGCAGGGCCGACGACCTTGATCTTGCGCCAGCGCTGGATGAGCGACGAGGCCTGGGGCCCCGCGGGCGGGAGCTCACATGGTGCGGCTGCAGTGTTGGCAGGCCGTTGAGGAGGCGTCGGGGATGGCTCCCGGAAGACGGCGGTGTGCGCGGCAGATGTGAGCTTGAACAACTCGTTGTCCCTAGCACCGGCGCGGCACTGGCCGTGACGCCGGCGACCGTGGCTGCCCAGCGGTCGAGGATTTGGCGTCGGCACATGGACCTGGGCCCGCTGGTGGAGGAGAGGGAGGGACGAGGAGGCGACGGGGCGTGTCGGGGTGGGGGGTGCGGCTGTGCGAGCGGTCCACTAGACAAGATGGGAGAGATCATGGGCGTGCGACGGTTCTAGCGCCGCACGTGAAGGAAGGAGGAAGGAAGGCCAGGGCGATTAGGAGCGGGGTGAAGCGATTAGTTACTAATCTAACGATAACATCCGAGTCTTTTTAGTTGTAGAGATACTAGTTGAGTGCTCGTGCGTTGCTACGGGTTTAGCGTGGAGCGAGTGACAGCCACAACCTGAGGTCGGTGGACATGCAGGCTGACTCTTATTCCACTGCAGATTGACACAGTTTGCTGCATCAGGATTCGACGATGGCGAAGATAAGGGCGCGGAGTATAGGATTAGTTAATCTGCAACCATACCACTGCATCGTCACTTGCTACCTAAATTGTTGCTCTAAACTAAACTACAACATATTTCCTTTTGAATTCAGAGAAACCATGGATCATTAGACAGAGAGTAAATTTGTTGCTTACACATTTTGATATATCAAGGAGCATGAGCTCAACAATGCAAGTACAGATCAAACCATAGACTGATTGACTGACCTCACTGGCTTACAAACAGGTCACCAAGATGCGGGCCACCAAGACGCGGGCGAGGATCACTGAGGCTGTCCCTGCAACAGTAATCCCATTTCGTTTGTTCAGCTCAGTAGAAACAGAGTACAACACAGCTCCTATTCTAAACTTGGCGTTCATGGTACTACTGTCAACTCAGCGGAAAAGCATCACTAAATGCAATCTCATAAGAATGACTTAGAGCTTTTATAATAGCACAAACTTAATCTCTCCACTTGGCTTACAAATGGATGCATTTATGCTTTTTATCAGAGATGAATGCCCTTTGTAGTTACAAATGGATGCATTTAGGCATTGTATCAGAGATGATTGCCCCTTGTAGTTAAAAAGCATCAAATGCTCTAGACATTGAAATCAAATCAAATAATTTAACCGGATCTGTAATGTCGTATGGCAACATATTTTAAAAGTATTTTCAGGGAAACCTTTGTAGTTAAAAAGCAGATAGTGCTCTAGACACTTTGAGGCTGTAGAGTCTTTTTTCCGAAGACACTAAGCAAACAGGCTCCCAGACCCGAAAGGACAATAAGCAAAATGAATTTCCAACTGTTCTGCTACTATTCCACATAGAAAGCAATCGTATGTGATTGTGCATGCAGGCAGACTGCCGGATGGTGTACAGTACATGAAAAACTAAAGTTATCTGGCCTATTGTTTATGTGGCAAAACATAGGTCACAAGTGCTTGCTTCTTTGTGGCCACTTTGTGCAAGACATGCAAAGTGAAGCAATTTGGATGGTGAAATTAATTGGCCCTTGACTGAAAGATCAGTATTTAGAGAACTCTGAATAAGCACATGGATGGATAGCAACTAAACATATTCAGAGAATTATTAATAAACAGTTAAACACACATATGGATGCCTAAAACATAAATTCGACAAAAACGTGCTGGGCACACCATTATTGTTGGATTACCGCTCCAATCTCCAAAGATGCAAAGTGAGACCATGTTTAGTCATGTGAGAAAAAAAAACATTTATAGCTCCCAGCAAGAAACTAAATGTAAATCAATTTGAAATAAGCATATACTACCCTTTATTAATTAGACATCATCACAAGTAATGGGAGGATGATTTCACCTTGAAGCAAGCAAAAATTCAAGAGATTGTATCCGTATCCAAGCTGCATGACTACTAAAAATAAATCTCAAGCAAATAGAATCCTTGGTAGGGATTCCTGGATTGACTCAGTGCCATATCTTGGATTCCTCCAGTATACAATGAACTCACCTATACATTCCAAATCACAACCACAGGAGAGTTCGACGATGGGTCAAAAACCGGCGGTGAGCGTCTTGGCAAGGGCACCTATATATTCCAGCATCATAAATCACAAGGTAGAAAACACATGCCATCTTAAACTTCAATTAGAACCAATCTTAAAATAGCAAGAAATTAATATGGACATGAGTCTGGGTTCTGGCCCAACAACTATTGTATAGGGGAATTTTAGACTTACTACCTCTGACTTTTTAGTTGAAAGGTACACCAATTATGCAACAATTATGCTTCTCATTATTCTGACATCACTGATAGAAGCATATTGGTTACATATAGGTGTACGTATCCTGTTCATGTAATTGATGGACGCTTTTTTGCGACAATGACATTCAGAAGAACCAAACTGGACTTGCAATCACTTTCAAAGCTTGCCCATACATGCTGAACAGAGAAGAACCAAGGACTAAGGTTTCCAGCAGTGATTTACCCTGCCCCAAAATTAAATATACCATGTCAATAAGAATCAACTGTGATTACCCTCCCCTGACTTTATTACCCTGCAGGTGCCCCTCACCTAAGATTATCACTATGACTCCATGGTAGCATTTAGTTTCGGAAAGGTGCTTTATTTCCCTTAAGCAACTTAATGGTATGACAGCGGCTGACAAAAATATCAGGACAAAAGTTGGACCTCAAAGCTGATCCAAGGAATAAGACCTTTGGGCAAGTCTCAAATTCATCAACAAAATTTAACAGGTGAATCAATCCGTATATATAAAGTGACAAAATTACGTCAGCGGCAGCAATTGCCAACCTATGATCTCGATTCCAAAATTACGTGATACGTGACAAAAATTCCTTTTTCTTTTCACAAAAGCAAAACTTTGCCAAGACAAAAACCACTGACATTATGTATATCAACTAAATACTATGAAGCTTCTATCAGAAATATTGCATGGAGAGTAGGAGTTTATATTATTGGAGGTAAATCAATGAGGATTCATGTTATCGACACTTGTATGCGGATTGTGGAATAATAATATTTCGGCACAGCTTAAACAGAAAATGTGCTGTGTGGCAGAACTATAATAGTAAAATGTTACAGAGATTAAAATGGCGCAACAAGCACCTGCATTAGGTTTCTGTTTCTATAGATCAAGAACATATGTTTCAATTTCCAGTTTGCCCCCAAGTGAATAAATCAGCTTGAGTAATTATACCATCGATTCTGTGTTGGGATGCATTTTAGTTCATCCACGAGGCAGAGCCCTGGACTCGTGCACACAGGCACTTCACGCCCACGTTTCGCCGATGACATTCTTGTTGGGCCGCTTAGCACGGGCTCCCCTGCGAGGCCCATCGGTCTTGTCTTCTTGGAGGCCTGTAGTGGTGCTTCTAACAGTCCCTGGTGCTTTAGAACTGCTTGTCCCCCAAGCAGGAGCTCGAGGGAAATCCTTGCTCCACTGGATTGGTGTCTTCAGAGATCACCCGGCGCTGCAGAATAGCTGTAGGAATACGGGGCAATTCAATATCATTAGAGAGAGAAGCAGACACTGGTGTACCAGGCAAGACGGCAGGCTTGAGCTGAGAAACGTGGAAAACTGGGTGAATGGCTGCAGAGGTCTTGTCTTCTTGGAGGCCTCTAGTGGTGCGGTGGAGGAGGTTGTGGGCGATGTTGTCGCGCGCGGCGACGGCCGCCGTGGAGCGCACTGGGTTCTCGGCGACCATGTCGTCGTCGAAGAGCTGGAACGCGATGTCGGGGTCGACGGCGTCGCCGGCGCGCTCGCAGATGTTGTGGAGGACGCAGCAGGCGCCGAGCACGACGGGGAGATCCTGCAGCTTCACCTCGGTGCGCTTCTGGAGGCAGCCCCAGCGGGACTTGAGGCGCTGGAAGGCGTCCCTGGCGACGGCGCGCACGCCGTCCACGCGCTCGTTGAACACGTGCTGCGCCCACGTCATGTTGTGGTGCGTGTAGGGCACCAGCAGCCAGTCCATGAGCGGGTACCCGGCGCCGCCCACCACCCACTGGCCCTGCAGCAGGCCCGCGGCCCCGCGGAGCGGTCGAGCACGTCGGCGTCGGACATGGAGCCCGGCCAGCCGATGCAGACGTCCGTGAAGGCACCGCCCGCGTCCACCACGCCCTGCACCGTGATGGAGTATGACGTTTTCTGATTCCTCTCCGTGTGGCGGCGGTTGTAGTAGGCGGCGACGTTGGCCTTGGGTGCGATGATGGGGATGTGGGTGGTGTACATGGCTCCCACGACGCCCGGGATCCCCGACGCGGCCTCGAAGCTGGCGGACACCCCCGCGGCGGCGTCGGGCGCCTCGGGCCACTGCACGGCCTTGGGCATGAGCACGGCCTTGATGGCCGCGCAGACCTCGAGGACCAGCTTGTGGCAGGTGGAGATGAAGAGGCCGAACCGCTTGGACACGAGGCGGAGCGGTTCACCGGTGGCGAGGCGCCAGATGCAGACGGCGGCCCGCTGGCGGACGGGGATGGCGGCGCGCAGCATCGTGTCCTCCTTGGCGACGGCGGCGCCGAGCTCCTCGCAGACGGCCTCGAAGGTGGCCCGGGACATGCGGAAGGCGCGGCGGAACTCGTCCTCGGGGCACGCCGGGCTGCTCATCCGGTCCCACCACTCGTGGTCGCGCTCCTTGACCCAGAGCCGGCGGCCGCCGTCCCTGCCCGCGCCGGCGGCTGCACCGGACGTGTAGTATGGGAGTGATGTCAGTACTGGCCGCACAGGAGTAGTTTGTCTGGTCTCTTTTTTGAGGGGAGGAGTAGTTTGCCTGTTGGTAAACAATGCACGCGACAAATTAGATGAGCCTGTAATAAATTTGTGAGCTGCGTAGGCAGGTAGACAGCGGAAAATCAGGATATATGGGTAAAAATGTTTCCCATGAAAACATAGAAACTAATATAAAAATATACTTACCTAACTAATTTTTTTTTAAAACCGGACACATCTATAGTTAGTTCATTCATATATGTGTACGAAAAATTGTTATACAAATCATTTTTGAAAAATTCACACGAAAACAAGAATTATCTACATGTGTATTAGAAGACAAAAGAAAAGTATATAAATTTTGTCTTGTAGTGCGTATGCAAGTAAAGTTTATCATTTTTGTATGAATTTTTAAAAAATGAATTTGCATCCAAACTTTTGCACATGAGTTCATATATGGATGTACTATATATGTGCCAAGTTTCAGATGTGTGTTTTATGTTAGTTTTTATGTTTTCACCAAATATGTAGTTTGCACACATATTTCGTGCCCAAAAACTCACTCTGGGATGCTGTCGTGCCGTTGCCCGTGCCGGTTCTGTTTCTGGCCCGGGGCGTGGGCAGGTGAAGGCGGATATTGATTTTGCTGATATCCCGCTGTTGTCATGCTACTCTGACTACTCTGATCATCCTCACCACCAACGATCAGCCTCCCCAATTGTACGTCGACTTTCTGACACCCAGCATGCACCCTGATGGCATATCTGAATGCCAATTCGGCAGCCCTTGTGTGGGATTCCTCAGGACCAGCACCACCAATTTTTGCAGATACCACTTTCAGCTTTGACAAGTAGTTGATGCCGACAGGCATTGTAGTCGGTTGATCAGCATTGCAGGCGTTGAAAGCAAGCTTCAGCTTACGGAGATTAGGCATAGCACCCTCCTCGAATTTCAGACAAGGATCACAGCATTTGAACTTAAAGTACTTGATAACCGGAAATCCGGTCTTCCCAATGACTATTCTCGCTGCAGGTTTGGTGTGGACATACAGGGAGAGAACAGCAAGAGCAGGCAATCCTCTGAGGACATCCACACCATCTCTGTCTATTTTTCTAACCCCAAACTTTAAGATGCAGAGCTTGTGGAGCTGTCCGATCCACTTGGGAGTGCACAAGAATATGCAAATTCGTGACGAAACCTCAAGACTCCGAAGAAGTGGTGGGGCTGAGGACAAAGTGCTGAAGCCATCAGAAATAGTCATGCAGGTAACACTAGCACCAGTGTCATCATCGACAGAGTTTGTATAATAACTGGAAGTTCTTGTTGGTACCAGAGTTAGAGACTTGAGGTTGCTGAGTCCCTCAAGAACCGTGTTCAGCAGGAATCGCGTTTTCAAATTCAGACTTTCTGGCTCTACCGTAGAGCAGGTGAGCTGAAGATCTACGAGATTAGTCAGCATGCTAAGGCTTTGTACATTCTCCAACGAATTACTACTCAGATCAAAATATCTAAGTGTGCGAAGTGATGTCATGTGGCCAATCCCATTCAGCAGGTTTGTCTGAGCAGGAAGACTAAGATGCAGTAAGCCTGGCAACTGAACAATATCTGATGGAACTGCACTTACTCTTGCATCTATTGCAAGTGTTTCCAAAGATTGCAGGCATCGCATCTGGGTACCTAGTTCTAAGGTGACATTGGATGCGACCTTGAAATATCTCAGCCGAAAAAGTTCTGAAATTGTAGTGATGTCAAAACTGATGGTATCCTTATCGCCCCAGAAATGGAGAATTAGAACTTGAAGAAGACGAAACTGCACAATGGAAGGCAAACACTTGAAGACCCCCAAAAATGCTAGTGTTCGAATGTATGACAGTCTCATATTTGATGGGGGTGTTGCATCTTCTGCATTACCAAATTGAAGAGACAGTCGACGAACCTTGTCAGCAAGTGTGGTGTCTGCTTGAGAGTGATGTATTGCAGTGACGAAATTCTCTTCCATTGACTTGTCTCTAATAACAAGATCTAGTACCATGCGGTGAACCACACAGGACAAAACCTCACCGTTTCTGTTTATATCTACAGGGAGTATCAGTTTTCCACTGATAAGCCTATCAAAAAAGGACCTTCCAATTTCTTTCTTGTCTTGCTCTTCAGTTGTCTGGATAAAACCTTCAGCTATCCACTGGTTAACTAAATCATCCTTCCAAATTATGATATCCTCTTCATACAAACCAGTGTATAAGATGCACGCCTTCAAATGCTGGGGAAGACTGTTGTAGTTAAGGTCGAGGACTTGTTTCATCCCTTCCCAGGTAGGATTTGTCAACAAACTCTCACCTATGGATTTATCGACATAATCCCATTGACCTTCGCCTGGCCGACTCGATAAAATGCTGGCAACAGTGACAATAGCCAGGGGCATACCACCACATTTACTTATAATATTGCAAGAAATTTCCCTGAGCTCTGGAGGACAGTCATGTTGAGGGCCGAAAACCGAGCCAAAAAATAATTTTCTCGAGTTATCTTCACCAAGCGGTTTCATCTTATAAACATACTTGGGGTCATGGTCACAAGCTTGCAGAGCTAGATCCTCAATTTCTGTTGTTGTTAGTATTCTGCTGCAGCAATTGCTGTCTGGTAAAGCATATTTAACTATGTCCCATGTAGACGCAGTGCATAAATCCTCAACTATAATCAAGTACCTGCAAATATGGTTGTTACAGTGAAAACATTGTATCAGATCAGTGGCAAATATAAAATAAGAACAATGAGCAATTTGAATTTCTCCTTTAAGCAGGCTTTGTATTGTTTTGTTTTATCTGATCCATACTTGTACATATTTTGTCTAGTGTTCTAACTGTGAGCGCCACTCTTCTGGTTTTACTTTCCCCTTGTCTACCCCAAGTATTACTGAGGTATATAGTTAATGTTAGCGTGCAGCAGTGAAGACTGAAGATACATATAGTCGCACCTCTTATCCTGCAGATGTGTCCTGATGGTGGAAATTAAGCTATGGACCGTCCAATTGTCAGGTGGCTGGTGTGGGCGAACTTGGGAGAGCATGCTGATGAAAATCCTCCTCATATCAGGCTTCTGGGAAGTCCGAACAAATGCCCGGCATTCGTACTGCTGCCCAAGCTTGCGGTAAAGCTCGATGGCAAGTGTTGTCTTGCCGATCCCTCCGAAGCCAACAATGGACACAACCTTAAGCTTCTGGTGCCCGTGATCATCATGCATCATCATCAGCAACTCTTCCATAGCATCACTGATACCAACATAGGCGTTCTCTTCACCACAAGGTGTGGAATTCCAAGCAGGGTCAGAATATGCACAAGTGCGCCTACTGGAAGCAGAGGCGCCAGCAATGGCGTCAAGGTTATACAGGCTGTACCGTTGGAGCGCCTCTTGCGTGCGCGCGCTGAATTCTCTGATCTTGTTGGCCATCCACAGGCGCTGCTTCAGCATTTCCCGGAGCCAAGCAAGACCTGTCTTGCTCTTACGCCGCTGCTGAGTAGCAATCTTGAGGCCACGAATCATGGATCTGGAACAGGTCACGGCACGGGCGTGCTCATACTGGTCGACGAAGTCCTCCATATCGTAGGACAGCTCGCGCACCTCCTTCCTCCAGCACCTGGCCGTCATAGCATGGTCGTCCTCCAGATCTGAGGAAATGGCTACGATTTTCTCGAGATCGCCCTTGATGAGGGGTACCTCATCTGCCACGCCCTTGGGCAGGGTGCAGCCGTGGCGCAGTAGCCTGTCGAGCTTCCCTGGAAGCTTCGAAATGCTGCCGTCCAAAGAACTGGTCGTCGTCGGATCCTCCATCTCCATGCGAGACATGTCGGAGGCCTAAGAGCATGCATGCTACAGATTACTTACCCATCTCATCTGTGGTGCTTAAATTTCCAGACAAAGATGCTCAAACAGAAATCAACAAGTAGTACGAAATACGAACCTAGAAGATTAAGAAGGATGGTAGCATGAGCGGCCTCTGTGAGCAACAGAAGCGGAACGAAGGGGAGACTCTTGTTCCTCTTTCATTAATTTTTCTCTCTCTCATAAGTATGCGTGCCTAAATGTGTGCCCCCACTTTAACAAGGACACACATCTTTAACAAATATTCTTCTTTACATAGTAGTCCTCGAGTGTCAAACAAATTAATAATAACGAAAAAATGCTTCAACTTCACACAATTTACATTTTCCTAAAAAATGCAAATCGCTCACCAAAGTTTTGTCAATTACAATCTGCCCCATAATATGAACAAAAGCACCACCTTTCTGATCAAGTACTGCATAGGAACCGAGGAAGTGAAAGTAAAAGGCATCGAGATAGGCTCACGTAACATCCAAAAATTCACATTTAAAAATCACTCGTGTTAAAAATTATTTTCAAATGCATTTCAAAAACTATAAGTCATCTGAGCTCTATATCCTTCTAAATCTTATCCATCTTATATCCATCTCAACTACCTCTCTTCAATTTATCATGCACCATAACATCGACATCACCCACCCGTTCCTCATCTCTCTCCCCCTCTCTCTCGCTTCGCCCGATGCCCGACGACGCCGCGTGCGCCGACCCCACCATCATCGTCGCAGCACACACCCACGCTCGGACCCCCCTCGCCGACAGCGGCAGCTCGCACGCCGCCACGACAGCTGGTCCCACCTCCCACCTTTCCCTCTATCTTTCTTCTCCATGCATGGCCACAGCACAAAGCACCCACCGAGGCAATATTCACTTTTACCATTTACCACGCAAACAAGCAAGGCACACAGGCAACATGCATATACCACCAGCATGCAAAGCACAATCAAACAAGTGTCAGCAATGCACCCACACATGCACACATACAGATAGCTCATGCATGCATGCAAATTAGGCACCGATCACCATGCAAGGTTAGACACCGTCCATTTGCATGCTAAGCATCTACTCGCTACGCGCCGCACCGCCCAAGCATCTGACCACAGCGATGCCATTAGAGACAAGCAAGCAAGCCAGTGGCACATCCCTGCTTCCTGGCCTATAAAAAGGCACACTTGGTTGCTCTCCCACAGCATCACTCAGCTCACCACTCACTTGCCTGCTCTCGCTTCACTTGCCTCGCGTATACCGTATACGTCCGTACACACGAGCCGGGCTCGACCGTCGTCGCACGACGAGGTGAGCATCCCCTTGCCTGTGCCCTTGTCTGTGCCGAGCCGCTCCCGAGCTCCACGAGCTCAACCATGGCGTCGTCCATGCAAGAAGCAAGAAGAAGACCCTCGCTAGCTTTTCTCTCTTCCTTCCCATGCATGTGTGTATAACGCGTGGGTCCTAAGCTACAACTCCATCCAAATAGCGCACGTATAGTATACACCATACACTACCAGCCAAGCCAAATGCCCACGTGATCACCCATTCCTTAATTGAGCATTGTTCTTTTCCGCGTGATTAAAATTTGGCCATCTTGTAGAGCCACATGCCAACTCTGTTTCTAAATATTATTTTTTCTAAATTCATCTTAAATCATGATCTATCTCTCATATAAATTTCATAATTTTTAGAACTCATTTGAATTTATGTGATTATTTATCTGTGCTTGTTTGTTTGTTGCGCTCGTTGGATACTTCTAGTTGACGGAGTGAACGAATCGGAGAACGAGGACGTTGGAGGCGAGTACCGCGAGTTCGACGCCGAGGAATCGGACTGCCAGCAGGAGTTTCTCGATGACGCCGACGGAGGCAAGTCCAGCCTATTCCCCTTTGATGCATGTTGATCCTATTTTAAATACAGCCTGTAGAAGTTGTTTTAAATATTGCATGTACGATATACGTACAAAGTATTTTCGCTGCTTAGTTAAGACCCGTTTGAATATCCATTCTTGAATTGATATTACCTAATAATTGTCTTGTTCAAACTTAGGGACAAATAATATGCTATAGTAACATATAATTATTTAGTATGCTTAAGATTTGATACTCATCATGGATATCCATTACTATGTTTTCTAAAATACAATGATTTTAAAAGAAAAACTGTGTGAGTTGTGAAAATAAATTGTGGGTATGATGAAAGGGTTAATGAACAAGTTATAGATGGTGATTACCCTAGATATGGGGCGGATCGGTGTTCCTTTTGTGGGATGTCGTGGTGTCGGGGCTTATACCTTTTGTGGTTAAGCATGAAGATATCCGCCTTGTCTCGATTAAGGACTGAGTTGATGATTCATCTTGCCTAACTCATTTTCGTACAACCACTCGCCTTGCATGGGAAAGGCTTAGTCTAAATACCTCTAGTTGGTATGACAATCACCTAGAGGCAGGTGTGCAACGGGACACTAAGAGACGTATGTAGAAATTGATAAATATTGTATAAAATGTAAAGAGCTCTGTAAATTATTGTATTATGAGATGTGGCCTTAGTGTTTCCGTGGTGAGTGCCATTACTTAGCTATGGAGGGTAATAGCTTTGATGGATCTATGCTTGCATGACGATGTTAAGCTATGGTATCCTACTTGTGGGAAAAGTGTACAACCTCTGTAGAGTGTAAAATTTATTCGGATAGATGTGTCCGCGGTATCGGACAAATTATGGTTTGGTTTCAACAACTAGATGGGTTGGGATGAGTGGAAATATGAGAGTGAGTGTGATTTTGGAAATGAATGGTTGTCTGCCATATATTGCGGGAACAGAGGGTTCAGTAACACCTAAAATTATGATCAACCCCTTTTCAGAAATACTATTATATATGAAAAATATATGTCTTTTGCAAAGGTATTTATAAAATGAAACCCTGCATGTGTAAAAAGATAGCTTTATGCAAATAAACCAAGCCTTATCCTTGATTTATCTATATGCATATATTGATATCTCATTTCGTAGGGTAATGTTGGATTTGTTGAGTACTTTGTACTCACCCTTGCTTTGTTGAACAGAGAAAGATCCGAACTTCAATCCTGACGTGGCGTACGAATAAGGTCGTGTCTGCACCCAACTAAGCTTGTGGCATTGGGATCTGTCAGATGATATGTATTTGCGAGACCTCTTTCTAGGTCTGTTGGACCTGTATTGCGCTGTGGTTACTTTTAATTGTGGCATGTCTTCATTATCCACGCTTATCGAGACTACTGCAATGAGACCTATCTGATGTAATAAATGTGTTACTAGCCTCCTGGGACTAGTATTGTATCACATTTGAGTTCCTAGTTAACTAGGGGCACTTCAGGTGGTATCAGAGCCGTAGTTGGCTATAGGACGCAGCCTTAGGCTTTTTGGACCAGTATTTTACATTCAAAAGTATTTTCTAAAAAAGTTCTTACCCTCTCCCCTCAATTTGAAAAAAAATATTTACTCTTATCTATTTCTCTCAGATGGCAGAAGGAGTTTGGACCAGTAGCTACTGTCTAAGTGTCAAAGGCTTTCCTAAGCTCTTGTATGCTACCATACAAAGGCTTGGAATCAAGGATCACCCGAAATATGAAGACAGAGAATACATAGAGCATGAAACCGAACGGTGTGAAGTCACCGTATATGTCGAGAAAAGTGAAGACTTCCCTGACATAGCTGAAGCATGGAGTATAATTGCGACCGAATTTCAGTTTGCAGATACATATCAAGCTGCCGCCTGCAAAGCCTTGAGGTACCTATGCCAAACCTACGAGAAGTCCATTGCTCGTACACCCATGAGATTATTTCCACCCCGAGAAAGAGACCGACCAGTTTAGAGGACCCACATAGACATCTTGCAGGGATGTTATTCCCTCGAGGATGACCCAACTGTGGTATTCATGACCACCTACCTACTTGCTCTGGACGAGCAATATGATAAACATGCCTTGGAGTTGAGGAAGTGCATCCACCATGCGGAAGAAGCTGAGATCTTGGTTAGAAAGCTCCATGTGCAGCTTGCAGAAGCTCAGGCCCAAGCAGCTGCAGCCGAGAGTCGTGAAACTGCCATTTTTGAAGCCATGAAGGAAGCTGAGGATCGCCATGCCCAGGAGTTGAAGGATGCCTACCTTGTCACCAGAGCCAAAAGAAGAATATTAGCTTTGAAAGACTAAGAGCCCATAATCTTGGAAGGGATCCCAATCATGCCCCTAAAGATAGGAAAAGACTGGCAATTGAAGGACCATCAGCTCCCCCACCCACAGCAACCTCTCATGAAGCTTCGGAGTTGGAGCCTAAGGAAGAAGAAATCCCCCTCCTCAGCCAGCCACCACCAAAAGATGACGGCGACCCACCTCTTATTCCGAAGGAAGAACCACATATGACGGAAGAATGATCCTTCTCAAGCACCAAGGAAATAAAGCCATTCAGTTTGAGGAAGTTGAAGATTAGTTGTACCCAGTTCCTCCTTTTGTCTTGAGGAAGTGAAGTTTACTTCGCTTTTGTTTACCCCAAAGGAGATGAATCATATTGTAGCACACATATTTTTATTATGTTGTAAACCACCCTCCTATTCAAAATATATATTTGTGCTTGTTGGTTGTGTTAATTGAGTGCTCTATGTGTGTTCCCTTACGGGATAGCAAGTCTTAAAAACTTGCACTTTTTTTTAAAAAAATATAATGCCTTAATAAACAAAACATCACTCAATAGATCTAACACTTATCTAATGCTTTCCTCCTCATCTCAACCAACAGATGCCTCCCAAACCAGCTACTCGCTCCCAACTAAGTGGCTGTGCAGCTAGCAGGCAAAGTTAAAATCTAGTTGATAGTCAAGACAATACAAATGTTGATGGTGTCTGTGAAGATGAAGTGAGTCAGACTAGGAACCATAATAGAGAAGATGAGTTGCCCCCTCCTCCAGCAATTGACTTAGCACAAGTCATGGCAACTCAAACCCGCCTTTTGGAGACTTTAGCCCAAGGCATGAACCGCCCCAGGAACAACCGTGGAGCTAGAGTCAAGGACAAAATGACTGAGTTCATGAGGCTTAAGCCACCCACCTTTGCTGGATCTGACAACCCCATGGAAGCAGATGATTGGCTTAAGGTCATTGAAAGGAAATTGGACACAATCCACTGCAATGGAAGGGATAGAGTTCTGTTAGCAACTCACCAGCTGACAGGAATTGCCCTTTCATGGTGGGAAGCCTATAGTGGAGCTGTGGACAATGCCAACACTATCACATGGCAAGAATTTGTGAAAGAATTCCGTCGGTACCACATTCCAGATGGAATCATGAAGTTGAAGGCTGATGAATTTCGCAACTTGAAGCAAGGAAACAAAACTCTGAGTGAATACATCTTCCAGTTCATTGAGTTATCTCGCTATGGCCTAGAATTAGTCAACACTGATGCCAAGAAGTAGACAAAGTTCATAGAAGGACTGACCTATGAGTTGAGGACTATTATGACCCTACAGATCTATCCAGACTTCAACACCTTGATGAACCGAACCATTCTGACTTATATGGCCTAAACTGAAGAAAGGAAGGAGAACAAGCGCAAGTTCTTAGAGCGCAAAGTTCAAGAAGGAGTTAGATCCTAGAGGCAGAAAACATTTAGCCAACCAAGCCAGCGAACTCAAGCCCCAATGCAATTTCGCTCTCCTGCCAATGCCTCTAACCAGATATAGCCATCATATCAGCCCAAGACAACTTATCAGAATCAGACTTATGGCAAGACCCAATAAAACAGCATCGATCAAGTCACCAACAATGGCAAAGTATGCTTTCATTGCCATGAGACTGGACACTATATCGCCAACTGTCCTTATAAGAATAACCCAGCAGTGTCCACCTAGTCCCACACTGTTAATGGACCAAGACCTGCAGTGTCTAGAGCCAACCGTGGTTTTCCTTGCAACAACACCAACACCACCAATAACAGCCAGATGGTGAAGCAACCTCAACAATCCTATGGCCGAGCTCGTGTCAACCACATTCATGCTCAGGATGCTCAGACTGCTTCAGGAGTGATACTTGGTGAGTTCTTAGTCAACTCAGTACTTGCAACAGTATTGTTTGATTCTGGAGCATCACATTCATTCATATCATCAAGTTTTGCTGAGAAGCATAAAATACCCACAGTACTACTAAAGTTATCCCTAATAACCCAAACACCTGGGTTTGACATCAAATGTCATCTAGGTTGTTTAAATGTAAGGATCATCTTAAGTGGGGTAGTTTTCCAAGCAGACTTAGTAGTGCTCAAGTCTAAAGGAATAGATGTTATCCTTAGAATGGATTAGTTAGCACGACACAATGGAGTTATTAGTTGTGCCACTAAGGAAGTATCATTAGTTAACCAAGAAGAGATTAAGGTGAAATGCCAAACCCGAGGATCTAAAGTCAACCTAATGGTCTTCAACTTAGATGCAAGGACCACAGAAGAAGTGCCAGTAGTGCAACAATACCCTGATGTATTCCCTGAGGAACTACCTGGAATGCCACCAGATAGGGATATAGAGTTCATCATTGATCTTATCCCTAGGACTGCTCCTATAGCCAAGAGACCTTACAGAATGGCCCCTACAGAGTTAGCAGAACTAAAGGAGCAATTGAGAGAATTACAACAGAAAGGTTATATCAGGCCTAGTTCTTCACCATGGGGAGCCCTAGTCCTGTTTGTAAAGAAGAAAGATGGAAGCATGAAAATGTGTGTGGATTATAGATCCCTAAATGAAGTCACCATCAAGAATAAATATCCCCTACCAAGGATAGATGACCTCTTTGATCATCTTAAAGGAGCCAAGTATTTCACCAAGATTGATTTGAGATCAGGTTACCACCAACTCAAGATCAAGAACAGTGATGTCCCTAAAACAGCCTTTATAACAAGATATGGGCAATATGAGTTTACAGTGATGTCCTTTGGATTAACCAATGCCCCTGCTTATTTCATGAACCTCATGAACAAGGTATTCATGGAGGAGCTAGATAAGTTTGTTGTAGTCTTCATTGATGACATACTTGTCTACTCTAAGAGTGCTAAAGAACATGGGCAACACTTGAGAGTAGTGATAGAAAAGCTAAGAAGACACAAGTTGTATGCCAAATTCAGTAAGTGTGAATTTTGGCTTGAGAAAGTTGCATTTCTAGGTCATATCCTAACAGTGGAAGGAGTTGCAGTGGACCCTGAGAAAGTAGAAGGTGTCTCTCATTGGCAACAACCCACAAATGTCAGTGAAATTAGAAGTTTTCTTGGATTAGCTAGATATTACCGAAGGTTCATAGAAGGATTTTCTAAGATAGCCAGACCCATGACAGAGCTTCTCAGAAAAGATAAGAAATTTACCTAGACAGAGTCATGTGAGAAGACTTTCCAAGAATTGAAGAAGAGATTGACAACAGCACCAGTGTTAACTTTACCAGACATTCACCAAGATTTCATCATATATTGTGATGTCTCAAGACAAGGTTTAGGATGTGTTCTCATGCAAGGAGGAAAGGTTGTAGCTTATGCATCCCGGTAGCTTAGACCTCATGAGCAAAATTACCCTACCTATGATTTAGAGTTAGCAGTTGTAGTGTATGCTCTCAAGATTTAGAGACACTATCTCATTAGAAACAAGTGTGAAATCTACACGGATCACAAGAGTTTGAAGTATATCTTCACTCAGTCAGACTTGAACTTAAGGCAAAGAAGATGGTTGGAGTTAATTAAGGACTACAACCTTGAGATTCATTACCACCTAGGAAAGGCCAATGTGGTTGTAGATGCCCTAAGCAGAAGGTCATATGGTCAAAAGTTAGTGTCCAAAAATACTCGTCTATAGGAAGAGATAGCACAGTTAAACATGCACATAGTATGCCAACATCAAAATGGCAGTCTGAAGGTGCAACCAACTCTACAGGAAGAAATTAAGAAGGCACAGCATAGGGATAAAGATCTGATGAAGATTCGTGAGCAAACTGGAGAAAATAAAGCCCCATACTTCAAAGTAGATGACAAATGAACCTTGTGGTATAAGGATAGGATTTGTGTGCCCGAGGTAGGGAAGTTTCAAGAACTAATCCTTGATGAAGCTCATAACTCAGCATACTCTATCCATCCTGGTGCCACCAAGATGTATATGGACCTAAAAGAAAGATATTTGTAGAATAGTATAAAAGCAGATGTGGCACGATTTGTTGCACAATGTGATGTGTGCAAAGGGTTAAAGCAGAGCATCAGAAACCAGCAGGTTTGCTGCATCCATTGCCTATTCCAGTTTGTAAGTGGGATGAGATAGGCATGTATTTTGTGAATGGATTACCCAAAACTCAGAAAGGGAATGATTCAATATGGGTAATAGTGGACTGTCTTGCCAAGGTTGTTCACTTTATACCTGTGCGCACCAAGTATAGTGGAGACAAGCTAGCACAATTATATGTGGATAATATAATAAAACTACATGGTGTGCCAAGTAAGATTGTATCTGACCGAGGTACTCAATTCACCTCTAAGTTTTGGAAGAGACTGCATGAAGCCATGGGCACCAAGCTAGATTTTAGCTCAGCCTATCACCCCTAGACAGATGGTCAGACCGAAAGAGTAAATCAGATCATGGAAGATATGCTGAGAGCATGTGTGCTTACCTATGGTAAAGATTGGGAGAAGAACCTATCTTATGCAGAGTTCTCATACAATAATAGCTATCAAGCCAGCTTAGGTATGTCACCTTTTGAAGCCCTATATGGAAGAAAATATAGGACCCCATTGATGTGGTCAGAGGTTGGAGAACGGACCTTGCTTAAGCCTTCCCTTATAAAAGAAGCAAAAGACCATGTGGCAGAGATTAGAGAAAAATTGAAAGAAGCACAATCATGTTAGAAGAGCTATTCTGATAAAAGAAGAAGAGAGCTAAGCTTTGTAGTTGGAGATTTTGTGTACCTCAAAGTTTCCCCAATTCGAGGGACTCGAAGGTTCCAAGTTAGGGGCAAGCTAGCACCCCGGTATATTGGACCATATCAAGTGTTACAAAGAATTGGAGCTGTAGCTTACCGCATTCGGCTACATGAAGAGATGTCAGATATACACAATGTGTTCCATGTTTCCCAATTGAAGAAATGCCTTAGAGTGCCAGAGGAACAAATATCACCAGATACTATTGATTTACAAGATGATCTAAGGTATCAAGAAGTGCCAATAAAAATACTAGACACAGTCACCAAGCAGACAAGAACGACAATAGTTTGAATTTGTCGTGTTCACTGGAGTAGGCACACTGAAGCAGAAGCAATATGGGAAAGAGAAGATGCCCGAAGAAAGGAGTTTCCCCATCTGTTTAGGAACTAGCCGAATCTCGAGGATGAGATTCCTTTTAAGTGGGGTAGGTTTGTAACATCCCAAAAATTCACATTCAAAAATCACTCGTGTTAAAAATTATTTCCAAATGCATTTCAAAAACTATAAGTCATCTGAGCTCTATATCCTTCCAAATCTTACCCATCTTATATCCATTCCAACCACCTCTCTTCAATTTATCATCCACCGTGGCATCGGCATCACCCACCCTGAAAGGATCAAGATGCCCAAGAGGGGGGGTGAATTGGGCTTTTCTAAAAAATTAATTGCAAGAATTAAATCCTACAAGCCAAAGTTCACCCCTAGTGCCTACTAGTGTTCCTTGTGATTCTACCGGTAAAAGGTTTTGCACCCTAAGTTCTAATCCTAGTCTAGCATGGCAATTCTAGGAAAGTAAATCAAGCAATGAAAGTGATACACGAAAGTTAATGCTTGAAATTAAGGGTTAGGAACACGGCGATGTTTTCCCGAGGTATCGGAGAGTCGCCACTCCCCACTAGTCCTCGTTGGAGCACCCACGCAAGGGTGTAGCTCCCCCTTGATCCGAGCAAGGATCAAGTGCTCTCTATGGGCTGATTCTTTGATACTCCATCACGGTGAATCGCCCAAAACCGCTCACAAGATGAGTTGGGTCATCCACAAGCTCACCGGATGATCACCAAACTCCCAATCACCACCAAGCCGTTTAGGTGATGGCGATCACCAAGAGTAACAAGCTAGAACTCTCACTTGACCACAACAAGCCTAATGAGAAGATGGATGCACACTTGCTACTCCCTAGTCACTAATGAGGGATCTCAAACTTTGATTCTCAAATCACTACTCTCACTAGGGCTTTTGCACTCCCTTGCACTTGAAAGGTGTTTCTCAGCGAAACAAATGAGCAAGAGACCTCTAAAAGAGGTAGAGGGATGTATTAATACACCCCACAGACAAATCCAACCGTTACCTGCCAAATCAGCAAAACACGCATTGACCGGATGCGCCGGTCGACGTGATCGGACGCGCCGGTCGAACGTAACGGTCAAAAAACTGAACGACTTCGCTGACTAACCGGACGCACCGATCAGGGATGACCTTACTATACTTTGACCTGATACTCGGTCGCGTCCGATCAGTGATGACCGAACGCGTCAGGTCAGCAGAGTACCTTACTGGAATGTGATCGGACACGTCCGATAATTTTCCAGTCACGTCCGATTATAATTTTACCCTCTGAAACACATGTCAGACTGATCAACGCGTCCGGTCCTCGCGGGGACCACGTCCGATCAACCAGGTTGAAAACACAGTGACTGTTAGTACTGACCGGACGCGTCCAGTCGTGACAGAGACCATGTCCGGTCAAGGGTAAACGGCTCAAACAACTTCGAAATGCGACACAACTTGAACCAAGTTGCTTCCAACTGAGCTACCTAGTGCTAAGTTTGACAAGTGTGCACCACACCTAAACAAAAGACTCACCTAGGTCAAGCTACTCGCTCATGCCCCCCTTTATAGTATGGCCAAAGGAAAGAAACGAAGATCCTAACGACTATTCCAGATGTAACCCTACACCTTGACATCCGGAACTAACCGTCCTTAATCTTATCATTGATCCTTTGAAAACCGAAACGATTTCCATCAAGGGGCATGAATACCATAGTGCCCAAAGCAGTTATCAACTCCATGACCTAACTTATCATAGTTTCTGCAAAACACACGTTAGTCATGGTAATAATACGTTGTTATCAATTGCCAAAACAAACTCCCGAGGCCTAGATGCTTTCAATCTCCCCCTTTTTGGTGATTGATGACAACACTTAGATTCAAAAGATTTAAGAGTTGAGGTTTTCAAACATGCTTGGTTCACATAAGCAAAAAGCAATTAGCACAAGGGGTTAGGAATTGCTTATGTGTTCCAAGCCAACTGAGTGTACTCACAAGATAAAACATGAAGAGTTAGTACACATAAAATATAACTCATATGAAATTGGAGTAAGGCACGGAAGCACAACCTTATGAGCTAAAACAAAAAAAAACATGATATAAAATAATGTCTCACAATCACACATGTCATAAAATGCAGGGCGATAAAGTAGACATGATGCATGATTGTAGCACACAAAGAAAATAAAACCCTCTATCAACACTCCCCCTGAATCTACTCTCTCTCCATTTGCCCTCAAACGCCAAAAACAAGACTAAGGATCTGACGGGGGAACAGAAGCAGTCGTGTCAGGTGCCGAGGAGCGTGGAGTGATCATAAACTGTGAAGTATCCTCCTCAGACTCTAAACTGTCAGGCTGACCCTCTGTAGATAGACGTGGCAGTGAAGCAGTCTGGGTCTATAGAGCAGGTGCAGGAACTGAAGACGTAGTAGTAACAATAGGGGCAGTCTCTGTCACCTGAGCCTAAAAAGTACTAACTGTGGGAGGATCTGTCAAGGCAACTAATGACGGCACTATCTCTGTAGTCCCGGTCCCTGACACTGGAAGAGCCACAGTCTCAGAAGCTGACATCACTGAAGAGGTCACAATAGTGGTGTGCGAGGGTGTCGGCTGACCAGTCAACTCGCTGTAGGAGGCACTCAAGTCAGTGAAAGGAGTGCCCGAGAAAAGGTGAGATCTGAGCTAAGCTAGTAGAGTGAACCCCGTCTGAATAGGAGTGTAGCTCTAGGACTAAAAAGTCTGAGGAACCTACTGCTGGGGAGAGGTAAACTAAAAACTCGGTTGTACCTGACTCTGAAGTCCACTGGACTGTAGTGCTGGAGTAAGGACAGACGATGGTGGAGGAACCCCAACAGTGACAATGTGTCATAGGAGCTCAAGATACTGCTGCTGAGTGGCTGCCTGCTACCTCTGCATCTCAAACTGTTGCCTCTGAAACTCCAGCTGCTGCCTCTAGAACTCGTCCTGACGAGCCTGAATCTGAGCAAATGCAGCTGCTATGTCCTAAGCCTGTCCCTGCATCTGAACCTCCTGCCTCTCCTAGGCCTGGGTCAGCCTCTTAAGAATAGCCACCATGGCTAGGTCTGAGCGGGAGGCTGATCCTGAACCACCGGCCTCATGGTCATGAGACTGAGGAGAGTGGTACCGGGGGATGGGCTGGTAGTCCTCGTCAGTGTTTTCAGTGGCAATATCCTCACCTGGATCAGCTGGCTGAGTGTCAAGATCTGCAAGCTCGGCCTTAGCAAGACCCTCAACGGTCTCGTCCTGCTCAACTGCTATCTCTGGAACCTCTGGCCTCTGACGCTGTCCTAGCCTAGGTGACTGCTCTCTAGTCACTGAAGCCCACAACTGTCGAATATCATACTCTAAAAATGCAGTAGTGGTATCAGAGATCTCAGCTCTAATATCTATAGGCAGGTCACACGCAGATCGAATAATAAAGCAGATCCAGTGCGCATATAGTAATTGTCGGTGACCCTTGAAGCCCTCTGCTAAAGTGTCCTCCATCTCACATAGTATCAGATCCTAAATATCAAACGGTGTCTGTGAGATGAGGTGATGAACAACCCAGAGCTGCATATGTGTCAGGCCCTCTCTGTATCCTAGCCTCAGAAGAAGAGTCCGCCTTACAATGGCATCAAGCACTCTAGCAAGGGGTGTCAAGCTGGCAGGTGTACGTCTGGACCCCTCGCCAAACGGCTTACGGAAGCAATGTCTGATCATATCTGTGGGTGGTACTGTACCTCCGTGAGGACGTCTCGGTGGTAAAGTCTATCCAAAGCACAGCTAGTGAATCTTCGTCTCTAAAGAGGGGATTCTGATAATCTCCCGTATCCTGGTGCTGTACAATCTATAGTCATAGCCTCGGAATGCAAAGTGTATGAACTCGTGAGCAGGGTCAATCCAAAGTGAGAAGTAGAACTCTCTGACTCAAGTCCCGCAGTAAGCTCCAGTCCGTCCAAGAAAGTCTGACAGACCAGGTAGAAAGGACAAGTGTGGACGGAGCTGCTCACCAACCACCTCAACTAAAGCCTCAAGTCGAAAAACTCTCTGAGGTCTGAATGCAATCCCACCGTCGACGTAGGCTCTGTAGAAATCCTCGTGCAGAGGTGTGTAGAAGCCCTCTGAAGCTCGGGGGTCCTGCTGAGGTGGGAACCACCGACTGACCTCAACAAACCTGAGAGCCTGTACCTAGCGTGCTGTAGCCCTGGGAGGTGGACGACCTCCACGACGCTGGCCCTCTGGCCTAGGAGTCACCTAAGCACGCGTACGTCCAGAGCGACGATGCGGTGGAGTCTGAACGGTCTGCTCCTCTGTCTCCTCTGTGTCCTCTATGGGCTGCCCTGCAGGTAGGTCCTCTATCCCCTCTATGGCCTCAGTACCAAACTGTCGACCTTCAAGATGAAAGCGACGCTCGCCAATGTGAATCCCACTGCTCCTGCCACCTCTCTTTGCACGCTCTGCTGCATTAGCGACGACCTGTGCTATCCCTGCCTCAGTGGGTGTCCTCTTTCTCTTCTTGACAGCTATCTTCTTGCACTTGCCATGGGCTACCTCTGTCATCCTAGGAGTACTTTTGTCCCCGTCACTCGGTCCACCACCAGCATTCTTGCAGCGAACCATACTGACCAACCTCTGTAACTGAGAAAACCCTGATAGTGCAAGATGGTGAACTGTCACTCATGAGGCTTGGCCTCAATCTGTATCCGCAGGCTTAGCCTCGGATTCAAAACTGATCACCTGACACACACACAGAGCACCGACAAGACCCTCTATAAAGATGGAATAGATAGAGCTACTATTAAGCATTATATTTTAACTACTAGACGAGCAAGGTCCTTATGAAAGCAAGCATACGAGATAAGAACATAATAGAGCGCGATAGCTACCTCGGATGAGCGAAACTCCAATGAAAAGGTAAGTGACCTTGACACGCTAGGGTTCCCCGGAAACGACAGACGAGCACTGGAGTGCCAAGATAAACAAAGGATGAATTAGAATTCGACGGGATTTCATCGGCAATCCAAAAGAAAAGATCAAGGTAATGCAGAACAACCTTGCGAAGACAAAGTCATGCGAAAGACCTTTCATGGAGAGATGTCGAAGACGTCATGACCGTTAGGGTTATGTCGAAGCCCTGGCAGTGGATGAGCAAAGCTGGCACGGCTCGGCTCGGCTGCAGCGAGTAGCGAGCTAGGGCTAGGGTTCAGCGGTGCACGCGGATGGTGGCGCGGCTACGGCTACCGGAGACAATGCATGGGCACGGGGAGGAGAAGCGGCACGCGCGGCTGAGGAGCGCATCGTCTGTGGCGGCGCTGCTGCGGCGGGACGGCTGCGGCGGCGCTGGAGGAGGCGCGTCGGTGCTTGAGGAGGCTTGGCGGCGTTGGAGGAGGCGTGGCAGCGCTAGATGAGGCGCGGCTGCGCGGGCGCGAGACGGCGAGGAGGCGGCTAGGGTCCGGGGCATGGTGGCGGCGAGCGATGGATTGAGAAAAGAAAAAGGATAGATGTACGGTTAAAAAGGCTCAGATCCGCTTTTCACGCGATGACCGGATGCTCTGGTCGACTGACCGGACGCGGTGGAGCAGTGTCCGGTCAGAGTCCAGTAAGCTCCTGGCACGATCGGATGCGTCCGGTTAGAGATGATCGGACGCTGACAGAGTCCGGTCAGAGATTACCTGGGAACCCAACACGCATGACCGGACGCGGTGGTGGTAGCCAGGACCGGACGCGGTGGTCACAACGTCGCGTCCGGTGCAGCGTCCGGTCACAGATCCTTGAGATGGTCTTCGGGATGACCGGACGCGCTAGTGGTCGCCAGGACCAGACGTAGTGATGAAGCAGCATCGCGTCCGGTCCAGCGTCCGGTCCAGCATCCGGTCGCTGTAAAACGCCTTTCTTCAATCCGATCTCTGACGCGACTTCTCCCAATCAAGTTCCAATTCAAAGAGACTCAAATAAACACCAATTGGAACCTAATATGAGGGACCTCTCTCAAACCCTCGAGTTTTTCAAAATATTTTGCCTTAGGCTAGTATTATTTTTAAGAAAATATGCAATAAACACCCGAGGAGCAACGTATGGCCATGCAATAGAGTTTATGAACCCTTGGGAGCGTCAAATGCTCTCTCTATTCATGGACAAACACAGAGGTTGCTCAAAGCAAAACCGAAAAGAAATGATAAAGCAACAACCATGCATATGCAATGCAAAGCGAGAAAGGTAAGACTAGGTTGCTTGTCACGTTTGATCCATGGTTAGGCTTCTTCACTTCTCCAAAGGAGGGTTATCGTAACCGTGTTAGACAAGTCCTAGATGCATTGCAAAAATTTAAACATGACATATAGTACAATGCAATGCAAGGGACAACACAAGCTCATTTTTTAAAGTTACTAGAATCAAGCACATTTAGTTCACTTCTTAACCTACAAAAGGTAGCCTCATCTAAAGGTTTTGTGAAGATATCCGCTAATTGATTTTCACTTCTTACACCTTCTAGTGATATATCATTTTTAGCAACATGATCTCTTAGAAAGTGGTAGCGGATATCAATGTGCTTAGTGCGTGAGTGTTGTACCAGATTATTAGCAATTTTAATGGCACTTTCATTGTCACATAAAAGTGGCACCTTTTCAAGAACTCCATAGTCTAGGAGGGTTTGTTTCATGTATAAGATTTGTGCACAACAAGCCCCCGCGGCAATGTATTCTGCCTCAGCGGTGGACAAAGCCACACTATTTTGCTTTTTAGATGACCAAGATACTAAAGACCTCCCAAGCAAATGGCACCCTCCGGATGTGCTTTTTCTATTAATTTTGCAATCGGCATAATCTGAATCGGAATAGCCAACTAGTTGGAATCTAGCTCCTTTGGGGTACCAAAGACCAATGCTTGGGGTGTGCTTAAGATATCTTAAGATTCTTTTTACGGCACTTAGGTGAGGTTCTTTAGGGCACGCTTGAAAGCGAGCACACATGCACACACTAAACATGATATCGGGCCTAGATGCGGTAAGGTACAACAATCTACCATCATAGAATGGTAGAGAGTTTGATCAACCAGTTTACCTCCCTCATCTAGGTCGAGATGTCCATTAGATAGCATTGGGGTCTTGATTGGCTTACACTCTTCCATCTTGAATCTCTTGAGAAGATCCTTGGTATACTTTTCTTGAGAGATGAAAATCCCTTCTCTCATTTGCTTGACTTGAAAACCAAAGAAGAATGTTAGCTCACCAATCATAGACATCTCGAACTCCTTCGACATCAATTCACCAAATTCCTTGTAATAATCTTCATTTGTTGATCCGAAGA
Source organism: Saccharum hybrid cultivar R570 (assembly GCA_038087645.1). Taxonomy (NCBI): domain Eukaryota; kingdom Viridiplantae; phylum Streptophyta; class Magnoliopsida; order Poales; family Poaceae; genus Saccharum; species Saccharum hybrid cultivar. The sequence goes on along the minus strand of JAQSUU010000671.1, from coordinate 3,949,375 downwards.
TGATATCATCAACATAGACTTAACAAATGAAGATCTCCCCATTTAGCTTCTTGGTGAATAGTGTGGTGTCGACCTTCCCAATAGTGAAGCCCTTCTCAATTAGGAAGTCTCGGAGGCGCTCATACCACGCTCTAGGGGCTTGCTTGAGCCCATATAGCGCCTTGGACAACCTATAAACATGATTAGGATATCTAGGGTCTTCAAACCCGGGAGGTTGTTTAACAAAGACTAGTTCATTTATGAAGCCATTTAAAAATGCACTTTTCACATCCATTTAATATAGTTTCATTTCATGATGTGATGCATATGCAAGAAGGATACGAATGGCTTCAAGTCTTACAACGGGTGCAAAGGTCTCTCCAAAATCAAGACCTTCAACTTGAGAGAACCCCTTTACAACTAGTCTTGCCTTGTTCCTCACTAATACGCCTTGGTCATCTTGCTTGTTGCGGAACACCCACTTGGTTCCAATGACTCTTGCACCTTTTGGATGCTCTTCAAGTGTCCAAACTTGATTACGAGTGAAGTTGTTCAATTCTTCGTGCATAGCATTCACCCAATCCGGATCTTGAAGAGCTTCTTATACATTATTAGGTTTAAGACAAGAGACAAAAGAGTGATGTTTAACAAAAGAAGCAAGCTTTTGAGATCGAGTCATTACACCCTTTGTAGGACTTCCTATGATGATATCTTGTGGATGTGCTTAAAGTAGATGTGAGTTTCTTCTATCAACCACTTGAGGAGATGGTTGGGGAGCATCAACATCTTGAGCTTGTGCCTCGGCTTGTTCATGAGAGACATGAGTGTCTTCATTTTCAACTCTCTCATCCTTATCATCATCTTGAGGCACATATGATGAAGATGGTGGATTGACAATTTGTACATCGTCTTCATCATCTTTAGGCTTAATGTCTCTCACCGGCATGTTCTTCATTGCCTCCCTCAATGGTTCATCACCTACATCATCACAATTCACAATTGCTCCTTGGGAGCCGTTAGATTCATCAAATTCTACATCATATGTTTCTTCAACCAAACCGGTGGCATGGTTAAATACTCTATATGCTTTAGACTTTGATGAGTAACCAATAAGAAAGCCAATGTCACAACGTCTTTGAAACTTCCCTAGGTGTTGACGCTTTTTATAGATGTAGCATTTGCAACCAAACACCCGAAAGAATGAGATATCCGGCTTCTTCCCATTTAGCAACTCATAGGGAGTCTTGCCAAGAAACTTTTGTAGGAAAAGGCGATTTGAAGCATAGCATGCGGTGTTGATTGCCTCGACCCATAATTTTTCCGGTGTATTGTACTCATCTAGCATTGTTCTTGCAAGGGTGATCAAAGTCTGGTTCTTTCTCTCAACTACACCATTTTGTTGAGGAGTGTAGGTTGATGAAACTTCATGCTTGATTCCAATCTCATCACAATAAGCTTCAATATTTGTGTTGTCAAACTCTTTGCCATTGTCACTTCTAATCTTCTTTATCTTTACTTTAAATTTATTTTGAGCTCTCTTTACAAACTTCTTGAAGCAATTTGCCACTTCGGATTTGTCATGAAGAAAGAAAGTCCAAGTGTATCTTGAGTAGTCATCCACAATCACTAGACAATAGAGATTCTCACCTAAGCTCTTGTAAGTTGTAGGACCAAACAAATCCATGTGTAGAAGTTCTAACACTCTTGATGTTGACATGTAGGCTTTGGTTGGATGAGTATTTGCAACTTGTTTGCCGGCTTGACATGCACTACAAGGTTTGTCCTTCTCAAACTTGACATCCTTCAAGCCTCTTACTAATTCTTTCTTCAATAGCTTGTTGAGAGTGTTCATTCCAACATGAGCAAGCCTCCTATGCCAAAGCCATCCAAGTGTAGTTTTAGTGAACAAACATGTCATCAAGTTTGCATCTTCGGAGGTGAAATCAACAAGATAAAGATTGTTGTATCTAAAGCCTTTAAAAATCATTTGCTTGTCATCTATCTTTGTAACTACCACTTCATTAGGAGTGAATAGGCATTGGTAGCCAAGGTCACAAAGTTGCCCAACGGATAGTAAGTTGAAACTCAATGAAGCAACATAGAGCACATTTGAAAGAGAGTGATCATTTGATATTGCAATCTTGCATATACCCTTGACTTTGCTCTTTGAATTGTCCCCAAATGTAATCTTCTCTTGACATACCCCATTCTCTTCAAGTGAGGTGAACATACGAGGGTCACCGGTCATATGTTGAGTGCAACCACTATCAATAACCCAATGAGATCCACCGGTGTTGTAGTTCACCTACACACAAGAGATCAAGTTTTTTGTTTAAGGACCCAAACTTGAGAGGGACCCTTGACTTTCTCAACTAGTGACTTGCTAACCCATATTTTCTTAGGCCTATTCTTGTTAGGGGGACCCAAGAACATGACTTTCATCTTTCCACTTGAATCTTTTCTAAGCATGTAATGAGCATTGAAAGCAAAGGGTCTAGCATGCTTGGGCAAGGGTTGTGGTGGTGGAGTTTTGCACTCATGAGCAAAATGACCTTCTTGTCCACACTCAACACTTCTCTTTGGCTTAGGCTTTGACTTGCTTTGTTGTTGTTGAGCTTTAGCCTTGTTTTCTTGATTTGCCAAGTAACCAATGCCACTTCTATCCATCTTCATGACGGTGTTCATGAGTAGCTCACTTTGCAAATGTTGGCCTCTTGTGAACTTGCTTAGGCCGGTCTTGAGATGCTCTTTCTCTTGCTTGAGCTTTTTGTTCTCTTCAATAAGTGACTCATTTGATGTTTGCTTTTCAAGAGCCACCAACTCTTTTAGCTTCTTGTTCTCATTTCTAAGCATCTCATTTTCACTCTTGAGCTTGGCATAATCATCATAGTTGTCGGACTCAACCATATTCTTGCCTTTGCCGCTAGAGCCTTGCTCAATGTTCTCAATAATCAAGTCATCACATGATGTAGCTATATCAATCTTAACAACTTGGTTAGTAGCATCATGTGTCTCAAGAGAAAGCTCATTAGCAACAACAAGCCTATCATAATCGATTTTCAATATACTATATTTGTCTTTTAGCAAGTTGTGCCTAGTGTTGAGCTCATCATGTTTCTTCTCAAGTTTATCATGTTCATCTCTAAGCTCTTTGTTAGAAGTTTTGAGCTCCTTGAGAGTAGAAGACATAATTTCATTTTGATCTTTGAGCTCATCACTAGTCTTATGTGCATTCTCAAGCTTAGATGAGAGTGAGTCATTTTCATTTTGTAGCTCATCATTTTTATTTCTAGTTCTTCTTATAATTTTAGAGTATTTGTTCAACAATTTTACAAGTTCATCATAAGAAGGTGCATCATATTCATCATCACTATCACTATCATCATCATCACTCTCATTGTTTTATACCTTTCATTCACCCTTGGCCATAAGGCATAGGTGAGAAGTGGATGATGATGGTGAAGGTGGCGGTGAAGATGGTGATGAAGATGTCGGTGAAGATGATGATGATTGAATCACAAATGCGGCGACCTTCTCTTTCTCATTGTCGCTCTCATCACCGGAGGACTCACATGATGACTCAATGTCGGTGAGCCAATCACCAACAATGTAGGCTTTGCCTCCCTTCTTCTTGTAAAACTCTTTTCTCTTGCCATCCTTCTTTTTGTATGGCTTGTTCTTCTTCTTCTCATCTTCTTCATCACTTGAATCATTTTTCTTGCCCTTGTTCTTGTTCTTGTATTTGTCTTTTGGAGGCCTAGGGCATTGATGAGCTAAGTGGCCAAGTTCACCACAATTGTAGCAATCCATCTCAGATATGGGCTTCCTTTTGCTACTTGTGAAGAACTTCTTCTTCTTGCCATCGAACTTGATGCCACTCTTGTTGAGCTTCTTTAGCATCTTGGTGGTCTTTCTCACTATGAGTGCAAGTGATGCATCATCAACATCACTTTCACTTGAGCTTTCTTGCACCATCATGGCTTGGCCCTTCTTCTTTTTCTTGTCATGGCTAGCTTTGAAGGCCAAGTCCTTCTTCTTGGAAGATGATGAGCCCTCTTCTGGAGTGATGTGCATGTACATCTCATGTACATTGATCTTTCCCAATACTTATGTCGGTGTTGTGGTGGAGAGATCACTTTGGTGAAGCACAGTGACAATGTGACCATACTTCTCAACGGGAAGAACACTCAAGATCCTCCTTGCAACATCCGATTGACTCATTTGAGTGAGTCCAAGAGCATTGAGATTCTCTACAAGAACATTCAATCGAGTGTACATTTCATTAGCACTTTCTTTGTGAAGCATCTCAAAATAATTAATTTTCTTTAAAGCAATGTGATAGCATTCCTCATGCTCACTCTTAGTTCCCTCATGGAGAGCACAAAGGTTTTCCCATAATTCATGAGCGTTTTTGGCATTACGCACATGATTGAAGATATCCTTACCTAGGCCCCGGTAGAGTGCATTTTTTGCCTTTGCATTCTACCGGTCGTACTTCTCCTCGTCACCACTTGGGTTGGCAGGATCCTTGATAGCGGGAAGCCCTTCGGCTGCGGCTCTAAGCCACCCAACATCTATGGCTTTGAGGTACGCCACCATACGAATTTTCCAATATAGAAAATCATCTCCCTCAAAGGTGGGAGGTGGTCCTTCCCCATTAGACATCTTGCTCTAGGCGGTGAAGCCTAAATAAGGAGCAACTTAGCTCCGATACCAATTGAAAGGATCAAGATGCCCAAGAGGGGGTGAATTGGGCTTTTCTAAAAAAATTAATTGCAAGAATTAAATCCTACAAGCCAAAGTTCACCCCTAGTGCCTACTAGTGTTCCTTATGATTCTACCGGTAAAAGGTTTTGCACCCTAAGTTCCAATCCTAGTCTAGCATGGCAATTCTAGGAAATTAAATCAAGCAATGAAAGTAATATGCGAAAGTTAATGCTTCAAAGTAAGGGTTAGAAACACGGCGATGTTTTCCCGAGGTATCAGAGAGTCGCCACTCCCCACTAGTCCTCGTTGGAGCACCCGTGCAAGGGTGTAGCTCCCCCTTGATCCACGTAAGGATCAAGAGCTCTCTACGGGCTGATTCTTTGACACTCCGTCACGGTGAATCGCCCAAAACCGCTCACAAGATGAGTTGGGTCATCCACAAGCTCGCCGAATGATCACCAAACTTCCAATCACCACCAAGACGTCTAGGTGATGGCGATCACCAAGAGTAACAAGCTAGAACTCTCACTTGACCACAACAAGCCTAATGAGAAGATAGATGCACACTTGCTACTCCCTAGTCACTAACGAGGGATCTCAAACTTTGATTCTCAAATCACTACCCTCACTAGGGCTTTTGCACTCCCTTGCACCTGAAAGGTGTTTCTCAACTGAACAAATGAGCAAGAGACCTCTAAAAGAGGTGGAGGGGATGTATTTATACACCCCCATAGACAAATCCAACTGTTACCTGTTAAATTAGCAAAACACGCATTGACCGGACGCGCCGGTCGACGTGACCGGACGCGCCGGTCGAACGTAACGGATGAAAAACTAAACGACTTCGCTGACTGACTGGATGCACCGATCAGGGATGACCGGACGCATCCGGTCATGCAAGAACCTTACTGTACTTTGACCTGACGCTTGGTCACGTCTGATCAGTGATGACCGGATGCGTCAGGTCAGCAGAGTACCTTACTGGAACATGACCAGACGCGTCCGATCATTTTCTAGTTGTGTCCGATTAGACTTTTACCCTCTGAAACACGTGTCAGACTGATCAACGCGTCCGGTCCTCGCAGAGACCGCGTCCGATCAACCAGGTTGAAAACGCAGTGACTGTTAGTACTGACTGGACACGTCCGGTCATGACAGAGACCGCGTCCGATCAAGGGTAAATGGCTCAAACGACTTTAAAACGCAACGCAACTTGAACCAAGTTGCTTCCAACTGAACTTTGAGCTTTTCCTGAGCTACCTAGTGCTAAGTTTGACAAGTGTGCATCACACCTAAACAAAAGACTCACCTAGGTCAAGCTACTTGCTCATGCCCCCTTTATAGTACGGCCAAAGGAAAAAAAAACGAAGATCCTAACGACTATTCTAGATGTAACCCTACACCTTGACATCCGAAACTAACCGTCCTTAATCTTGTCATTGATCCTTTGAAAACCAAAATGATTTCCATCAAGGGGCATGAATACCATAGTGTCCAAAGCAGTAATCAACTCCATGACCTAACTTATCATAGTTTGTGCAAAACACACGTTAGTCATGGTAATAATGCGTTGTCATCAATTGCCAAAACCAACTCCCGGGGCCTAGATGCTTTCACACCCATTCCTCATCTCTCTCTCCCTCTCTCTCTCTCTCTCTCGCTTCGCCCGATGCCCGACAACGCCGCGTGCGCCGACCCCACCACCATCGCCGCAGCACGCACCCACGCTTGGACCCCCCTCGCCGACTGCGGCAGCTCGCACGCCGCCACGACAGCGGGTCCCACCTCTCACCTTTCCTTCTATCTTTCTTCTCTATGCATGGCCACAATACATTCGTATATACGTGGCAAATGAAGCAAGACAAAGCACCCACTGAGGCAATATTCACTTTTACCATTTACCACGCAAACAAGCAAGGCACACAGGCAACATGCATATACCACCAGCATACAAAGCACAAGCAAACAAGTATCTACAATGCACGCACACATGCACACATACAGATAGCTCATGCATGCATGCAAATTAGGCACCGACCACCATGCATGGTTTGGCACCATCTATTTGCATGCTAAGCATTTACTCGCTACGCGCCGCACTGCCCAAGCATCCGACCACAGCGATGCCATTGGAGGCAAGCAAGCCAGTGGCACATCCCTGCTTCCTGGCCTATAAAAAGGCACGCCTGGTTGCTCTCCCACAGCATCACTCAAATCACCACTCACTTGTCTGCTCTCGCTTCACTTGCTTCGCGTATACCGTATACGGTCGTACGCACGAGCCGGGCTCGACCGTCGTCGCACGACGAGGTGAGCATCCCCTTGCTCTTCCCACTCTTCCTGTGGTCTTCTCTTTACTTTCCTCCTTACCCTTGCCTGTGCCGAGCCGCTCCCGAGCTCCACGAGCTCAACCATGGCGTCGTCCATGCAAGAAGCAAGAAGAAGACCCTCGCTAGCTTTTCTCTCTCCCTTCCCACGCATGTGTGTATGACGCGTAGGTCCTAAGCTACAACTCCATCCAAATAGCACATACATAGTATACACCATGCACTACCAGCCAAGCTAAATGCCCATGTGATCACCCATTCCTTAATTGCACATTATTCTTTTCTGCGTGATTAAAATTCGGCCATCTTGCAGAGCCACATGTCAACTCCCATTCCAAATATTATTCTTTCTAAATTCATCTTAAATCATGATCTATCTCTCATATAAATTTTATGATTTTTAGAACTCATTTGAATTTATGTGATTATTTATCTGTGCTTGTTTGTCTGTTGCGCTCGTTGGGTACTTCTAGCTGACGGAGTGAACGAACCGGAGAACGAGGACGTCGGAGGCGAGTACCGCGAGTTCGACGCCGAGGAACCGGACTGCCAGCAGGAGTTTCTCGAGGATGCCGATGGAGGCAAGTCCAGCCTATTCCCCTTTGATGCATATTGATCCTATTTTAAATACAGCCCATAGAAGCCGTTTTAAATATTGCATGTACGATATACGTACAAAGTATTTTCGCTGTTTAGTTAAGACCCGTTTGAATAGCCATTCTTGAATTGATATTATCTTATAATTGTCTTGTTCAAACTTAGGGACAAATAATATGCTATGGTAACATATAATTATTTAGTATGTTTAGGATTTGATACTCATCATGGATACTCATTACTATGTTTTCTCAAATACAATGATTTTAAAAGAAAAATTGTGTGAGTTGTGGAAATGAATTGTGGGTATGATGAAAGGGTTAATGAACAAGTTATAGATGGTGATTACCCTAGAGATGGGGCGGATTGGTGTTCCTTTTGTGGGATGCTGTGGTGTCGGGGCTTGTACCTTTTGTGGTTAAGCATAAAGATATCCGCCTTGTCTCGATTAAGGACTGATTTGATGATTCATCTTGCCTAACTTATTTTCGTACAACCACTCGCCTTGCATGGGAAAGGCTTAGTCCAAATGCCTCTAGTTGGTATGAGAATCACCTAGAGGCAGGTGTGCAACGGGACACTAAGAGATGTATGTGGAAATTGATGAATATTGTATAAAATATAAAGAGCTCTGTAAATTATTGTATTATGAGATGTGGCCTTAGTGTTCCCGTGGTGAGCGCCATTACTTAGCTATGGTGGGTAATGGCTTTGATGGATCTATGCTTGCACGACGGTGTTAAGCTATGGTATCCTACTTGTGGGGAAAGTGTACAACCTCTGCAGAGTGTAAAATTTATCTGGATAGACTTGTCCGCGGTATCGGACGAGTTATGGTTTGGTTTCAACAACTAGATGTGTTGGGATGAGTGAAAACATGAGAGTGAGTGTGATTTTGGAAATGAATGGATATCTGCCATATGTTGCGGGAACAGAGAGTTCAGCAACACCTAAAATTGTGATCAACCACTTTTTCAGAAATACTATTATATATGAAAAATATATGTCTTTTGCAATGGTATTTATAAAATGAAACTCTGCATGTGTAAAAAGATAGCTTTATGCAAATAAACCAAGTCTTATCCTTGATTTATCCATGTGCATATACTGATATCCCATTCCGTAGGGTAAGGTTGGATTTGCTGAGTACTTTGTACTCACCCTTGCTTTGTTGAATAGAGGAAGATCCGGACTTCAATCCTGACGTGACGTACGAATAAGGTCGTGTCTGCACCCAACTAAACCTGTGGCATTGGGATCCGTCAGATGATATGTATTCGCGAGACCTCTTTCTGGGTCTGTTAGACCTGTATTGTGTTGTGGTTACTTTTAATCGTGGCATGTCTTCATTGTCCACGCTTGTCGAGACTACTGCAATGAGACCTATCTGATGTAATAAATGTGTTACTAGCCTCATGGGACTAGTATTATATCACATTTGAGTTTCTGGTTAACCAGGGGCACTTCAGCTCAAATCAAGGAAGGTAGAATGAGCGGCCTCTAAAGCAGTGGCGGATGTATGTGTTAGCTGTGGGGCCACCTGGCCCCACAGGTTTTGAAAAAATTAGTAGAAATTTACTGTAGCATATATGGCATGACCCCACAGCTCTTACTAGCTGGCCCCACAGGTTTTGATTGCTGGATCCGCCACTGCTCTAAAGAGCAACATAACTGCAATTTGAGTGTAGTTCAATTGATTATGCTTCTTGTGGTTGAACATCTTGACTTAACGTGAGTACTTATATTTTCCTGAATTCATTTTAAGATCAATAATGCTATTCTTCCCATTGTGACTTCATAATATTAAGATCTGTTGCCTCAATATTTTTTGGAGGTGCTTATAGAGGTACAATGCCAAAGGAGCCTAGAGCCCAAAAGTCAATCAGGAGGACAGGGGTTGATGACACCTCAGAAAAGCTATCGTGTGCCCATATTACAAAGCACAATGGGTACGTTGATTAGATGACGCACATTGCGCACCACGCTTGGGCGCCTTGGGCATGTGCTAACGCTACCTCCCAAATTTGGGATGGGGAAGCACTGTTCCCACCATCCCAGGACGACCTCGGACGTCACCATCATTCACCTAGATCCAGCCGGACAAATAGAGTCAACCACCGTAGTGGATGATGCAAGGAGACTGACCTCAATAATTTCCCCCATGAGATGAGACAACTAGAAGACCAGACCAGTCGAATGGGACACCAATGAAATTTGTTAATATCCACCGAAACAAAGGACCTATTCATGTTTTTTTGGGTGGTGTCTGGTAACACCAATGGATTTTGGTAATCTCTACTGAAAATAAATGCTTACTAGTGCTCAAATGGTTAGATTACATTATCACGCAATAGAGATGAAATCAATTGTTGTTATGTCAAGATTCTCTTGAGATAAAACAATGTAAACTTTGACTAACAATTAGTCTAAAATTATATGTACAATTGGTAGATAAAAGATGCACCAATATATTTGCATTCTACATGCCTTTGAGATTGATGTTGGTTTCTAGAGGTCAATTCTATATCGTAGAAGAAATTAATTGTTAAAGTATATGTTGCAAGACTTTTAAATCCTAATACGCCTTGTAAAAAGAAATGGAGGGCGCAACACCTGAGGTGAGAAACACAGCCAAAAATAAAGATGCCATGAAGCTAAATTCATGAGGGAACTTTGCAATGGCATTGGATTGTGGGGGACGTAAATACAAATATTCTACCTATAGCCTATAGGAGGCAATTGCTACCATCAAAAAAAAAAGGGAGGGGCGCAATTGCAGCATGAACTGACCCATAGGGGTTGTTTGTAATTTCGCCAATAATTTTTCTTTAAAGAATTTTTTGATGAGTGGTTGAAAAGTGATACTAGGGACAAGCACAATGACGCACCAGCACAATCATGATTGAGAGTGCATCCACCCAAAAGTTTGGTGCTGGGGTAGCTGGAGCTTTGCTTCTTCCTTGCTGCCCTAACGCTAATCCGTGAAATTAGTAGAGAAAGTTAGGTGTTTCCGAGTGTGGATCGAGATCGAGAGTGCACAGCACAGTCATGGAGTCTGCGGCAGCGAGCGCTTTCTTGAAGAGCGTGATGGGAAGACTCTTCGTGCTGCTGGAGAAGGAGTACAACAAGCACAGGGGACTTGCGCAAGAAGCCCAGTCCATCCAGCAGGATCTGCGCATGATCGGTGCCGCCATGGATGACCAAATCCGCGCCCTGGGGAGGCACCAGCGGCCTGCCATCGCGAGGCTGTACAGCGAGGAGATGCTTGATCTGGCACACGACATCGAGGACTGCGTTGACCGCTTCACGCATCGCCTCAGCTGCAAGCAGCGCGGCGGCGGCAGCGGAGCAGCGTCTTCCTTGGCGCGTCGGGTGGCTCACGGGCTGAGGAAGGTCCAAAGCCGCTCTAGCTATGCCGACGAGATCCAGAAGCTCAAGAGGCGCCTCAAGGAAGCGTACCAACGGGTCACCAACTCTGTTCCTCTTCCTGTTGCTTACGGTGGTCAGCCTCAACCCAACGGTGGTTCGCCGCCGCCGTCTATGGTGCAGGCTCTCGACTCCTCCTCGAAGCCGTGCCGCCGTGTCACGCGCAACCCGGTGGGCATCGACAAGCCCATGGAGGAGCTACTGTCGCTGCTGCACGAGGTGGACGGCGAGCCACAGCAGCTGAGGGTCATCTCCGTCGTTGGGTTCCGTGGCTTGGGGAAGACCACCCTTGCAAGGGCAGTCTACGACAGCCCTCACGCCAAGGAAACATTCCACTGCCGTGCTTGGGTTTCCGCCGCCGCCGCCACCTCGCCCGACGACATCAGCCAACGGCGGATTAAAGCTGTCCTCCTTGATATCCTCCAGCAAGTTGTTCCCAAAGACAGCATGGAAATGGATGCTGACAGTAACCACCTTGAGGCCTCGCTCAAGGAATACCTCAGTGATAAGAGGTGTGTGCGCATTTTTATCCCCCTTCTCCCCTCTTTCAGCTCCCTACTGTAGTGACCGACAAACATTAGACATATATGTAGACTATCCGTATCCCATTTTGATGTTTGTCACACGACTTCTGATTCTAATTTCTCCATCTTATTGTTATTATCAGGTATTTAATTGTCATTGATGACGTCCAAATGGATGAATGGAGAACCGTAAATTCAGCCTTTGTTGACAACAATAGAAGCAGCAGAATAATACTGACGACAAGTATTCAGTCGGTGGCTAACATGTGCAGCCATGGCAATGGTTATGTCTACCAAATGAGCATTCTTGGTGAACGAGACTCAAAGAAGATAGCCTTCCCGGGGACCACTTCACCTGAGCTGGAGCACGGCTCAGCAGCGCTGCTGCGAAAATGCGATGGCCTTCCACTTGCCCTGGCCAGTGTTTCTGACTATCTGAAGAGTTCGAGTGAGCCCACAGGAGAGCTCTGTGCAAAGCTATGTCGCAATCTTGGTTCTCATCTCAAGGAAAACCATAACCATGGCCATGACAGCTTCTCTGATCTGAGTAAGGTTCTTCATGACAGCTATGACAGCTTGTCTGGCTATGCTCTTAGCTGCTTCCTGTACCTCGGCATATTCCCGAGCAATCGTCCGCTCAAGAGGAAAGTTGTAACTAGGCGGTGGTTAGCCGAAGGATATGCTCGAAGCCAATGTCTTCGTGGTGAGCAGGACATTGCAGATGACAACTTTAACAAGCTTGTCGACTGGAATATCATCCGGCCTATTGACACAAGAAACAATTCGCAAGTGAAGACTTGTAAGGCTCATGGGATCATGCATGAGTTTGTACTACACAAGTCTATGTCGCAGAGTTTCATCATGACGCTATCTCCTGATCATCCAAGAATCGGTGCCAACGCTAATAATGCTCGGCACCTATCTGTCCATGATGGCAAACTGGCAGCAGAATGTGTGGCATCTGATGAAGGTCTGTCACGTGTTCGATCTCTGACAGTCTTTGGGGATGCAGGTGGAGCCATTTCTTATGTTCCCAAGTGCAAGCTGATACGGGTCTTGGATCTTGAACAATGCAGTGACTTGAAAGACAATGACCTCAAGCACATTTGCAAGCTATGGCATCTGAAATATCTGAGCTTAGGGGATACTATCCGTGAGCTCCCTAGGTGCATCGATGGACTGCACTGCTTAGAGACGCTGGATTTGAGGAGAACGAAGATAAAATCATTGCCCATCGAGGCCATTCAAATGCCACACTTGACCCACCTGTTTGGAAAGCTTATGCTCGATAAGGATGACCTGAAGAATGTGAACAAGATGAGCAAACTAGACAAGTTTTTATCTGGGAAACAGAATAACCTGCAGACTTTGGCAGGATTTGTCACTGACGATAGCAAAGGTTTCCTGCGACTTATTGTTGGTATGGATAAACTGAGGAAGGTTAAGATATGGTGTAAGCGTCTTTCAAACGGCAGTAGCTATATCAGTGACCTTTCAAATGCCATTCAGAAACTGGCAAGGGTCCCTATTGATGGACACAATGAATGCTCTCTTTCACTTGTTTCCGAAGAACCACGCGAAGATTTCCTGAGTTCACTTAACTTGGAGGAGTGCTCTGAAGGTTCGAAATATGGTCTGAGGTCACTAAAGCTACATGGCAAGTTGCTTCGGTTGCCTCCATTTGTTACCCTGTTGCCAGGTCTCACTGATCTGTGCATCTCATCAGCTACCCTGACACTGGATCTTCTGTCAGCGCTGCCAAATTTGGACAGATTGCTCTACCTCAAACTGACTGCAGATATACTCGAGGATTTTGAGATAAAACGTGGGGCGTTCCCAAGTCTGAGACGCCTGTGCATTCAGGTGCAAAGTCTCGCTTCAGCTCTGCCAACCATTGAACAAGGAGCCATGCCAAACCTCGTCTCACTTCAGCTTCTCTATCGAGGTTTGGTTGGTCTTTCAGGCATCAATATCAGGAACTTGAAACATCTCAAGGAAGTCACAATTGACGCTGAGGGGACTGCACAAACAAGACAAGATTGGGAACACGCAGCGAAAAACCACCCAAATAGGCCCAGAGTGATGTTGGTAAGAACAACGAATCCAATTGAAAGCGAGGAACTGGGACCATGTGCCATGACGGAGAAGCGAAAAAGATGTCCTCTAGCCCAACCAAGTTTGGATGACGGACTAGATTCTAGTCTTAAAAAGATGAGAATTTCAGAGTCTTCTGCCTGGACTCATCAGGCGATTGTCCATCCGGTGATGGGAAGAACCACAATGGCCTCATCCAGTATTCCTCTGCATTCTGATGAGTCTGCTGGTTGGATGCAGCAGCCCAGCCATCCTTAATTTCATTTTCTTATCTGTGCTTGAAATCATAATTTTGGTGTATCTCTCTTATTTATTTTGTATGGACATCCGAAGTTAAATGTAATCGATCGATTTCGTGGGCTAGATTGCAGTGGACACTGACAATGGCCATTTCTGTTGTGTGTTTTGGTGGTTGGTGGAATTGTAGTCCCCGCCTGCCATGCCTTTATTCTGTTGCCCAAGATGTGAAGGGATAGAGATCAACTCTATACTTCAGAACTAGCGCCGGGCAAGCTTCCCATGCCGTTATCTAGGATTACCTCTGCATCTTAGGCGTCTAAAAAAGGTAAGATGAGCAGATCATAATAGACAAAATACTTTGGAAGGGAAGATTATTACTCAGCAAACCAGGCAGGCTCACGCTCATCAAATCTGTACTATCGTCTGTACTAACTTATCATATGACAGCCTTCACCTTCTCAAATTGAGCTATTTAAGAGCATCTCCAGCAATAACCCTCAAAACATGGTCCCTACTTTTTATTTGAGGGCTTCTCCTACTTTTGAATACTCTATTTTCTTAGATGTACTCCAGCAACAACCCTCAAATTTATTTCAATAGGGGATGACACGCAGAGCACACTCGTCATTCTCAAAAAAAAATCCGTCGCTCTATCCAGACGCGCTGAGGAACGCTGAGGAGGCCGCGCCCGCCAGGGAGGCCCGTGCTGGATGCGCGGAGGGGGCCGTGTAACACCCGTGGCCAACGGCAATCGCCGGAGACATGAGCGACAAGAGGATATCGCCGGACTTTGGAACGAAGCCAAGAGGAATCTCTCTGCTCTCGCGTTTCTCTGTTTAGAATATTCGATAATTCTCTTACAAGGCACAATACAAAAATAGAAGGCAAAACGCTGCTGGTCCCTGCGACCCACTAGTCATAGTCTATCTATTACATAACTTGGTAGAACACGCTTCCATGCAACGAAGACGCCCTGCCTCCACGCCATCACTCCTCTGCTGTTACACCTCCCCTGCCTGAAGATCCTGATTGTCCCCAAGCAGGCGCCTGTGGAAACCTTGCGCAAAGGACATTGTAATCTTCCCAAGTAGCTGTGGATGCTGGTAGACCTGGTCACGTCACCAACACTTGAGGGATGACTGTGTTACCTTTCCTTACCAGGCAACGCTCCTGAATAGCCTCCGGCTGAGTATCAGCTGCCTGCAGATCAATAACAACAGGCAATGTAGAGAAGATAGGAGTATAGTCTGGGAGATAGGGCTTCAGCTGAGAGATGTGAAAGACTGGGTGAATGCCACTGTGTTCAGGTAACTCCAGCTTATAAGCCACTGCACCAATCTTCTCAAGCACCTTGTAAGGTCCATAGAACTTGTATGCAATTTAGGATAAGGTCTACTAGCCACTGATGACTGTGTATACGGTTGGAGCTTTAAGAGCACTTCGTCACCCACAATGAATTGCCTGTCAGTCTGATTCTTACCAGCTTGCAATTTCATCATATTCTGAGCTTGCTCAAGTTTTTGCTTCAGAAGTTGCAGATGAGCCTCACTGTCAGCAATGATTTCAGATACTGCTGGTGGAGCTTCTTCAGACTGTGCTGTGTGTAATCCCAAGTTGGGTTCATAGCCATGAAGTGCTTTGAATGGAGAAAACCCCAATGAGCTATGGAAGGATGAGTTATACCAAAGCTGTGCCAGAGACAACCAACTTTTCAATGTTTTTGGAGAGTCCTGGACTGAGCACTTGAGATACATCTCCAGACATTGGTTGACCCTCTCGGTCTGACCATCCGTTTGGGGATGATATGCAGTAGTGACAAATTGACTCTGTATAACTTGAAGAGTTGCTTCCAAAAATTACTGACAAAAATGGTGTCTCTATCTGTCACAATACTGTGTGGCAAACCATATAGTTTGACAATGTTATCCAGAAATGATGTGCAATAGTGTATGCAGTATAGGGGTGTTTAACTAGGATGAAATGTGCAAATTTTGTTAACCATTGGGACCTCTTGTAACCATTGTGGCTGCACTGTAGACATAGCCTGTATTGCCAAGAGATGGGCCACCCTTGATAGAGCATCAGCAGCTTGATTCTCCTTGCCCTGTTTATAAATGATTTTAAATTGGAGACCCATCAACCTAGTCATGGCTTTCCTTTGCATCCTAGAATGTAGGTTCTGCTCATTAAGATATGAGAGAGATTTGTGGTAAGTGAGAATAATGAATTCCTATCTCTGTAGGTAGGCTCTCCACTTCTCCACGGCCATGATTAGAGCCAGAAACTCTTTTTCATAAATAGACAGATTTTTGTGTTTCTCACTTAAAGCCTTACTGAGATAAGCTATTGGTTGTCCTTTTTGCATGAGTACAGCCCCAATCCCATCAGCACATGCATTAGTCTCAACAGTGAACTGTTCCTGGAAGTTTGGTAATGCTAGCACTAGTGTGTGTGTCATGGCCACCTTCAGATTGTCAAAAGCCTCTTGAGCCTGAGTTGTCCACTGATAATGTTTCAGTCTCAACACATTGGTAAGGGGTTTGACAATCAGGCCATACTTCTGTACAAACTTCCTATAGTATCCTGTCAAACCCAGGAAAGCTCTGAGTTCAGTTGCAGATTTGGGTGTTGGATAGCTGAGCATATCTGCTATTTTAGATGGATCAGTTGCAACACCCTTATCAGAAATTATGTGGCCCAGGTACTCCAAACAGTTCTGAGCAAATGTACACTTGGATGCCTTCAAGTAGAATTTCTAAACTCTAAGTGTTTCCAACATCTGTTGAATATGCTGCAAATGATCCTCTCTTGTTGCACTGTATATCAGGATATCATCAAGGAACACCAAGACAAACTTTCTAAGAAATGGTTGCAAGAGCAGGTTCATAATACATTGAAAAGTTGCATGGGCATTTGTAAGGCCAAATGACATCACCTTGAATTGGTAGTGGCCTTGGTGGGTCTTAAATGCAGTTTTGCACTCATCAGCTGATAACATTCTGATCTGGTGATATCTAGATCTCATATCCAACTTTGTAAAATATTTGTAGCCTGCTAACTCATCAAATATCTCTTCAACTATGGGCATAGGAAACCTATTTTTGATAGTCATAGCATTCAATTTCCTGTAATGCACACAAAACCTCCATGTCCCATCCTTCTTTTTGACCAAAAGCACAGGTGAGGCAAATGGACTATGGCTGTGAGTAATCAATCTAGCTTGCAATCACTGTTACACTTGTTCTATTTCAGTCTTGTGTTGAGGTGAATAATGATAGGGCCTGGAATTGATTGGGACTGCATCAGGGAATAAAGAAATTGCATGGTCATAACTCTTGTGTGGAGGTAAACCGGTGGGTTCCTGAAAAACATCAGCATATTGCTACAACAATAGTTGAATGTCTTCATCTTTGGGGCCATCAGTGGACTATGTAGCCTACAAAACTATTGTTGGCTCAACTATGACATATGCCCAAATGTCATTGCCCTGTGTAGACTTGTACACTTGCTTGGTAGAGATGGTGTTCAGTTCCAAGGGCTGTGGTTGGAGCCCAGTGAGGAGAACCTCTTTGTTCTTGTGTTTGAATTGTAGAGTTTTTGCCTGCCAGTCACACTGCATGGGACTATGTGACTTAAGCTAGTCAAACCCTAGAATAGCATCATAAGGAAGGAGGTCCAACACTATCATGTCACTATTGAATGTATGGCCTTGAAGAAACCACTCTAATCCCTTCACCTACTTTGTTGTAGTCATCCAGTTATCATTGGCTAACTTGACCTTTTGTGGTGCTATAGGAGTAGTAGGTAAGTTGATGAGCTGGACAAAGTGTGAACTGACAAAGCAGTGACTACTTCCTGTGTTAACTAATATAAGCATGGTCTTGTTCTTGACAGTGGCCTTAAGTTGAATTGAATCAGCAGAGTCAGTGCCAGACAATGCATTAAGAGATAACTGACCAAAATTCTTAGTGAGAGCCTCATCTATTTCCATCTCATTCAGTAAGTCTTCACTAATCTCCCTATCCAGATCATTGAAGGCTAAGGCATTGACATGTGGCTTGTTCTTCTTGGCATAGGTTTCAACATGCCTTGGCTCATACTTCTCTCCACAATGGTAGCATAAGTTGTTGGCCTTCCTATAGTCCCTCAGTTGTTTGTCTCGCCACAAATTGCCATAGTGATTTGCTAGCCAAGCTTCCTACTTGGCTAGGGTAGCCTTAGCTATGATATTCTTGTTTTGGTATTTAAGCTTTTGTCTGTCTGCAACTTTCTGCTGAATCTTTGCAATGTCAGTTGCTCTCTCCACAGTAGTTCGAACTTGAGGCTCAACTATAGCCCTGATGTCATCTCGAAGTCCTCTGACATACTAAGTGGCAAAGACAAAGCATCATACTGACAACCATGCATAGACGCATCATACTGACAACCATGCATAGACACATCATACTGGAGGGATTTAAACTAAGTGGTGTATTCTTCCACAGTAGATGTCTGTTTCAAGTCCAACAACTCATTGAGTGCAGATCTGTAATCATCACTACCAAAAGTCTCCTGAATGTCAGCAATGAAATATTTCCGAGTGACTGCGGGATGACTCATTTTGTAGGTTTGCCACCACTTAGCAGCATTTTCCTGCAAGTACATAGTTGCTGCCTCTACCCACAGATGCTCAGGTATAGAATATATGGAGAAATAGTTGTTACATTTATCAAGCTAGATCTTTGGTTGGACACCATCAAAAGCCGAGAAATGCATCTTTGGTAAGGTGTGATGAGGCAAATGGTCCTTCCTGGTGGTGGCATGCTCTTGAACTGGTGGGAAGGTTCACCCTTGTTATAAGTCTTGCCTTTGGCAAATACATTCTCAAACATAGTGTCATCATCAGCTATCACTGATCCTTCACTAACAGACCCATTTTCACGCTCAAACTGCTTAAGAGCTAATTGGGCAATAGCTTGTCCATTGGCTTTGACTTGTTGAGCAATGAAATGTTGATCAGCAATACATTGTTCCACCTTTAGAGTGGGTGCTGCCAACTGTTGCTTAACCTCTTGCTGGATAATACCCATGTCATTGAGCCTAGCATACAACAAATTGAAATTCTCCATTACTTGCCCCTAGCGAGTCTTCTCTTCATCAGTGCCGCTCAATATGTGTAATGTGTTCAAGGATGATTTAAGTCTATGCCGAAGGCTTAGGTGGCTTAGAAGGCGCTGTGATGCAAACTGATGAAGAAACAACACTGATAATGGATGTAGCAATAGGTTCAGTCAAGACCTCCCCTATCACATGCTACACCAAATCCCAACTCCTGGAACTGAGGCTCAATCGAGGGATTTTACAATAGAAACAAATGTTCCGCAACCCAAATCGAAGGACAGTTCCTGACTGTTTGCCACCGCTCAGCAATCGACCACAACTTACGGAATTTTACACAGAGACAAGAGCTCTGCAACCCTAGGTTGATAATCAATGCTAGCAAGATAGAGAAAAGTGAGCTGTAAGGGAAGAGCTCATAGTGTTTTCCGCCGCCAAACCCAATCTAGTCGATGCTGAACCCTAGTCGAGGAAGAGGTAGCCAAAGATGATGGCGTTGCTGATAGTGGACACACCGCCGGATCCGTTGGTGTCGCTTGCCGCCACGGGTTGGAATCGGGCCAAATTGGTGAGGATGAACTCATAGCTCTCGATCTAGTGGATCTAGAGGTGGACAGAGTCGAAACCACTACTGACCCAAATCAACCAAAGAGTGTACCTATAGGACCACCTGCACAACACCACTAGGATGCCGTCGGGGATCTACGAGCCACCCGGGATTACGATTCACGATCGAAGCAAGATGGGAACGACTACGGGAAGCAGGCCGAGGATAGCTGCCTTTGATACCACTTGTAACACCCGTGGTCAACGGCAATCGCTGGAGACGTGAGCGACAAGAGGAAATCGCTAGACTTGGGAACGAAGTCGAGAGGAATCTCTCTGCTCTCACGTTTCTTTGTTTAGAATATTCGATAATTCTCTTACAACGCATAGTACAGAAATATAAGGCAGAATGCCGCTGGTCCTTGGGACCCACTAGTCATAGTCTATCTATTACATAACTTGGTAGAATACGCTTCCATGCAACGAAGACGCCCTGACTCCTAACGCCATCACTCCTCTACTGTTACAGGCCGTGGCCGACGCAAGGTTGAGGCTGCGCCAGACGCGCAGAGGAGGCCCTAGGGGCAGATCCGCCGCTGCAGCACCTGTCGAAGGAAGGGGAGGGGAGGGGTCGCTGGAGGGAATTTCACCGGCCACATGGGCCCTGTGCTGCTGCGAGCCCTGCCGGAAGGAAACGAGGGGAGGTGACACTAGAGGAAGAGGTCGCGTCCACCGGAGGAATGAAGCTGCGGCCACCAGAGGAAGAGGTCACGACCACCGGATCTCTCCCTCTCCATCATGACCTCGCTCGGACCTCGGAGCAGGCCGGAGTCACGAGCAAGCTCCCGACAGGCATGGCCAGCCGCGCGGGCAGTGAGCACAGGCGAGGAGGAGGTCCACCGGCGGCAAGTCTACGGGACGAATACGGAAGAGAGGCATCGGGTCGAGTAGCGCGAGAACAACCGTAGAAACAGCCAAGTAGGGGATGGCTCAAGAGGCCCCCGATAATGAGAGCCAGAGGGGGATTTTAGGGCCCCTCAGATTTGAGGCCTGGAGTGAGTTTTTTTCCTCCTTAGCCCTCAAAAGTAGGACGAGAGCTCAAGTAGGGGCTCTGCTGGAGATGCTCTTAGACGCATACAAACAAGACAATATTAGACTTTCTCATAAAACAGATCCTGTGGAAAGGTAGGCTGCATGATAAATTAGCAAATTTTATTTATTTATTTTGACCCTTTTTAATTAATATTTTAATACTAGTCCTGATTGAAAAGTATTTGTAGATCTCGACTCTTTGGTCGCGCTGGTGCAGTAGGTGTGGCAATATAAAGTCTTTGTCGCGTTGCATGCACTGGCACCACAAAGGACGCCAAGGTGGCAACAACCAGACCGTTAGGCTTGCATGGCAAAGCGGGGCCTACTCGGTCGCGCCACCACACTCGACACAACAGAGTTGCCGCATGACTTCGCCTGGCATGCCACCGTGGCGATGACTGGACTGTTGGGCTTTCGTGGCTAAGCAGGGCCCACTCGATTGTGCCACCACATCTGACGTGACAGAGTTGTCATGTGACCCCGCCTGGCACGACATGGTGGTGGCGATGACTAGACCGTTGGGGTCATCCTCACGCCACGGCATCTGGCGCGACAAGGTGAAATACACAGTTGTGCAAGGCCCCTTTCTTCTCTCACCCTATCTTTCTCCTTTCTTCCCACCCCGACGCCTTCCATCTTGGCACCACCCTGTCCCTGTCTTTGTCCCTGCTCTCATGGTGGTCATGGACGCAAGCAGCGAACGCCGGTGAGGACCCCCTCCGTTGCGTTCTAGGTACAGGTTGAGTCCTCATTTTCCTCCCATCCTTTGTTGTTTGTCTATATAGCTAGGGTACGGAATTTGTTAGGTTTGTTGAATGTTGTATTGGGTTGTTTGTTAGGAATGGATGAATGGATTGCATGTAGTTTGTCCTCCTGTGCGTGGGCTGGACGTAAAACATTAGTTGCATATATGAACCTATATCGTCTATAGTTGTAGTTATTTGGGTTTAACTGAAGCGCATTTTGATAGAGTAATAGTTTTACTTTCAGATGTTCAAATGTTACCTTAGGTATTGACAATTTGGATTATATCTTGTAGATGGATCATTTAGTTTGTTTGTTTCATGGTGGGAAAGTTAAAGAAAATGGAGAGTTTGAAAGTATGAAGGACGAAGTTCACTTCTTTAGTAAACCTCCAACGTTTGATGCTTTGTTGTGTCGTTACCGAGATAAAATTGGTTGGGAGGTATCTTTGAAAGGTCGCTTTGATTGTGGGAAGGGTAGAGCATCTCTAGTTTTTTTATGGATTATGCAGTTAGGTTTTACGGGCCATACTATGTTAGCCACTCTGATAAAAAAAAGAGGTACATCGTGCTCTGCAAGCAAGTATGTCTTTGGGAACTATGGGCTTGGAGGAAAAGAAATGGTAAGTGGAAGATTTAGAACGTTAGACAACCACATACTTGCCGTACTTCCAAGCCAAAGAGGATCATGAAAATGTCCTCTCGAGCATCGTTGGTGCGTGAGGCACTTTGCTGCCAGAGTATGGAGAATATGGATAAAAGCTGGACATGCAAAATCATTTACCGACTGACACTGTTTACTGTATTAACTGACAGCTTATCATATTTTCGATTAATAACAGAAATAGGAAAAATCGCAGGAAAAATGGATTGAGAACAAGCATGTCTTTTTCCTGTCCGTGTTCTCGATTCCCTTTTTTTTAGACAGGAAAGTTTCCACTTTGTATTCAAGAAAGTTCTCCTTTTTAGACCGGAAAGTTTCCAATTTGTATTCAAGAAAATTCCAGTTTTGCAGGCTTAAGCACTAAGCCAAAACCACCATATATTACAATATTTATTAATACTTCATCTCTATCTCTACTCTCTCGGTCCTGCAATATAATGCATTCTAAAAATTTTTAAAACTTAAGCCAACTTGAGTGATGCATTGTACCCATGGATTATTCTGTTTAAGGAATTTTCCTCAAATCATGGTTTCCCTTTTAATAAACTTTGTCACATCTAGCCATAGTCATTAAATAGAATGCATTAGATTTCAGTACAAATTTTAAAAGTCATAATACACTATATTTCAGGACCAATGAAGGTGGGAAAAGCAGCACCCTGCTCGAATAGGCTTCTATTATCGACCGTCTTCCTTGGCGCGCGTGTGCTCTACCTCTACCAATCCCGACGCACGCGCACCGAAATGAGAAGCAGCGCACCTGCACGCAATCATTAGGAGCACGCAGATTCCTATGTGCGGGAGGTGGGCTGACGTTCGTATAATCTGGGTCTGGTTCTCCTTTCTCATCTCTAGTTTTTTTTGGCTGACCAATTTAGGCTGATGGACCGATTTGGATTCTATGAGTTTTTTATTTCTCTTTCGGTATAGCGGGTATGTGAGAGATGAAAAGGGTGTGAGGATGGATTGAAATCCATATAGATGTAGAAGTAGTATTTTCAAACTTTATAATATCTTATGTTCTATAGTACTTTAGATGGGACTAATGATTCAACCGATACAGAAAAATAAAAAAAAATTCATAAAAAACATGCAAGGTTATCAGAAAAAATAGAAAAAAAGAGTATATTTTATTTATCGAGATATATATGTCTTTGCAAATAGCTAATATAAAGCACAGAGAAAAATTCACCGTCGGTCCCTCAACTTGGCTCAAGGTGTCATCTAGGTCCCTGAACTTTCAAAGTGATATCTATGAGTCCCTAAACTTGGCAAAGGTGTCATCCAGGTTCATAAATTTTTAAGGTGATCATCGCAGGTTTCTAAATTTGGCACATGGTGTCATCCAGGTCCTTAAACTTTTAAGGTGATCACCGCAGGTCCCTAAACTTGGTCGACGGTGTCATCCCCGTCTAAATGTGATCTAACCCACTCTATAAGCTGTCGTAGCACGCTGACTGTACCTTAGACGTGAATCCAATATGTGTCAATTAATCAATCATAATTTATATATTTTTTATCATGAAATTATAAATTATATAAAATTTTATACTGCTAGGTTCAAAACTTTGAAATATCATATTATAAATTTAGTACTGCAAGACTCAAAACTTTACACTCAGAATTTATAAAACTTTAAACTATGACATTATAAACTTTGTACTGTTAGGTTCAAAAACTTTGAACTATCACACACTATAAACTTTGTATTGTTAGATTCAAAACTTTACGCTTTGAATTTATAAACTTTAAATTATCACATTATGAACTTTGTACTAATATATTCAAAACTTTGAATTATCACGTTATAAATTTTGTAACGCTAAGTTCAAAACTTTACGCTCTGAATTTATAAATTTTGAACTATCACATCATAAACTTTGTACTGCTATGTTCAAAACTTTACACCTTGAATTTATAAACTTTAAACTATCACATTACAAACTTTGTAATGTTAGGTTCAAAACTTTAAACTCTCATATTATAAACTTTGCGCTGCTAAGTTCATTATAAACTTTGCACTGCTAGGTTCAAAACTTTACACATAGAATTTATAAACTTTGAACTATCACATTACAAACTTTGTAATGCTAGGTTAAAAATTTTGAACTATCCCATTATAAACTTTGTAGTGCTAGGTTCATTATAAACTCTACACTGCTAGGTTTAAAATTTTGCACTCAGAACTTATAAACTTTGAACTATGTCATTACAAACTTTATACTTCTAGGTACAAATTTTTGAACTATGAAATTATAAACTTTGTACTGACAGGTTCAAAACTTTACACTCAGAAATTTTAAACTTTCAACTATAACATTACAAACTTTATACTGCAATGGTTCAAAATTTTACACTTAGAACTTATAAACTTTGAACTATCACATACAAACTTTGTACTGCCAGATTCAATACTTTGATCTACCATAATATAAATTTTATACTCCTAGATTCAATACTTTGATCTAGCACAATATAAACATTGTACTGCTAGCTTCAACACTTTACACTCAGAATTTATAATCTTTAAAATTATGACACTACAAACTCTGTACTACTGGCTTGAAAACTTTACACTTAGAATTTATAAACTTTGTACTGCTTTAGTACTCATTAATCATCAAGCCAGCCAGAGAAGCAAGATAAACAACCAAAAATAAGTTAACTTTCTTTGTCTAGACTAGCTTAGCTTTGTCTTGCTTAGATAGACCATCTCAGCAAATAAAATCAAAATATTCCCTATATTATTAATACAGAAATTTGAAAACTACATTTTAGAATTTAGATATGGTGAAAACTGGTACATGCTAGAAAATTGACATATGAGCAACTTTATAATGAAACATAGGAATACTATATACCACATAAAAAGGAAAAAAAATCATAACTTATGTTAGATAATAAGTTTGGATACAGGACAACTTAACTTTTGGAGCAAACATATAAAAACTTTAAATCAAAAAATTTAATTAAAGATACTATATTACCGATAAAAAAACTAGACAGTATAACCTTGCAAAATTTTTGGGACATCATGTTTATGGTCGTATGCCATAAAGCCGAACAACATCTTGGAGTAAGACTCATAGATGACAAGGAAATGTACACACACGCGAAACTATTTTGATGGCACGAAATTCATAAAATGATGCTAGCTGAGTTGCATTGCCTGCCACCATAAACATCATGATCTATACATGAATGTGAATTAAGGTATGAATTCGTGATGCATCAGCTAGCAGTGCAGAGCCATTGCGGAGCCATAACCACCCCTCTTAACATAGGTAGCATCGGCCTCTGTTCCTCCAAATCAGATTGTGAAACTGAAATGGAGTAGCCTAATGGTGAAAAGAAAAACTTGTGGATTCGAGACCTTTGGGAGAACAATCTACATGTACAAAGTACTGGGATTCACCCACTTAAAGAGGGAATAATGAAACGGAGCAAACGAGCCAATTGAGTTCAGGCCCAGCCCAGCGCCCGCGCCCGCGCCTGCGCGCGCCGCGCACCGGCGTCCTGACCGCGCTCAGGCGCTCGACGCCGCGTGGCGGCCGCACGCCGTCGACGCCGGTCGGGTCGCGTCTGGTGGCCACCGTGGCCCACGCTCGCTTTCACCCATGCCCCGGCTCACCTGGCCGCGCCCGCCACTCCTCCTCCACTCCCTCCTCTCACTAGCAGTAGCAGAGCCCGCGCGCCCGCCTCCGCCCCCGCGACTGTGCACGCGCTCGCCAGAGTTGGCCACTCCGGCCACCACAGCTCACCGCCAGAGCCTCCATCTTCCTCCGAGCACCGTTTTCCCTTCGCGCAGCCTGTGCTCGCCTTGGCTCGTTGTGGTATAGACCCTAACCTTGGTAATCGCTCGCTGGAGATCGGGCCTGCTCACCGGAGAAGAACCGCTCCATGGGCACCTCTCCTCTGCTTCACCTCCCGCCCTCTTTTCTCGCGCACGAGCGCCCCACCGTGTCCCTGATGCTCTCGAGCGCCTCCACTCAACCTATCGTGGCTAGGAACGCCTCACTGGCGACGTCCCGCGCCGCCGCTCCGCCATGCACAGCGGCGGTCAACTTCCCGAGATCCTTAGGTCACACCGCGGGCACCGTTGGGTTCACACAAGGGTGGGGATCATGCCGGTCATCTTGGCCTGGCCGGAGACCTCACCGTCGGTGAGGTCACACCGGTCAGCGTCGTCTCTGCTTGGGGCTGGCTGACGAGTGGGGCCCCTTTGACCCGAGGGCCCACCTGTCTGTCTCTCTGTGCTGATCCAGGGTGAGGGAGCGAGGTGTGCGTAGCAATTAAGGCAGTGTGGATTTTCGGGTTTAAAAGAAAATCTTTTCTAGAAATTATGAAAATACTTTCAAAAATTATATCTTGAAAAATATTGCTCTAAAAATGTTGAAACCAATTTTGGTAGACTTTTTAGGAGTAGATCTATAGTATAAAAATATTGTATGTCAAATTTATGATACTTTTGTATAGGGTTTTTTTTTTAATTCTTATAATTGTTGTTTTTTTTAAAAAATACATAATAAATCATAGGAAACTCAGAAAAATGTTTTTTTTAATTCTAAGTTTGTTATTCTTCTTATATGATGCAATTTTTATGAAAAATATATGTCATGCATGCTCTGTAGAAAAAATTTGATGCGTAGATCAAGTGTCTTTATTGGCTGATTTTTGTTATTTTTGCTAGAGAGATAAATTTGTATAAAATATGCATATGATAAATTTTGTATAGTGTTTATTTACTGTGTAGATCATGGAAAAAATACTAAATCTGTTGTTTTATACTTTTCATAGTACAAATTATTTTCATGCTCATTTTTATGCCATAGCTTGTCATTTTTGTGAAGGTTGTTTTACTTATCTAAATCCTATGAAAATTTTATGGTAGGCTACTTAGAATAGGACTATGCTAATGTAATTTTTATAGATTTTTCTATGCACTAGAAATATGGGTTGTTGTTGTAACCATAGTTTAAATTGAATATAAATAATGAAGCTTTGGTGTATCTTTGAAGCACCAAATCACTTGCTGGTATTGTTTGACAAATTAATGTGGTTGTGTTGATGTAGTATAGTAGCACTCATGTTAGGGCTATATATTAGTTAGTAGAAAAGACGAGAATTATTAGCAGAAGAGAATGCAGTAGATGACATGCACTAGTGGTAACTATCTTTTGAATGACGTTGACTACCGTGTAGAATACTTTTTCCTTTATGCTATCCAATAAGGTCAATGTGTTCATCCGCACATCATGTCACCATGATCGTCGCATGCCATCGTATTCGATGTACCGTTTGCATATTCACTTACACACTTGCATCATACAGGATTGCAGGAGGAAGCGCTAGTGGCAGTGCAAGAGGAACAGACCGGGTCCGACCCACAAGAAACCTAGGCACAGGAGCTGCCCAAGGTAGACGAGCAAGAAAAGAATCTACTTGAGTGTGTGGACCACCAACATAGTTTCTTCGAACGAGGCAAGCCCCGGAGCATTCTAAGTCTCTTACTTTATAAAAGAAATTATTTACATATATATGAGTTTATATATTGTTGCATTAAGTTATAGGAGTTGAGTAAAACCGTTGCTGCATTTAATTCTATCCTTGCCTACTTTATTACCTTCGTACCATGTTAGGTTTAGGATCGAATACTGCTTAGTCCTGCTTAGACCGGTAGCGATCGGTGATTCCCGGTCACCTGCAATTATATGTGGTTACTGGAATGTTTTAGCTATGGAATAGATGAAATCCTCGAAATAACTATCTGTTGATGGATAACTGAAGACCGGACGGAAAAGTTAGAGGCAACCAGACAGGGTTCTGGGGTGCTATTAGTTTTTCGTCTGTATCAATTAAGGACCGATCGTTGCTTGTCCCTCTTGTCATGTTGAACGCATGCCTCACATTTAGCTGGCCGAATAAAGTACCTTTCGACCGCGAAGCTAATGGCATTATTCAGACCGGGATCTACACGGGTGCGCGTATTGGTGCTGCTGGGGTATGACAGGACACGAAGAGTGAGCCCAAGGTGCGTCCTGGCCGTCGGGCGGTCCCTGGGTACTGCGGCTCCAGTTTGTCCCGCGACGTTTACCCGGATAATGTCATTGGTGATCTGTAGCTCACTTTAGCGGGTGAGTGTGGTTTGTGTAAGGAATAAATCACTAGCTGGTTAGGAATCGATTCGAATCACCATCGCTCCTAGATAGCGAGAACTTGACATGAGTTACTGCATCGTAGTAATGACGATGGAACACGGATGGTTATGAGGATAATGTGAAAAGGCTAAACCTGAAATGGTAACCGGATGTTATTGGTTACTCAAGTGATTGCTATAGTATAGGTGCTTACCTAGCTGGATAGGTTGTAATAAAGATGATGCAAAGTACTTAAATGGATTTATTCATAATATCTCATGCTTTTTACAAATGAGTCAGCTAGTCCACTAAAAAAAGCCTCACATACTCCTTTGTGTCACTTTATTTGTAGTTTAAGACGGGTAAGTCTAGTTGAGTACTTTCTCATACTCAGGGTATTATTCCCATTGTTGTTTCAGATAATCAGATGTACTACGGCTATTGCATCAACTGCCTGTATCCGGCGATGGGTGACAACTAGGACCAAGGGCAATGGTCACTCCGTATGTCTTACCTAATGCTTTTGTGGAAAGTAACTATCTCCTGATACTATATTTGAACTAAGTGTGTGTGATTTACTAAACTATTTGCTTTCACTACTTTATATTGAACTTGGTTTGTAATAACTTCGTGTTCTAAACTCCGATGTATTCAACTGTCGTTGTGAACTTTATGTAATATGTGATTGTGGCTGCTATCTTGGTTTATATGTTGGTTGGTTTGAAATCCTTCATGGTTTCACGGACTACCAGGTTATACAGGCTTAAGTTTGCTAAATTATCTACTTCGGCGGGTGATTTTCTTACTTAATTTCGTATAATTGGTCGGTTCTATTACAGCACACCCTGAGGGGCTGCTATGTGGGGCGCCAGGTAGGGGTGTGCGTACAAACTCCTAGACGAGCCAGTTGAAAATATTTTCATTAATTTTCGACTAAAAATCGGGTGAGTCGTTCTACGTTGTTGATTCGATCAGTCTATTTTTTGAATATCTAATACAGATTGATTTTTCTGTATATAATGACTTATCTCCCTCGTTCGCGATCTACTTCGCTAAACATTGCCCTGGAGCTTGCTGGGATTAATATCGAGAATTAACTCGACAACGACGGACTCGGTGACTTCAGCGGCAGAAGCATTTTTCACATCAACGGCGGTTACTAGATCATCAATCTGCAGCGTGGGTCCTGGTCTCATTGCCACTTTGCGGCGATCAACCAGCTCGACACGTCATTGAGCCACCACGGAGACGGCCGCGATCCCGGTGCTCCCATGTATCCGCACGTTGCAGCTAGCGATGAAAACGGACGGAAACGGACGGAAAAACCCTATTTCTACTTCCGTTTCTATATTTTTTTGGCGGAAACGGAATCGGGTTCGGAAAATACGGGTTCGGAAACGGAATCGGAATATGCGGACATACGGAAACGAACAAATACGGACGGAGAGCCAGAAAATTAAATTAAGATCACATAATATAATATTCTCAAAGTATACGTATATAAAGTCATGTAATAATATATACAAAGTTTAATATTCATTTACATGCTATGTACGTGTACATAACATGCATATTTAGTGATTCGTAGTTATATTAACATAACATAAGGACATGTAATTGTTGAACATGTTGAGCATAGATTGAAAACGGGATAAAAACGGAATAAATACGGGTCTATTCCATATTAAAACGGGATTACTCGGAAACGGACGGAAAACACCATTTTCTACTTCCGCAAATACGAAAACGGGATCTCGCAAATACGGAAACGGATAGAAAAATATAAAAAACGGAACGGGACGGTACGGGAAAAATTCCGTCCGTTTTCATCCCTAGTTGCAGCAAAGCCATCACCGACAATCACGTGCACAACAAGATTGAGCAAGTCGTGACCAGCAAAGATGACTACTCCAATTGAATAAGCTAAGTCTAATTTCCTTATTTCGATTAAATATCCTAAGCCATATATGATATCTATGCCATATATATATATATATATATATATATATATATATATATATATATATATATATATATATATATATATATATATACATGCACTTTCATGGTTGTACGCAGCGGCAGTCGTCGTCGTCGCACGTCGGATCGAAGTGCCGAGTCTCCAAGCTCGATCACCTGCAACTCCGTGTACTCGTCCAGGCTCTCGAGCGATCGACTCCGCCGAGTTCCGACCACGTCCATTCGAGCTCCGACCACATCCGTCCGAGCTCCGACCATGTACGTTCGAGCTGCCAAGCGAGCTGCTCGGACACCGACCATATGCCGCGTCGTAATGATCGATCACCGCGAAGAACGGCGCTACAACAACCGCGACCACCGTCATCATAACTGGTCGGAAAACTCGAGGGCCAGGCAGTTTCATGGTCACCGACTAGTTTTCTGTCCAAAGATAAGCACACTTCCAATATTCGTATTTAATACAATTTCTTCAAATCACTCTAACGTGTTTACCTGAAGATCACTTTCTACTAATATTTTATAAAAAAACTAGTTGACAGAGCACCATCCTTTCTTGAGTTCTCGGAGCCAGCCCCGTCTCCGGCCTCTCCCTACGCGTGCACGGGACCCGCTCTCTACGTTCCGGGTGGTTGGCGGGCGCTCCCTGATTCGACCTGTGTGCTCTTACGTGCGAACAGGCTCCGTGCCTCGCACTCGGACCGCAGATTCGGCTAGGGCCGTATAGATTCTACAGGATGACGCGTCTACCACCTGATACAACTAAAACAGAACACTTATATGTTCTAACTTAGTTATCCTCCACACAATATATAAGTTTTAAACGTTTTTTCCACAAAAACACAAACAAGCTTATATTGTCACAACAGTACATTATTACAAACTTGCCTGATGACGAGACACAAGTTTACAATAAACTAAACTGTTTTACATATTTATATTGTAGGAATTTCGGGCTACGCTAGGGGACTTCGTCGTTCGACCACTCGACCAGCGCTCGGGGACTGTCTCCTCGACCACCAGAATATATAGTTTTCTTCCTCGACCACCCGACCAGTGCTCAGGGACTGCCTCCTCGACCACCAGACTAGTGTTCTTTCTCGACCACCCGACCAAAGTTCGAGAACTGCCTCCTCGACCACCAGGCTAGTGTTCTTCCTCGACCACCCGACCAGCGTTCAAGGTGACGCTGTTGAACATGAAGTCGTCGCCCACTTCTGGCGGCGGCCGCGGCAGCTTGAGCTTGGTCAGGTCGATGTGCCAGTGTTTCTCCCATGATCCCGTGGTACAGTCGGTCAGTAACCAGATGTCAATGGATTTCAGGCTCGACTTGGGAGAATCGGGCGCCAAGAGAAGGCACAAGCATCCGGCGAGCTCCTCCAGCGCGAATGTCGCGACGTCCGTGCCAGGCGGCGGCGTGACGTAGCTGAACCTTTCGTCCGCCATGGAGGAGTGTCGGGTGTCCCATGGTGGGCCAGTGCACGTGGCTTTCAACGAATACACCCATCTGCTTCATCCGGACACGTTCCGGCAAGAGCACCGCCCCGCCCGCCGCCGGTCTCCAGTGCCCGGCGCGCTGGTCGGGCAAGGGTAGTCCGCCATGCGGCCATCGGGGAGCGTGGCGATCTGCCCCACGGACGAGTTGCAGAGGTAGTACATCCTCACGTCTGTTGCGTGCAGGAGGAGGACGCCGCGGCATGTGCGGGTGAGAGCGTGTAGTTTGCCGTTGCGACTGTTGTGACTTGTGAGGGACGGATATGAGCGGCACGAAGACGCCCTTCCCAAGCTCCGGCGACCACGAACTGTCAAGTTTAGTTTTCCTCCTTAAACTCGAAAACCGGCTAAATCACCTCCCTTAACTTTTAAAACTGTTTATTTTACCTCTCGACCCCGTTTCAGGTGGTTTTCAAAGATGGTTTTGTCTTTTTCTTTTTTAATTATTTTGACAGAATATTTCAAAAATCATAATAAATCACATAAAAATTATAAAATTAAAAATCTAGTTTGGTTAGACTCCACATGAGTACATCTACACAGTAAACATATAATATAGTATGATTTAGTACAAAGTTTTTGTTATAGCTTTAGATATATCTTTTTCTATAATTAATTCATATCTACAGTTTTATGGTCCAATCGTGATGAAATTTTTATGGTGGTCTAATTATTATATTCTTTCACTGTAGTAAAAAATTCATACTCGTTTATATTTTTACACACTTTTAACTATTTTGAAACTATTTAACAAGCATAAAAATAAATAAATCTATAACTCAATTATACATGATCCGATGAGCATAAAATTTTTCCTACAGTTTAATCATATAGTAATTAGCCCACCATAAAAATTTCACCACAATTGGACCATTGAATCTCAAGCTTTGAATTAATTACAGAAAATCATAGATCTAAAGCTACAACAAAAGCTTTGTACTAAAACATACCATATTATATATTCGTTGTATAGATATACTCATGTGGAGTCCAAGAAAATTTGATTTTCCATTTTATGACTTTTCTGTGATTTACTATAATTTTTTCAAAAATTCAGCCAAAATAAATAAAAAAAGAAAAAGACAAAACCGCCTTTGAAAACCATTATAACCGGGTCAGGGAGGTAAAATGAATGGTTTTAAAAGTTAAGGAAGATGGTTTACCCGGTTTTAAAGTTCAGGGAGAAAAACTAGACTTTGAGGATAGTTCATGAAGGTAAAATAGACTTTTTTTCAAGTTTGAAGGAGAAGCGGGAAAGAAGACAGAAATGGAGCGGATTGCCGTGTGGGGAGTCAGAAACTCAGAATAGCAAGACGCGGTAGGCAAGCACAAGCGCAACAGACTGGGTGGGCTGGGAGATTTACCTGAGATGTTGGGCCAATGCCTAATTGGGCTAGAAATTCCAAACCTAGTCGCCCTAGGTCCATATCCGTCCTGACAACTGCCTCGTCTTTTTCTCTTTTTTTGCATGGTGATGAAGCCATCGCCTCGGTCGCTTCTGATTTTTTTACATATATATAAAAATGTGTGAAACTTTATTGTGCTTGAAAAAAAAGTAGAGCCATCTATTTGGATAAATTGGATGACTATAAAATAAGAATAGCCAATGTGAAAAAACTTAAGTTGTGGGTTGAAACCTAAATTACGTGGGGCAGGAACCTAAAACATATGAGTTTGATTTGAAATTATTTTCAAAATACATTTAAAAGGAAAACAGTACTTTTGCTGCCCTTATTTCTCTGTTCGAGCTTTGTCTCCTTTCATGTCTGATGTCTCCGTAGCTCCCTCCATGTCTAGCGAGGTCACCGGCCCCGACAAGCTAGCTCGCCGCCTACGCAGCCATGTCACACTCCATTTAAAGGATAATATAGAGTGCATACACCTTATGTGCGCCCCAGGAATAGTCGCACACATAAGCCGACAAATTAACGAAAGTATCATCACCATGTACATACATCACGATATTATATCACTTAGTTCTTAACATAACACAAGGAAAGGTAAATGACACTCTCGAACGGTGTTTCTGATCCACAGGAAAGGCCGACTGGTTGACCCAAACCTAGAATTCTTCGGGAAAATCCTCGTAGAAGCTGTCATCTGTTACCCATCCGGGATTTTTATCCAAAAATGAAATAATAACAAGTGTGAGTACACTCGTACTGTGCAAGTATAGTATGAGGATTCATGAGGCTCAAAAAGGATAGACACGGTTGACTGCAGTTAGCATTTTTAATAGATCAGCATTTCATTATTACTTATTATTACTAAATTATGCTTAAGCTCCCGGTTAACCCACATGATCACCTACTAAAATTAAGGAGAGTAATTGAGCATCAGTATAATCTCATTGTCATCATCATAAGTCATCCATATGTCAAGTAACCATTTATTCTGTGAGTTTTCTGGGCCGCTCGTGACCGTGAGCACGGCTGTTATAACAGATTTAACACTCTACAGAGGTTGTGCATCTTTACCCGTGAGTCGTGTTGCCCATTTACCCGGGGCCCGTCGACCCCCTAACACTCCCAAGGTGAGTAGGCAGGGTACACTATGAAGCCTTCCATAGGCCTCTTCTAACATGTTAGGGCCGCGAGGTTTCCTCGACAGGCAGATATAGAGAACCCCTTTCGATGGCACAATTCCCGCAGGCTATACACATTAGAACAGAGGCAGTTCTATACCCAAAGTGGCAATCCCCTGTTGCGCCCTTTCGGGTAACCTCTAACAAGCTAGAAAAGATCCTACTACTGAGCTAAAGTCAGAGCCATATGACTCTCACGGTTGTACTATATGTCCTAGCTTTTGCCCTACAGATAAGTCCTTACGAAGGGTTTAGGGCAACATGATCAACATCATCTGCACCTTTACCCTATGGTTCCATTGTTACCATCATGTTCATCCATTGGTTCCATCAGTCATAGTATAGATCATGTTTAGTTAAAGCACTAGCATTCTACCCATGTGCAAATAAAACCCATAGGGATCAAGGTACATGTCATCAATTAGCTAGGGAGTCCTTATAGTCGAGCAATATTAGACACATGCACAATGAGTACATTATATAATGAATAGGACAACAAGGTAGGCCCATGCTACACTTGCCTTGGTTCACGAACTGCTGCTGGTCCTGCTGCTCCTCGTACGTGTCCGGATTCCTAACGTACTCCTCACCGTCTGAACTCGACCAACACGACAACATACACATTTCAGGAGCATTCATGCATAGCAAACAAATCTATAATTAGAACAGTACACCAGTAGTATAAAAACAAGATAAAAAGTTTATGAAAATATTCTACGTCTCGCTACGATCACAACGACGCGAAGTTCACGAAAAACGGAGCTACAACGCAAAAGTTACGAGCTAAAGAAGGTTCCTATAACGAGTTAATTAACTTAACCTAATCAAGAATTTTAAATGTTGCAAACCTAACTAACAGTGGCATTAATGCGTAGGTTATGAAATTACGAACCTAACGCAAGTTGAACAGATCAAATCGGAGCTAAAACGACGATTTTATAAGCGTTTTACTGCAGTGGCAAAACTGTAATTAATCTGGAAACGTATTTTTCATTTAAACCGAAGAAACTACGTTTTCAAAATGAGAATGTGCATTCCAGGAGTACGCCAAGGACGGCAGGTTGGATAAGAAAGAAACCGAGGGTCTCTTTAGAAAGAAATCCCGCGAAGGGGTATCAGCCATCCTGGGCCGTTAATCTCAGATCGGACGGCAGGGATTTGATGGGAGGGGAAGAGAGAGGCGTGGCCGCCGGAGTTGGAGATGGAGATGGTGGCGCCGCCATTGACGGCGACTAGAAACTCGCCGGAGTGCGCGAAAATCGGCCTACGGCCCATGGTTTCGAAATGCAAGAGCACCAGGATGATGCGGGGGATATGGCGAATCCAATGGAGCGCATTTCGCGGGCAGGGATGGTCTCGCGCGGGGCTCACCATGGCCGGCAGCGAGAGGAGCTCGTCGGCGCAATTGGCTAAGGCCCTAGAGGCCACTAAACCGGAATATGAAAGCATGGGGAGGAAGCGGGGATGAAGGCAAGCTCACCGAGCGGAGTTGACGGAGTGTAGGCGGCTCGGGAACGGTGGCCGACGTGGAAGCAACGGACGCTCCTCCGGTGAACTTGCGGTGCTACGGTTGTGGCCTCACGCACGCGAAAAAGGGAGCGGAGAAGGGCAATAGAGGGAGCGGTGGAGCTTCTGCTTCCTTTTAAAGGCAGGCGCGGCGCGGAGATGCTCCCTCACACGGATCGTGGGCGCGGGCGGCGGTTTCGGCCATGACCGGGAGAGGTGGCTGGAGGTTGGGGGAAAGGGCGCCGACTTGTGGGTCCAGCGCGTCAGCCGCAGCGGAGAGGAAAGGAGGCGCAGCAACAGTTGAGACAACGCGGACCGGGCCGGCCCAGCAAGGAAGAGAAAGAGGAGAGGGGAATGCGGGCGCGCGGGCCGGCTCGGCAGGCCGACTGGCCGATTGGGCCGGAAGGAGGGAGGGGGAAAGAAAATGAGTTTTCTTTTTCTAATTTGATTTTCCAAATCCACTTTCCAAAGTTTTTGAAACTCTTTTGAACTTTGGATCAAAACCAAACAATACAATAAATAAAATATGGCAGCATGGGTGCATCAACATGTTGCTAACCTTATGATAAATTTTAATTTCACAAATATTTATTATTTTCTATATTTGAATGCACACTAAATTACACAATAAATCATATTTAACTATTTTGAATTTATGAAAAAAAAATTAGGGTGTTACAATTCTACCCCCCTTAAAAAGAAATCACGTCCTCGAGATTGGGTGATGCTTACTTAAAAAGCTGCGGATAAGATTTTCTCAGATCTTCTTCTCTTTCCCAAGTAGCTTCATCTTCTGAATATCGATTCCACTGCACTTTGCACATCTTTATAGTGCGGCTCCTAGTAACTCTTTCTGCAGTTTCAAGAATTTTTACCGGATACTCTTCATACGTGAGATCTTCTTTAACAGTAAGCTCTTCCAAAGGAATCTGCTCTTCTGGTACCCATAAACACTTTTTCAACTTAGAAACATGAAACACATCATGCACACCCGACAAACTTTCTGGCAGTTCCAACTGATAAGCCACTTCTCCACGTCTCTCCAAAATCTTGAAAGGTCCCACATATCTCGGGGCTAACTTGCCCTTCACATTGAATCTTCTCACATTTCTCATTGGTGACACATTCAAATACACATAGTCACCTACTTTGAAACTCAACTCTCTTCTTCGGATATCAGCATAACTCTTCTGTCTAGACTGTGCTACTCTCAAATTATCTCTAATCATTATCACTTGTTCCTCTGCATTGCGTAGGACATCTGGTCCAAACACTTGACTTTCGCCTGTCTGATTCCAGAATAAAGGTGTTCTACACTTACGTCCATATAAAGCTTCGAATGGCGCCATTTTGAGACTTTTCTGGTGACTGTTGTTATATGAAAACTTAGCATATGGCAAACTCTTATCCCAACTAGTATCATACTGTAAAGCACAAGCTCTCAACATATCTTCTAAGATTTGATTGGTCCTTTCTGTCTGTCCATCGGTTTGGGGATGATATGCAGAACTGAAATTTAGCTTTATTCCCAAAGCACTATGTACCTTATGCCAAAAATGCGATGTAAACTAAGTTCCTCGGTCAAACACGATCTTCTTCGGAACCCCATGTAGACACACTATTCTCTCCATATACAACTCCGCTAACTTTACGCCACTATAAGTGGTTTTGACTGGTAGGAAATGGGCTACCTTAGTAAGTCGATCCACTATTACCCAAATTGAATCATATTCGTGTTGCGTGCGGGGTAATCCAGTAATGAAGTCCATACCGACTTCTTTCTATTTCCACTCTGGTATTCTCATTGGTTGCAACAATCTTACATGTCTTTGGTGTTCAGCTTTTACCCTTTGACAAGTATCACATAGGGCCACATACTCAGCCACATCTCTTTTCAAACCATACCATCAATACTTCTCTTTAAGGTCTAAGTACATTTTGGTGCTTCCAGGGTGTATAGAATAAACAGAATCATGTGCTTCTCGCAGAATTGTATCACGGATAGCTTTCACTTCAGGTACACATATTCTTTTTCCAAACCATAGAGTTCCATTCTCATCCAACCTGAAACCTGGTGCCTTTCCAACCACTACATGCTCTGCAATCTCCTTTAGTTTCTCATCCTCCAACTGACCTTTGCGTATATCTTGCTCCAATGTAGGCTCTATGGCCAATTCCACTACATTATTGATAAAACCCAAATTGAGATGTTCAATTTCAGCTCGCAACTCTATTGGTATAAATGTCATCTAAAGTCCGTTGGTATAGCTCTTCCTACTAAATGCATCAGCAACAACATTTGCCTTTCCAGGATGATAATGCACTTCTAGATCATAATCTTTAATCAATTCTAGCCAACGACGTTGCCTTAGGTTCAACTCCGACTGAGTAAAAATATATTTTAAACTCTTGTGGTCAGTATAGATATCACACTTATGTCCGATCAAATAATACCTCCAGATTTTTAGGGCATGGACAACTGCGGCTAATTCCAAATCATGTGTTGGGTAATTCAGTTTATGCTTTCTCAACTGTCTGGATGCGTATGCCACAACCTTTTCTTCTTGCATAAGCACACATCCAAGACCTAGGCGAGATGCATCACAATAAATATAGAAGCTCTTACTTAAATCAGGTAAGGTCAACACTGGGGCTGTCGTTAACCTTCTCTTAAGCTCTTCAAAGTTAGCCTGACATTTGTCTGACCATATAAATTTAGCATTCTTCTCTAGTAGGGCTGTCATAGGCTTAGCTAGCTTAGAGAACCCTTCAATAAATCTCCTATAGTACC
Organism: Saccharum hybrid cultivar R570; assembly: GCA_038087645.1. Lineage (NCBI taxonomy): Eukaryota > Viridiplantae > Streptophyta > Magnoliopsida > Poales > Poaceae > Saccharum > Saccharum hybrid cultivar. The sequence continues at coordinate 3,910,850 of JAQSUU010000671.1, read as the reverse complement.
CAGCCAATCCCAAAAAGCTACGGATTTCACTAACATTGGCTGGGGCTTTCTAATTTAACACATCCTGCACTTTACTGGGATCTACGACTATTCCACCATTAGAGACCACATGTCCCAGAAAAGATACTTCTTTCAGCCAGAACTCACATTTGCTCCTTTTAGCGTACAACTTATGTCCCCTGAGTTTTTGTAAAACTAGCCTTAAGTGTTCAGCATGTTCATCTTTATTTTTGGAGAATATTAGGATATCATCTATAAACACCACCACAAACTTATCCAAGTACTCCATGAATACTTTATTCATCAGATACATAAAGTATGCCGGTGCATTTGTCAGTTCAAAAGATATTACTGTATACTCATAAAGACCATATCTGGTAGTAAATGCTGTCTTAGGTATGTCAGATGCACGAATTTTTAGTTGGTGATAACCAGAACGGAGATCAATTTTTGAGAACACACAAGCGCCTTTCAGCTGATCAAATAAATCATCAATTCTAGGGAGTGGGTACTTGTTCTTGATTGTGACTTCATTAAGAGACCTATAATCAACACACATTCTTCGTGTGCCATCTTTCTTATCAACAAATATAACAGGTGCTCCCCAAGGTGAAGAACTAGGACGAATAAAACATTTCTCTTGCAATTCCTTAATTTGTTTCTTTAGTTCTTCTAATTCATCTACCCCCATTCTATATGGTCTCTTAGATATGGGTGCAGTTCCAGGTAAAAGCTCAATAAGGAATTCGATGTCACGATCGGGTGGCATACCCGGCAGTTCATCGGGAAACACATCTGGGAATTCATCCACCACCTGATTCTCCTGGTTGGCCACATCGCTCAACTAGTTGACAGTGGCGGTTGGTTGAGCTTGCACTTCCACTTCGACACAAATTCTATCACCACTTGGAGCTATCACAACAACGGATTTCTCCTGACATTGTATCACTGCTCTATGCTGCTTCATCCAATCCATTCTCAGGATGAGATCAATCCCAGCGGTTTTCAGAACAATTGGATTTACTTTAAAAGCTACCCCCTTAGAAATATACTAGTAGAAGGGCTCCAATAGTTTGCTGGCATGCTACCCCCGGTGAATTTACTAACATAGGATCCTTCATGACACACAGGGGTATGCTATGCATTCTAACAAAAGCTTGTGATATGAAAGAATGTGAGGCACCAGAATCAAAAAAGTACGGTAGCGGAGATGGAGTTGACGCTAAACGTACCCAGCATAACCTCAGGCGCCTCCTGAGCTGATTCAGACGACACATGATTCACCTTGCCGGTGAACGGAGGTCGAGCGTTGGGCCTCTGGTTACTCTGCTGGTTCTGCGGGGCCTGCCGGTTCTGCTTCTTTGGACACTGGTACGAATAGTGTCCCACCTCTCTACAGTTGTAGCATGCATTAGGGTTGCCTGAGGTGCCACTCTTGATTGGGGCATTATTGGGCACTCCCTGACGTGGTGCCTGATTGCTAGCTTGATGTTGCTGGGGGCGCTGCTAATTCTGGTTGCCAAACTGCTGTGGATACTGGAGACGCTGCTGGTTCTGGTTTCTCTGAGGGTACTGGCCTCTGTTCCATTGGTTGGGTGGCCCTTGGTTTCTCTGTGGGAAACCTTGCTGTGGGAAAGCTCGCGGGCAAGTGTTGCTACCCAACGCCTGTCCCTGGAGCTTCCTCTTCTTGAGTTCCATTTCCTTACGCTTGTTATCTATCACAATGGCCCGATCCACCAATTCTTGGAAACTGGCATACTTGTTGGACATCAGCTGCAGTTGGAGTCCATCATACAGTCCCTTCAGGAAACGGCGCTGTTTGTCAGAATCCCGGGCCACCTCAACCGGGGCATATCGCGACAGTTAAGCAAACTTGTCGCGGTACTCCGCCACAGACATGGACCCTTGTTTGAGAGCCCGGAACTCTTCTTGCTTCAGTTCAATTAGTCCCTCAGGGATGTGATAGGATCTGAAGTTCTCTGTGAACTCATTCCATGTGATCTCTGAAGCATTCTCTGGACGTCCATACTGGAATGACTCCCACCAATCCTGAGCAGCTCCTTAGAGTTGGCCTGAGGCGTACAAGACTTTCTCCAGATCGTTGCACTGTGCAATATTCAGCTGCTTCTCTACAGCTCTCAACCAATCATCAGCCTCCATAGGCTCAGAGGCATGCGTGAACACAGGTGGGCATCCTTTCAGAAACTCACCACGCTTGTCACGGACCTGCACAGGTAGGGGTGCTCCTGCTGGTTGCTCACCAAGACGGTCCATCACTGTCTGCACGAGCTGTGCTTGTATTGCCATCAGTTGTTCAATCGTCACCGGCGGTGGCGGAGGTGGATCAACGAGAGCACCATGTCCACGACCGCGTCCATGGCCTCGGCCACATCCTCCTCGGGCGGCCATCTGTTTCCAAGCAATGTGCAAACTTTTAGAGATCTTCCAAGAGTTTACAAATTATTTACAAAAGGTAAATAACATAGCTGAAAATTTCTGGACGGTTGTCTACAACAGCATATCAGAAATTGAAGTGTAACTCAAGTTTCAGAGATGCAACAGAGGCGTGGCATACATCGTTGGAAAGCTTAAGAAGTCTGCTACAACTTTTATATAGAACTTTTTCACAGATTCTGACGGAAACATCATCAAAAACTGAGCTAAACAATTTCTATTCTAAATTACAGACTGTACAGACTTGCTAGGTTGTAGCAGGCATATCTCTTAAACCAAAACCGATAATGAGGTGATTCCAGCGGAAAATGAAAGATACACAAGTCTAGTTCCTTCCACAAAAATTTCATAATTTTTGGATGCGGAGATTTAGAGATATAAGATAAACATTGCAGACTGCTCTGAAAAACAGTACAGCAGTGAAGCGAACTTTTCAAACCCAACTAAGTTAAACAAATACTAACTTAAGGTTTAGATAAAAAGAACATGTGGACAAGCCCACACTGTTCCAGCAATCACACAAACTTCAAATCATTCCAAGTTCATCAACACAACCAACAAGACAACTAAATGTTCACACTACAAGCATTAACTTAATAACTCTCGATCTAGAACGCATTCATTGTGACGGGGCTGCAACATCTAAGGAGCGCGATCCACCATGGTGAACACCCTGGGCTTCTTCTTGTACATGGTAGGCTGTCCTAGATGAACGACCATCTCATCTATTTGTTTCTGAAGGCCTTTCTCAGATTTCTGAGCCGCACGAAGCTCGTCTTTGAGTGCTTCGTTTGCCTCCTGCAGGGCGCTGAGGTGCCTCACGGTAGTGTCCATGGTTGGGTCAGAAGCTGAGGGGGCCAACACCGCCCATGTCTTTTCCACTAGATCGTAGCGTGGAAGAAACCTGTAGCGATTGCCCTGCATGTCCTCAAATCGGCGACCATGATAGTGCAGGTACGCCTCCTGTGCGGCATCCTCCATGCTGTCGTAGGCGCTGGCACGCCTGGACTGGTGGTTGTGGGTAGTCACGACATCTTGGGATTGGTCGGTGTTGTTCCAAGCTGTGATGATCACATTAGTCTTCCAGTATGTCGCCTCTACTGGATGCTGGTGCTCTGCGCAGTAATACTTCACCGACGCAGCAAGATCTGGGTAGTACTCGGCCAGCATGGTGGTGAGGAGGTTGTGGTAATGGGCGTCCTCGGAGGCTTCCTTAAACTTGTTTTTGGTGGTCCACCCCATCTCTTCTGGTTCCTCTGGAGCAGCTGGGGTAGGCACTGGTGTTGGTGCAGAAGCGGCCTGGGAAGCTGGTGGAGGTGTAGCAGCGGGGACTGGCGCATCCACTGGTGGGATGGGTACGGCCACGGGGGTCGAGGCGGGTCCATCAGATGCAGTAGCTGAAGATGCCTCTACTTCCATGGGTTCTTCCTCCTCCTCGTCGGTGATGTGAACGACCTCTGGCACCACTGGTGGTACTGCTGGTGGTGCTGGTGGAACAGGTGCTGCGGGAGTGAACTGGGCGATGTAAGCAGCTGCACTGAGACGGGGCATCTATAGTTTTGACATAAAATATTATCAGAGTCAATATTTTATGAAATAGAATAGAGAATAGAGCATAAAATTTTAATAAAATATCAAGATTAAGATAGTAGCAAGTAAATAATAAAACCAAAATCCTAGGAACGACCATTTTTATCTAGGTTTGCGTCCTACAGTCAACACGGCTTCGATACCAATTTGTCACACTCTATTTAAAGGATAATATAGAGTACATACACCTTATGTGCGCCCAGGAATAGTCGCACACATAAGCCGACAAATTAACGAAAGTATCATCATCATGTACATACATCACGATATTACATCACTTAGTTCTTAACATAACACAAGGAAAGGTAAATGACAATCTCGAACGGTGTTTCTGATCCATAGGGAAGGCCGACTGGTTGACCCAAACCTAGAATTCTTCGGGAAAATCCTCGTAGAAGCTGTCATCTGTTACCCATCCGGGATTTTTATCCAAAAATGAAATAATAACAAGTGTGAGTACACTCGTACTCCGCAAGTATAGTATGAGGATTCATGAGGCTCAAAAAGGATAGACACGGTTGACTGCAGTTAGCATTTTTAATAGATCAGCATTTCATTATTACTTATTATTACTAAATTATGCTTAAGCTCCTGGTTAACCCACATGATCACCTACTAGAATTAAGAAGAGTAATTGAGCATCAGTATAATCTCATTGTCATCATCATAAGTCATCTATATGTCAAGTAACCATTTATTCTGTGAGTTTTCCGGGCCACTCGTGACCGTGAGCACGACTGTTATAACAGATTTAACACTCTGCAATGGTTGTGCATCTTTACCCGTGAGTCATGTTGCCCATTTGCCCGGGGCCCGTCGACCCCCTAACACTCCCAAGGTGAGTAGGCAGGGTACACTATGAAGCCTTCCATAGGCCTCTTCTAACATGTTAGGGCCGCGAGGTTTCCTCGGCAGGCAGATATAGAGAACCCCTTTTGATGGCACAATTCCCGCAGGCTATACACATCAGAACAGAGGCAGTTCTATACCCAAAGTGGCAAGCCCCTCTTGCGCCCTTTCGGGTAACCTCTAACAAGCTAGAAAAAATCCTACTACTGAGCTAAAGTCAGAGTCATATGACTCTCACGGTTGCACTGTATGTCCCAGCTTTTGCCCTACAGATAAGTCCTTACGGAGGGTTTAGGGCAACATGATCAACATCATCTGCACCTTTACCCTATGGTTCCATTGTTACCATCATGTTCATCCATTGGTTCCATCAGTCATAGTATAGATCATGTTTAGTTAAAGCACTAGCATTCTACCCATGTGCAAATAAAACCCATAGGGATCAAGGTACATGTCATCAATTAGCTAGAGAGTCCTTATAGTCGAGCAATATTAGACACATGCACAATGAGTACATTATATAATGAATAGGACAACAAGGTAGGCCCATGCTACACTTGCCTTGGTTCACGAACTGCTGTTGGTCCTGCTGCTCCTCGTACGTGTCCGGATTCCCAACGTACTCCTCACCGTCTGAACTCGACCAACACGGCAACATACACATTTCAGGAGCATTCATGCATAGCAAACAAATCTATAATTAGAACAGTACACCAGCAGTATAAAAACAAGATAAAAAGTTTATGAAAATATTCTACGTCTCGCTACGATCACAACGACGCGAAGTTCACGAAAAACGGAGCTACAACGCAAAAGTTACGAGCTAAAGAAGGTTCCTATAACGAGTTAATTAACTTAACCTAATCAAGAATTTTAAATGTTGCAAACCTAACTAACAGTGGTATTAATGCGTAGGTTATGAAATTACGAACCTAACGCAAGTTGAACGGATCAAATCGGAGCTAAAACGACGATTTTATAAGCGTTTTACTGCAGTGGCAAAACTGTAATTAATCTGGAAACGTATTTTTTATTTAAACCGAAGAAACTATGTTTTCAAAATGAGAATGTGCATTTCGGGAGTACGCCAAGGACGGCGGGTTGGATAAGAAAGAAACCGAGGGTCTCTTTAGAAAGAAATCCCGCGAAGGGGTATCAGCCATCCTGGGCCGTTGATCTCAGATCGGACGGCAGGGATTTGATGGGAGGGGAAGAGAGAGGCGCGGCCGCCGGAGTTGGAGATGGAGACAGCGGCGCCGCCATTGACGGCGACTAGAAACTCGCCGGAGTGCGCGAAAATCGGCCTACGGCCCATGGTTTCGAAATGCAAGAGCACCGGGATGATGCGGGGGATATGGCGAATCCAATGGAGCGCATTTCGCGGGCGGGGATGGTCTCGCGCGGGGCTCACCATGGCTGGCAGCGAGAGGAGCTCGTCGGCGCAATTGGCTAAGGCCCTAGAGGCCACTAAACCGGAATATGAAAGCATGGGGAGGAAGCGGGGATGAAGGCGAGCTCACCGAGCGGAGTTGACGGAGTGTAGGCGGCTCGGGAACGGTGGCCGACGCGGAAGCAACGGACGCTCCTCCGGTGAACTTGCGGTGCTACGGTTGTGGCCTCACGCACGCGAAAAAGGGAGCGGAGAAGGGCAATAGAGGGAGCGGTGGAGCTTCTGCTTCCTTTTGAAGGCAGGCGCGGCGCGGAGACGCTCCCTCACACGGATCGTGGGCGCGGGCGGCGGTTGGGGGAAAGGTGGCCGACATGTGGGTCCAACGCGTCAGCCGCAGCGGAGAGGAAAGGAGGCGCGGCAACGGTTGAGACAACGTGGACCGGGCCGGCCCAGCAAGGAAGAGAAGGAGGAGAGGGGAATGCGGGCGCGCGGGCCGGCTCGGCAGGCCGACTGGCCGATTGGGCCGGAAGGAGGGAGGGGGAAAGAAAATGAATTTTCTTTTTCTAATTTGATTTTCCAAATCCACTTTCCAAAGTTTTTGAAACTCTTTTGAACTTTGGATCAAAACCAAACAATACAATAAATAAAATATGGCAGCATGGGTGCATCAACATGTTGCTAACCTTATGATAAATTTTAATTTCACAAATATTTATTATTTTCTATATTTGAATGCACACTAAATTACACAATAAATCATATTTAACTATTTTGAATTTACGAAAAAAAATTAGGGTGTTACAAGCCATGCTCACCCGCACGTTGTACCTCGCTAGTCATGCTCGTCCGCACCGCCTGGCGACGATGCCTGCCTCCTCGCGCCCACCACGAGCATGAACCAGGATTGGAGGGACGAGCAACTTGCCGCCATGGATGCATGTCGTGCTCGACCTTGACCTCGCTGGACATCAGCCCTGTACATGGCCTCGCTGTGGCACCTCAGCCCTTGTTCGGCGCAGCTGCGCCCGTGGCAGCAGCCTCAGCCCCCGAGTGTCGCGCCACCAGCTGCTCGTTGGCTCTCCATGAGTCCATGGGTGCGCCCGTGCGTTGGCCCCACGTGCCACCACTGCTCACCGGTCCAGCACCCATCAACGTCGCCGCGTCTAGAACCCATCAGTGATGGCACCTCGAGCGGGCCGAGTTGTGTGTCAGGTTCTCAGCCGGTCACCTCGTGGCAGCTACTCCTTGGAGGACCCAAGACCGAGCCTGCAAGCGGCTCAAGCAGGTGCGTACGAGGTGCTTGCGGTAGGCCACCAGCAGTCTCCGCCACCACATGTTGCACGCGTGGCAGGAGTTGAACTGCAACCCTACGGAGGCGTGTGATGGTGGTGAGTGCGGCGGTGACATGATTGGCGCCGAGCGGACGACAACCCTAGGGAGAGGCATGGTGGTGGTGAAGGGTGGTGGCAACGTGATTGGCGGCGACCTAGGAGGCAGCGACGCGCAGGGGGCAGCCAGATTGCGCATTCAACGCAGGCAGCAACGAGCCCCGTTTGTGGAATTATGTTAGACAGTTAGAGACTATGTATATAGTAGAAAAAAGTACTAAACTAATATCCTGTTCGCTTGAAATTTATCAGCCCAACTTATCAGCCATGGTACGGTATTTTTCTCTCACAACAAAACAACACCAGCCGGCTTATCAGCCGCAGAAACCATCCAGCGACCAAGGTGTAATTAATTTTCTTAATTAACTACTACGGTAAATAGTTCTCACGGGAGGAACCCGGAACCGTAACAAAGCTCAAAAATATATAGGACAGTAGTGCTCCCACTGAGTAGTGACACTTACCAGTTAAAAGATACATAGTAGCCCACAACCACAAATAAGCGATGCCATTTTTAGGATACATAGTAACCCACAACGACAAACAAGCGATGCCATTTTTTTAGTCTAACGCATGCATGGCTATAATATAACACTGATCGATTGAGACACAAACGCTAGTCAATTTCATGTATTCTTTTGTTACAACTAGTAGCATCGAGAGTTCTTGCATGACAGCATCTGCTTCATTGGCACTTATATCAGACCCTTTCTGGCTCGTTGACACACTGACGCTTGGTCTTCTCTGACAAATCTGCTTGTTCACCTTCAGCTGTGCATGATTCTCTGGCTTCCTTGATCAAGGACTTCAACAATCTTTGTGCCTTATTCCTAACTCCACGAGCCAATACAATATCTTTATAGATTTCCAGACAAGTATTCTCAAAGAACTCACCCTGCTCTAAACTAGGCGCCAGAGCCAACAATTTTGATAGCTCATCATCTGAAAACATCTTAGAGTCGTATGTTTCTTTAGGGTAACATATTATCTTCACAGCAGATGCACGTTTTAGAGAGTCCCAGTCATTAAAGTCAATGTCTGATACTTCCTTGATGAGGTCAACAGCATCTTGTAAGGATTTAGCTTGTTTGTTCTCACACAAGTCGCATTCATACAAGGAGTAAGCCATCTCAATAATGCGATTGTTAACCATATGTGGTTTAACAAAATAGCTATTACGTTCTAGAAGAATAGTCATTCCTTTACTCATTGGGAGGCGGCCCTGCTTAGTCAGCTCCAACTTTCCTTCGGGTACTAAACTCTTCATCATATTTTTTACTCCCCACATCAACTCCATCATAGCATCATTAAATAGGCACGGAATCTTCAAGCTTGCTTCAATGCATGTTTTATATTCAAGCTTTCCAACTGCTAACTTCTGCTTAGGGAGAAGCCACTTCTTGATCATCCTAGAAGCTTAAGCTGATTGCTAACACCAGTATCAAGCTTAATGGCTGGCCTTGTCCTCAAAAGTTTGAAACTCTCTCAACATGACAACGCGTTTTGCTATATAATCCCTGGCAAAGTCAGCCCAATATTATCTATGGCTTTTGTGAGGAAGAGTTGAGTCCCATCGTAACAGAAAATTGCAAAGCCAGAGGGGCGTCTCAAACAACACCAAGATTTCCCCAGCATACCCCAACCATCTACCAATACCGACCGCCGACGTCCCCTCAGGAGGAGGAGGGGGAAGAAGAGGAGGAGGAAGAATACCTTGACCTCGCCTTCGCCCCATCGACCTCGACATCAAGACTGCGGTAGGTTCGGAGAGGCTCGCGGCCGAAGAAGGTTGGAGCCGCTCGCTCGCCTCGATTGATCGCTTCTGATTGAGTACATACAAGTACAGAACTACAGCACGCAAATACATTTATATTGTTATATATATATCGGTTTGGATTGCCGACCCCAACACGAATCCGTGACGTATTCTATGTTGCTGTAAAACAATCGGATTGGATCCCGTTTAGGAGTCCATTAGCAAGCGAAGAAGGGACGAAGTATCAGAATCATATAGCGTGATTTTTTATGTAATCTCTTACTAAACTTTTCGGGTTTGTTCACCCTATACATTACTTCATCCATTCCAAATTATAATTTGTCGTTGTTTTCTCTTCTCTATCTATTCTTCTATACACTTAAAACGTTTCCACGGCAGACCAAACACCGGCAGAATACTACGATGGGACTCTACAAAAAAATCGTTTGGAAAAAAAATCTCCACTGTGTTTCAGAGTCCAGGTGCATCACGACGCTTCTTAATGGTCTACGAGCATGGATAAGGAAATTGATTTGGTGTACGTGCATGGAGAAGGAAATTGATTTGGTTTCTTTATTCGCAGTTTGAATGTCTCACGACATTGGCCCAAACGAAGTAAGACAGCAACTATGCTTTTTAAGGGAGACAGCAAGTCCGTTAGGTGTAAGTGAATGTGCATGTTGAAAGATTTTTGGGTTGGATATGATTTCGCTTCGGACCAGAAATAAAAGTTGGCACGGTCGAAAGTAACTCTACGATTCTGTGGGGACTTTGTATCCTCGGACCCGGTCGGACACGATAGTTCTTTTTTAAATAATATATACTCTCCCGTGGACTCTGACTTTGGGTAGGAATGTAGGATCGGATCCGATCGAACACGGCAGTTCTTTCTCCTAACCGGACTTTATAAGTAGTTTCTCGTACATGATAGATTCCATAATCAATGTATAAAAATAAAAAGTCAGCGGGGCTGCCACCGGCGTATGTGACGTCCACACCAAGCCGAAGTTCCTCTAGATCTTGATTTACTTCGCAAATTGCCTGCTAGAACCGCGAGAAGACTTCCATCGTTTAGCCAGTGTAACTGGTTGCACAAACAACCTTGCAAAAAATCCCTTGATTTTCTCTTATTTTACACCTGATTGTTTACCCGGTGCAATGCACGAGCATTACCCTACTCTCTCTCTCTCTCTCTCTCTCTATATATATATATATATATATATATATATATATATATATATATATATATATTAAAAAAACAAAAAATTCATTCTATTTTTTTAGTCCATCTCTCACTAACTAACTCCGTGAGTGCAAAGGGAGTTGCTAAAATTCATGTAACTGAAATTTAGTTTTCTTTTAGGGGACGGTTATTGCATATATCTTATACTAAAATTATAGCTTTAGTTTGTTGCAATTTATGTAGACATAATCTATAATTTTTTTATTCAAAAAATAAAAAACTCGATAGACAAAACAACAAACCTAACAAAATCTAATATATATGTTAATACAAAGACAATTAACAATTCATAATTTTTTTCTATAGTTACATAAGGATAACAAAATTGATATGTTATGATACAAAGACAAATAACAAATCATAAAAATAATAATTTTTTTATACTAGTTGGTTGTACAAGAGTATTGCCTGAAATTATCTTAAAACTTAGACACCTGAAATATAGGAGAAGTGGGAAACTATCTCTATTAGTCTGTCTGTAATCCTCCTATTTGTGACATATGTATGACTTAGACATCTGAATAACTACAAATTCTAATCCAAATATTTCCGTCCTACCTAGAGTCCTGAATTTTTTTTACTTGGCAGGCTTCCGCTGATCCACTCACGCACGGTCAATTCCGTTTTGGATTGCTGATTCCTTTCCACGTGTGTATAGCCGTACATCATGCACGGGTTTTCCATTAGCGCATTTTCTATTTCCGTTTTTTTTCAACATGCACGTTTTCTATTCTCACTCCAACGAAAACATGCAATAAATAATGATAATATAAAATATTATTGTGAAAAACAAAGTATAATAGGTAACGTATTAATGCAATTTTTATATTTTCACTGCACATTTTCTATTCCAATAGCAATTTAATGGGAATTCTCATTCAAAAAAACGAATATCAATGCAAAGTGTTTCTATGTTTCACCGATCTCTCACACGTCCATGCGCGTACGAGTTAGAGCAGAGCATTCAAGTATATTTAGGGATGAAAACGGTACGGATATTTTCCGACTGTATTCGAGACCGAATCCGTTTAGAGGGGTTTTAATCCGTCCGTATCCGAGTCCGGATATTTAACATCCGATACCGTATTCGTATCCGAATATTTAAATCACATATTTATAATGTCGATATCTAATCGTATCATATCCGGTATTTTTTATACTATTCATATTCGAATCCGAATCCGGACATAAATATGAAAACAAATACGATATCAGTGATATCCGTTCGTATCCGATCCGTTTTCATCCCTAAGTATATTTGTGTAATGGTAATGCTCGGGCTCGGGCGTCCGTCCGATCGGACGCCGCTTCCCGGGCCTCCACGTGCTACAGGCCCAACAAGCGTGTCTCCTCTGTACGTCTCCTCCATCTCTCTCAAAATTATCTTCCTACTCACTCGCCCATTGCACGCTTCACGGTGTCGTGCGGCCGTCAGTCCGCTCCACTCCACATTCGCCGCAGCGGCCATCTCCCCCTGCGCGCCCCCATCATGCGCTGCTCACGCGCCTTGCTCCTGCCCGTCGCGCACCCCACCTGTGTCGTTGGGCGCGTCGCCCGCCTCTGATGGTGCTGGTGGTCTCATCGCGCGTCTCAAGTCGATCCTCACCGAGCCAAGGGCACCCACGAACACAGCCTGTGTTGGGGGTGCTCGTGCGCTGCCGCTCGACGCCGGCTCCCACGCCGAGGCCGGAATCAACCGCCCTGGTATCTCCCTCCCCCTATGTTGCAAATATATGTTTCAAGTATTTCATATGGATGTTGTAAAAGTAGATCGGAATGTTGCATATATTGCAAGTGTTTCAGACGCATGTTGCAAGTGTTTCAGATGCATGTTTCAAGCGTTTGTTCAAATATTTCATCTATTTCATACGTAAGTTGTAAGTGTTTTTTATCTGAATGTTGCACATGTTTCACACATATGTTACAAGAGTATGTTCGAAATGTTTTAGTTGTTTCAGTATTATGTTGCAATAAGTGTTTTCATGTTGCAAGTTGCAAGTGTTTTATCTAGATGTTGCATATGTTTTATACACATGTTGCAAGTGTACGTTCTAAATGTTTCATCTACTTCAGACGTATGTTGCATTCAAGTGTTTCGTGTTTCAGAGGTATGTTCAAAGAGTCAGGGAGCACAGCCCGGGTGCCAGGGGAAGGGGCGCGGCAAGCCAGGGGGCAACGTGCTCGTCCTCATCCTAACTCCTGAGTGTGGCGGGCGCAGGGAGGGGCGAGGTAGACGCGTGCGGGGCGGGACGGGGCGGACAGGGACGGATGTGCACGTGCAGCAACAGACAGCGCAGCGGCAGGGGTGGGTGGGCGGGCTAGCGACCAGAGCCGGGTCGTGCGATGGCGTTTTCTAATGGGCCGTTCTGCTAGGCCGTTCGGTGGGAGTGTGCCCAGGTTATCGTCCGACGAAATCCTATCCATCGAATGTCCAGGCGCTAGCAATTCCCATTGTGTAATCTGGTCATGAGTGGAGTGAAGACGCTCTTCCCAAGCTCCGGTGACCACGCGTACACCGTGGATGCGGCAGCCGAGCGTGGCAGGAAGCAGAGCCTAGGAACCTCGTGATGGCGGTTAGCAAGGTCGAAGTGCCTATCGATTAAAGGCAACGGCACTGGAGCTCCTACTTGGCCGGCATATGCGCGAAGGATGTCCTCGATGATCTCATCGGGGACACTTGGTGGCGCCACCTTCATCTCCTCGATCGCTTCTGATGTGCCAGCCGTGTAAAGGTTGGTGCCGGAAATATTGATAGGTTACAATTGACACGTAGTGGTAATAATAATGAATAATCGAACAGATCTTGCCGGTGAATGGAATACGTCCGGTTCATGGTAATATCAATATATTTAGGTAAAAGCTATCCCTCACTCATGTGATTTGGAGGAATCCATCTCTTCTCTAAATCTAGCCTCTCCCCCTCTATCTTCTCTAACTCCAGCGGTATAGAATCGGCCGGCTAGGGGAGGTAGGCAGGCCAAGCGGTGGAGACGGCCAGGCTAGGTCTGAGCGGGGTGTCGTGGCCTTTCGCCAGAGTTAGAAAAGAAGAAGGTGGCAGGAGGGGGAGGGGGAGGGGAAGAGGGAGGCCGCTGTGAGCGCAGTAGGGTCTCGTCTGAGCGCCGTGGCCGCGGTGGCGAAGCTCTAGGGTGGCAGCGGCGGGCGGCGGGAGGAGGAAGAAATTCATGTGAGCACTCGCACGTGTGAGAGATAGATCCTATATTTATTATATACGATCCATTACAGTTTGCATCGATCCAATTCAAGACAAACCCGTTGCGTATCATATGGTTTGGTTTCTGATACGGTTATGCAATAACCTGTAAAAAAGGTAATGTATAGACACTACCTGCATCTCCTTATCATAACACAACGCAATTTCACATAAATAGTTCACGTACCATTAAGTACTCCCCATTGATCAGCTATGTTTGTGCAGGAACTTAGATCAATCAGCGATAGAGAGGTGGACCCGTTCTGGGAGGCAGCAATGGGGATAATGGCGAAGATTAAGGATGGGGAGCGCATAGTAACCTCCTGTGGTGTCCTTCAAGAAAGCAAAACTTCTCCCCATAAAAAATGGTGAATTTTCATGGTCTTGGAGTTCAGAACCCGTTAAAAACGGAGAAGAACATCGTGAGGAAGAAGCTTGGGGGCGGTTGAGCGCTACATTTATAGCCATTCATTAACGAAGGTGGGCAATATAAGGGCGACCGCCTCCGTTAATCAGCCATTAATGGAGGCGGTCGCCTTGGCGAAACCGCCTCCGTTAATTGATTAACCGAGTCGGGCAGCTTTAGGCGTTTGCCTTCGTTAATGCTCGATTAACTGAGGCGGACGTCTAACGATGACCGCCTCGGTTAATCCATTAACAGAAGTGGTTCCCTTAACGCGACTGCTTCAGTTAATGGATGATTAACGGAGGCAGACGCCTAACAACATGTAACATACACAACATGTAGCTTTCTAGATAAACGGTGAACATGCATGAGCCCTGTTTGCCACGGTTCATGGTAAGTATAGAATACTTCAAGATATTTTGCATGGTAAAAATTATGCAAGAAATGGATAAATTATTAGGTAGTGTGAAAGGTTGCCATGTCATAACATAATTGTGACTATAAGCAACTATATATAGGGGTGCTCCTTATCAATACCAAGTCAAAAGAGAGATATAATGAGCCATAAAGTAGACACTATTTCTTAAACACGATTAGATTGCTATGGTTGTAGTAGACCTTATGAGTATGCAAGAGTCCTATGTACTAGTGCATGAGCATGTTGTTATAAAGTTGTTTATAATATTTAATGTATATAGATTTAATTCTATAGTTAGACATACTTATAAAAAAATAAAAATATATAGTTGTACACCCGGATACCGATGGATTATTTTGGTAATTTAATGTGATTAAAAGTAGAAGTTACTTCAATCATGAATATGCTCAAAATTTGCCTAGAAAAAACTCCAAAAAGGCACTGAGGGGTCAACACGTCAATCGACCTTGAAATTTGTGCAAATAGTTAACCCTTCATTTAAGATTAATATTTCTAGTCCCCTATAGGGCATCAAATAAGGAAGTTTTGAATTTGTAAGATCAAACATTGCATTTTAAATTTGAATAATTGACTTTCTAATGCATGTGCTGACTTTTACGGGAAAGGGAAAATGTGATTTTAGATGAAGTGGATCCCAAATGCATGTACTGTTTTGATCGAGAACGATGGCTTCTACTTTAATACTTTTGCAGCCTTATTCTGTTGTTTCCACACACGCCTGGATTGTGTGTTACAAAGAGATGCTTGTTTTCATACATGGTTGGAGAGAACGTATACTTTCCTATCATCCTGAGAAGGTCAGTGTTGCCTCCATATCCACACTCCAAGGTTATCTCCCCATCCTCTTCTATTGCCTAAGGTTTTGCATGGTGGATACATAGTTTGTGTCAGTTTAGATTGTGTGCGCAATTTGTTCATTCCTTGATTAGGAGGAGAATCCTAAGAAATTGAATAATGAGAGTGGAGTGACCAAGGCTGCAGTGTTGTAGCTTCACCATCAAGCACAAGGTCCTCGGAAGAATTGAAAGGCATGTGCATAATCTGTTGGAGGAGTTTCTCATAGCATGTGTGCTATTTTCCTATCTGCCAGGCATGTAAACGTTCAGTTCATTTCAACTTTGTAGAAAGTTTCAGTAGCCATAATATGTTTATCTAGTTTTGTGGTGACTTGGTAATTCAATAGTTGCTTATGATGTTTTTTTGCTGTGGTGGCGTATGTTGAGCCCTTGGTGCTTGAATACGTTTGTGGATTTGTCGTCTGTCTAGTTGTTGTGTACTGTCTCAAAACTAAACTCTATAATTTTGTTGCAACTTGAGCTTGGTATGTATTTTGTTGTTGTTGCATGTCTCTTATTGTGTCTTGTGCCATGGCCCATTTCTCTTTGGAGTAGATTTTCATAGCTAGGAGAATTTTTTTAAGCTTGCAAATACCAAATCTGCAACAATGCTATTTATGACCTCTCTGTAAATTAGTTCTTTGAACTAAATTGACTGGGCACTCAGCTAAAAACTAAGTGGTTTTCATATTTTAAAATTATCTATTTTCTGTTGATGATATTCTTGCATCACGAGGTGACAAGTTGTTCGTGGATGGGCCATGAGCTGATTAGGCTACAGAGAGAGCATGGCGGCTCGCCGATGATATGGACAGCGTGCGGGCGCTCACCAACCTGACGCCCGATCAACACAACACGCTATTGTGCAGTGCTCTTCGGATTTACTAGGTGCAGAGTGCAGAGGCAGTTAGAGATGACAATGGGGAATTCCCGTCGGGGATTGACCCCACCATCACCGTCCTTACGGGGATAAAATTTCCCCATCCCTGTCTGTGTGAAGGCCATTGGGAGACATTTCTTCTCCACCCCCGTTTCCCGTGGGGAATTAGTCCTTGTAGGGATCCCCATACCCGACATTCAACAAGATGCAATAGCACAATAAGCATCAAACAGTTCATACACACATAATAATAATCATAGCATGGAGCATCCAGCAACAACAAGCAAGGTTTACAAGCACATGGCGAATCCATGGGAGAGGAAGAGGAAGTATTTGGTGAATGGTTGTGTGGCGCAGCCGCAGAGGCAGTGGACAGGGGCATTGGAGCTTGAGCTCGATCTATGGAAATGCGCGACCTCAGCGGCAGCCGCTGGACAGCTGCGGCCCTGCATAGGTCGGAGACACGCCGCACGGCCCACGCTCCCACAGTAGACAAGGATAGTTGTGACTCTCACAATCTCGCGATCATGGGCTCATGATTGAGAGCCTGAGAGAGAGCGAGACAGGTAGACCGTGGTGGCTGGGTCTAGAGTGGAGGAGAAAATTAGGATTAGCTGTTAGCACTTGCAATATATACTTCTTGCTAGATGAGCTAGATATCGAACTTGGGCCTTCGAGGTTGAGTTGTGCGGGTACGCGGGTTTCAGGTACGAGGACAGGTGGAACATCCTCGAACCCGATGGACCCGATGGGGAGGGATTTTTCCTCATTAGTATCCCTATGGGGAGCAAGTTTGCCACATCCCTGATCCCCATTGGACAAATTCCCCGCAGGGAATCGGAGAACGGGTCCCATTGCCATCTCTAGAGGTAGTGGATGAGTGGAATTATGGATAAGGAGTGGCAGATGAGGCAAGGGGTCAAGCCAGAGTCCCACGCGTGAGCAACCTCCGGTATCCATGCACTGCAAATTTGTGAGTCGTTTTAGTTCCACTTCCAAATAGTTGGATGAATAGTGCCTTAGGGTTGTTTCTACTTGGCAGATCTAAGATTTAACAACTACATCAAATTTTTCATGTGCAATTCAATGAAGTTCATTTACTAATATAGTAAATAGTTATAAAATTACACACACACACATTTACTAATATAGTAATATAGTACTGTTCACCGAATCGGACCAGGTCACTTTCGAGGTACCGTAGCTCTGGTACTGTTCACCGAGTACTGTAGCATCGCGAAACACTATGCATCAAGAAGGTTAGTGTCATACCGTGAGTCGGAGGATCGTCCAACCAGCTTAAATACGAGGGCCAGGGACGCGTAGTAACTTTCGGTTAACCGTTTTGAGCGAAGCGAGGACGAAAGCTCAAGCGAGTTGCTACGCAGGTGGGATCACTCCTCGATAGAGTGGGCCTGGGCCGTGTATGCCGGGACTGGATGTTACACTCATACTTTCCAATCTACTATTTGTTCTCGTTCTTCGTTCTCGACGATGTTCATTGCTTCAACGATGGCGAAGCCCTAGAGCGGTCAGATCGGCTAGGGCAACTCATAGCCGCCGCACACCTTGACGGGTCCCTCCTGGGCGTGTAGGGTTTCGGGTCTCAAGAGACCTCGCCGGCGTATCTTGCGTATCGTGCTCCCGGTGAGGCTCCTCTGGCGACATGTCCTGCGTATCACGCTCACCACCGGCCATCAAAGAAAGTCACAAGACTCGATATTTAACCCACCAAGACACGTATAGTATGAAAAATAAAGTTACGATATATTTCTATGCCTTATTCCAATAGGAGAAAATATTATCAAGGTTTTGTTTTAATTTGATTATAGATTTAACAAGACATTGTTATATTACGACCAATATTATAGTTTCAAATTTTAATAGAAAGAATAAAACACTGATGTCTTCATTTTTCGTTAATGTAATTTTTTCTCCTGTTGCAACGCACGAGCACTTTTGCTAGTATATTATAAAATAAGTTACTCGTATGTTGTAGTTATAGATGGCCAAATGGGCTGCACGGCACTTGCATGGTTAGACACAACGGCTAGCCATTTTGTGTCCTGTCATATCGAGGCCTAGGCATGACATTATAGGCCATTGGCAGTCTTGTGCTGCTGGGCATCACAACTTGGTGTGCTCATGCCCCAAGTCCATACTGCGCCACCGCCGCAACCATGTCTCGCGGGAAAAAAAAAATTGGGTGCAAACCGTCTGCACCTAACATCCGTGCAAACCCACCTTGGATGGAAGCCACGTGTCCCAAAAAGCTCATCACATGGCCGGGAGTGGTTGGCTCAGACTTAAACTTTGGTGGGCCTTTTGCCAACCACCTCTGACCATATGATGGGCTTTTTAGGACACGTGGCTTCCATCCAACGTGGGTCTGCACGAAGGTTGGGTGTAGGGGGTTTGCACCCAATTTTTTTCGTCTTGCGTCGCCACTCCGAGCCCGTCTCACCGTCACAACTGGCAAGTGCAAGATATGGCACATTAATTTCACGCAAGATAGGTATGTATAGTTATATATATGTACTACAAGAAGAACACATGAAACTTGCATTGTCTGCACCGCAACAATTCTCTTACTTAAATTTGGCGGGTGGTATAATCTTAGTTCACGAACTTAATTTCTAAAATAGTTGGTTTCTGGTCTCACCTCATGCCAAATGGGCCTAACACACTTCATATATTGACGTAACATGTTGGCTGTCCATATTAACATGGACCTGTCATGTGGGGTCTATATGCCAGGTGAACACCCTTCTATCTATTCCTCATCTCTGATACGGGGGACATATCTGCCAGGTCAGCCCAAGCTGCGACGTGTTTCTGTTTAATTCTCTCTCATTCTCTATCTCCTCCCTAGTTCATCGGTACCAATGCAAGTGGGCTAGCCCATGAATCTGCATATAGGCTTGCTCGCTATCCATTAGTGGGTGGCTATGGCCATGCTCACCATCCTATCCCTATCGCCTCCTCCGGAGCTGGCTTGCACCCCTGCCCCTTCTATTCCCATGGTTAAGGCCCACCATTTTCGCCGCCATGCGGACCCCACATGTGGGGTCTTTGTCAAAGCACGATCAACGAGCCACATTAGCATACAGAGTGGGTTAGCTTCTGTTTAGATTCGGACCTGGCCCACAACCAAATTAAGAGACCAAAATTAACATTTGGAGAGAATGAACCACTTGCCAGATCAAGGATAAGTGGTGTATTTTACTTACATGAACACAACAAAAAATGACACAAACAAGCAAGATGAGGAGATTACCAACCACGGTGCAAAAGAGTCAATTAGTGCAACTATGACTATGAAAAGGCAGCATGCCATGCTACGACCGATTTCAGGAACTTAAAAAAATGACGTCGGGCCTTTTCCTTCCCCTTCCGGCCTTCCCCCTCCTTCCTCGCCTTGCCTTCGCCTAAGGCTGAGAATGGAAGCCCAACAGGTGGCAAGAAGGGTGACGAGTCACGGGCTCACAAGTCCTACAGGCATCATCACGGAAGCCAAAACCGGCCCTTGCGAATTCTACCTAGAGTATTTCATCTACTTGACGTATAATAATCTAAAAAAATCTACTTGACGTATAAGAAGCAATGTACAAACTCTAATAATACCTTGCTTCGTTACTGGTCAAGCCAAGCTAGGGACATCTTCAAGAATATATGAGGACCACTTTACAACATCTAGATATAGCTGTGATTTAAATTTGAAATTAGGAGCCATTTCACAAAACTATGAGATATTGAGATCCACATGAGCCTCACATGTGTCATTTGTTTTGTAAATAAGATCCAAAACAACTCTAATTCAGAACTAATAAACATATTATATTTTTACAAAAAATGGTACCTATTCCATATTTTTCTAATTTTAATAATAAAAGTCAAAGTTACAGATTTTTAGAAAATAAACCAGTTTTTATTATTTTTAATAAATAAAAACCATATTTGAAACTAATTAGATGGCCATATTTATTCTGTATTGACCTTTTGGTGGTTAAAAAATATACAAACTCGGTTGGATGACGGAAAAATAGACTCCTGATTTTGAAGGGCTTCGGAAATGAGTGTCAGTCTCTCTCTAAAATCTCTCCGTCACTGCACACGACTCCTACAGGTGGGTCCAACGCGTCAGAGGCTCATTCGGTGGAGAAAACGTAATCGAAGTCCCCCACCCTTCCGCCGCGTCGTCTCCTTCCTCCGCCCCGCTGCAATTGCAAAAACCCTAGCCGCAACTTCCTCCGCCTCCACGGTTCTCAGCCGCGACCCTCTCCTCTATCTCCAAGGCGAAGGCTAGGTGGTTTCGGTACCGGCCACGGGCTCGAAGGCGATGGCGGGCGGCGGCAAGAAGGAGAAGGGCGAGGGGCTCGGGCGCGCGCTAATCCGGCAGCGGAACAAGGCGGCGGCGGCCGCCAAGGAACGGGGCGAGGCGCTCGCCTTCGGCCGCCGCCGCGCGATGCCTCTCGAGTCCGTCATCGACGTCAGCGACATCGACGCCGTGCTCCAGCGGGCCGCGGAGGCCGACCAGCTCGCCGAGGCCGCCTCCGTCTCCTCCGACTCCGACCTCGTCATCGACCTGTGAGCCCTCGCCTCCTCCCCTTTCTTACTCCATGGGGATAATGAAACCACGCGTCTTGTTCTGCTGGTGCTGCGAAATCGGCGTGTTCTCTTGTTGTGGATTCTTACGGATTGGATTGGTTGGCGCCAGGGATGCGACCGGGGAGACGGAAGAGGAGAGGCGGCGGCTTCGCAAGGAGCAGGAGGCCCTGCACGCCAGCAGCCTCAGGGTCCCCAGGCGGTGAGCATTTCTGACCGTGGACGGTGTTACTGTTTGCTCTTGATTTTAGGATTGTTCCTTTCTCTGATTGTTATATGATCCTGTGTGTGTCATTGCAGACCGCCATGGCATAGTCAGATGACCGTGGAGGAGCTTGATGCGAATGAGCGGCGGGCCTTCCTGGTGTGGCGTAGGAATCTTGCAAGGTTGGCTCAGAAACATACACATACTCAAATGTTTAGTGGGAGGGGTATTTTTGTGTAGAAGTACATGTTTGGAGGCTAAGCTATAACTACTGGATTCTATATAATTGACAATCAATTAAGATAAGTGAGCTTATGAGCTTTATGATGCACCTTTACTTGATATTGTTGGTATGTTTGGGGGCTAAGCTATAACTACTGGATTCTCTATAATTGAATCAAATAAGATAAGTGAGCTTATGAGCTTTATGATGCACCTTTACTTGATATTGTTGGTACCGCGAATGTTAGTTACTTTTATAACATTCCTGTCACAAATTTACCTTCTGGATAATTTAAAGATGAGACTTGCATTCTTACACAGAACAGAATGTATTTGTTGTAAAATTTGACACAGAGTGCTTAATGCATTTTCTAGCATTATTTTTCCAAATTAATGCTTAGAGTATGCAAGACTGATGATCAATCTCCTATGCAGATTGGAAGAGAATGATAAGCTTGTCCTGACTCCCTTTGAGAAGAATATTGACATCTGGAGACAACTCTGGAGAGTGCTTGAACGCAGTGACTTGGTAAGTTACGCTCCACTGAATTGTCAGTGTCACTGTTGTGGCTTTGGTTGCTTTCCTCACATATCTTTCTCTCTGAGTGCGTGCTCTTACTGGACCATTTGATAAACTACTCTAAGAAAGTAACATACACAGATTTAAGGTCACTTGCATACTTTAGTGTAGCTGTTGGTGCTTAAATACCATTTTTCCTGGAAATATGCTACTCTGCTGTCATGCTGTGCTCAATCACGTTTGTGTAATTCTGATTGAAGAGTAACATCCTGTGATATTGTTTCTTATGCAAATTACTGACTGTTGTTTTATTTTCTTCTGTGAAGTTGGTTATGGTGGTTGATGCTCGGGATCCTTTATTCTACCGCTGCCCTGATCTTGAGGTACTGTTTTTCTTGATTTTGATATATATTGTTTAGCTTTCAAATGGTATATAACTCATAAACCAAACAAATGATGATGGCTTGTCAGACACTTCTTAAAACTCCCGTGATGTTGCAGAACTGTGCAGTATCAGTAAAATTGTTACATAAGCCTTATTCATGAGTTGTTCAGAGTTTTTGCTTTGCGCTTTCCTTATCCATTTTAACCAATTAATGTACAAATGGAAACTGTGTTTTTCCTGTATTTCTGGCAGAAGCAAGCCAGATTTGTTTTTGTATCACGAAAAAACAACTGGAACTGATATTTCCTGGATATCGTCACTTTGAAATATTATTTGCTGCCAGATTGCAATGAAAGCCATGTTCCCCAGAAATTATATTCCTTTCAAAGCAAGCATATATTGATCTCACTTTTCTTTGTTCCGCATTAGGATAAACTTGCTATGACTTTTATTTTCTAGAAGTGTAAATTTTGTTTTTCAGGAATCTTTGTTCTTTCCTGGGAGTTTGCTTTCACGACAATCTTTTTATGTTGCACTACGTGTATTTTTTTCTTGGTGAGCATCCTACCTTATTTTTGACTATAACTTGTGACATGGCTTTCTGTGTGTGTACTAGGCATATGCAAAGGAAATTGATGAGCACAAGAGAACAATGCTCCTTGTTAACAAGGCTGATCTGTTGCCGTTAAATATCAGGTCCACATGTTGTTCATAAGACTTGATTGTGTACTACCTTTATTGCCTTAGTAGTGACATCATTTTACATTTGTTTAATGCAGGAAGAGATGGGCTGATTATTTTAAGGCACATGATATTCTCTATGTGTTCTGGTCAGCTAAGGCTGCCACTGCCACATTAGAAGGCAAGAAGTTAAGTGGATACTCTGAAGAAGAATCTGCTTCACTTGATTTGGATACCAAGATATATGGCAGAGATGAACTGTTGATGAAGCTGCAAGCTGAGGCTGAATCTATTGTAGCTCAGAGAAGGACCTCAACTTGTGTAGATGATCAGGAAGCCAGTTCTTCAGATTCTGTTTCTTCAGTGGCTAAGCATGTAGTTGTTGGATTTGT
Organism: Saccharum hybrid cultivar R570; assembly: GCA_038087645.1. Classification (NCBI taxonomy): domain Eukaryota; kingdom Viridiplantae; phylum Streptophyta; class Magnoliopsida; order Poales; family Poaceae; genus Saccharum; species Saccharum hybrid cultivar. Next base: position 3,887,398 of record JAQSUU010000671.1, on the reverse strand, counting down.
TGGCTATCCAAATGTTGGAAAGAGTTCAACAATAAATGCTTTGGTTGGGGAGAAGAGGACTGGTGTTACTCACACACCTGGCAAGACAAAACATTTCCAGACACTGATAATCTCCGAAGAGCTCACTCTGTGTGATTGCCCCGGTCTGGTCTTCCCATCCTTTTCAAGCTCAAGGCATGAGATGGTGGCATGTGGTGTGTTGCCGATTGATAGAATGACAAAGCACCGGGAAGCTATTCAAGTGGTCGCAGATCGTGTCCCAAGGGATATCCTTGAGCAGATTTACAAAATCACTTTGCCGAAGCCAAAGCCATATGAACCTCAGTCTCGGCCGCCAACTGCTGCTGAGCTGTTGCGGGCCTACTGTGCATCTTGTGGGCATGTCAGCCATGCCGGTCTGCCGGATGAGACCAGGGCTGCTCGACAGATACTGAAGGATTACATTGATGGTAAAATCCCACACTTTGAACTCCTTCCTGGCGTAACTGACTCTGAGGTGGATCTTGAACAAATCATCGGATCAGAAGGTCCAACTACTTCAGCAGCGAATGAATCAGATGCTGATGATCTCGATGAAGAGGATGAGGATGCAGTGGATCCTGCTGAACCAGACATGAGAGATGTCCTGGACGACCTTGAATCTTTTGACTTGGCCAATGGAGGGTCCAAAACTACTGCAAAGAAGAAGAAAGAGGCGTCCTACAAGCTCCACAAGAAGCCCCAGCGGAAGAAGGATCGGTCCTGGAGGGTCGGTAATGATGGTGGAGATGGAACAGCAGTTGTGAGGGTGTACCAGAAACCTGCTGTTAATTTGTCTGCGGTCAGTGCAAGTGGCAGGGTCTGATGCCTCAACTTAATGCTTGCACAACCACGGCACACGTGGGCAAGGGCATGGGATCTCTTACTTTAACAATGGCTGAAGCTACTTCGATGGAAGGGAGAAAGGAACACTAAGCATGAGAGTTTGCAAAACCTTAGAAACAGCACTGGGAGTCGTTGCCAGAACTTGTGTTGCCCTTGCGGCCTTCCCATATCTATATGCTGTGAGTTGTAGCTTGGTAGATACATATACTACATGCAGTGGCATGTGTTGTTTTATTTTTCCATGTCTCACATAGCGCGACTAGGCACGAGGAGGGAGACGTTAGCCTCGATGGGCAAGTGGTGGCCAAGAAGGATACTTTTCGGTATTTAGGGTCGATGCTACAAAAGGATGGAGACATTGATGAAGATGTTAGGCATAGAATTTCAGCCGGCTGGTTGAAATGGCGTCAAGCTTCTGGCGTTCTCTGTGACAAAAGGATGCCTCAAAAGCTGAAAAGTAAGTTCTATAGGACGGCGATTCGTCCGGCGATGTTATACGGTGCTGAGTGTTGGCCTACAAAAAGGCGACATGTCCAACAATTGAGTGTAGCGGAGATGTGTATGTTGCGTTGGTGTTGTGGGCACACAAGGAGGGATAGAGTACGGAACGACGATATTCGGGATAGGGTTGGGGTGGCACCAATTGAGGAGAAATTGATTCAACATCGGTTGAGATGGTTTGGACATGTCCAACGGAGGCCTCCTGAGGCGCCGGTGCGTAGTGGAGTTCTAAAGCGGGCCGATAATGTAAAGAGCGGTAGAGGTCGACCTAAACTAACTTGGGACGAGTCCGTTAAGAGAGATCTTAAGGAGTGGAATATCCCCAAAGATTTAGCTATGGACAGGAGCGCTTGGAGATTAGCAATCAACGTGCCTGAATCGTGACCTCTTTTGTCTTGTGCCCTTTATGTCCTTTTATGTGTCTCCCTGTTTCTCGTCTCTTTTGGGTTTCATCTCTAGCCTACCCAACTTGCTTGGGACAAAAGGCTATGTTGTTGTTGTTGTCACATAGCTGCAGATATAACTTTGATGTGAAAAAATATTCAGACGATTTATACTTGCTAAGATGCTGTTTGGTACTTTGGTTCACTCATTCGTACCGTCATTCAATTATGCCGGTAGTAGGTGCTGTTTGATTGTGTTTGTTTCAGTTCGAATGTAATCCAAATGCGCCGCAATCTGATACCGGCCTGTAGAAACCTGTCACTGCTGCCATAAGAGCATGAATCCTTACTGGACGGTCGTCTTCTCCGCTCCGCCCATGTCGCTCCACAGGAGGCTTGGGCGCCTCAGCCACAGCGTTGTAGCCACCCCGACGACGACCCTGCCGCTGCCCAAGCACGCCAAGGAAGCCAGGATGGTGTGGCGAGGCTCTCCTCCAATTCGCCACCATCGCTGGATCTGCAAGATGGTTTCGGCTCTACGGTGGGCAGCTGGGTGGCGTTTGAATGTGCAGTAGGGCATGAGGCTCACGACAGGAGCGCCGCTTGTAGAGAGGATAGATCTGCGCAACTGCAGTCCACAGGCGAGGCTCCTCTCAAGATGGCAGGCAGGGCCTTGCTGTCAGTCCCTTTCCATCTCCATTACTTGCCAAAACAAACAAAACGAGGGTTTTCTTATTTTATTTACATTACCTTGACGTTTGCGTTAGAGTTTGTGAACCAAATGCCTCCTAAGTTGCTATGTTTGGGTTTTTTTTACCGCCTTTTCTTTTTGTATGGATCACACTCTCATTATGCTGGATTTTGTCATTGTTCACGAGCGCTATGCAAAAAAGGCTGGAAATGCCCACGAAAACAAATAGCATATAGATGCAGGACCTGTGAAATGGCACAATCACTAATTAGCACGTGTGCCTTGGCAAAGCATGGCTCCGAACCAGTGGCGCGGGTGGGCTTTCATGGCCGGGGGGGGGGGGGGCGCTCTGGTTCGTGGCCACGGAGGCTTCAGGGGCAATGGGAGCGTCACGGAGCGAGCCACGGAGAATAGTCGGAAGGGAGGAGCCAAGGGATGTCATTGATTCCTCTAAGATTGATTAGGGTGGGCAGGCTAGAGGGAATGGCGGTTGCCGGTGAGGTCGTCAACGGTTGAGGCAGCGGCGATGCTAGTGCTGGGGAGGGGGGAGACAACATGGTGAGAGAAGGAAAGAGAAGAAAGAATAGAATGGAGGTTAGGTAAGGGCGGGGCTATGACAGTGGCGGGAGGAGGGTGGTTAGGACGACGGTGGCCTGGCAGACGATGGAGGCTGGTGTGAGCAGGGTAGGAGGAAGACAAAGGGTGTTGAGGCAGGAGAAAGAAGAAGAACGTGGAGAGGAAATGAAAATGAAAGCACACATTGCTATTGTTACTAATGCTTGGACACCCAACCCATCGATAAAGGATGTAAAATGCATGTGTACTTTACAAGACGCCCCTAACGATGATAGGACACCCGAGTATGGGCATCCAACTCGTCACATACAAGCCGAGGAGAGGAGGAGGACCACCATGGGCGTCCAACTCGTCTTCATCACGGTGGAGGCCTAGTCCAACTGAGGTTGGAGTCCATCTCGGATTTCAGGAGCAGTCCCGGATAAAATCAACGTCCAGGTCGTATACTGACTCCGTTTTCAACGATCCAGATATCCATGGAAAGATAATTTGATATAAGCTAACCAATGGCTTTGGTTTAATGTCAAAATTCGTCCTGAGTCAATGGAAATCGTCGAAACAATTCAGCATCTAGAATCTGCGAGGGTGCTGCGACACCGTCTTATGGTCCATTGGACCGTGTATCGTCTTAGAGCCCATTAGGGGGCGCGTCCAGGGGGTGACGACCAAGACTCTATATTTTACCGTTGTTGCTCTCGTTAGGGTTCAGGTTTTGTTGCGTTCTTGTTTTCCTTGTGAAACAGACATCCTTTGCTGCAACTGTATCGCCAAGGTCGCTTGTTGTGAACCAGGGCCCCTGTTCTTAATCTTGTTCGCCTGCAGCGTTAAGTCCCTTCGAATAAAGACTTGAACTCCTCTTCAGATTCATAAGCTTCATATTTATTTGCAATTTCAGATTGCATTTTTACGTTCTTGCTTGTATTCTCGATTCGCTTGCAGGAAAGCCTCCTCGGTCAATCGCGTTGTGCGTGGTTGATAACCAACGGAGCAGCAGTGTAACGTTTGTGGGGGACCAAATTAGCCTTGGTTCGAATCCTAGATCGTGAACGTCGAGTCTCCACCAATCGACACTATCTTATCTATCGGAAGATCGGGCCTCATCTACATCAGTGGTGCTTTGCTTGTGTGCAGATATATACTTTGTAGCATAACTTCGACCCCTGCAGCTGTGGATTGAATTTGGAGTAGAGAAGGAGCAACATTGGACTTTGTTGTGCACAGCCTGTGCATATTGGACAAGTCCGGTAGATCTACCAGACAAGTCCGGTATTAGCACCCTGTGTTGTTTTTGTTAACATATCGCTGCTCTAATCAATTGTGTTGCAGGTGTTTGGCTCCTAGGATTGTTTAGTCTCCTTTATATACATAGTGCTTCACCTTAAGGGGTTGTTTTACTTTGATTTCAGATTTCCAAGCAATTGGAAATCCCCTTCTAATGGCTTCTGCATTTTAGGTTATTGAAAGAGTGGAATATAGGAATACATTATCCTTCTTCGATTGATCGGATACATATGTATACGACCTCGCACACATGCAGCCATACACGCAACACACACATGCAACCGCACAGTGCCTAGTCTAACACATGTAACCACACAGTGCTCAGTCTAACACTCCCCCACAGTCTTAACTGGGAGCACCGCAAACATTAAGACTGGACCTAAACTCCGTGAACACGGACGTCGACAAACCTTTGGTGAAGATATCGGCGTACTGGGACGTAGTGGGAACATGCAGGACGCGGACCTCACCAAGGGCGACTCGCTCTCTGACGAAGTGTAGATCAATCTCGACATGCTTTGTTCGCTGATGCTAAACTGGGTTACTGGAGAGGTAGACTGCACTGACATTATCACAATAGACCACGGTGGCGTGGCGAAGAGGATGGAGGAGCTCCTGCAGAAGTTGGCGCAACCAGCAGGCTTCGGCAACACCATTCGCCACTGCCCTATACTCCGCCTCTGCACTGGACCTAGACACAGTGGGCTGACGCTTGGATGACTAGGAGATGAGATTGTCCCCGAGGAACACAGCATAGCCAGAGGTGGACTTGCGCATGTCAGGACATCCCGCCCAATCAGCATCCGTGTAGACAATAAGATCAGCCGGTGTGGTCCAGTGAAGGTGGAGACCGAGGTCCAAAGTACCCTGAAGATAGCAAAGAATCCGCTTCATAGCACCAAGATGAGGTTCCCGAGGATCATGCATATATAAGCAGACCTGCTGAACAGCGTATGCGATGTCCGGACGGGTGAAGGTGAGGTACTGTAAGGCACTAGCGATGCTGCGGTAGGAAGTGGGGTCGGCCACGGCGACACCATCGGCAAACAGCTTGGCGTGAGTATCCACAGGGGTACTGCAAGGCTTACAGTTGAGCATACCAGCACGGTCCAGAATATCCAGCATATACTGACGCTGTGAGAGGAACAAACTGTCATGTTGGCGCTGAACGCTGACTCCAAGAAAATGATGAATGGGTCCCATATCCGTCATAGAGAATTCCCGGCGAAGAGCTGCAATAATCCGCTAAAGAAGACGCATAGAAGAGGCCATCAGAACGATGTCATCAACGTAGAGAAGCAGAATAGCCATATCGGTGCCATGACGATAGATGAAAACTGATGTATCAGACTTCGCCAAAGCAAAACCAATGGAGGTAAGGTGAGAGACAAACCGATGATGCCAGGCGTGGGTGTAAGGTCCAAATAGGCTAGAGGGGGGGTGAATAGCCTATTTAAAACTTCTACTAGAATAACTTAACCACAAGTTAGTACGAAAGGTGGCGACGCAAATGCACTAGCTCTAACTAATTAAGCAAGCCACCTACACAAGTCTAGTACAAGGCTATTCACTAAACACAACAACAACTACAAGCTATATAGAAGAAGTAATACAAGAGGAGAGCTTTGAGTGATTATACCGCCGTGTAGAGAAGAGAAGTACCAATCAATCAATCACACAAGAGAAATCCTCGGGAAGAGAATGACACAAGAATTTATCCCGAGGTTCACTTGCTTCCCGGCAAGCTACTCCCCGTTGTGGCGATACACCCACTTGTCGGTTCGCGAGCTAATCAACTATCAAGAGTCGAGCCCTCGGCGGGCGCCGCACAACCGCACACAAGATGGGGATCCTCCAAGCCACGAGCTCCACTAGAGTATCCAATTTACGAACTCCCGCGGGGAAGGATCAAGAACCCCTTACAACACTTGGTGAAGGCTCCAACAATCTCCAATTGTGAGCTCAATCACCTCCGCTGCTCCAAGCCGTCTACCGTGTCGGGAAACACGGAAGAGTAACAAGAAATCCGCAGCTACTCGAAGATCAAGTGCCTCTAGAATGCAACTCTCAAGCAATGCACTTGAATCTCACTCAATCTCACTCAAGATATGCAACTATGCAAAGAGATGAGTGGAGGGGTTGTTCTCTAGCTCAAAGTATGTCTCTATATCTCAAAATGTGCAAGAGTTGCCCTCAAACCCCGGCCAACGTCTATTTATAACGAAGGGGTACGCAGCTAGCCGTTACAGACGACGCAGCGAAAATCGTGCTGACCGGACGCTCCGGTCAGGGTGACCGGACGCGTCCGGTCACTACACGACAGCAAGAAATAGTGCGTGTCAGAACTAGCCGTTGCCGTGACCGGACGCGCTGAACCGATTGACCGGACGTGACAGTGCCCGCGTCCGGTCGTGTTCCAGTATGCTCTCGTTGAGACCGGACGCGTCCGATCGCACGTGACCGGACGCGCCGCGCGTCCGATCGTCACTCCGCTTCGCTCTGCCCCTCTGGACGCCTGACCGGACGCTCCGGCTACGTGAGGGACCGGACGCGCCGGTCGCGCGCTCTGATTTGCTCAGGAGAACTGACCGGACGCGCTGTTGAACTGACCGGACGCCACAGTGCCAGCGTCCGATTAGAGTCCAGTAAGCTCCTTGGATGACCGGACGCATCCGGTCATCAGTGACCGGACGCGCTGCGCGTCCGATCATCAAACTGAAAACCGCACAGACGCTGAACACTGACCGGACGTGTCCGGTCATACAGAGACCGCGTCCGGTCCAGCGTCCGGTCATCTCTGTGACCTCCGTTCGCCTCCGTTTCTTTTCCGACTTCCGGCGCAATAGAAAATAGGCGTTTCACTTCTCCTAAAAGCGCCGAATCCCGCCTCGCAAGCTCGACGGGAGGGAGAGAAGAACCCAAACCCTTCTCTACCGCTCAAACTCCACCGCCTTCACAAACGTGCTAACACCACCATATGTAAATCACCATGTGCATGTGTGTTAGCATTTCATAATCATTTTCCAAGGCGTTATGTTAGCTCTTTACTAGATCCTAATGCATATGCTCAAGACAATGATCTAGTGGCACTTGATTCCCGAGCTAACTGTGATTGCCCCTCTTGATAGTCGGCTATGTATCCTAAACCCGGTCAATCACTTCTCTACTCATCTTAGACCGGCAAAAGGAAAACCCTATGGTTATACCTTTGCCTTGCACTCTTAGATCCTTCTCTTTCACTTGATCATCATATCCATCATTATTATGTGCATCTCCACCATGATCATCATTTCATGTTCATGCACTATCTCTTTGTGATCTTGTGGCCACCACTCCTTGCCACATACACCTTCATCACATGTGTTGCTTATGCCTAACTCAGAACACTTAACACATGGCATTAGCAACGTGGTGTCATTAATTACCAAAACCAAACTTGGGCTTTCAATCTCCCCCTTTTTGGTAATTGATGACAACCATCACAAAGATATGAAATGAAATCAATTTTTAATTTCGATAGTGTTAGCTCCCCCTACATATGTGCTTCTATGAGTTTGGTTCAATTATGCACATATGTATGGATTTGAAATTTGAGAGAGTTACTACTATCAAATTGATGCTAAGGTATATGGAATGGACCTTTGAAGTGTGATACCAATCGGAGTTGCCTTTATATACCATCCTTAGCATCGATGTAGCTAGACACCACTTGTAATACATCACTTGCAAAGATCACAAATACTAAAGTACCTCGTGAGATCAACATTATAAGCAAAGGTGTCTAGATACCGCTTGTAAAGCTACTCTTAACAAATCATCATTTAAGTTCTATTTCTAGCAAACGTCATTCAAACATGAATATTGAAATTAAATTTGCAATGCAACACATCATCATGTTAGTGCACATACAAATGCAACAAATAATTCATGAGCTTGCTCCCCCTACTTGTGTGCTCAATTTTAATTGATTTCTCCCCCTTTGTAACTTTTCTATCTTTGTGACTTTTCTCTCCCCCTTTGTCAACAATCACCAAAAAGGTGCCAATTTTAGTGAGAAAGAAGTCAATTAATATGAGGGATGGTTCAACCTAGATCACTTGCCTAGAATATGTAATTCGGTTTGATCCAAGGACAAGCTTTTTCACACCTCATAAAGTATAAGGGTTATCTTGACCATGTTGAATTACACATCATGAGCTCGTTTACTAGATTTAACACTAGGTTTGCAAGCCCACAAATATGTCATATGCTACCACTAGATCAATCAAACATAGAAGCAATAGTGGTACCATATATACATCAAAATCATTTGATTTTCATGAATGAGCCTAATTATCATGCAAATATGTTTATATGTTCTAATCATGTCCTTAGCAAAGTATGAATGATATGCCAAACAACTTTACCTTGCTATGTTGGAGGAGAGGCATGTCATATAAGTATGTGGGGGTGCACTCATTTCAAGTTGGAGAAGTCAAGTATGTTCAATTCATTCTTCAACTTGTAAAATCTCTTTTCATCAAGTGGCTTTGTAAAGATGTCGGCTAGTTGATCTTCGGTGCCAATGCTCTCAATGCTAATATCACCCTTTTGTTGATGGTTTCTTATGAAGTGATGCTTTATGTCAATGTGCTTGGTTCTTGAATGTTGAACCGGATTTTGTGTCATCTTGATAGCACTCTCATTATCACAAAACAAAGGCACATTCTTGAATTTGATTCCAAAGTCATTCAATGTGGCTTTCATCCAAAGCAATTATGCACAACAACTACTGGCACTAATGTATTCGGCCTCGGCGGTAGATAGTGCAACACTATTTTGTTTCTTTGATGACCATGAAACAAGAGACCTTCCAAGCAATTGACAAGTGCCACTTGTGCTCATTCTATCAATCTTGCATCCACCATAGTCGGAGTCCGAATATCCAATCAACTCAAAATTAGACCCCTTGGGATACCATAATCCAACATCATAAGTGCCCTTGAGATATCTCAATATCCTCTTAGTTGCTTTCAAGTGACTTTCTCTAGGTGAAGCTTGATATCTTGCACACTTGCACACACTAAACATCACATCCGGCCTAGAAGCGGTGACATATAGCAAACTTCCAATCATAGACCGGTATAGCTTTTGATCTACCATATTTCCACTATCATCAATGCCCAATTGATCATTAGTGCCCATTGGTGTGCTCATTGGCTTAGCATCTTGCAATCCAAACTTCTTGATCATGTCCTTGATGTACTTGCCTTGACTTACAAAAGTGTCATTCTTCATTTGCTTGATTTGAAGTCCAAGGAAGTAACTAAGCTCTCCAATCATAGACATCTCAAACTCATTAGCCATCATATTTCCAAACTCTTCACAAAAGTCTTGGTTAGTTGATCCAAAGATAATGTCATCCACATAGATTTGCAACACAAACAAGTCATTTCCAAGCTTCTTGGTGAAGAGAGTGGTGTCAACCTTTCCCATCTTGAACCCTTTAGAGAGAAGAAAGTCTCTCAATCTCTCATACCATGCTCTAGGTGCTTGCTTCAAACCATACAATGCCTTCTTTAGCTTGTAAACATGGTCGGGCTTCTTGTCATCTTCAAAACCGGGAGGTTGCTCAACATAGACTTCTTCATTGATGTAGCCATTGAGAAATACACTCTTGACATCCATTTGATAGAGCTTGATGTTGTGTGCACAAGCATATGCTAATAAGATTCTAATTGCTTCCAATCTTGCAACCGGTGCATATGTTTCTCCAAAGTCAAGACCATCAACTTGAGTGTATCCTTGTGCTACTAATCTTGCTTTGTTCCTCACAACCATGCCATCTTGATCTTGCTTGTTTCTAAAGACCCACTTAGTACCAATCACATTGTAATTCTTTGGCCTCTCAACAAGTTTCCAAACTTGATTTCTAGCAAAGTTGTTTAGTTCTTCATGCATGGCATTTACCCAATCGGAATCCTTCAAAGCATCTTCTAATTTCTTAGGTTCTTCAAGTGACACAAATGAGTAATGTTCACAAAAGGATGCTAGCCTTGATCTAGTTTGAACACCACTTTGAATTCCACCAATGATTTGGTCCAATGGATGATCTCTTGCAATGCTAGTAGGTTGGAGTATTGGGAGTTGATTGCTTCCACTTGTTTGACCTTGAACTTGAGCTTCATCATGAGAACCACTAGAGCTTGCTTGATTTGTATCAATTTGCATACTTTGGTTGATCACATGAATATCATCATCATCAACTTGCATCGGCCTTATATCACCAATGTCCATGTTCTTCATTGCATTTGACAATTGATCTCCTCTCACGTCATCAAGGTTTTGAGCTTCATTTTGAGACCCTTGGGTTTCATCAAACTCAACATCATGAACTTCTTCCAAGGTGCCATTTGTGAGATTCCAAACTCTATATGCTTTGCTTGTGGTAGAATAACCAAGTAAGAACCCTTCATCACATTTCTTTTCAAACTTGCTCAATCTAGTGCCTTTCTTGAGAATGTAGCATTTGCAACCAAACACTCTAAAATATGCAATGTTGGGCTTTCTTCCATTCAATAGCTCATATGGTGTCTTCCCAAGCTTTCCATGGCAATAGAGACGGTTGCTACAATAGCAAGCCGTGTTGATAGCTTCACTCCAAAATGAATGACTCATATTGTATTCACTAAGCATTGATCTAGCCATGTCAATCAAAGTTCTATTCTTTCTTTCAACTACACCATTGGATTGAGGAGTGTATGTTGGTGAGAATTGATGTCCAATACCAAGATCATCACACAAATATTCAATTCTTGTGTTCTTGAACTCACTACCATTGTCACTTCTAATCTTCTTGATGATAGTTTCAAACTCATTTTGCACCCTCTTGACAAAAGACTTGAATAGATCATAGACATCACTCTTGTCATAGAGAAAGAACACCCAAGTGTATCTAGTGTAGTCATCAACAATCACAAAACCATACTTGTTGCCACCAATGCTAGTGTATGTTGTTGGCCCAAACAAGTCCATGTGTAATAGCTCAAATGCCTTTGAAGTGCTCATTTCACTCTTGCTAGGATGTGTATTTCCAACTTGTTTGCCGGCTTGACAAGCACTACATGGTTTATCCTTTTCAAAGGTGACATCCTTCAAGCCTCTAACTAAGTCATACTTCAAAAGTTTGTTCAATTGTTTCATTCCAACATGACCAAGCCTTCTATGCCACAACCAACCCATACTAGATTTACTAAGCAAGCATGATGTCAATTGTGTCTCACTATCATTGAAGTCAACCAAGTATAAGCTACCATGTCTAAATCCTTTGAATATCAAATTTGATCCATCAACACTTATGACTTCAACATTATCACTACCAAATATGCACTTGAAGCCAAGATCACAAAGTTATGCCACCGATAAAAGATTGAAATCCAAGCTCTCAACTAGCAACACATTAGATATGCTCATGTCATTTGAGATAGCAATTTTACCAAGCCCCTTGACCTTGCCTTTCTTGTTGTTGCCAAAAGTGATAGCATCAAAACCACTATTTTGACTTGTATCAATTGAATTGAACATACAAGAGTCTCCGGTCATATGTTGAGTGCACCCACTATCAAGCACCCAATGCCTTCCTCCGGCTTTGTAATTGACCTATAAGACAAGATCAATTCTTTTTAGGTACCCAAACTTGTTTGGGTCCTCCAAGGTTAGTGACCAAGCTCTTTGGTACCCAAATGACTTTCTTCTTTGAGCCCATCCATGGTGCACCAATGAACTTAGCATGAACACCATTTGTACCCTTGGTAAGCATATAGAAAGAATCAAACTTAATTAAGGATACATTAGCATTTGATTTCTTGTTCATGCATTGTTGCTCTATATGACCAACTTGCTTGCAAATTTTGCAATAACTACCATTGTTCTTCACAAAACGAGTCTTGTGAGGAGCAAAAGCAGTCTTGCCTTTCTTGGGGTTATAGCCCAATCCCTCTTTGTAGAGAGAAGCTCTTTGGCTACCCAAGCACATAAGCAAGCGGTCCTCACCACCATAAGCCTTAGCTAAGGTGTGATTGAGCTCTTTTACCTCCTTCTTGAGATTTTCATTCTCAACTATAAGTGTGGAGTCACAAGTGAAACCATCACTACTAGATGAGGATGATGTAGATGAGCTACATGAAGGGTTAGTGGGAGTAACAACACTAGGCTTAAGAAAAGTTTTATCAATTATATCACATGATATGCCTATGTTGCAAGTTTTAGCTTTCTCAACATTAGTTGGCATGTTTTCACATTTTTCAACTAGAGAGGAATGAGCTTCTTCAAGCTTAGTGTGAGACTTTTGAAGCTTCTTATGGTCTACCTTTAGACTCTCATAAGATGCTCTAAGCTCATCAAGTTCTTGCATAAGGTTTTTCTTTTCCTTAAGCAAGCTCTTGCACTCCTTCCTAGATTCTTTATAATGTTGAGTGCAATCTTCTAGCATAGTGATTAGTTCATCTTTAGTGAATTCTTCTTCATCACTATCACTATCACTAGCATTACTATGATCACTCTCATCATCGGATGATACCTTAGCGGCCTTAGCCATGAAGCACGATGGAGTGTCGAAGAGAGAGACCTTCTCTTGGATGACAATGCTAGCATGTCCCTTCTTCTTGCTCTTGTTGTCATCCTCATCATCACTTAAGGAGTCATCACTATCCCATGTAGCAACATGAGAATCATTCTTCTTCTTATAAGAGCTCTCTTTCTTTTCTTGCTTCTTCTTTTGCTTCTTCCTTTCCTTCTTGATAGCATCTTCATCATCACTATCATAAGGACACTTTGCAATGAGATGGTCCTTGCTATGGCATCTAAAACATCTCATGGTATGCTCATTCTTCTTGTAAGAGTTCTTCCTCCTTCTTGCACCAAAGCCCTTCTTCTTCATGAATTTGCCAAATTGTTTGACAAAGAGAGCCATCTTCTCATCAATGTCATCACTATCACAAGAGATTGAGTCTTCATCACTTGATGATTCAATCTTGGATTTGCCCTTGGACGTGGTGGCTTTGAATGCCACACTCTTCTTCTTTTCATCATCTTTCTTCTCATTTTCCTTCTTCTTCTTCTTGACCAACTCATCCTTCTCATCATCTTCTCTATATGAATCATCGGTCATCACTTCTTGGAATATTTGTTGAGGAGTTGAATCCTTCAATGTAGTCCTCACTAGCACGGTGATCAATGTATCAAATCTCTTGGGTAGACTTCTCAAGAACTTCATAGAGAATTGATTGTCCTTGACCTCCTCACCAAGTGCCTTGAGCTCATTGACAATGACTTGCAACCTATGAAACATCTCCGGTACACTCTCATAATCTTGCATCTTGAAGCTTGAAAATTTTTCTTGCAAGATATATGCTTTAGCGGTCTTTGTACCTTCGGTGCCCTCAAATGTTTCTTCTAGCTTGGCCCAAGCATCATGAGCAATCTCAATGTTCTTCACTTGCTCAAAGGTCTTGTCATCTAGTGCCTCATGAAGAGCACTAATGGCAATGTCATTGCATTGGAGCTTCTTCTCTTCCACCGGTGTAGGTGCTTCCGAATTAGCAACCTCAAATTTTGTTTCGGTGACCTTCCACACTTCTCTATTGATTGATTTTAGGTGTGCGGTCATCTTAACCTTCCAATATGCATAGTTTGTGCCATCAAAGTGAGGTGCCTTCTTGGTGTTGTTGATGTGCAAGCTTAATTGAGCCATTTCTTTTTCACCATAGGTTGTTAAGCCTCAAATAAACGGTGCCTCGGCTCTGATACCACTTGTAAGGTCCAAATAGGCTAGAGGGGGGGTGAATAGCCTATTTAAAACTTCTACTAGAATAACTTAACCACAAGTTAGTATGAAAGGTGGCGACGCAAATGCACTAGCTCTAACTAATTAAGCAAGCCACCTACACAAGTCTAGTACAAGGCTATTCACTAAACACAACAACAACTACAAGCTATATAGAAGAAGTAATACAAGAGGAGAGCTTTGAGTGATTATACCGCCGTGTAGAGAAGAGAAGTACCAATCAATCAATCACACAAGAGAAATCCTCGGGAAGAGAATGACACAAGAATTTATCCCGAGGTTCACTTGCTTCCCGGCAAGCTACTCCCCGTTGTGGCGATACACCCACTTGTCGGTTCGCGAGCTAATCGACTATCAAGAGTCGAGCCCTCGGCGGGCGCCGCACAACCGCACACAAGATGGGGATCCTCCAAGCCACGAGCTCCACTAGAGTATCCAATTTACGAACTCCCGCGGGGAAGGATCAAGAACCCCTTACAACACTTGGTGAAGGCTCCAACAATCTCCAATTGTGAGCTCAATCACCTCCGCTGCTCCAAGCCATCTACCGTGTCGGGAAACACGGAAGAGTAACAAGAAATCCACAGCTACTCGAAGATCAAGTGCCTCTAGAATGCAACTCTCAAGCAATGCACTTGAATCTCACTCAATCTCACTCAAGATATGCAACTATGCAAAGAGATGAGTGGAGGGGTTGTTCTCTAGCTCAAAGTATGTCTCTATATCTCAAAATGTGCAAGAGTTGCCCTCAAACCCCGGCCAACGTCTATTTATAACGAAGGGGTACGCAGCTAGCCGTTACAGACGACGCAGCAAAAATCGCGCTGACCGGACGCTCCGGTCAGGGTGACCGGACGCGTCCGGTCACTACACGATAGCAAGAAATAGTGCGTGTCAGAACTAGCCGTTGCCGTGACCGGACGCGCTGAACCGATTGACCGGACGCGACAGTGCCCGCGTCCGGTCGTGTTCCAGTATGCTCTCGTTGAGACCGGACGCGTCCGATCGCACGTGACCGGACGCGCCGCGCGTCCGATCGTCACTCCGCTTCGCTCTGCCCCTCTGGACGCCTGACCGGACGCTCCGGCTACGTGAGGGACCGGACGCGCCGGTCGCGCGCTCTGATTTGCTCAGGAGAACTGACCGGACACGCTGTTGAACTGACCGGACGCCACAGTGCCAGCGTCCGATTAGAGTCCAGTAAGCTCCTTGGATGACCGGACGCGTCCGGTCATCAGTGACCGGACGCGCTGCGCGTCCGATCATTAAACTGAAAACCGCACAGACGCTGAACACTGACCGGACGTGTCCGGTCATACAGAGACCGCGTCCGGTCCAGCGTCCGGTCATCTCTGTGACCTCCGTTCGCCTCCGTTTCTTTTCCGACTTCCGGCGCAATAGAAAATAGGCGTTTCACTTCTCCTAAAAGCGCCGAATCCCGCCTCGCAAGCTCGGCGGGAGGGAGAGAAGAACCCAAACCCTTCTCTACCGCTCAAACTCCACCGCCTTCACAAACGTGCTAACACCACCATGTGTAAATCACCATGTGCATGTGTGTTAGCATTTCATAATCATTTTCCAAGGCGTTATGTTAGCTCTTTACTAGATCCTAATGCATATGCTCAAGACAATGATCTAGTGGCACTTGATTCCCGAGCTAACTGTGATTGCCCCTCTTGATAGTCGGCTATGTATCCTAAACCCGGTCAATCACTTCTCTACTCATCTTAGACCGGCAAAAGGAAAACCCTATGGTTATACCTTTGCCTTGCACTCTTAGACCCTTCTCTTTCACTTGATCATCATATCCATCATTATTATGTGCATCTCTACCATGATCATCATTTCATGTTCATGCACTATCTCTTTGTGATCTTGTGGCCACCACTCCTTGCCACATACACCTTCATCACATGTGTTGCTTATGCCTAACTCAGAACACTTAACACATGGCATTAGCAACGTGGTGTCATTAATTACCAAAACCAAACTTGGGCTTTCAGTGGGGAGCTTGCTTCAATCCATATAGGGACTTGTTCAGGCGGCAGACAAAGTCAGGTCTGGAGGAGTCAGCAAAACCAGTCGGCTATGCACAGTAGACGATCTCATTCAAGGTGCCATGGAGGAACACATTCTTCACATCAAGCTGATGAATAGGCCATGAATGAGAGAGTGCCAGAGTAAGGACAGCCCGAACAGTTGCTGGCTTGACCACAGGACTGAAGGTTTCATCATAGTCGACGCCAGGACGTTGCGTGAAACCACGAAGGTCCCACCGAGCCTTATAGCGGTCAAGAGTGCCATCTGACTTGAGCTTGTGACAAAAGACCCACTTGCCTGTGACAAGGTTGACACCAGTAGGCTGAGGAACTAGGGACCAGGTGTCATTGGCTTGTAGGGCATCGAACTCCTCCTGCATAGCCTAGCGCCACACCGGATCCACCAACGCAGAGCGGACCAAAGTTGGCACTGGAGAGAGCGCGGCCGCCTAAAGATTCAGGCGGTCGATGGGGTGCCGCGTGTAACACCCCAGGTGTTTATCACCAATTAAGCAGTGGGTTTGAGCTCAAACATGATAGATTAGTGGAGATGACGATGCCAAAGTCAAACCTATGGAAATAAACCCTAATCTAAACTTGGATGCTGCACCCTTCTTTGCATATAGGCCATTTTTAAGATATATGCTTGGGTGTTGTTATCAAAGTATCTTCACATGTCTCACATCAGTAACTATCTATATGAAGCCCTGGAAAAGTTTCATGGAGTTTGGAATCAAAAAGTCACATGAAATGATAAGTTCCATTCCTATTGGAACTTGCATCATTAAGTGAATGGAATTGTAGATCATCAGCCAAACCTTGCAAACTTGTCCAAATGACTCTAGATGAACTCTACAAGACCTTAACTACACTTAGGACACTTAATGGAACAATGTTCATGTTGATTATTTTGCCTAAATATGCTTCTAATTGGTGGTTGACCATGTATGGACCCTGGAGCCCTTTTGGTTTGACCATTGCAAAAGTGTGACCTAGAAGCTTTGCATGACTGTGCACCCTTTGACAAAGTTGTAGAGAATTTTATAAGGAACAAACTTTGTTTAAGAGTCAAGTCATGAAAACGTGTGTAACATGCTCAAACAGGGCCCACAAGTCAGTTTTAGGGCTGATTTCAGCACTTAGCCATTTTAATCCCTGATTTCGGTGTCGTCAACGTTGGCATCGCGTGTTCTCCAAAAATTGCTAAGCAACTCAAGTTTGTCCAAGTACAAAAGTTGAAGCGTATATTGTGGAGAGGATAATGCCCGAAAATGGCACTTGTTCGACTACTTTTCGCCTAGCAAATTGGAGTTTTGTTAATCGCTTGGAATGCTTTGACAATGTCATTTTGGCACTTAGTTATCTCCTAATCCAGAGCACTAATGGTCATGAACCCTAAATAGATATTGTGGAGGGTTACGTGGGCAACAACTTTGGTTCTTGGCCCAAGGTCCAGTTCGACCAGTATCAAGCCCAAACACGGCCTCCAAGTCGGGCTGAGTCACGCGTACCACGTGTTCGGTGGAACGCCTGCATGACGGCCACGCACCCCTGCTCGCGGCGCCCTGTCGGCCATCGCCTGGCGTTGCCGCGCGCCCCGCGCCCTTGTGACCTCGATGTCATCCCCGAGCTCTCTACTAGTCTCCCCACTCCTCCACCTCGCTCGCCACGCCCTCTGCTGGCCTCCTCCTCGAGTCGCTCTGCGCCTGAGAGCGCGCTCCGCCATGGCCGGCAGGCCAACCTCGCTGCCACCGGCAAACTCGCTGTTCCACACCTCCACACCCTCCACGAGCCCGACATTAGCTTCGCCTCCATCTCTGGTGCACCGTGCTCATGCTCGCCGGAGCCCGAACCGCCGGGGCACGGCCAGCCGCAGTGGCGCTGCTGCTGACCGCCGACGCTCGTGGCCCCGCCTCCTCCGACCGTCTCCGACCAAGCCACGGCCTTCCACGGGAGCGTGCGGGTCCTGCAAAGCTGCAGCTCCTCTCCATTCGACGTTGCCGCTCTCCGTCGGAGTGGCCACCGGAGCCGCTTCTACTGCAGCGTCCGAGCTCGTGGCCAGGATGCCACGAACCACCTTCCGGTCGTCCTCGGAATCCCATAGGTGCGGGCGAGCACCTGGGTGCTCGCTCTGCCCTTCAATTCCGCCGCGGGGCTATCTCCGGCCGAATCCCAGCGTCACCGGTGATCCTCTGCCTTGCTCTGGTTCGATGTCCAGGGGAAGGAAGAGGAGGGTCCTCACGCCATGAATTGAGGAAACTGCAGGGGGTTTTCTGGGAAATCCTAGACTCAAATGAATAGTGCGGTTAGGATCTATTTGCTTGGTTTAAATAAAATTCTTGCAGGGACCTCACTGCGAAGTATGTGACTCATTTGAACAGTTCGAGCAGAGCTCGGGTTGGTTTAGCGAAAACCCAAGGGCCTCGAGGCAAAAGTGTTTTCCTTTTTCCTTTTTCCTTTTTCTTTTATGCAGATTTTTGGCTAAATCTTTGGAAATTAATATCTCATGCTAGGAAACTCCAAAAATAGCATATGAGGGCTTTTTGGAATCCTTGTAAAATTATCTGTGCAGTGGATCTATAATATGTAATGTTTTAATTTAAAGTTTTAGTTATAAAAATAAATCTTTGCATCTAGGTTTTCATTGCTAGTTGTATTTGTTATTTTCATAACTGCAAATTTAGAGCTCAAAATGAAGTGAAATTTTTGTATCATGCTAGTCATGTGATGTTTGATGTGTGGTAATAATTTCATGAATTTTGGGTGCTGTATGAGCGAGTTACTAGTGTATCTTGCTCTCACATGATTTATTGCAATAGCTATTTGTCTTTTTCATAGGGGTTGATATATATCTCCAAATGGTTTGAAATTTGGACAGTAGACTTTTGGTAGCATTTGCAGGCCATTGTAATTTTGGTAGAATTTATTGAGCACTTTTGATAAGTGTTCATAATTCCACCTAATTATCTAAATAAATTAAGAAAATGCATTAAAAGAATTTATTTAGGATTGGACACTATGTTTTATGGTGTTCATATGTTATGGGTGACATGTTGGTAAAGTTGGTTTTATCCAATTATATGTTTGCAACATAAGTTAATAATTATTTCTTGCAAATGAGGTTTCTGAACAGATTTGAGGATATTGTTAATTACCCTATGCAAATGATGTTTTCATGTCTTGTGTGCTATAACAAAGTTGTTGTGAATTTCATGATCTAGCTGCTGTTAAAATTTGGTGGCATTTGGCCATATGGTGTAGAAACTACAGCTGTTCTAATTTGGGTTCAGATTTATGTTGCTCTGTGTCCTTCCAGGACAGATTCTGTACCTTCTGTATTTCGACCTGGTAAATGTTAGAATCAGGTTTAGATGATTATAAGTGAAATTTAGATAATTTCACAATATTTTCATAATGTCTTCTTGAAAGTCATTTGGAGTTGTAGATCTCCAGTTATGATTAAATTACTCAGCTGTTGGTCTGATGTCCAGAAGGTAGCAACTTCTAGTTCTAATACTTGTTTAACTTTGTCATGCTTAGGTATTGAAATGTGACTCATATCTTTGATGATACTTGAGTGGTACCCTGTAATCTTGGGAGACTTGTTTCTTGAGTTATGTGCTTGCCCTCTTCTATGTTATGCCTTTGTGAGGATTAAGTTAATTAGCTCTAGGTGTTTATGAGAACTTTGGTATGCTTGTTTGATTACTCTGTTTATTGCACTTCTACGCATTCATACATATGCATTGTTGCACCTCATTTAGGTACGTTAGCTGAAGCACGTGAAGGACCTAAGGTGGAGCCAAACCCGAAGATGGAGTTGGTGGATCCATCCCGAAGATCGAAGGACCGGACAAGTGGTAGATTGGAAGATGCTCGCCAAGCGAACTCATCTGACATACTCTAACTTGAGTCGGATCCTAGGCAAGCCCCGGAGCATTATAAGCCTCCTATCTTTAAAGCAATTAATTCTATATATGCTATAAGTATTGTTGCATTAAGTGATAGGAGTTGGTTGGAAACCCTTGCTGCATTATATCATTCCTTGTCCAGATATATGAATCCTTGAATCCTACATAGACTAGGATCGAGTAGATGCTTAGCCCTGCTTTAAGCGGTAGAAGTCAGGTGATTTCCTGTCACCTGCGAGATATAGGGATATTCATATATGGCACGGTTGGCTATATTTGCTATCGTGGAATGGAACCATGTGTTAATAAAATGAAATGAGACCGGGCGGGATGACGATAGTGAAGCAACAAGGCATGGAGGTCTTGGGTGTGGATCTATCCCCGTCTGAGTCGTTTAAGGACCGATTCGCTGTACGTCCTTGAGTCATGTTGAACGCAGTCTAACACTTAGTTGGCCGGATAAGCCGTTCCGACCGCGAAGCCGAGTAATGTGATTCAGGCCGGGAATCGAATGGTAGGTTGCTTCTTGGAGGAGAGAAAGGATGTGCTTGGGGACATTGGCGTGAGACCAAGGGGGGGTTAGAGTCCCTATCACCTGGCAGAGTGTCGCCCTTGGGGTCGCGACATCATTCGGACCCACGATTCCTGAATCATATGAAAAGGTGGCTTGTGCGACCCTGGCAGGGGCCTGCGCGGTGAGTGTTAGAAATACCCCTCCAGCTGGATAGGAATTCGATTCGAATCGCCGTCGCTCCCGGTTAGTGAGCACTTGACTTGAGCAGCGGCAACGTAGATTTCATTAAATTGAACGGATGGTTAATTGGATCACGATGGAAAGGTTGCCTCAATTTATACCTGCTATGGTTAATATTGTTTGCTCCTAATAAAGTGAGTGCTCTAGTACAGGTTCTAATATAGATGATAGGTTAATGATAATTAACTTGATGCTTAAGCATTAATGATTGATCATCTATATTAAGCTTTTTATGCAAAATGTTGTCAAGCTAGCCCACTTTATATCAGCCTTGCATGATCCTTGGTGTCACCTTATTTCTGGTTTATGACGGGTAAGTCTAGCTGAGTACTTTGTCGTACTCAGGGTTTTATCCCCACTTGTTGCAGGTTATGATGTATCATGGCGACTGCAAGAGTTGGTTGGCTCCTGCCGTAGAGGCGGAGTGTGATCACGGGCATGATCCTTCTTATTTATCTTGTCTCTAATGCTTTTGTTGGAAGTCGACCTTGGTACTGGCATGTATTTGAAATAAGATTTATGTTAGTTGTAAATTACTTTGCTTCCGCTACTTTTGAACTTAAGTTGTAATAACTATGTTGAACTCCGATGTAAATTAAATTACTTGTGAAATGAATGTAACATGTGACTTGTTATGTTGAATCACTACGATCTTGGCTTGTATGTTGGTTGGTTTGAATTCCCTCGTGATTTCATTGGACTACCGGAGTTATATGGGCTCAAGTGCGAGAATTTGATCATTTCGGTGATTGTTTTTGTACTTGTGCTCTTATAATTTGGACGGTTCCGTTACACCGCGTGCCATCCTTGCCACATGTGCGCATGTCATGCACATTGGTGACAGGAGGGATCGCCTGAGGCACCGTGGTGGTGGTGCGGCCAGAGGGACGGCTGGCGCCGCTGGCAACAACCTGAGACGGGGCGTCCTCAGGGGCAGCAGAGCTGGCCGTCCCGGTGGGGGGCGCGCCATCGGGGGCAGCCATGGCTGGCGTGGGAGAGGGCGCTGCCGAGGCACCAGCCGATGGGGGGCTGGGTGCCGGCGCGCCACCGCTGCCGCTGGGGCCGCCAAGGGCGGCGTCCATGCCGCCGGGAAGTTGTGAACCTGCATACACAGCTCTTGACCCATAGGGCAAAGAGGAATCATCAGCGTTGTCCAAAAAATTGAGTGTGGTGGGATCCTGGGGCGAAGTGGACATATCGGCGAAAGGAAACACCGCCTCGTCGAAGACAACATGTCTGGAGACGATAATGCGGTTGGAATGAAGGTCAAGGCACCGATAGCCCTTATGATCGGATGAGTACCCTAGGAAGACACACAAGGAGGAGCGAGGTGATAGTTTATGTGGAGCTGTGGATGATAGGTTAGGATAGCAGGCGCAACTGAAAACACGAAGGTGGGCGTAGTCGGGCTGCACACCGTGTAGAACAAAGTGGGGGGTGCGGCCGTCTAAGGTTTTTGTGGGGTGGCGGTTTAGGAGATAGGTGGCAGTGTGGAGTGAATCCGCCCAATAAACTGGAGGGAGACTAGCCTAAAAAAGGAGAGAGCGCACACTGTTATTTATGGTGCGAAGAGTGTGCTCAACCCGCCCATTTTGCTGAGAGGTGTACGGGCACGACAGATGGAGGACGACACCATGTGTGAGGAAGAACGTGCGGGCCGAGGAATGATCAAATTCACGGCCATTGTCGCATTGGACTGCCTTGATGGAGGAGTCGAACTGTGTGCGCACATGAGAGAAAAAATTGGTAAGAGTGGTAAAAGTGTCGGATTTGAGGCGTAGCGGGAAAGTCCAGCTATAGTGAGTGCAATCATCAAGAATGACAAGATAATATTTGTATCCAGAAACACTGACAACTAGAGAGGTCCAAAGATCACAATGTATTAAATCAAATGGGTGCGACGCACGCGAGTTTGACAGGCTAAATGGGAGGCGCACATGGCGACCAAGCTGGCAAGCGTGGAAAACATGAGTATCGTGGCGCTTATTACATGAAATAGCATTGGAAGTAATTAGCTTGGACAAAGCCTCATGACCGACGTGACCGAGGCGGCGATGCCAGAGGGTGGTGGACGCTGCAACAGTGAGGGGGTGGCGCTGGTGGTGCTAGTGGATGCTGGCGGGAAGAACGGGTAGAGATCACCCGTGCTATTGCACCTGGCGATCATGCTCCGTGTCTGAAGGTCCTTCACAGAGAGACCGCAAGGATCAAACTCAATGGAACAGTTATTATCAGTGGTGAAATGACGAACAAAAATTAAGTTCTTAATAATGTCAGGGGAAACTAGAACATTAGAAAGAATTAAAGGCCGTTGCGAAGTCGAGAAGGAGTGAGATCCGACGGAAGTAACAGGAAGTGTAGCCCCATTACCAACAATGATAGATGAAGGATTTTATGACAAAGGAGGGTGAGAGGATGAAATTATACCAGCGTTGTTGACCATATGAGCGCTGGCACCAGAGTCGACGTACCAGTCGCTAGGGCCCGGAGGAGTCAGCAACATGGTGCTGAAGTTGCTGGCGAGCAACGTCGTGTCGAATGACCCCCCATGCATGGGAGTCCACGGCTGCTGTGGCGCCTGCTGCTGCAGTGGTGGAGCATAGGGCCCGGGTTGCCTGTACCCAAACCCTGGAGGTGCGCCATAGCTGTATGGCGCAAGGTAGGGCTGAAGCAGCGTGATGGCGGGGAAGGCCAGTGGGCGATGAGGTGCTCCTGGCGCAGGGCCCGTGGGTGGCTGGTGCGGCCAAAACTGCAGCGTGCCCGCCCACGGGTTGTTGATCATGGGCGGTGGACGAGGAGCACCGGGTTGCCCAGCGTTGGTGCCCTGTTGCTGCTTGTTGCCGCCGTGACCACGCCGGTGCCCGTTGCGGTTGCCCTGACCGCCGCCGTAGCCGCCTCTTTGGCCGCCCCGTGACCACCGCCCTGGTTGCCCCCTTGAGCGTCACTAGGTGCGCGACTAGGAGGGCGAGAGCTGCCGGCCGAGTCAGTGAAGAGGGCTGACGGTGCTGGAGGTGGCGGGACGGGGTGTCACCGACAGCGTCGTTGATGTCGATCTCCTCGAGCAGGAGCAGCGTGCGCGCCTCGGCGAAGGTGGGGAACGGCTGCCGCAGCTTGATGTTGGTGACCATGGGGCGGAACTTGTCGCTGAGGCCACGGAGGAGCGTGAGGACGAGGGTGCAGTCACCAATGGGATCGCCGTCACGCGTCGGGATCGCAGGCTTGACCGCATCGGGATCGCAGGTGTCACGCGTGGGAGAGGCAGGCACGACACGATGGTGCTCGTGCGGGAAGAGGAGGCCGGCGAGCGAACTGCCCAGCGTCGGCGACGGCGCACCGTTCGTGGGGAACGGCGGCGGTTGGGTAGGGTTAGGCGGAAGCGATGATTACGGGATCGTAACCTCCTCTGGTACCATGAAAGAGTGGAATATAGGAATACACTATCCTTCTTCGATTGATCGGGTACATATGTATACGACCTCGCACACATGCAACCACACACGCAACACACACATGCAACCGCACAGTGCCTAGTCTAACACATGCAACCACACAGTGCTCAGTCTAACAGTTATAATTTTTTAGAAACGTCTATTCACCCTCTCTAGGCGACATCCTTGATCCTTTCATAGAGCACGCTTTGCAGGCTTGCAGCACCGGATTGAGTCGTATATGAGGATGAGGAGGATACCAGATAATATCCTATACTTGCCACAAGGAGATGGATCTACTATGTATGAGCGAACTAATCCTCCATACACTTATCCAGAGGCGCATGATGGCATTTGGATTCCCCATGGTCCTCCACACCAAGCTACGGCTTGTGTGACGTTTTTCCGGCACTCAGTGGACGCCTACCACTTTCCACACACCACTCACTCACCCCGAAGCCCCTAACGATGATAGGACACTTGAGTATCACTTGTTGCCTAACCATAAGTTCTCGGTGTACTTTGCAAGGCGCCCCTAACGATTAATGGTCGAGGATCAGGAAGTGGGTATAGATGGCAAAACGGGATGTAGTGAGCCCGTGTCGGCCTATCGCCACCAAAGGGCAAAGGGGGTGAAGATGAGAGGAGGGGAGAGAGACAAGGAGAGAGGAGAGAGAGAGAGCCCTCTATCTCTTTTTCTCCTCTCCATTTGTAACCTTGCTTCGTCGACTAATATAATATGCGGCATGGGTTCTCTCTTCTTCTTCTCTTCGACACCGAGCAGTCTTAGAACCTCCTTCCTCTAATCACTCAGACCGTTTGTAACCCCTACTACAAACTAGACTACTCGGGCTTAGGAACACAATCGACACACCCAATTGAACGTAGGGCTCTTGCCTAAACTAGTATAAATCTTGAGTCATCGAGTGCTAGGCCATTCAAAAAAATATAGGAATACAAATTTACTAGTTAGGGGTACGAAGCATCAACACTCGGCTTGTGCTTAACCCCATAAATAGCCATGGTGGATTTATCTATGAGGCTAATGATCGCTAGCAGCTTTCACAGTGGCACATTTTTATTGACTAGAAACAACTACATGTTCCGATAGAAGAAAAAAAATATGTTCTATAAAGAGAAAGATAAATGTCCTCAAAGAAGAAAAAACTATCCAAGGGTGCGTCTGGTTTGTTGCAAGTTGCGTACACAGCATGTAACATCCACATGAGGAACTTTCTAGATAAATGGTGAGCATGCATGAGTCCTATTTTCCAAGGTTCATGGTAAGTATAGAATACTCCAAGATATTCTGCATGGTAAAAATTATGTAAGAAATGGATAAACATTAGGCAGTTTCTAGAAATATAGAAGAGCGTGGAAGGTTTCCATGTCGTAACATAATAGTGGCTATAAGCAACTATATATAGGGGTGCTCCTTGTCAATATCAAGCCATATGAGAGATATAATGAGCCATAGAAGTAGACACTATATGTTAAACACGATAAGATTGCTATGGTTGTATTATAGCTTGAGTATACAAGAGTCGTATGTACTAGTGTATGAGCATATTGTTATAAAGTTTTGTTTGATAATATCTAATGTAAATAGATTAATTCTATAGTTAGTCATACTTATAAAAAAATATATTTGACACTCAATATTATGATGCTACTGGCGACACTAAGCATAGCAACATGGCAAGAAGGGGTGCCAAGATTAATTAGGAGAATAGTGCACTAAGACGAAAGGGATTGCAAACTACTAGGACTGCAAACTACGAGGAGGAGCTTACAGCTCAGAGAAAGCTTAGAGAAATACCAGTATAGCTCAGAGAACGATCTCATAGTAAGGTAAATGTCGCTACGAATCGCTCCAGCCAGGCCGCCTTGAGGGTACGTGAGCTGAATCACCTCCATGACCCATGGCTCCACTCCCACCTCTAACTCTAAGAGATTGAAGTAGAATAGGTGAACGCTAGAATTCTTCTTCATGGCCTTGACGAAGTACCACGTTAGGTACTCAGTGCACGTAGTCTATCTCCCGGCATGACGTCACCTATCTTGAGCTGCTGCGGGTGACGCAGTGGGACAATCATCTCGGTCGCTAGCCCGATTTGCAGTGGCTTTCCTCAAGAAGTCACGTGAACACAAGTTGTAGATGGGCACGGGCTTGTGGTAGCACTCGAGCTGGAAAACCGCTTTGTCCATGTAGCAGAGCTGGCAGTAATCGTCCGTGTTGTGGTCGGTGCCAGGTCGCCGATGCTTTGTCCATGTAGCAGAGCTTGTGTTGCTGCCTGATTTAGGGCCGCTATCGCACGTTGAAGAGCCAGGCGCATGTCGGATAGTCGCGCTCCACGTCTGCAGTGAAGAGAGAGCTGATGATGCAGGTGTCGCCTATGGCCACACGGGAGTCGCAGCGAAGAGGAGATGGAGGCGGCATAGGAGAGCCTAGTGACGCGGCAAGGAGGAGGAGGATGCAGAAGGGGAAAAGCCTGATGACGGACGGCGAGGAGGAGGCGAAGGTGGCGGGGAAGAGGCTGGCGACGAGAAGCTATAGGCTGATGACGGACGGCGAGGAGGAGGTGATGGCCTCTCCCCTGCAAGAAGCAATCGAGTGGGGGTCGCGCCCATCAAGCCAGAGGCCACGCGTCGCGTTCCGGCCCTCGGTGCCTCATTCATAGCTTCCCTCGTGGCTGATCGGCGGCCGCAAAGTGTCGCGCCACCCGCTCTTGTTCCACCTCCCCGTCGTAGAGGATGGTGTATCGATTCTGCAATACACAGATGATACTATCCTTTTTATCAAACATGATTTAACCAAAGCCAAGGATCTTAAACTAGTTTTAAGTACCTTTGAGCAATTACCGGGATTGAAAAAAAACTTCCACAAAAGTGAACTTTTTTGCAATGGCAAAGCTAAGGAGTGTGAGCATGAATATGCTAAGCTCTTTGGCTGCAAGAATGTGTGTGTGTGGGGGGGGGGGTCTCCCGTTTAAATATTTGGGTGTTCCTATGTATCATAAGAAACTATATAACAAATATTGGATAGCAATTAAAGAGAAATTCTAAAAAAAACTTTCTAGTTGCTAAGGAAAGCTCCTCTCGGTAGGAGGAAGACTAGTTTTGATCAACTCAGTGTTAAGCAGTTTAGCTATATACATGCTTTCTTTTTTTGAGGTCTCTAGGGGTGTCCTCCAAAAACTAGATTATTATTACCGCTCTAGGTTCTTTTGGCAATTCGATGAACACAAAAGGAAGTATAGGCTCACTAAGTGGAATGTTTTGTGTAGACCTAAGGATTTTGGAGGTTTGGGAATTCAAAATCTAGACATCCAAAATAAGTTTCTTCTAAGTAAATGGTTGTATAAACTTATTAATGAGGAGGGTTTTTGGCAAAATTTGTCGACGAGGCTAATTCGCGAATGTTCGTCGGAATCCAATCAGGCGAACAAAATTCCGACATACTGTTGCTTCCTTTTTTAGAAAAAAATAATTCCACCTCTTAAGCATATTTGGTTGGTGCTGACGCGCGTGCAGGCAAACGATAGGACGTGATTCTCTTTTGGCTGCTGTGACACATGACGTAACCTAGAAAAAGCGAAACATTTATTTGCAATTGTCATAACTTCTGAACGGTGTATCTATTTTTAATTCCATCTGCACCGATATGTTCTACGTGACAAGACGAACAAAACTAGACACCACTTGCATATGTTTTGAAGAATTTTATTCTTGTAACAATTTATATGTACTTATAACTTATACATAAAAGTTATGAAGCACAACTTATGTATAAAAGTTATTAGACACAAAGAAACAAATTAACTTATAACTTATATTAAAACTTAGAAACACAAAAGTTATTAAACACAAAGGAATAAATTAACTTATAACTTATGCCAAAACTTGGAAACACAGAAGTTATGAAAAACACAACTTATGTACAAAAGTTATGAAACACAACTTATGTTCGTTAGTTATTCTTAAATTTATGTACGTAAGTTATTCTATAGAACTTGCCAACGCTGCCCAAAAAGTTCCGATAAAAACTTGTGCTAATAAGTTCTGCTCTGCAAAATGTTATATTATAAAAGTTGTGGTAATAAGTTATACATAAAAGTTATGTGTATAACTCAGTAAGTTTCCAAAAAAAGAAAAGTTATGTGTAACTTGCTTGTATAACTTAGATATATAACTTGATGAATGACTTAGATGTAAAAAGTTGGACATATAAGTTATATTCAAAAACTTAGATGTATGAATTATATTATGACATATTAGCAGAAATATGAAACTGTGTACAAAATAACTTGTATAAAAAATAAAAAGAAAAAAAGAAAAAAGTAGAAAATAAAAAAAAGAGAAAGATGGACGCACCTGGCGTTAACATGGCAGTGCACGTCTGACTCGAACGTGCTAGCTCTACGTAACCGAATCAGGCAAGGGACAACAGCAGTGCAAGCACACGTCCATATGGTCGGGAGGCCTCCGAATGGCTAGACACACCTGTCGGATTGTTCACTGGAATGTGAATGAATGAACGCTCGTGAAAATGGAATTTGGAAAATTTGCTAAGAAACAAATATTTGGCAAATAAAACCCTAACTCAAGTGCAAAAACAACATGGAGACTCTCATTTTTTGTGTGGTTAACGAAAGTTAAGGGGGACATTTCTTGGCGGGAGGCTCATTCTCAATTTAAAGTGGTAGTCAAATTAGATTTTGGGGGAAGACACTTGATTGGAGACAAACCTTTAGGGATGGAGTATCCATCTCTCTACATTATTGTAAGAAAGAAGGATGCTACCGTGACGCAAGTCTTGAGCACTATTCCACTCAATGTTTCCTTTAGAAGGGCTTTGGTGGGAGTTGAATTTGGCAGATTGGCACAAGCTAGTAGAAAAGGTAGTAACGGTTAACCTTAATGATGATAAAGACACCTTTGTCTACGATCTACATAAAAATGGTATCTTTTCGGTTCGTTCCATGTATTTGGCTATGATACAAGCTAGATGGAGTCGTTTCTAACAAAAGCCCAATATGGAAGAAACTCGTGGATGACACGATCCATCATATAAATATCCTAATTAGACATGCATGGCATGATTAGTACTTTATTTGTATCGCTATACTATTACTACTTTACTAGGTAATAAAGATGGATAAAAATTATGCAATCAACATAAACTAAAGCAAAAAATGATAGCCATGAATACAAACAATAAAACACTAACAACACGAATCAATAAAGTCCAAATAACATTGCACCAATATAGATAGCTTATATTTAAATGTTTGGTACCGATATTTTCTAACTATAATGGATTATTTTTGAATTTAGAGATTAAACCATATTTTATTATTTTCTTTAGAAAATACATATGGGGACAAAATCACAATTTTAGTTAAAAGACTACATTTGTTGGGTTCCATAATTCAATTGTCGAACAAATCAGGACTCCAACAAGAGTTTGATAGTAAAACGTGAACCTCTTCTTATAATGTATAAGTGTTTTCTTATATCAACGAAACAACACGCATGCAACTATCTTGTATATAGAAAAAATATGGTGCTTTGTTTTTAGATCACTTTTTTTGTGAGAAATTTTGAGACGTGTTTATTTGCAAGCTTTCTTTTCTAGCTAGCTACGAACTATACATTTGCAAGCTTTCTTTTCTAGCTAGCTACGAACTATGCATAGCTCAATTGTTTATTGTGGGGGAAGCCATCACACCGGAAAATATGCTTATATTTTTGGATTTATTCGAAAATAAACTACAGTATGTCACGTTTTAATGATAGGTCATGAGTCCACTGACACCGCTACAAAAATGATTTGTAGCAATGCCTTTTTTTAGCGGCTCTATATTGAGCCGCCCCTACAAATGGTGTGCAAATGAGCCGCCCCTATAAATCCATTTGTAGGGGTTGCTGGTGTTATCAGTCGCCCCTACAAATGGCTCGATTTGTAGGGCCGACTCAATAGACGCCGAATAGTAAAAATTAAGCAATAAAATTTGAATTTTTTCAAACGACCTCGGATGGAGAAATGACCAAAATAAAATTTGTAGATCTCGAAAGTTATGAAACTTTGTTGTTTACAACTTTTTCATTTGAAATCATTTACTGCTTCAAAATGCCGTTTGAAATTCAATTTTGAAATTGTTGAAGAACTCTAATTTCTCTTTTTAATTTTTGGCTAAAACTTGTAACTAGTCTTTCTCTCTCATACTAACTTCAAATTTGATGATTTTTTTTCTAAAATTTTCAAAAATCATGCTTTATCAATTTATTGTGTTCTTACCGCTATTATTTTGTCCATATTTTCATGTGACTGTGTTTTATCTATTTGAATTTTGAATTTCAAAAAATGGCAACTTCAAACGTTATTTTGAAGCATTAAATGATTTCAGCTGAAAAAGTCATAAACATAAAAGTTATATAACTCATCAAGATCTACAACTTTTATTTCGGTCATTTCTTCGTCAGACAAAGTGGTAGTAACATTGTTTACAAAATTTATATATCCCTCTTATCAATGTTACTACCACTATGTTGGATGAACAAATGATCAAAATAAAAGTTATAGATCTCGGAAAGTTATAGAACTTTGTAGTTGACAACTTTTTTATTTGAATTCATTTTGTTAAGAAAAACTACGTTTGAACTTCTCAAATTTGAAATTTGGATTTTTCAAACGACCTTGGATGGAGAAACAACTAAAATGAAAGTTGTAGATCCTAAAAAGTTATACAACTTTGTAGTTAACAACTTTTTTATTTGAAATCATCTTGTCAAGGAAAACTACGTTTGAATTTCCAAAAATTTGAAATTTGAAATTTTTAAACGACTTCAGATGGAAAAACAGCAAAAACGATTTGAAATCATCTTGGGAAGGAAAACTACGTTTGAATTTCTCAAATTTAAAATTCAAATTTTGTAAATGACTTCGGATGGAGAAACTACCAAAATGAAAGTTGTAGATCTCAAAAAGTTATATAACTTTGTAGTTGACAATTTTTTCATTTGAATTCGTTTAGGGCCACAAACAATTAATTTAAACTCGGGTTAGGATAATATGTGGGGAACTAAAATCCAATATAGACACAAGTGAGTGTGAGGTGCAGTGATAGATGAGGGTACGTGTGAGGGGGAGGTCGCAGGTTCGAATCTCCACAGCTGCGAAGCACGTGATTTTCGCTAAAAAAATGACCAATTTCGTATTTTCAAATCCGATTTGTAGGGACGGCTGACCTACCGCCCCCTACAAATCACTGATTTTGTAGAACGCTGTGATAGGGGCGGCTGGCCCCTACAAAGCGTCACGAGTAGCCCCTACAAAACGTGCGTGTAGTAGTGTGATATGAACGCCTATGTTGCACTCGTCAACCCCAAAATCTGTTGACACAGCTCTCCCAAATGTACTGATATGGTTTAAGCATATTCGTGATCACTCTTTTACATAGTATATGTACATGAGTGTCTATATTTATATTTATAGTGTGTTTTGCAATACGCCGTCAACATTGAATCGTCCCTCTTTATCTGTTTACATTTGTATATCGTGTTTTGCAAATCTTAATCTTATATAAAATAATAAAAAGAAAACACATCATCCATATTGGATCATTCATCTTTCTCTCTCAAAACAAACCAATATCGATGAACTAGATGGGTGTCTTTTTTTTTGAATCAAACTAGATGGGTGTCTGAAGGCCACGTGCACTGGTCCACCATGGGAATGGGATACGAAGAACAGATCGTCTCCTGCTTCTCCATGGCTTACGAAAGGTTCGGCTATGTCACGCCGCCGCCTGGCACGGCCGTCGAGACATTCGCGCTGGCGGAGCTCGCCAGATGCTTGTGCCTTCTCTCGGCGCCCGATTCTCCCAAGATGTGCCTGAAATAAATCCCAGTCATCGCAGATGTCATGTCCCACCATTTAAAACCTCACCTTCGGCCAGGCACTGTAGACTATAGTGACGAATGGAGGTTACAGGTGTGACGTCGAATCCTACTCGTTAAGCCTCGGACGCTGGACCTCTACCGTTTTCCGTAAAATCTAGAAACACATCGTTATACTGATCGAAGGTAAAAAAAATCTACTAGAAACACATCGATCGTTAAACGTACTGAAGCTATCGTTTGACTTGACCCCGAAAGAGCTTCGGAGAATGCATGGAACGTACCGGCCGGTACAGCTAGCTAATGGCGATAGGAGGGGGAAAATGCCGTGGACCTGTTGACCGGTGAAAGTGAAACCTGCTGCACATTTGTCTTCATGTAATGTATAGCGCCAAATTAAGTTATCGCGCGATATATTATATATGGCATAGACACTTGTGGTGCAGAGTATATATAGGATGATTTGAATCCTTACTGTGTCTATATCGCACGCAGTTCCCGGTGACTGGGTGGGATGTCTTCGTAAATTGGCTGCTGCATGCATTTCCTCCTAATTATTTATGACTTGTGTGAGCCATAGCATGGATTTTTTTTTCTGAGCCATGCAAATATTCTGGACACACTGGCACCAGGACTCCTGGAGTACAGGACTAGGGCTACGCTGACGTGTGCTAATATTCTCTGCCGGTTATTAGTTAGTCCCAAAAAGATAAACGCTATGGGATACGTAAAGTATATCACTTAATAAATTTATTATAAAAATATATTCCGTGATTTCTCTGATCTTAATTATGCCTTATAAATATTAGTATTCTTTTATATATAATTGGTCAAAGTTAAAAATGTTTGACTTCTTGGAAAGTGAAAATGACATTCTCTGTGGGAAGGAGGGGGTATTACACAGCAGGCGCATAAAGATATTAAGACTACCTTCATCAGTATATAGTTAACCGAAATTTCCAGGGAGCGGATCGGAACGGAAGCGCTTATATAAAGCAAAGCAGGATGCGAGGTCTAGCCATCAGCTACTAGCTGTGCTGAAATAACTCGTAGGATGATGGCCATGGCCTTCCAGTCTAGTATTATTAAGCAGCCCTCCTCAGCTGCCCCAAGTTTGTGCACCACTGTCCTACCACTATATACAGTACTACACTCATCATCTTATGCTCGTTGCTCTCCTGCTCCTACGCCAAGTCATGCTGCAAATGCCCCGGCTCCATCCAGGATGCTTGGAACAAGTTCGCCTGACCTGTACTACATCACCAACTCATCAGGTATAACCCAGCATCTGGAGGCGGCCGGCAGTGAGCAGAGGTCGAGAATTCCATGTTATCTATGTACTCGATCAAACTCAAATTATTACGTAAGCCTTGTTTAGTTCGCGAAATTTTTTGGGAAATGGTACTGTAGCACTTTCGTTGTTATTTTGCAATTAGTGTCCAATCATGGTCTAATTAGGCTTAAAAGATTCGTCTCGTGAATTTCATCTAAACTGTGTAATTGGTTTTATTTTTATCTATATTTAATGATTCATGCATGCGTCCAAAGATTCGATGTGACGGGAAATCTTGAAAAATTTTGCAAAATTTTGGGAACTAAACAGGCCCGTAGTATCCTAACAATTGCACGTGCAAGCAACATGAGAGCCTTGTGATCAGTCTATAGCCGTCACCTAGCCGTGCTGAAATGATGATGGCCTTTCAGTCTTAGTATATTAGTATAATAATAAGCTTCTACTGCCATCGCGCGATCAGCTGATCTCCCATGTTGTGCACCGTCCAATACTACTCATCAGTCTTATTAGCCGTCACCTAGCAGTTGTGTTCAATGCAAAAGGAGCCAAGGACCTTAGCGCCAAAGTCATTATTGCATATATAGGTAGAGACAGCAGTGGTTCACAGGGAAGGGTGATCCATGCATGGATCCACAGCAGGGCTGGAGTAGTGGATGAGCATGAGAACCAGTGGTACGAGACGCTACGGTTACGTGTGGTAGTATTTTCCGCTGACCGAAGATAGTCTTTGTCTGCTAGTGAGTACTGTATAATGACGATAGGGTATGCATGGATCTACCAAGTGTGTCACTGCTGGCGTTACAACAGCAGCCGCGCATAAGATTATCTTCAGTGAATCGGCCGATTTTTCTGTGGAGCACGCGGGCTGGGCCAATGCAACAAGCTATGACCAAAGTGCGCGCCCTATAAATAAGCAAACAAGCAAGCAGCGTGCGAGGGTGTATTAGTCGGCCAGCGCTAGCTTAGCGGTGCTGAAATACTAACAATAGTAGACTACCATATATAGATGGCCTTTCAGGCTAACATTAAGCTTCCTCTGCCCTCAGCTTTCCCATGTTTGTGCACACTACTCGTCATATTCTCGCTGCTCTCCTGCTCCCACGCCCAGTCATCTTGCAAATGCCCCGGCTCCTCCGACCAAGATGATTGGAACATGAATAATACTACTACCTTCGACAAAATTGCTGGCTACATGTACCGTACCAACGACACTACTGGTGGTGTCCAGTATCTACCTCAGAGTCTCGGATATTACATGAAAAATCCTTCAGATTTGAATGATTTATCTGACTCTGGGATGTTCATCATGGGTCCGGCCCGTTCCGGCTCTTGGGAATACAATTATATGCCCTTCAGAATCGTGTTCAACATGAGCCTGTACCAACCCAAGGAAGTGAGTGGTGGCAGCTTGATCTTAGCCATATTCCCCGATATAATCTACAACGACTTGATGGATTCCAGGGCTCCTGTACCACTGATTAATAGCTCCTTCAACTCCACAGCCAATGATTCGGCACAACTCGCAGGCAACAGCATCCACTTCCGGACCGGTGTACTTTACAGCTGGGCTTACAATATTTCCTGTGTCCAAATTGCGATAGAGCCGACGGCAGAGGCAGGCGACTCAGCCGTGTCAGCAGATTACAGGATTTCAATAGATTACAACCCTCTCGGGTCGATGTCTATCCTAGTCCAAGTCGACGCAGATGGACAGCCATATTCTGGTGATACCGTAAACGTCAACTTGTCCATCGATGTCATGAGGTCTTCACATTTTGGCGTCTTCGGGTTTTCCTCCTCGTTGGGACAACTCTTACAACTCCACACCTGGAACTGGACCGTGCCGAACCCCATCTTGTGGTGGGCATATCCTCCAGGGGAAGATTATCCTCAAGGGAAGAAAGGGGCCAGCACTACCATTATAGTGTCCTCCGTTGTCGGATCAGCTGTTGCCACGGCCGTCATGGATGCTGTGGCGTATTGGTATTTCAACTCCAAGTACAGGGGGTGGAAGAAGGACCTGGATCAGCTGGCCAAGTCCATGCAGCAACTTCCAGGGGTGCCCACTCAGTTCGACTTCGCTGACATCAGAAGAGCAACCAACAACTTCCACGAGACCATGAGGCTTGGCCAAGGTGGATTTGGCACAGTCTACAGGTGCAGGCTTCGTCCCCCGAAGAGGGTTGAGGCGATGGTGGTCGCCGTGAAGAAGTTCAGTCGGGACGACAACCGACGCTACGAGGACTTCCTAGCAGAGGTCAGCGTCATCAACCGCCTGCGACAC
Organism: Saccharum hybrid cultivar R570; assembly: GCA_038087645.1. Taxonomy (NCBI): domain Eukaryota; kingdom Viridiplantae; phylum Streptophyta; class Magnoliopsida; order Poales; family Poaceae; genus Saccharum; species Saccharum hybrid cultivar. The sequence goes on along the minus strand of JAQSUU010000671.1, from coordinate 3,851,667 downwards.
AGGAATATCGTCCCTCTCCTCGGTAATAAAATTCCTCTATTAGCTATCTCTATTTATCATACTGTTTGTTTAATTATACTGTCAGCTAATTTATATTTTTATCTATTTTTTATATAGTTTTCCCCCTTGCATATATAACACCTCTGTGTGTCTTCGATATTTATTTAGTTGCAACCTTAACTTAAACTATGGCGGCTTTTGATGCAGCCGACATCTTATGATGGCATGAATCAAAATTTTAATCTTATTAATTATATTACTACATATTTTTTAATCCTTGTGTTAAGTAGAAACCCTTGTACTTATTATATTTTTTTTTATTAAATCCCATTTTGTACTTTTTACAAAAATAAGGGTTTTAGGTTGTAGACTGTACTCTTGAGTACTATGATAGCATAAACAATCATTTTAAACCTATATCACATGGCTTAAGATCAATGGTAGAGTTTGAGTAAGATCTATAATAGGGTGGCAGTGGTAACCTCTAGAGGATATTAATATTTAAGCCTTATAATGATGGTTTACTTTAAAGAATTGTGTCAGAGTCACGATACCCCGGGTATCTCAAGACACTGGTTAGTTAGCCACTCGAGTGGCCCAAGCCAACAGAAGCCTAGCAACCGTGGCCCATTTGAGTCACACGGGCTTTGCCCCACACGCTAAGACAAGAGATCCATCATGACCTCTTCCTTCTCCTTCCGCCGCACGCTACGCAGCACCACACGACCTCTCCCCCGTCTCGACCCCTGGGAGGGAGCGGAGGGAGGTCGGGCTCCATCAAGTACACCAGCCCTGACAGGGATAGGCACACTCCACTCACTCCGCTAGACTGAGAGGATATCTATCCCTCATCTCGGGACAGACACCATCCCTGCGCCACACTGCGCGGACAAGACTGCGCCACATGACTGGTACGGCACTGCACCATCCAAACCCGGCCCGACAAGACGGGCGTACGGCCCCACCTGCTACGGGATGGGGGCACACGACCCCGGCCTTGACTTTCAAGACCGGCCAAGCCACCAGGGACCTTGACCTCGCAGTCCAGGGTCAAGGCCACCGGCATCACGACTAACAAAGGCGACCAACGACCTAGGAGGAGCTACCTGTCCCGCCCGGTTGCCACGACGCCACTAGGAGAACTAGAGATGATGACGAAGGCCACGGCAAGACCACATCACGCAGGATAGTTGGTGAGCCACCACCATGCCAACAGTGCCGTCACGACTGACACTGTAGCATCATGCCACGCCGCGCTGCGATGTGGGGACAAGACCATGATGATGACCCTATCGGAACGTGCGATGACGCTAGGACAAGACAGGCTTGCTTGCAAGCCAAGTTTACTTTTCACCCTCCCTCGGGAACAAGACCGCTTGGTCGGGATAACCCCTCTCTCTCTTATGTAACCTAGCCCCTAAACTCTATATAAGGGCGGCCAGGCCTCCCATCCAGGGCGACGAACTCTCGAGACTTCATTCGAGCATTCGTTTACCTCATTCTTCCTACCTCTTTCCCTTAGCTTACATACCCCATTGTAAGAACTTTAGAGCATTCAACCGAGGAACACAAACTTGAACCACCTCTGAGACTGGACGTAGGGCTCCGGCCTGAACCAGTATAATTACTTGTGTCTTTAAGTGCTACCATCGTCTTCCTAGAGCAACGCGACACACGTATAAATTCACTAGTCGGTTGACAAAACACCAACAGTTGGCACGCTAGGTAGGGGGGCAGTTGCGCACTCTCTTTGTTGAGAAGGAAGTGATGGCTCCCTGCACCTACGTCGAACTCGCTCTCGGCGCGGCCCCCGGCAGACGCATCCACTTCAGAAGCCTCGAGTTCATCGACGTTAATGGGCCAACGCCCAATCTCAGTCTTCTCCATGGCCAAGCTCTATGCTTTGAGGACCTAGACTTCATAGCCGACCACCTAGGTAAGCTACACCTCTATGAGGGGGATGCGACACCGTCACAAACCCCATCACAGAACCTAGGCCGACCTACGCTGGTCCAACGATCATCGGCCCTGATGCATGAGCATCCAGGGTCGACGCCTGCCTCGAGACAGATCCCGAGCCGGGGCAAAGCCAGCACATGTTCTATGTGCTGGCCAACGCCTTCGCCCAACTTTCAGGGGGCGGGTTCACGCCACCAGAAGTAGAATTTTGGGGCCCTTGCATCGCACTGCCCTCAGGAATGAGAGACGTTGCCACGCTCTTCGAATGGGAGCTGGCCAGATGCGTTGCTACTCATCGCCGCCTAGCCTCTCCAGGCTCATAGGGACGGTGGAGCGGGACCTAGAGTTCATCTATGGCCTGCTGCCATCAACCCCAGGCTACATGGACACCGAGTCCAGTTCTGAGGGGAGCTATCACCTAGTGCGGGAGTTCAACATGTTGCACCTCTCGAGAAAGGGGGCAGCAGCGGGAGGCGAGGAGGACGATGCGTACCCAATTACGCACATGCCTGGGGAGCAAGTGGCGTACATGCAAGAACGCCTGGAACGAGCAAAAGCTCAAGAAGCCGAACAAGCCAACAAATGCCACGACGGCGGATGCCCTAGCCCACAGCACCTCGACGCAGAGGGCGCGCAGGCACGGGGTCGACGCGTGTACAGATCCAACACGGTGAGGGAGAGACACCCGTCTTCCCCCGAGCTAGCCAAAATGTCACTACGGCGGCCATGATCATGCGAACGACTCTCGAACCCTCGAGTGATGAGGGAAAGCATGTTCACAAGGAGCTACAAGATTTGCTGAAAGTTGCGGTGGTACAACAGGCTCAAAGCTCTGCAGAGAGACAATACCCTGAGGCCAGTGTCGTACCTATCTCCTCCACACGCGGTACCCCTGAAGGGCACTGTGCGCAGACTAGGTTATGGCCCAACGAGGATGGAGTGGCGCTCGGGCGGTAGCCCTCCCCGGCGCGTAGCCATTTTGTCAAAAATCGCAATGCTCGCCCGGTTCAAGGCGCCAGACGCCGTGAGCCGGACTTGGCAAACAAAGACCCACAACACTACGGTGACAGCCACTCATACAACCACGATCTCACCCTCGGATCCAAGATGCTCGGCGCAGCCCGAGCCCAGACGCTTGTCGCCCGCAAGTGTTTGCGAAGAGGATTCGGCAAACCCCGTTCCCGGCGGCCGAACATCCCCAAGTACGCCGGGGACACCAACCCCGTTGTATGGCTAGAAGACCTCTACCTCGCCTGTCAAGCAGACGAAACGGATGATGACCTCTTCATTATTCAGTACCTGCCGCTCTACCTCGCGGAAAGCGCCTGAGCATGGCTCAAGCACCACCTCGCGGACAGCATCCACTCATGGGGCAGACCTCAAGCGCATCTTCGTGGGGAATTTCTAGGGTACGTATGTGCGCCCTAGAAACTCCTGGGATCTCAAGGCCTGGAAGCAGAAAGCGAGAGAAACGATGCACGAGTACATTTGCAATTTTCCAAGCAGTGTAATGAGCTTCCCGACATCATGGACATAGACATGACTAGAGCATTCATCTCTGGCACGACCAACGAGGCCCTCATCCATGAGCTCAGACATAACAAACCACAGACGATGCGGGAAGTACTCGACCACGCGACGAGCCATGCCTCCGGTGAGGAGGCTGTCTGGGCAAACTTCAGCAAGGACAAGGGCAAGGCCTAGGCCAAACCGATGGATGAGGTCAAGGACCGTGCTCGGCGGGGAAAGGGCAAGAAGAACAGCTAGAGGTATCACGACAGCGAGTTGTCGCACCACGGAGAATGTCCTCCACATTCACGGCCACCACGACGGCGTCCGTGGCAGCGGTGAAGTCATCGACCAACTCCATCTGCTCTTTCGGCCTGGCGTGGTCTGAGAAGCCGGGCGCTAGATGGCGGAGGTCATGGCTGGAGTGCAACTAGGCAGCTGCAAGGGTGACGCCGACCCCCTACCGGATCCTGGAGATCACCGCCCGCTGGCGGTCCTCCATCAAGAGGGCCTCCCGGAGCTGCTCCTCCAACGATGGTAACAAAGAAAACATGAAGATCAGAGACCAAAGATATCGGGCGAAACTTAATAGTGAAAGAAATCCTTACCCACTATGTGGGCCTAGGCGTCAGCGGCCGTTGCCCACGTGGCCACAGTCTCCCTCTCCAAGGCGGAGACGGCTACCTCGACGGCCTCGAGGCAAAGCTGCAGCCTGCCCACCTCGCGGGTGGCGTCGGAGTAAAGGCGGTGGGACTCATCTGCCGCGTGGATGAGCTCTCAGAACTTCTGCCGATCATCTAAAGAAGAAGAAGAAGAAGAAGAGGATGAGCTAGACCCCGCCGTCGGCTGGGTCTCAGGGCGAGTGGTGCCGGCGGACCCTCCGGTTGCCAACGCGGCGTGCGAGACGGCCCTAAAGGCACAAGCGATCAGCACAGGTCAAACTCGATCTCAAAATGATTAAAGTAGTTACCCCTGACTGCGCAGGTAGGCACGAGGCGTGGCAGCAGCCCACCAGCCTCCAATGACTCCTCCCTCGGGCGCTTGCCACGATCCATCGCCCCAGCTAAGGAAGAAGCTCCGAGCACAAAAATAAGAGGAAGAGAGTGGTAGAGCAAGAGACTAGGAGCGTACGCCTCCCTCACCGCACCCCTCCTATGAATTTATAGCTGTAGGGATAACTACGGTGGATGCCTTGGATGCACGTGTGCTCTCCCTCATTATTCACCGCTTTGAAAATCTCGCAGATAGGGGGAGTGGCCAAACGGAAGGTGGAGCGATGGTTGCCCACACTTCGATAAGCCTCGCGCTTCCCCACTTTCCATATTTTTCGATTCACGCACCCGCACTCCGTGGCACATAACCACACGTGAGTGGGCGCCATTAAGGCACGACATGACCAGGGAGGCCAACCGCCCCCGGATCCACACGCAGAGCGACCCACCGCGTTCATGACCCCGGATCACACATGTATGGTTCAATTACCTTAATAGGCCAACCTTTAGTTGGGCTCGAGGCCGCTAAAGAGATAGGGGCAGGGAGCAGATGTGCCCCGAGCGGCTCTTATCAATGGTACAGAGCCTCTTGACCATCTCTCCCTGTGTTCAAGTCATTGGCTTCAAAGTCGCCCGAGTTAACCCTCTCCGAGGGAGACATCTTGCCCTCTAGCCGCTGCGGAAGCAGTTGAGGACCGACGGGTTTGATGGTCGATGATTTATGGGATGTCTCTCGATGAGATGTAGTCAAACTCCACATCAATTGTTGGAGTATATCGGTTCCCACTTGAATTACCCGTTGACCTCGACGAGACGCACCGCTCGACTGGCGAGGTTATGGTGGACAGTCTCTCCCCATGTGGGGCAAAAACAAACATGCCTGTAATAGGGCACCATGACCTCTCGGGGTCAACATAGGCATCTGGGAAAAAAGGAGTCAGGTCCCCACAATCTCGCTAGAGGTCGAAGCCAAGCCTCAACCAGCTCCTCCCTGTGTCCATGGTCATCGACCTTAAGGCAGCTCTAGATTCTCACAAACCGACATGGGTCAATGACCCCTACGGGAGAGATTAGTTGGCGGTCATCAAACTACAGCCTGTTCCAGAATCTCACAACCCGATAGGGGCCCACGACCCCAATGGGAGAGACTAACTGGGCAAACGGCTAAGGATTCGCAAAAACGTCTTCCTTATGAAGCAATGCAGAATCCAAACAGAACACGATCATGGCTCAGTCATGCACAAATCAAGAAGGTCCTTGACCCACGAGCCAGGGCTCGATCGAGGGGAATCCCATGATCAAGCGGAGGGAGGTCGCAAAGCGACCTATCGCACAACCAAGGTAAGGCGACCCTTCCAGTCCTACGAACTCGTGCCAACAGCACGACCCCGACCCAATGGCTCCGGGGCTCACCACGACCACGAAAAAACCATAACACCCAAAAAGAGTCCCTCTTTATTCATAATCAACTATTAGAAGAGCGGTCATGCAGCTTACAAGGTATGAAAAACCTGATACCACCCTATATGTTGTATCGTTAAGGGCCTGAGGGCGAATGGTACAAAAGCAAGGAAGGCGAGGTTGAGGAGTACCTCACAAGCCTTCTTGTAGCATCACGACCCCAGGGCCGAAACGCTGGGGGAAAGAGACGGAGGCCTCGATGGCTCTGGGAGCACCTCCATGCGCACCGGGAGACTTTCAAAAGGCGCCCCCAGAAACTGTGGAGTCCCCAGCTCCAGCAAAAGCTGCCACCTTCCCTTCGGCAACAAAGGGAGGCCGGCCGACGATCGAAGTGCAGCCATGTCACCATCATGTCCCGCATAACAAAGGTGGCTTGACAAGGTAGTGCGACTTCATCCTCCTCCCATTCCACGTGCAGCCAGCGGCGGTTGTCGAATGGCCTCTCATCAAGACCACGACACACCATCGACCTGCCCACGGACTATGGGGGAAGCCAGAGACATCCCCCGTCACTGTCCACTTTGGGCACCCGAATTGCTGAAGTTCAGGACAAGAAGTAGCGACAAGGCCGTGGCCCAAGGTCCCATGGATACAGACCCGAAGACCGCACTATCTCTCGCCCTCCTGCTCGCAGGCCTCCTTCTAGCACCAATTGCTAGATGAAGCATCGCCGACCTTCGGCCAACGTAACCGACCCCTAGCAGGTCACATTCTCAAAGCCTCTGCTATCTACCAAAATGCCCTCCCGCTCTTAGGCTCAGCTTTTCAAAAATCTAAGAGTGTTCCAAAGGCATGGTCAAGTATAGTTCAAACGATAAGAAAGGCCCCTATTTATAGGCCCAAAGGCGGATTGTTCAGTCCATGACTCCCAAGCCACATGGTAAACAACAGGAGGCCTTGCCTAATGTCGGAAGCCCACACGAGGGCGAAGAAACCAAGATCCTCCAAAAAGACGAAACCGGTACAGTGTCGACGAGACCTCATGGCTCAGTCTGGATCTCATACCCTCGCACGCGATGCCCTAACATGGCCAGGCTTAGCAGAGCAGAAATGTACCTAGCCATCAGGGCAACCTGACAGGACAATGCGTAATACGTCCACCTACTGCATTGAATACTTGAACCAACAAAGAGTCGGAGCTTCGAGCACGGATCAGCCATGACCTCAGGCCAACACATGACACATTCAGAATTCAGCGTCTCCACAATCACTCCAAGATTGCGAAGACGCTTGGGGGCTACTTGTGGCAGAACTGCCTAATCTAATGCCCTCCCAAGCGTACTTGTCTTCTATTAGACACTAAGTATCCGAGGGAGAGCACTAAACTATGTAGTTCCGTCGAGCACACCCAATGGGAGAACTCGAAAAACCATATTTTTCCCTAAGGATCATAAATGAGAGATAAAACATACAATATTCTTAGCCATTTCTTACATTACTTTTAATACAACATCAAAGAAATTCATCATTGGATAATAACAGTGGGATATAAAATATTATCAGAGTTTCAGCGGAAATAAAAATCATTTAATGACAAGTTAAATATTATCATGATGAACATTTTATATACATGAAATAATAACAGGTTATAAGTTTTCCTTTGTAAAATTATTTTTGTGAAAACTTTAAATAAGCTCTAGATCCGCAACGTAAAGGAAATCCTCGCTGAGCCCACCAGGAGGTTTCCACACACAAGTGTCAGCTCCACATGTTCCTGTCACCTGCAACAGGGTAAAACAAACCCTGAGTACTCAATTGTACTCCGCAAGACTTACCCGTCAGGAGGAAGGAAACGACTCTAAGGATATGCAAGGCTTTCTAGCTTGTGGGTTATTGCATTTGCAGGAAGCATTACAAAACGTGCATCCTTATATTCAAATTTTATTAGTAGTCCTCATTAGTCTATTAACTAACCATTCTAGGTAAGCACATATGCTACTTTCAAGCAGGTGGCAAGCAATCAGAACCATTTTTACCTCCTTCCAAGTTCCAGTTCTTACTATGGTGCTAGACCATAGCCAAGTGTACCGTCACGTAGAAACGGCGATTCACGAATCAATATAGCCCAGCTGGGTACCTTGAAACACATGCCTCATTTGTACCCCAGGCATAAACAAGACCAACCCATTCCACTCCTATCAAGGGGTCTAGGTCCCCGTCCAAACTGGGACTCCAAGCCCCCAACACCTGAGGCCCGACCTCAGTGCGGTACTTAGACCTCCACCCAATAATTCACCTTTAATAGTCGGTCCGGAAAGAGCCGAAACCCATGACAAGAGAGTAACAGGTCTTCCCGCCCCCATAAGCAAGTATGTGCTCGGGATAATAAGTCTGTGACCTGACTATCATCCACAGCAATGGATGGTCCTCAATCGACACAGGCGGGACGAACGCAACTAGAACCTCGCTCGGATTGCCCAACCAAGTTCACATCCAATTCCAAGTATAGTCCCACCCGGTCTCTAATTATTATACATGTATATTCCATGTGATAGTAACATGATAATAGTAACCATAATATATTTCCTATCTCTCGCGAGTGACAGGTAATCACTCGACTTCTACCGGGGTCCTATAGCATGGCAATCTACGCGATCCTGTCATACTACTAAGACTCATAGGATAAGGATATATATACACGTGGGTTCCATTCAACTCCTTAAACTTAATGCATATCACATAATATAAAGTGCAGAAAGTAGGGGTAATGCACCAGGGCTTGCCTGGTAAGAGGTAACCAAAGTTAGTATTCCATCACGTGCCACGATCATTGAATCACCATCCTTTCCGCTACTCCAGATGACTTCACGACCCATTGTTGTTCCTATTATGATATATGTGGAGGCTACGCAGAGACGTAAATAGACAACGATAATTGCAACTAGGATAACACGATACGCTTTGCAAGCTAACGAGCTAACTCTAACGTACTTGACTATGTACCCATGTTGTCGAATAAGACATTATTATCCCCAACAAGTAATTTAGTTACATGAACCCAAAGTGTTGCTTTATTCATTTTATCGATTCAATAGATATTTAAACTAGGGCTCATAACTATCCGAGCAACTAGTTATTTTGGAGCTACAAAAATTATAGAGAGTAGGTAATAACATTAGGAGTTTACTGTAAAATTATCAGAGTCAACACTTTTACCATTTTCTTACAAAAATTCCCACAACTTTATACTTATCAATATTAAGCATTTTATAATAATTAGCGAACTCATAAAAATATTATGCAACTATGTGGATAAAATACATTAACAGATAGATCCTGATTTTAGGAATCTAACAACATTGGTTTCATTATTTTTTGATAGCCACACAAATTTTGAATCTGTAAGTTTGTTTCAGAAATAAATTAGAAAATGTTTTCAGAAAAAGGAAAAGGGCAGTCGGCATCCATTTGGCCCAATGTTCCCGGAGGCCCGCGCGGGGGCGGCCACGCGCGCAACAGGCTGGCCTAGTAAGCGGCCCATGGCGAGGAGCCCGCGCGCGCCTGCCTTTTGCAGAAGAGGGCTTGCACTTATTGTAAATCAAGTGACTCAGCGCAGCACTATTTCAATAGACTCAGACTTTGCACCAAACATCCCGCGAAGTGCTGACTTCACAACAGGGCGGTCCACGACGACCCTATGCACGCTGGCGCGGCTCTGGCCGGCACTGCCCCTCTACTCTGGCCAAATAAGCGAGGGACCGGCCAAACTAACAGGCCGACGAGCATCGAGGAGCACAAACAGAACCCTAGATGATGAGAGAAGTTGAACGGTGGCTCCCACAAAGACGTTCACGATGGCGGACCACCCGCCATGGCGGCGCATCCATTTCGGCGAGCCTACGACTAGCGAGACAATAGAGACTACGGCGGAGCAGGAGTGGCTTGCCACGAGGATGGCCATGCAACCGGTTGAGGTGGAGGAAGGCCGAGGAACTCCGGCCACGTGCGCCAGCACCGCGTGGCGGCGCTCCGAGCCAGGCATCCTCACGTCACCTCATCACCGATGGCCGGCCTGGTCAAGATAACGTGAACATCGAAAAGAGGGGGGTCACGGTGAGTTCTAGGGCACAAGCAATCGAATCGCTATCGACCACCCAGGCCATACCTCCCAACCGCCATCTACGGTGGCTAGGTGATCGGCGACAGCGGAAACGCCAAATTGGCGGTCGGTAGCACTTCGCTGGGCTTGGGGAAGATGGGGCGCCTAGCTGACTTCCCAAGCCACCCGCTGATGCGAGGAATCGAAGATGCGAAACTCAGGGCTAGGCTAATTGGAGGGCGGAGAGGTTGTGGTCTAGCACACGGGCGGCCATGGAGAGTGCGCCCGAGCAAGCCGAGCAAGTTAAGATGAGCAGCTCCGGTCAGGGGACAATGCGAGCACGTGCGCACAGGTGACGAGACGTGAAGGCTTGGTGCGACGCATTCGAATGGGGCAGCTAGACCGAGCCAGGCTCACCGGTGTTGGCTAGCGGGACAAGCGAGGCAGAGGAACATCCAATCGCCACTATGATCGGGTCAATGACCACCCAAAGACGCTACGCGGTAGCTAGATCGAGTGGTGGAGCGAGCGCCACGATGGCCACGCCATGGCAGCCGCGGCCTTGGCGTAGCCCTGTGCACGGCCCAGCGGCCAGCGGCGCGAGCACAACAGCGGGGCCAGGCCAACATGAGGCTATGGCATAGCGCGGCCATGACCGACGCGTGAGCTGGCCCGCAGCAACAGCTCGGCCACGGCCTATGGCCGACGCTAGCAGCACCAGCACGCGTGGTGACCGTGAACATAGAGCCAACCGGCCGAACGTTGTACTTGCACGAATTTTGAAGCGAGCTAAAACGTGAACCCAGCTCGTTGAGGTTCAACCAGCTTCACAAACCTAAGGTGCGCATCACCAGCTATCCAGCGAAGCAACCGTCGAGGCCAAAGAGTGACTAGAGAGGGAGAGAGGAGGATGCCGAGGTGAGCTTGTCCCTGGAGTGCGAGTTCACGAGCAGAGCACCGACGACAAGGTTCTAGTGCGTTTAGTTCGAAGTTTGTGCAATTTCTAGAGTAACAACGCAACGTCAAACCCACCTACGAACTACACCGTGCTAAAGTACTCGCAACGGTGCAATCAATGGTGCAAAAACACGGATCTAGTGTTTAAGAAATTTAATCAAAATTAAATTCCAAAACGGCGTTGACATTAGGTTTTCGGTCTTGGTCATTTAGTTCTAGAAACTGGGAGCACATTCCGAATTCAATTCTTGAGCCATCAAATAAGCTATTGAACAACATTTATTTACCGAAACAAAAGTTGCATTTTCATCTACTAAACTTGTACTTCAAATTTTATTCAAGCACTATATGCAAGTTGTATTTTATTTCTATTTATCAAAATTGCTTTTCATGCCTAATCAAATAAAACAAGCCACTCGTTATTTATTTTCTAAAATTGTTATTAGACATTTTTAAGCACTTTCTGCACACTTTTACCAAAACGACACTAAACAACTTTTGTTCATGAGATTATTTAAAAGTTATTAAGCACGAAAGCAAAATTTATTAGCAACAATTATTCGATTCTTTTATTCACAAAAGTGAGCACATAAGGTCTGCCTCGTCATTTCATGTGCAAATTAAGTTTAAAACCCTAAGAAGCTCGTTACAAATATTTCTTAGGTCCTAATCCGGGTGCTAAGCGAGTTCGTAACACTAGGGGTGTTACACTACTATCGAGGTCATGATACCCAGGTATCTAAAGACACCGGTTAGTTAGTCGCTTGGGTGGCCCAAGCCAACGGAAGCCTAGCAATCGTGGCCCATTTGAGTCAAATGGGCTCTGGGCCACACACTAAGACAAGAGATCATCACGACCTCTTCCTTCTCCTTCCGCCGCATGCTATGCAGCACCGCAAGACCTCTCCCCCGTCTTGACCTTGGGAGGGAGCGGAGGGAGGTCGGGGTCCCTCAAGTACGCCGGCCCACATAGGGACAGGCACGCTCCACTCACCCCGCTAGGACGAAGATGACAACTATCTCTCATCTTAGGATTGACACCATCCCTGCGCCACACTGCACGGACGTACAAGACTACACCACGAGGCGATGACGATTGGTACGGCACTGCACTATCCAAACCCGGCCCGACAAGATGGGCATACGGCCCCACCCGCTATGAGATGGGGTGCACAACCCTGGCCTTGACTTTCAAGACTGGCCAAGCCACCAGGGACCTTGACCTCGTAGTCCAGGGTCGAGGCCACCGGCATCACGACTAACAAAGGCGACCAACGACCTAGGAGCGGCTACCTGCCCCCACATGGTCACCATGACGCCACCAGGAGAACAGGAGGTGATGACGAAGGCAACGGCAAGACCACATCTCGCAGGACGGTTGGTGAGCCACCACCTTGCCAGTGCCATCACGATCGGCATTGTAGCATCACGCTATGCCACATCACGACGTCGGGACAAGACCATGACGATGACCCTACCGGAACGTACGATGACGCCAGGACAAGACAGGCTTGCTTGCAAGCCAAGTTTACTTTTCTCCCTCCCTCGGGCTCATGCCCGCTCAGTCAGAACCCCTCTCTCTATATGTAACCTGCCCCTGAACTCTATATAAGGGCGCCAGGCCTCCCATCCAGGGGGATGAACTCTCGAGACTTCATTCGAGCATTCGTTCACCTCACTCCTCCTACCTCTTTCCCTAACTTACATATCCCATTGTAAGAACTTTAGAGCATTCAACCGAGGAACACGAACTCGAACCACCTCTGAGACTGGACGTAAGGCTCCGACCTGAACTATTATAATTCCTTGTGTTTCTTAGTGCTACCATCGTCTTTCTAGATCAGCGTGACACACGTATAAATTCACTAGTCAGTTGACAAAACACCGACAAATTGCATGTCAAATGTTATAGTTAAAATAAAAAAATTATATTTAAAGTAAGAAATTATATAAACTATATGTAATATTTATTAAAATAATTTTAAATAATTTGTTAATACATTAGTATGAGGGTTGTTAAGGAAATATTTTTACAATTGATGAAACATAACATACACATATGTACTTGATCTGCATGATGGCACGACATATATGTTTACTTTGACCAAATTTTAATATATTGATACTATTAATAAAGTGGTTATTTAAATATTTTTACAATATAAGATGTTGACAATTTAGATATAGATTTGAGAGGATATTTTACATTTTTAATGATACTACTAGTAGTTTTAAGGGGTTTTGTGGATTATTTATCATAATAGCATGTGGGTAATTATATGCAAAATTAGGTTTACTTTAGATCAAGTTTTTTAATGGGACAGGTGAACAATTTAAATATATATTCATGTGTTACTTTATGTTGGTTTACACAATCACGTGGTGGGAAATTATTTAGAAAGTAGAATAGATCCAATGGCTATTGTTACCCATAGTAGCTAGATTCTAATGAATTGATGGCCAGATTCTTGATAATTTCTAGAATTTATTTTTTTCTTAGCAATGTTGAACCTCTGTTGGGGACCTCTAGTTAGAATTTATAGGATTTTTTAAGCATAACATATATTTAGCTGACCTAAGCTTAAGTTATATAAGCTCTTATTGCAATCCTTGCGGTAACCGCATGAGTCTACAGTTTAGCTTTCAACTTTTTATCTAGTTGTTGTAATTTTTTATCCATATGTTAAGTTGAAATGATTATAATACTTACTGTATCTTTTATTCAAAATTTTTATTTTTTATTTTAAATATTATAGGCCCTAGACTACCTTCTTAGTTCTTACAACATCATAAGTCATTTCAGCTTGCACAATGGCATTTAACATGTTGAATTTGTTATATCACATAATTATATGTTTAATAGTATTGTTTTATAAATAGAGCACTTAAAATTAAATTATCAATAATGATAGGAGACATAATGGTGGAGTCTAAATGCATAAACTTATAAAGTAGCAACTATTGAAGGGCCTGTTTGGAATGCGGGAAATATTTTCTGTTCTTGCGTTTTTCCTGTGAAATTGAACTGATTTCTGTGAAATTCCTGCGCGATTCCTGCGAAACTCCTGCATTCCAAACAGGCCTGAAATGTATTACCATGGTGTTAAGATAACATAAAGTGAATTGTTGTTGTTGCTGCTATGTATGGAACAATTTTCCATGCTTGATAATCTATTCACATAAATATTTGTTCTACTACAAAAATACTTAATCTATGTGGTGGAATATAGCATGCTTAATCTTTACTTAAAATTTGTAAAGTGTGTGATTTAGAGATATGTATAGTGTACTTTATGGATATTGAATTATTTTTTGTAACAACTTATATTAGTATTTACATATAGTTTTTTATGTATTTTTGTTTATTTTAGGTGAATAATTTAGATACAAACTAAAACATGTTAATTTAAATTATTTTTCATAATGTCATATGTGGGTAATTTGAATGGAACATATGGGGTTACTTTTATTTTATCTCATAATGTTAGAGCTAGGTAATTTATAAAAAATAGGGGTTTGAATTATATTTGATAATAACATGAGGTGGGTAATTTGTTACATACAAAGTTAAGGGGTTATTTTGAATTATCAGTCATAATGGAAGAGGTAGGCAATTTAAATGTTCATTCAGGGGTTAGTTATGAATTATTTCATAATGACATGGATGAGCAATAAAATTTACAGGGTTATTTTTAATTGTGTTTCATGTATAATGGCAGATATGGTTATTCTTATAATAACAAAATAGATTCGGTGGCTATTATTAGTGTGATGATTAGAGTCTATAAAATTAAAGGCTAGATGTTATCTGATTATTATGCCAATTTCCAAGACTTATTCTTTTTCTAACACTTTTGGTGATAATTAATGTGAAGATTCCATTCTCCGTGTAATTAGTAATAGTAAGAGTTTGAGATTTAGTTATGTTCACATCAATTTTTATTTAAAATTTAGGTGAATAACTAGACAAGTAATCATCCTTAACTATGTTTAAGAGTTCCAAACCAATGACATGAAGGGTATGGAACAAGAATGTTCTTTAAAAGAATATGGATACAAACAATTGAAAATTTTAATCTATTATATGTGTCTGATAAGTTAATAGACATTAATTTATAAAATAAACTTGAATAATCTTTGTCGGTCAACAAAAGAAACCTTCGTGTTAGTTTTTCATATTACCACGTCAATAAAAAAAGTTAAATACCCCTCAACATCAACTGCCCAACACTACCATTATGCTAAAGTTAACCAAAAGTATCTTGATACTAATTTGCCTTAAATAGTACTCTCTACATTCTAAATTATAAGATGTTTTGACTTTTTTAGATATATACATAGGTTTTGCTATTTACTTAGTGTCGGTGTTTTGTAGACTGACTAGTAAATTTATACGATTGTCGCGCTGCTCCACGATGGTAGCATCCAAAAGACATGAGGATTTATACTGGTTCAAACCGGAGCCCTACGTCCAGTCTCAAAGATGATCGAGTGCGTGTTCCTCGCTTGAATGCTCTGAAGTTCTTACACTGGAGGCTACAAGAATGGTGGAAGATGTAAGAGAATAGAGCTAGAGCTAGAGGATGGACTGCCCAAATGAGAGCATCGAGAGTCTGACGCCTGGGAAGGGTGTCCTGGCTGCCCTTATATAGAGTCTGGGGCCAGGTCACATACAAAGAAGGAGGTTCTCCCAACCGAGGGGTCATGAGCCTGTAGGAGGGAACCCAACTAACTTGGCTTAAAAGTAACGCCCTCTTGTCTTGGTGTAGCGCACGTCCAGGCGTGACCGTCATCATGGTCTTGTGTTGTGGAGGGTATAACCCCAGGTACCCACAGCAAGGGACATGGGCCGCACCATCAGGGAAGGTCCAGCCCACGACATCAAGACTTACTGCGCACGACACTGCTCGGCGTACACCGTAAGACACCTAGAAGATATGATTGGATACTATAGATATTGTAATCTAAATAGAATACTTGACATGTAACCGACCAGGACACTTTCCTTGTAACCCTATCCCTCCAGAGTATATAAGGAGGGGCAGGGGTTCCCTAGTCGGCAGATCCCCAGATTTCTCATCTCAATACAATCCACCAAGGACACAGGACGTAGGGTATTACGTCAAGCTAACGGCCTGAACCTGCCTAATCGCTGTCTCTTGCGTTCTGTGTCACCATCTAGTTCCCGTCACGCACAGCTCTACCAATTCATCTACTACCGTGGGCATACCCCTTGGTAGACTGCTGGCCATATTTTGTCGACAGTGACGCTCCAGGTAGGGGGTGTGCGTGCTAATTCCATGGTGAGCCAGATGCTCTGCTTCCCGAGCTCCATGATCCTTCCTGACCTAGGCCAGACCTTTACGGTCAGATCTATGACATGGATCATCGGCGCCAACGACGTCAAGGAAATCATGGAGGAGGTGCAGAATCACCCTATGCCGATCGTGCCAACATCTTCAACAACATCTCTGATCCTGGCGCCCCACCGCTGGGTTAGGAGATCCATCACCAATGACGATCTAATCGGATCTATCGATCGGGTCATCGATCGCTAAGCGGAATGTCAGCTCCTTGTGGACTCGGTCTTAGATCAGTCTACTGCGAGCAACGAAGTCTTAGCACCCTAAGATCGCCGAGCCACTATGACCGAGCGATCTGCTTAGCCACAACGTTTGGGGTGGCAAGATTCAGATCTGGTGATCACGGCTACTCCAGAAGGGCGTACAGTGTGACGCCGACCACTCCTAGCTACAGGCCTGCGCTTGGCCAACTACGAAGCCCCGGTGGAGAACATGCCGAGGCCCTATCCCTTCGGGCTGGTGGGCGTGGGATCTGTGTATCAAGACACCGTCCACCACCTCTTCATCGACCACGTCAAGCGCGACCACATCGATGACCTCTACAGGATTGATCTGCCTAAGGCCGATCAGCCCACGCCCGTTGTGAATATGGTGGCTATTCGCCAAATTCTAGATGACTCCATCAATGACATCTTGGAAGAGAGTCCCGGGGCATATTTCGAGGGCTCCACCGAGACCGTCTCTAGCTGCCCCACTTTTTCACCAGGATTTGGGGGTAGGGTTTTTCATATCAGCCACGACAGCATCACCAGAGATGGTGAAACCTCCGACTAGCGCGATGCTCGCCTGGTGAGGAACGCCGATGGTCAACATCGCCGAGATGAACTCCTGGTGAGGAATGCCGATGGTCAACATTGCCAAGATGAAGAAGCCACCCGCAGGGCTGATAGGGATCCTAACGCCCCACACCACACGTGCCGCAATATGGAGGATGAGTTCGACATGGTAGGAAACCAGCTGGGGCAGAAGACACCGAGCACCCATCTCGCTGTCGTTTTCAACAAGTTGGAGAAGCTCCCACAGACTCCAGAAGTCGAGAAAATCTAGGCGCATATCAAAGCAGCTCAAGTTCAAGTCAATGAGATCTGGCGCCCTGCTCCGTCCTACTCCACCATGTCGGCTCATAGCCGTCGCTCCCGTAGCTCCCGCCACGACAGCAGAAGTCAACATTAGGGCTCCGAGCGCCCTTGACCCCAAGCTTGTGGCCCCTACCTCTATGGAGGATCCAGGGGCAACTACGAAGGATATCCGGACCAGGGCAGACACCCCCTCATCCACCGGGTGGCTGAGGCGGCAACCGCAACGCCAACCAGGAGGTGAATCAACCCCTGTCGTATGACGTTCGCGAATACATCATTGCCAACATCGACGTCCGTGATCGCATGGAGAACAGCAAGGCCGCACGCCATGACGCGGAGATGGAACTCCGGCGCCAGTACGACGCCGAGCATAGAACACCTGGTGCCACCCGAGCACCACCCGTCCCCGATGCCCTAGGACTCCGTCCCTTCACGGCAAGATTCTGAGCTGTCCAGTGGCCCGTGGGCTTCAAGATTTTCAGGGTGGACACCTATGACAGCAAGGCCTACCCTACGTAGTGGTTAACACTCTACGAGATTGCCGTGAGAGCCATAGGCAGAAGCGAAGATGTGATGGAAAATTATCTGCCCGTCATGCTCAACCAATCTACGAACAACTAGCTCCTTAGCCTGTGGGAGGACTCCATCCGATCTTGGGACGACCTCAAGAAGGTCTTCACCGAGAACTACACGAGCACCTGCGAGTAGCCAAGCACCAAGTATGACTTGGAAAAGCTTCATCAGACCACCGGGGAGCCCCTGTGCAGCTTCATCAGGCGCTTCTCAGAGATGAGGAACTCCATCCCCAACATCAGCGACAGCGAGGCCATTATCGCGTTCACCAAGGGGCTCCTCTACCACGAGCAACTCCGTGGAAAGTTGTACTGCAAGAGGCCTACAACCATCGGTGAGCTGATACAGATAGCAAACGGCTATGCCAACGTCGAGGAAACTGAATGGGCCGCCCGCTTCGATCGCCCCCAACTCCACCATGATGACTGTCACAAAGAAAGACGCTATGACAATCACGACCGCTACCACGACGACCACGACCGCCGCCACGATGAGCATGACTATCGCCCCGATGATCACAAGCACTGGCGCAATGATCGCCCGAAGAACTCCCAAGGCAGGCAGAATTGCCGCCGTAGGCTTGATAACTCAGTCAACGCCGTCAACGCTCCTTGCGCTAAGCGCACCTACAACGCCGACTACGCCAAGCTCCTGGATGGTCCATGCCCTATTCATAAAGGTGCCAAGCATACCATGGGAGAGTGCAAATGCCTAAACAGGGCTTTTTGGATGGAGGATGCAAAGGGGCCACGACGCAACAATGACGAAATAGATGACGACCAAGGTGGAGGACGGGAGAAGGAAGCAGGCCCTGCTTACCAAGATGCCACCAAGACCATCGATTCCATCTTCGGTGGGAGAGCCGCCTCCGAGAACTGGCGGGAACAGAAGCTCACCGCCTGACAGATCATGTCGGTCACCACCTACGATGGCAAAGTCACAGATCCAAAGTACCTGAACTGGTCAGAGCACCCGATCACCTTCTCCAGGGCCGACTAGTAGGCAGATATCCCATACCCTCGGTGTTTCCCCCTCGTCCTAGATCCTATCATCCAGGGCGTGCATTTCTAGAAGGTCCTCATCGACGGAGGGAGCGCCCTCAACATCCTATTCGCCGGATCCCTAGCTGAGCTAGGCCTCAAGAAGGAAGACCTCACCCCCATGGACTCTCTGTTCTAGGGGATCGTTCTCGAGAAGGCGTCCTAACCTCTCGGGCAGATCACTCTGCTGGTACAATTTGGCACCGCCAAGAACTTCCACACCGACTATGTCAACTTCCTGGTTGCTGACTTCAACATAGCGTACCACACCATCCTCGGCCGACCAGCCCTCACCAAGTTCATGTTGTGATGCACTACACGTACCTAGTGTTGAAGATGCCAACGGAGCAGGGGATCCTCTCCCTGCATGCCAACCTCGACATCACCTATGCCTATGAGAAGGAAAGCTTTGCACTCGCCGAGGCTACTGACATCTCCATCCGCATGCAGGACTGCCTCGCTTCCTCGCAGCAAATACCA
This sequence comes from Saccharum hybrid cultivar R570, assembly GCA_038087645.1. Taxonomy (NCBI): domain Eukaryota; kingdom Viridiplantae; phylum Streptophyta; class Magnoliopsida; order Poales; family Poaceae; genus Saccharum; species Saccharum hybrid cultivar. The sequence continues at coordinate 3,832,215 of JAQSUU010000671.1, read as the reverse complement.
CCGAAGGAGCTGGAGATCCCCACAATGGAGGTCGCCTGAGCATCGACCAAGTCCAAGGAGGTGAAGGAGGTGGTCCTCGTCCCCGGTGACTGGAGCAAGACTGCTCGGATCAGGGCTGACCTCGATCCTAAATAGGAAGACGTGCTCATCAACTTCCTAAGAGAGCACATCGACGTGTTCGCATGGAAACCTTCAAACATGCCTGGCGTACCTCGGGAGCTGATCGAGCACTCCTTAAACGTCTCGGCGACCGCCAAGCCGATCAGGTAGAAGCTTCAACAATTCATGCAGGGCAAAAAGGAGGCTATTAGGGTAGAAATAACACGGCTCTTAGCTACCGGTTTTATTAAAGAGGTGTATCATCCGGAGTGGTTAGCCAACCTGGTTCTTGTAATAAAGAAGAATAAATAATGGAGAATGTGTGTTGATTACACCGATCTCAACAAACACTGCCCTAAAGACCCCTTTAGCTTACCTCGCATTGACGAGGTCATAGATTCCATAGCTGGTTGTGAGCTCCTGTGCTTTTTAGATTGCTACTCTAGTTATCACCAGATCGCTCTGAAGGAAGAAGACCAGATCAAGACATCGTTCATCACACTCTTCGGTGCCTACTGCTACACGACCATGTCCTTCGGGCTCAAGAACGTGGGTGCTACTTATCAAAGAGCCATCTAGCGTTGCCTTAAGGACCAGATCGAGAAGAACGTTGTGGCCTACGTCGACGATGTGGTGGTTAAGTCTAAGACTGTCGATACCCTCATCGCTGACCTCAATGAAACCTTCAAAGCCCTAAAGGTGTATCGATGGAAGCTAAATCCCACTAAGTGTATTTTTGGCATCCCATCCGGTATCCTACTAGGCAACATCGTTTGCCGCCGCAGCATCGAAGCCAATCCAGAGAAGATAGAGGTGGTAACCAAGATGAAACCACTGACCTGCGCCAAGGACATCCAGAAGTTAACAGGGTGCATGGCAGCTTTGAGTCATTTCATATCCTGTCTGGACGAAAAGGGACTCCCCTTCTTCAAGCTACTCAAGGCTCAAGAAAAGTTCATCTGGTTGGAGCATGCTGACAATGCATCCACCGAGCTCAAGCGATTCCTCACTTCACCTCCGATCATGACCGCGCCCCAAGCCAGTGAAACCCTACTAGTCTACATCGTGGCGACCAACCGGGCGGTCAGCATGGCCATTGTTGTCGAGCGTGAAGAGGCTAGACACACAAACAAAGTCCAACGCCCGATGTACTTCTTTAGTGAGGTCTTGAACGAGTCTAAGACTTGCTATCCTCAGGTCCAGAAGCTGCTATACGCCATCCTGATCACATCTCGAAAGCTTTGCCATTACTTCGAGGCTTACCCCATAGCAGTGGTTACTGAGTATCCACTCGGCGACATCCTTTGCAACAAGGAAGCCAGCGACCGCATCATTAAATGGGTGGTTGAGCTCAGCACCTACACCATCCACTTCAGGCCATGCCAGATGATCAAGTCGCAAGCGCTCGCTGATTTCATCGCTGAGTGGACGGATATGCAGACCCCTGTCTCGGTCAATCACCTCTCGATGGCGCCGAGGCAGGCGTATACTTCATCTCCCCAACAGGGGACAAACTCCGCTACGTCCTCCGCATCCACTTTCGGACATCCAATAATGCCATGGAATACGAGGCGGCACTGCACGGTCTCCGTATATCTATGGAGCTCGGTGTCAAATGCCTCATGGTGTACGACGACTCCGCACTCATAATCAACCAACTCAACAAAGACTAGAACTATACCAACGAGAAGATGGACGCTTAATGCGCGGCGATAAGGAAACTCGAAGATAAGTTCTACGGAATCGAGTACCATCATGTGGTTCGGGCTGATAATCAAGCAGCCGATGAGCTATCGAAGTTAGGGTCAACCCATGCAGAAGTTCTAGCCGGAGTGTTCGTCTAGGACGTTGTGACCCCTTCCATCAAGCAGGGGCAAGAAGGCGTTGAAGAAAAGCCACCTGCCGAATAGATAGTCGCAGTGGTTCCTAGGCCAAGCAGTGATTGGAGGGTTCCTTTCATTAAATAACTAACCACTGCATATGTCCCGGCTGACAACATGGAGAGAGAGCGCCTCACCTGCCGCAGCAAGCATTATGTCCTAGTTGATGGAAACCTACTGCGTAAGAATTCTAAGGAGGAGCTACTCTAGAAGTGCATCTCCAAGGAAGAAGCAGAGAAGATACTCAAAGAAATCCATGTCGGCACCTGCGACAACCACGCAGCCTCTAGAACACTGGTTGGCAAAGCCTTCCGAGCTGGTTTCTATTGGCCTTCAGCCATCGCCGACACAGAGGCACTCGTTCACCGGCGTGAGAATTGCTAGTTTTTCACGAAGCAAATCCACGTCCCAGCCCAGGCCTTATAGATGATTCCTGCTTCTTGGCCCTTTGCATGCTGGGGACTAGATATGATCGGGCCATTCAAGCCCGCGCCAGGAGGATTCCACTGGGTCTACGTCTGCATCAACAAGTTCTCCAAGTGGATCGAATACAAACCTCTCGTACAGGCCACGACAAAGAATGCAGCCGAGATGATCGACGACACTATACATAGATTTGGCCTGCCGAACAGTATCATCACCGACCTGGGGTCCATGTTCACCGGCAGCGATTTCTAGGACTTCTGCGACAAAAGGTGCATCTTAGTCAAGTACGTCTCGGTGGCACACCCTAGGGCAAACGGCCAGGTCGAACATGCCAACGGCATGATTCTAGATGCATTGAAGAAGAGGCTCTACGAGAAGGAGCAGAAGCACCCGGGCAAATGGCTCAAGGAATTGCCAGCCGTGGTCTGGGGACTAAGGACCCAACCCAGTTGCAACACCGGTGTCTCCCCATACTTCATGGTTTTTGGCTTCGATGCTATTTTACTTGCCGACGTCGCCTTTCGAGCACCTAGGGTGGAGCATTACGACGAAGAGAACTTCGACCGAGCTTGGGCCGATGATATCAATCGCCTGGAAGAAGAACGCCTGGTCTCGTGTGTTTAGACGACAAAGTTCCTCGATGGCCTACGTAGATACTACAACCGCAATGTCAATGATAGATTCTTCATGGTCGAAGACTTAGTACTCCGCAGGAAACAGAAGATAGAAGGCATGCACAAGCTCTCGTCACCCTGGGAGGGCCCCTACATCGTTAAGGCGGTCACCCGACCAGGGTCTTACAGACTATGTGACATGGATGAAGTAGACGTCCCAAACTCCTAGCACATTGATCTCCTTAGGCGTTTCTATCCTTGAAACGTTCCATACAAAGATGTGTACCTTTTCATATTCAAATATTCAATAAAGTTTTCGTTCTGATGTTTCTTCATGTTGTTTTCTCCATGATTACTCGCTAAGCGATTTTTCTTCATCTTAAAGATGACATACGAGTAAGCCTAAGTCAAATCCCCGAACAGTCATGTTGACACTCGGATGTCCCCAGAGACGGCCATGTCCTCGGCTCCTCCCTACATGTGCACGAGCGTCTGCCCTCTGCGTTATGGGTGGTCGGCAGCGGCTCCTTGGCGATGCCTTGTTCTTCCTACACGCACACGGGCTTCGTGCTCTGTGTCATGGTTAACGGGCTAGCTAGGGCTTGAGACTTGGCTACAAACTAACTGGCTGGATGGTTTACATTAAATATAAACACAAACTTCACGATAACACTAAATGTTCACCAAAAGCTGCTAAGCACCTTTGCACAACACTACAACAAAAGTTTTTTCCTAATCTACTAGACATTGTCTTGTCCCTCACTGAACAAGTCGATGTCTCCGACAAGCTTCGCCGCTGCTTCCTCTGCTTCGTCTTCTAGCTTCCTGATCTTCACCTGATTCGTCCCTCAGGCATAGCCGGTCATTATCACTTCGGGTTTCACCGAAGGATAATGCGACCGTAGCACCGCGAGCGCGTGGACGATGGCTCTCTGGGCAGCATTGCAGGTGAACTCCTTAAAGTCCGTCCACGCCGTCTAGCACCGATCCACGATCGTCCAGGTGGTAGGTTGCCGGGCAGCAGCGTTGCCCCCTCCGGTGGCACAAAACCGACGCAGTCAAGCATGGGCTTGATCCCTGCTGTCAATGCCTCTAGTTTCTCATCCCACGCTTTCACTTGGTCTCCAAAGACCTTGAACTGAGCGTGCGCCTAATAGTGGTATTCTGCAACACAACAGCGGCAGCATGCTAAGCACACTCTTAACGCCGTAATAAAGGATTCAACAAAAGATGCACTTACGTTCATGATCTGCGGTGGCTTTCTTGGCTTTTTCCTCTGCTTCTTCCTTCCCCTTGAGGAGTTGGCCCACGGCCTCGCGAGAAAGGCCGAGCTCCATCTCTAGGGCTACACACCATAGGTAGATGTTTTACAACAATGAACACCAAAAAAGCAAGATCTATGGCCATACATTTTTGCTGGTCAGCACTGCGGCTAAGCCGCTCGGTCAGCGACCGGCTCTCTGCCTCCATTTGCTGGTGCTCCTTCTCCAACACCAGGACCTTCACCTCCAAATCTTCTTTGCGGTGGCGTTCTTGGGTTAGGCGCACCTAGAGGTCGGTCACTGACTTCTGTAGCTTTTTGTTTTCCTCTAGCACCAAGGCCATCTCTTCCAATTGGCGCTGGCACTGCTCAGATATCTTCATCACATTCTGCAGAGGCGAACATTCAAAGTCCGTATTTTGCAAGATACACAACACAAGATTACTTTAGGCTTACCTCAATTCGGCTGATCATCGCTGACAGGTCGGCCCTCAACCTCTTCATCTCCGTGCTCGCCTCCCCCTCTTCCAGCATGTCGAACTCGTCACCACGCCGGATAACCATGTGGAGGACCTAGGTGGCTAAGCGGGCTCCCGAGCAATTTCTTCAATCTCCACAGTAGCTGCCCTCGGAGGGGACCTCCTTGGTCGCTGTTGTGCTCAGACGGGACGTCTAAGCCCCATCCCTGTCATCGGCACCGCCACGGGTGTTGCTTGTTCGGTAACCGCAGGTGGATCCTATGCGGCGCTACTTGGCGTATCCCCCGCGATCTCCGTCCCCGCTGCGGCAGGACCATCTGAGGTCCCCGCCGTGGCCCATGCTTCTTCACCCAGCATATCCACTAGATCACCTTCGTTGTGCGCCCCACCTCCAGGCGAGGTCGGCCCAGCAGCCGGCGGCTCCTCCATGGTTGGGCCAGAGGGGCCCGCAACAGGCGTCTGCTCCATGGTGGGGGTAACCGGGTCCGCTCCCGCTTGACCCTGCTCAGCGATAGGAGCCTCTGGCTTCGCCACGCGCTGCCCATCATCAGCGACCAATGCCTGCAGGTCCTCAGTTGACTCCGTGCTATGACAAGGAAATAGCTCATCAAACAAAGACTTCGCACTAAGGAAATACTGAAAAAAAGGGGGGAACTTACAATTCGGACTCCCGCCACACGGTTCTAAACCGACACGCCCGTCCGGAGCCACCCTGTCCAGCAGTAGAGCCGGCCAGTGTCTCTATGCCCATCTGGTCGGTGGCCTCGGCTGCCGCCACCAGCGTCACCCACGCAGTCTCGGGGACTGTGATGGCCGCCCTAGCTATCAGTGCCGGCGTCACCCGAGCACTCTCGGGGACTGCTGCCGCGGCTTCACGTGTTCGCCACCTCCCTGCGTCTCTGCACCGGCCGGCATAGCCGACGAAGGCGTCTCGGTGCTCGGAGGTGCTGGAACCACCGGTCTGTCGTCATCAGATGAATCAGACAGAACCATCTGCCACCTCTGGGGCTGGGCGGGACCACCAATGCTAACTGGCCCCTCCTCACCTCAGGAGGACTGCACCGTCTTCCTCCTCTTTGGGGTGCTCTTCTTCAACTGGCCGCTTCCCTCAGAGCTTCCCGCGGACATACGTCGACCGCTCATCTTCATCTGCGGCTCTACGGCGCTCTGACCCCTCTTCGTCAGCATCTAAGCTAGTCTGATGCTAGGGACTGCTCAGCTAGGCATCTAAGGCCCTTAGCCACTCCTTCGGTCCTGCCCATGAATCTTCAACAATGCAAATGATTACATTACATACTAAAAAGGAACAAGTAAACACCACAAGAAGACTCTTACCGCTGGGGGCAGACTTCCAACACTGAAGGCCCTCTGTTGATCCCTGATGGACAACCAACCCGAGGTTGAATAACATCATGATCCGGCGCTTGACTTCATCCCGGTTAATCTCCTCGGGCACCTCATGGGTCCCATCAATATCACCCTAAAACTCAAATCTGGGGTGCGCCCTCTTCTTATAGGGTTGGATCTGTCTGAAGGTGAAGTTCGTCGCAACAATAACTCCGTCAAGCCTCCTACGGTCTATCAAACCTAGGAGCTCCCTCACTTGCTCCATACCATTGGAACTGGGCCACTCCGACCACCTGGGGCCGCTCATCAGAATCTGATCGATGTCGCATGCCACATATGGCTCTACCTGCCTGATATAGAACCACTTCGAAGCCCAATACTTCACGTTCGTGTTCAGGGGAACAGAGATATATTGGCTCATCATCTCGTCCTGCAACTGCAGATAAGCTCCCCCGATCACTCGGGAACCGGTCCCTCCCTAGACTTTGAGACAGAAAAAGTGGCGGAATAGATCGAAATGGGGATGGATCCCAAGGTACGATTCGCAAAGATTGATGAAAATGGTGACATGTAAGATGGAATTGGGGCCTAGATTGCAAAGACTGATGCCATAATAGGCAATCAGTTCGCAGAGAAAGGAATGAATTGGAACACCAAATCCACGGAAAAGTAATCCTCGAACATGACCAACTCATCGGTGCGAGGTGTAGGAAAGTCCTCACCAGCAGCCGGGCGCCATCCCGCCGTCACCCTGTCGGGCAGGACGTCGTGCACCACCAGGCTGTTCAATGCCGCCTCGCTGCTGATGGATTGCACCCACTCCTCGTCCCGATGGATCTCGTGAGCCGCCTTCTTTGAACTCCCGTGGACTCTCTTCAGCGCCATCGAACAGATCTGGGAGCGGAGGTTGCTTGGTGCTTGGATCTACCTTAGCGGTGGAGCGGTTGTAGACGGGAAGATGTGTGTGTGTGAGCGCAAGGAAGACGATGAGGCGACGGAGAAATGGGGAGTGCGCCTCGGAGCTGCGGTAGATTTATAACGGTTCGACCTTTGACCCTTTGCCTTCTAGGGTTTTTGGGAAACTGTGCCTGCCGCACAGCGTCCATCCCCAAATTCTCCGCGCGCCACTGGGTGGCTAACTGGGTCTAGCATATCCACAACTGAAGCTGCGTCGTACGCGGGCCGCCAAGCGGACTTAAGTGCTAAGCATTGATTCGCATATTTATTTAGGAATTTCTAGAAAGATTTTTTCTTCTTCTGATCCTGCTACAAGAGTTCTTCTCCATCTTCTAGCAGTCTCGGGGACTATGTGTGTACACATCATCTCGCGATGACTGTACTATTTTCTACACTGCTTTTTCTCAGCTAAGCTGGGGACTGGTTTCTAGATAAGCTGGGGACTGGGTTGGCATCTGAAGACTCTTGTTTTGGACCCTGACACCACGTGAATACTTCACTTACTATCAGGCTCGGGGACTAAGTGGGCACACTTCACCTTGCGGTGAATGTGCTTATTTCTAGGACCCCATTTTCTTCAAAAACGACTAAGTTGTAATTTGCAATTATTCAAGCCCTTAGTTTGGCTCTAAGAGTCAATTCTGCCTAAAGCATGGATGCTAAGCATCTCTCTTCGCTTTTTGAGGGACTAAATTCCTCCACGCTGACTAAGTCAGGGATGCTAAGCGTTCAACTTCGACGTCCGGAACCTAAGTGGGCACACTTCTCCTAAGGTGAAGTTCTCAATTTTTTTCACTTGAGCTCCTTATATCCTTCTGGCAAACCTCAACTTCGAGCAAGTCCTAGTTCGGCTCCTAGTTGAACTGCTCGGATACCGGCTTCAACTGCTCGGACGCTTCTTTCAACAGCTCGGCTCCCATTTAAACTGGTCGGAAGCCTGCTCCTGGTGATCAGCAGCAAGTTGGACAGCTCGGACAAGCTCAAGACGGTGTTGCTCAGCGGATACAAGGCGCTCAGGGACTAGCTGTGGGGGGTATAACCCAAAGTACCCACGGCAAGGGACATGGGCCGCACTATCAGGGACAGTCCAGCCCACGACATCAAGACTTACGGCGCACAGCACTGCTCGGCATACACCGCAAGGCACCTAGAAGATCTGATCGGATACTATAGATATTGTAATCTAAATAGAATACTTGCCATGTAACCGACTAGGACACTTTCCTTGTAACTCTACCCCTCCAGAGTATATAAGGAGGGGCAGAGGTCCCCTAGTCGGCAGATCCTCAGATATCTCATCTCATAATACAATCCACCAAAGACACAGAACGTAGGGTATTACGTTAAGCTGACGGTCTGAACCTGTCTAATCGCTGTCTCTTGCGTTCTATGTCACCATCTAGTTTCCGTCACGCGTACTTCCACCGATTCATCTACTACCATGGGCATACCCCTCGGTACACTGCCGGCTGTATTTCGTCGACATGTGCCCACGTCACGGCATGGTGTGGCGTGGTGCTGTTGTGCCGGTTTTGGCGGCACTGTAGGCACGGTGATGGTTCGCCAGCCGTCCTATGCGACATAGTCTCGCTGTGGCCTTCGTCATCGCCTCCTATTCTCCCAGGGGTGTCATACATGAGTTGGTAGCCACCCCCAGGTTGTTGATCGTCTTGCTGCTTGTGGAGCCGGTGGCCACAATCCCAAGCTCCGGGGTCGTGGCCTTCGTTGGCTTGGATGGCCTCAAAAGTCAAGGCCGCCGCCGTGGGCCCCATCCCGTAGTGGGTGGGGTCGTACATCCGTCTCGTCGGGCCGTATTTGAACGATGGGTCTCCATACTGGCCGTCACTGCTCGGCGGTGTTGTCTTATCTTCGCTGCGTGGCGTAGGGATGGCGTCTGTCGGGGCTGAGGGGATGGTTTTTCCCTCGGTCCTTGCGGGGTCAGTGCGGCGTACCTGCTCTTATCAGAGCAAACGCGCTTGGCAGAGCTCAATCTCTCCCCGTTCCTTCCAGGGGTCGGGACGGAGAAGCGATCGTGAGGAGTTGCGCGGCGTGCGGTGAAGGCAAAGGGAAGAGGTCGTGGCAAACCCCTGCTTTACTGTTTGGCCCTGGTCCACATAGCTTGGTTGGGCCTCGATCGTTTGGGTTTATTCTAGCTGGTGTCCTGTGGGCCGTCCGAGCGGCTAACTAATCGGTGTCTTGAGGTACCCGGAGTATTATAACCCCGACACTTAGATATACAAAATATAATGTCTTACATAGTAAAAACAATGCATCTGGAAAAGCAAAAACATCTTAAAATTTGGAATTGAGGGAGTAAGATAACTAGCATAACAGCGAGCGCAAGTGTGCAGCTGGTTATTTGAAAAAAGTCTACAAAATCAATTGTTTCCCCAAAACTAACTATATGGTTCTTATTATCTAACCATTTGTTATATCGTGAGCATTTCAGAAGAAACTCACATTCATGCTTTTACGCATAAAATTTCAGGGTGGTCTTACCACAAAGGAGAGCCCCTACTTATCTACGAGTTCATGCCCAATGGAAGTTTGGACCAACATCTCTTTCCCAGGAATAGTAGTAGTATGCAGCAGCAGCAGGCAACTCCTATTCACCAATGGAGCACTCGTTACAACATGGTTAAGGATATTGCCACTGGATTGCACTATGTCCATCACGAGTATGAGCCTATGGTGCTCCACCGTGACATTAAGGCAGGCAACGTTATGATCGACTCCACCTTCCAAGCACGCCTCGGCGATTTCGGACTTGCATGTGTTGTGGCCAACGGGAAAAACTCCTACACGGATCTAGATGCACCTGGAACCATTGGCTTCATGGCACCTGAGTATTTGCATAGCTGCAAGGCTACAACAAAGTCGGACATCTTTGCATTTGGAGTCATCGTCCTTGAGATCATAACAGGAAAGAGAGCAGTTAAGAATCCACAATTTAGCCACATCACAGACTGGGTCTGGCAACATCACAAGGAAGATAAGCTACTTGAAGCTGTTGATCCAATACTGAGGTCCAACGAAGAGTTTGAAGCCGGCGATGCCAAGCGTCTGCTGCTTCTGGGTTTGGCTTGCAGCAACCCGAGACCATCAGATCGGCCAACCATGGTGGAGGCAGTGCAGATCATAACCAGATCCGCACGGCCACCAGAGGTGCCTCTTGAGATTCCAAGGTTTCTATGGCCACCACCAGAAGAAGAAGGGTGTTCTTTAAGCTCTGATTACAGCACAGAGCTGAGTAATTTGGACAGGGGTCTGAATATGCAGGTAGAGATGGCTGCAGGTGGAGGACAGGCCTCGTCGTCGTCTGGAAATGGAGGCAGCAGTCTGCACCGGAGTCCCATAGGAGGGCCTTCACAGGAGGTTTCCTCCATTTATCACACTGCACCAGTATCCCATAGGAGGGCCTTCACACAGGAGTTTAGTTCATGAAGGTGCTTGATTTATATATATAAGCTGGTTTGTTAAGGGCCTAAGACAATGGTTGGCTTTGCTGATGATGAGGCCAATTGTATTTTGCTAGTTTTTGTCGGGGTATGAGACTTCTTCAGATATGTTGTAGTAGTATTTGGTAAAGTTTAGTGGTAGATACAGTAAATTATGCTGCTGTGTATTACCAATAAGCTGTTTATATAAGAAAGCCGGTTGAGATCTACTCCTTCAGTTGCAATAGGATAGTTTTCGTTTGCTTGGTTGCTTTTGTGTTGTTTCATGTGAGCTGGTTTTTCTAGCTTACTTCTGTTCTCTTAGGTAGCGATTGGTTAGAAGGACCGGGAGGAATGTAATTGGGCGGATATGTTTTTTAGGTGTTTGGATCGAGGATTGAGAATATGCCGTGAAGATGCCGGATGAAGCCATCCTCTGGTTTTTGGTGGCGACCTCGTCCCACCTAGGACGAGCACTCATTCACGCGAGCACATGCGCAAGGGGAAGGTGAGTGTGGCCATAGGTGAGGATGGTGAAACCACAGGTGAGGTCGATGGCGGCTCGTATGGGAGAAGAGGATTGGCCAAGGGAGAAGAAGAGACCATCTTACGGTGCATGGGGCTGCGGGCACTAAGGGCAGCTCCAGCGTCCTGGTCGAACCAACGTCTGACAAAAGCAAACCAAAAAAGTTTGATTGCTCCAGCGTCATGGTTGAACCAACGTTTGACAAAACTCGCTTTACTGCTCTCGGTGGGATGAAGGCAAGTCCATGGGCTAGCTATATTATTTAATTGCTCTCGGTGCGGCGCATCTGCAACAGCCGATTTTAGCTCTCTGCCAAGTAGAATTCGACTGCGGTAGTGTCTACAGTTCGCTTCCAACTGCCCACGATTCGATTTATGAACTACACCGGAGCTGCTCTAAGGGGCTTCGGCTCCCACATCACTGTTGTTTATATTACTCTAAACTACCGTAATATATTTGGGGCTGGTCTCAGCTTTGCTATAATGCTGCTATGGTTCCAATATAATGTGTGTAGATGCATCAATTCATTTTTGGAATGCGTAGATAAATTTGTATTGTGTGAACTGTTAGTGCTGAGGATCTTTTGTATTGTGAATTTGTGCTATTCTCTTGCGGGCCGGGCTACATCAATGGCACGTGAAGATGCAGGTAGTGTCTATATGACTTTTTTAGAGGTTACATAACCTAATCAGAAACCAAACCATATGCCACGTAACGGGTTCGTCTTGAAGTGGGATCGTTGCAAACTGTAACGGATTACGGATCGTATTACGGCAACGATTCTGATACGATACGTATTTCGTAGATCGGCAGGATCTGGTCGAGTATTCTGTATTTCCCGCACAGCAACTTTTACACGGCCGGCACACCGGAAGCAATCGAGGAGATGGCTGCGGCGGCGCCGCGCCACCAAGACCTTCCCGACGTGATCATCGAGGACATCTTCGCTCGCATGCCAGCCAAGTCGGAGCTGCGGTGCCGCTGCCTTTCCCGCGCCTGGGCCGCCACGCTGTCCTCGGACGCCTTCGTCGACATGCACTTCGACCTCGCCCACCGCCACGGCAAGGTTCCTAGGCTCTGCCTCCTGCCGCGCTCGGCCGCCGCGGCGACGGTGTACGCGTGGTCGCCGGAGCTCGGGAAGGACGTCTTCACGCCGCTCATGGCCGTCCCGCACAACAGTCGCAACGGCAAACTACACGCCGTCACCTGCACGTGCCGCGGCGTGCTCCTCCTGCGCGCGACGGACGCGAGGATGTACTACCTCTGCAACCCGTCCATGGGGCAGATCGCCGCGCTCCCCGACGGCCACATGGCGGACCGCCCTTACCCGAGCAGCGACTACGCGAGCTTCGGCCTCGGCTACGACGCGCGGAGCAGGAGCCACAAGGTCGTGCGCCTATTGTACCACGACTACCGACCCGCCGGCTGCGACATCTACGACGTCGGTGCGGGTGCGAGCTCCACCGGGCACTGGAGACCGGCGGCGGGTGGCGCGGTGCTCCCGCCGGAACGTGTCCGGATGAACCAGATGGGTGTCTTCGTTGAAGGCCACGTGCACTGGCCCACCATGGGTCGCCACGGAGAGGAAGAACATATCGTCTCCTTCTCCATGGCCGACGAAAGGTTCGGCTACGTCACGCCGCCGCCTGGCACGGCCGTCAAGACATTCGCGCTGGCGGAGCTCGCCGGATGCTTGTGCCTTCTCTCGGCGCCCCATTGTCCCAAGTCGAGCCTGGAATCCGTTGACATCTGGTTACTGACCGACTATACCACGGGATCATGGGAGAAACACTGGAACATCGACCTGACCAAGCTGCCGCCGCCGCCGCCGGAAGTGGGCGACGACTTCATGTTCAACGGCGTCACTCCGCTCGCCCTCGTCGACGGCGGACGGCGCATACTCTTTGTCTCGAGAGAGTATCAGGTGGCAGCGTACTGCCTCGCCACCGGGACCCTCGAGGAGCTCGTGCCAGGCTTTCGCGGGCACGGGGCCAGAGGAGCGCACCACCTTCTCGTGCCCTACGAGGAGAGCCTCGTGCCCGCCGGGCGGCCGTTCGAGGACATCCTATGGTCGTCGCCGCCTGCGCGTGCTCTGTCCGTGGCGCTGGGCCGGCTGCCGGCGCGCACGCTCGGGCGTCTCAAGTTCGTGTGCAGGAGCTGGCGCGCCATGCTCGAAAGCGACCGCTTCGCGACGCTGCACAACGCCTGCTCCAGAGCGACGGCGGCGACCAGTCCCGTGTCCGTCGCGTTCCTGGCCCCCTTCGGCGCGACGACAGCTCCCGATGTCCCCGTGGAGGTTTTGGAATTGGATCTCCTCACCGGGACGGTCGTCTCACTGGAGTCGTGCTCCGGTGACCCCGGAGCTGACCGTTGGAACCCTCCCCTGTCCACGACCAGGGTGGTGTGCCGCACGCCGTGCCACGGCCTCGTCCTCCTGAGCCACCTAAGTGGAAAGTACCATGTCTTGTGCAACCCTGTGACGCGAGCCGTGAGAAGCTTCATCTTCCCCGACCAAGGTTACGGATGCGCCGGCCTTGGGTACGATCCGTCGAGGGAGGAGCACGTCGTGGTGCATCTCTCCTACACGTCGCAGTGCCTCGAGACACGGACGTATGGCATGGAGTGCAGGGTGTGGCCGGCGAGGGATCTGTATCCGAGAACACTCGACTCTCAGCCGCCCATCCCTGCGGCGGTCGACGTGCCGCCGGTGCACGTCGGCGGCAAGATGTACTGGCCCCGGGAGCCGCGGCTCGGGGCCGCCGCCGCAGAGTTCGCCATCCTGGCGTTCGACGTGTGCGCCGAGACCTTTGAGGTCGTGCCGGCGCCGCCTGCTCTGTTAGGTGACGTGGACAGCGGCGACAGGATGGTCCTCGCGGAGCTCGCCGGGAAGCTGTGCGCGGTGAACTTGTCCGCGAGCATGGAGACCATGACTGTATGGGGCAAGAACGTGGAGGGGTGGAGGAGAGAGCACGTTATAGATCTGCAGCACTGGCTGGAGTTCTCACCACGGACGACGGAGCTGGCAGTGATGCCCTTGGCCATCGACCCCATAGATGGCCGGATCTTGCTGGACACGGGCAAGGCACTAGGGTACTATGACATGCGGAACGGGACTTTTGCAGACAGTGTACTCGCTCGAGACGCATCTCGAATATCGCTATCACAACCATGGTGATGGCGTGTTCTTCATTGCAACAGTTTGTGAGGACAGCTTGCTCCGTCCCTACGATCGAAAGTCTAGGCTTTGGTAATTGTTGTTGTCAATCTAGGCTTCGGTAATTGTTGTTGCCAGTTGTTTTTTTAAAATGTTGTTTTGAATTTTAATCTAAGTTGAATATTGAGGATGCTCTTATCGGGTGATGATGCAACTCCACAACATACCTTTTTTTTTTGCAAAACCTCTATAAAAATTATGAATTTTTTGAGGCCATCTACGTAGCAATGAGTAAACATCCCTTAATTTCTTCCTTAGATCTAAAATAGAGAGCTTAGATCAAATCTCTCTTTTTTCTCCATCTTACCTTATCTCCTTCTTCCTCCACCTGACTCGATCCCACACGGCGCCCACCCCCCTCCACCTGCTAGTCAGGCGGCTACTCCCCCATTGTTCACCACAGCCTTACCCTAAAGTCCATCTGATGTGCCTCCTTCTCGCTATCTTCTTCATCTTCATCCAAGCTATCACCTTGACGCCCCACCCTTTCTCTGCCCAACTGCCTTCCCCTATTACCTGGCCAATAGTGCCATGGTCGCCCCACCGCTCATCATCACCATAGGCCTAATTTTCTCCCCTGGCGATCCCTCAGGACTCAGGTAAGCCTCGCACCCTAACATTAACATTGCCAAATTTGGGGAAGGAGTTCACGTGGCAACCTTAGATTGGGCAAAAAAAAACGAGTGAGAGAAAGCCTTGAATCACTCGAATGAAGTTTAATTTACTTGATCTTTTAGGTGTAACCCTGGATGTATACGATTAACTGAAACTAGGGGGACCCGTGCTTCGCTTGGGCGAAGGTAGTTGGGGAAAAAAAGGGAGAGATGGAACAGTGACGGGCGCGGGCGAAGAGTATAGGGAACAGTAACAGTAGGTAATGTTCATGTGGGCCGGTACTGTGGAATAACGGGTAGAAACACTGTTCACAGGATATGATACTGTTGGGTTAACAGGCTACTGCTGTTCATTAACGGGTCAAACCACAGTAACGAGCATCACTGTTGGTGAATAGTACCTATGAGAGGTGGCGCCCGTTGCTATTGATGAACAGGAGCCGTCACCGGCTTTTGAGATCTATAGATTCCATATCCTACCTAAAGTTATTGTCTTCCTTTGGCTGATGTTGAAGTTGTTTGCCAAAGATAACCGTTGATACAAAGATCTGTCAAACATAGATAGTGATATCTTGCTCCGTGTGGGTAAGGCACTCAAATATTATGACACATCACTACTAGAGAACATATCTTTCGTCGATGTCTAAAATGGGCATTATTCCCGACAAAATTTGTATCCGGGACCAAAAACGACTTTAGTCCAGGTTGGTAACACCAACCGGAACTAAAAGTCCCCCGCCCCAACGGCTCTGGTGCCAAGCCATGTCAGGGGAGACTTTTAGTCCCGGGTGGTGTTACAAACCGGGACTAAAGGCTAACCTTTAGTCTCGGTTGGTGTTACCACCCGGGACTAAATGTTTTGTCCCGGGCCGTGGCACAAACTGGGACTAAATGTTGACCTTTAGTCCCGGGCTGTTATAGGAATCGGGACTAAAAGTGCCTCCCACCTATTTCAACTCTTCTTCCTCCCCAGCCCAAGTACGAGAGCTCACTTCTCTGCTTCTTCTTTGTTGTGTTTTTGCTTGTTCTTGCTTTCATCTCCGGCCATTGATCCATCTCAAGGCTTTTACTCCATCGGCGACTTATTTAAATGTAATTAGCTTCATCCTTTCATGTTTTAGCAAGAGCACTTGTCATTTCGTGGTGTATATATATATGTGGTTTTTTATTTTATGATTTCTAGGCCAATTTAAGATCTAATCTCTTGATAGTTTGAATATTTTGATGAAGGAAGCTAAAATTAGTGAATGAAAACTAGTATACACCTTTTATTGCTAGTATGTCTACCACATTTTATGGTTTAGTTAGAGAAATAGAGAATTTAGGGTATTTTATTAACTTCTTTCAATTTGCTTATGAAAATTATAAATTTATAATACTTCAATTTACAAAATTGTGTGGTCGGGTTAATTAGTTCATTAAAATTAGTATATATATATACCTTTCATTCCTAGTATGCCTACCACATTTCATGGTTTATAAATATATAGAATTTTAGTTTTTTTAGTTTCAATTTTCTAGAAAAAGATGAATTTACAGTAGTTTGCAAAAATGATTCTTTCTTTTAATAATCCCACTCTAGCATATGTATATGTATAAGTAATAATTATGCTCACACTAGCTAGCGTGTCTATACATATGCAGAATCATGATGCGAGACCTCAGAGACAGAAACGACAAGCGGATTGGTTTTATTGATCCGTATGTCGTATACAAGGACACAGTGACCCTTGATCCTAACAATCAGAGGCCGGCTGAAATGGAAAGGAACCTCCAACAGTTCTTGTATAACCAAAGGGACAGAGGATCAATACTCTTCCCCTATAACATGGGGTAAAGTGTTGTTATCGTGTGCATATTTTATTTTACTTAGTCAATCTAGCATAAAGATATATATATTGACTGATCTATAAACAAATACAGGGTGAAAGGTCTTGATGGCTAGAGGGGGGGTGAATAGCCTATTAAAAATTTCTACAATGACAAGCTAAACAAGTTTATCAATATAACAAATAGCGAGATGCGAGTTTTGCTTAGCCTATGGGTGTTTGCAAGCCACCTATCCAATTCACAATTCTAGTATTTGCACTCAACCGCACAAGTCAAACCGAGAAGTTAAGTACAACTACAACTAGCAAGCTACACAAGAGAACTACTCTAGCTAAGCTAACTAGCTAGCAAAGATAACTAAGAAATTAATACAAGAGAGATAGGAGGATATCACCGAGGGGCGAAGTATTGAGCCAACCAATATGATCAACAATGAATACCAAAATAACCAAACACCGGGATCAATCAATCACAATATGAAAGTGATGACACGAAGATTTATCCCGAGGTTCACGTGCTTGCTGGCACGCTAGTCCCCGTTGTGTCCCTCTTCACCACGTGGTTCGGTGGCTAATCGGTCTCACACCGAGCCTCTCAAAAGGCACCACAAGAACCTACCAAATGGCAAAAGGTTGCAATGACACGAGCAATATACTAACGTTGCCTTTGGCGCTTCGCTGAGGTAGGCACAAACCCCTCACAATCACCGGAGGTGGCCAAGAACAAACACCAACTCTTGCCAACGCCTCCAAGCTGCTCCAAGCCATCTAGGTGGCGGCAACCACCAAGAGAAACAAGAATCCCGCAGCAAATCAACCACCAAGTGCCAACTAGATGCAATCTCACAATGCAAATGCACTTGGATCACTCAATCTCACTTCGAATATGCAAAGAAGCAAGAGAGATGAGTGGGAGGGGAGTTGCTTAGCTCAAAGTGCTCACAAGTATGTCAAATGTTCGAGAGATATCCGAGAGAGTGAGCCTTGAGCCGGCCAACGAGTATTTATAGACGTACCCCTTCGAATATAGCCGTTAAAAACTTGAAACAGCCGAAGTCGCGTTGACCGGACGCGCTGGTCCAACTGACCGGACGCGCCGGTCGCGCAACAGCTAGTTTCACGAAGCACCGACCGAACGCGCCGGTCGCAACGACAGGACGCGCCGGTCACGACCGGACGCACCGGTCCCGTAACTGACCGGACGCGCTGGTCAACCCTGAGCCGCGCACAACGAACCAGCGACCGGACGCACTGAAGAACTGACCGGACGCCACAGTGCCCGCGTCCGGTTGGAGTCCAGTAAGCTCCCTGGATGACCGGACGCGTCCGGTCGCCTGTGACCGGACGCGCCTCGCGTCCGACCAAACAACTGAAAAACGCGCAGATACTGGACACTGACCGGACGCGTCCGGTCAAACAGTGACCGCGTCCGGTCTAGCGTCCGGTCACCACTGTGACCCCCGTTTGCCTCCTTTTCTTTTTCCGACTTCCGGCGTAGTGGAAAATAGGCATTTCATTTCCCCAAAATTGCCTGAATCCCGCGCTCGCACGCTCGGCGGGAGGGAGAGATGACCCCAAACCCTCTCTACCGCTTAAACTCTAACGCCATCGCAAATGTGCTAACACCACCAAGTGATCACGTCATGTGTGAGTGTGTTAGCGTTTTCACAATCATTTTTCGAGGCGATATTAGTTCTATCCAAATGCATATGATCATGAAATGCACATCTAGAGGCACTTAGAAGTTCAATAGCCGCGTCATTCCCCTCTTTATAGTATGGCTATCTATCCTATAATGTAACCACACCCACTAGGTGTCTTGGTTACTAAAACACAACCCTTAAGCATATACCTTTGCCTTGATCACGTAGGGTTACGTCCAAATCCAAGTGTGGCCATCATGATCACCATGTCCATCTTGCCACCAACCTTGGAATGTACTAATCCTCATATGCTACATACAACTTAGGCATAGGATTAGTACTTAGGCATTGTCACTAATTACCAACACCAAACATAGGACTTTCAATCTCCTCCTTGTTGGTAATTGGTGACAACCCTTTCACAAAGATGTTATAATAAAATTTTGATTGAATCCATGTCACATTGTCCAAGTATATTACCATGTGTAAGAATTATGAACATGTGATCATGAATTCAAATTGATAGCAATGGCTCCCCCTACATGTATGCTATATGTTTGGATTTTGGAAGCATACATGTTAGATAGGAAAGATTAGGAGCATTGTCTACCAATAGGTGCTAAGTGTTTTAGATTATAGACCTTTGAAGCGTGATACCATCGGAGTAGCGATAAACACCATCTTAGCACCTTGTGTAGTTAGATTCCACTTGGAAAAGCACAAACATAACTAGAAACCTCGTGAGATCAACATTATAAGCAAGGCTCTAGTACCATTTTGAAAAACATGAAGCAAGAAAAATCTAACTACTTCCTATTCATGCTAGTATTTGAATGCATCATTCAAATTATACTAGCAAGTCACCACACAAGCAATGTATCGGAGAAAACGAAATGCATAACTATGCATCATACATATGAAGTGCACATAGAAATGCAACATTCATGTTTAAGAGCTTGCTCCCCCTACTTGTGTGCTCAAAATTTTAGTTGATCCCCTTCTTTTATCAATTCTCCCCTTTGTTTTCTCCCCTTTTAGAATCTATCTTTGTGAACAACATTTTCTCCCCCACAACATTTTCTTCCCCTTTGAGTTCTATCTTTGTGAACAATATTTTCTCCCCCTTTGGCACCAATTGACCACAAGGAGCAAACTTTAGATAGATTATCATGTTAAAATATGGGGTGAGGATCAAGTTTATGATTCAACCTAGATTGCTTGCATAAATAAAATACTTCGGTTTGATCCAAGGGCAAGCTTCTTCACACCTCACTAGAAGGGTTATCATGCACCATGTTGAAGCAAATATTTAGACAAGTTTTCTAGATTAAATACTTAGGATCACAAGCTACTTAAACAAGTTATATGCTACCACTAGATCATACAAGTCATGGAAACAATAGTGGCACCATATAAACTTCAAATTTATTTAATTTTCATGAATGATCCTAGAACATAAGAAATCATGACTAGATGCACTAAACAAGTCCTTAGCATAGAATGTATGACATGTCAACCAATTGTACCTTAGGGCTCAAAGGAGAGGCATGTCATATATGGGGTGCATCAACTCATGTTGGAGAAATCAAGTATGTTCAACTCATTCTTTAGCTTGTGAAATCTCTTCTCATCAAGTGGCTTGGTGAATAGATCGGCTAATTGATCTTCGGTGCCCACACTCTCAATGGCAATGTCACCCTTTTGTTGATGATCTCTAATAAAGTGATGGCGAACATCAATATGCTTTGTTCTTTGATGTTGAACCGGATTGTTGGTTAGCTTCACGGCACTTTCATTGCCACATAGCAATGGCACATTCTTGAAATTAATTCCAAAATCTTTCAATGTTGCCTTTATCCACAAGATTTGTGCACAACAACTACCCGCGGCGATGTATTCGGCTTCGGCGGTAGATAGTGCAATACTATTTTGCTTCTTGGATGACCATGAGACAAGTGATCTTCCCAACAATTGACATGTCCCGGAAGTGCTCTTTCTCTCCACTTTATCACCGGCATAGTCGGAATCCGAATATCCAACTAGCTCAAAGCTTGCACCTTTGGGATACCATAATCCAACATCTTGTGTATGCTTTAAGTACCTCAATATTCTCTTTGTTGCCTTCAAATGACTTTCTCTTGGTGAGGCTTGAAATCTTGCACACATGCATACACTAAACATCACATCGGGCCTTGATGCCGTCACATAGAGTAGGCTACCAATCATTGATCTATATAGCTTTTGATCCACCATGTTGCCACTCTTGTCACTATCCAAGCTTCCACTAGTGCCTATTGGAGTTGTAATACTCTTTGCATCTTCATGCCAAACTTCTTGAGCATATCTTTGATGTACTTAGTTTGGCTCACAAATGTACCTTCTTTCATTTGTTTGATTTGAAGTCCAAGAAAGAAACTAAGTTCACCAATCATTGACATTTCAAATTCCTTTGCCATCATTTTCCCAAACTCATCACAATAATCTTGATTGGTTGAACCGAATATGATATCATCAACATATATTTGCAATACAAATAAGTCTTTCCCAATCTTCTTGGTGAATAGTGTTGTATCAACTTTGCCCATGACAAATCCTTTGGATAGCAAGAAGTCCCTCAATCTTTCATACCATGCTCTAGGTGCTTGCTTCAATCCATATAAAGCTTTTCTCAACTTGTATACATGATTGGGTTTCTTGTCATCTTCAAAACCGGGAGGTTGCTCCACATACACTTCCTCTTGAATGTACCCATTGAGAAATGCACTCTTCACATCCATTTGATATAGCTTGATATTGTGAGCACAAGCATAGGCAAGTAAGATCCTAATTGCTTCCAATCTTGCAACCGGGGCATAAATTTCACCAAAGTCAAGACCCTCTATTTGTGTGTAACCTTGAGCCACTAGTCTTGCTTTGTTCCTTACTACTATCCCATCTTGATCTTGCTTGTTGCGAAAGACCCATCTTGTTCCAATGACATTGTGATCCTTAGGCCTCTCAACTAGTTCCCATACTTCATTTCTCTTGAAGTTGTTGAGCTCTTCATGCATTGCATTTACCCAATCCGAATCTCTCAATGCTTTATCAATGTCCTTGGGTTCTTCCATTGACACAAAAGAAGAGTGACCACAAAATGATGTCAATCTTGATCTAGTTTGAACTCCTCTTTGTATGTCACCAATGATGGAATCCAATGGATGGTCTCTTGCAATGTTAGTTGGTTGAAGCACTTGGATTTGATTGCTTGGATGTTGATGTTGATCATGAGTTGGAGATGATGAACTAGCCACTTGTTGATCTTGTTGCACTTGAGATGATGTACTAGCTTGATTTTGCATAGGAGAACCACTAGCTTGTGTAATTGGACTTTGGAGCACTTGATCTTTGTTGTCATCTACATTAATAACTTGCTTTGGTCTAATATCACCAATATCCATTTCTTTCATAGCATTACTCAATTGAGTTCCTCTCACATCATCCAAGTTATCTTCTTCATCTTGAGAGCCATTTGTTTCATCAAACTCAACATCATGCACTTCTTCAAGTAAACCACTAGCCAAATTCCAAACTCTATAAGCTTTGCTAGTAGTTGAGTAACCAAGTAGAAATCCTTCATCACATTTCTTCTCAAACTTGCTCAATCTAGTGCCCTTCTTCAAGATGTAGCATTTGCAACCAAATACCCGAAAGTATGCAATGTTAGGCTTTCTTCCATTTAAGATCTCATATGGTGTCTTCTCTAGAAATTTATGGCAATAGAGGCGGTTGCTATAGAAGCAAGCCGTGTTGATTGCTTCGGCCCAAAATGAATGACTCACATTATACTCATTCAACATTGATCTTGCCATATCAATTAAGGTTCTATTCTTCCTTTCAACTAGGCCATTTGATTGAGGTGTATACTTGGCCGAGAATTGATGCTTGATTCCAAGCTCCTCACATAGCTCATCAACTCTTGTGTTTCTAAACTCACTTCCATTGTCACTTCTTACTTTCTTGATTGTGGTCTCAAACTCATTTTGCACTCTCTTGATGAACTTCTTGAATATGTCAAATACATCACTCTTGTCCACAAGAAAGAATACCCATGTGTATCTAGTGAAATCATCCACAATCACAAAACCATACTTGTTGCCACCAATGCTTGTGTATGTAGTTGGCCCAAATAGATCCATGTGCAACAACTCAAATGCCTTGGATGTACTCATAATGCTCTTCAATGGATGAGTGTTGCCTACTTGCTTTCCGGCTTGACATGCACTACACAGCTTATCCTTTTCAAATGTGACATCCTTCAAGCCTCTAACTAAGTCATGCTTCACTAACTTGTTCAATTGCTTCATGCCAACATGACCTAGTCTTCTATGCCATAACCAACCCATACTTGATTTGGTGAGCAAGCATGTTGAAAGTTGAGTGTCACTAGCATTGAAATCAACCAAGTATAGATTCTCATATCTAAAGCCTTTGAAGATCAAGTTAGAGCCATCAACACTAACTATCTCCACATCATCAACACCAAATATGCACTTGAAACCGAGATCACACAATTGAGCAACCGAGAGAAGATTGAAGTTCAACTTTTCGACTAAGAGCACATTGGAAATGCTATGATCATTTGAGATTGCAATCCTTCCAAGAGCCTTTACATCACCCTTGCTATTGTCACCAAATGTGATGCTATCAATGCCACTATCATTTGATTTGAGAGAGTTGAACATTCTTGAATCACCGGTCATATGTTGAGAGCACCCACTATCAAGCACCCAATGCCTTCCTCCGGCCTTGTAATTTACCTACAAAACAATTTAATGTCTTTTAGGTACCCATACTTGCTTGGGTCCTTGGAGGTTAGTCACTAAGCTCTTTGGTACCCAAATGGCCTTCTTCTTTGGGCCCACAATTGGTGTACCAACAAACCTAGCATGCACACCTTTCTCTCCCTTGGTAAGCACATAACAAGAATCAAAAGAAATGTAAGGTACATTAGCATTTTTCTTGTTCTTGTTCATTTTATTGCAATTAATCTCTAGATGCCCAATTTGCTTGCATCTATTGCAATAACGACCATTGCCCTTCACAAAGCGAGGCTTTGGAGTAGCAAAGGCCGCCTTGCCCTTCTTGGGAGTATAGCCCAATCCCTCTTTGTTAAGGGAGAACCTTTGGCTACCCAAGCATTTTAGCAAGCGGGCATCCCCACCATAGGCGTTGCCTAATGCGCGGGTGAGATCATCCACCTCTCTCTTGAGAGTCTCAACCACAAGTGATGAATCACTAGTAGTAGAGGTAGAGTTGGTTGTGGTGGATGATGATGAGCTACATGAAGCATTAGTAGGACTAACAAATAAAGAATCATCAATAATATCACATGTTAGTCCAATATCATAAGTGACAATCACTTGCTCCTCCTTAGCTTCCTTCATGAACTTCTCCAACTTAAGGTCCTTTTCCTTGATGAGCTCAAGTAGAGTGGAGTGGGCTTCCTTAATCCTAGTGTGAGCAATTTCAAGATCCTCGTGGTCTTCCTTTAGACACTCACGAGAAGCCTCTAGCTCATCAAAGGATTTCCTAAGAGCTTTGAGCTCTTGTTCAATTCCTTTGCACTCCTTACTCTTTTTGAGAGCAACAAGCTCCTCCATCAAGGCATCATTTTTATTGCTCTTGGCAATGAGCTCTTGTTCCAAGATTTTGTATTTCTTGGTTGTCCTCTTGTAGCCCTTGCTCATTTGATCTATTATGCCTAATAGATCATCCTTGGAGTAGTCCTCATCCTCCTCATCATCACTCCTACAATCATTACTAGCACAAGAATCATCATCACTATCATCATGTTTTACCTTGGTAGGCTTGGCCATAAGGCATGTTGATGTAGTGTCGAAGATGGATGGCTTGTTGGAGAGGGCGATGTTTGCAGTGGCTCGTCGAGTGATCCTCCCATCATCACTAGAGCTTTCATCATCATCACTATCGGAGTTGTCACTATCCCAAGTGACTACATAACCACCACCCTTCTTCTTCTTGTTGAAAGTGAAGCTCTTCTTTGCTTTCTTCTCCTTCTTGTTCTTCTTCAACTTTAACTCCCCATCATTATATCTTTTGTCTTCATAGGGGCACTTTGCCACTACATGATCGGGGCTATTGCAATTGTAGCAAAGCACCTCCTTTGCCTTCATGAAGTCCCTTCTCTTTCTTGCACCATAGCCTTTCTTCTTCATGAACCGACCCATCTTTTGCACTAGAAGGGCCATGATCTCATCATCAAATGGATCATCATCATCATTATCAACCTTGCTCTTGCCCTTAGAGGATGAAGCCTTGAATGCAATGGGCTTCTCTTGCTTGACCTTGGTTTCCTTCTTCTCTTCTACCTCATCTTCATCATCATTGTATTGGGCATCAATCATTATATCTCCAAGCACATTGGTTGGTTTGACCTTGTCCAATCCCTCTCTAAAGATCATTCTTCTCAAGGTGGCAAACTTCTTGGGTAAGCACATCAAGAACTTGTGTGAGAAGTCCTTGTCCTCAACCTTCTCCCCAAGCCCCTTGAGATCATTGACAATGACTTGGAGCCTATAGAACATCTCCGGGATGGATTCATCATCCTTCATCTTGAATGTGGAGAACTTGTCCTTGAGCATATATAGTTTGGCACTTTTTACCGTTGAAGTGCCTTCATATGTTTCTTCAAGCCTTATCCAAAGCTCATTTGCCTTTTCAAGATCTTTGATTTGCTCAAATACTTTATCATCAATGGCACGATAGATTGTGTCAAGTGCCGCCGTATTGCATTGTTTGTTGATGCGGTCATTGGGAGTGAGGTTTTCCTCATCAAGAATGACGTATCCTTCTTTGGTCACATCCCAAACCTTCTCATGTATATTGCCTAGATATTGTTTCATCTTCCTTTTCCAATGATCAAAGGAAGAGACGCCATCAAAGAATGGAGGCTTGCCATTAACATGATTAAATATAACTTGAGCCATCTTACACCGAGGTTGTTAAGCCTTACAAACGGTGACCACGGCTCCGATACCACTTGAAAGGTCTTGATGGCTAGAGGGGGGGTGAATAGCCTATTAAAAATTTCTACAACAACAAGCTAAACAAGTTTATCAATATAACAAATAGCGAGATGCGAGTTTTGCTTAGCCTATGGGTGTTTGCAAGCCACCTATCCAATTCACAATTCTAGTATTTGCACTCAACCGCACAAGTCAAACCGAGAAGTTAAGTACAACTACAACTAGCAAGCTACACAAGAGAACTACTCTAGCTAAGCTAACTAGCTAGCAAAGATAACTAAGAAATTAATACAAGAGAGATAGGAGGATATCACCGAGGGGCGAAGTATTGAGCCAACCAATATGATCAACAATGAATACCAAAATAACCAAACACCGGGATCAATCAATCACAATATGAAAGTGATGACACGAAGATTTATCCCGAGGTTCACGTGCTTGCCGGCACGCTAGTCCCCGTTGTGTCCCTCTTCACCACGTGGTTCGGTGGCTAACCGGTCTCACACCGAGCCTCTCAAAAGGCACCACAAGAACCTACCAAATGGCAAAAGGTTGCAATGACACGAGCAATATACTAACGTTGCCTTTGGCGCTTCGCTGAGGTAGGCACAAACCCCTCACAATCACCGGAGGTGGCCAAGAACAAACACCAACTCTTGCCAACGCCTCCAAGCTGCTCCAAGCCGTCTAGGTGGCGGCAACCACCAAGAGAAACAAGAATCCCACAGCAAATCAACCACCAAGTGCCAACTAGATGCAATCTCACAATGCAAATGCACTTGGATCACTCAATCTCACTTCGAATATGCAAAGAAGCAAGAGAGATGAGTGGGAGGGGAGTTGCTTAGCTCAAAGTGCTCACAAGTATGTCAAATGTTCGAGAGATATCCGAGAGAGTGAGCCTTGAGCCGGCCAACGAGTATTTATAGACGTACCCCTTCGAATATAGCCGTTAAAAACTTGAAACAGCCGAAGTCGCGTTGACCGGACGCGCTGGTCCAACTGACCGGACGCGCCGGTCGCGCAACAGCTAGTTTCACGAAGCACCGACCGGACGCGCCGGTCGCAACGACCGGACGCGCCGGTCACGACCGGACGCACCGGTCCCGTAACTGACCGGACGCGCTGGTCAACCCTGAGCCGCGCACAACGAACCAGCGACCGGACGCACTGAAGAACTGACCGGACGCCACAGTGCCCACGTCCGGTTGGAGTCCAGTAAGCTCCCTGGATGACCGGACGCGTCCGGTCGCCTGTGACCGGACGCGCCTCGCGTCCGACCAAACAACTGAAAAACGCGCAGATACTGGACACTGACCGGACGCGTCCGGTCAAACAGTGACCGCGTCCGGTCCAGCGTCCGGTCACCACTGTGACCCCCGTTTGCCTCCGTTTCTTTTTCCGACTTCCGGCGTAGTGGAAAATAGGCATTTCATTTCCCCAAAATTGCCTGAATCCCGCGCTCGCACGCTCGGCGGGAGGGAGAGATGACCCCAAACCCTCTCTACCGCTTAAACTCCAACGCCATCGCAAATGTGCTAACACCACCAAGTGATCACGTCATGTGTGAGTGTGTTAGCGTTTTCACAATCATTTTTCGAGGCGATATTAGTTCTATCCAAATGCATATGATCATGAAATGCACATCTAGAGGCACTTAGGAGTTCAATAGCCGCGTCATTCCCCTCTTTATAGTACGGCTATCTATCCTATAATGTAACCACACCCACTAGGTGTCTTGGTTACTAAAACACAACCCTTAAGCATATACCTTTGCCTTGATCACGTAGGGTTGCGTCCAAATCCAAGTGTGGCCATCATGATCACCATGTCCATCTTGCCACCAACCTTGGAATGTACTAATCCTCATATGCTACATACAACTTAGGCATAGGATTAGTACTTAGGCATTGTCACTAATTACCAACACCAAACATAGGACTTTCACAGGGGTCACTGGATACTAATTATCATTGAACTTGATAGTCAACATCTATATGTATGGGATTCGTTGAGAAAACCACGAACAGATTATCAAGATACGATAGACATGATCCAGAGGTAAATACTTCAATTCGATCTTTTAAATATTGATGCCTACTCTTTTACTCTGCAATAGCTAATTAATGATCCAATTATTGGGCAGGGTTTGGGCTTGGGCTTGGTTGGTCGAAAAACATCGTCCGAATCTGAAAGCGTCACTTCCTGATCCTATTTTACTGAGGGTAAGTTATACTAAGCTCCCCGCATCTTTAACTTATCATGATTCAGCTCACACGTAGCATGAGACAAGACTAATCTTTTTATATCTTACAGTGGGTGACCGTGCATTCAAAAGGTACCAATTTATGTGGATACTATATTTGCGAGTACATGAGGGTGTACCTCAAAAGAACTCGTAAAGAGATGGAGAAAGTAAGTAACATGCATGTATATATAATAAATTCATATCTTGTTTATTTGTTGCTACTAAATAAATCTTATATATATTAATACATTTTTCCTTTAATTAATGCAAATTGAAGGAAAATTATGTGAAGAATCAGGTGTTGGAGATGGTCCTGCTCAAAGGAATCCAAGATACAATCGCCGGATTTATCAACGACCACGTCCTCCCGAAGGCGCCGAGTTCTACTATAACCCTGTGTCGCCATTGAGACCAAACCAGGACGAAAGCTTGTATGACATTAGTTAAGTGGCGGAAAACATGCACGTATGACCTTTAAGTGGCGGACGAACACTTACTGTACAATGTTGTAAATTTTATGTGCATGTACATATATTATACATAAGTATAGCTCTATAATATATATAGTTTCGTAGTATATTTATATGTAATAACGCTCGAAACTAAATTATAGGTCTAGCGTATACGTATATTAGCAGCGAAGAATACATTTGAAAACCTATTGTAATTGAAAAACCAAAATCAATAATGATTTGAATTGGAAACAAAAAACAAAAAATTAACCTTTAGTCCCGGTTGGTAATACTAACCGGGACTAAAAGGCCTGCGTCGTGGCTCAGACTGGTGAGCCTTTTAGTCCCGGCTGGTAATACCAACCGGGACTAAAGGTGACCCTTTAGTCTCAGGCCGCGAAGCCGGGAATAAAGGTGAGACATTTAGTCTCGAACCCTTAGTCCCGGCTCCAGAGCTAGGACGAAAGATTGTTTAGGCCCTAGACAAAAGGCCAACTCTGTAGTAGTGCATGGAGCCAGACTCTTCCAACAATGTACTTGCTTAAATCATAGCTCGGCTACCACAACCGTAGTGATGTCATTTTCTTCACCGCGAGAATATAGCTTGCACTCTCTATAGTAGGAAATATATAGCCTCCGGTCATTGTTGTTGCCAATTTTAATTCGAACTTGACATTAAGCTCAATGGCAAGGATGGTGATCTTATTTGACGCTCCCTCTCTCTCATAATTGTTTTTTTAATCAGGATTGCTATCGATTCTAAACCAACAGTGGTAGCAATTTCCTTTTATGCCCGCATGCATACTCCTAGTTCGCTTTTCAAGGAGTAGACGGGGTTATG
Source organism: Saccharum hybrid cultivar R570 (assembly GCA_038087645.1). Taxonomy (NCBI): domain Eukaryota; kingdom Viridiplantae; phylum Streptophyta; class Magnoliopsida; order Poales; family Poaceae; genus Saccharum; species Saccharum hybrid cultivar. Next base: position 3,803,323 of record JAQSUU010000671.1, on the reverse strand, counting down.
ATCCGGTGGAGTAGCCCATTTATCTGTTTTTATACATTAATACAAAACCCACTAGTATTGTCGCCTCTATCATTGTTTGTTGCTTAAGAATCAAGAAGAACCAATAGTGATAGAATACCGTACCACTTTCGTTCGGTAAAGAAAAGGGATATCACTACCAATTCTAACTAAACATCGGCAATAATAATAGATGTCATTGTTGGGTCTAACTAAGAAACGACAACAACAACTCTATTGGCTGTCTCCAACACTAGCCAATAGTAGAAAGGTTCGGAGACAATCTCTTGGCAAATATGTTTAACTCATAATACTCATGTTTGTGCACCGCACTATATCTCTCATTTTACCATCCCCTCCTCCTCGTTCCTCTCCCTCCTCGCAGGAGGTCTGACAGCACAAGACGAGGCAAAACAAAGGTGAGGCCTGATGACATGCCATCAACGCATTCATGTTGCACATGTTACTTTAGTCATGTTGCATATGTTGCATGTGTTACATGTGTTGTTGAAGCAATGTTTCCCATGTAAGGTTCATATGATGTATTAAACAAGTGTTTTACATGTTATGAATATACCCTGTTTCACATGTTACTTAATAATGTTTCAATAGTAATTTGTTATGTTGCTTTTAATAATAAAATGCTTTATATGTGTTTATGCCATGTTTGTTTATCATCTAAAATGATGTTTTATTAGTGTTAAAAGATTAATCATGTTTTATTTTTTTAAAAAATAATCAATGGAATTAAAAAGCCTGATTTCCGAAAAACGTCGTTTTACCCTTTTTGTGTAATTCAAAATCTAGGTAAATTTTGGGGGTGAGCCAAAAAGCAAAGTTGTAGGTCTTACCTAGATGTACAACTTTGGTGTTTTGAGTTTTCAAAGTTTCAATGTAAAATTTTGAATAAAATTGAAAAGATTCAAATTCCAAATTTGAATTTCAAACTCAATTTCAAAAAGTAGGCATAATTGGGTGATGGCCCAACTATGAAAGTTGTGGATATTAAAAATTTGTACATTTTATCTTTTTTATAGATTTTCAAGTTGTATTAAAAAATTTGAAGTAATTTTGAATTTATAGAAACCCTATTTTTGTCCCCTTTTTAAATTCAAATCCAAATTTCAAAAATTATTCAAAATTTGAGTTTCGTCACAAAAGCAAAGTTGTAGAGTTCAAAATTTTGAGCAACTTTTGTTTTTGGAGATTTTTGTGTTTCAATGCAAAATCATAAGTAATTTTAAAATTTCAAAAGTGAGGTGGAAAGGTGCTACAGTGTTTCGACCTATGGGGAGGGGGCACCTCGTCGCCGGCGAGCTTCGGCTAGCTTCCAGGCGCCGTTCCGCCACGTCTCGTGTCGCGCTGGATTGGCGAAGCTCCTGGCTTCGTCTTCGTCGTCTTTGGTCCCCCCTATAAAGTCCGACGATGTCATCATCTTCTTCGTTTTCTTCCCGCCACCGTCGCCTCTGCCTTGAGCTCCGCCGCTCGCCATCGTCGCTGTTGTGCATGCTCCGGACAAATTGATCGTACCATCAAATTCGCAACATCCTTGCACCCCACCCAAGCCACCCTGCGCTGTCTGAGCCACATACACTACGCCGTTCTTCTCCGCGGCCGGTCGCCAGCGCCGCCAAGGTTTGGCCACCGTGGCTAGGAAGCTCAGGTGCATCTCTCTCTCTCGTTTCGCGCCTTAGCTTCGCCATACTTCCCTGGTGCTCTTGCACCTGCCCGCCGACCACCTTCCTTGCTAGAGCTGAGAAGCCATCGCCGCCTGCTTGAATCGCCGCCGCCGTGCGTCGCTGCTGCACTTTCCATCGCGTCGGACCCCAACCATCGGCTCCTCTAGGTCCAGCTTGGCGAGAGGAAGCCGTCAGTGACCTTCTCGTCACCGGAGGATCACTGCCGGCGAAGGTCCGGCCGGTCAGCGCCGCCCCCTGCTTTCCTCTCATTGGCAGGTGGGGTCACCACGGGCCCTAGTCGTCAGCCGCGCCATGCCTCCCTACGCGGGCTGGCTTGCTGTTGGGCCGTGCCTCCGCATGGGCCATCTCGGGCTGCCGCGCCACCTGGACCACATGGACTGCGCGCGCCTGCGCCCCGCGTGGACTGAGCTGGGACGCAAGAGGGTCGAGCGGAAGGAGTTGTTGGGCCGGCCCAGTCCGGGTGGAAAAGATGATAACAATTTTTTTTTTTCTGAAAATGCTATTTAGTGCTAAGTTTTGTTTATTTCATTATAAATTATTTAGAGCTCTAAAAATATTGAAAATTTTTGCGTAGCCTCTCTGTGATGTATACTATCTAGAAAAAATATTAAATGCCAATTTTGATTATTTTTGTAAGTTATTTAATTAGCTCAATTAAATGTTAAATGCAACTTCCAGGAATTTTAGTAAATAAAATATTAATACAAAAATCATGAAATTTTGTGAGTATGCTTTTCTTGAATGGATATAGCTCCACAAAAGTTATGGTACTGTTTTAATGAATACAAATTAAATACTTAGTTTTATACTTTGTTTATTAATTAATAAATGACAAATATAGGGTTTGTGTGATTTTGGGATTGAGTGATGACCTTGGGTCATTAACATGTGATGACCTTTGGCACTTTAATTAATTGTTTGAGTTTATAATTAACTTGTTAATTAAAGAATTATTGATAGGTGATTAATGTAATTAGCATATGTCATTAGTAGTTAAAGACTTGCTTATGTTAATACTTAATAGTTTTATGATCAGTCTTGTTTAATTCATAAATGCAACCTCTTGGGTAAAAGTTAAGTTAAGTAGTTTTCTTAACATCTTAATCAAAATAATGTTGTTTAATAATTCTGTTGGATTACAACTGTACCGCGAAGGAAAGTTGTACTCAAGTAGATAACTAATGTTTATCCTTTCTAAATGTCTCTGGTACACAATACCTTGTTCATCTTCATGCATCATGTCATGCATCTATCATATTAAGCATCACATCATTTTTATACATGTAGTGCATACGAGAGTGTTTTGGATCGTGTCGATCAAGCTTCGGAGAAGGTGATCCACCCACGGTGTTGATGTCAAACTTGACTTCTACAAGAACTAACCACCGCTGCAACGAAGGCAAGCCCCGGTTGCATTTAAACCTTCCTCGCGTTTTGAAAAACTTTACTTCAATTATGACGATGCTTATTTACATTAGGTGGTAGGAGTTGAGTGATAACCGAATTAATACACTACCATCCTTGAAACTTCAATATTATGTTTGTTGCTGTTTTATTTGAAAATACTTAGTCTGCTTAGCCTTGCTTAATAAGAAAACTTTGAAAAGGTTTAGCAAAGTTTGAAGGGTCGTTGTGAAACAACTAAATGAATGAATGATAATGTTAATTTGAGATCGGTCGGTGGACTTGCATCGAGAAAGGAGTCCCACTGTAGTGTCTCCGATTGTATCGGTTAAGGACCGTCCGTTGTAGTCCCGTTTGGTCGAGACTTTGCAACTGACCGCATGCTCCGGTAAGCCTAAGATCTCGGTAATGCCATCATGTGAACGGCTAACCGCGTATTGGGAGTGGAGAGATGACGAGAGTAGTGTGTACCCTCGTAGCCTAGGGCTGGATTGGAGGTGTACTGTACTCTTGGGTGGCGCTGGACCCGGTCATGTGTTGGAAGATCCGAGTGAAGGTTGATATATGTCAGTTAGAGTCCTACATATGTCGTGTGGTTAGGGATCCTCAGTTGGGTATAATCGATTCGAATCGCCGCTGCTTCTCGGATAAGGAGACTTGACCTCCGCAACTACATCGTAGTTAATAAATGGAACATTGGTCGGAGAATAAGAAAGAAGATGTATGAGTTATCTGATCTAGATTAGGATCACTTACATTCTGTAATAACTAACGATGAAATAAAACATTGATTTTAAGGATGCACTCTTAGTAGCTTTTATGCAAAAGAACCTTAAATCTCGTAGGAACCCTACCTTGATTTCCTAAGCCCGCATCCCTGAGTTTTGTCTCCATCCTTTTTCGTCAGCTAAGTCTTGTGGAGTACTTTCGTACTCAGGGTTTGCTGTTGTAGGTACTGACTGGTGCTGTTAACCAAGGTCATGTCGATGGGTTCGATATGATCTGGTTGACCTCTCCTAATTTAGGTGCTCTGCCTAAGTTGTCTTCTGTAGTTCTACTCGACTTCCGCCATTTAAGTTAAGTTTGTAAAAAGTTAAGTTAATCATGATTTGTAAATCTATTTTGTTATTCTTCCGCACTCTGATGTAAAGTTTTATAACAAATGCTGTAAGGTTGTAGTTACTCCTTTATTGATTCTGGTATGAGTTGTCAAATGTAGTTGAATCGGGATCCCTTGGGAGCACTCGACAGATCTTCTTAGGTTATCTGGTGCACATGCACAGCCGTTAGAGGTCTTTGAGATAATAATAAGTGCATGTGGGCCATATAATTTAGGAGGTTCTGCTAAAGTGTTTCGCTCGCCTCAATCCCGTCCCATGTGGATTTAGCATGGGAGGCTTAGATTTGGGTGTTTATGTTCTGAGGGCAGATGGCTAAGCTTGGGAGGTGACAAGTGGTAGCAGTGGGCACACGAGCAGTGTCAAGCAACACGCATATGCTATTTTTTTTTTATCATTTTCTAATTTTTGTTTTGTGAAATGAAAAATACTACCGCTTATTCACTTGACAGTGCTAATCAGGGCTAATCAGTGCTACCATTGTCGACTGCCCACAGTTAGTTTCAAAAACTGTGTCCTCCTGGTACATGCTCCTGTTCTATGCAGATGGTGCGTTGCATGCTGACGTTGTGAAAGAGGCTAGTGATCACCATCCATGGGCCTATGTTGTGTTCCACAACTTGAATACGGGGTTCATCATGTCCTTTGTTCGATGGAGTAGATTCACAATAAATGCTATAAGGGGCTCTTTTCCTTTGTCTTTCATCTCCGATCCTTCATTATAAAGTTTCGTCGCTACAAACTTTTAGCAAAATCTTAGGTGGGACTCCGTGCTCCTAGCAACTATAGGGCATTCTCAATGAAAAGTTTTATGGTGTTGATTCCAAGACTACAAATAATATGCAATGAAATAAAACATGGACAAAACATCTATTCTCAAAGTAAAGTTTCATTCTATCGTTTCAAATATTTAATTTCATGACTTATATAGAGTTGGTAAATCGTGCCGAGTTTTTCTTAAAAATGTTGTCGTGCCATAAAAGAACGCCTATGTGGCAGTCTACTAAATGCATGTGAAACTCACAAGAAACTCCCACCGAGATTGGCCTTAAGAGTAGTGAACTTAGATCGGCTGATTACCACAAATAATTAACTTTGTTTTGAAATCCTCACATACTTAATAACTTTGGCGTTTGGATATAGGGTATGAGGGTGGGATAGGGACGGGAAAATGAATGAACGTCTAAGATTAAATGAGGCGTAAAGAATGGATGGCTAGGATACAATATTACCTTTTGAAGGATGAAATCACCTTGTTCGCTTGAACTTATATGCCAGAATCTGCCAGCTGTTCAGCAGTGTTTTTCTCTCACAACAAATCAGTATCAGCATCAGCCGTTCAGCAGTGTTTTTACAGCTGGCTGGAATATCCCTACCCATGTCCAAATCCCAGTGTCCATCCAAACACCTCCATTAAACACATATTTTGAAGTCGCCTTGTCTCCCTCTGTTTGGTCGACAAAATATTTGAATTAAAAAAGACACTAAAATGACACCTCTTTCTTCATATAAAATATACGACAAAATCGAAGGGTGAAAACGAGAATCCCAGCAGACAAACCCAACCTTTTGTACAAAAATTCCTGGGAAAATTCTTTCACGCTATAGACACACCACACCACTACACGGCGCCCTCTCCCTGTCCGTCCTCCGTCGTCTCCGCCGTCTCTTCTTCACTTCTCTTTTTCCACTGGAGTCCCCCACCTCCCCCGCATTTCCCACTCCCACTTCCAGCCTCCCCCGGTCCCCCACACTCTCATCCTCACCGAGTCACCACCACTCGTGACTCGCCTCGCGCAATTCCCAAATCTCCCAGGGGCTTCTCCGCTTACCTCCCGCACGGCCCGTTCCCTCGCGATCCCATCGCCTCGCCTCGACCCGACCCGAGTCTCGCTCGTCGCGGAGCGCCACCACCACACCTCGCCGCCGCCGGCGAGCGGCCAAGCATAGGGGTTCTCTCCGGGTGATGGCGGCCGCGCCGGCCGCCGCGAGCTCGACCGTCTCCTAAGGCGGCGGTTACCCGAGGCTGAGCTCGTGCGCGCGCGTGGGGGGGATCCCCGTGCTCAGCTCGCGAAACCCTAGGGGCAGCAGCAGCAGGAGGCGAGGCTTGGCGGGCGTTGATGGACGTGGACTCGCGCATGGCGACGGAGTCCGACTCCGACTCCGACGCGCGCGGCGGCGGGTCAGGGTCCGGGAGCGAGACCCCCACGGCGTCCCCGTCCCCGTCCCCGTCACAGTCCCCGTCCGCGTCACCGTCCCCTTCCGCACCCGGGACGCCCACGGCCGCGGCCGCGTCACCGGGGCCGGTGGCGGGGCCCAGGCCGGCGCCGGGGTACACGGTGGTGGACGCCGCGATGGACAAGAAAGAGGACGGGCCGGGGTGCCGGTGCGGGCACACGCTCACGGCAGTGCCGGCAGTCGGGGAGGAGGGCTCGCCCGGGTTTGTGGGCCCGCGCCTGATACTCTTTGGTGGTGCCACCGCTCTTGAGGGCAACTCTGCCACGCCGCCCTCTTCGGCTGGGAGCGCTGGGATCCGTACGCCCCCTTCAACCTCAGCGTACTCTTGTTTCAGATGATTATTGTAGTTTTTTGAGAAGTTCAAAGCAAATTGAAAGGGAACAATAGGTAGGGTTTGCTTGTTAATCTCGCTTTGGAGTCAGAGCTGGGGAAAAACTTGTTTTGCGACAGAATGCTTTAGGGGATATGCCATAGCAGATTGTGGCTTTAGTGTTTTCAGTGTCTCATTCTAAGTTTCAATTCAGTGTATTGGCTGCTGGGCGTGCTTGCACTTATAGGTGGGATTAGGATAAAAACAAATAATTGGCTGGGAATTTGAACTGTTGTCTGATTTGGACAGTAATTATTAGCAAGATGCCAAGGCTCTATGTCGTCTGGTAACTCCATGTGTGCAGGCTGTTACTTGGGGCCAATGGTGCTTTTATATGGTTTGATTTGAGTTGCCAAGCTTAGTTAATGAACAATAATACTCTATTACTTTTAAACTGCAGTTACTTATCAAAGCACAAATTTTATTACTGCTGTGGGACATTCTTGTATTGAGAATAGTTAGAACATTATGGTTCTCTTTTATGCCTATTTTTGCTGCCATCCTTTTGCTTTAGCATTATGGTTGTGTGGCAAAGAAATATTCAATTCGATGTCCCCATATTGGAAATTTACTATGAAATCGCTGTGGTCAGACATTATGGAGGTCCATCGAACACTGTAGGGTAAGCTTGATGCAGTTATTAACTAGATTGAACAGTACTGCTTCAAAAGCTAAACCTGAACTGAAGTCATATGTCTTCCAAGTTCTCTGAGGCATAACATTAGAGGGTCACACCTTTTATTGTACCAACTACCATATAAATCACTCAAAACAATATTGGAAATGGTGCAGGACCTTAGCCAGTGTTGAAATGGAATTTTATCTCCTTTCAGGTGCATAAGTTGACAAAATCTTACCATAACCTTGTTTTCTGTATGGATCTGTCACAGGTCTTGCTGGTGCCACCGCAGATGTCCATTGTTATGATGTGTTATCAAATAAGTGGACCAGGTACAGTGTTTCAGGAATTGTCTGTATTCCGTGCAATGTGGTGCTTAGATACTATGTTTTGTCGTTTTCTTTTCCCAAGTTTGTTGGATCTTATGCCCATTTCTGGATATCATGTACCACTTACTAGTTCAATTTGACCACAACATTAATGTTGCCAGGCTTACTCCACTTGGTGAACCTCCTTCACCAAGAGCTGCACATGTAGCCACTGCTGTTGGAACCATGGTGGTCATTCAGGTACCTAGCTTAGCTGTGTCAATTTTGTTGTCAGACGAGTGCTGATGCAACAGTGAGTGTCATCTATCCCTTCGTATTTTGTTACCTTTTAGGGTGGAATTGGCCCTGCTGGCTTATCTGCTGAGGACCTTCATGTTCTGGATCTTACACAACAACGACCGCGATGGCATAGGTGGTTACTATTCTACTGTGGTTTATATCTGGACTGTTAGTTTAACTATCTGCTGAGGATTTTATTTCTTGTTCACAGAGTGGTGGTTCAAGGTCCTGGTCCTGGTCCACGGTATGGACATGTGATGGCCTTAGTTGGGCAGCGATTCTTATTGACAATTGGTGGCAATGATGGTAGGAATTTGCTTATGCGTCTGTCATGTCTAGATTATATAGCTACGTGTAGATCTTTCCCTCTAACCGATGTTGGTAGTAAGACTGCATCAATGTTTCAGGAAAACGGCCCCTGGCAGATGTATGGGCCCTTGATACTGCGGCTAAGCCATATGAATGGAGAAAACTTGAGCCGGAAGGTGAAGGGCCACCACCATGCATGTAAGTGCAAGTGCCCCAATAATAATAAGGAAACTTTGGCCATTTTGGATTCTTAAATCAATGAGCTTAAAACACTTAGATTTCATGGCATGATGTTGCTGCCTACATTAATGAGCTGCTTTTGATTCATGTTAAATTGCTTCGTAATTTGTAATAAAGTTCCCAGTGCTTTTCGTCCCTTTTTATTCTATCATTCTGTGTGGTATGCAACCGCTTGTTCTGGCACCATTGTTAGTTTTAGTACTGCTTTTATGTCTTCTGGGGCGATTATTGAAAACCTTTTCTTTGGACCAAAGACCACTTGGCCCAGCTTTATTGAAAGCTTAATAGGAGTTACTGGAGTAAGCCAGTTTACAAGCAAAAATACTGAACCTCCCTACCATAGGAGGACTCAACAACCTGCTTCGACAACCAAACTTCTAACTACCGTAACCAACCAGATACCACCTCTCCAACCTGTTCCTCCCACATCAGAGAAACCAACAGAACCAGCATCACTAAGACACTAACACTCTCTTTACTGAAAGGAAAATAGAAAGCAGCACACAGCCTTAAAAGAACAAGTCTACACATTTGCCACCAGCTGCATCAGACTCTACACTTGCGCCTCCATCTTGGCCTTCTCCTTGTACAGAACCAGCACCTCCGAGCACTTCAGCAATGCCGTCAGCTTGTGCATCATCGTCTTTGGATCTATCAGTACCTTAATGAAAACCAGGTCATTCCTTCCCTTCCATAATCCATAGCACCCACATCGCCCCTGCACAGAAGAACAACGTCATCAGTCTTTTTTCCTTACCTTTCCCTGTACAGCTGATATTATTGTTGTCTGACAAAGCTGTGCTAAAATTACAAAGAAAGTTTTGTTCAGTCTATTTGTATGACAAACACCACACATCTGATTAGATGGAACCTTCCGCTACCGACTATACTCCACATCTAGTTATTTGTTGTAGTGAGATAATCTGCTCGAACCATACTTTTTTGTAAGCTACTGAATGTAAATATGTTTCTTTCCCTGTATATTCTCTGTTAACTGTATTACATGGTGATGCTCAGGTATGCAACAGCTAGTGCCCGTTCTGATGGCCTCCTTTTGCTTTGTGGTGGAAGGGATGCCAATAGTGTGGTAAGTACCATGTTATTTACTTATTTGTGGGAGTAGCATCTCCTGTAGTCTGTAGCAAAATTTTGGAGTTGCTGATTGGGGATATTTGTCTGCTTGACAATTTATAATTTATTCTAATTCTAATAGGATTAGTATAGGGTATTAAATTTGCCTGTCTCTGTTTTTTGGAGTTAAAGGCAGCTTAAGATGCACAAGGGTTCATGTGGCATTTCTGGCAATTAGATGGATGAAAGTTAGAAGCACCATATGCGTATGTTATATGCTGCATATTTTCCTTTTTAGTCTTGTTATCACACCCTTTTCTGTGACATTGTATGAGTGCTTTTTAAGTGATTTTCAAGTGTACATAATCCATAATGGTATGTTTGAGTCAGTTACCTACAAAATCGTGTCCTATATGAACTTTGGACCAGTCTGAAAAAATCCTGCTCACCTGGCCACAAACTAAATCTGTATCCACTTGATCAGCATGCTACTGGTGAATCAAAATAAAGACCTCTAAGATGGGCCTTTCTGTAATTGCACTAATTTTGGAGCTACAGTGGCCTCTGTGTCTACTTTCCTTTGCGACTTCACTCCAAGCATACTTAGTCACAAATATTGACATTCTTTTGTCCTTTTCCCCATTGACTCTGATCATCAGCCCCTATCAAGTGCATATGGGCTCGCTAAGCATAGAGATGGGCGCTGGGAGTGGGCAATTGCCCCTGGCGTGTCTCCATCACCCAGATATCAACATGCAGCTGTAAGTTGTCTACTTTCCCTATTTTCACTTATTTAGTTAAAGTTGAGATTTCCTAAGTATGTGTAATTTTTTCCCTTCTGTCGCAATAGGTTTTTGTCAATGCACGGCTTCATGTCTCAGGAGGGGCTCTTGGGGGTGGCCGCATGGTAGAAGACTCCTCAAGCGTTGCAGGTTCCATATTTTTAACTTACATTTTCATGGTATTCAATAGCAAATTTTACCATTTCTATTACAGGTCATCATATAGATCTCAGTTTCTTTGCAGGTTACTAGCAGAAAAGTAATTTAGAAATAATTACTATCTTTTACTAAGCTCAACGTTGTATTTTTGTTGTTGGTAAATTGCTCATATGCTGCTATGGTTGATTAGTAAAGATAAGTTCTTATGTCGTTACTGGCTACTTGTAATGCAAATAACCTTTTTCATTAAAGCACATGGTTTGTAAAGTACCAGAACATGGTCAGTACTTTCAGCATTGACCATTCAATCTTTTATGTAAGTAATATAATATTTCTATTTCCATGTTTATCTACTTAGTTTCTGTGCCATGCTGCTTTTTCAGTATTGGACACTGCCGCTGGAGTTTGGTGTGATACCAAATCAGTAGTTACAACTCCAAGGACAGGAAGATATAGTGCAGATGCAGCAGGTGGTGATGCTTCTGTAGAGCTTACACGGCGGTGCAGGCATGCAGCTGCCGCTGTTGGTGATTTGATATTTGTTTATGGAGGTTTAAGGGGAGGTAAGAAACTTCAGTCTCTTAGTTCATCTAATTTCTAATATCAAGTATCATACATCCCCGCTCCTCTCTTGCCACGTGTGTCCTGTTCTCTTACTGAACCTGTCCTATTTTTGTTTATGGAAAAAATATTGATTTCTCTTGTTTGCATGAAATTGATTACTGAATTGGATTGCTTCAAATTTGCATAGTTTCCTCTGTGATTTGATTTATTTTGATCACATAAGTGACGTTCTTATGCACAAAGCTTAAGAATTTGCCATGTTCCTGTTAATTATCAAACACACATGTGCTTCCTTTTAATGTTACTCATTGAGACATCTTTACTGGATATGCTTGTTGGATGCACATTCCTTGTAATCCTTTTCATCTTGGAGAAGATATTAAGAATTTAGGGTACCAAGTGATTAGCACAAACATAATTAGATTTTTATTATGCTCATCACTGTGCAACTCCTAAGAGTTTTCTAGATGTGTTTTTTCGGACCGCATTTCTGACCATTTCTTTTTGTCTCAGATCCGTAGGTTGATTTTCTATGTCTATTGATACCAAATTTAATGCAATTGCTCCACAGGTGTGCTGCTAGATGACCTCCTAGTTGCTGAAGATCTTGCTGCTGCTGAAACAACCAGTGCAGCTAATCATGCAGCAGCAGCTGCTGCATCCGCAAATGTACAAAGAGAACCTGGTAGATATGCCTACAACGATGATCAATCAGGACAAACAGTTACTGTTTCAAGTCCTGATGGAGCTGTTGTTCTTGGGACTCCAGTTGCTCCTCCGGTCAATGGGGACATGTATACTGATATTAGTCCTGAGAATGCCATTATACAGGGACAGAGGTTTGGATCATTTATCTCCTAGATCAGAACTGAGTTTTCTTTGGAGTTGCTATGCATTGAGAATTCGACATGTGTGTTCCAAACTTATTTTTTGTGCAGAAGATTGAGCAAAGGTGTTGATTATTTGGTTGAAGCATCAGCTGCAGAGGCTGAGGCAATCAGTGCTACTTTAGCTGCTGTAAAGGCTAGGCAAGTTAACGGTGAGATGGAGCATTCACCTGACAGGGAACAGTCTCCAGATGCTGCACCAAGTACCAAGCAAAATTCAAGCCTCATAAAACCAGATGCTGCTCTTGTGAACAATTCAACACCACCTCCTGGGGTTCGGTTGCACCATAGAGCAGTGAGTTGAAAACGCAGTTCGTTTTGCTGCTTGTTTAAATTTAATTATTCTTATTTAGACATTCAATGTGTTTTATTATCTTAGAAGGCATTGCCTGAAAATAGCTCTTATTTGTTTTGACACCAGTTACATATTTTGGTCTTGTAGGTTGTGGTAGCAGCAGAAACTGGAGGTGCCTTAGGTGGCATGGTTAGGCAGCTGTCAATTGACCAGTTTGAGAATGAAGGTAGAAGGGTCATTTATGGCACCCCTGAGAATGCAACTGCAGCAAGGAAATTACTAGATCGGCAAATGTCTATTAATAGTGTGCCCAAAAAGGTATTCTAAATTTTTCTACTACGTTAAGATTATAGGTCAAAAGCAACACGTGCTAGAAATATTTATTTGGAACTGAAAAGAGTTATTATCGTAATGGCTTCTGCTAAAAAACAAGCACTTCATATGATGATGTTTTCTCTAAGATGAAGATTTCTATATTGCTTGGCTAATTACTCACCTAATTATATTCTGTGGCCCAATTATCCAGGTAATTGCTTCTCTTCTGAAACCTCGTGGTTGGAAGCCGCCTGTGCGAAGGCAGTTCTTTCTTGACTGCAATGAGATTGCAGATCTATGTGATAGTGCTGAAAGAATATTTTCAAGTGAACCTAGTGTCTTACAGCTTAAAGCTCCCATTAAGATATTTGGTGACCTGCATGGTCAATTTGGTGACCTCATGCGCTTATTTGATGAATACGGTGCTCCTTCAACAGCTGGAGACATTGCGTGAGTATTTTTGATTTGTTTTTTTCGGTTCGTTCCTATTTCCTGGATTTGACTAATATTGTTTTGGATTGTGGAACTCTAAAATTATTTTGGATTCCAAGACTCTCTAAATGCCTATTCTCTGAAAGAAATAATAGGGATCTCGATGTTAAATTGAAGCTCTTCATTTATTATGTGATATAAACAGTCCTGATAGGCGCTCCTGACTACGTATGTACTTTTTTTAACAAAAAAAAATTGCAGTTACATTGATTATCTTTTCTTGGGAGATTATGTCGATCGTGGTCAGCATAGTCTGGAGACAATCAGTCTTCTCCTTGCACTGAAGGTAGTCTTACTAGGCTGCAAATATGCATTGCAGCTGCACCTTTTCATCAGGTGCCATTTCTTTCTAAAAAAAATTAAAATCATGTTCGCTGTATAATTCAGGTTGAATATCCTCACAATGTACATTTAATTCGAGGGAATCATGAAGCAGCGGATATCAATGCTCTTTTTGGGTTCCGAATAGAGTGCATAGAGAGAATGGTAATGAGTTTGTGGTTCAATCTTTGCTGTCCTCTATACATGCCTGTCCTATGTTCAGTTGACATCGTTTTTTTTTAAAAATCTGCTGACGTGTTATTTTATTTGCCACTAAAAGGGTGAGCGGGATGGTATCTGGACGTGGCATCGTGTGAACAGGTTATTTAATTGGCTTCCTTTGGCTGCACTAATAGAAAAGAAGATAATTTGTATGCATGGTGGTATTGGTCGGTCCATCAACCATATAGAGCAAATTGAAAATCTTCAAAGACCAATTACCATGGAAGCTGGCTCAGTTGTTCTGATGGATCTTCTATGGTCAGTATTTGAACTGCTACTGTTATCAGATTATTATTGCAAGATCCTATAACATTTGTTGATGTCATGATTTATTTGTTTGTTGCTTGAAGGTCTGATCCAACTGAGAATGACAGCGTGGAGGGGCTCAGGCCAAATGCACGGGGCCCTGGTCTTGTTACCTTTGGGGTCTGTATCATCATCTGTTATTGTGCCCTTTTTTTTAGTTGCTGGTTCCCATAATTTATGAATTATGCGCTTAACGTGCATTGTCACCACAGCCTGATAGAGTTATGGAGTTCTGCAACAACAATGACCTGCAGTTGATTGTGCGAGCACATGAGTGTGTGATGGATGGCTTTGAGCGTTTCGCTCAAGGTCACTTGATCACTCTTTTCTCGGCAACAAATTACTGTGGTAAGCATAAGTTTTTCAGATGTGACTCATTTCTTGTTTTCTCATGCACTTGGATTGTCCAGTTATTTAACATGGTATGCATGCAGGAACGGCAAACAACGCAGGTGCAATCTTAGTTCTCGGAAGGGATCTGGTGGTTGTTCCAAAACTCATCCATCCTTTGCCGCCTGCCATTACGTCACCTGAGACCTCTCCGGAGCATCATATTGAGGACACATGGATGCAGGTAATGGTGGTTTATAGTATAATATTAGATACTGTTAACTGGTGTATTCGCGGTGACTATTATTGCTTTGGCCATTTCTAACACCATATTTTATTGAAATAAAATTCAGGAGTTGAATGCCAACAGACCGCCAACACCAACCAGGGGCCGCCCTCAAGCACCCAACAATGACCGAGGCTCCCTTGCCTGGATATAGCAGCCTGGCCATATTATGAAACAATTGATTTCTTGCTTCCCACCAGTGGCTTGAGGCTATATTATCCATCCATCATGGGCACGTACAGGCAGTCTGTGCTGAAAGCACATGCTAGCCCAAAACAACGTCGAAAGGAAACTGTTGAGGGAGCGAGACTAAGCGGTGCTCTGAAGACGAAGGCCAGAGAAGATTAACCAGTCACCGTCGACAGCGCTCCCCAAATTCTTTCCCCAAACATGAGAAGTAGAAGAACAGAACCAAGTGTTGGTAAACCACAGGGTCTTGCCTGAGATCGCGCCTGTACATACTCAGATGCCAGCAGATAGGCGGGGGTTGTGTATGTGTTATTTTTGTTGAGCGTCAAAAGGGATAGCAGCGTCCATCGTACTAGGTATTCATTTGCTGTAGATTTTTTTGTTTGTCTCTCATGTTGAAAAGTATGGAGTGGGAAATTGGGTTTACTTATGTGACGGTGGTCCGTCGTTCTGTCAGGTCTTGTATAATAGTGTTGTCGCCTGTTTATGTTAGCAGTGAGTCAGCTGTCAGCACCACCTTACACCTCCCTCCTGTTGTAATTCGCGTCACCAGTGCTGAGAATGTGTACAATATATTGTTGTCTGTTGTCCAAAGTTTTGGGTTATGGACGGGTTTGGTGTTTTGATTTGATTTATTAGAGAAGCAATATGTTCGTTTTTGAGCTTTATGCTGTGCACCTTTGGGCTTCTGGGACGTGACACTGACAACGTGCGCAAGGCGACTAACTGAATCGAATGCTATCCTGCTTATCTGTGGACGCTAAGGTTTGATGGTTGCTTGCATTAGATCTTACTATATAGCACAATTTTCTAGTCAATATAAACGTATCGTTTTGATGTTTGATCGTTTACATTTTGTTGCATAAAGTCACCTTTATGTTATAGCAGAGATTTTATATTTCTACCAAAGGTATGTGGAGCAAGCATATTTTATTTTCATGTTTCTACTAGAGGTATGTGGGGCGAGCATATTTTATTTTTGTGTGCCTATAGGCTTTTGCAAAAATGTGTATTAGATAATACTGCATTGGACTTTGCTTTGAGCACTGTGCAAGTCTGCTTAAGAGTACAACTAAACATGAGCAAACAACGCTGCATAACCCTACATACAAACTAATATTGGAACACAATTTCCAAAAAAAAAAAAACTAATATTGGATCATATTTTGTTTTTGCTATTTCTTACGATTTTGGTAACATGGTGCAGCGTCAAATATTCACAGTGCGAGCGTGCACGTAGCCACATAGTATTAGCAAAGCAAGCAGCCAAGCATTTGGCGTGGAAGGTTATTATTATTATTAGTGTTTTTTTTTGGAAAAAGAATCACCAGGAGTGGAGCCGTGGACAGCGACAGAATGGTAACGGCCGAGGCGGCGACGTCGACGGCAGGGCCAGGCGGCAGCGAGAGGCGGACGAAGGCCCACGCGGCGCTCCGGTCGCCTCGACATCTTATCCATCCTCCCAGCTCTCCTCCGAGTTCGCCAGGCCCCGCTCGCAGCCAGATAAAAAGGTACGCCCCGCGCGCGCGCGGGGACGCGACACGGCGCAGCGTCTCCTCGCCCTCCGGTGGTCCTCGTGTGCACACGCACCCGGCACCCACGCGCCCCGGCAAGCCTCTCCGCTCCGGTAGCTTCGGCACGCGCGCCGCCCGCCTTGGCGCCATGGCGTCGGCTGCCGCTTCGGCGGCGGCGGCGGCGCTGGCACGGCACCACGTCCTCCTCCGGGCCTGCGCCGCGCCCGCGCCCACCTCGGCGTCGACCCGCTGCGTCCTCCGCCGCGTGGGTGGGGCGCCCTGGTACGGGACGGCCGGGAGGAAGAGGAGGAGGAGGAGGAGCGGCTCCCGCTTCCGGGCGCCGCGCGCGGGGATGGACATGGACCTGGCCAGCGGCGCCGTCGAGGTGATCAACGACCTGGGCTTCGACACGCTCACCTTCCTCGGCGTCACGGTCCTCGTCGTCCCCGCCTTCCGCGTCGTCAAGGCCAGCCCAGTGAAGTATCTCTCCCCCGTCCTCCTCGCCGCCACCGCCACTGCCGCCGCCGCCGCCGCTTGCTCGCCCCGTGCTTACACGCCGCGCCCCCCAAATGCTGCTGCAGATTCTCGGTTTCTTCTGCGCTGGCGTCGTGCTCAACCAGTTCGGTCTCATCAGGAACCTCACCGACGTCAAGCTGCTCTCCGAGTGGGGAATCCTTTTCCTGGTGCGTGTATCCTTTAGCTTTAGAGCCTGGTTATTTCATCGCCATTACTTTGGAGGAAATGCTTTTACTCCAGTGATTGATTCGCCGCTCTGCCTCCGATCCGCAGCTGTTTGAGATGGGGCTGGAGCTCTCCCTCTCTCGCCTCAAGGCTCTTGCGAGGTACGCCTTTGGGATGGGCTTGCCTCAGGTACGATTACTCGTCCTCCTTGCGTTACTGACTACATATATCAATATGCATGCCTGTCAATTTATGATAAGAAATTCTGATGCGCTCATTTTATCTGGCTTACTACTCGATCGAGCTAATGTTCCATGTGGAATTTGGGAAAGTGCTGCCATAAAGCTGATTCGCTATACCTTTCGATATCCTGAAGGTTCTTTTGTCAACCCTCGCTTTCACGGCGTTCGAGCTACCTCCTAATGGTGCCATAGGAACAAAGATCTTGCAGTTTCTCTTCGATTCAAGACCTGATCTGGTAAGATTTATTGTAAATTGAAAATGAAAAGTACTCTTCTAGTCTTCTGTAGTCCATACCGATGTTTCATTCTCAGGGTACAGAATTAAGACATCTCATATGGCCAGGGGCTAAGCTCCTTTAGTTCTTTGGCCATTCTCAGTGTCAACTAAGTTCCTCTTGATATTAGCATTTGATCTGGTTTTGATCTGCAGGTGAACATCAGGAGTATTGATGAAGCAATAGTAATTGGAGCCGCCCTCTCACTATCTTCATCTGCTTTTGTTCTCCAGGTGTGCATTCTATTCAGGAATTACATCAGCAAGCATTCTTTGAAGTATTGAGTTTATCCATGCTTTCACATTTGTAGCTTGTCTATTTTGGGTGAATGGCTTGACTCACGACATGCACTCTAACATCTATGCATACAGTTAGTTACACAAAATTGTTCAAGCAACTTGTCATGCTTACAACTGTTACATTTTTTTTTTCTTTTTGCACTTGATAGTGACTATGTATATCGTCTGCAGCTTCTTGCCGAGAAAGGTGAACTTCCAACAAGATTTGGTTCAGCTACACTGGGAATTCTTCTCCTGCAGGTGTTCGATTGAAGCTCTATACATTTTCCTGTCTCCAAAATTGTTATTATTCATGAATCCTCCAAGGAGTGCGAGGTGTATTAATTCCAGGATGTATTCTGCTGATACTCACAGGACATTGCGGTTGTCCCCCTGTTGGTCATACTCCCTGTGCTAGAGAGTCAGGTACGCAAAAGGTTAGCACTTAGATATATCAAATTACAGAAGGCTCATCTGCAAAACATGCACCTGATATACTTTCCCATTATGCTACAATGCAACCTAAGACACTAATTTCACTGAAGGATATGTGTAGTTCTAAGACCATTTTGTAGTTGATAATATTTTGCATGTTAAGTTACTAAGTTAGTATAAAAAAGGTTGATATTGTAAACATACAGATAGTCACTAACATATTACTGCATCCTACTTGTTCAGCTACTGCACACGTTCCTAAGTATGAGCATGCTGCCCTGCCTTCACATTACATTGAGTCATACAATAACATTTACTGGCTTTGTTACAGAATATCGTGGAGCGAAGTTTGTGGCCACTTTTACTAGCTGAGAGCTTAAAGGCACTGGGCGGACTTGGCTTACTTTCCCTTGGCGGGAAATACCTCATGAGACGCGTCTTTGAGGTATGTTACCTTCTACATTCTGAAATAAGTACTCATATTTTGTTCAATAAACTTTTGGTTTAGTATACAATGAAAACTGAATTACCATTCTGGCAGTTTGTTGCAGAGTCAAGGAGTTCAGAGGCATTTGTTGCGCTCTGTCTTCTTACAGTCGCAGGGACATCACTTATCACCCAAAAGTTGGGATTTAGTGATACAGTATGTCCTATTTGAAAATTTCAGTGAGATCCAGATTGTGCTCTTTCAGTTTTTTGGATTGCTGATTGTTTACCTCCTAACATCATCCTATGTAGCTGGGTGCATTTCTAGCTGGAGCCATTCTTGCAGAAACAAATTTCCGCACACAAATCGAAGCTGACATAAGGCCATTCAGAGGCTTGTTGCTTGGGCTGTTCTTTATGACTACAGGGACTTCCATTGACATGCAGGTACAATTGTTTCTGTTTTTCAAGTGAACAAATGGTTGAATGTCAGTCGCACTCTTTATTCATGTGCAATAGTTCATGTCTTTCCATGGCTAAAATATATAGGCCTACATGCCTTCATTTCTGTTTCCATTCGCTGGACAGTTGCTAAGTAACATTTAAAGGGGCATTGCTGTGTTTTTTTTTCGTTAATTAACAAAACATTGTTTATATGCTCGTTGATCCATCTTGACCTTTTGCATGATATATGTAGCTTCTCATCCGGGAGTGGCCTAATGTTCTATCGCTGTTGGGGGGTCTTATTGCAATCAAGACATTGATAATTACCGCAATTGGGCCTAGAGTCGGGCTAACTCTTAAAGAAAGTGTAAGGATAGGACTGCTTCTTTCTCAAGGAGGCGAGTTTGGATTCGTGGTGTTTTCTTTGGCAAACAGGCTTGGTGTCCTACCACTTGAGTTAAATAAACTGCTTATAATTGTTGTTGTGCTGTCGATGGCATTAACTCCGTTACTCAATGAAGTTGGAAGAAGAGTAGCAGGGATCATTGATGAAAGATCTGAAGAAAAAGAAGTACGTAACTGCAATCATTAATACATTCACATTGACCATTAGCATATTTTTCTTGTGAACTCTAAGATGTTCTTTTGCAGAAGCCTGCTGAGATGGTGAATTACGGTGCAACTGAACCTGTTGTAATTCTTGGTTTTGGAGAGATGGGACAGGTATCTTCCATGACTCTTTTCTTGTTTCATTTGAGTGCAGACCATAAAATTTCAGGTTTGTGCAGGTCCTTGCTAATTTTTTATCTGCACCATTGTCATTTGGAATTGAGAAAGACACAGAAGGATGGCCATATGTCGCATTTGATCTTAATCCTGCTGTTGTAAAGGTTGGAAATAAGAGAGCATTTTGGTGTAATGATTAATGCATCTTCCCTTCTCTCACAAAAGGTGGATTGATGTGTCTTCATGTGTTTAACTAAGCTTATTTTTTGTTCTCTCCTACCAGTCAGCTAGGAAATCAGGATTTCCTGTGCTTTACGGAGATGGTTCACGCCCTTCAGTTCTGCAATCTGCTGGCATAACGTTTCCAAAAGCTATCATGGTTATGTATACTGGAAAGGAAAAAACAATTGAGTCTGTAAACAGATTGCGGCAAGCTTTCACTGCAGTAAGAATCTCCAAAGTGAAACTGCATTATGCTTTGCGAAATTTCAGGATTTAGTTACCAAGTTGAGACATGCTATGATAGCAGCATTGTGCAAGAACACTATTTTTTAGAGTTAGGAGAGGACCCTTATTCTGATATAGAAACCAAGAAATAGTGAAAGACGTGCAAATTAACGAACACTCTGTTGACAATACCTTCTGCTTTAACAGGTTCCGATATACGCTAGAGCTCGAGACCTCTCGCATTTGTTAGATCTTAAGAAAGCAGGTGCAACAGACGTTGTCCTGGAAAATGCTGAGGTAATTTTGTCAACAAATTCTGTGTTCACCGAGCAGCACATAAGAATTCATGTGATCATTTTTGTCTTGTCAATCTTTCGCTGCAGACTAGCTTGCAGCTAGGTTCAATGCTTTTGAAAGGACTGGGCGTCATGTCTGATGATGTATCCTTCTTGAGTAAGCTTGTGAGAGACTCAATGGAGCTACAAGCTCAGGAAGCCCTAAAAGACATTGGGGACCAAGAAGTTGATATCATGAAACCTCTTCAGGTTCCTAAAATCTGAAAAAACAATCTCAAATTCATGGAATTGCCCCTGTGCCCCCTCTTTAATTTGAGAAAAAAAATTATAGCATTTTCATTTCTCATCTGAGCTAAATTCCTTCTTGAAGGTACGAGTGTCAGATCTAGTGGAGAGCAATGGTAATGGTTCAAGAATGGTAGCCCAGGAGCAGTTGTTAAGTCTAAGTAGCCGCCCAGACATAAAGGCAATAAAACCGGCAGTGACAAACAGGATATCTGATATGAAAGTGGAAAATGAAAATCCAGGATATGACTTTGACAGAATAGATTCTGAAGATGGTGTGGCATACTGTCTATTGGGATCTGATGATGAAAGCGATCAAGCCTCCAGTACCAGCAAGGATATGATTGACCAATCTGCTTGATTCTGGTTAATGTCAATGATAGGAAGATGCTCTAGCTCTACTTGTAGGGTCAAGTTCATTGATGATTGGCTAACTGCTGGGCTGATCATAAGTGCCACATTTCTTGCAGCTCCTTTAGGTTTCTTGGAGTACTTATAAAGACTGCAATACTGCATTTAATTTCTGATATATGGAGTCTTACAGAATAGAAACCATATACACGTGTGGCATGTGGAGATGTCGCGCAGCTGTGCAGCAAATCTAAAGACTGAAAATACTGAGCTTGAGCTGCCCAGCTGTACAGCATACTATCTAAAGCCATGCAGCAACCATAAACAGTTGAAGATGGAGATACTTTCCGCTGACAAAATTTCCAACGCAGCTGAGTGCATGGATTTGGTAGCATCCGCTTGTAATTAGCAACATTTCAGAATTTAGAATAGCATTTTTCACAGCACAGATTATATTGATTGAAGCCACAATGTAATAAACTTCCATTGATAGGTATATTCTTGTACAATATCTATCTGTATCTGATTCCTACTGTGTACTAGATGGTAAATACCTGAGCAGTTTATTATGTATCATCATCCAACATTTTCAGTAGAGACAGGAGCTTACGGTGCCATATAGGACTGACTCTCATGGTGGATCTCAAGTCTGAAGTCCTGCGGTTGTTGTTAGCATCCTGTGTGGTGCAATGGTTTAATGATCAAATTCATGCATGTCTTGGTAAAAGGAAATCTAAACCTACAGAACTAAGTACTGCAACAAATTTTGGGTATTGATCAGTCCAGTAAACCGTAATAACCTCTGACAAATTATTCACAAATAATGAAATAAATACATACAAGCATGCATATATATATTTCTTTGTGCCAACCAAGCTGAAGTTCATTGGGTGGCGGAGCGATCAGTAGTCCATGGAGCCGAAGTCCGGCTCCGGCGGCCTGGGCAGCATGATGAGGCTTTCGGCTCGGACGGAGCGCTGGCGCTGCACGCCGCGCATGGCGTTCTTGGCGAAGCGCGATACGAGGAGCGTGGTCTTGAAGCGGCTGGTGGAGACCCCGGACGCGGCGGCCTCGTCGGCCTCCATCTCCTCCTCCCGGCGCCGCTGCTCGGCCGCCTTCCGTTTGAGGTACCTCCTCCATGCGGCCTGTATTAAGCAGGACGCCCAGGTGCGCCACTGCTGCGAGTAGAAGCGGAACGTCTGCTGCAGCTGCTTGCTGTGCAGGCGCCGGAACTGCCCCGCCACGAACTTGAGCTCGTCGGCGCGCAGCGCGAACGCCTCCACCTCGGAGATGGCCCTGACGGTGCGCGTGGAGAGCGGGAAGTTGGTGCCGGCCTTGGGGTCGAGCGCCCACGTGAGCAGCTCCTCGCCGCAGAAGTCGCCCTCCTTGAGCAGTCCCCGGTTGTAGAACCCCATCCGTCCGCCGTCGGTGGTGGAGCTCTCGAGCCGTCCCCGGATGATGAAGAGCATCTCGTCGACGGGGTCCCCCTCGCGCACGATGTAGGTGGACTCGGTGCAGAGGCTGGGCTTGAGGCGCTCGCAGATGGCGTCGAGGAGCCGCTCGTCCATGTTGGCGAAGAGCGGGACGCGGCGGACGAGGCGGAGGCAGAGGTGCCGCTTCACGTCGCGGCGGAGGTCCTTGGGCAGGCTGCGCACGAGGCTGTCCTCGTCGACGCCGCGCGTCTCGAGCCACTTGTACTGGTTGTGCCGCCACACGCGTTCCCGGAGCTCGTCGGGGAGGACGCGGTGGTGCATCCACTGCTCCGAGTCCCGGCGCTTGAGCCGCATCTCCTCCAGGCGCAGCGTCATGGACTGCAGGTACGTCTGCATGTTGCCGATGAGGAGCGCCATGAGGATGAGCCCCAGCAGCGCGAGCGTGATGGAGAAGAGCTGCTCCCCCTTGTAGTGCGTCGTCTCCAGGCCCTGCCCGATGGTGCTCAGGTTCTGCAGCCCCCACCAGAGGCAGAAGAGGATCTTGGCCGTCAGGTTCTCCGTGGAGTAGACCCCGGACTGGATCGCCGTCGTGTAGATGCCGTAGGGGAACCCCGTGCCGCTGCCGTCGACGGGGGCGCACTCCTGCGCCAGCACCTGCCGGATCATGGTGCGCCACTCGAGGAAGCCCGACTGGCCCCGGCTGCCGCCGCCGCAGTACATGTAGGTGCGGCACTGGTGGAAGTTGAGCTTGGTGCACTTGTCCCGCCAGCAGTCGTCCAGCCGCTCGATGGCCAGCAGGTACCAGAACGCCCCCACCATGTGGCTGGCCAGCATGTAGAGGAGCAGGTAGAAGGCGGCGCCGCCGAAGGCCGTCTCGGCGAACACCCCCGTGGTGCGCTTCAGCTCCGAGGTGATTGGGTAGAAGCGCACCAGGCGGGGCACGTACTGCGACAGCACCGTGAAGAGCAGCGCGTTCTTGGTGGGCAGCAGGTCCGCGCCCTTGGGCCGGTTGAGGAAGTTCCAGATGGAGACCTGCGGCAGCGGCAGCACGGACAGCAGGTCCACGACGAAGAAGCGGCGCAGGTAGCGGCGCGCGATGGCGGACGAGTCGATCACCAGCTCGCCGCGCCCGAACACGCGCGACGACGGCGCGATGTACGCCGTCCGGAACTGCAGCGCGATCCGCGACAGGTAGAAGGCGTCCACGGCGGTGCGCACCACGGTGGCGACGGTGGCCAGGTTGCGGTCGAAGCCGATGCAGGTGTTCTTGTCCGTGTACTTGACGGCCAGGAGGTAGAGGAAGAGCGGGTCGATGGCCACGGACACGATGCACGCGAAGACGAAGGCGCGGTTCATCCGCGCCAGGAACGCGTCCTGCGGGTCGAACACCTGCTGGGACATCTTCCGGAAGTCCTCCTGGAACACAAGGCCGATGCTCCGCAGCCGCTCCGACCGGTTCTTCACGCCCGCCGCCACCCGCACCGACCGCGCGCGGAACTTGGCCGCCGCAGCCGACGGGTTGCCCGAGAAGTAGCTGTCCATGTGGAACCCGCCGCCACCGCCGCCGTGGCCCCCGCCGTTGCCGTGGCCGTGCTCCATGGTGGCGCCGCCGCTGCCGAAAGTGGGGCTGGTCGCTGACTCCGCCGGCGCGTCTGCCTCGACGAGTCTCATGAACTTCTCCCTGCGCCCGTTGATGAACTGGGTCCGGTAGCCGCACCCGAACATCGTCTTCTTGCTCCTGGGTTACGGGACATCATCCGCCACCATTCGGGACGGCGCCGTGGCGCCCGAGCTTACTTGGTGCCTCGGTGAGATCAATCGGCCGGCCGATAGATCGATTAATGCTGTCCTGTCCGGAGGCGATTCCTCGATCAACCGATCGATCGATAATGCAGCAGGCAAGCAGTTGCTCGATCTCTCGGATCCTCGTCTCTCCCGATCGATCTTGCAGAGCAGAGTCTTTTGCGAGCGCGCCGCGCGCGGCGTGAAAGGAGGCGAGGCCGTAAGCGGAGGTGACGGCGGTTAAAGAATAGGCGAGGCACCTAAAAATGGAATAAATGAATGGAGAGAGTACTAGTGATTTGTCGGTGTATTTCTCCGGCCGGGGCTAGTTGTTTAGGGGTTCGGCGCATTGTATTCCAGAACTTCCCCAAATGCATGTGCATAAAGTTTAAAAGGTTAAGTCAAAAACAAGTGAAACATTTTTGAAAACTATTTTTGCAAAATTTACAAAAGTTTTAAAAACCTATCATGGGCCAAAACCTGGTTGCAATCCCATCCTAAATCTTTTTCCTTCCTTTTTCTCTCATTATCAATTTGGCCCGCCTATCCTCACCTCTCATGCCAAAAGCCTTCCAGCCCAACTACACACCCGCGACCCTCCTCTCTCCTTCGTGGGATCTAGCCCGTCATGTTGACAACTCAGCAGCCCACCTTATCCTCCGCCTAGATCGGAGCCAGCCCACGGTAGCTATAGCAGTAGCCCACAGCACCATCCCGCCTCCTTTCTTCCCCTATCACACACCCTGACAGATGGACCCTAGCCATAATCACCTTAGTCATCTCTCTCATCCTACCTTCAATCTTTGGCCAACGCCAAATCTGGCATCCCTATGACCTTGGGCCACCGCAAGCCTTCCTTGGAATCTACACGTCCTCCCCTTTCTCCTACCACCTCTACACCTTCCATTCTTATCACTTCTTACATTTCCTAGTTTCCTTTCTTCTCTCAAACACCACTTAATTCTGGTGGCACCCTCCCAAAAAACGGAGCTTGCACTATAAGACTGTAAAAGCTATTAGACCCCTTCTTTCCCTGCATCCTCCTTCTCCGAGCCATCTCACTCTAGTGTGTCACCGCTCTCACAGTCCCTCAAACCCATGGTGCCACTGAGCTCAGCCTCCATGGTCGAGCTTGCCACCACCACTCCAATCTTTGCAAGAGCGACGTCTTCGCTCACTTGGATTATGCAGGATGCAAAGTAAAGAGAAAGAGCACATCGGGCATATGTCAACTATTGGGAAGGTCACTTGTATCGTAGTTATCAAAGAAGCAAAATAGTGTGGCACTTTCAACCGCCGAAGCCGAATACATATCCGTCGATAGTTGTTATGCACAAATTCTTTGGATGAAGGCCAATTTTGGAATCAAGTTCAAACAAGTGCCATTGCTATGTGATAATGAGAGTGCTATCAGCTCACTAACAACCCGGTTCAACATACAAGAAAAAAGCACATTGATATCCGCCACCATTTCATAGGAGATCATCAACAAAAAGGGGACATCTCAATTGAGAGCGTGGGCACCGAAGATTAACTTGCCGATATATTTACCAAGCCACTTGATAAGAAAAGGTTTTGCAAGCTAAGGAATGAGTTGAACATATTAGATTTCTCAGTTATGTGTTGATGCACCCCCACTTATATGACATGCCTCTCCTTCGAGCAATCCAAGGTAATAGTTGATTGACATGCATATATTCTTTGCTAAGGACTTGTTTAGTGCATCTAGTCATTCCTCATATTTTATAGGCTCATTCATGAAAATTAAATGAATTTTGATGTTTGTATGGTACCACTATTGCTTCTATGCTTGACTTGATCTAGTGGTAGCATATGACATGTTTGTGGGCTTGTGAACTTAGTGTTTGATCTAGAAAATAAACTAAAAGGGTTTAACTTAACATTGTCAAGATAACCCTTAAAATGAGATGTGAAGAAGCTTGCCATTGGATCAAACCGAGTTAAATTTCTTTGGTAAATGATCTTGATTGAACCAAAATTGGGAAAATAATCCTAACCCAATTGATTGATATTGATAATCTTAACCTATCTAAAATTGAACATTTGTGGTCATTGATGACAAAGGGGGAGAGAAACAAAGATAAAAGTGATAGGGAAAAATAGACATAGGGGGAGAGAAATGACAAAGGAAGGGTCAATTAATTTTTGAGCACACAAGTAGAGGGAGCAAGCTCATAAACTTGTTTGATGCATTTAAATATGCATTTTCATATGCTTGATTGCATCTGTCAAGTTTAAATTCAATATACATGCTTGTGTGGTGTATGCTAGTTGTAGGATTGAATGATGAAATGAAATACTAGCATACATAGGATGTTAGCAAGACACTTGATTTCAGTTTCACAAGTGGTACTAGAGCATTGCTTCTAATGTTGATCTCATGAGGTATCTAGTGTTTGTAATTTCAAGTGGTATCTAGCAAACAATGGTGCTAAGGATGGTATATTGGTACACTCCGATTGGTATCACGCTTCAAAGGTCCATCTCTTATACCTTAGCATCATTTAGTAGACATTGCTTTCCCACATTTTCTATCTATGCATATGTGCAAGCTTGCAATCCAAACTCTTAGCACATATGTAGGGGGAGCTAATGCTACACATTCAGGTTCATGAAACTTGTCCAAATCCTTTACACATGGTACAAAGGCTTGGGCAAGCAACATGGATTCAAAATGATTTTAATTCATATCTTTATGAAAGGGTTGTCATCAATTACCAAAAGGGGCAGATTAAAAGCTCTAGTTTGGTTTTGGTGAATTGATGAAACCCTAGGTGCTAACCTGTGTCTCTAAGTGAATATGAGATAGGCTAGTAAAATCCAAGTGGTGGAGCAAGTGAATAATGATCATGATGATGGTGGAGGCCATGGTGATGATCAAGTGCTCAAAGCTTGGAAAAGAAGAAAGAGAAAAACAAAAAGGCTCAAGGCAAAGGTATATTTGATAGGAGCATTTTGTTTTGGCACTCAAGACACCAAGTGGGTGTGAGTGTATTTAGGATAGATAGCCGTACTATTAAGAGGGGTGAAACTCGTCTTGAAATGCAGTTATCAAAGTGCCACTAGATGTTCTAATTCATTGCATATGCATTTAGATTCTAGTGAGTGCTAACACCCTTAAAAATGTTTGTAAAAAGTTGCTAACACACGTGCACAAGGTGATACACTTGGTGGTTAGCACATTTGAGCAAGGGTAGAGAAGTTGGAGTTGAGAAAGGGTCACTCAAAAGTGATTGGACGCTATCGCAGTTGGGACTGGACACGTCCGGTGCTTGACCCTAAGTGGTGCTGGTCTCGGTCGTGCGACTGAACTCTGAGTGGCAGTGTGATCGAACACGCAAGGGGTACGTCCGGTCAAAGCTGACATACACTAACGTAGCCTTGGTGTGTGACCCAGAGAGGATCGGACGTAGGGGCACGTACGGTCATCCGCGATCAGACACGTCAGGTCACGTAAAATCCTCTCTAGTGTCTTACTAGACTCGATCAGACTCCACATGGTGGAGCGTCCGATCATCTGACTAGTGTGTTCGGTACAACTTAACCATTGGCGCGCGACTGAGTTAGCCATTGGAATTCGACATGTGGCATTTGAAAGGGGGACACGTGGCAGCATCCTATGGACCAGAGCTAGGGCTGGTGCGTCTGGTCATCCTGACCGACGCGTTCGATCAGCACGATTTCTGTGCAGTAGGGAGCCTAACGGCTCTATTTCATTAGGATCTCTATAAATAGAGCTTGTCCGGCTTGGGCTCACTATCTTGGCCATTTCTATTGAGAATTCATCCTTGTGAGCCTAGCCATTCCTCTCTAACTCATCTTGCTTGATTGATTCATCATTAGGTGAGATTGGAGAGCATCTAAGTGCATTGCTTTGAGTGATTGCATCTAGAGGCACTTAGTGATTGTGTTTCACTGCGGGATTCACTTGTTATTCTTGGTGTTTGCCGACACCTAGACAGCTTGGTGCAGCGAGGATCGTTGAGCGGAGGGTGGTGTTTGTATCCAACTCTGATCATGGTAATTGTGAGGGGTTCTTGAGCCTTCCCCGTGGGAGATCACGAAAGGCATCTTTAGTGGATTGCTCATGAATTGTGGACCCTCATCTTATGTTAGTTGTGCGGCACTTGGTTGCGGGTTAGGTGTGTGATGCCTATAAGCGCATGAACCTCCAAGTGAGTGACTCGCCACAACGTGGACTAGCTTGCTGGCAAGCAAATGAACCTCGGTGAAAATCTTTGTGTCATCTTGTCTCCGAGGAATTCATTGTGATTGATTGATCGTCACTTGCCATGGCGGTATAACACTCACTACCTCTCTTGTATTTATATTCTAGTGTAGCTAAGCTCTTTAGTGTAACTAGTTTTGAGAGCTAACTTGTGTCTTGTTAGTTTGGTTAGTGAGGCTCTTTAGTTAGTCTTTGAGAGCTCACTAACTTAAAGAGTAGTAACTTAGCCATTGTGTGATATAGAGATCATAGCAACTAGAACTGTGGATATGTGGCTTGCTTTTTTAGTAGGCTAGCGCAACATTTGCTTCACCACTTAATTATCTAACTACTTGGCTTAAGTGTTGTTGTAGAAATTTTATAGGCTATTCACCCCCTCTTCCATTTAGGATGTTTCACCTGGGTAGACATATAGTTGGCGCTTGGTTTTCTTGTGAAAATTGGGCGTGAAACTTCTCCACCAAGGAAGTCTCTCATCATCCATGAACAAGTTGTCATGTTTGTGGGTCATCTATGTTGTTGCTGAGCCACATAGGGCCTGAACATCATGTTAGCTCAAGTTTACATCAAGCACTCAATTCTTGCTCTCTCTTAAAGCCTAAACAAGTTCTAATATCACTCTAAGAACTAATCTAGCCATAGATGTGATCAATAAGCACGGTTGTGGGATGGAACTCTCTCAAGTGCAACATCATTCAATTCTTTAATGAACTCCAGTAACTCCAAAACACCTAAGTTATTAGCAACTTACACTTGTGTGAAGTGCAAGCTTAGAATTTCAAACTAATTCTTATCTTTATATGGTTGGTATCAGTTACCAGAAAGAGAGGGTACTGAAAGCCCTATGTTTGCTTTTGGTAATTGAGTGACAACTAGTGGACTAACCTTTTTGTCTAAGTGTTGATTAATCTAGGTGAAGTCCACACCAAGGTGGTGAGCAAGGCTAGAAGATAGATAAAGGGTGATGAATCCATATGGACCAAGCTCGTACTTGGAGAGAAGGTGAAGAGGTAAAAACACGCCCAAAGGCAAAGGTATATGTTAGGAGTTTTCATTTTGCCGACCAGGACACAATAGAGTGTGTGGTGGATAGGAACAAGGAGCTGACTAGAGGGGGTTTGAATAGTCATCTCTAGATTCTAATCTCTATGGCTAGCCGAAAACAAATACAAAATTAAACTAATTGTCTAGCCTTGACTACAATCCTCTATCTATGTTCACTAGCACCTTACAATGGTCCTAAACAAGTTATGTCTAAGGTGCCGAGCTAGTGGGAGCTCACCTAACAATTCTAGTTAGCAAGGTCATACAAACTGATGCAACTAGTCAACTAGGCAAACGAGGAGCTCCTACACATACTAGTGAGCAAAGCACAAAGCACAAGCTACACTAGCACTACTCACTAGAAATCTACGCAAGCACAACTAGAGAACACCACCAAATTGATCTAGTGGTTAAGGAACCGAACTATAAGGCGTCAAGATCAAGAAGGTGGCGCGCCTGGAGCTAGGGTTGTTATTGGTTGACCTCACAGTCTGACTGACCCTAGGTGTAGTTGGACCGGCCCACCAGATTGATCTGGTGTGGCGCTGTAGAAAAGCTTTGAATCTAGTTCAGTGGAACAGTTTAGGCCATGTGGCCTCTCTGGTGGCCTTGGTGGTCTAACCACATGTGGGCACGGTTGGATCGGCCAGGGAGATGGGCCGCGTAGGAGAAGGTCGAGTGTTCAAAAGGGCCAAGTGCTTAGTGTAGTTTGGGCCACCGGGCCGATCCGGTGGTGGCCTAGACCTTACTAGAACTGGGGATTTTGGCCCACTGTTGGACCGCCCGTGGAGAGGCTAACGTGTGGAGAGAGCACCACCAGACCAATCTCTAGTTGTGCTTATGTAGTGTAACTAGTGATTAGTACTACTGTAATTTGCTTTGTGCTTGTGATCACTAGTATCTGTAGAAGCCCCTGGTGTGCCTAACTGCTTATTTGTCTAGTCGCATAAGTTTATGTGACCTTGCTAACTAGAATTGTTAGGTAAGCTCCCACTAGCTCGACACTTTAGTATAACTTGATTAGGACCCTTTGTAAGGTGTTTGTGAACATAGATAGGGGGTGTAGTCTAGGCTAGACTGAATAGTTTAATTCCACATTTGTTCTGATTAGCCATTGCGATTAAGTTTTAGAAACGAATATTCACCCTTCCTCTAGTCGCCTCCTTGTTCAAAACACATGGCTTCCTTCAAGTGTCTTCGTTGGCATTAGTTATATAAACCTACTTATATTGAGGATGTCCATACCCGGTTTCATAGTTTAAGATTGATAATCGAATTGTTGTGTAATAAGTTGGAGGCCGGAAAGTTTGACTTTGCCCATATAAATTAACATGAGATCATACTGTGACCTGCAATTGTCTGAATGATAGGAATATATTGAGATGTCATGTTCAATCCAACTGGACATGTTTGTCAGTGGAGCGAGTATATAAGACTAAAACCACGGTTGATGGAACTAACCCGCATTAAGTAAGGTCCTGCTTGGCACAACTTAGCTTCATTGGTGAAACTATTTTTTGGTTTTCGGCTCAATGAGCAACTCTACTAGTGAAATTGAGCTGTTTTCTTGACCCTGTTTGACAGAGCAACTTCTCTGGAGAGGAAAAAGGAAAAATGACCATAATACCCTTAGCCTTCCTATTTTCTTTCTCTATTTGTCATCTTCCACGGCTGCGGCAAAAAGAAAAGCCTGACGGCCGACGCCCAAGCCCCTGGGTGTCCGCATCCTTGTCTCGGTGGCCGCGCCCTCATCCCGGCAGCCACACCCCTAGGGCCTAGTCCCATGTCCTAGTTCTAACGGTGACGATGGAGTCCCTCATGCCTGCGTGCGCCCAGCGGTCGTGCCGCTCGTGCCCAACGGCCGTGCGTGGCCCGACAGCCACACCCGGCGGCCGAGCGTGGCCCCGACAGCAGCGCCCACTCGTGCCCGATGGCCGTGCGTGGAGCACCATGTGAACGAGACCCAACACATGGAGCTCCTATGGGACAACATCCCTATGGTTTCCTTGGCTGTCCTGGTGGCCACGGTGTGCATGCACCGCGTCCTCGTGGCTTCGCCCTGGCTTCCCTCACCTCTCGTTGTTGCTCCTGGTGCTCACCTTCCTTGCCACCGTGCCAAAACCGCTCGACGGTCATGCTCGTGCGTGCCTCTTTAGTCACGGTTGCCCGTGTCCCACCGGCTGTGCTCGCACATGCCCCGAGCCCGTGGCGAGTCACGTGTGCTCCCTCCCCAAGCGTGTGCGCTCTCTTTGTGTGTGTGGGCAAAACTAGTCTTTTTGTGCACGCTGGGCTCCACATATACAAGGTGAAGTTGGGATAAGCTACATTTTTCAGCTTCATTCCACCCGAGCCCTTTGTGCTTTGAAGCTGTGCCAAACAGGGCCTAAGTCACCACGGTACTTCGCTGTCGACGGGATCATCACCTACCATTGAAAGCATAGCGTCGTTAAATCCTGACACCTGTGCCAAGTCGAGAACTTGAACCCAGGTGGATAGGTTCTACCACAAGAAACCTAGCTATCTGATCTGTGATCAGTTCGCGAACCTACAAAATGTTGTCAACATGTATATTATTAATAATAACACTATTGTGATAAGATGATTGGAACTTTGTAAGATGAGATGGACAAACAGACCGGGCCGGGGTTGGGTGGTGCTCGTCCTTGAGGAAAGAGTCACGAAAGACGACCGAGTCTAGCGATCACCGTATTGGAGCTTTGGACATTATTAAAGGCCCATTTGCCTACATAACACGGTTGGCCATTTTATTTAATTTGGGCAATTAAGCTATCTTGCAGCTGTTTAACTTCCTCGTAATTTCCGGCGCGCCTTTGTCTCCGATCCATAGTGGATTAGCTCATTAACTGAAGAAAGACTTGCTTTCCCAGCAAATACTTGAATCGCTCATTTGGAGGAATACAAGGAGAATCCAAGAAGCTAGGTCAGTGCTCTGACTGTGTTAATCGATCGGATCATTAGTTTTTCCGTGAATTATCAATTCTTTTAACTATACCTCGTAATTTGTAACTAAACTTGATCTGCAGATTCTACTCTGTCACCCTTTGCGTACTGCGTACCTAGGATGGCCGATGCAGTGGGCATCATTACCAAGATTATCGAAGCTGCTCTCAAGATCAAGAGAGCAGCAGACACGGTGAAGCAGAATGAGGATCTATGCAAGAAGATAATAAGGCGCGCTAAGATACTCAGCGATACGTTGTCGCAGCACCAGGATAACAGGGAGCTGATGAACAACTTGGCAGTAACAGCGGCACTTGAGGCCCTGGACGAAACCCTTGGTGAGGCCTTGAAGCTGGTCATGGATTGCCAGGAGGAGACCAAACGTCGTGTGCCTTTTCTACAACTCCGAGAAACTGTCCCAGCGGTTAAAGGAGGTGGATCAGCATATATCCAGTAAGAACATGGACGCAATGTCTGCCATCATGGGCTTCCTTTTACGTAAACTGGGAAATCAACACGGTGCTCATCCTCAACCCCAGCAGGTATGAATCATTTAGAATGCTCATAAGGAGGAAAGACAATATATATTTTTAATACTCCCATTCGTTTCAAACTGTAAGTCGTTTAGGTTCTTTTATTAGATAGGGTTCTCGATGACATTCACAGCTTAAGTCTCACTCTCTCCGAGCTAGATATTTCTACTCTCCTTCCTCATAGGCCCGCCGAACAGGCCCAATCCGGGCCGGACAGACTCTTGTTCGTGGACCGGTGGCGGGAACTTCTCATGGGCTTGCTGATGGGCTGGGCCGCCATGTGTGGAGTGATAACAGACGCATAGAGTCAGATCGGCAGCTTTAATAATCGATTTTTAAGTTAGCTCTAAGTATTTTTTTCACTAGCAAATATACCTGTGCGTTGCAACAGAAGATACATGGTCTTCTATTCTAATATGTCTTGGAAACCAACTCTGTATCGTGGCTATGCGTTTCTAACTCGTATGAGCATCAATCTTGAGTTCAGGTCATAGACCGGATACTAAACCAACCACAACTCGTATCAATAATTCATCACTCATAATGAAACCATAAAAAACTCTTATGCTCGGAGAAGTGGAGAGACACAGATCGGATGCTAAACCAATCACAATTCACAACTTGTATCAATAATTCGTAACATATACTACTCTTATTAGGGAAACCAACAACAAAAATCTTATGTTGGAGAAGTGGAGAGACAGACGAATTGGTGGAGATAAAGAGAGTAGACAATGAAAATCTAGAGAACAAATTCTTTTAATATTGTAAGGATATAGATAGCAAATATGCACATATATTACAACAGAAAAAATCCTTGCATCTTATGATCATGTTAAAAATAAAAAAAACTTGAATTATGTAATAATTTTATAGTTTATTCATTATTTATGGTGAATAGAAAAGTAGATGACTTTTATGTAAAATTACCAAACACCAAATCTATGCGTTCACAGGTATGTATTTTACCAAAGTACCAAACATTCATTAAAAATGATGACTGGAATGATACATATGTATTTATGTTTTGCTCTTTCTATAAAATTTTAAAGCTATTATTTGTTTTATGATGACTATGATATCCATAATATAAACTAATATTGGTAATAATATGATAATGCCGTATAAATCCTATATAAAATTTTAAATATAAACTTGGTAAAAAATTTCTACTGTTATAAAGCACATATAAATATTTACTTGTAAATATATCATAATTTAATTTCATACTTTAGATACATTGGTATAGTTAGATATCAAGTTACATGACTTTTTTGTGTACCTATAAAAATATAATTCTAATATCTGATTAAATCTAGCAAGGTAACAGTTGCCAACGTGTCAAAGACCAGTCTATCCGCTAATGATTATGACAAGAAGCATCCCTCGTTTTTTTTGTATACGGTAGCCCTCATCTAGGTTTAGGTTCGGAAACATATTTATTAGACTAAATTGAATAGCAAACTATTTTAGCTTTCAATTCACAGTTTGATTGGTTATACCATCGGCTGAGCAAGGTTATGATAATAAGATAGATTTTATTTCTAATCAGAACTATATCAACAATTTAAAATTTAGCAGTGAAAATATATATTTTTTAAAGAAGAGGTTAAAGGTTCAAAGGTGTATAGTATTATTATATTATTATTTATATTTATGGGAAAAGAAAATTAGAAAGGGAAGTTGAAAACCGACTATTGAAGTGGACACTGGACTTTCCTTAAAGGGTGGGCGCTGCACGTGCGAAA
Source organism: Saccharum hybrid cultivar R570 (assembly GCA_038087645.1). Lineage (NCBI taxonomy): Eukaryota > Viridiplantae > Streptophyta > Magnoliopsida > Poales > Poaceae > Saccharum > Saccharum hybrid cultivar. The sequence continues at coordinate 3,768,351 of JAQSUU010000671.1, read as the reverse complement.
AAGGACCAAACCAGTTCGGACACGGACAATTAAAAAAGAATACAGAGAATACCTGACACCAACAAATCTGGACACAGACCTGGACTCACGCACGCTGGTAAACCAAGGCCTCAATTATATTGCAAAATTTTTCAACTTTGGCTACTGTAGTACTTTTATTTGTATTTGATAATTAATGTCTAATCATGAATTAATTAGGCTCAAAAGATTCATCTTGTGATTTACAACTAAACTGTGCAATTAGTTTTTTTTATCTATATTTAATGCTTCATGCATGTGTTCAAAATTTGATGTGATAAAGAGAGTGTAAAATCTTAGAATTTGGAACAAACAGTTGCACATTTATGGATTTTGTTAGAGAAGAACTGGACGAAAAATTGAGTGGAGAAAAATTTTGCCTCTTTTATATATATATATATATATATATATATATATATATATATATATATATATATATATATGTTAATAGAAAATAGAGAGAAACTAGCTCTTGATCAAGAACACACATTTCAAGATTATGTGAGAATGTAATGTTGGGATATCATGTTAAAAGTTAGCACTATCGGAGAAGTTGTCTTAGAGTTAGTAACTATCTTTGACCATTGCGGGTGTCCTTTCTGCTAGAAAAAAAAGATCGGCTTATAATTTGAAACGGAGGGAGCTGCGGAGTCAGCATGTTGAATGCTCGTTGGTTCGCTTAGCTTAATGGCCAGGGCCTTGTTTGGTTCGGGTGAAAAGTTAAAAACTTTTCAAAATTCCCCATCATATTGAATCTTTGCACGTATGCATGAAACATTAAATATAGGTAAAAAATAACTAATTATACAGTTTGTCTGTAATTTAGGAGACAAAATTTTAAGCCTACTTAGATCATGGTGGGACAATAATTACCAAATACAAACGAAAGTGCTACAGTACTTTCCAAGCAAAATTTTTTTGCCATCTAAACAAGGCCTTGGTGTGGTTGCAGCAGCCAGCTCCAAATAATGTTTACCCGATTTTGGCTGCACACATTGCTTAATTGACAAACAGTTATACTCACTCCGTTCTAAATAAATAATATATAGGCTATTTTAGTTTTGTCATAAATTAATTTTTTTCTAGTTTTTGTCAAATGTATAGAAAATAAAATCAAAATGTATTTTTAATGTACTTATTTGATATTGTATCCGCTACTATATTTTTTTTAAAAAGAAAAATTACGAAAAAACTTGAGTTAGAACAAAACTAAAATGATCCATATTTTGGAAAAAGAGAGGCGTCTAGTTAATGTTGACATTTTACCCAGACACGCGATGAGTTCTCTGTTATTTTTCACATTGTCACGGTAGTAACATCCTATGGGTGCGCGGTGTGCCCGTAGTTCTGTAATAAATGCCACAACAAATGATTACTGAAGTTCTATATACGTTTCCTATAAAATTAAAAAAATGATTACTAATATATTTTAATGGAAAATATGCAAATTTTCTCATATTTAATTTATATTCACGTCGACCTACCATATTTGAGATGTCCGTTCCTTCAGGATCTTCAGGTTTATATCTTGCTAGCAGGCAAATTTGGGCCAGGGGCGGAGCCAGTAAGTTAATATTTTGAATGTTAGGGGACCAGCAGTGTTAAAATTTTAAAATTTATTTGAATTTTAAAAAATTCGGTGGAGATTTCACATTTATAGGGCCTGGGTCCTGCTCGCCCCTTGTCTCCACCCCTGACTACGTCCTGCTGAGAGAATATTGTTAGGCCCTGTTTGGTTTGTGAATATTCAGTTTAACTCTCATCACATCAATGTTGTGGTAAATGCATGGAGTACTAAATGTAGACTAATTGTATGCATATCGGCACAGATTAGGAGTAATTTACGAGACGAATCTATTAAGCCTAATTAGTCCAAAATTAGAAACTTTTTGTCAAATAAAGCGAAAGTGCTACAATGTTTGTTAAACTTTAACACCTCTAACCAAACAGGTCCTTTAGTATAGTATGGTCGGTTGCAATTATAAGGAGCAACGGCAGGAAGCTCGTCTGGCTACAACCGCAAGAATTCAGAACTGAAGGAGCTAGTAGTGGTAGGGGTGGCGGAGCCACCCTAGGGGCGGGGTGGGGCGGCCACCCTAACTACTAGTGAGCTCATCCAAGAGCCCCGGACCCCACCTTCTTCCCTAACATCGGCGGCGATCACGAGCAAGATGCAGCGACCTGCAGTGCTCGAGCGTGGAAGAAGAAAGCGAGGTGAAAATGTGAGAGGAAGAAACGAACACTGGATGGGCGTTTTCTTCGTTTTGTTCAGCCCAACAGAGGTGATAGGCCCATGAAAGCTCACCATCGCACTCGATTGAGTTAACATTTGTGTTTCACATCCACTTTTCACCATAATATGTGCGATTGCTTTTTTTTTCATAATTGTGTGATTGTAGTAGATTAATGCGGTGCCTTTTGATTCATTTCCTCGTTAAACCTCGCCCCCACCTATAATTTTTTTCTGGCTCCGTCAGCCTTGTCTGGACCCCATCCGTGACTGGACTGCAGGACTCAAGAGCGGCTGACTGCTCAATGCGCATGTTGATGCTTAGTAGAAAACTATGCTTAGTAGAAAACACATCCAGATGTGGCATGATTGCATGATATACGCAATTGTGTGATAAATTTTCTAGTCCTCTCTTATTTTTATAGTCAAGTACCTGAGATGCCCACCTTGCTAGTTTAATATTAGCATCGAATTTTAGTTGCTATAATGGGACTAAATTTCATAATGGTTCCATCACTATAAATTACTCATTCCGTCCCAAAAAAGAGTCATTCTCGCTTCCCAAAAAGTCAACAGCTTTTAACTTTGACCAAATATATTTAACAAAATATTAATATTTATGATACATAAATAGTATCATTAGCTAGATCTTTGAATATACTTTCATAATAAAATTATTTAGAGATATAAATGTTGCACGCATTTTCTACAAACGTAGTCAAAGTTGAGAAAGTTTGACCAGCACGCTTCCCACGGTGTCTCTATTTTTGGGACAGAGTAGTATACTGCTACTATACTTTCTCATTAATCTAGTATGTACTTCTTTTGATGATAAATTTGTAATGTTAATTTAGCCTCATAATTATTGGTCACGCTCCGCCACTGCCAGCACACAAACGCCTTTGCAATCTCAAACAATGCAGCCACCAAATTTACCCAAATAGGTACCATCATATACTTTCCTGAGCACTATATATTTGTATCCTTTTGGAAAAAAAGTTTTTTATGACATTATAGATATGGCTGATGTATATAAAGATGGTTAAACAATAGTACTATTATATTTTGTAAGCTTATATCCATATCCGATACGATGTACTACCTATACAAGATTAGTAGTAATTGTACGTTATGGTATGTACTGTTTCTCGAGTATATATGAATGATATTTTTTAAGCTCGTGCCAGATGTCCAGACAATGTGATCAAGGTGGAGTGCCTGGAGGCTATTTTGCTGGACGTAATCAAGATGGAGGCTATTTTGACACTGACTACCACGACGAGGGATCACTTGCCGCCGTATATATATATTATTTGTCTTTCTAAATTTACATAGTTTCGTGAACAAGTAAATTAAAATTCCGTGACCAGAATGCTTGCATATATGCATGCCAACACGACATACAAACTGTCATGGTTTAATTGTACGTTATGGTATGTACTGTTTCTCGAGTATATATGAATGATATTTTTTAAGCTTGTGCCAGATGTCCAGACAATGTGATCAAGGTGGAGTGCCTGGAGGCTATTTTACTGGCTACCACAGACAACATAATCAAGATGGAGGCTATTTTGACACTGGCTACCACGACGTGGGATCTGTACTCCCTCCGTATCGGATTTAGAAGTCGTTTTGGACAAGATTTGGGTTAAACATTGGGAATATAAATCATCAATAACTTTTAAGTTGTTGAGTTTGCAAATGTAAAAATTATATGAATAGATTTGTCTTAAAAATACTTTCATAAAAATATACATATATCACTTTTCTATAAATATTTTTTATAAGAATAAGAGATCAAAGTTGTGTTTTGGAGACCATGTCGCTGTCCTTAACGACTTCTAAATCCGATACGGAGGGAGTATGTTTTAGTTCCCACTTGCCGCCGTATATATATATTATTTGTCTTTCTAAATTTACACAGTTTCGTGAACAAGTAAATTAAACTTCCGTGACCAGAATGCTTGCATATATGCATGCCAACACGACATACAACCTGTCATGGTTTAATTGTACGTTATGGTATGTACTGTTTCTCGAGTATATATGAATGATATTTTTTAAGCTTGTGCCAGATGTCCAGACAATGTGATCAAGGTGGAGTGCCTGGAGGCTATTTTACTGGCTACCACAGACAACGTAATCAAGATGGAGGCTATTTTGACACTGGCTACCACGACGAGGGATCTGTACTCCCTCCGTATCGGATTTAGAAGTCGTTTTGGACAAGATTTGGGTTAAACATTGGGAATATAAATCATCAATGACTTTTAAGTTGTTGAGTTTGCAAATGTAAAAATTATATGTATAGATTTGTCTTAAAAAATACTTTCATAAAAATATACATATATCACTTTTCTATAAATATTTTTTTATAAGAATAAGAGGTCAAAGTTGTGTTTTGGAGACCATGTCGCTGTCCTAAACGACTTCTAAATCCGATACGGAGGGAGTATGTTTTAGTTCCCACTTGCCGCCGTGTGTGTGTGTATATATATATATATATATATATATATATATATATATATATATATATATATATATATATATATATATATATATATATATATATATATATAATTTGTCTTTCTAAATTTACACAGTTTCGTGAACAAGTAAATTAAACTTCCGTGACCAGAATGCTTGCATATATGCATGCCAACACGACATACAACCTGTCATGGTTTAATTGTACGTTATGGTATGTACTGTTTCTCGAGTATATATGAATGATATTTTTTAAGCTTGTGCCAGATGTCCAGACAATGTGATCAAGGTGGAGTGCCTGGAGGCTATTTTACTGGCTACCACAGACAACGTAATCAAGATGGAGGCTATTTTGACAATGGCTACCACGACGAGGGATCTGTACTCCCCCGTATCGGATTTAAAAGTCGTTTTGGACAAGATTTAAGTTAAACATTGGGAATATAAATCATCAATAACTTTTAAGTTGTTGAGTTTGCAAATGTAAAAATTATATGAATAGATTTGTCTTAAAAATACTTTCATAAAAATATACATATATCACTTTTCTATAAATATTTTTTTTATAAGAATAAGAGGTCAAAGTTTTGTTTTGGAGACCATGTCGCTGTCCTAAACGACTTCTAAATCCGATAAGGAGGGAGTATGTTTTAGTTCCCACTTGCCGCCGTGTGTGTGTGTATATATATATATATATATATATATATATATATATATATATATATATATATTATTTGTCTTTCTAAATTGACACAGTTTCGTGAACAAGTAAATTAAACTTCCGTGACCAGAATGCTTGCATATATGCATGCCAACACGACATACAACCTGTCATGGTTTAATTGTACGTTATGGTATGTACTGTTTCTCGAGTATATATGAATGATATTTTTTAAGCTTGTGCCAGATGTCCAGACAATGTGATCAAGGTGGAGTGCCCGGAGGCTATTTTACTGGCTACCACAGACAACGTAATCAAGATGGAGGCTATTTTGACACTGCCTGCCACGACGAGGGATCTGTACTCCCTCCGTATCGGATTTAGAAGTTGTTTTAGACAAGATTTAGGTTAAACATTGGGAATATAAATCATCAATAACTTTTAAGTTGTTGAGTTTGCAAATATAAAAATTATATGAATAGATTTGTCTTGAAAAATACTTTCATAAAAGTATACGTATATCACTTTTCTATAAATATTTTTTTATAAGAATAAGAGGTCAAAGTTGTGTTTTGGAGACAGTGTCGCTATCCTAAACGACTTCTAAATCCGATACGGAGGGAGTATATTTTAGTTCCCACTTGCCGCCGTATATATATTATTTGTCTTTCTAAATTTACACAGTTTCGTGAACAAGTAAATTAAAATTCCGTGACCAGAATTCTTGCATATATGCGTGCCAACACGACAACCTGTCATGGTCGGTAAGACATAGAGTAGGAGACACCCAGATATGTTAGGTGGCTAATTAATTAGGGAGGGGCCTAGAGTCCTAGACCTAGCTGTTATAGATTAGATCTAAAAATAGTAGTAGGGGCTATTGTAATACCCGAGAATGCACGATAAATATGAATTTCTTTAATTTGGATTAAGTAATTTATCTTTGGAAGGTCAACCGGCTTTTTAAGAGAGGTAGGAAATTTAATTTTTGATCCGTGTTGCTCGGATGGATTATCGGACATTACCTATGCGTAGAGCTGGCCGAATGCATTTTGATTGAGTACACATATGTAGTAATCAGATTTTAAATCACAGTTATATTCATTGCTAGGTGAAAGAATAAGAAAAAAAGAAAATAAAGGCTACAGTAACCAAGTGGAAAGGTGCATTATGTGACTTCCTGTTGCCGTGGCTGACTTTGCCTCTGTAGCCTGACCGCCCGTTTGTTTGGTTGGCGCAAGGGATAAGGAAAAACAAGCGTTCTACAGTTACTCGCGGCTACAGTACCAGCCCAACTTAAGTCCTGGCCCATAGCGTGACGTTCTCTTACTCGGCTCTGATCTGCTCGTGGTTCCTGGTGCTGCCGCCTCTTCACATCACGCAAAAGGCAGGATAAAGGGAGAGAAGGGAGGGGAGGAAAGGAGAGGAGACCTAGGGCTTGCTACCATCACCTACGTGCCCTGATCTTCTCGGAAACTGATCGGAACGGCAAGACGATCGTAGCAGCAAGGATCACGGCGAGGTGGAGAAGAGGAAAACACGGAGTGGATCGCTAGGGGTTTCTTCGTCGTGCTGGCCGTGGTTGCCCTAGGTGAGATTCCAAATTCTAACCCACTTGTTTGGATGAAGTTTTGCGGATCCTAACATCTCTTTAGAAAGGATTTAGTTGGAGTAGTTCCTGAAATTCCTGAATTTGATCTCAGTCAAGTTTAGAAATCCCGTCAGATTAAGTAGTTTCTGTTTATCGCTGTTTTAGGGCACCTTAGTGGCCTTAATAAATTTTGGCACTGTGGACAAAGTTGTAGAGGACTTCGTCATCTTTCTTTTGAAGCCAAGAGCACGTTCTTAGCCTCTGTATTTTGGGAGATATGATAGTTTGAAGTAGACTGCTTTTCAGTGATGAGATTCTGGACAGTTTTAGATCTAATCTATTTTCGGTCCTCTTACTTGAGTAATTTGAACTTAAGATCTAAATGAAAGTTTTAGGGTTTTTCTTTATCTTTCCAGATTGTTGTATAACACGTTTTTGGACGAGTATGTACCCAGTTATGAATTTTTTAAGGTTGCTGTACTGTTTTGACTGTCAGAAATGTTCAGTTAACTTAAGATGATGATTATGGTATCTTGGAGACCTCTAATGCTAAATCTTATAGTACCGAAGTTTTAGATAAAGAAATTTTCTATCATCTGGTAGATTCAGGGAATTTATTATTGTATGGTTGTTTGTCTATGAAAAAGAGAAGGGACAGTGCTGCTGTCACAATCAGTAGTGAGACGGTAGATGCTTAAACGGCAGGGTTGAGACACTTTATTGTGTAATTTGTTGTTGATTTTATATGTATGATGGTGCTGGTGCTGAGGTTTGCTTGTGATCAGGTGGTGTACCTTTGGATTGTGCTTAGCTCACTTTTGATCTTCGGTGAAGGCAAGTAAACGTGGCGCTGTGGTCCACATGCTTTTGCTTTGTTGTTTGAATTGCCTCCACTAAATTTCAGTATCTCACACTAACCATATAATCTGAAATTTGAAGTTATTTGCTTTTCTTTGATGTATATTATTTCTTATCTTGTGGTATTACTTTTGAATTACGAAGTATATGATGTGCATACATTACAACATTTGCACTTTTTCCTTGATATGCATAAGAAGAAACCGTAGCCAAACTGGTGCGGTAAGTACCGGTACAGCAACGCACATTGATGAGCAATGTGGTTGCAGCAACGCACATTGATGAGCATTGTGGTTGCAGCCCTCACTCCCTCTCCTTGGGATGTGTGGGTACAAGTGAAGTCATGCATTGCATTGCATCATTTGCATGCATCATCCGCATTGCACCCTTTTGCATTGCACTTGGAATTATATTTGTATTACTATGAAGCAGTTGATGTCTCTATTAGTATGCTATTTAAACCTAATGCTTAATCTACTGTGATTTGAATAACATGGTTGAAGCAGTTTGCTTGCTGAGGTTTTCCATAAACCTCACACGCTTGTTCCCCATCTCAGGTACTTGAGCTTCGAGGATGTTTGGCGGGATGGGAGTAGCTTGCACACACGGTGTACACTTCAAACAATCATATGTAACAGGCTAGTTGGTTGTAGAGTCGTTTTGTATGTTGTAACAAACACCTGAGGTTTGTTGGTTAGGTTTGAGAAGATGTCTTTTCTTTGTCATCGTAGGAGACTTAATTTAATGCTTAATCTAGATGAGGTGTTTTTGCTTCCGCGTACTCTGTTGTCGTAGTGTAGTATCGTAATTCTTCAAAGGATTGTTGTTTTCTGTTGGGGTGTTACAGTTGGTAATCGGAGCCTAGGTTATAGGTTCTAGGCTTAAGTTTTTGTCCTAAAATGTTGATGCACTTTACAAATTTGACACACTTGCACTTATAGGATGGGAGTTGGGTTTCTTTACATGTGTCTTTTACTTGCTTGTTTTGCTTGTATATAAATGGCTATTATGTTTGTCTGTGGTATAACCTTTTGTGGTTGCGCTCTTAGCAGTTGTAGTTTTCTTTTCTGAGCAGTGGAAGCTTTGTTGTTGTTTTGGTCTATAGGACCTAAGATGTTTGGAATCCTATAGAGTAAGTTTTGTCTGGGTTTGCAGATGGGTTGTGTGGAGGGCCCCCACAATGTCCTCTTTGTTTTGCTAAGTGAGGTTGACCGAGTGTTAGGTTGACCCAACTATTTATATTCAAAGAAAATGGTTGAATGATGGATGGATTGACCACCATGCCATGCGTTGTAACTATTTTCTCTTAATATATCAAATAGGTTGGTCATTGAGTGCCTTGACCTATAGATTGGAGTGGCGACGTTTCAGCCTGACCTTAGTCTGGTGTAGTTTGTGTCCACACAATTCAAAGTCCATGTTAGTTGTGATCATTAAGATGCGGTGAGAATAGACTCTAGTGGAGTTTCATGAGGTTTCAATGCTTACAACCATGGTACTAAGGAGTATGTGATGGTTTTTCCTAAGCCTTAGTGTTGAGCTTAGTGTTGTGCTTTGTGGTAGTTTGGATGCCAAAACATGAATTTGAAATTGAAGAAGAGTCTTTGTAGTCTTGTTTATTCTAGTGTCCTTAATGGTTGTGATAAGGATATAAGTGGTTTTGAATTATCCTAGCATAGTAGTTGAGATGATGTAGTGGAAGGAGTGCAAGAAATGTTCTTCTGACCCCCAAGTTGAATGACATATTCTATAATATGGTGCAAGTGACCAATTTCTGAGGATCATGGATTATAGTTGTTCTGGTCTGGTGCCTATAAGGACAAGTCATTTTGGAGGTTGTTTCATGGTGGTTTGTCATGCTTCTTTGGTGAACATGTCATGAATGGCATAATGCTAGTTTCTTCAGAAATATGATGTTACGATGCAATATAGCCCTTAGTTATTGGTGTGGCATGGACTTCCTTGAAGGTATATAACAATTGTACTAAGATGTGATGTAGTGAATGTTTGAGTCTATAAAGATAGTGGTTGTTGACCTAGTGGTTCTTGTCCCTTGAATGATGCTCAGATCAAAGGAAGGTCTAAGAATTTATAGTTTTGATGTTGGAGGAATTGTTATGGCATCCCTTTTATTTTCTATCCCATTTGTTCTCATGAATTGAGTGGATCTAAGAAAGTGAAGCTAGATCTTATCTGGAAGTTTCAGGTTGTAGTGGAGGTATAAGTAGTTGTTCTAGGATCTTTGATGAGAAGAAGATTAAATCAAGGCTTCATAATAAGTAGGTTGTTTGGATCGAAGTTTTGATATGAGACTGACTACACTGGCTAAGTGAAGTGTCTTTGGCATGATTGCTACACCATAGAAGTTGTTTCCATGTTGATGTGGGCTCATGTGGTTAGATCAGGAAAGAATATTATTGACTAGTGTCATCCCATTAGATCCATATGTCATTTCCTTAGTAAGTTATGTTTTGCTAGTCGTGAAGGCGGTCTAATATCTTTATAGACCATCAAAGTCGCAAGTATATATTTACTTACGAGCTAAAATTGAGGTAGCGAAGATGGCTAGAGTTCATTAAGGATTATAATTTGACTATTGAGTATCATCCTAGAAAGACAAAAGTTGTTGCAGATGCTCTTATTTATGGATGAAATCGGATCAGATTCTGATGTATGGCGGTGGTCCTGTGTTATGTCCCATTTCTCATTTTCTATCCCATCATTCTCTGCGATCTTAGAACCTCGAATCATTTTGGAATTAATATCTATCTCATATACTGATCAAAAATCCAATTTTTTAGTATTCGGATTTGGATATGGTCGGATATTGAATGTTCAAATTCAGATACGGACTATACATACAAGGTTTGGCCTTTTTGAGATGGACGAATATCAAGAAATATAATTCCATTTTCATCCCTGGTCTTAGTAGAACAGGTGATCCTAAAGCATGCATGGCATTGATTGGTGACTTGGACAACATGGATTTTTTTCCCTTGCTATGCTGGTTTTGCATGCGAGGAGACCCATGTGGGTAGAGGTTGTCTATGTGTTCCATAGAAAGCTGAGGTGAAGATGGATGTATTGAGGACTCCATACACGGTACATCCAGGTGAGACTAAGATGTATTGAGATTTGAAGCATAGTTTTTGGTGGAAGTGAATGAAAGTTGATAATGCTAAGTATGTTGCTTCATGTGGTATTTGTCATAAGGTGAAGGCTGAGCATCAGAGGCCTATTGGGTTGCTAATGCAAACGAAGATCCCTAAGTAGAAATTGGAGAATATTACAACAGACTTTGTAGTTGGTTTGTCTCGCTCGCCTAGACGCGAAGATGCTATTCGGGTTGTCATTGATAGGCTTACCAAAGTGGCTCCTTTCCAATCAAGATGACTAATTCAGTTGTAGATTTGGTTCGGTTATTTGTCAAGGAGATTGTGAGGTTGCATGGTGTGCCCAAGTATATTGTGTCAAATCAAGACTCTAAGTTTGTGTCTAATTTTTTGGAGAAGTCTACATAGTGCTTTGGGCACGAAACTTGATATGAGTACTGCTTTCCACCCTCAAATAGATGGTTAGCCTGAGCGTACTATTCAGACCTTAGAGGATATCTTGTGTGCCTATGTGCTTTTATGGAAGGGAAGTTGGGAAGATCACTTCTATTTGGTAGAGTTTGCTTACAACAATAGTTACCATGTTAGTATTTGGATGGAACCATACAAAGCATTGTATTGGCGCAGATGTATTTCTCCACTTTGTAGGGATGTCGTTGGTGAGCGATCTTTAATTGGTCTAGATTGGGTACAACCAACTCATGATAATGTACATGATATTCGGGGAAAAAAACTTGTTGATTGCTCAAAGTCGATAGAAGAGCTATGTAGATGTTAGATGGAGGGCTTTGGAGTTTGTAGTGGGAGATGAGATGTTCTTGAAGGTTTCACCCATGGAAGGCATTGTCCGGTTTGTACCAAAGGGAAGCTTAGCCGTGGTATAGTGGGCCTTATGTGATTATCACTAGAGTTGGCACTTTGGCATATCGGTTGCAGTTGTGGAGTCTATGGTAGGAGTAAACTCAATGTTGAGAAAATACACGAAAGACCCTGAGTCGATGATTGAAGTTGAACCAGTGATCATAAATCAAGACATGACTACGAAATGTCAGCTGGTGAGCATGTGATGTGCAACTGGACTATCAAATATGTTAAGGTTTTATGGACAAATCAGACACAACAAGAAGCCAAATGGGAGTCGAAGGATCATATGCGCAATGAGTATCTGAGCTCTTCGAATCTTGTGGAGTTTTTTTCTAAGCAAGTGGTTCTATTCTCGTTTTGTTAATAGTTTCTCTTGGATGAATTCGGGGACGAATTCCCTAAAGGAGGGGAGAATGTAATACCCGAGAATGCACGATAAATATGGATTTCTTTAATTTGGATTAAGTAATTTATCTTTGGAAGGTCGACCGGCTTTTTAAGAGAGGCAGGAAATTTAATTTTTGATCCGTGTTGCTCGGATGGATTATCAGACACTACCTATGCGTAGAGCTGGCCGAATGCATTTTGATTGAGTACACATATGTAGTAATCAGATTTTAAATCACAGTTATATTCATTGCTAGGTGAAAGAATAAGAAAAAAAGAAAATAAAGGCTACAGTAACCAAGTGGAAAGGTGCATTATGTGACTTCCTGTTGCCGTGGCTGACTTTGCCTCTGTAGCCTGACCGCCCGTTTGTTTGGTTGGCGCAAGGGATAAGGAAAAACAAGCGTTCTACAGTTACTCGCGGCTACAGTACCAGCCCAACTTAAGTCCTGGCCCATAGCGTGACGTTCTCTTACTCGGCTCTGATCTGCTCGTGGTTCCTGGTGCTGCCGCCTCTTCACATCACGCAAAAGGCAGGATAAAGGGAGAGAAGGGAGGGGAGGAAAGGAGAGGAGACCTAGGGCTTGCTACCGTCACCTACGTGCCCTGATCTTCTCGGAAACTGATCGGAACGGCAAGACGATCTTAGCAGCAAGGATCACGGCGAGGTGGAGAAGAGGAAAACACGGAGTGGATCGCTAGGGGTTTCTTCGTCGTGCTGGCCGTGGTTGCCCTAGGTGAGATTCCAAATTCTAACCCACTTGTTTGGATGAAGTTTTGCGGATCCTAACATCTCTTTAGAAAGGATTTAGTTGGAGTAGTTCCTGAAATTCCTGAATTTGATCTCAGTCAAGTTTAGAAATCCCGTCAGATTAAGTAGTTTCTGTTTATCGCTGTTTTAGGGCACCTTAGTGGCCTTAATAAATTTTGGCACTGTGGACAAAGTTGTAGAGGACTTCGTCATCTTTCTTTTGAAGCCAAGAGCACGTTCTTAGCCTCTGTATTTTGGGAGATATGATAGTTTGAAGTAGACTGCTTTTCAGTGATGAGATTCTGGACAGTTTTAGATCTAATCTATTTTCGGTCCTCTTACTTGAGTAATTTGAACTTAAGATCTAAATGAAAGTTTTAGGGTTTTTCTTTATCTTTCCAGATTGTTGTATAACACGTTTTTGGACGAGTATGTACCCAGTTATGAATTTTTTAAGGTTGCTGTACTGTTTTGACTGTCAGAAATGTTCAGTTAACTTAAGATGATGATTATGGTATCTTGGAGACCTCTAATGCTAAATCTTATAGTACCGAAGTTTTAGATAAAGAAATTTTCTATCATCTGGTAGATTCAGGGAATTTATTATTGTATGGTTGTTTGTCTATGAAAAAGAGAAGGGACAGTGCTGCTGTCACAATCAGTAGTGAGACGGTAGATGCTTAAACGGCAGGGTTGAGACACTTTATTGTGTAATTTGTTGTTGATTTTATATGTATGATGGTGCTGGTGCTGAGGTTTGCTTGTGATCAGGTGGTGTACCTTTGGATTGTGCTTAGCTCACTTTTGATCTTCGGTGAAGGCAAGTAAACGTGGCGCTGTGGTCCACATGCTTTTGCTTTGTTGTTTGAATTGCCTCCACTAAATTTCAGTATCTCACACTAACCATATAATCTGAAATTTGAAGTTATTTGCTTTTCTTTGATGTATATTATTTCTTATCTTTTGGTATTACTTTTAAATTACGAAGTATATGATGTGCATACATTACAACATTTGCACTTTTTCCTTGATATGCATAAGAAGAAACCGTAGCCAAACTGGTGCGGTAAGTACCGGTACAGCAACGCACATTGATGAGCAATGTGGTTGCAGCAACGCACATTGATGAGCATTGTGGTTGCAGCCCTCACTCCCTCTCCTTGGGATGTGTGGGTACAAGTGAAGTCATGCATTGCATTGCATCATTTGCATGCATCATCCGCATTGCACCCTTTTGCATTGCACTTGGAATTATATTTGTATTACTATGAAGCAGTTGATGTCTCTATTAGTATGCTATTTAAACCTAATGCTTAATCTACTGTGATTTGAATAACATGGTTGAAGCAGTTTGCTTGCTGAGGTTTTCCATAAACCTCACACGCTTGTTCCCCATCTCAGGTACTTGAGCTTCGAGGATGTTTGGCGGGATGGGAGTAGCTTGCACACACGGTGTACACTTCAAACAATCATATGTAACAGGCTAGTTGGTTGTAGAGTCGTTTTGTATGTTGTAACAAACACCTGAGGTTTGTTGGTTAGGTTTGAGAAGATGTATTTTCTTTGTCATCGTAGGAGACTTAATTTAATGCTTAATCTAGATGAGGTGTTTTTGCTTCCGCGTACTCTGTTGTCGTAGTGTAGTATCGTAATTCTTCAAAGGATTGTTGTTTTCTGTTGGGGTGTTACAGCTATGGACTCTATTGATAAAGGGACCTAAGCCCATTAGCGTTCTTATAAACCCCAATATAAATTGGGGGGAGAATTATCAATAGAAGACAAGCAAGTTTAGCGTTAATTCCTTATCTCTCTCTCCTCTTCTCTTCTCCAGCCGCTGGCTCCCTCTCCTCACTTCCATGCGCCACCTCCCTGGTCCAGCCAAGCCGCCGCCAGCAGCAGCTGGCTGCTGTCCTACTCTAGCCGCGCTGCCACTAAAAGCGCCGCCCCACGCCCTCGCACACAGCCACCCCGCGGCTCTTGCCCAACTGCCGCCGGCCTCCCAGTGGTTAGCAATAGCCGAGGCCAGGCCCCAGCCGGCCACCATCAACCCAGGAAGATCAAACGCGTGACAACTTGGTATTCAGAGCTACGTTGTGATCAACTCCTATGGAGGATAATCGCAGCGTCATCGATCACTGGATGAAGGAGTTTTGACAAATTTTTTGAGAGGCACCAAAGTCTCCAGCACCAACAAAAGTAAGTCCGGCAGAGAATAAAACTCCGGAGGCTCCAATCTATCTGCTGCCACTGAAAAGAGGTGGGCTGTTCGCGACACCTCCTCCAGATCAGATCTTAATCGAACAAGTCAGCTGGCCACCAGCAACTCAACCTCCACACGCCGACAAGGAGATTCAGAAAGCGGATCACCACCAGTCCACCAAAAAAAAAACGGCCACAAAGCACGCACAAATCGACGTTCCACAAAGCTCACACGCAGATTCCAATTGGCTAGCATGCAGACAGCTACACCCCACGAGCCACTGCAACATATTCCAGAATACAATTCTCCTTGCATGCAGTCACAGGGATTACAACCATCGAATGATGCAGGTTCAGCTATCACACAACTGCCGGCCTACAGCTCAACCGAAAAGACGCACCAGGCAAAACTACAGTCGCAGTGGCCAACGGCGGCCGTATCAGCGATGTGGGGATATATAACAACTTGGCATGCAAATCGATACAGGTATATTTACAATTTTTTTTGACGAAACCAGATATATTTACAATTCACTGCTACAATATTAAACTGGGAGGTTATTGGTGTTTTTGGTTTGAGGAATTAGTTAGTCCATCGTCTACTCATTCCTCACTTTTTTGTTCGGTTTGTGGAATGAAATAGGTTGGTGCATCATCACCTCATTCCTCATAAGCTAATAATTAGTACTAATATGAGGAATGGAGTCATTCCACTAAATTTAGGGAATGAATTCATGATGGACCATCTCATTTAGGATGAAGTGATTCATCAAACCAAACACACCCTATGATTTTGTCCTGGGAGTCAACTGGCTAAGCTCTCTAGGATGTGTGATTTCAAAAACCTCACTATGAAATTCCGGCACCAAGGCATACGGATAATGTGGAAAAGCCTTAGCAAACCACCAGTAGAGTAACCATGAATCCAATTAGTCAACACAACAGAAACACTGGATCATCTATTGGATAGATTTTTACAACTCCTCCTAGAACCAAAAGGACCGTATCACTTAAGAACCCGGCCCTTCCAATTGCAGTCAAACCTTACAGATATTCTCAACTTCAGAAAGCCGAATTGGAGAAACAGTGCCAAACCATGCTAACCCAAGGAATCATAAGGTATAGCACTCACCTTTCTCATCACCGGTTCTACTTGTCAAAAAATAGGATGGGTCTTGGTGCTTCCATGTGGACTATTGAGCTCTCAATGATAACACCCTCAAAGATAAATTCCCAATCCTAGTCATTGATGAACTACTGGATGAACTAAAAGGAGCTAAATTCTTCAACAAATTGGACTGAGGTCGGGATATCACCAGGTACACGTGCACCCAGACGACATTCAAAAAATAGCATTCCGAACTCATCATGGTCATTTTGAATTCTTGGTAATGCCATTGTACACGCACCCTCAATATTCCAAGCACTCATGAACAACATACTTGGCCCCTACCTCCGGAATCAGTATTATTAGATGACATATTGATCTAGAACAGAGCATGGCGAAGCACTACACCACATCCGGCCAGTCTTCTCCACTTCACAATTCCATGCAGTATCCCTTAAGAAATCCAAATGCTTGTTTAGTCAAACGACAGTAGGATATTTGGGCCACATAATATCAGACAAAGGAGTCTCTGGCGATCTAGCAAAAATCAACGCCTTCACTTCCTGACCGCAACCGTCCACAATCAAACAACTATGCGGCTTCTTGGGATTAGCAGGCTACAACAGAAAATTCATCAACAATTATGGAGCCATTGCCAAACCTCTAACGCAACTACTAAAGAAGGATGGCTTCCTATGGATAGACTCAATCCTCTGCGTTCCAAAAATTAAAGCGTGAACTATCAACAACACCAGTGTTGCAACTCCCAGATTTTGATAAACCTTTCATTGTAGAATGTGATGCATCATCAATTGATTCGGGGTAGTACTTCATCAAGGTACAGGAGCAATAGCCTTCTTCAGCTGAAAGATCGCACCACGACACTCCAAATTAGCAAGATACGAAAGGGAACTAATAGGATTGGTGTCAGCACAGTTAAACATTGGAGACCTTGTTTATGGGGATGAACTTTCACAATTAGATCCGACCAATACAACCTCAAATATATCCTCCTGGATCAACACCTCTCAACAATACCATGACACCAATGGGCAAGCAAACTCCTTGGCTACGACTTCAACGTTGAATTCAAACCAGGAAAACAAAATACGGTGGCAGATGCTCTATCCAGGCGAGACCCAACAGAACCATCGCTGCTAGAAATCTTAGAAATCAACTTCCCAATTTATGAGAAATTAAGAGATGAGATAGAAGAGTCCTGCAACCATGGCAAACTGGTTAACGCCATCCTCAATGGACGCCAAGCGAGTTCATGGAATTTCACCGATGACCTCATCCTCTACAATAAACGGATACATATCCCGCTGTCATCTCCTCTTCTACAGGATATACTTCATGCAATCCACGACGCAACACATGAGGGATCCAAGAAAACATAACACCGATTTTGCTAAACTTTTCACACCTACAAGGCCAAGCAAGTGGTCCAATACACATATATCCAATAAATATATTGGATATATGTGTATTTCATAGTAATGAATAAAGACATATGTGTTGCTAAGATGGATATAGATTACCCGCGGCTACACGGGTGTGGATAGTATGTTCCCGTACCAGTAACCGCATATTCAATGGGTAGGGATTTTTACCCGTTAGCATACCCTTGGGTGAAAAATTCTTTCTACCTCTTTATCAGGTAAAACCCCCATGGAGTAGTCGGATTTTGGGTATCCATATTTCCATCATATCCCTAATTGTGACCGGCCTAAGTGCTTCACTCATGTAGTCCTTCGTTCCAGCGAGTCCTGTGTCCCACACACCCTCCTCTCTTCTTCCACTCTTTTTTGCGATTTGGAATTTATGTGGGGGCATTTGTTATTCTTTCGATCTTCATGCCTTGTGCGTTTCTAAATTCCTGTGTGTCGACCTGCGCTTTTGTAAATGTTCCATTCATAGTACCTTGGTAAGCAAGAGAGTATGTGCGAACATGATACCCACTATAACGTTTATACTAGCATTATCATTTGTCTAAAAAAAACTTGGCATCCTAGCATCATTAACATTTGTCCAAAAAAACTTGTCATTCTAGTCCATAGGACACGTAATTGGCACATCCATATTAATTCAATGTTCTAATCAGATCCAAAGGATGAAAAGTAATTTACATGCATGCATGCAGTTCCTTAATTATGTGAGCACTCACGTCTGGTTACCCAAATGACACCCCCATTTTAGGGAAAACACCACTAATAAATAGGGGTATCATGATAATTTCCTTTTGATACTAATATATCCTAAAAATATTAGGACGTCATGTTTTTTGGAATGGAGGGAGTATGTATTATGCTCTATATGTACATAAGGCGCGTTTGCGGTTTGGCGCCATGTAAGGCAAGCCAAATTTTGGTAGCTTTGGCTTTCTTTGGTCTACCATTTGGTTGGATGGCAAAATTTGGCTTGGTAAGATTCTCTTTGGCCACCTGCTTAGTTCCCTTTTATGATTGAAGTTAGGAAAATCAATGGCCAATTTGGTGGCCAAAGTTTGTTCATGCCAAAATTTGATTTTGTTAGGACCTAAGATGGTCATAGACCAATTGACCAAACACACCCATATAAGTAAGGAATGTGAAACTATATTTTATTACTTTATTACTCCATCTCCTACAATTAATACATATAAATGACCTTTTGTATTTCTTATACCAGGTTCACATATTTCGCCGTGTGCATGAGATGGAAAACAGAAGACATGCATGACTTGTTCTCTCTATTTTTTCAATAGTCTAACTGTTATATATTAATGACACATATACCCCTCTATTACAGGGTAAAACAAATGACGCATGTAGTCCTCTATTAACTGTAGAGATAGCATGTGCTTACCATATTTTAAATCCACTAACGGTAGGTATGCATAAGATTGATACTTGGGACAGATTTACCTATAGTACCTTGTAATCTGAGACATATTTTAAATGCTTTAGTACCCTATATTTTAGGATTGATGAGTAATACTCTAATATTATTAATATAAAGTTTCCTTTTTGTATCTTCTTAATGAATTAATTTGTCTGCAGACTAATGAGGAACCCGCCGTATCTGCAGTCAACGTTGCCAGCGAATGGGATTCCTCGATGGTATATATAGCTATCTGGCACAAAATCATACTAGTTTTTATGGTACACGTAATATGCATTTGGTATAATTATTGGATGATAGCTTGCGTGATTCATTTCTTATCAGGTTGCCCTATGCTCGTGCTGTGCAATGGCGACAAAGAACAAGGTATACTTCCCTACATGGACATTCATCAGTTTTACACGTAGCTAGAGTAACTAGTTAGCATCATAGTGAATAAGAGTTCAATTTGTAGAGTTGTCTTAAATCAAACCTTTTTTATGTTTGACCATATATATATATATATATATATATATATATATATATATATATATATATATATATATATATATATATATATATATATATATATACACACACACATGCGTGCTATTCTACACCCTACACCGAGCTATTATACTGAACAAAATTCAGTAATGTTCAGTAGTCGCGTTTCAGTATTATTCAGTATTTCATGGTACTGTGCGTAGTACTAACTGATATTGAACACGATTCAGTAGTACTCATTATTTTTTTAGTCAGTTTTGGCTTGTAGTGTAGAATAGCGCTGCCGTGTGTGTATATATATATATTTCCTAGGGAGTAGTTACTCTCATGTTTATATCTCTAGATTTAGAGTATATATGACCTAATGAAGTATATGTACATGAAGTATATGATCATACTAGACCATTTATGATAGTATATATATATATATATATATATATATATATATATATATATATATATATATATATATATATATATATATATATATATATATATATATATATATATAGGGAAATTATTTCCTCCTCCCAGGGAGTAGCTACTCCCATGCTTATATCTGTAGATTTAGAGTATATATGACCTACCGAATTATATGTACACGTATATACACCGAACGAGTACATTTATAAAAATAAAATTTATGGTGGATCTAATAACGTTAATTTAATTTAATAAATTTTGGTGCTCTTTTCTATAAATTTGATTAAACTTTGAAAGTTGACTTACAATTTAAAAATTGATTTATTCAGGGATGGAGAGAGTAATATTGTCACCTAGCCCTTAATGCAATCTGCAATTCATTTTTGTTATTTGGGTCGCATTACTAACAGTGATAAAAGGACATATTATTGTATATGTAGCCTGCTCGCCAACCGCCTAATGGTCAACCAAGCAGACGCAGCCTTCTACAACAAATAGCAGCAGTTGCTAACGAAGTCAAAGAGGCGCGCGTGGCAGAGACGGTTCTCCAGAACAAGGAGGATTGCATTGAGATTGATAAACGTATGAGTAGAGTCAGTGCCATCCTGTCGCAGCTCGAGAAAACGGAGATGTTAGAGGAACAGGATATGGAAAACGCCCTAACGAAGCTGCTAGAGACCTTCCTTTATGCCCACTCACTCGTCCTGGATTGCCAGAGTAGCGGCGTTGCCACCATCTTCTTTTGCAGACCACCATGCAAACTATCTAACCAACTACGTGTGGTATTGGATGGAATGGTGTCAGACATCAATGCTATAATCGCCGTCCTTGTCAACCACACCCTCCATCCTCAAAGGTATCTTTTTTTTGAGGTAAAGAGAGCTTTCATTAACCATGCGATAAGTCACAATCATCATTCAAGAGGTCCATGTCAGGAGAAGAAGGAAGGCCAAGGCACGGATTACTGTTTAGCGTCCGGCAACAGAAGATGACAAGTGGACGGAGGAGTAGTACGCCTGACCGGTGGACCCGTTATCTAGCTAGTTAGTCGGTTGTTGGCCATGGGCCGTAGTTAGCTGATGGGCTTGGTGGTTGGCCGCCGGCGTAAGCCGAAGCAGTTGTAAACGTCGGTGACTTTTGACTCTGAACCTGAACTCCGAAACCTTCCTCTGTTTCCCGAATCCAATTGCTGTTCATGCTTTCTACCCAAAATTACAATTGCTCATGTCCTCTTCTTATCATCCACAAATGGATGGACAGGCTAAGCGTCTTAATCAGTGCCTAGATACATCCTTGCGATGTGCTGTGCACTCTTGTCCTCGACAGTGGCATCAGTGGTTACCTGTGGCTGAGTATTGGTACAATATCATTCAGCTCTGGGCTATTCTCCGTTTGAGATTCTGTATGGGCATCAACCGAGGTATTTTGGGATCTCTAACTCAGTCGCTGCTCATGCTGTTGATTTGGATCAATGGCTTACTGAACAACGGCTGTTGGAAGATGTTGTTAAACACCATCTACATCGGGCTCAGCAGCGTATGAAACATTATGCTGACAAGAACAGAAGTGAGCGCGTCTTTGCTATTGGTGACTTGGTTTATTTGAAATTACTGCCCTATATCCAGTCCTCAGTAGTTCCACGGGCAAATCAGAAATTGATCTTTCGTTTCTATGGGCCATTCAAAATTTTGGAGAAGGTTGGTCCTGTGGTTTACAGGCTTCAGCTCCCACCGCAGTGTTGGATTCATCCAGTGGTGCATGTGTCCCAACTCAAGTTACATGTTCCACCAGCTGCTACTTTGGAACCTGACATTAATGCAGTTCCAGTGGACTTTGATGACTATGATGATTCTGTCAGTCCATTACAGTTTCAAGCTACTCGGGTGACCCAAAGGGTGCTTCTACTATAGCACAAGTGCAGGTGCGGTGGTCCGGGTGCTCGCCGTCCTTACTTACATGGGAAGAAGTCCATGATCTTCAACACAGGTTTCCAGATAGCCCAGCTTGGGGACAATCTGGATTCCAAGGAGGGGGGAATGTCAGGAGAGGAAGGAAGGCCAAGGTACGGGTTACTGTTCATCATCCGGCAACAGAAGATGACAAGCAGACGGAGGAGTAGTACGCCTGACCGGTGGACCCGTTAGCATTCTGCTATCCTGTAATAGCTAGTTAGTCAGTTGTTGGCCATGGGCCGTAGTTAGCTGATGGGCTTGGTGGTTGGCCACCAGCGTAGATAAGCCGAAGCGGTTGTAAACGTCGGTGACTTTTGACTCTGAACCTGAACTCCAAAACCTTCCACTGTTTCCCGAATCCAATTGTTGCTCATGCTTTCTACCCAAAATTCCTTGCTGTT
The DNA here is from genome assembly GCA_038087645.1 of Saccharum hybrid cultivar R570. Classification (NCBI taxonomy): domain Eukaryota; kingdom Viridiplantae; phylum Streptophyta; class Magnoliopsida; order Poales; family Poaceae; genus Saccharum; species Saccharum hybrid cultivar. The sequence goes on along the minus strand of JAQSUU010000671.1, from coordinate 3,745,939 downwards.
CTTCCTTTGATTCTATCCTTTCTCCAATTACCGTTACAATCCAGTACACACGCAGACGCCTGATTCCTCCAAGTAGACGTATGAACATTACGCCTAGCTAAATGGGATAACTCATGAGCCTGCACTCTCTTCACCTTTTGGAACTTCCATTCCACCACCATTTACAGGTATTCCTTGGCTTTCAAGATAATGTATCTGAATTCAGATTCGTCCATGTTGCTTGTTAATTTCCAGTGCATCGATCTGTTGAATTTCTACTAACATCTAGGTGTAGATCAGTGGGTTCCTTTTGGGTTGACTTGCTTTGCTGTTGTGTAAAACATAGGATAACAGTGAAGACTTAGAGGGAGAGAAAGAGAGAGAGATTAGATGCCTGACCCGTCGGAGGTCGCGGTGGAGGTGTTGGAGCCGGCCATGTCGTCAGGGACGCAAGTGTCGGTGAAGAGACAACGGCGCACTGCAGTGGCAACGGTGAAGTCGGTGGCGACTTCCCACTGCTGGCTGCGCCCCTCTTTGATTGGACAGGGTTAGGACGGTGGGTGGCAGCAGTGGCAGTGAACCTCGTACCGTGAGCCATGGCCCCACCTCCTTTTATTGCGCAGTGCGACGGGGCCCACCAACCGCTAATGGGTTGAGCGCCCCCGATCAGGGCGCGAGTCAAGGCCTAAGTGGCCGTTGGGCCATCTAGGTAGGAGATCAATCTAACATTCTCCCATTTGATCTCACCTTATACTTTAAACTTTAGACTTCACTTCACACTTATTTCTTTTACCATTCCATCATAGATCAGCGCATAGAGCATGCCTCATCATCATGGTCAGTCGCCGATAGATTTAACAGCTCCAATACACATCTCTAATCTGAAACAGATTCTTTAACTTTGGGCCCTTTCTTGTCCAGGAATCATAGGCTATACCATAAACTCATGTCGACTGTGTGTTTTCTGAACACAATAGGTGGTAAGTCTTTGGTAAGCGGATCCGCAAGCACTTTCTTGTCACTTATATGTTCAATACCTTTTAGTATGATTCCGGACTTTCTCCTTTACAACGTATAACTTTAATGTCAATATGTTTGGCAGCACACTTGACCCGTTGTCTTAGGAGCAAACTACTTAAATGGTTATTACTGTTGACAACCACTATCAATTCCAGGTATAAGTTCACTTAACCATTTCGCCTGTCCCGCAGCCTTATATCATTCTATACTGTAACTTTACATCACTGATGATACTAGAACTGTTTCTTTGGAGCTTTTCCACAATAAAACTCCAACTATGAGTGTTAGCTACTATGTGGATTTCACTAAACATCTCGCCAAAATTTAACATTTGTACCCACAACTAATTGAGAGTACTTGTACTTTTTTTTCTTAGCATGAGGCCGACATTCTTAACTCCATTCCAGTGATCTATATCTGGATTGGACTTTTGCCAAAACAACCCGGATACGTGAACTGTGTCAGGATAAGGTCTTATCTTTGTACTCATTAAGCTTCCAACAGCTGAAGCATATAGGACGTCCATCTATAATAATCTCATATTGTTTCTTGAACACTAAAGTTTCTAAAACTATTACCCTTGACCATGGGAACAGGCGTGTATTTACCCGCATAGATATTTTATGTCTTTAGAAACTTTTCTTAGCATGCCTATGTGATATTCCTAATACCCCTTTTCTTTTATCTCGATGAATTTCAATTCTTATAACGAGAGACATTTCACCGAGAACATTCTTATTAAACCTTGAGGATAACACTTCTTCTTATGTAGTAGATTGACATCACAACTAACAAATAAGATGTCATCCACATACACAGGATTAGGAAATGAATTTCTCATTCTATAACTTTATACAAATGCAATTGTCCTCTCATTCTCTTTAACCCAAATTTTTTAATTGACTCTTCAACTTTAAATGCCATTGTCTACAGATTTGCTCTAGTCCATAAGAGGTTTCTATATGTGGTATCCCTTATGTTCTTTTCTTTTCACGACAAAACCTTTGGGTTGTTCCATGTAATCATTTTCATACAAATCCCATGGGAAAATACCGTCTTTCCTTTCATTTGATGTAACTCAGATCATGATGTGTCACTAGCACTCATTGTAATCTATTCATTCTCTTCGCGCAAAATTTTTCATTTCAAGTCGCGTTTTACATCTTTGCATATTTCCTTTGAAGTCACATTTAATTTGTAGACCCATTATAGCCTACTATTTTGGCTCCTTAGAAATTTATTCTAGATCCCAAAATATTATTGGTATTATCGATTTTATTTCATCTTTCTTTGCTTCTTGCCACTTGGACGAGTGAACGTCTCTCATGGCTTCTTCAAATTAGGTGGGATTACCCTCCATTTGAATTTCACTAATATAGACTTTATAGTCATCAGAAATATTTGATTTTCTTATTCTTTAAGACTTTCTGGGGCCTCAGCTACTGTCATTTCTTGACCTTAATTGCTAAAAGATAATTGATTCTACAAGGTCCTGTGTAACAAGATCCTTGTTTATATTATTCATCCTCCTTACGGAGTTAGGTCTCATTATACCATGCTCCCCCAGATTGTCCCATCTTTAAACTTTCTTATTTTGGGTTTAATCTGCTAAAAGTCATACGGTGCGTTTAGCACCGCCTTAATAACTCTAAATGTGTCCAGTGTGAATACTGGCCCGACTATGCTATCCTTCTATTAGAACTGTAAAAAGTCTATGAATTTAACTATTTCTTTACTTTAGGGGGTATCATTATTATGACCGTCTTACTCCCCCGACGATCACATTCTTCTTTTATAGATCACTCTTGCCTTCAATGCATAGTATGCATCGTATTATCTGAAGTATGGGGAAGTATCTTTCTTAATTGTCTTTCTTAATTGATCTCACATTTCTCCCCCTCGAAATGTGGTATAAACTTTTCTACCACAATTTAGAAAACTATTCAGAACTCTTATGAACGAGAAAACTTTGATTACTTACTTCATCCACACGATTACATCATGCAAATGAAATTATTTCTTAATCCGTATGGGAGTACTTTTTCATCATTTCACTTCAAGAACTCAACAGAGTCCTTTATCATTAGTACTTCTGCAAGTCATGCTTGCATGTCATTCTAATCATGAGGTTCGTTTGTAACTTCCTTTTGTTCTTAAACTCATACTAGGATAGCATAAGAGCTACCCTAAACTTTTCTCTCTGTGCTGGATACACTAAAAGCACATGAGTCATCACAACTTTCTCCTGCCATGCAGGATAAGTAATATACCAAACTTCTCCCGCCATGCAGGATTGATTATCATAAGTACTATGCCAACTTTACCCCGCCATACGGGTATTTTCTCAAACTTTTCCCGCCATGTGGGTACTATCACAATTTTTTTCCCGCCATGCGAGATAATTCCCTTGAAGGGACATAAATGTCAGGATTGACTCATATTCAATCATCAAATTTAGGAATAAATTCGAATACACTTTAACACACATGTTTAATCCGATATTGGTCAAATTAAACATGCATGTCACTTATTACGTTTCATATCATTGTGATTAAGACTCAAAAAAATTATATTACTTATTGCATCTCTTACCATGACGATAAAAAGTAAAACTAAATTCTTCTTAATAAAAAGTACATAAAAGGCATTTTTTAAATTAAACTCTTATTATTCTATTTTTTTCTTGGATCAATATCCTAGAATTCTTTTCTTTTGATGCCATTCTTTAAAAAGAATACAGTCCCTCATACAATGACCTTCTTTCTTATAGAACTTATACTTAGTCTTTTCATCATCTAAGTCACAAGTACCCATGTCACTTTTTTCTGCCTTCAAGAATGAAAACATGAAGATCTCTGTCTGAAAAACATTAATCAATAATCATCAATAATGCTCATTAAACTTTTAAAACTTTATGTTCTATTCTATATCACCGTTGGGCAGAAATAGAATAAAACAACATTCTTCTACATTAATTCCACATCATTGTTGGGTAGAAATAAAATTAATATATGAAAAACTCAATTATCTTATGACTATTCTTCAAAACTAAATTCTTCCGTTGGTTCGAATTTAATTAGAAGATAATCATTATCATTGCAGCGGAAACATAAAAATACATTATATTATGCTCGCTCTAGAGCATCTCTTGTTTCTTATCTATTCTCTAAAAATTGGTCACTTTGATGCAAAATTTATCAGAGATTTAAACTTTAAACATAAAAGTCATAGAATTATAATATCGTTATCATCAAAGTTGGTCAGAAAATAACAATATCATAATTTTCTTTAAACTTAAACTCATAAATAAACTTATAATATTATTATCATCAACGTTGGTCAGAAAATAATAATATTATAATTTATCTTAACTATAAACTAACTATCCCTCCCATTAATTTTTTTTTGTTGGTTCCAACTTTAACTGGAGGATAAACTTTTCATCATTTACTGAATAACTATAACTGCTCTTCAAATTAAAACCTCCTGTTGGTTTGGATTTAATGAGAAGACAATAAAACTTTTCTTTTACAGTGGAAACATTAATAAATTTCATAATTCTTTTTTTTGGAACTCTTAGAATACTTTACTGTTCTCTCTGAACAAAACTATCGTTGGACAAAAATGTACCGAGATTTACATCAACATTCAATTCAATTTCTTTAAAATACGTCGAGTAACAGTTTCTGGAAAAAAGGAAAAACTTGAATAAAGGCTATTCTATGTATTTGACCATTTCGGCCCAGCTCGCGTGCACGCTCGCGCGTCGGCCCACCGGCACGGCACGCGCACCCGCGCTTCTCAGCCCAGCGAGGCGGCTGTGTGTGGCCCAGCCATGTGCGTGCACAGTCGTGTCAGCCGACCGAGCAGCTCGTTCGGCGAATCGGGCCGGCCTACTCGTGGGCGCTTCTCCGCGCACCAGGCCCCAACCTGGGCCTGGGCCGAGAAAGCGCGCTCCTGCCTGGGCTCAAGGTAGCCCGTGCACTCCTGGCCGTAGATCTGAGGGCATCACCATCCAACGGCCGCGCGGGCTTATCGGATGAACAAAAACACCCCCAGGTCAGAGCCGCTCCCAAAAACCCTTAGTCATTCTGATCTTCTCCCTCCCTTCTCTCGCCGCGAGCGGCGGCCACAGCGGCGACGGCCATGGTGGCCGTCCGCGCCGTCGAGGGGAAGCACAGCCGGAGTCTCAGCCGGAGCAGATCCGGCTCCCCAGCACCCTTCTTTGTTCTTTCTTTCTCCTCCCCTTCTTCATTTCGCCACAGCAGTGAGCAGCGAGGTCATCCATGGCGACCGGCGGAGGAAGGAGATGGCGCCGTTGCTGGACCCCTCGCCGGCGCGCAAGCTGGCCCTAGGCTGAGCTCGCCGCCGTCGAGCGGTCTGGGCGACAGCGCCCTGAGCACGTGCGCACGCCGCGGCAAAACGCTGGTGAGCGGCGGCTCCGACCGTTCTTCCCGCACGGCGTCTAAAACCATTGTTGAATTTCTACTACCATCTAGGTGTAGATCAGTGGGTTCCTTTTGGGTTGACTTGCTTTGCGGTTGTGTAAAACATGGGATAACAGTGAAGACTTAGAGGGAGAGAAAGAGAGAGAGATTAGATGTCTGACCGTCGGAGGTCGCAGTGGAGGTGCTGGAGCCGGCCATGTTGTCAGGGACGCGAGTGTCGGTGAAGAGACAGCGGTGCAGTGCAGTGGCAACGGTGAAGTCGGTGGCGGCTTCCCGCCGCTGGCTGCGTCCCTCTCTGATCGGACAGGGTTAGGACGGTGGGTGGCGGCAGTGGCAGTGAACCTCGTACCGTGAGCCGTGGCCCCCACCTCCTTTTATTGCGCTGTACGACGGGGGCCCACCAACCGCTAATGGGTTGAGCGCCCCCGATCAGGATGCGAGTCAAGGCCTAAGTGACCGTTGGACCATCTTGGTGGGAGATCAATCTAACACGATCACCTTAGCTCAGTCAGACTCAATGACCAATGGTTCTGGGCACCATTGGGAGTAGGGATGAAAACGGAACAGAAATATTCCGAATTGACCGTTTTCGTTTTCTATGTTATGAACCATTTTTTAACATGAAAAATTATCAGTTTCAATTGGTTTTACAACCATTTTCAACCATTTTTTGTACTCTTTAATTGCTAAATGTAGAAATATCCTGAACCGACCGTTTTTGTTTTTCTATATCGTAAGTCCGTTTTCGACCGTTTCCGACTGTTTTCATCCTTAATTGGGAGGCTATACGAAGGCCCTTAGCGCACGCTTGGAATCGGCAAAGGTATGATCTTTGTACTGACGCTAGTTAATAATATACACGTACAGATTATTCAGGTAGTCAGTGAACCATTGTGTGCATACGTGAGATATTTTATTTGTGGATTTTTATTTCTTTGGCATGTAGATGCACAAACTTAAATACTCTCCCCATTCCAAACGTTTACCATTCATAGATACAATATATTTAGATATATATTATGTCTAGATACATAACAAAAGTAATGTATCTATAAAAAAAACTAAAACATGTCTTTTAATTTAGAATGGATATATAGAGTATAATCAATATTCATACAAACTGTCATATATCTTTTATCTTTTCTTAAAAAATAAAACAGCAAACCGGGAACAGCTACAGGGAGCGTCCCAATCACTTGTATTTCCTTTGTTTTGGGTGGCGTCTGTTACAGTTTTTTTTATAAGGTCGGTTGTAGTAGTCTCTTCTTCTATTCTTCTTCTACTATAATAGAACACTTAAATTGTACTTGGTCCACCCAGTAAAACGTCCCCCACTGAGAGTCTTCGATCATTGTGCACCTAAAAAATTGCATATAGAAACTCTATAACATTAAAATTAATGGCTAATAAAACACACGAACCAAATCTGATGGCTAGGTATGGATATGGGAAGCCAGGCTTCTCACCCCACGCGCACTCTGCCCACACTCTCCGCATCCACGCGCGGTATGCCAGGTTCGAACCCTGTCTCCGATTGTATTTCTCCGGAAAAAAAAACGCTTCTTCTCAGACTCTCACGGTCTTACCCCGCAGGTCTCCGAGAAAAAATAAAAAGATTTCTTCTCCCCGTTGCGAGCCTCTCTTCTCCCCATCGCCCTCCTCTATCTCTCCCTTCCAGATCCGTGTCAGCGTCACGGGTGGATCCGCGCCGCTGGACATGTCAGCTGCATCGACGGCGGCACGGTTGGGCCATGGTGCTTCGGGCGTTTCCAACACCCAGTCTGCTTGTGCTCCACCACGGCCGGCGCGAGGTGCACGACGCGTTCGCGGCGGCAGGGGCCGCTGGGGATGAGGACGCGTCAACTTGGGTGTTCGACGTCCACAAGGTTCCTCCGCCGACACGGCGCTGCTCCTAGCCCACCTCACGTGCGGCGGCAGGCCACGACGCGCAAACCCTAGACATCGCCAACAGGCCTCGGCAGCTACGATGACGACGCCGACTGTCGGTACGGCAAGGATGCGCTCCTTGAAGGTGACGAATCCATCTGATTATGATGCCTCTAGTTGCAATCCCATCTAATGAGTAATGAGCTTAGGGTCTTATTTTTTGCTTTATAAATTGCATAAATCCAACCAGGTCCTGCGCACTTGGAAAAGGTATTGAGAGAGCAGATTGTAGGAGACCAGCTTCATGCCCACAGGCCATGGGAAAAAGATAGTCATTTTTCTTCATATTTGAAGGCATGCATTTTTCTAATTGAAAGGTTGCCACGAATTTGTTATTCTTTCTTCAGTTGCTTAACAGACCACAGTGAATTTGTACTTTAGTTGCTTAAAATCTGCCAGAATTTAACCTATCTGCTTCGCACTTGCTAACTTAATGGATTTCAGATCAAATTCTATAGAGGTACTTTGGGCAAAATCTGGTATGCGAGTAATCCCTGTCATCAAATGGCAAAGGAACCTTTATCAAGGTTGGTCATCTGGTTTATGTTCTGCAATCACTCTCTTCTCAAGCTTCAGTCAGTCAGACATATTAATTGTTTACATAAATTAAAAACTATCTTGTGATCTGAAAATATTTCATGACATCTTCTATTTCAGTCAGTCAGACATATTATTGGTTGCTTGATTTGTATTATTAAATGTTGCCGTAGCGTTAGCAGGGACACTATACTATCAGGATCCCCAAGACATGCTTAAGGACTTAGGTAGAATGTAATTTAGATGGATAATGCGATAAATAACTTTATTATGCCTTCTTATATAAAAGTGTTTTCCGGATTGTATACATGCCTAAATATAATTGTGTAAAAGTTAAACTATGAAAAAATTATCATTTGGTTATTTTCATGTGCATCCCTAAAATAAAACCATAGTGTTAGCACAGTTATTATACTAGTACTAGTAGTTGTGTCGTCGTGTGGCTCAGGCCTCTTCCTTCTCTTTTTTTTGTCGGTACAACTCTTCTAAGAAAAACAATAATAACTTTTTGAGAGCGCTTCCTAAGATGAAAATTATGTTTCTTAATATTTTTGATATCTTAAATTAAACTCTAATTTTAAATAGCTACTATAGAATTGTGATGCCCCTGAGTCCTGAGATGTTTTCGCTAACTATTTTAATATTTTTGGTATGCAAAATCCATATATGCATATCAGAAATGTACATGGCCAGCCCGAAGCACCTCCAAGTGTTCAACCGGAAGGTAAATGAAACACCTTCTCTTTGACATGTTGTTCCTATTATGTTAGAAAATTAAAAGTGGTGCCTCTGTCTCAAAATGTAAGTTGTTTAAGTTTGGTTTTAAGTCAAACTCCTCTAGTTTTGTCCTAGTCTATAATAAAATGCACAACCGTCTAGAACATCAAATTGGTTTTATTATTACTAGATCAACTAGTGTAAAATATCTTAATATTTCATTATTTAATAGTGTAGATGGTTCGGGATTTGCCTTTTGTTTGGGTCCCTTCACACATTTGGAAATCTGTCCTGAACTAATCCTTTTTTTTGCAGGGTACTTTGATGAATATTGGTTAGTAGGGTAGGTCCTGCCGAGAAGCGAAGTACACGGCGAACACTACTACAGTACTAAAAGCTTCGTTCAGCAGGTGCCAACCAAGCGTTAGCACAAAAAAATAAACCTGATGATTTCACCTTTTATGCATGAGCCCCGTACCCGGTGCTCCGTACCCGCCACATGGGCCGTGCATTCCTCTGAGGCCCAATGCAACGTGGTCAAATCGATACGGAAATAGTCCACATTACCTCCTCAACTTTTGTGAAAGTCTGTTTTTCCTCCATAAACTCTAAGATCAGGTAAACCACCTCCTTGAACTTTTAAAACCATTCGTTTTACTTCCCTAACCAGTTATAAACAGTTTTCAAAGACGGTTTTATCTTTTTCTATTTTTATTTATTTTGGCTAAATCTTTGAAAAATTATAGTAAATCATAGAAAAATCATAAAATAGAAAATCCAATTTTTTGACTCCGCGTGAGTAAATCTATATAGTGAACATATAATATGTATGCTTTAGTATATTTTTTTTTGTTGTAGCTTTAGATCTATGCTTTTTTGTAATTAATCCATGGCTATAGTTCTATAGTCCAATTGTGGTGAAATTTTTATGGTGACCTAATTATTGTATGCTTGAATTATGATAAAAATTCATACTCATTGGATCATGTATAATTTAGTTATAGATTTATAAATACTTTTTAACAAGCATACAACTAAATAAATCTATAACTAAGTTATAAATGATCCGATGTGTATAAAATTTTTACTACAGTTGAAGCATACAATAATTAACCCACCATAAAAATTTCACCACAATTGGATCTTAGAAACTGCAGGTATGAATTAATTATAGAAAAACATAGATCTAAAGCTACAACAAAAAATTTGTATTAAATCATATCATATTATATGTTTACTGTGTAGATCTACCCATGTGGAGTTCAATAAAATTAAATATTCTATTTTATGATTTTTCTGTGATTTACTATGATTTTTCAAAGATTTAGCCGAAATAAATAAAAAAGAAAAAGATAAAACCGCCTTTGAAAATCGCTTATAACCCATCAGGGAGGTAAAGCGAATGGTTTTGAAAGTTTAGAGAGGTGATTTATCTATTTTAGAGTTCAGGGAGGAAAAACAGACTTTCATAAGTTAAGAGAGGTAATATGGACTTTTTCCAACCGGCCTTGCTAGGCCCATGTGTATACATGGGCTAACATGGAAAGCTTAATATGGTCATTATATGTACGTAGCCCAACAACCTCCACCCCTAACTATTTCACGTAGGTACTGTCGCTGTTTTGCAGTTGCCTGCATCTCATCATATCTGGATTAAACTTTGACACTTTGGTATGCAAAAATAATGCACGCTGGCTGCATCCATGGTCGCTCCAATATTCTAGTAGCTGGTCTCTCTCTCTATATCTCTCTCTCTCTCTCTCTCTCTCTCTCTCTCTCTCTATATATATATATATATATATATATATATATATATATATATATATATATATATATATATATATATATATAAGCACTATTCTACACCCTAGGTATTCTACACCACAAGCTAAAATTGATCTAAAAAAATACTGAGTACTACTGAACCGTGTTCAGTATCAGTCAGTACTAAGCACAGTACCACGAAATACTGAATAATACTGAAACGCGACTGCTGAACATTACTGAATTTTGTTCAGTATAACAACTCTTCTACACCTAGGGTTAAGTCAAAACTGACCTAAAAAAATACTGAGTACTACTGAACCACGTTCAGTATCAGTCAGTACTACACCCAGCGCCTCGAAAATACTGAACAATACTGAAACACAGTACTGAATTTTGTTCAGTATAACAGCTTGATGTAGAATACTATCAAATATGTCACATTGATCTGATTATAGCATTGCAATGCAACTTCACCATCAACGGATGCAAACATGATAACTTATAGATCAGCAGTACAGTGCTAGCTGCTAAAAACTTGAGCAAAGAAAGTCGTGTGCTCCTGCCTACATATCCTCTGTCCTTTTTATCGGCTCATTTTCCGAGAAGTCAAATGAACTTAACTTTGACCAGATATATACAATAAAATATTAATGTTTACGATACATAATTAGTAGCACTAGATAGATTGTTGAATATATTTTCATAATATAAATTTATTTAGAGATACACACTACAACACAAATTCTTTTGCGCAGCGTTTGGTAAAGTGTCTCGGAGGCGGGCAGGCATTTCAATTGGATTAACCGAGGCGGTTCCTAAAATCTATTAACTGAGGCAGGCCTCTTATAAAGCCCAACGAGGCCCGATAGCTGGAAGCAGTATAAATACAAGGTCCTAGGGTTTCTCATTCACTCCTCCCTCTCCCAACCTGGCAGCCGCAGCCCAGTCTCTGTCTCTCTCGCGCTCACTCCCTCGTGAAGTCGCGAGTCGCGCGCCCCTCTCCGTCTCTCTCACTCTCTCCCAGGCTGGCGCCGCTCTCTCACTCTCTACGTCTCCCTCCCAGACGCCGCACTCCCTCCCTCCACTCTCTCTACGGCGCAACAGAGCGGCCTCGCGGCCCTCCACCCTCTCTCCGGCGTGGCGGAGCGCCTCGCAAGTGGGGCGCGGCCGAGCGGGCTCGGCGTAGTGGATTGGGCGTGGCGCAGCGGAGCGGTCTCTCTCCTCGCCGGTGCTCAGATCCACCGCGGTGGCTGGCGGATCCAGCGGCCGTGGTCCAAATCCGTCCCTTGCTCCCGGATCCGTCCTTCTCCGCGCGTGGCGGTGGCTTCGCGAGTGGCGGCGTGACCCCAAGTGACGGCGGCTTCACGCGGATCTGGTGCGGCCCCAGCGGTGAATCCGACAACGACGATGACGGGCGCCCCGATCTAGCGAGCGACGGCCCGTGGATGGGCTCACCGGGCTTTTCCACGGTTTTTTTTGTTTTTTATTCGATTTACCGAGGCGGGCATTCAACCGCCTCAAAAAAGGTCCTATTTATCGTGATCTTTCCACCGAGGCGGTTGCGATGCCCGTCTCGGTTAATCGTTTTTGCCCATCTCAGTTAAGTTTTCTGTAGTAGTGACAAGTGTTGCTCTTATTTTGTACAAAACTAGTCAAAATATAAAGGGATAGAGGAAGTAGCTAGCTTCAGATTGTCAGTCTCCATCACATCAGGTACTAACAGCCATGCACTCAGCTAAATGAAGGCCTTGTTTAGATTCCAGAATTCACCCCCAAATTTCACTATGCAAAAAGGAAATTCCCCATCACATCAAAATGTCGGCAAATGTATGAAGTACTAAATGTAGATGAAATCATAAACTAATTACACAGTTTTATTGTACTTTACGAGACGAATATTTTGAGTCTAATTAATCATTTTTTGGACAATATTTTACACTAAACAACAAAAGTGCTACAGTACTCAGAGGTGGCACTGTGCAGATTCGACCACCCCCGAGTTTGAGATCTAAACAAGGCGGAAGGCGAAAAAGTGCAATTTCTATATGCACTCAGCGATGCTAGCTACCTACAGCTAGCTTGATACCCTGCGGCTGTCTGGGCCACAAGCACGCTCGGTCTCTGTTGAGCTGCAAACTTATTTATTTCCAATTATTATATTAGACGCTAAAATGCCGTGTAATCCTGTGACATCATCAAAGAGCAGAGCAGCCATCCGTTGCTATCACGCTCACGCAGAACGTGCAGCTGTCTCATAAGCAAGCACACGCACAGACCATTTCTGAGCCACAAGCAGCTTGACTGCGCTTGACACAGGCAGGCAGTCAGGCAGGCAGGCAGGCTCTGAATGTTAGGGGATGTTTGGTTTGGGATGTTAAAGTTTAACAAACACTGTAGCATTTTCGTCTTATTTGACAAAAAGTTTTCAATCTTGGACTAATTAGGCTTAATAGATTCGTCTCGTAAATTACTCCTAATCTGTGTCGACATGCATGCAATTAGTCTACATTTAGTACTCCATGCATTTGAGGGAACATTGATGTGATGGGAGTTAAACTTTAACAAAAACTAACCAAACACGCCCTTAGCATCGATCGATCAACCGGCCGCCAGCAAACGAATCCTTTGCACGATTGACCTGACCAGACTAGATGTTCCTCGTTCGTTCATGGCCACAACCCACAAAGCTAGTAGCTAGCAAGGCGAGCATATGTACAAAGCATATATGCGTCATCACGATCGTGTGGCTCCTGCTGTGACATCCAGTAGTCGTCTGTGTTAGGTGATCGATGATCCATGAGAAAGGGGATCGATCATATCGGATCCTATCGCCGCAAGGCAGCGCGCGTACGCGTCCATGTGCCGCTCACACACACCACTCGATCGATCGCTACAACTGAACAGAACTGATCGAACTGACCTAACAAACATATATGGAAACTAAATGTGAGAGAATGAAGATCAATCAGCATATACTATGGCCCTGTTCATTCGGCTTATAATCCGTACTTTTCAACTTATTTTTTCAGCCGAAACAGTATTTTTCTCTCATAACAAATTAGCCAACAATGCTTTTCAGCCAGCTTATCAGCACATCCGACGTGGCCTATATATGTTATATTAACAAATAAATGGACCCAAGAAAAGTAGTGCCTACCTGCATGCTGTATATAGGTATGTAGGTACACACAACAATGGATGGAGATGGATAGGGTTTCTTGCATATTGGATGCATGCATTGCATGGTTTATATATATTTGTATACCTGATCCATGGATGGATCGAGAAGTCGTATACTAGTATTGCTGACTAGCTAGCTATATATATATATATATATATATATATATATATATATATATATATATATATATATATATATATATATATATATATATATATATATATATATATATATATATATATATATATATATATATATATATACTAGCAGGGCCGTGCAAAGCACGGGGTTTTGTTTCCCTCATAAGCAAGCACTGTTCATAAGCCGTTGGAGCACATAACGGATTTGGGTACTGTTCATGAGACCTGGCACTGTTTGTAATGGGTGGGTACTGTTCATGAGATCCAGTAGGATACTTAACAGTTGGGTACTGTTCATAAGGACTGGTACTGTGCTTGAAACAATAATATACAATGATGTGTGAGGGAGGTGAGGGATCTCCAACTTTATGTATATAGTATAGATTAGGCAGGCAAAGCATGTTTAGTTTCTGCAATCCGGTGTGCCTGGGAAATTAAATTAAAGCAGTTTCCAAACTGGTGGCTGAAAACACCGGAGAAGACAGGGCGTACGTGCTGTACATATGTGGCCAAAGAGCATACGTCGGTCGGAGAGGTGTCATTCGCACATGCATGCTGCCGTGATGAAGGACACATTCTATTTTCTGTGCGATCACACACAGCACACGTACCGGGAGTACGTTGAGCCACATATGTGTGTTCATATAAGCATGTGCGTGTGTGTAAGTGTAACTAATTCGAGCATCAAGTTTTAATTTGCTTGGACAGACGCTGCACACGGGCAGCAGAGAATCACCAAGGATCCTGAACTGAGCTAAACTAGCTAATTATACAGTATATATGTATGTGGAGATGAAGGCCCGCTTTGGTATAGATTCAAGTGCTCCAGCTTCAACTGACAAATCTCCTGTTCACGCACTGCCTGTTCATAGAATCTCTTTTCCTCTCTCCTCCCTTCTCCCCTCACAGAGCTGTTGAAGTTAGTTTTTCTGGCTCAAGTGCTCCGTCCTACTACAGTGCCTCAACAGTGTGGAAGCTGAGCATTTGAATCCCTGTCAAAGGAGGCCGAAATGAGAGGTCTTGGGCGATCGAGCCTAGTAGCTAGCAGTAGCAGTGGTGTGCATGTTTGCATGCCTTTTAATTTATTTTTCTCGGTTTCTTGAGTATGCTATTACTAGAGGAATGTTATCCAACACTTAGAGTATTGGAATACTCGAGTTTTCTCTTCTCTCTTTCTCTCCTCTCTTCTTCTTCATCTATGGCGGGCTTAGAAGGGGCTTGGAGGAGGCAGGCCAGCCAGGTAGTGGGGAGGGCAGGAGGGTGGCGGTTAGGATTCCAATGGCGTAGGAGGCGGCCGAACCAAGTCAGGGCGGGAGCCCCTATGGCCATGGCGCTGGTTGGAGGAGGGGTGGGGGGGGGGGGGGGGGGTGACGGGGGTCGCCGCGGGCTGTACGGTCTCGCCAT
Source organism: Saccharum hybrid cultivar R570 (assembly GCA_038087645.1). Taxonomy (NCBI): domain Eukaryota; kingdom Viridiplantae; phylum Streptophyta; class Magnoliopsida; order Poales; family Poaceae; genus Saccharum; species Saccharum hybrid cultivar. The sequence continues at coordinate 3,730,799 of JAQSUU010000671.1, read as the reverse complement.
AGCTCCACGGCCGTGGACCTCCGATGAGACCCTACTGTGAGGCGCGGCAGTGGGTGGCGGTGGCGCATCGTGAGGAGGAAGAAGCTACGAAAAAAAATAAGTGTTGGAAGAGCCCAAAACACTCTAGTGTTGTATAGTGCTATCCAACACTTGAGTGTTGGAACACTAAGTTTTCTCTTCTAGGAGGCAGGCCGGCCAGGCAATGGGGAAAGCACGAGGGCGGCAGTTAGGGTTCTAACAGCGTAAGAGGCGGCCGAATCCGTTCGGAGCGGGGATGCCCATGACCATGGGACGGCCACAAGCTCGCGCTCGATCTGTTGTGTAATCCTATGACGTGCTACTGTCCGCCCATGCATAAGCAAGCACACGCACACACCATTAATTTCTGGACCACAAGCTAGATAGCTTGAGTACTGCTCGACACAGGCAGGCAGGCACAGATCAGCAGGCTGCTGAATGAGTGAATGGCCCGGTAGCATCGATCAATCGGCTGCCAGATGAATCCTTTGCATGATTGACCTGACCTGACCTGCAGACCAGACCAGATGTTCGTCGTTCGTTCATGGCCACAACCACAAAGCTAGCTAGCTAGGCGAGCATATGCACATGCATATATACGTCATCACGATCGCGTGGCTCCTGTGTGACATCCAGTAGTCTGTGCTGTGTTAGGTGACATCACGGTCGCAGCTCTCTCTCACACACGCACACACCCCACTCGATCTTTACAACTCAGCTGAACTGATCTAACAAACATATGTGGAAACATAAATGCGAGACAATGAAGATCAGCATATGCTATTTTATATATCAATAAATAAATGAATGCAACAAAAGTAGCGCAGGTATGTAGGTACACACATCCATGGATGGAGATTGATAGGGTTTCTGTTTGCATGCTTTCGTCTAGCTAGCCAGTTTGTCTTGCATGGTTTATGTATATATATTTGTATATGGGAACGTATCCTGTGTAAACCAACCTCCCACTCCCCATACGCCCCTTGGATCAACATCATGTGGCCCAGATTAGAAGTTTGTACGGTTGCACGGAGAGATTGGTTTGCACCAGATACGTTACCTTTGTATATATACCTGATCGATCCATGGATGGATCGACAAGTTGTGTGTGTGTATATAGTAGTAGCTGATGTGTGCCCTACTGTTTCATTTCATGCTAGCTAATACGTACTCCCTCTGTCTCTAAATACCTGTCATTTTTGCTTTTCAAGAAACAACTTTGACTTAACACATATTAAAAATATTAATATTTATGTTACATATAATTAGTATAGTTAGAAAGATCTTTGAATATAGTTTTTAATAAATTTATTTGGAGATATAAATATTACACGTATTTTCTACTAATCGAGTCACACTTGTGGTATGCACACCAATGACCGTAGTTATTTAGGGATGGAGGGACTTGCCACCTACGACGCGTGTGTGGTTGGGACTGGATCATCTCATAGCTACCTAGCTTAGCTGTGGATAGCCCTTGCTTGTGGCGTTTCGTGCGCTCGCGTTTTGTTGGAATGAAAAGGCCAAGCTCACAGTGGTGGTGGATATTGGCAGGATGGCCTTTACACTGTTGGGAAGGCAGTTTCAGCTCCAAACTGGTGGCTGAAATTAAAATACCGGAGAAGACAGGGCGTACCTACTGTATGTGGCGAATTGAAAGAGCAGACGTCGTCGGAGATCAAGGTGTCATTCGCACATCTATTACCTAATGATAAAGAGAAAAAAATTTCAGCTATTTTTTTTTTGTCTATCGTCCCCTGACTAACTCTGTGAATGCGGAAAGTGTCTTTGTTTATCTCTCTACTACAACTCTCCTGTTTTATGTCTCTATCTGTTTATAACCCTCCTATTTCATATATGGCATGCATATATACGACTTGACACAACTTATAAAGGTAACCTGGCTAGCTATAAATACTAATCCAAATAGACTCTTATTCTAAGTAACCAAAATAGGAATCTAAATTCAAATAGAAAAAGGATAATAATAAAAGTTAGACAAATCGTATACTAATATCAAACCATGAAGACTCTTTTGGCTTTGGACCTTTGGTCATTTTTTTGAATAACAGGTTTCCAGCTTTATTGTCATAAAGCTATCACAAGTTCTTACAGTTCATAGCGCAAGACGGCGTACACACACAACCGGAGCCGGCTGCTTTGCCGAGGGTCCCAGGCTCTCGGCAAAGCCTCTAAGGCCCTCGGCAAAGCCTTTGCCGAGCGCAACTCTCGGCAAAGCGCCCTCGGCAAAAATCCGATCGGCAAAGGCTTCTTTGCCGAGAGCCGTTTATCGGGCACTCGGCAAAGCCTTTGCCGAGAGCCCGACGCTCGGCAAAGCGCGAAATAAAAAAATGCGAAAAAAACCTGGAAAAAAAATTTCAATCAGGGGAGGGGCCCACTGGCAAGTCGCGGCATTTTTCGCAGCTACGCTGTCGGCGGGATTCGAACTCGTGACCTCTCACTCACGCGATACCTCCTCTGCCACCTGCACTATACACTCACATGCATCTATATGCTGTTTCAGTTACTCAAATATTATACTAAACCAAGTGAAAATTGATTGTTTGAGGCCCTAAACGAATTCAAATCAAAAAGTTGTCAACCACAAAGTTTCATAACTTTTCGAGCACTACATTTTTCATATAGAAAGTTTTTCCATCCGAGGTCTTTTGAAAAATTCAAATTTTAAAATTTTGAATTTCAAACGTAGTTTTGCATGACAAGATGAATTCAAATGAAAAAGTGGTCAACTACAATGTTTCATAACATTTTGAGATCAGCAAATTTCATTTAGGAAGTTTTTCCATCCGAGGTCTTTTGAAAAATTCGAATTTTAAAATTTTAAAATTTTGAATTTCAAACGTAGTTTTCCATGACAAGATGAATTCAAATTAAAAAGTGGTCAACTACAATGTTTCATAACCTTTCGAGATCTACAAACTTCATTTAGGAAGTTTTTCCATCCGAAATTGTGGTGCTAACATTGTTCACAAATCTTATATATCTCTCTTGTAGTTTCATGGAACTACATGAGAGACATATAGATTTTGTGAACAACGTAATTATTACTTTGTCGAATAAAGAAATGACCAATATAAAGTTTGTAGATCATGAAAAGTTATGAAACTTTGTAGTTGAAAACTTTTTTATTTGAATTCGTTTAGGGCACCAAAATGTGGTTTGAAAAATTGCTTTGCCGAGTGTTTTACTTTGGCACTCGGCAAAGAAGCCTTTGCCGAGTGTTTTTTTGGCTCTCGGCAAAGAAACTTCTTTGCCGAGAGCCGTTTATCGGACGCTCGGTAAAGCCTTCTTTGCCGAGTGTTTTTTTTGGCTCTCGGCAAAGAAACTTCTTTGCCGAGAGCCGTTTATCGGACGCTCAGCAAAGCCTTCTTTGCCGAGTGTAGAGGCTTTGCCGAGTGTTTTTTATTTTGCTCTCGGCAAAGCCTTCTTTGCTGAGCGTCCGAAAAAAAACGCTCGGCAAAGCCTCCGGCGCTCGGCAAAGAAGTGAATTCCGGTAGTGACAGACGCTAGGCCAACGGCCGGACAGAACAAGTTCAAGCCTAAAAAGGCCGCCAAAAAACAGAACGTGCAACACAGAACTCTAAGCCCTATTACATTGAGGTGTTGACGCAGTTCCTTAGACCTCCGAAGGCTGAGTAGTTGATTGAACCGACCCTGATGTATCCAGATTCCAACTGATCCACGGCGCTGAGCTTGCTTCAGTCTCCACTAAGTGAACCACCTGCTCCACCCCTTCCTGGATATCCAGTTTGAACATCGGCAACCAGCTTCTCAACATCCTTCCCACCATAGCAAACACCTTGTTCATTCCACTCCACGGTACACCCTGAAAACACAATGAATTGCGTAATTTCCATATCACCCAAATAACTGCCGAAGTAACGATGTTACACACCATGAAATTTTTATTAGCTATCCGCAAGGAAGCAACAAACTCAAAGTCAGTCCCAACTACTCTATTCAGCCAGACGGAGATAAACTCCCAAACATGCTTTGCGACGCAACAGTGAAAGAACAAATGGGAAACAGATTCTTTCTCATCACAGAAGAAACAAGTAGGGTCATTCACCTCCCTCCTTTTTGCTAGGTTATCCCTAGTTAACACCCTGTTATTAGCCAACAACCAAAGAAAGAATTGCACTCTCGGGGGAATATGCAGTTTCCAAACAGCGTGAACGAAAACTGGGATTACACCTCGGTGATTAATGATAGCATATAAGGACTGTACTGAGTACTTCCCAGAAGAGTTATAAGACCAGAGAATGTGATCTTCTTCCTCTTTCAGTTCAATATTTTCCATCGCTGATCTCAACTCCTCCCACATGTTCATAAGCCTCTCAGAGACATTCCTCCTAAATGAGAGCTGGAGCTCTTCACCATCCCACACCTCTCTAACTGACTTTCCATGCTGCTCGTTGATAACATACAGTGCCCAAAACAAAATGGCTAAGCTAGTATTGCCTAGCCACTGATCTTCCGAGAACCTTACCCTTTCTCCATTCCCAACTACCCAATGAACCCCCAAATGTGCTGCTTGCATAGCCCAAATAACACCTCTCCAAAAAGGGGAGGCCCCCAACTCCGAGCAGCAAAAAATATTCGGTTTCTTAGTTTTATACTTGAAATCAACAATTCTAGTCCAAATAGATTCTGAATTCAAGTGGTACATGAAAATCTAGGAACTCAAAAGAGCCATGTTCAAACTACATAAATCAGGTATTCCTAAACCCCCCATCTCTTTTTTCTGAGAAACAATTAAGCTGCCAATTGGCCAAATGAGATTTGTGTTTCTCCTCAGTATTATTCCACAAAAAATGCCCCATATGTATATTAATCATGTCGATTGCCCATCTAATTTTATAACAGACAATAGGTATATTGGACATTTTTTTAGGAAAATGTTTTTTATTTTTTCCGTTTTGTTAGTAGCGTAGATAGAGAAGTTTCTTTGTATTTGTCTATTTTTCTTAGTCCACTATAGGGTATCCGAGATTGGATGTCCCGTCTTTTATTTCTCCTTGGTTTTCCGTTTCGTTTTACCGTGGACAAACTCCGGTCAGGGAGTCCGTTTCGGATCTGCACGTTCGCATGTGTTCCCATCCATGTCGTAGAGGAGCAAATCAAAAGTTGCGTTTTGTGTTTTCTAGTGTTTTTCGTTATTTTTTCTTTTCTTTTTTTATTCCTACATACAAACACGGCACGATAATAATGCCAAGGGCCAAGGGGATGTGCGGGGTACTCGGGTGTCCATGTCTGTTCCTATGTATATACAGGTCACGGTAATAATGCTAGGGAAGACACAGATCAAAATTTGTGCGTCGGTATTAAAAACGAAAGAGTCTGTCTATCTTATCTGTAATATATATCTATCATTATATACCGAACATTAAAAAACTAAAAAAACTCTCCTTTTTTGTTTGGCTCTTCCCTACCTAACAAATCAGGGTGGAAGGTTTTTTTTTTGAAGGGAAACATAAATTTTCCATTACTTAGACAAAGCTGAATCGTATTGCAGACTGAAGATATAATCTATATATATACGTCTGTTTTTTCGCGTGTCCATGTGAGTCCAATTTTGTTTTGGCTTTGGTTTGAGAGTGCCTACGTGACGTGAGTCCGGATTTGCGTACAAGCATAAGTCAAGTTCAGCTTTGATTTGTGTGGGGGTCTTACTCAGGGCATGTGCGTCAGCAGGAGTAGCAGCGCGCGTCCATCAAAATTAATAGCGACGCGCGTGCACCTGCAGACTAAGCAGCGCACGTACATGTTGTGACAGACTTTCTTCTTTCTTTCTTATGTCTAGCTTTTCACTGTCCACTTTTCATTTACCACTGTCCACTTTTCACTTTCTACTTTTCACTTTACAGTTTTTCTCCCGTCTGTCACACCCATTTTTAAGGACAAAAATAGGATGTATAAAAGACTCATGTGCGCCCCAGGAACCAGTCGCACACATAAGTTGACAAATTACAAAGTATCATCACAGTGCTTATTACATAACGAATAAGTATTTAAGACATAGTCTTGAACGATAGATAATAATAACTAATAATAATTCTTCAGCGGAAACTCCACACAGGGACACGGTTGACTGGTTGACATCAAGACTAGTACTCATTCCGATAATCTTCCTCATTATCTTCATCTGTTATGGTGGAAATAGCAAGAGTGAGTCCATGTCGAACTCCACAAATATAACACAGGGTTCATGAGGCTCAAAAAGGCTAGACACTGTTTAACTGCGTTTAGCTTTTAATCATATATTAGCAATTGAGTAGCATCAAGATAAACCACTTCCCATTAAAGAACCAATGATCAGTTGTAATAAGGATAATGAATAGCATTAACATGAGCAAATTATAATCAACAATAATTAAGCATGATATAACGGTTATGATCAACTATTCCATAAGAATCCCCAAGGCCGCTCGTATCCGTGAGCACGGCTAGTATACCAGTTTTTAACTCTGCGCAGAGGTGTACACTTTCACTGTAAGTCATGATTTCCAAATGAGTGGGGAGATCAAGCCCAAACACCCGAGAACCATATAAAGCCACTCAAAAGTTCGTCTAACAAGTTAGGGCCATTAGATTTCACTCGGCAGGCAGATGTAGAACCCCCCTTCCCTGTGGCACAACAACCGCAGCCTATACACACTAGGCCAGGGGCTCGCACTACACCCAACATGGCAAGCCATTCTTACGCCATTTAAGGTAACCTCTAACAAGCTAGAAAAGGTCTCTTGAACAACTAAAGCCAGAGCCATATAGCCCTCACAGCTGTACTGTATATCCCGGTTATCACTTATAGATAAGTCCTTATGGAGAGAAACCAGAGCATCAAAATAATACACATGCTCTAGCCCCTTTTAACAATAATAAAATCATCTTAATAGTTGATTGCTTAATCCATTAATCAAATTACAAGATCATTGTTCTTAGTTTAAGCACTAGCAGTAGCTATCCATATGCATTCCCAAGGTTGACAAGGAATCAAGATAACAATCACTAAGTTATAATCTCTAAGGTTGTCAAGGTAAGCACATGCATATGTATGACGATTTGATGTATAGGTAACAAGGATAGTCCTGTGTTATACTTGCCTTGATCAAAGCTCTCCAAGTGATACTGCTGACTTGGCTCAAAGTAATACTCCGAATCGTCCAGATACTGCTCACCTTCTATATTCGATCATCAATCAACAACACACATGCATCCAATCAAACATACACGAAGCAAACAAAGAGATATAATTAGAATAGTACACCAACAGTAGCAAAACAGTAATAAAAGTTTATAAAACTCTTCTACACGTTTCTACGATCACACAGACGCAAAGATCACCAAATTCGGAGTTAAAACGTGAAAGTTATGAATTTTCTAAGATTTCCTATAGATAAATAAATACTTAATTATAACCTCGAAAAATAAATTATCAAAACTAACTGTACAACTACACTAACATGTAGAGCTCGCAAATACGAACCTAACACAATTGGAACGGATCAAATCGGAGTTAAAACGAAGATTTTATGACCAAAACAATTCTAGTGGCAAAACTGTAAATATCCGAAAACGTATTTTTGATTTAACCGAGAGAAAATACGCTTTCAAAACTCAGAAACGTAATTCAGGAATTACGCTTAGGACGGCGGGTTTTAATCTGAGAAAGTCTAGGGGCTCTTTATCAATTTTACCCGCGAAGGGGTATCTTCTAATCTCAGCCCTTCATCTCGAATCCAACGGTTCATGTTCATCATCAAGTGCACAGTGACCATCCGATCACCTCTATCAAGTCCGGCCGGCGGCTCCTCCATGGCCGGCCACCCGAGCTCACCGGCATCAAACGGTTTTCCCGTTTCCGGCCACCGTTTTCCCCGCAAACAACTCCAATCGGTCTTGAAGATCAACCCTAGCTCCTCTACACGATTTATGCCCTCTACAATGTCCCGAGGAGAGAGCGCGGCAAGGAGAGGGACGGCGGCGCCATTGCCGGTTTACCCGAGCTCACCAAATCCGCAATTCAAAGCGTCTCAACACCAAAGAAAAGCACGGGAAGAAAGAGGAGAAGATAGCGAACTCACCAAAGCTAAGAAAAGAGCTTGAACCCTCCCACGAGCTCCACCGACGAACCGGCCGCAAGATCCTAGGGTTCCGGCCTCCTACGCTCAATCTCACGTGATGAAGCTCAAGTTTTAGATGGAAAACGGAACATAGGGGGTCACGGCTTCTTATTTGTAGCTTCAATTCACCGTAATCGGGTAGGAAATCCCGAAGAACCCGTTGCCGCTACGATGGTGATCCTCCTGTTCGGAGTCCGGCTCGAGTACGATAGGAGGAAGACGACTGACCACCTGGCCCCACCTGTCAGCGAAGTAAGGAGAGAGGGCGCGGCTGGGCGGGCTCGGCTGCTGGGCCACTGCGGCGCTGGGCCGGTCCACACGAGCATGCGCAGGTGAAACGGGGGACTTTGGGCTCGGCTCGGTCCGCAACGCCACCGAACAACCCACGCGGCATAGGGAGGAGGAAGCAGACCTCCCTGAACGGGCCGCGGCCACCAGCTGAAGGTAAGTTGTTTCTTTTTTTTTTCTTTCTTTTCTTTGTTTACTTGTTTTCAAAAATATCTCAAATAAAATTTGCTAATCCCAAAATAAAATAAAATAAATCCACTCCACAAAATAAAATAAATGCAACAGCATGAATGCAACACCAAATATTTCTTAAATTTTAATTCCCTTCCTCTAAATTAGTTAAAATTTGTTACTTCTAAAATTTGGGTGTTACAAATTCTACCCCCCTTAAAAGAATCTCGTCCTCGAGATTGAACTGCTTACTCAAACAACTGCGGATATGATTTTCTCAATTCATCCTCTCTTTCCCAAGTTGCCTCTGCCTCTGAGTATCGATTCCACTGCACCTTGCACATCTTAATAACCCGACTTCGAGTAACTCTCTCAGCAGTTTCTAAAATCTTGATCGGAAACTCTTCATATGTAAGATCTTCCTTAACAGTCAACTCTTCTAAAGGTATTTGCTCCTCAGGCACACGCAAACACTTCTTAAGTTGTGAAACATGGAACACATCATGTACTCCAGATAAATTCTCAGGCAACTCTAATTGATAAGCAACTTCCCCACGTCTGGTAATAACTTTAAATGGTCCAACATACCTTGGTGCTAGTTTACCTTTCATGTTAAACCTCTTCACACTTTTCATAGGTGACACCTTCAAATAAACATAATCACCTACCTCAAAAACTAAATCTCTTCTTCTATTGTCAGCATAACTCTTCTGACGAGACTGTGCTACTCTCAAATTCTCACGAATCACTCGCACTTGATCTTCTGCGTTTCTAAGAACATCTGTACCAAACACCTGAGATTCACCTGTCTGATCCCAAAACAATGGAGTTCTACACTTACGTCCATACAAAGCTTCAAACGGTGCCATCTTAAGACTCTGTTGATAACTATTATTGTAAGAAAATTCTGCATAAGGCAAACTCTTATCCCAACTAGTTCCATATTGCAATGCACAAGCTCTCAACATATCCTCTAATACCTGGTTGGTCCTTTCAGTCTGTCCATCTGTCTGTGGATGATATGCTGTACTAAAATTCAATTTTGTTCCCAATGATTCATGCACAGCTTTCCAAAAATGCGATGTAAACTGCGATCCTCGATCAGATACAATCTTCTTTGGTACTCCATGCAAACAGACTATTCTCTCCATATACAACTCTGCCAATTTTGGTCCATGGTAAGTAGTCTTAACTGGTATAAAATGAGCAACTTTAGTTAACCGATCTACTATCACCCAAATAGAGTCATAACCTTTCTGAGTACGAGGTAACCCTACTATAAAATCCATACCAACTTCCTCCCACTTCCATTCAGGAATCTTCATTGGTTGTAACAATCCAGCAGGTCTCTGATGCTCTGCTTTCACTCTCTGACAAGTGTCACACAATGCCACATACTCAGCCACATCTCGCTTTAATCCAACCCACCAATATTTCTGTTTCAGATCCAAATACATCTTAGTACTACCAGGATGAATAGAATAAGCTGACTCATGAGCTTCGCGAAGAATTGCCTGTCTAACAGTTTGATCCTCAGGTACACACAGCCTCTTTCCAAACCACAAAATTCCATTATCATCCATTCGAAAGCCTGGTGACTTACCAATCACTATATCTTCCGCTATCTTCTTTAGTTTCTCATCCTTCAACTGCCCCTTGTAAATTTCTTGCTCTAAGGTAGGCTCTATCACTAATTCCATTGTATTAGTAACAATTCCCAAATTCAAATATTCAAATTCAGCACATAATTCACTAGTCATAGACAACGTCCGTATCTAATTGGCATAACTTTTCCTACTAAGAGCATCAGCTACTACATTAGCCTTACCAGGATGATAGTGTATCTCAATATCATAATCCTTAATCAACTCTAACCATCTGCGTTGCCTCAAATTCAGATCTGACTGAGTGAAAATATACTTCAAACTCTTATGATCAGTGTATATATCACTCTTATGTCCAATCAAATAATGTTTCCAAATCTTTAAAGCATGAACTACAGCTGCTAATTCCAAATCATGTGTAGGATAATTCAACTCATGCTTTCTCAACTGCCTAGATGCATAAGCCACAACTCTGCCTTCTTGCATAAGAACACATCCCAAACCTTGACGAGAAGCATCACAATAAATAGAAAACTTCTTACTCAAATCTGGCAAAACCAAAACAGGCGCTGTAGTCAACCTCTTTTTCAACTCCTCAAAACTAGCTTGACATTTATCTGACCACACAAACTTGGCATTCTTCTCTAACAGAGATGTCATAGGTTTAGCAAGTTTAGAAAACCCTTCAATGAACCGTCTGTAATATCCAGCTAATCCCAAGAAACTACGAATCTCGCTAACATCAATAGGTGGTTTCCAATTTAATACATCCTTTACTTTACCTGGATCCACTGATATCCCTCCATTAGAAACAATATGACCAAGGAAAGAAACTTCCTTCAACCAAAACTCACATTTACTTCGCTTCGCATACAGTTTATGCTCTCTAAGTTTCTGCAATACCAACCTCAAATGTTCAGCATGCTCTACCTCTGTCTTGGAAAATACCAGTATATCATCAATAAACACTACCACAAACTTATCCAAATATTCCATGAACACCTTATTCATCATGTACATAAAGTATGCAGGTGCATTGGTCAATCCAAATGACATAACAGTATACTCATACAATCCATACCTTGTAGTAAAAGCTGTCTTTGGAATATCAGAAACACGAATCTTCAACTGATGATATCCAGAACGTAAATCAATCTTAGAGAACACACATGCACCTCTCAACTGATCAAACAAGTCATCAATCCTGGGCAAAGGATACTTATTCTTGATAGTTACCTCATTTAATGATCTATAATCAACACACATCCTCTGACCACCATCTTTCTTATCAACAAAAATAACTGGTGCTCCCCAAGGTGATGAACTAGGTCTAATAAAACCTTTATCTTGTAATTCTTTAATTTGTTTCTTAAGTTCTTCTAATTCATCTACTCCCATCCTATATGGTCGTTTGGCTATAGGTGCAGTTCCAGGAAGTAATTCAATAAGAAATTCAATGTCTCGGTCAGGTGGCATACCTGGCAATTCATCAGGGAAGACATCCGGAAATTCCTCAATCACTGAATTCTCCTTAATAGTATTTTCAAGCTGATTCATCACAGCGGTTGGTTGCTTCTGCACTGCTACATCCACATTGATTTTATCTCCATTAGGTGCATTCACAACTACCACTTTCTGCTGACACTGAATCTCTACCTGATTTTGCTTCATCCAGTCCATACCCAATATCACATCAATACCAGATGTCCTCAACACTATAGGAGTTATCTTAAACTCTACCCCTCTTAATACCATACTAATTGGAAGACAACGATTACTGGTTTGCATGGTACCTCCAGGTGAATTTACTAAGAGAGATTCTTTCATAGCTAGCATGGGTATACTATGCATTTTAACAAAAATGTTGGATATGAATGTATGAGATGCTCCAGAGTCAAAAAGAACAGTTGCGGGAGTGGAATGTACATTGAACGTACCAATCATAACTTCTGGGGCATCATGAGCTGTATCAGAAGACACGTGATTCACCCTTCCAGTACCAAATTGCTTCTGGTTGCTCTTCTGGCTCTGAGGAGTCTGCTGATTCTGCTTCTCAGGACAATGGTAAGACATATGCCCCTCTTTACCACAGACAAAGCATCTAGTAGGCGTGCTGGGAGCACTATTCTTCATGGGGATAACATTGGAATTTCCAGTACGAGAAGTCTGTTGCCCGGTCTGCGGATACTGTTGACGTTGTGGATATGATGAACGCTGTTGTGACTGATTACTTTGCCAATTCTGGGACCATCTCTGATTCGGATTGCGATTCCATTGACTAACCGGTCCTTGAAACTTCTGATGGAAACCATGCTGAGAATTAGTGCGCTGACGGTTGTTGCTTCCTGAGCCTTGTACCTTCATTTTCCTCTTCCTGTCCATCTCTCTGCGCTCATTATCAAGCACAATAGCTTTATTTACCAACTCTTGAAAACTAGTATAGTTGTTCCCCTTCAACTGCAAGCGAAGATCATAATAAATTCCCTTCAAGAAAAGACGTTGTTTGTCTGCATCTTCCCTCACTTCATTAGGAGCATAGCGAGCCAACTGGGTAAATCTATCATGATATTCACTAACGCTCATCTGTCCCATCCTAAGGTTTCTGAATTCTTCCTGCTTCAGCTCAATTATACCTTCAGGAATATGACGAGCTCGAAAATCTCTAACAAACTCATTCCAAGTGATAGGAGGAGCATTGTCAGGGCGTGCAGCTTGATACGACTCCCACCAAGTCTGAGCTGTCCCCTGTAACTGACCAGATGCATATAACACCTTCTCCATATCATTGCATTGGGCTATATTCAGCTGTTTCTCCACTGCCCTCACCCAATCATCTGCCTCTAAAGGATCAGCAGCATGAGAAAACACTGGAGGGCGTCCCTTTAAAAATTCCCCACGCTTATCCCTCACTTGCACAGGCGGTGGTCCTCCTGCAGCAGGATTGTTCTGCATGTGCTGCATAAACATCTGCATCATCTGGTTCTGAGTTTGCATAAGTTCCTCCATAGTAATGGGTAAGTTAGCACCTCCACGACCTCTGCCACGACCTCTGCCTGACATCTGTTTCCAAAAACACAGAAATTGAAATTCAGTACGATCCGAGATGATGTATTCAATAGATAAACAAAATCTGATTTTTTTGGGCGATCTCCAATTTCAGCAACTCAGTAAAACTGTCATATCTCGAGCTACAGACGTCCAATTCAGATGATCTTTACATGGTTGGAAAGCTTACAAAATTATCTACAACTTTTATTCACAACACTTTTTCTGATTCTGTCAATAAATTGGCCAAAAACTGAACTTAACCGAAACTGTTTTAGAATACTCCAACTTGGAACAGGTATATCTCTTAGCTCATAATAGATATTAAAGTGATTCTTATGGGGTTGGAAAGATATAGAAGTCTAATTATTCCCAGTAAAGTTTCTTAAATTTCTCATGAACGGATTTTAAGTTATTTCTAAAATATCCCAGACTGATCCAAAAATCAGCAAAGAACAAAACTAAATTAACCTCATATTCAACTAATATATTTTGATCAAACTTAATATTCTTAACCATGGAACTTGTAGGCATGTCTACAAAACTCCAGCACACATTACAAAGATCCAAATCACACATTATCATAATAACAATCCATCAATCACACAATTGTTCACACCACAAACTGACTCTTAAAACAATCCAAACTTAAAGTTAACTCGCAACTACTATCGTTCCTATTACATAGGGATTTTTCCTATTGCCTAATTAAGCTTCTCATAAATCTTGGGACGACCTAACTCCGCCCTTAATTGGTCAATCTCCTTATAAGCTTGCTCCTTAAGTTCTTTTTCCTTCAGCAACTCATCCTTCAAATCCACCTCATGGAGAGCCAATTCTCGAGCTAATCCCACCGTAGCTTGTAAAGTCAAGGAGGAATCATCTGCAGGCGGCACGGTCCAAATACCCTTGTCATGTATGAAACAAGGAAAATGCCGAAGTGCACCCTTTAACGTCTTGTCCGAGCGTAGACCATGGTAGTAAACAAATGCATTGAAAGCGACATCCTCCATGCTTGTCTCCACGGTTGCCCGGCTCACTCTGGTAATGAACTTTGACTCCACCTTAGGCTCCTTAGTGGTAGGATCCCTTTTCTTAACCCATAACTCTGTTTCCCAATAGGAATCCATCCATGGATGACTATACTCTGCACTACGATACTCCAACGTAGCTTCCCAGTCGTAGTAGTAGTTGTCCAAGGTTCTTGTCAACATGTCATGAAAGAAAGCATCAGCTTTAGGAACCATGATATGAAACTTCGTAGTCCACCCCATAACTACATCCTCCATTGGTGTATCACCAATTCTTGATTCAGCATCAGATAGCTCTTGATCACCATCTTCATACAGCTCCTGAGGTTTGAAACGGGCAACGTACTGTGCAGCTGACAAACGGGGATGAGGAGGCATCTATAAAATTTAGACATAGATTAGATAGAATCAATGTATTTTCGCAATGGAATAAAGTAAAGGAAGCATAAAACTTTAGTAATTAACAAGGTGAAAAGAGGAAGCATGAATTAAATGGAGTATGGATGCTATTAACGACCATTCTAACTAGGCTTGCGTCCTACAGTCAACACGGCTTTGATACCAATCTGTCACACCCATTTTTAAGGACAAAAATAGGATGTATAAAAGACTCATGTGCGCCCCAGGAACCAGTCGCACACATAAGTTGACAAATTACAAAGTATCATCACAGTGCTTATTACATAACGAATAAGTATTTAAGACATAGTCTTGAACGATAGATAATAATAACTAATAATAATTCTTCAGCGGAAACTCCACACAGGGACACGGTTGACTGGTTGACATCAAGACTAGTACTCATTCCGATAATCTTCCTCATTATCTTCATCTGTTATGGTGGAAATAGCAAGAGTGAGTCCATGTCGAACTCCACAAATATAACACAGGGTTCATGAGGCTCAAAAAGGCTAGACACTGTTTAACTGCGTTTAGCTTTTAATCATATATTAGCAATTGAGTAGCATCAAGATAAACCACTTCCCATTAAAGAACCAATGATCAGTTGTAATAAGGATAATGAATAGCATTAACATGAGCAAATTATAATCAACAATAATTAAGCATGATATAACGGTTATGATCAACTATTCCATAAGAATCCCCAAGGCCGCTCGTATCCGTGAGCACGGCTAGTATACCAGTTTTTAACTCTGCGCAGAGGTGTACACTTTCACTGTAAGTCATGATTTCCAAATGAGTGGGGAGATCAAGCCCAAACACCCGAGAACCATATAAAGCCACTCAAAAGTTCGTCTAACAAGTTAGGGCCATTAGATTTCACTCGGCAGGCAGATGTAGAACCCCCCTTCCCTGTGGCACAACAACCGCAGCCTATACACACTAGGCCAGGGGCTCGCACTACACCCAACATGGCAAGCCATTCTTACGCCATTTAAGGTAACCTCTAACAAGCTAGAAAAGGTCTCTTGAACAACTAAAGCCAGAGCCATATAGCCCTCACAGCTGTACTGTATATCCCGGTTATCACTTACAGATAAGTCCTTATGGAGAGAAACCAGAGCATCAAAATAATACACATGCTCTAGCCCCTTTTAACAATAATAAAATCATCTTAATAGTTGATTGCTTAATCCATTAATCAAATTACAAGATCATTGTTCTTAGTTTAAGCACTAGCAGTAGCTATCCATATGCATTCCCAAGGTTGACAAGGAATCAAGATAACAATCACTAAGTTATAATCTCTAAGGTTGTCAAGGTAAGCACATGCATATGTATGACGATTTGATGTATAGGTAACAAGGATAGTCCTGTGTTATACTTGCCTTGATCAAAGCTCTCCAAGTGATACTGCTGACTTGGCTCAAAGTAATACTCCGAATCGTCCAGATACTGCTCACCTTCTATATTCGATCATCAATCAACAACACACATGCATCCAATCAAACATACACGAAGCAAACAAAGAGATATAATTAGAACAGTACACCAACAGTAGCAAAACAGTAATAAAAGTTTATAAAACTCTTCTACACGTTTCTACGATCACACAGACGCAAAGATCACCAAATTCGGAGTTAAAACGTGAAAGTTATGAATTTTCTAAGATTTCCTATAGATAAATAAATACTTAATTATAACCTCGAAAAATAAATTATCAAAACTAACTGTACAACTACACTAACATGTAGAGCTCGCAAATACGAACCTAACGCAATTGGAACGGATCAAATCGGAGTTAAAACGAAGATTTTATGACCAAAACAATTCTAGTGGCAAAACTGTAAATATCCGAAAACGTATTTTTGATTTAACCGAGAGAAAATACGCTTTCAAAACTCAGAAACGTAATTCAGGAATTACGCTTAGGACGGCGGGTTTTAATCTGAGAAAGTCTAGGGGCTCTTTATCAATTTTACCCGCGAAGGGGTATCTTCTAATCACAGCCCTTCATCTCGAATCCAACGGTTCATGTTCATCATCAAGTGCACAGTGACCATCCGATCACCTCTATCAAGTCCGGCCGGCGGCTCCTCCATGGCCGGCCACCCGAGCTCGCCGGCATCAAACGGTTTTCCCGTTTCCGGCCACCGTTTTCCCCGCAAACAACTCCAATCGGTCTTGAAGATCAACCCTAGCTCCTCTACACGATTTATGCCCTCTACAATGTCCCGAGGAGAGAGCGCGGCAAGGAGAGGGACGGCGGCGCCATTGCCGGTTTACCCGAGCTCACCAAATCCGCAATTCAAAGCGTCTCAACACCAAAGAAAAGCACGGGAAGAAAGAGGAGAAGATAGCGAACTCACCAAAGCTAAGAAAAGAGCTTGAACCCTCCCACGAGCTCCACCGACGAACCGGCCGCAAGATCCTAGGGTTCCGGCCTCCTACGCTCAATCTCACGTGATGAAGCTCGAGTTTTAGATGGAAAACGGAACATAGGGGGTCACGGCTTCTTATTTGTAGCTTCAATTCACCGTAATCGGGTAGGAAATCCCGAAGAACCCGTTGCCGCTACGATGGTGATCCTCCTGTTCGGAGTCCGGCTCGAGTACGATAGGAGGAAGACGACTGACCACCTGGCCCCACCTGTCAGCGAAGTAAGGAGAGAGGGCGCGGCTGGGCGGGCTCGGCTGCTGGGCCACTGCGGCGCTGGGCCGGTCCACACGAGCATGCGCAGGTGAAACGGGGGACTTTGGGCTCGGCTCGGTCCGCAACGCCACCGAACAGCCCACGCGGCATAGGGAGGAGGAAGCAGACCTCCCTGAACGGGCCGCGGCCACCAGCTGAAGGTAAGTTGTTTCTTTTTTTTTATTTTTCTTTCTTTTCTTTGTTTACTTGTTTTCAAAAATATCTCAAATAAAATTTTCTAATCCCAAAATAAAATAAAATAAATCCACTCCACAAAATAAAATAAATGCAACAGCATGAATGCAACACCAAATATTTCTTAAATTTTAATTCCCTTCCTCTAAATTAGTTAAAATTTGTTACTTCTAAAATTTGGGTGTTACACCGTCTAGATTCTACGAGCTATTTTTTTCTCTTTCGGGATAGCGGGTTTGTGGGAGATGAAAAGGGCAGGGAGATGGTTTGACATCCATATGGAAGTGGAAGTACTATTTTTAAAAATTTATATACCTTATGTTCCATAATACTTTATACAGGATTGATAATTCAACCAATACAAAAAAAAAATTAAAATTGGTTATCATGAAAAAAAAACTAGGAAAAAAAGTACATCTTATTTGTCAACATACAAATAGCTAATATAAAGCACATGTGACTTCCGTTTTCTTTAATACCAAAATAGTTGTCATTAATATCTTAAAAAAACACTACAAGGTAAACAAATTAAAAAATACATGAAGTTATATAAACTTCGTACTAAGTTCAAAATTTTATACTGTAAGATTCAAAAATTTGAACTATCACATTATAAAACTTTGCACTGCTAGGTTTTAAAACTTTACACTCAGAATTTATAAAACTTTGAAATTTAATATTGCAAACTTTATACTTCTAGCTACAAAACAAATTTGTGCTGCCACGTTTAAAACTTTACACTAAGAATTTATAAATTTTCAACTATGACGCAACAAACTTTGTATTGCTAGGTTTAAAACTTTACATTTAAAATTCATAAACTTTAAACCATCACATTATAAACCTTGTAATGCTAGGTTAAAAACTTTGAACTATCACATTACAAACTTTGTAATGAGGTTCAAAAACTTTACAATCATAATTTATAAAGTTTAAACTATCACATTACAAACTTTATAATGCTAGGTTCAAAACCGTACACTTAAAATTTATAAACTTTGAACTATGACATTACAAACTTTATATTGCTAGGATCAAAACTTTAAAGTATCATATTATAAACTTTATTCTGCTAGATTCAGAAATTTACACTTAGAGTTTATAAACTTTAAACTCTAACATTACAAACTTTGTAGCGGTAGGTTCAAAACTTTAAACTAACACATTATAAACTTTTGTTCTAATGCAAGGTTCAAAACTTTGTAATTCTAAAATTTACATTTTAAATTCAGGAACTTTATACTAGCATCTTTAAAAACTTTATACTTTAAGAATTAAAAATTTATATTTCAAACTTTGTTTTTAAAATTGAGGAACTTTATACTAGCACATTTAAAACTTTGAATTTCAAACTTAAAAACTCTGTAATTTTAAACTTTATATTAGCATATTTCAAAATTTGTAATTCAAAGATTTAAAACTTATAATTTTAAACTTTATTTTATACTGACTCATTTGAAACTTTGTACTGAGATGCCATGAACTTTGTACACCTAAAATGGAACTTTGTAATTTAAAACTTTGCACCAAAATTTTGAAAACTTTTTACTTCCACATTCGAAACTTTGTATACTTGAGTGCAAAATTTATGAACACGTAAATTATCTTAAAACATATCCAACATGGGTCTAGTTTTACAGTTCTCGTTATAATGAACGTGCTGGTGCAAACAGAATTACAAAAGGATACCTCACAAGAAAGTTATCATATTTTAAAGTTTATATACCATCTGTAAATAAAAAAAATAGCTCTGACACAGAACCCACGTGATCCTCTCCCTTCACACGCTCGTCGCTCGGTCCTTGCTTCCGCTTGCACCATGCATCCGCACTTTCCACTGTCCACTCTCCACGCTCGTCACTCGTCTCCGCTTTTCTTGAGCCACGCGTCCGCGCGCTGGTACATGGCGCAGCGCACGCGCGCTAAATAGTGATTGGGTGATTTGCGTGTGTACATAAGTTTGGGTTTGCGTCTGAACTTTTTTCTCACGTTATCCCCTTCAGTCATCAAATTTTCCCTTCCCGTTCTAATTTCGTTTTTCCCATAAATATTGAAAACAAATAATAAATCTATAATAATATTATGGGACCTTGTACTCTTGATCTACTCCTTAAGATAATATATCTTTTAACCACCAAATTATTGATGCAATTTTGATATGAACAAACCTTGGTTCAACCGATGGTCCAAATCAAACTATGAAATGAAAACTGGAGAAGTTTGTTGTCCAGAATAGGCAAATAAATCTATCTCCAAACACGATCCTCGATGAAGATTACATAGAAAATCGAGAGACTTCCCATCATAATCAGCGGGCAAACGAGTCTTTAACACGTTGCAACCAACACACATTATCGATTTAATTTAGAGATTAAAATTATATTTTTTATGGTCCACAAAGGAAGTCGCTAACACGATATTTAACTGTACCAACACATGTATACTATGATTAAATTTTATGATATATTTACTATTAAATATTTTGGTGTGCTTTGCAACAGTAGGAAAAAATTATCAAGATAATATTTTAAATCTGATACAGGCTTTATAGGGCATTGTTATATTGTTGCCGATATTAGCTTATATTTTGAATGCCATAGTCATTATATTATTTTCCATGAATATTCGGTAGGCTTTTTCTCGTTGCAACGCACGAGCATGTTTGCTAGAATAGATAAAAGGCCAAATCATGTTTTGTAGAACGGACGAACTAGCTAGCTAGCTAGCGGTAGCAGGCCATGCGATCATACAACACACGTAACCAGGGTACGTTCAGCCACATATGTGTTTATGCATGGCGTGTAACCAATTCGAGCATCAAGTTTTTTGCTTGGACAGAAGCTGCACACGGGCTGCAGAATCACCAAGGATCCTGAACTGAGCTAAACTATAGATATGTATGGAGATGAAATGAGAGGTTGGACAAGCTAGCTACCTAGTACTAGGAATTCGTGGTCATTATTTCGTTTGCGACAACAAACGTACTCGATTCGAGCTGCTCATCTCTCTTTTGCTAGCTGCCATTTTCTTTCTCTAACTCCTATGCAAAAGTGTTGTGCCCTAGTGCTGTTTCATTTTCATGCTAGCTACTACGTGTCACTCAGCCGCCTATGACGCGTGTGTGGTTGGGACTGGATCATCTCATTCTTATATATATATATATATATATATATATATATATATATATATATATATATATATATATATATATATATATATATATATATAGAGCTAACCAGCTGTATATAGCCATAGCCCTTGCGTTTCGCGCGTTTTGTTGGAAAAGGCCAAGTTCAAAGTGGTGGATGGGCAGGATGGCCTTTATACTCCTAGTTTATCTCACACTATACTTAGTGCTCTTGGTACATGCTGATTCTGGCATATGATGATGATTTATTGCTTTATCCAAACAAAGTTATATATATATATATATATATATATATATATATATATATATATATATATATATATATATATATATATATATATATATATATATATATATATATATATATATATATATATATATATATATACAGGCTCATCAAAAGGAAAATTGAAAAGAGAAGGCAAAAAAAGGTAACAAGAGCAACAAAAGGAGCATGCATGCAGCAACAAGCAATATTTCTTAGGATAGATCGATTCTGCGTGATGGCATCACTGCATACGCATACACATCGATCTATCCTAAGAAATATTGCTTGTTGCTGCATGCATGCTCCTTTTGTTGCTCTTGTTACCTTTTTTTGCCTTCTCTTTTCAATTTTCCTTTTGATGAGCAATGCTGCTAGCTCTTAATGATAGAGGAACATATTTCTTTCCGTTCTAGCATATTTTTATATAAGGTTCTGTTATTTATGTGTTCGTTATGTAGCTGTGGATTATATTAGCCTTTTGATGGAGCTAGCTAGTTCATCAATGGTCCCAGAACTTGTGTTGTGGCAGTTCTTCATTTGCAGCAAGGCTCTTTACATTTGGTCATTACCTAGTGGGGAAGGACAAGTGTGGATGGCCTATTGTCTCGTTAAAAAATGTCTTGCTACTTTTTTGATCCGTCAACTCTTTTTCGAGATCACCTTAACAAGTTGACATGCGCATGGTCAATGCCACCTACTATGATCACAGCCCAGTTTGGAGGCCTATTAAGGTTGAACCAAAGATTAACTAACCAATTAATTAACTAATCTTATCCTAGTAGATAGTGGGACACTAATCTTTTTCTACTACCTTTTCTCTGCAGTGATGTGCGTTTATGACAGCGTCTATATATATAGTAGTAGATGCATGGGTGGTGTGCATATATATTTTGGTATGTAAAAACTATATATCCTCGACATGGAAGTGGAATCGACAAGAGTGGCCATTTGCTTGTTAATGCATGATCCTTTTTGAAGATTCTCCTAACAAAAGGAGAAAACATTAGGCATCATGGTTTAGGAAAGGGCTACCTGATTGCTTATCTGAACATCTAATAAACAGCCGCCTGACATTATATTAATTTTTGGCCAGGGCTTTTCCAGCACACACACACACACACGCACACACACACACACACACACACACACACACACACACACACACACACACACACACACACACACACACACACACACACACACACACACACACACACACACACACACACACACACACACACACACACACACACACACACACACACACACTATATCTACATTTTACTTTAAGTTGACAAGTTAATTAAGCACTTTAGATAATGGAGCCAACTTGACAATTATAATGGCGTGTTTAGCACAACAATAGCTCCAAGATCCATGCAGGCTGTAGTGTTTGTAGAGCAAAATAAACTCTAGTCTAAACACATGGGTGTTTGATCCAAAACAATATCAAAATTGCTTAACTAAACACCTTTGATATGCGCATATCAAAACCGCTTTAGCAATAAGAATTTCTAGAACTGGTTTATGAAATACAATCTCGAGTAACTCTTGAACCTAGTGACATACCAAATACTCCCTTCCTCCCAAAAAAAACTGCACATGTCCCAAATTATCTGCCCATCTTGATATTGTAAGATCACACCAACTATGTGTATGGTGTGACTACTGATGTTGTATGAGAGATGAGAGGACCCTAGTAGTTTGGAGGAACCTCTCCATAGTGAAGACAACGAGGATCAATCTGAAAGAGACCAACCAAAGATCGGGCAGACCTAATGGATATAGTTTCTAGAGACTACATACTGTACCTTAGTTAAAATGCGCCAGCTAGGAGCCATGTCTGCCCAGCCCTATGTAGTCTCCACATACTGTACCAAAGATCGGGCATGTGCATCGTCATATGATCCGGGGATGGATCCTTTCTGCCCAGCCCTATGTAGTCTCTACATTGTTAAATAGTACTTCCTTTGTTTTAAATTGTAATGTTTTAAATTATAAGATGTTTTGTCTTTTCTAGATATATTGTTTTTACTATGTATTTAGACATAATATATATCTAAATGCGTAGCAAAATTTATATACATAGAAAAGCCAAACTATCTTATAATTTAAAATGGAAGAGTATGTTCTTTGTGGAATGGAGGGAGTATTCCTATGTAGTAACAATAATATATGATGTACTGCTATGTTCATTTTTAGAAATTATCTATGTTTACTCACAACCATTTACATGCTTCCACAATTTAGTTGTATTAGGTTATGTGTTTATTATTGCAACAAATAAATAAAGAAATATTATTTCTTTTAAATAAAACAAAAAGAGAGAAATAAGGCCTTGTTTGGCACAACTTATCCAACAACTTTATGAGTTTTTAAAGCTATTTTATGCCAAATGGGTATTTTTAAATAGCTTTACATGTGAAACTCCTTAAAACATGCTCTCACGAGGGATTGGTGTGGGATGAAGCTGAAAATAGTAGATGTTCCTAGCTTCAACTCGCTCTGGTAAGAGCATGTTTTAAAGAACTTTATATGTAGAGCTGTTTTGCCAAACAGTTTATTACCAAAGTAGCTTTAACCTCACGGGTTAAGTTGCAGAGCTAAAACTAAAAAACTGCTTCACTTGCAAAGTTGAGCTGTGCCAAATGGGCCTAAGAGATGAGTAACATCATATCATCTCATTACTTAATCTAGCCCAAATTTTGATCAGTAACACAACAATTAATTATGAACCATCAAGTGATCACTAGTATGTAGGCATATAGCACTGTAGTGCCCCATGCATATATGATACTAATGCAATTATATCTACAATAAGTCAAATTATCTTCAGTTGACCTAATTCATACAACATGCATGACTAGCATGCACAATATCAAATAAATAGTATTAAATTACTCAAGAAGTATACATATATTCATGATATATATCACAAATGTAGATGAAACCATTTTATTTCGACGTGCATGGGCTGCTCGATTGTTTGACGAACACGTAAGTACAGACCGTATTGTTTAAACGGCAAGTGTGCATATATTTATGCACTCGGATAATGTATAAACAGAGCTAATTGCTGATGGGCTAGTCCCTTTTCTTTGGGCAGGTCCAGGTTAAAAGCATGCATGGATCGCGATACCCATGCATGGACATGGACTGTTGGCGTCCTCTTGCTTTGCCCCATTGACTATTGGAGGAGTTCATGCTTGCGCACAACATGTAGAGTACACGGCAAAATATATAA
Source organism: Saccharum hybrid cultivar R570 (assembly GCA_038087645.1). Lineage (NCBI taxonomy): Eukaryota > Viridiplantae > Streptophyta > Magnoliopsida > Poales > Poaceae > Saccharum > Saccharum hybrid cultivar. The sequence goes on along the minus strand of JAQSUU010000671.1, from coordinate 3,706,550 downwards.
TATGCATATATAGCATACGTACAGAGTGCAATTCGTAGATAAATACTCCTGCCTGTTTTTGTTTTATTAGGCCGTACGAATCTGTTTGATGCAGGATGCTACACACAATACACTGAAGATATATCATAACTGGTAAGGACTTCTAGAGCACACTCAGAAGTAATACAGGCCATCCAATCCCTTCTGCCAGATGATTTCAATCGCTGCAATACATGGTATACGATGCATGTATATATGAATACGAGTGACTAACACAATTGATAGATTCTAGAATCTAGATCCTAAATCGCGCGCTTGCACCAAGCGACTTGTCGCGGTTGATGTGGTATGAAGGAGAAAGAGGCAGCAAGAAGGCAAGCTCGATGAAGGTTCATGATTGTGAGAGGTGTGGAATGGGTCAATGGGAGAGGGTATAGTTGTCGAAAGGTCACACACTAGAAGGCGCCTTACCATGTGTGCGCTATAGTAATTTCCCTTCTTGCGAAACTAGTTTGAAATACTGCGTTTAGTAGTTCTACCATTAACTCACTTTTGCGCCTCCACGTTTTTCTCACATGGCACACCATAAAAAAATGGTGAAACCCTAGGGATTCCTAAAAAGAAAAGCAAAACATGTGACCATTGATTCAATCATTGTTGACATTAACATCCACCAGATCCAATGTGCTTCTATATTTACCCTTAAATTACCCATATTTTCTCATTATTAAAACAAATAACCAAAAGTAACCTCCATTTTCCTTTGCTAATGGATACTAGATGCTCCTATAAAATAATAATAAAATTTTTAGGATTGTACGAAAACTAAATCAATGTACATATGTATTTTTATATGTATGTATTTTCAAAAAATAATTTTGTGTCTCTTAAAATTGCTAGCCTGTATACAAGCATGACCCGAGTTTATGAGCTACATTTATATATGCAAATCTTCACCATGACTGCCTTTTATTATTGGGTATATAGTGAATCATCATTGTCTACTTAGCTCATTAAAAAAAACTTAGTTATCCAAATAAAAAAAGAACTTGAGTCTCCAAAAATATTGGGAGATCATAGCAGTGTCTTGAGTCAAGATATTTAAACCGGGCACCTTATACTAAGCAAAAGTCTTCCCAAAAGTCCTACGGGATAGATACGCATATCATCACCAAATTTCTTCTCTAGATTATTTAACACTTAAATTCCTGTCTCTCATTTACTAATTGATGGTGCCCATATCTCTGGATCCCTCTATTTTCTAGCTTTTTCTATGCCATGCCCACACATATGCTCCCGGCCTCACATTGCAAAGTCAATCGATATGAAATTTGACCAAATTTATATAGAAAAGAAACCCAACATTTTATCATGGTAAATAAGTATCATTAGGTCGGCCATAAAAATTATATTCTCATAGTTTACCGCTATTTGAGTCATACATGTTAATACTATTTTTCTTGAACTTATGGTAGTTTAACTCCAATCGAGCCTAAAATTGCATCTTATATTTAATAAATGTGTCATATATATATATATATATATATATATATATATATATATATATATAGAGAGAGAGAGAGAGAGAGACCAAAACATAAAAAAAATCTCCCGGAAATCTTGCGCGGCAGCATGGCATGCAGCAAGCACCCGGTGCACCCCGCGAGGCAGACACGGGTGCATGGGCGTCGTATGTCGCTTGGCTTCAGGTATAGGCAGGATGAAAACGGTACGGATATTTTCTGACCGTATTCGAGACCGAATCCGTTTAGAAGGGTTTTAATTCGTCTATATCCGAGTCCGGATATTTAACATCCGATACCGTATTCGTATCCGAATATTTAAATCACATATTTATGATGTCGATATCCAATCATATCCTATCCGATATTTTTTATTCTATCCGTATTTGAATCTGAATTCAGACATAAATATAAAAACAAATACGATATCAGTGATATCCGTCCGTATCCGATCCGTTTTCATCCTAGGTATAGGTCGGGTGCATCGACGTGGCACCTGGCACGGCGACAGTACGTACGCTAGGCATCAAACATCTGACTCTTGGAGAGCATAGACTGTCACTCACGTACTGCTCGAAGATATATATATATATATATATATATATATATATATATATATATATATATATATATATATATATATATATATATATATATATATATATATATATATATATATATATAGAAGTATGTATATATGTATATATATCATCGATCGATCTTTGGTGGTACGTAAACTTGTACGTGGACTGAAACCAGTTTGTTTATCCGTGGAAAAAGCGTCCTCGAACGAGGCAAAGATTCGACACGTTACCCCCTACGTACGTAGTACAACTCGATCGCCTAGCTGCGACCTAGCTTGCGACGAGATGTCTCTAGAGAAAGCTCATATATACTAATACCACAATGGTAGGTGACACGTAATCGATCGGTCGCCTAGTTAGTTGCATTGCTACGTGTGTGCTTTACTTAATTAAACCGGGTAGCAGCAGCAGCTAGCTAGCACAGTGCCAGCTGGTATATATCCTTGTTGGCCAGCTTATCATCCTTGCAAGTGCTAGATTAATTACAATATATTGACAGTAGTCAAATTATAATATATTGACAGTAGTCTATACTAGATTGCACTCTCACGCGCAAATCATGAAGGTGTAGCTAGATTGTAAATTTTGGGTTTGTACTATTGCTACTATTGCTTTTTGCCATGTCATAGTAGATTCGTACCACTGCCACTAATCCTTTTTCCCTCGAAAGCAGAAAAGATATTTCTATAGCTAGGTAGTAGCATGTGCAATTAGCTAGGTCAAGATAAAGGCCCCGGCGCCCTAGCTCTAGGATCTCTTTTTCTCGCTCTTCTCTCTTTCTCTCGGAGAGCCGATAAAAGCCGAGAGGAGATAAGACAGAAAAAAAGATCCTGTAAACAGTGCGCTTGTGTCAGTAGGAGCTCCGGTTGAATCCGTATCAAACGGGGCGCCATGAGCCATGAGGGGACATGTACATAGTACAGCACAGTCCACAGCACATTGCACTGCCTGCCTTATCGGATGTACGTGGCAAATGACGTACAAGACGGCGATTAGCCTTTGACATGCATGCACGACAATATATAAATAAATAAACTGATGAGCCCGTATCTAGCAGAAGGACTGGAGGAGCACGTACATATATGTATAGAAAACTCTGACGACCATATATGCATCTGTCGCCTTCGCCTGTCGGTAGTACCATATCTTTAGGACACCCGCATGCTTGTTGCGTCGTGCAAATTTCTTTTTACAAGAATTGCGTCGTGCATATTATTATCATGTTCATCTAGCTTACTAGCTAATAATACAAGGTTATTGCCAGCAATGCCATGGCGCCACGTTGCAAATGCAGGCTACTAACTTCATTCATTCTCCTGCGTGATGGCATCACTGCATGCGTCTTTTCCCGCCGGTTTGCATATATTTTATACATGCACGTCACGTTACGTACGTATATATGGAAAAACAAATTAAAAGTCAGCCATGCCTGTGCCACGCTTGCCGGACGACTAAACTAGGAAACTTCTCCATTTATGTGGGGCTTGAGGCTTCTCGATCATCGACCACACCCACAGGTATTCATGAGAGAGAGAGGGCATAAACTGATTGTAAACCTACAGTCACTACTTTTCTGTGTCCTCCATCTTAGGGTGTGTTCACTTCGCGAAAAGTAGCTGAAAAGTTACTGTAGCATCTTTCGTTGTTATTTGGCAAAATTTATCCAATCATGGACTAACTAGGCTCAAAAGATTCGTCCCGACATTTACAGACAAACTATGCAATTAGTTATCTTTTTTACCTACATTTAATGCTTCATGCATGCGTCGAAAGATTCGATGTGATGGGTGAAAGGAAATATTTTGGGTTGGCATGGGAAGTAAACGAGGCCTTAGCATCTAAGACACCTATAGCTCTTTAGCCACGGCTAAGTAAAGATAATATTTGGTATGGGTCAGCTTCACTAGTAAAGTAGTTTTCTTTTCAGTTCCAAAAAGCAGCTTCACGGATAAAACTAAAGTTATTTAAAAAATATTTGATAAAATATCTTCTCAAAGAAGATAGCCGAGAGAAAGCTAGAAGAAACTACTATTTTTAGCTTTACCTAGGTTCCTATGCTGTTAACAGCTTCTACGAAGAAGCTATTTAAAAAAAAAAACCTATTTCATATGATAAGCTGAAAAACAGCTTAGTGAAGTTGGGATAGAATCCCCACCCAACACAACGAAAGTTACTTGCCCATGATGGTGACACATGGCATGCACACAGTCCACACGGCCCATTGGTTGCCCGCCTTATCGGACATACTATACGTGGCAAGGAGCCAAGGGCGTATATAAACTCTGACGATGACCATGGATCTGTCGCCGTCGCCTGTCGGTACTACCATATTTTCAGTACACCAGCATGTTGCATCAATGCGTCGTGCATATATATTATTATGTTCGTTGATCTAGTTAGCTAATCCAAGGTGCCCAACAATGCCATGGCGCCACGTTGCAAATGCACCCTACTAACTTGATTCATTTCATTCGTGCACGCATATGCTAGTTGCTAGCTGCTGCGTGATGGCATCACTGCATGCGTCTTTTCCCGCCGGTTTTTGCATATATTTTATACATGCACGTCACGTTACGTACGTATCGAAAACAAATTAAAAGTCAGCCATGCCCCTGTGTGCCACCACGCTTGCCGGACGACTATAAACTAGGAAACTTTGGTCTCCATGTATGTGGGGGCTTGACTCTCGAGGCTTCTGGATTGACCAATGCACAACCCGGCCCTTCCTAAGAGAGAGAGGACAACCTACCTGCACACTTTAATTTGTCGTTTCCAAACATCCCAAACCCAACAAAATTAAAGAAGTATATAATAACATCATATATATATATATATATATATATATATATATATATATATATATATATATATATATATATATATATATATATATATATATATATATATACTAGCAACAAATTTTAAAAAGTATAGCATGAAAATCTACGTCCTGTTGTTTGTAACTATCTACACTAATAATGGTTTCCTCTTCTGATAAGGTTCAGTTAAAGTTACAAAAACGACTTAACGCACAACTCTAAATTTGATTTATATATACTACTACTACTATCTACTGTAGTAGGATGGAGCAGTGAATATTTGGTTACAATGATTTATTATGCATATATGTTCCTGTCGCTAGCTGTCGAGCGGCGCCCAGCAGGCCGGGAGAAACGAAAGCGACGCGTCGCTCGCCACACTCCCAACTTTCTACTGGTAGCTACGGAGTACTACATGCAGTTCAGTGTGCTGTTTCCATGCACTCCCATCCACTTGCAGTGCTGCCTGCGTGCACGTACACGGTCGAGCTAGCTAGTGGCTGTTTTCGTGCATACGTATTGCCGGTGGGCATGCTGACGTGTACTAGCTAGCTCACCGAGTGCTAGCTCATGCATGCTGCATCTATCTGGATGGCAACCAAGCTATATATATATATATATATATATATATATATATATATATATATATATATATATATTACCCTACAACTGGCTACAAAATAATTTATTCTGTAGCCACTTTGAGTTATGATAATTGCTATGCTAATTTACGATATTATAGTAACTCCTTAATATGTGATTTACTATAACATTATGGTAAATATCCCCATGTGCTATAATAATTTAAAACTATCGTAAATATATATTGACATTGTCATAAATTAGTATATAAAATTATCGTAAATAGAGGTGGCTACAAAATAACTTATTTTGTAGCTAGCTATAGAGTATACTCTCCCTCTATATATATATATATATATATATATATATATATATATATATATATATAGAGAGAGAGAGAGAGAGAGAGAAAGAGTTTGAGTCTGTAATTGTGTATGAATGTTGCCTTATATATTACCATTTGACATGTATATGTTCATGCATGATTATATATTTATTATTTGTCAAACCCGGCCGGCCTCAAGCAAGTAGCTAGTCAAGTTGCATGCATGGACGGTAGCTGAAAGTCGAGGCCCTTTATTTGTTAGCACACCCAGCTGAGCTGATGGCCACTGAATTTGCATTTCTACGCATTACTATCTTTTCCTAGTTCCTACACTGCATTGGTGGCCGGCCTCTGGGCCGTCATCATATCACTAACTGCATGCGCAATGCAACCTTCGGCTTGGATGAAAAATAAAGATGCAGATATGATGGGCGACGTCTAGCTTCCGATCCGTTTCCAAGCTAGGTGTAGTTTAATGTGTCTAGTGTCTCTCTGCTCTGCGTACGTGGACTCCACCTTATAGTACACGTTCATCTCCTGCGTGTGTATTGCATGTTATCTACTTCGTGTGCATGCTCTCTGCGAGCTCCGTGTGATTACATTACTTATTACTCCTTATTCATTAGCGTACTTTTTCAAAATGTAATTAGCGTATTTTTACAAAATGGTCGAATGATGACAGGCCCAGACCGGGCAGCAGTGCACCGGCCACCTTCTTGTTGCATTGGCCACTGGGGAAACAGCAACGAAACCAGCATGCACTACCCTAGTGTAAGTATATATGGCGTGCCACGTACTCCGCCTTCTCCAAATTTCAAGTAATTTTGACTTTTCTAAATAAATACTAGTTTTAATCTGCATCTAGACATAGACATAATGTATACCTAGCTGTATTATACAGTAAAAAAGCTACGTAAAATTAAATCGACTATGATTTGAAAAGGAGAGGGTTCTAGTAAATAGCTAGGATCATCAGAGTCCAACGCTGTAACTTAAATCATCCTAGAGTCCTTAGCTTAGTTTTCCTTGACCAGGAGATCAGGGACAGCGACAGGAAGGAACACGCTCGTCGCACTGTGCGTCGGCAAAAATGTTTTGTGTTTGTTAGTTGCTAGTGGCAGTCATTAGCAGTGCTGTGAAAGGCCCCAAATTTGTTTAATCGATCGTCAGTCTGTCAGGAGTTGACTGCTGTAACTTTATCTGTTGTGTGCATTGGATATATATAGTGGAAACGGGCGTGGCCTCCTGGTAGTGTTGCTGCATGCATGTGCATGGTGGGTTGACATTTTCCCGCTGTCGCTGTCGTTATCCACTGACGTGCTAGAGTGCGTGCTTTTTTACCAACTGGCCGGCCGGGGTCAACCTGTATATAATGCTAGTCCACCTCACCAGCTCACTCGTGGTGTTCCGGTCAATGCATACAAAGCTTATTATTTGTGCTGGGTCTCTAGTTTGTTTTTTGGTCACAACTCCTGCATGCGATGTTGGTCTTGTTTGTTCAAAGCTGAGTGGGGTTGTTGTTGCATTCTGCCACCTTTTCCATCAACGTGCGCTCGGTCGAAAAGGCACGAACATGGATATAATTAAATTTAAACCATTAGCTGCTCCAAGAGTTACTAGATTGCTAGATAACATACTTAATAACCAAGTGATCTTGTGACAAGGCACCACACCAATATAACCGCTCTTTCATTATCCGCTTAATTAATCTATGGAAGCATAAATCTTACACTTTATCTCTCTCCTCTTTGATTTCAATTTTTTCTCAAATGCACATAGATTTCCATATATATAGCTAGGACTCTGCAGAGATTGTCCCATATACACGCTAAAGTTATATCACATATAGTTTTTTTTTCATATAGATAAATCTTCACAGTTAGAACTCAAATTAACAACACCATTTTTTTTAACGGTATACATAGTATTAAATTTATTAGCTGTCATTTTGAAATTGTTCAAAGATTCTATTTGATATGACCCCTATTTCTGTTTTCTAATCCTAATTTCAATTCTTTGAATTACATTTCTCACTACAAGAAATACCCTTATACATGACGGTTCACCAATGACCTTGTAAGAAATCATCATAGAACTCTGTCATCAGTGACAGTTCATTTCTGAGGTGATACATCTTTGACGACTGATTAAGTTGTCGTCATGGTTGGATGTCACGGATCATTTTGGCACCTTTGTGGTAAATCTTAATCGTAAAGTTATAGCTAATGTTTAAAATCAAATTAAATATAACATCCTAGGTGTTAGGCAGTCATTAACACTAATCATTGATGCATCAACAAAATTTAAAAATTGTTAAAAGATCTTCAGGTGAGACTCTAGAAAAGCCAAGGAATTAAAACAATTTTATAAATGGAAACAAGAAATATGATTGCATAGAAAGAGAAATAAAAACAAAAAAGAATAAGAAAAGAACACACCAAAGAAAAAAAAAAGAAAAGGAAAACGAAATTAAAAACAGAGAGAGAGGAGGACTAGTCGTCACCCACTTTTCCCCATCCCCATCCTTCTCACCCTCTCACGCCCGACTCCCTCCCGAGGCGCTCTCTCTCTCTCTCTCTCTCTCTCTCAGTCTCCCTCGCAGCGCCGCCCTCTCCCTACTCCTCCCCCACACGACTCCGCATCCGACTGCCACCCCTCCTTGCTCCTCCCCCATTGGCCGCTGTCTCCGCATCCGGTGCCTTCCCCACCGGTCGCCTCCCCTTGGCGCTGCTCCAGATCCGGCAGCCCCCCTTCTCAGCCTAGCGTCTAGATTTGCAGCTCCAAGCACAACCACATCAGGGCAGTTGTAGCTCTGAGCGCAACCTCCTTCCAGTGGCCGAGATGATCCCGTCTTCCAGTTGCCGAAGTCTTGGTCAGGCCCTTTGCCAGCGACGAGCAGCCACATCAGCTGCAGGCAATGTTTTAAAGGCGTCGCCTAGGCGTCACCTAGGCGACGACTAGGCGTCCAGGCGACCAAAATGTCTAGGCGTCGGGCCTCGCCTTGCCAGGTGCCGTATGGCGTCCGCCTCGGCGTCTAAGGCGTCCGCCTTTCCTGTTAGGCGTCCGGGGCGTCGCCAACCAGCTTGAGGCGGTCGCCATATGCGTGAGCAGCCGTGCGCGGGAAAGGGAAGGGACCCAGGGCGGGAAATCACTCCTGCGCGGGACTTTTCCCGCCTTCAGTCCTTCCGTGCGCGCGCGCGTAGAGGAAATCACGCGGGAATAGAGAGAATAGAAGGGGATTGAGAAGAGAGAGGGAGAGGCAGACCCGCTGGAGTTTCTTCCCCACTTGCGGCCAAGTCCCGCTCGTCCTCCCGTGCGCGTCCGCTCAGAGCAGCAGTCTCACTCGGAGCCGCGCGTCCTCCCGTGCGCGTCTGCTTCCTGTCTTCCGCTTCCTCTTCGCGGACCCGTGCGTCCGTCCGCATGGGCCCAGGAGGGCCAGGACGACCTGCTTCCTCCGTGCGGACCCAGGATGGCTTCACCGGTTCCCAGCTCCGCCCAGCGACAAGCCATGGCTACACCGGCACCCAGCTCCGCTCAACCTGCTGGCCAGCCCTCCACTGGACAAGGTATCCCTCACCTCCTCTCTCTCTCTCTCTCTGTTTCTTTAAAAAGGCCAAAGCTTGCATGTGGCGTGCGGTCCCTTGCTTTCCTCTTGGATTCCTCTTGGAAAGGCTGAAGCTTTGCATGCCGCTGTCCCCTTCTTTGTTTGTTTGCATATAAAACAGAGGAGATAGGACATCACATGGGTACAGTGGCTAGTTGTTGCTTTGTCGACTTGTTCTTTGATTATAGATGCTAAATGGGGGAGTAGTACATTACCTGCTGTTGCACTGTTTGGATCTCATGTTAGAAGATATAGGGAATTTGCCGGAATTCAAGAAACCTATTGCACGTGCAAGGCGTGTGACAACTTTTATCTACAGGCATGGGAGGATCCTTAGTGCCATGAGGGAGAAAACAGGTGGGGCTGACCTTGTGAGGCCAGCAGCCACTCGTTTTGCAACGGCCTTTTTAACTTTGAAGAGCTTGTACAAGCACAAGGATGCTTTGAAGTCTTTAATGGTTAGCGAATTATGGACTGGAAACAAATTGGCAAAAACTAAGGCTGGTCAAGATGTGCATGACATTGTGCTCTCTACACAGTTTTGGAATTCAGTGGAAGATTGCCTTAGAGCTTCAGCCCCACTCCTTATTGTGCTTAGGGTGGTTGATGGAGATGAGAAGCCAGCAATGCCAGAGGTTCAAGCTCTAATGATCCATGCAAAGGAGAGGATCAATCAAAGCTTTGCCATCCAATCCAAGAAATCTTTGCTCAAGAAAATCATGGGAATAATTGAGCGACGTTGGGAGAAACAAATGGATCATCCATTGTATGGGGCTGCAATGTACTTGAACCCAGGGAAGCTACATCCTCTCCTAAAAAAGGATGATGATGCAACTGTTGGACAGCTAAGAGGTTGCTTTCTTGATGTGCTTGCAAGAATGGTGGAGGATGAGGAAACTAGAAACAAGATCAATGCTCAAGCCATGGATTATGAATATCTTAGAGGAGAAGCTTTTTTCAAATAAGATGGCCATACAAAACCTTGAGTCAATGAGTCCTCGTAAGTGTTTCATTTCCATTCTAATTTCAGCAAGTGTACATTATATCAATTTAATTCCAGCTAGCATTTCTTGACCCTAGCTCCTAAAATATTGTTTCATTTGTTTGCTCTAGTTGATTGGTGGCGTTCCTATGGTGGCCGTGCTATTGAGCTACAAAGGTTTGCAAGGCGTGTGGTTAGTCTTTGTGCTTCGTCATCGGGCTGTGAGCGAAATTGGAGCAAATTTGAATCTGTGAGTATTTTCTCATTTGCTTGCTGCTCTTACAAATATTTCAGCAAGCAGTTTATTCATTTTTTGGTTGCAAATGTGTTTCTGGTTTTGTAGATCCACACAAAGAAAAGGAACCGATTGTTGCATAAGAGGCTGAATTCTATTGTCTTTGTTTCCTACAACCGGAAGATGAAATCTAGGTTCCAAAAGTTACGTCAAAAGAAAGGAAAAAACTTTGATCCTTTGGTTATTGAGGACTTCGATTGGAACAATGAGTGGGCTGACTCATTGCATGTACCCCCTCAAGGTGCTCGTGGGTGTGAGTGCGACCTTTCCTGGAACCTTGTTGATGAAGCTGTTGGAGCATCACAAGCACTTCAAGGCCGAAACTTTCCAAGAGCAGCCCACAGGCATGCAAGAAATTCTGCACCTACGGTGAATGAAGATGAGTTGGGTTCAGACAATGAAGAAAATCCAGATCCATTTGATGATGCAGATGTGACAGATTGTGAGGATGATTCAAATGATGCCAATGAAACTGAAGAAGACAATGAGGCAGCCAACATCGCTGGAGAGTTTGATGATGGCTATTGAGACTTGAGATATTAGAGATTTCAGTCCCTCTTTTGTAAGCTAATATATGTGCTGCACTAGCAGCAGTACTTCTGTACTGCACTAGCAGCACTACTATTTAAGCATGTGCTGCACTAGCAGCACTACTAATTAAGTTATATATGCCATTAGAGACTAGTTTATGGCTACTAAGAGATGGAACATTTCATATTTGTAATTTGCTACTTTATGTGGTGCCTTGGAACTCTAATAGCACTGCATATTATGCTTATATTGGACATATTAAGGTTGGATTTGCATCTGAATTTTTATTGGTATTATATATTAAATATGTTTATATGGCGTCGCCTAGGCGTTCGCCTTATTCGCCTAGGTGTCCGGAAGGGGTTCGCTCGCCTCGCCTCGCCTTACCGCCTTTAAAACACTGGCTGCAGGTATGCCTATGCCTTCTCTTCCCTTCCTTTTGTGCAAAACAGAGGATGAACCCTAATTTAAACTATTTGGTTATCCGTATTTGGAACGAATCTGATCTAATCCCAAGTGTTTGCATGTATGCTGCAGGATGTGCGTTGAATTTTGTTAATATGACTAGGAACGGATCTGATCTAATCCCAAGTGTATGCATGTATGCTGCAGGATGTGGGTTGAATTAGGTTAATATGACTAGTACTGTTTTTTTTTACCAGAGCAATACATGTTGAAAAATCTATACTATCATACTTTCAGTATTTGACTAATACATGTTGAAGGGGCCGAGATCTTTTGTAACACTGAAGTTACTGAATTTGAGTTCCTATAATTGAGTTGTATGTGACTTTGCTTGATGAGTGGCTACTGAACTTGGACATCACTGTGCATTTTTGCAGATAACATGTGGTGTCGAACTGCTTTTGCTTCAATTTAATACTTTCTTTCTTAATAAATTCAATACAACCCATCTTTGTCACCTTACTGCATGAAGTAAATCAGGTAAGAACTATCTGTTAGTTGAATATATGCAATGTATGCCTTGTTAAAGTATTATCATGGCAGATGATTGATCTTAAATTAAAACCCATTTGCTTTTACTTTGCAGATGTGTGACCTTAAATTTAAACTTGGCATATCAGAATTGTTTAGGTAAGCTTTCTAGTCATTTGGTTCCATGGTGATCTCTTCTGCAGAGGCATCTACTTGTGCTATAACCCTATCTATACCATGGTGATCTTTTCTGCAGAGGCATCTACTTATGCTATAATCCTATCTATACCATGGTGATCTTTTCCGCAGAGGCATCTACTTGTGTGATATTACTCGTTGTACTTCACTATGTGAAGTTTAATGAGAATTTGAGAGTAGGTATGAACTGAATTATTGCTTTCTAGTACCATCTAATCTACTCTTGTTGTGATGAATACTCCTTTGACACCAAATGCTAACTGCTACTTAGTTGTTATGAGCTTGGTTGTTAATTGATATTTAGATTCTCTTGCTCGGCTTGTTGGGCTCTCAAAAATATATCCATTGAACTAGCTAACTAGTTTCAAAGCTTCATAATAAATAGATGACATTTCTTTTTAGAATCTTTACTCAAAATTGACTTATCTTATATTCATTTTGATTTTCAGGTCGCACATCTTATGGACAGTAAGCCAATTGAAGTTCTCGTGGATACATGTTTAGTTATTTTAGACTCCCTACTAGAGATGAAATCTTTAAGTTCAAACTTTTGTTGTGATAGTCAAACTAAATGGTTGTGAACCATGCCAATTTGTAGTTTGATAAAATGTGACATCAGTGCGTGAATGATCAGTGTTTGTTTATATGATTGGTGTATCTTATGAGATGTGATGCATGTTAATGCAGTGATGATTCGACACTAATTTGTGATGTTCTTTTTCGTCACTGTGGTTGGATCTGGGCTGATTATAGCAGACAGTCCATGACGGCCACAAATGCCAATCTGTGACGGTCCATTTCGGTTCAATAAATGTATGACGCGGGATACATGATGTTTTTTTCGATCGTCATCGTGAGTTAACTGTGACGCATTTTCGCTTGTGTGACCAAAGTAAACCATCATGTATAAGGTATTTTTAGTGTCTTAGACTCTTCATCTAGATATTTCGTTCCCAATCCATGCGAAAATTGAATATTATTTTTCTTATTTATTATTCTTGATTTTAGCTATTCATTAATCTAAATGTTAGCTATTTATTCTTTTAGATTGGCTACTTATTTACATATTTCCAATCCCACGTGAAATCAAAAATATTTTTTGACATTTCTATTCTACATTAAGTATTATTTATTGCATTTGTAATAATTGATTCTTTATTTATTGTTTAGATCAAAGGCATTCCCAAACTTTATTAGAAAGCGTATCAAACACCCTGATCCGATGCTGGGGACACCAGCTTACAAGAAAGTTTTTAGCAAAATGCCGACTACCTCAAACGGCAAAAGTTGAACTCTAACTAGCATCTCAAAAAAAAGCTTAGACCACCTCAACAAAAGTATAACAGCGAAGTGAAAGATAGACATCAAAAGAGACGACACTCCTAAGGGACTTGTCGGTGTAAGAAACGACGGTTCTAGCACCAACGAGTAATATGTGTCTACGCGTCGGGGATCCGGATGGTGTGCAAGAAGAACACAAGCGATTTATACTAGTTCGGGCCGAAGAATGCCCTACGTCCAGTGGGGGAGGAGAGTTTTGTATTATCTTGCACCGAAGTGCTTGTAGTAGGGGTTATAAGTGGGTGAGATAGGGAGGAGCTCCTAGGTCTCAAGATGTGAATGGGGGGAGAGTGTGTGTGTTCGTCTATGATAAGCCGAATGGTCTATGGATTTGCATTCTGTCTATTTTTTCTCTTCTTGTCCTTGTTCTCGAATGATCCCTGCCCTCCCCTTTTATAGATGGAAGGGGAATGCAGAGTTACATGCATGTGCTACATGATATTTTTTCTAGGAAGGAAGATCCGAGGCCTCCTGTAGTCGTTGGCGTATTACTATTGGAGGAGTGGCTCCTGTCCTTTGATGCTGTAGCGACGTGTCCGGCCACACGTAGCCCTGTGGACGACGCAGCTACGACGCGTAGAGTCGTGATTATCCCTATGGCGACGTGCATGTCCTGTGGTTTGACTGGCGTGGAGGGCTGAGGCCTCGGAAGCATAGATCATGGCACGATTTTGCTCCGTTCGAGGGAATAGTGGCCTAGAGCAGCATTTCGTACGCCGCGTAGGCCTGAATCATGCGTATAGTGCCAGTATGGGTGACATAGTGACTAGCAGCTCTTCCCCATGCTCGAGATGGGCGACGGCGTCATGATTTGACCCCTGTCATTCTTGGCCTGAATCGTGCGTATAGTGCCAGCAAGGGAGAGTTTAACCCGTAGGTCTCTTTAGTTGATTTTTCCCTTAGACGGTGTAGATTAATTCTTGGTTTGTTTTTGGGGGGCTGGGTGGTTTTCCACCTTAATTTGGGTACCCCTAATCATGGTACCCATGAAGTCCTCATAATACAAGATGAATATCGCTAGAGGCATGATCCCATTCAGGGTCAGGTGATGTACCTGCGTGTCATGGTATCGGAGGAGATCTTAGATGAACTAGTGGATGGGGACCCTGAATCCACACGCGAAAGAAGTCGATGAAGACCACAATCTTATCGGAATTAGGGGCAGTGTTCTGGCCGAAGGCACACTGGTAGCCCAAAAGCTCCATTAGCGCTAGAAATCCCCCAACCATAAGATTCTTGATGTCCTCCATCACCGTCGACACCTCCCACGAAGAATTGGGGATAGGACTCCATCCCACCTTGTTATTTGAGCTCATATCTTCTTCACTTACTGAACTAATGGTTTTAGTTTTCTTGGCCAGGGTCTTTCTCAGTGCCATTACTGTGACTTCCGCGAGTGGGATCTAGAGGTGACAACGTCTGTTAGGTCAAGGTAAGCAGAGGAGTGAGCACTACTACTTTTGTCGACGGCGACAAAGGGATGGACCATCTCTATCCTCGGCTACTTATACGGGAGGCTAGTACTAGCTGAAACCATTATGGACCCTGGGCCCAAGGCCCAAAATTGCTGGTGAAACCGGGTCGACCAACATTTGGGCCCCACCAAAGCCCAGCGTAACCCAAAAAAGCGGTAGGCGCAGTTGGTGGTTTTGGCCTAGAACCACGAAGCCAAACCCTGCCATTCTAGAGTGAGGGGGATATTCAGGTGGGTCGCCAGCCGATCCTAAAACCTCTAGCCTCGAGGCTATGTAAGTCCTTCGAATGTTCGAGCAGGCTCGAAGTACCTTGTTCCAGCAGATGTGTGCCCCTTTGTGGGAAACCAGAAAACTAGTCAGCCCCAGGCTGCAACCAAAGTACGAGCTTCTAGGATATAGGAAAAGGGTTTTATGACGTGCCCCAGTTGGTCAAGCTTTGTCCTACCACTTCTGGATAGTGGACGTTCACCTGTTCTACCTGTTATTAACTCGACAGAATAGCATACGCTACACCCTAGAGGTTTATTTGTTTGCTATTCACCCAAGTAATCCTTAAGCATTCGGGATTGCTGGCTTCAGGAGCCACGAATGACCGCACTTGGTCGGAGTAAAATTTTAGATTGGATCACCTATAATGCCCATAGTTACACTAACTACCCATCAGGTCAGAAAGGGGGGCCCAAAATAATGCAAGGTCAGTTCGACTGAACGAAAATCGCCAAAACAACCCGATTTAATCGGGACACAGGTAGCAGTGTTCAAAATCAATAAAGTCAGTTCAAAATCAATAAAGTCATTCTTTTTCATTTAAACTCTACTACATTTTACATCACTAGATTTACAATAACCAAATCTATTAGAAACTACAGCAGTTATGATAGTCTTATGAGCGCAGGATCAACCTTCGGCATCCACGTGATGGACATCTCATGAAGCGTAGAGGCCGGACAAAGGCGCACGATGACCTTCACCTCACCCTCGAGTCTCTATGAGCATAGACGACGCTTGGAAAGCCCTAGAGGGTCTCGTCTCGTGGAGCTTCCTCTAACATCCAGGAGGAGGAGCGTCGCGAGGAGCACAACTCGCGCCATCTTCTTCGACATTAGGGAGGAGCGAGCGGCGACGAAACGGTGGCTTCAAGCCTCCAAATTGATACATGAGAACTCCCAGGTCGAGATCTGGGGGCCAAAGGGCTTCCCGATAGAAGCAAACTGCCC
This sequence comes from Saccharum hybrid cultivar R570, assembly GCA_038087645.1. Classification (NCBI taxonomy): domain Eukaryota; kingdom Viridiplantae; phylum Streptophyta; class Magnoliopsida; order Poales; family Poaceae; genus Saccharum; species Saccharum hybrid cultivar. Next base: position 3,690,159 of record JAQSUU010000671.1, on the reverse strand, counting down.
TTTGCACTCCAGGATTTCCTATAGATATTCTGACCCAGAGAGCCCCCTTGGGCCGACCATTGGCGAGCCCGGTGGCCTGGGCCACCAATGGTATTATGCCTCCCCATCTTCATAAAACTTCCTCTAACACCCAAGGAAAATAGTTGGTATCAGGCCACCGTGGAACCCAATCTTGAAAGCCTTCTCCCAGAAATGACGCGATCGCTAGAAAATGATGTGAACCATGGCATGCTAGCAAAGTCACCACTCTCACACTCAGTCTAAGGCTAGCGGATTCAGGGAAGAAAGGAGGGGTGAGACTCGATGGCCTCTCTACCCCCTGCTTTAATAAGCACCCTGAGGATGGTAGTGTGGGAGTTGGTCGTTGGTATTAAAGGCAGACTCAGGCAACGAGAGGGTTCCGCAAAGTAAAAGCATGGGAAACAGAACGACTTGAGTTCCTAGGCACCATTATCCTTGTTTTTTATAGGATTCAATGATGCACAAACGATGTGTTCAATGGGCGGAAGACTTCCCACCATGCAGATCTTGATACTCGGGAAGGCATTACTGCCTGCTAATGCTACGCTCACAGTCGTCCCAATACTCAGGGTCTATTGATTGTATTCAAGCATCTTGGCACCCGAGAAGTGCTCATTAGGACCTACGGTACCCAAATATTATGGGGACTATGACCCCCAAAGGATTGTATAGCTCCACGAACCCATCATCAAATCCAACAGGGGCTACTATCAGATATATGGGCCCGAGGTACCCTCACCGACCATGTATCTGGCCCATTGACAAAGAACGACTGAGGATGAAGCCCGTGAGGACTAGGCGCAACCACCAACTTGGAGATCAAGACGTATCAAGGATATCTGCTGTCATCTTATATGGTAGGATAGAATTGATCTGTTGCAACTAACTAGGAATCCAATCCAAAGCGCCGATCGCCCTCGTTGTAACCCTACCCCTCTGCCTATATAAGGAGGGGTAAGAACTCCACGATCGTCACGTCCACCATGACACAATCGCCTCATTCCAATCTACATCGTAGTTAGGAGTAACAACCCCTATAACCGAGCATACAAATACAAGAAGAGCAGCAACACCCACTGAATTAGGGTTTAGTGCGCCACCACGCCTCGAACCAGTATAAATCCTTGTGTCATGTGTGCTACCATCTGATTCCATCTATGCAATCACGTTGCTAGGCATTTCCAGAGCTAAATAATCTGACACTACATAGGGTATCTCAAGGGCCACAAGTGGTGTCATTCCAACGTATGTGGTGGTCTCCATAAAAAATGCAAGATTCAAGTGTCAACCAACCCTTTGAATCAAATGAGGCATACCTTTTATGGAAATCGATGACAAAGGGGGAGAGAATGGTATGTACAAAGATATGAAAGCTTTGGGGAAGTAGTTCATTTGGACATTGACATGGACAAAGAGGGAGCAACATTGAAGAATGAAGAAGGATCAACATTCTTGGACAAGAGAAGCACACAAGTAGGGGGAGCAACCTCATGAACTTAGTTGTTTGCATTTGATATGTGCATATTCATGTGCTTGCTTGCGTTGCATAATTTTTAAATTTCTATGCAATGCTTGTGTGATGTATGCTACTTATAGAACTTGACTGATGATTTGATAACTAGCATGCATAGGAGAATAGCTAGATATATGTGCTTAAATTGATACTAGAACCTTGCTCATAATGTTGATCTCATGAGGTATCTAGTCTTTTGTGGTATCTAGCTAGTCATATGGTGCTAATCATGGTGTAAAATGTGTGCTCCAATTGATATCATGCTACAAAGGTTTATTCTTTACACCTTAGCATCATTTGGTAGTAATTACTCTCCCACAATTCCTATCCATGCATATGTGCAAGCATAGAACCAAACACTATAGCACATATGTAGGGGAAGCTAATACTACCATTTCAGGTTTGTGGTACTAGTCCAAAATCATTTACACAAGGTAAAATTGCTTGGGCAAGCAACATGAATCCAAAAGTGCTTAATTTGCATATCTTTATAGAGTTGTCATCAATTACCAAAAAGGGGGAGATTGAAAGGTCCTTGTTTGTTTTTGGTAATTGAGTGACAACCTAGGTGGACTAATGTGTTTTATTGTGAGATACACAGGTGATTAGTCCACAGGTACACTTGTGTGAGCAACTCATGCCATGGAGGTGAAATGGCTTGGATATGTTGCAAAGGCTCACACATGTGATGAAGGAGCTTATTGCATATGAGACATGACATTGAGTCATGTGACTAAGGTGGAGAAGATCAAGACAAGACTTAGCTTGATGGACTAGATGCAACAGTGAAGGGCAAGTCAAGAACTTGACACCGGTGGACTGAGGCAACGGTGAAGGGCAAGTGAAGTCAAGATCAATGAACCAACACGGTCACATGATGATATGAAGTGGATCATATCATTTGGTGATTGGTTGGTGCATGTGTTAAATCAACATCGAAGGAGATAGAATGGAATGCGCGAGACAAAGGTACAACCTTAGGGTATTTCATTTCACCGGTCATAGGTGTGTAGAGAAGTTTATGACCGGGTTTAGGATAGATGGTTGTACTATCAAGTGGGGCAAACTTGTTTCCATATCGGTCATCTAGTGCCACTTGAGTGATCTACCTTTGCATTGTTGCTAGGATCGAGTGGCATGGTAAATTGAGTGACTAATTCTTTGAAAAATATTTGTGAAAAGCTAACACACGTGCATAAGGTGTTGTACACTTGGTGGTGTTGGCACATTTGTAAAGGCATTGATAATGGAGAAGAAAAGTGTGCTAAAGTGAATGGAGGAGAGCACACATGCATTGCAAAGAGAGAGGGAGGCTTGTGTGTGCTCAACTTCTCTCTCATTGCATGCACTTTGAGAAGGGTAAAAATAGACAAGCATTGCATGCACTCTAAGACAAAGAGAGGGTGTGTGTGGCTGCATGCTTGCTTTGTTGACCTAGTAAAAGGATGCACCGTGTGAAGTGAATGAAACAAGTGGTCAAGGTAACCGAACGTTGGGTCTTGGATGGTCGGACGCATCCAGTTAAGTGACCCGAGGTGAAGGCAGCTGGCTGGCTGCGATCAGACGCTGGCTCAGCCAAGCGACCATGCACTATTCATGGGATGGCACAGAACACGCGGACAAGTGGTTGAGGTGGCGCGTCCGGTCATGTGTGGACGAACACGTCTGGAGCCCTCAGTGTAGTTTTCGACCGTGACCGAACTCTGGCAGGAGCGTGTTCGGTCATCCACGAAGGCACGTCCGGTCAGTGCAATGTGAGTGCATGAGTGGGATAGCCGTTGGGTGCCAATGGCTCTCTTCAAAAGTAGTGACACATGGTGGCATCAGAGCGATCGGATGCATGCAACTGGACGGGTCCGGTCTCTGCGCATGTGCATCCGGTCATTGCACAGAAAGAGTATAATGGCTATATTTAGCCTTAGGGCTATAAAAGAAGTGTGTGACCAGCCTTGTCATAGGCTTTCCACCCTTGGGACTTAGTGTCCATTCTTGGGCAGTGCTAGGAGAGCCTCTAACTCACTTATACTTGTAATAGTGAGAATCGATTGAGAGTGAGTGATTTAGTGTGATTGCATTGAGAGATTGCATCAAGTGGTACTAAGTGTTCAAGTTACAAGCCAGTGGTGCTTGTTACTCTTAGAGGTTGCCACCTCTTAGACGGCTTGGTGGCATGATCTCCATCGAAGCACGCAAGGAAGCTTGTGTGGTGCTCCAGAGAAGATTGTGTAGGGTGTTGTGCTCGCCCCGCGGGAGCTGCGAAGAGCAACTCTAGTAGAGCGAGACGCGAAGGGCGACAAGTGGTACGACCATGTCAAAGAGCTAAAGCTTGTGGTAAGCACTCCATATGGGAGAGTGTGACTTGTAGGTCACCACTAGCAAGAGGACCGGCGACAACCTTGGAGCTTGTCTTAATGGGGACTAGCTTGGTGGCAACCAAGTAAACCTCAAGATAAAACTTATCGTGTCAACCTTGTTCATCCTGTTGGTTTGTAATTCCCCAACACAATATTGTATTTACATTTCACATATTGTGGTTGTGTAGTTGCTCTTGTAATTAATTAGCTTGTGTAGCTTGTTAATTACCTTCTTACCTGTGTAGCATCGAAGTAGCTCTCTTGCGTAACTAATTTGGTTTCAGTAACATTGTTAGTTACATTGCTTAGTTTATGTAGCTAAGTAATTTGCGTTCTATAATTTGATATTAGTTGCCTTGTTATTGAGCATTGCTAGTGAGCTTAGGAGCTTTTGTGCTTTTGCTACTAGCATGTGTAGGAGCTCCCCGATGCTTGAAGTACTAGTTGTATAGGTTTGTGTGACTTTGCTTCTAGAATTGGTTAGGTGAGCTCTAGCTAGCCCGACACCTTAGTTGCTTAATTAGTATCTTTGTACGGTGCTAAAGAACTTAGATAGAGGGGTGCAGTCCTAGCTGGACTGTTAGTTTTAATTCCGCATTTATTTCGGTTAGCCGGCGCGATTAATTTTAGAAAGAACTATTTACCCCCTCTAGTCTGCCATCTCGACCCTACAACCAAGTATTTCTTTCTCAACAATGAACAACATAGACTTTCATTACCTCTCTCTAATTTGTCAATCCATTTGTGCAGTAAGCAGGTATTCATAACTCTAACATCTAGGAAACCCAAGCCTCCAAACTCTCTAGGTCTATTCAGGGGCTCCCACTTTATCATGTGATACTTCCTCTTCTTCCCTGTTCCTTGCCAATAAAATCTAGATCTGATGGAGTCCAAGGCCTAGAAGTTACCTTCATAGAGCTAATAGACATCCATAGTATACATTAGGATGCTAGATAAGCAGGATTCAATCATAGTTGATTTACCCCCTCATGATAGGTAATCACATTGCCAAGTACCCAGTCTCTTTTTAGCTTTGTCACTAACATATTTCAATTAAGCTTTAATTTAGTGATTTTGCAATAGCTCACAGGCATTCCTAAATACTTCATGGGGAAAACTCCAATCTTACATCCAAGGGTGTTAGCAGCTAATAGCTGGTCCTCTGTAGACAAACCCATAATGAAGACCTCACTTTTCTCAAAATTGATCTTCAGACGAGACATGGCTTCATAGTAGGATAAGATCATTATGGTTGTTCTCAGATTATCCAAGGAAAACTAAAGCAAGATGACAATATCATCAACGTATTGCAAGTGGGTAAGACCTCCATCCACTAGATGCGGCACCAAACCCTGAATTGCTCCAGCATTACTAGCTCTAGTCAGCATATCTGAAAGGGCATCAACTACCAAGTTGAACAATAATGGTGACAATATATCTCCTTGTCTTAGCCCTTTGAAGCTTCTGAAGTACTCACCTCTTTCTCCATTAAGGTCTATATAGACTTTGCCACCTCTAACAGCTTTGTTGATCCACTGAATCCAGGTATTAGAAAAACCATTCCTATGTAAAGTCTCTTCTAGAAAATCCCAACTCACCTTATCATAGGCTTTTCCAAAGCCTAGCTTGCGAATAACTCCAGAAGATTTAGTGTATTTCAGTTCATGTAGTATCACCTGCAGCATAACAATACCCTCTAAGATGTTCCTTCTAGGGAGAAATGCTATTTGAAATGGGCTAATTACTTTGTTCACCACTGCTATCAGCCCAATTGTCAGAGCCTTCGTGATAACCTTGTAAATGACATTGAGTAGGCAAATGGGCCAGAATTGTTTCACATTGATAGTAGGCTTCACTTTGGGAATCAAAATAATAACACCATAATTAAGTCTCCATAACTCTAATTGGCCTTCATAAAGGTTATTCCATAACTCCTTGATAAGCACTCTCATTTGAGGCCAAAAGGCTTTAAAGAACTCCACAGTAAAACCATCAGGACCAGGAGCTGTATTTTTTTCATCTCCTTCATAGTTTTGTCCACCTCTTCCAAAGTGAAGATTCTGGTAAGAAACTCATTATCATTATGTTCAATTTGTTGGTCTACAGGCCACATATCTGGTTCTAGGTGCATATTAGCAGTAGTAGCTTTACCAAAAAGTTATTTGTAGTAGTTAGTTATGTGGGTTTTGAGACAAGTTGGATCTACCACTTCATGACCATCCACTTCTAACATGGTAACTTGCATTTTCCTTTTCCTTCCATTGGCACATTTGTGAAAGTAGCTTGAGTTGGGGTCACCTTCTAGTAACCACTTTAAAATTTGTTGTAATTCTTTGTCCAAGTTATATGTCTCTTCCCACTTAGACATAGAGAGGCTTCTGTTATCACTTTGATCACCAGGAGCCCAATTTTCATTAGAATATCCTATTTGACTCTCTTTTGTTGACTATTAATGTTCTGCCCCTAGCCTATGATTGCTCTTCTAAGCTTCCTAGAAGTTATGTGTCGTGATCTAGAGGGTCAACTTTGCATCTGTCTGGCCATTTGGTCTTTACCCAGTCAATAAATCCATTTTGGTTTGGCCAATGGGAGCTGAATCTAAAGAAGTGTTGATGTGAATTCAGGCAAGCACCAGTATCAACAATGAGTGGGTTATAGTCTAAGCCCACTCTAGGCCCAGTCAGAACTGTAGTTAAATTGAACTTATCTTCCCAGGAATTGGAGACAAAAACTATATCTAATACACACAAAGATATGAGGTGTTTGTTTGTTTGACCAAGTGTACCTGCTACCAGTCTTCTATAACTCTCTTAAAGGCAGTTAGATTGATCATTTCATTAAAGGCATCCATCATATGAATATCAGCATTGCCGGAAGATTTCTCCTCAGTTTTCCTTACCATGTTAAAATCTCCACCAAGTAACAAAGGTAAATCAGAGCTCAACACTTTAATTTGATTTCCTCCAAAAAAATCTCTCCTCCTTCCATCATGAGAAGGACCATAAATGTTGAACAACATCCATTGGAAACCATCTGACTTCATTGTTAGGGTACAACTTTGATAGAACTCTCCCAACTCTTCATTATTGACAATTGCCAGATCTCTATCCACCACCAGTAACAAACCCTGAATGACCAGAGCAGGGTTGCCAAGACCAAGCCATATCCTTTTGGCCTGCAAACCTACCTAACTCGCTCTGCCTGAATGAGGTTTTGATTGTTTCTTGGAGACATATGCAATCAAAGGAAAACTTGTTCACTAACTCCACTAACTATTTTCTCCTACATGCATTACCCAGGCCTCTAATATTCCAAAATAGGATCCTCATCCCTGATCAACTGGTGATAAAGTATCATCTAACATAGCTCTATTCTCTTCTGCCATTATCTCTAAAGCAGGTTGCACACCAGAACTCTCAGCTGAATTTGTACCTCTAACATCAGAATCATTGTGAGTAGCAGAGCTCTCAGTAAGTTTCTATTTAGTATTCAGTAAGGCTGTCATAGCCTCCTCCTTGGCTTGGATCATGGAAATATTGGCAAGCCTAGTTATTTCTTCACTACCTAGGGAAAAACCACAAACTCTAGCTAGATCCTCCAGGGAACAAGAAGTAGAGGGAGAGGGAATAGGACATTGTAGAGTACCTTTCATAGTGGCTTTCCTGGCAATGGCCTTCTCTTGAAGAAAAACTTCAGAGTCTTGAACTCTTGAGCTCTGTTTATATGTTTTGCTCATAACCCTTGTGGAAATAAAATATATTTTTTAAATTTTGTTCCCAACATTACATATTAACTAATTATATTTGCATGTGCTTTCTAGTTACACACTGTGCTTTCCAATCCATCAATAATTCAAATAACAATCTTTATTATTTACATTACTAATTTAGATATCTACTAACTTTATTTGGCATATATAAACTATTTGTTTACATATTTTTCTCTTCTTAAGTAGTATGGAAACTAAATCACTTTTTATACATATTTTATTATGAAATTAGTTGTACATTTATTGTACATAATCGCATGGACTTTTTAGTTTCATTTAGATAGTTAGGTGATCACTAAAAGTCAGTGATGCATATACTCTTTTTCATGATTGACGTGGTAACTTTTAGGCCTTCAAGGTGAAAATTAGTATGTCCAGATTTGCAGTGGATGATGTTGATATATATCCTCTGTTGCAAATCATATTTCTTTTAGCTTTATCCTAAGTAGGACCTATTTAATTTTCACTATTTTTTGTAAAATACATCAACACCAATAATTCAAATATTAGGTGATAGTCATTTTTATTTGAATGTAGGTGTTAATATATTTTTTATAAAACCTTAGTCAAAGTTAGAGGAGCTTGACTTAGAATAGAGCTACATTATAATTTGGAATGTAGTATAAATCACAATTTGAGCAATATCGACTTGTGTAATAAGGCTCTTTGTTAAAGCTTATACCAGGATATTTGAGATTTACTTGTGCACTTTGATCAACAATTAGTCAAATTATATATAAGTTTAGGACATAAATCTTGTATCAGTAATTTGTATTCAAGGTGTTTTTGAGATGATATCGATTCTTAAGGGTCAATATCCATTTTCTATAGGGAGAATTGGTTGTGGGACACTGCCAAAGCCGAAAATTGGGTGCAACACACCTCCATTCTCGTTATTTGCTGAGGGACACCGCGTTTTCGTTCACTTTGGCCAGTGGACACCGCCGACCGACTCCACCCAGTACCGGAGAGAGAAACTTTGCGAAATGACGACCGGTGCCCCTGACCCATGTCTGGTTGGACCCAACCGACTGTTGCGAACGGGTCTGGTTGGACCAGCTTAAGTCCCAGCCGGTCAAGTCTAGATTAGGGTTCAACTCCAGTCCGTCCCCGTCCCTAATCCCTTCGTCGCCGCTCCACTTCGCCGCTCCCGTCACCGCTGCGCACCATTGACCGCCGCCGCTGAGCTTCTGGAGCACACCCGCCGTCCATCATGTGGGGCTGAGCTTCGGGAGCACCACCGCGCATAAGGAGATGGCGTCCCCCAGGAAGGACGCCCCATGCCCTAGGTCTCCGCCTAGGGTTCTACCTCAATTCAATTGGATTCGACTAGGGTGAGATTTCTATGCCCCCCTTACTGCTTTCCCTTAGATGTATGTGTTAGAAAGGTTGCGTTGAGTTTTTTTTTGGATAATTTAGGATGGATCCGGCTAGTGCTTGTAGACTGGCGATTAAGGTTCCCGCATATGTAGAGCAAAAACCAGATGGGTTCAGTGATTATCACGTGACTGAGAATTAGATGCGTGCGGTTGACAAGGATACTTTCAATTGGATGGGTTTCAGGCATTGCTTGATGAGGAGATTGTCCACGGTCAGGATCAGGAACTGCAGGTTACATATTTGGACAAGAACACGAATGAGACAACTCATATAAATTCTGATAGTTCTTTGCTACATGCATTTGATATGTACTGGGACAAGAGGAAGCTGCCAGTGACTGTGGAGGTTGTGGACACTCGAGCTTGGGACACTATGGGGAAACAGTTCCCTGATTCTGTTGTTGATGATCCTCCACAGCCATTAGATGTGATTATGCCTGCTAACAATGCTCATAATCCTGATACTGATGCCACTCCAGAAGATGCTAATCCAGAAGATGCTACTCCAGAAGTTGATACTCCAGAAGATGAGGCTGAGGGTGAGGTTCATGATGATGACAGTGATGAGTCTGATTTGTCTGATAAGCCTGATGAGGCTAAGGCTGATTCTGATGAAGACTGGGGAGAGAATGATGAAGTGGAGTATGTTGGAGTAGATGATGAGAAAGATAAGTACTGGGATGAGCTGGCTGATAATGAAGCTGAAGGTGGCTATGCTTATTATTCTGACACTGATGAGGAAGATGGTGACCCACTAACTGTCAATGATGCAGAGGTGTGTGATGGTGTGGTGCATGTGACTGACTTAGAAAATCCTAAAATTGCTGTTGGTGTCACTTTTGAGGATGGTTTCCTTTTTAAGAGGTGTATTAGGCAATATGCTGTTCTAAAAGAAGTTGAACTTGCAGTTCCTTATAGTGAGTCACGGCGGTACAGAGCATATTGTAAGGCCAAGAGGTGTAAGTGGAGGATTCATGCATCTCAAGCATAATTGTGCTGGCATAGGGAATTTGGAGGAAAAGAATTATATGGCAAACAATCATTGGGTGAAGGATAGAGCTCTCAAGTGGCTAAGGGAAGACCCAACTATACAGGCCAAGGCTTTGAAGAAGAAGTTGGAGGACCATTACCCAGTCAAGTTGAGTTACTGGAAAGTTTAGGACGGCCGGCAAATGGCACTAGATGTGCTTCAGGGTGTATGGGAGGACAACTTTGTACATGTGTTTTCTTGGAAGAGAGAGATTGAGAAGAAGTGTCCTGGTAGTGTTGTAGAGCTTGAGTGGGATGTTATGAATAATAACAGAAGATTTAGTAGGATGTTTGTAGCACTGAAGCCTTGTATAGATGGCTTCCTTGAAGGTTGCAGGCCTTATCTAGGCATAGATTCCACTGTTTTGATAGGAAGGTGGAAGGGGCAGTTAGCTGCTGCAGTAGGCATAGATGGCAACAATTGGATGTTCCCAGTTTCCTATGTAGTTTTTGGCAGTGAGACCAACAAAAACTGGGAATGGTACATGAAGATGCTTCACAAGGCTATTGGTTCTCCACCTGGACTTGTTCTGTCAACAGATGCAGGTATTTATTCATGCATTTCAGTTTGACCTTTATCTCTTTCTGTTTAGAACATGCTGACCTTGTTTACAACATGCTGACCTTGAGTGCTTTCAACTGGTTTGCAGGCAAAGGAATTGATCAGGCAGCTTATGCATCTCCTGTGCCTCCAATGCCAAGCAAGGAGGAATGGGAAAAGGTGGACCTTGACTTCAAACTTCTTCCTCCTCTATGCAAAAGAGCAGCAGGAAGGCCAAGGAATAGAAGGTTGGTTGGAGTTGAAGAAGGTGGATCTGGCATCAGAGGGAAGAGAAGGTGTAAAAGGTGTGGTGGATATGGTCACCTACAGAAAACATGCAATGAAACTGTGGATGACCCAGATGCACCACCACCTACTCCACCAAAGAAGAAGAGGACTTACAAGCCAAAAGTAGTGGAGATTATAGAAACCACAGAAGATGCTCCCAAAAAAAAAGAGAAGGACTTCCAAGCCAAAAGTAGTGGCAGAGATCCCAGAAGAAGATGCACCCAAGAAGAAAAAGGAACCTCCATCCAAGAAAAGGAAGGCATCCACCAATGAGAACCAAACAAACAAGAAGGGAACTACTGTTAGCCCACCAATGCAGTAAGTCCACCAACAGTTAGCCCTTCATTTTGTCACTGTTAGTTTAGGAACATGTTAACATGTGTCACCATTTATGCAGGGTTAGCCCACGGCCTATGACTAGGAGCCTGGCTACCTCCACAACTAGTCCAAGCGCTGGCACCAGGAGCAAGAGGAAGCTGCTTGATGCATAAGTGCGCTGCAAGGAAGGCATTTTGAGGCTCCTTGCCATTTGGTTAACTTTTGTGTACTTTTGGGCCTGCTGAGCCTAGTTATGTAATGTAGTGAACCTGGTTATGTAATGTCGTGCACTGGTACTGATACTGAAATGTTCTGCACTGCTAATGTATTCTGGGTATTTGGTGAAACTTGTAGCTCTTGGTATTGTAATGTAATGAACTGGTACTGAAATTAGAAGGCTAATGCATGTAACTTCTTGTCTCTTGGTACTAAAAGTTGGCATAAATGCCTTTCATTCATTTTACAATGGCATTACAAAGCATAGTTCATGCTAGTTTGTACATTAACATGCACAACATGACAAAGCACACAACTCCACACACACTAGCAACTTTCATCCACTTTTCCACACTATGCTGCATATCCATGCTTCTAACAACTACGCCCAAAGCTTGAACACTAGTGTTCATCACCGAGATAGAGTCCTCCAAAGCATGCAATTGGGCCACCATTGTTGCAATCTGGGCACCAATGTCAACGGCAGAGCTTTCAGGCTTCCACATGAAGAAGTTGCACCTGCTGTTGCCCTGTGACAAGCATATGAACACATGAACCCAAGATCTAGACGTTGACACCCAAACGAAATTGAAAAACACGAACTACTCACCCAGTCCCGTCTCTTGCAAGTGTAGAACGGCTTGTCGGGGTGCTTCAAAGTCCTCGAGACACGCTCCACGACGGTGGGCGTCTTGCAGAACGGGCATAGCGGCTGGCCACCCTCCGTCGGCTGCCCCTGCCCACGCGAACCGGTCGAGCAGGAAGCGCTAGAACCGGTCGCCATCTTCAGGCCTCCTTTTCGCCCACCACGCCAGTCGAGGAGAAAGCGCCGGAACCCTAGCCCGACCGCCCGCCGCCTGCCAAATCACCGCCGCTGCCGCCACACTTTCGTTGTGAACAGAGGCAGGGAAGGGGAATGAAATGAACAAAGGCAAGGGGAACCAGAGGCTGGGACTTAAGGTGGTCCAACCAGACATGGGTTAGGGGCACCGGTCATCATTTCGCAAAGTTTCTCTCTCCGGTACTGGGTGGAATCGGTCGGCGGTGTCCACTGGCCAAAGTGAACGAAAAAACGGTGTCCCTCAGCAAATAACAAGAATGAAGGTGTGTGACACCCAATTTTCGGCTTTGGCAGTGTCCCACAGCCAATTCTCCCTTTTCTATATATAACTTTTTTCCAGATCAAAATATGAGGTTTGACTGGGCTCCTCCTGAGGGGCTCCGCCGGAATCCGGAGGAACTGGAGCCGTTTAGGAGGAGCCATAATTTGTGACTCCTCCAAAACAGCTTTGGTTCCTCTGTTTTTCACTGAAAAACAGCTCCTCCAGCAAAATGTCTGGCATGGCTACTCCGGAGGAGCTAGAGTCGGAGTCGGGGAGGAGCCCTATCATCTACTCATTCCTCACTTGTTTTGTTTAGTTTGTGGAATGGAATTGGTTGATGCAATATCACCCCATTCCTCACGGGCTAATAATTAGTACTAGTATGAGGAATGGAGTCATTCCGCCAAATTCGAAGAATGAACTCACGATGCACCACCTCATCCTGGATGAAATGGCTCCTCAAACCAAACACCCTACTTGATGAAAAAGTTCTCCACGTACTTACTACATACCCATTCCGTTCTAAATTATCTAAATATATACGAAATACATAGTAAAATCTATGTTTCTCGAAAAGACAGAATAACTGATTACAGTTTAGAACAGTGATCACTTCCAATTAAGCAAAAGTTCTGTATCTAGAGAAAACATAGAACGACTTACACTTTAGAGCCACGAGTACGCATTAACATATATCGATCCCTTTTCGGTTAATTACTTATTAGTTGCAACTTGCAAAAGATGAGGACATGGATGAAGTACGTGTGTGTTCGACAATCCAGACGTATTGGCTGGATTGACCAGCTGTCGCAGAACCAATTGGCCGGACTAAGCTAGAGAACTAGAGGAGAAGCGGATGGTGCGATGGACGTGAGTCTGGCGGTGGCATCCGATAGCGACCGTCCGATCGATCGAGGACCTGCCGCCCCTTAGCTTGGCGTACGCTTGAAACGTAGGCATCCGGCCCGGCTCTCCGCATCCAGAACAGGCACGCCGACGACGTCTCATAGTCCGGTCGTCGGGACGGGACGATGGTGATCGGAGCAGCCCGGTTCCCTCGCCGGCAAGGTGGGCGTCAACTTCTCCCGGCGTCGCCACTTGAGAAACGCTACAATGCAACGTGTGAGTGGGGCTAGCTTAGCTCGGTAGACTTCTAAGATGCAACAGTTTCGGATGCGTCCCCATGTACGTATGTGGCCGTGGGTCCCCCTCCTTCATTACCCAAAATATAAATCTCAACGTATATAGTCCATCTCAACCGCACCACTCCAGTGCCCTGTGGCTACTCAAAATTGCTTATATTTTTTGAGCTTGTCTAGTCAATAACCATGTGTTTTTTTAGCAATCCAACACACGAATATTTTTTAGCCATTGGATCAAGATCCAACAGCCCCCACCTCTTCTTCTACCTCCAGCCTCCTTCATCTAACACAATCATGGATTGCAAGAGATAATTTTTTTTTTCTATGGAAGGACAATTTACAATTTTTTTATCAGGACAGCACAATCACAAAGAGAGGGGCGCGGTGGGCGGGGTGGCGCGTGGCGGGCGGCTCCTGTGGCCGGCGGCGTGGGGCGAGGAGCGGCGTGGACGGGGAGGTCCCAGCGGGCGCCAGCACGTGGTGAGCTGGGGGCGGCGTGGCCATGGCGTGGCGGTGCCACGGCCCGAGGCGAGCTGGGGGCGGTGCGGCGGCGCGCAGGGCTGGTGCGGGCGGCGAGCTGGGGGCACATCATAGAGACAAAAAAATCGTGTGTTGGGAAGCCAAAAAACACATGAGTGTTGTATAGCATTCCTGTATTTTTTTCCTATATATTGTGTTCATATTCTAACATTGTGTACTTATGTTGGTACCTTCATTTCTTATTTTCTATAATTCAAACTTTGGTTGCCAACTACTCTCTATATAATATATATAAATTTTGGTCCATATTTATAATTTTCCTTCTGTATCGCACCTTCATGTGTGTTTGACATAATGTATTTAGTTGAAATCTTAGCTTGAACTATGTGTTTGATCGTGGGAATACCTATATATATGGCATTGCTAGGTGGGTAATTTTATTAAAAGGAGCAAAATAAAACAAGTGGCTATCGATCTCCATTACAGATGTCTAAATGGATCTGACATTATAGGAGGCACGAGGCATGTCTCGCTAAAGCAATGCCCAAGCATGACACTGTTACATATATTATGGGCTTGGCCCATATAATATTTAATAAATCAAATAAACTCTATGGCCCGTAATAATGCGCGATATATTGTTTAATATCATACAGGATTTTGACTAGATATTGACTCGGCTTATATGGTTAGATATTGTCTATGTATATTGAGAAGCTAAGAAAAGGATTTAGGTGTGCCACACGCGCGCGCCGCCGCCGGCCGGGGTGTGGCGTGGCAAGCAAGCAGACAGGACGGGAGTGGTTTTGCAACTCAGTTCACATAATTTTGGGAGTTACTCTCTTGTATGTTGGTGGCAGCTTCATTGCGGGAGTTTCACCTGCTACTGTCGTCTCCGTCCTTCTGCATCCACCCACTTTCTCTGTCCTCTGATCTTCTCCTGAGCCCGTTCACTCTCTAGCCGCGAGCATATAATCTCAATCCCTCCATCAGTCATTCTTCTTCGCTTTCGAGACACCACATATTCAGCTGCTCTCTAGTTTTCCCCGTCCCGGTTCCTGCGCGCACTGGAACTGGGAAAGTAGGGCCTCCAGAACGCATACCGTCTTCGAGTTCACCTGTTCGGGTGAAAGGCAGAGCTGCGAGCATATAATCTCAATCCCTCTGTCAGTCATTCTTCACTTTCGAGACACCATATATTCAGCTGCTCTCTAGTTCTCCCCGTCCCGGTTCCTGTGCACATTGGAACTGGGAGAGTAGGGCCTCCGGAACGCCTACCATCTTTGAGTTCACCTGTTCGGATGAAGGGCAGCAATCACGTTTTTGGGGAGTGTCGCTGCCGGCATGACTACTCGCTACGTCTATGCCCTTTTCTTCCTGGCGCACGTTGAAGGCTCTCCGGTGTGTCAATAACTTGCCAGTTAGTATCATATACATGGTATTCATGCTTAGATCACACAAGCACATACATGATGTCACAAACCTCTTGGTTATTGCTATTTTCTAGATTAAAATGCTATTAAAATTAGCTAAATTTCTAACAATCTAAAAACATGATAGGCAATTTTCGGTAGTTGGCTTTGCGAGTATGCTGAAACCGAATATCTTTGAGGGCACTCATTATAAGAGGTGGCGGCAAAGGTGCATTCTATGGTTTACTTCTATGCACTGTTATTTTGTTGATGAACCTAGGGTTGTTGGGCCGCATACTCCTGATGAGAAGTGTGCGTTCAAACATGCTGACACTACGTTCACGTCAGCAATTTTGAGCGTGCTTGGAGACACCATAGTTGATGCATATGTGCCGCTACAGACTAGTAAAGAGATATGGGACGGACTTGAGGCCAAATATGGGGTTTCTGATGCCGGTTCTGAGTTGTATGTCACGGAGCAGTTTCATGACTACAAGATGGTCGATGACCATTCTACAGTGGAACAAGCTCATGAGATACAAACACCGGTAAAAGAGCTCAAATTTTTTGGTTGTGTGTTGCATGATAAGTTTGTGGCAGGCTGTATCATTGATAAGCTACCACAGGTTTGGACGGATTTTGCTACTTCTCTAAAACATAAGAGGCAGGAGTTTGGCATTGCCGAGCTCATTGGCTCTTTAGATGTTGAAGAGAAGGCAAGAGCAAAGGATGTCCATGACAAGAAAATTGGTGAGGGGAGTTCTAGTGCCCATGTGGTACAGAAAAATCCTCCCAAATTCCACAAGAAGAAATTGTAGCGAGAACTCAAACAAAAGTCCACCACTCCTTTTAAGAAGAAGAAGAATAAGGAAAAGGGAAATTGTTTCACTTGTGGCAAGCCTGGGAACTATGCTAGAGAGTGTGAGGAGACTAAGTGGAAGCCAAATAAGAAAACAGTAAACACAGTTGAGATTGATGCAGGAACACTGGGCTACAGTAATTTATTGCCTACTGTTTTTTCAGTTTGCCATTCACCTGATTGGTACGTTGATACAGGAGCAAATATACATGTGTGTGCTGATATTTCTTTGTTTTCTTCTTATTAGGTCAGGCGGACTTCCTCCTTGCTGATGGGGAATGGGGTGCGTGTGGCTGTACATGGAGTTGGTACTATTGATCTGAAGCTTACTTCAGGAAAGACCGTATAGCTGAAGAACATGCATCATGTCTCCTCAATAAAGAAGAATTTTATTAGTGATTCTTTACTTTGTCGTGATGGTTTTAAACTTGTGTTCAAGTCTAATAAGTGTGTACTTTCTAAGTATGGAACTTTTGTTGGAAAAGGCTATGAGAGCAGAAGCTTGTTCCGTTTGTCGTTGATGGATACTTGTTTTAATTTCGTGAACCATGTGAGCCACGATAATGAGACAAATATTTGGCATTCGCGCTTATGTCATAATAATTTTGGTTGCATCACTTGCTTAGCTGGTTTAAATTTAATTCCGAAATTTGATTTGGTCAAAGGTTCTAAGTGCCATGTTTGTGTTGAATCAAAGCAACCTCGCAAGCCTCACAAGACTGCTGCGATGAGAGATTTGGTACCATTAGAACTAATTCATTTTGATGTGTGTGAGATGAATGGAGAGTTGACCAAAGGTGGCAAGAGATATTTCATAACGTTCATAGATGATTGCACTCGATTTTGCTACGTGTATTTATTAAAAACAAAATATGAAGCATTGCATTATTTTAAAATCTATAAAGCTAAGGTAGAAAATCAACTTGAGAAGAAAATTAAACGTTTGTAGTCTAATTGAGGGGGAGAATATTTCTCAAACGAATTTTTTAAGTTTTGCGTGGTGCATGGTATTATTCATGAGAGGACGCCACCATACTCACCATAGTCCAATAGGATTGCATAGAGAAAGAACCGCACTCTAACTGAGTTGGTTAACGCCATGTTAAAAACTGCAGGACTATCTAAGGAATGGTGGGATGAGACAATTTTGACAGCATATCATGTCCTGAATAGGGTGTCCACAAATAACAAAGAAATTACACCATTCAAGAAATAGGAGAAGAAGATATTAAATCTTTCTTACCTGCGAACTTGGGGTTGTTTGGCAAAGGTGAATATGCCAATAAACAAAAAATGAAAGCTTGGACCAAAAACTGTTGATTGTGTCTTTCTCGATTATGCTATTCATAGTGTGGGTTATACATTTTTAATAATAAACTCTGGTGTTCCTGGTATGATTGTTGTTACAATTATGAAATCTAGAGATACAACATTTTTTTAGAGTGAATTTTCCATGAAAAATACACATACGACTTTTTTTAGAGTGAATTTCCTATGAAAAATACACATAGCACTTCTAGTCATGAATCTATTTTTCTGCCTGAGACACATGAACCGATAGTACACACTGATGTTGAAACCCGTGATGAAATTCTTGAGAAGGATAATAATATAGTCATTCGAAAAAGTAAGAGATGGAGGACTGCAAAGTCCTTTGGTGAAGACTATATTATAAACCTTGTGGATGATACTCCCACAACCATAGCTGAGGCATATTCATCTCTTGATGCTGACTTGTGGAAGGAAGCGGTTCAAAGTGAGATGGACTCTATTATGTCTAATAGAACTTGGAAAGTGGTTGATCGTCCTTACGGATACA
Source organism: Saccharum hybrid cultivar R570 (assembly GCA_038087645.1). NCBI lineage: Eukaryota > Viridiplantae > Streptophyta > Magnoliopsida > Poales > Poaceae > Saccharum > Saccharum hybrid cultivar. The sequence goes on along the minus strand of JAQSUU010000671.1, from coordinate 3,671,916 downwards.
AACTAGTGGGGTGTAAATGAGTCTTCAAAAAGAAGCTTAAACTTGATGGTACGATTGAGAAGTACAAGATAAGACTAATGGCTAAAGGTTATACTCAAAAGGAAGATGAGGATTATATTGATACTTACTCACCAGTTGCCCATTTGATGACTATACGCGTGCTGCTTTCCTTGGCTGCCTCATATGGTCTTCTTGTTCATCAGATGGACATTAAGATAGCTTTCTTGAATGGAGAGCTTAAGGAATAGATCTGCATGGATCAGCCTAATGGATTTGTAGCAAAAGATCAAGAGGGTAAGGTTTGTAAATTATTAAAATTCTTGTATGGCCTAAAGCAAGCTCCTAAGCAGTGGCATGAGAAGTTTGACAAAACTTTGACATCGACCGGCTTTGCTGTGAATGAAGCTGATAAATGTGTCTATTATCTGTATGGTGGGGGAGAAGGTGTAATTTTGTGCTTGTATGTGGATAATATTTTAATCTTTGAAAATAATATTAATATGATCAAGGAAGTGAAAATTTTTTTGTCTAATAATTTTGAAATAAAAGACTTGGGTATGGCTAATATTATTCTTAACATAAAGCTACTGAGAGAAGAAAATGGTGGGATAACACTTGTGCAATCCCACTACGTGAAAAAGGTGCTAAATTGCTTTGGATATTGTGATTGCACACCTTCTCCAACTCCCTATAACCCAAGCTAGTGCAATAAGGTCTGATATCTCGTTTGCTATGAGTAAACTTAGCCGGTTTGTTCCAAACCCGGAAGATACACATTGGCATACTCTTGAGAGGGTGTTGCACAATCTAAAGGGAACCATGAGCTATGACATTCACTATATCGGGTATCCAAGGGTACTCGAGGATTACTATGATGCTAACTGAATATCTGATGCTAATGAGCTTTATGCCACAAGCGAATATGTGTTCTTGCTTAGAGGTGGCGATGTTTCCTATAAGTCTTGCAAGCAGACCGTTTTAACGAAATCAACAATGGAAGCAGAACTCACAGCATTAGACACCGCTAGTGCTGAGGCCGAGTGGCTTCATGAACTCCTTATAGATTTATCGGTTGTAGAGAAACTTATACCGGCTATTTCTATGAGCTGTGACAACCAAACTGTGATAACTAAGGTAAATAATTCTAAGGACAACATGAAGTTTACAAGACATGTGAAAAGGCGGTTAAAATCTGCTAGAAAACTGAGAAACTCTGGAGTAATTGCATTAGACTATGTCCATACATCAAAGAATCTGGCAGACTAGTTTACAAAGGGTGTATCACGTAATGTGATAGAAGGTGCTTTGAGGGATTTGGGCTTGGGACCCACTTGAAGTCATTTCACAGTGGTATCCTGTCCTATGTGATTGGAAATCCCGTGAAGTAGGATAATGAAATAAGCTAGTGGTTGATTGAGGGAGAGACCCCTTATGTAAAGGTCCGAATCGTTTGAGATGCACTGTTTCTCTAATGCTGTAAGGCAGGATAGTTAATTCCTTAATGTGATCCTGAAGGGTCGAGATGGCGGACTAGAGGGGGGGGTGAATAGTCCTTTCTAAAATTAATCGCGTCGGCAAACCGGAACAAATGCGGAATTAAAACTATCGGTCTAGCCAAGACTACACCCCTCTATCTAAGTTCACAAGCACCTCACAAAGATCCTAAATATGTAACTAAGGTGCTTTCCTTAGCAAGAGCTCTCCTAAACAATTCTAGAGCAAGGTCACACAAACCTATGCACTAGTACTTTAGCAAAGCCGGGGAGCTCCTACACAATTCTAGTAAGCAAAAGCACGAAGCCACCTATGCTCACTAGCAATGCTCAATAGCAAGGCAACTAATGCCAAACTAGAGAGCGCAAATTACTTAGCTACACAAACTAAGCAATATGACTAACAAGGTTACACAAACCAAATTAGCCACGCAACGGGAGCTACTTCTATGCTACACAAGCAAGAAGGTAACTAGCTAACTACACAAGCAAACAAGTTACAAGAGCAACTACACAAGCACAAGTATATGAATGTAAATACAAGCTTGTGAATCGAAAGCAAACCACCGAGAAGATGTACACAATGTTGACATGGCAGTTTTTCACCGAGGTTCACTTGGTTGCCACCAAGCTAGTCCCCGTTGTGGCGATACACCCACTTGATGGATCACGAGCTAATTGACTATCAAGAGTCAAACCCTCAGCGGGTGCCACACATCCACTCTCAAGATGGGGATCCTCCAAGCCACGAGCTTTACTAGAGTTGCTCTTCGCGATCCCCGCGGGGTGAGCACAATCCCCCTCACAAATCCTCCTCCGGAGCCACGCACAATCTCCACGCGTGCTTCAACGGAGTCGCAAGCCACCAAGCCGTCTAGGAGGTGGCAACCTCCAAGAGTAACAAGCACCACCGGCTTGCAACACGATCACCTAGTGCCACTCGATGCAATCCTCTCGATGCAACGCACTAGAATCGCTCTCTCACTCGATCCGATGAACACTATCAAGCATGAGTGAGTTAGAGGGCTCCCAAGCACTACCACATAAGCCACCAAGGCCAAAGTGTGCTCAGCTTACGGCCACAGTCAGCCAAGGCATCTATTTATAACCCCACGGTCAAATAGAGCCGTTACCCCTTCACTGGGTCCTTTTTCGGGACGACCGGACGCGCCGGTCGTAACTGACCGGACGCGCTTCACCGCGTCCGGTCGCCCTGCGACGTCCATGTGTCCCTCAAATTTCAAATGCGACCGTTAGATCCACCAACGGTCACTGCACGCCAACGGTCAAACGCTATGACCGGACGCGCTGCTCAACCGACCGGACGCGCCGGTCGCACAGCACCGTGCGCGCGAAGCAACGACCGGACGCGCTCCTCGCAACGACCGGACGCACCGGTCCCGATGACCGGACGCGCCTGTCGAACGACCGGATGCGCCGATCGTACTGACCCACGCGCCCGCGACGCAACGACCGGACGCGCTCCTTGCGATGACCGGACGTGACAGTGCCCGCGTCCGATTAGAGTCCAGTAAGCTCCTTCAACGATCGGACGCGTCCGATCATGTGTGACCGGACGCGCCTCGCGTCCGATCGTACTCAGTTTCCTCTGGACACCTGACCGGATGCGCCGGTCCCGTGAGTGACCGGACGCACCGGTTGCAAACCCTAGCACCCGCGCCTGCGCTGTACTGACCGGACGCGTCCGATCATACCATGACCACGTCCGGTGCAGCGTCCGGTCACCTCTGTGACCTCTGTTCGCCTCCGTTTCTTTTTCGACTTCCGGCGTAGTGGAAAATAGGCATTTCAACTTCTCAAAAACGCCTGAATATGCAAACAATGCATAGTTAGATCACACGAGTGGCACTAGATGACCGATATGCAAACAAGTTTGCCCCTCTTGATAGTACGGCCATCTATCCTAAACCCGGTCATAAACTTCTCTACACACCTATGACCGGTGAGATGGAAATGCCCTAGGTTATACCTTTGCCTTGTGCATTCCACTCCATCTCCTCCGACGTTGATGCAACACATGCACCAACCAATCACCAAATGATATGATCCACTTCATATCATCATGCGACCTTGGTCCATCGATCTTGACCTCACTTGCTCTTCACCGTTGCGTCGGTCCATCGGCGCCAAGTCTTGCTCAAGCTTCACCGCCTCGCGGTCCATCGCTCCAAAGCCTCCGACTTGCCCTTCACACTTGCAATCGGTCCATCAAGCCAAGCCTCATCTTGATCTTTGCCACCTTGGTCACATGACTCCATGTCATGTCTCATATGCAATGAGCTCCTTCATGACACAATCATCTGTGGACTAATTCTCTGTGTATCTCACATAAACACAATTAGTCCACCTAAGGTTGTCACTCAATTACCAAAACCAAACAAGAACATTTCAATCTCCCCCTTTTTGGTAATTGATGACAACTCTACAAAGATATAGAAATTAAATTCTTTTGGACTTTATGCCACTTATCCAACATTTAAACTCTAAGTTAGGATTTGGATAAGCACCATAAAATCCGACTTGGTAGTGATAACTCTCCCTATATATGTGCTCAAATGGTTTGATTTCAAGCTTGCACATATGCATTAATATGAAATTTGTAGGAGGGTTAGCACTACTAAGTGATGCTAAGGTGTATAGAATAAACCTTTGTAGTTCGATACCATTTGATAGCTCGATATTATTTGAAAATCACAAGTTTGCCATCATCCTTAGCATCATGAGTAGCTAGACATCAAAAATACTAGAAACCCCGTGAGATCAACATTATAAGCAAGGTTCTAGTTTTTCATGATAAACACAAGTCTAGCTATCATCCTATGCATGCTAGTTATCAAATCATCATTCAAGTTCTATAACTAGCATATAATACACAAGCATGCATATTAAATATAAAACTTATGCAATGCAGGCAAGCACATGAATATGAACATATCAAATGCAATCAAACAATGTTCATGAGCTTGCTCCCCCTACTTGTGTGCTTCTTTTGTCCAAGAATTTTGATCCTTCTCATTTCTTCAATGTTGCTCCCTCTTTGTCCATCTCCATGTCCAAACTCATTCCCAAACCTCTCTCTCTTGGTGTATTGACATATCTTTGTTCCAACTTCTCCCCCTTTGTCATCAATTTCCATAAAGGGTGTACATCTCATTGATGCAAAGGCTTGCATTGGGGTAGATGGTTGAGACTTGAATATTGCGTTGTTGATGGACATCACCGCACATGTTGGAATGACATTACTTGTATGTTGCTCTTTGAGATACCACTTAGGATCTTTGACCTTGATACCATTAGGTGGGGCTTCTCCCCCTATGTCATAGCATGGATCATTCACTTGATAATCTTGAGCTCTTGTGTGTGAGGGAACTTTCTTCATTTGATGATCACTTAAAGTTGAGGATCACTTGTGGAACCACGGTCTTGTATAAATGATATCATGTGTAGAAATACCATGAATAAATGTGTGATACCAATTTGAAGAATCCTCTATCATGGAACCACTTGTAGGATTTGTCAATATGATCTTTTCTTGAACATTTGCTATCTTTATGAGCACCACTTATAGGATATTACTTGTAGATCATGATCTAGACACCACTTGTAAATACCAATTGAAGAAATATTTTGAGTCTAGATACCATTTAAAACACCCTAGATATCCATTTGCATTGTTGTCTGTGCTTGTACCCATATCATTGTCATGAGCTTCTAGTATGACTTGAACTAAGTTGATTTGCCTAAGATTCTAAGTTCGGTTTGATCCAATGACAAGCTTCTTCACTTCTCATACTAAGGGTTATCTTGCCAATGTTGTACTTGTCAATTGTTAGCAATCCAAACTAGATCAAGTACTTGGGTTCACTAGCTCATGAACAAATTCATACACATACCACTAGATCATTTAAACAATTCAAGCAATAGTGGTAGGCTATGGATTTAAATATTTCATTTGTTATGCATGATCCTAGTAAGCATGTACTATATGCACTAATCGCATACTAGTAAGGGATGAAATGATCATGCACATTACAATGATACCTTTGTTATATTGGAGTAGAGGATAGTCACATAGATTTCAATTCATTACTCCAATAGCAATGTGAAGTCCAATTTATAAGCTTGGTGAAGACCAATCATTATAGAGAAATCCATTCTTCACCCATATGAAATGAGAACCACTAATAATCAAGTGCATTATCTCTTGTTGTGGTTGGCTTGCTTTTTCTCTTTGATCAATGCTTGCATGAGAGAAGTACTTATGATACCAATTTTATAACTATGACTAGCTCTCTTTTGGGTGTTGCTTGCTTTTCTTGATCAACCCTATTGATTGCTTCAATTAAGCATCTCAAATGTCCCTTGAATTCATCACTTCCATGTTAGCCTTCCAAGCCGGTGCTCGGTTTACCCACCCATGGGCGGCAAGCCCCCACAGCAGGGAGAAGTGACCTCTCTCCAAAGAACCATCCTTGACACTTACTTGAATTGCCTTTGATTGATTGATCTATGGACTTAACATTATGAGTAACCTTGAATTATTCTTTAAGTCCTTTTCTTTCTACTAAATGATCTTCAATCATTACTAGAACTTGAACTTCATCTTCATCTTAAGTTTGATCTTGATCTTCAAATTGAGTACCAAATAAGTACACCAAGTACATTCCACAATCAAATATTCTTGTACTCATTGCTTTTCATGCTTATAGATCAATCCAAAACCAAACTTAGGTACCTCAACCACTTATAAACAAGTTTCCAACTTGAGGACCTTTCACTTAAGGTGACTCTAGATCAATCCAATAATTGTCACTTTTCTGGCAGATTCTGTACCCTTCAAAGAATAATTCATATCTCCCAATCTATAGGTCCAAATGCCATAAAATTTGGTGGAGATGTGAATTACTAAGTCATCTAGCAACTGCAAAAATTTGAGCTTCATTTGACTTCTAGATTGCTACTAGATTTTAAATCTTCCACCACTGCTACATGCTGAAAACTGCTGCCCTATAGCTGACAAGATGTGCTCTAAAACCATAGCATTTCTCATCCAATTATCATGAAATTTATACAGCATCTAATATCATAAGTCTAGAGCATGTATGCCAAATTTCAAGCCAATCCAATATGATTTAGTCACTCAAACTCAGACTTGATCTCATCTAGCTCAGATTTTCAATAATGGACATATTTCAATACATTGAGCTATACTTCACCAAGTTGAATCAATCTTGAAACTAACTTGTTTGAGTACTTTCATAAGACATATATCCATTCAATCCACTTACTAAATATCATCTCATAGCAAGCAACATTGCATATTTATCCAATTCAATCAACTCATATGCATCCAAATGAAATGATCAATTAGAGATATACCTTGGTTAGCTCATGATCATCCAATAGCAAGCTTTTACTCAAATAAATTGCAAGCCATCAAATATATCCAATAAATCACCACAATCTTGAATATTGCACTTGTATGTTGTAGTATTTGGACTCCACTTATTTTGACTTGGCATTGGGATAGAATATGCACTAAGCTTTAAAACTTGATTCAACATATGATGACCAATATGAATCCAAATGAATCAAGCCTCCAATGCCAATGGTACCTATAAACAATCATCCACTTTTTGATGGTACCCAAATAAGTTTGGGTCCTCTCAAGTTAGGAGCAACATACTTAGGCAAAGCCTTAGTATGGGTAGCGGGATGTTTTGCAATAGCAACCAATGAGGTACCATTGCCATCCTTTCTAAGCATGTTAGTATTATTAATTGAACTAGGCTTAGAATTATTACCTAGGGGACATGAATGAGCCATGTGTCCCCTTTCCCGGCATGAATAGCATCTTCTCTTTGGTTGAGCCTTTTCTTCCTTGCTCATGTGATGCTCTTCATTGCCTTGCCTCTCATGAGTTGCTTGAGCCTTCTTCTCAAGCTTGGTAGGACACCCCGAGGCAAAGTGTCCCATATCTTCACACTTGAAGCACTTGATGTGAGCCAAATCTCTCTTCTTATCTTGAATCTTGCTCATCATCTTGGCATCTTGGATTTGCATTGGATGCCTTCCTCTTCCACCCCTCCTTGTTTTCTTCTTCTTCTTCATCAAGTCACCATCATCTTCATGATTGATCTTGGCTTGAGCTTGGGGCTTTGCTTTTGGCTTAACTTGAGACTTCTTGGTAGGGCAACACTTGGCAATAAGTCCCACTTCATGGCATCGGTAGCACATGAGTTGGGATAGCTTCTTTGCATCTTGCTTCTTCATAATCTTGCCCTTGCTCTTGTTGTAGCCAATACCACTCTTATCACCATATCTTCTTTGATTGGTCATGATATGCTCAATGGCGATTTTAGAGTTGTAGCACCTCTCTAACTTGTTGCTCAAATTCTTCACTTCACTTTTGAGCTCATTGTTGTCCTTCAAAAGGTTAGTCTCACAAGACATAGAAGTAGAACAAGCATCTAATTGTGAAGAACATGGCATATCTAATAAATCATCACAAGAGGTGGATACATGCTTCTTTCCTACATCACAAGGGTTAGTAATATGTGATTGATCATTTGACCCAAATGATGAGCTCTCACTAGATTTGGTTTCTTCATTAGAGAGCTTCTTAGTGAGTAAAGCATGTTCTTGTGACAAGTTATCATGAGCAACACTTAGTTCCTCATGAGTCAATTTTAGCTCCTCATGTGAACAAGTAGTAACATAAAGTAGATGCTTTTGTTGTTCACATGTGGTTTTTAGAAATGAGTTTTCATTTTCCAATTTCATGGTTTTAGCTTTCTCATTTTCTAAAGACATGTTCATGCTAGCAAGTCTACTAACAAGCTCATCATATGAATCAACATGATCAATCACATTATCATTTGATACCTTTGTGTCACCTAGTGACATGAAGCAATGTGATGTAGTGGATGGGCTTGTAGTAGCATCATCAAGGCCCAAGCATGAACCAATGTTGTCACCATCAAGTGTGCTTGGGGTAGAAACATCACTTGCAACACTTGATGCATCATCACCATTCTTGTCAAGTGAACTTGTGGTAGATCGATCATCATCATCACTTGACCATGAGGTGGAGCAATCCTCCACAACCATCGTGTTGTGGTCATGCTCAACATCATCATGTGCAACCTCCTTGGGCTTGACATCATCGTCATCATCGGTGATAGCTCCATACTTTTCATTGAGATAGGCCCATATCTCATGAGCGGATTTGAGGTCCATGATCTTACCAAAGATGCTATCATCCAAAGATCTATACATGATGTTAGTAGCTTGGATGTCAAGATCTAGGCATTTCTCTTGTGCATGAGTTAGATTATCTTCATCCAACACATGAGAAAAGCCTACATCTACCATCCACCACATTTGAGGGCAAATAAACTTAAAATTGCAAATCATCCAATTTTTCCACCGTGCAAAGTGTGTGCCATCAAACATGTGAGGACAATCAACATCTAGTCCATATTCCGCCATCCTCTCGGGTCGGTGAAGACCACAAATGAGAGACCGGGCTCCGATACCAATTGAAGGGTCGAGATGGCGGACTAGAGGAGGGGTGAATAGTCCTTTCTAAAATTAATCGCGTCGGCAAACCGAAACAAATGCGGAATTAAAACTATCGGTCTAGCCAAGACTACACCCCTCTATCTAAGTTCACAAGCACCTCACAAAGATCCTAAATATGTAACTAAGGTGCTTTCCTTAGCAAGAGCTCTCCTAAACAATTCTAGAGCAAGGTCACACAAACCTATGCACTAGTACTTTAGCAAAGCCGGGGAGCTCCTACATAATTCTAGTAAGCAAAAGCACGAAGCCACCTATGCTCACTAGCAATGCTCAATAGCAAGGCAACTAATGCCAAACTAGAGAGCACAAATTACTTAGCTACACAAACTAAGCAATATGACTAACAAGGTTACACAAACCAAATTAGCCACGCAACGGGAGCTACTTCTATGCTACACAAGCAAGAAGGTAACTAGCTAACTACACAAGCAAACAAGTTACAAGAGCAACTACACAAGCACAAGTATATGAATGTAAATACAAGCTTGTGAATCGAAAGCAAACCACCGAGAAGATGTACACAATGTTGACATGGCGGTTTTTCACCGAGGTTCACTTGGTTGCCACCAAGCTAGTCCCCGTTGTGGCGATACACCCACTTGATGGATCACGAGCTAATTGACTATCAAGAGTCAAACCCTTAGCGGGTGCCGCACATCCACTCTCAAGATGGGGATCCTCCAAGCCACGAGCTTTACTAGAGTTGCTCTTCGCGATCCCCGCGGGGTGAGCACAATCCCCCTCACAAATCCTCCTCCGGAGCCACGCACAATCTCCACGCGTGCTTCAACGGAGTCGCAAGCCACCAAGCCGTCTAGGAGGTGGCAACCTCCAAGAGTAACAAGCACCACCGGCTTGCAACACGATCACCTAGTGCCACTCGATGCAATCCTCTCGATGCAACGCACTAGAATCGCTCTCTCACTCGATCCGATGAACACTATCAAGCATGAGTGAGTTAGAGGGCTCCCAAGCACTACCACATAAGCCACCAAGGCCAAAGTGTGCTCAGCTTACGGCCACAGTCAGCCAAGGCATCTATTTATAACCCCACGGTCAAATAGAGCCGTTACCCCTTCACTGGGTCCTTTTTCGGGACGACCGGACGCGCCGGTCGTAACTGACTGGACGCGCTTCACCGCGTCCGGTCGCCCTGCGACGTCCACGTGTCCCTCAAATTTTAAATGCGACCATTAGATCCTCCAACGGTCACTGCGCACCAACGGTCAAACGCTATGACCGGACGCGCTGCTCAACCGACCGGACGTGCCGGTCGCACAGCACCGTGCGCGCGAAGCAATGACGGGACGCGCTCCTCGCAATGACCGGACGCACTGGTCCCGATGACCGGACGCGCCTGTCGAACGACCGGACGCGCCGATCGTACTGACCCACGCGCCCGCGACGCAACGACCGGACACGCTCCTTGCGATGACCGAACGCGACAGTGCCCGCGTCCGGTTAGAGTCCAGTAAGCTCCTTCAACGATCGGACGCGTTCGATCATGTGTGACCGGACGCGCCTCGCGTCCGATCGTACTCAGTTTCCTCTGGACACCTGACCGGACGCACCGGTCCCGTGAGTGACCAGACACGCCGGTTGCAAACCCTAGCACCCGCGCCTGCGCTGTACTGACCGGACGCGTCCGGTCATACCATGACCGCGTCCGGTGCAGCGTCCGGTCACCTCTGTGACCTCCGTTCGCCTCCGTTTCTTTTCCGACTTCCGGCGTAGTGGAACATAGGCATTTCAACTTCTCAAAAACGCCTGAATCCCGCGCTCGCAAAGCTCGGCGGGAGGGAGAGAGGAACCCAAATCCTCTCTACCACTTAAACTTCATCGCCTTCGTAAATGTGCCAACACCAACAAGTGACCACCACCTTGTGCACGTGTGTTAGCATTTTCATAATCATTTTACTGAAGGAGTTAACCACTCAACTTGCCACGCCACTCGATCCTAGCAACGATGCATAGTTAGATCACACGAGTGGCACTAGATGACCGATATGCAAACAAGTTTGCCCCTCTTGATAGTACGGCCATCTATCCTAAACCCGGTCATAAACTTCTCTACACACCTATGACCGGTGAGATGGAAATGCCCTAGGTTATACCTTTGCCTTGCGCATTCCACTCCATCTCCTCCGACGTTGATGCAACACATGCACCAACCAATCACCAAATGATATGATCCAGTTCATATCATCATGCGACCTTGGTCCATCGATCTTGACCTCACTTGCTCTTCACCGTTGCGTCGGTCCATCGGCGCCAAGTCTTATTCAAGCTTCACCGCCTCGCGGTCCATCGCTCCAAAGCCTCCGACTTGCCCTTCACACTTGCAACCGGTCCATCAAGCCAAGCCTCATCTTGATCTTTGCCACCTTGGTCATATGACTCCATGTCATGTCTCATATGCAATGAGCTCCTTCATGACACAATCATCTGTGGACTAATTCTCTGTGTATCTCACATAAACACAATTAGTCCACCTAAGGTTGTCACTCAATTACCAAAACCAAACAAGGACATTTCAGATCCGAGCGGCTTATTTAAGCAGGAATGTTGTCTTACAGGATATCCTAGAAGGAACACACCTACATAAGTTCAATTGCTAGTCACAAGTTATGAGAAGTTAGTAATCTCTGGACACTCATGAAAGGCCTTGAATTGTGACTTATATGCTTTAAATAGAGGGGATGCTTGTTGCAGCCTAGTATCAGATAAGAACTTTAGTGAAACTCACCTCACCAAAATTGTCAATTTAAGGCATAGTCCATTGCTTAGTTGTGACTGAGTGTAATTACTGCTCTAGATGGATGTTTAACTTAACAGTCTCCATCGAAACTCTGGTATATCAAAGAAATGTGCTTTTGATATTATTTTACTGCAAACCGTAGAGTTTGGTGGGGATTGTTGATATATTATGGGCTTGGCCCATATAATATTTAATAAATCAAATAAACTCTATGACCCGTAAATGCGCGATATATGGTTTAATACCATACGAGATTTTGATTAGATATTGACTTGGCTTATATGATTGGATATTGTCTATCTATATTTAGAAGCTGAGAAAAGGACGTAGGTGTGCCACGCGCACACGTGCGCTGCTGCCGGCCGGGCGTGGGCATGGCGTGGCAGGGCAGGGCAGAGCAGGGTAGGCGAGCGAGCGGACAGGACGGGACTGGTTTTACCACTCAATCCACATAATTTCAGGAGTTACTCTCTTTTATGTTGGTGGCGACATCATTGCAGGAGTTTCGCCTATTACTGCCGTCTCCATCCTTCTGCATCCACCCGCTTTCTCCATCCTCTGATTTCCTCCTGAGCCCGTTCACTCCCTGGTCGCGAGCATATAATCTCAGTCCTTCCATCGGTCATTCTTCTTCGCTTCTGAGACACCACATATTCAGCTGCTCTCTGATTTTCCCCGTCCCGGTTCCTTCACGCACTGGAACTCGGAGAGTAGGGCCTTCGAAACGCCTGTCGTCTTCAAATTCACCTGCTTCATATACCATAAATTATTTCCAACAAAAAAGTCATCGAGATATACAACTTTGCTTCCGGTCATTTTTCCATCCGAGGATGTTTAGACGATTCTAAAAAATTGAATTTCAAAATATAAGAAATTCAAACACAATTTTAGGAACATAAATGATTTTAAATGAAATGTCATCAACTACAAAGTTGTAGATCTTAAGATCTACAAATTTTATATAAAATTCGTCTTCATTCGACTTGATTTGAAAAAGTTATTAGTTTTACTGTACTGCAGCATGGTTATTACCGCTAGATCGTAATACGAGCCGGCAGTTAGATTGTATTAGGTGCCGACGGTGATGACACGCCATCGTGACCGCTAGCAATGATGAGACCCCAATATCAACACTGGTTCGCAACACGAACCGGCGGTGATAACCATATCACCGTCGGTTCGTATTATGCACCAACGGTGCATCTTTGCCGGTCTTAATAAATCCGGCGGTGAAAGTGCCGCTGGTGATGACCATTTTTGTAGTAGTGAAAAACAATATGAGAACCATGAATGGAAACATAATAATAATAAGTAATAATAAGTATACACTCTAAGCACCACTTTGACTTACTGCATCATTTCCATTATGCTGAGCAATCTTTTCACTTACTACTGCCACATCTGAATTGACTAAAGCTTGTAATCAGACAGATGAGAGTCATGCACAAAGTAATGTATTCATAAATATATGTACCTTTTCCTTTCTTATGTAAAGTAAAAATATGTGTACCTTTTTCCTTTCTTATGTAAAGTAAAAAAAATATGTACCTTTTTCCTTTCTTACGTAAAGTAAAAATATTCAGTGATGAGACGGATGTGAAGCTTGAATGGTTATTTTGGATGACATTGTTATTGTGACCATAATTTCTTCCTCATATTAGAAATGTATGTACCTTTTTTTTTGTGAAAGATCAGCTCCAGTGCTAGTAATAGTGACGCTGGGTGCTGTGTGATATACTGTTCCAATTATTATTTTTTCATCATTGACTTCAGTTTCCATCTGGATATTAGTGCAGACACTTTTGGCCAATGCAAGTTTTCTATTCATTTATATTATTCTGTATGTTTCCTTTTTGCAGATGAGAAATGCGCATGCAGCAAGCATATATACAGCAGAGTAGAACTATTTGGCGGCATAGGCAGCACCGCAGCGGCAGCATGCAGAAGATATTTTTGCTAAAGGCCGCCTTCATTCATTTTCGACAAGGAGAAACAAAAACTGGCAAGGCCCTCGACGCTAGATTTGATCTTTTTTTTTTTGTGGTAGCCTGGAGAAACAAAACTGACAAGGCACTCACGACAAAAGGTCAACGGCAGGGTCAAGCAAAGTTGTCATCAAGGTATTTATCTAGTCCTTTTTGGAGATTTGTACCAGCTTAGTTTTTCAGATGCGCTCATCACGATAGAGTTTACGAATGTGGGTTGTTTTTGTTTCATAGCTATAGCTAGGAACGTCTGCCTCGTCTTTACTGTCAAATTCGCAAAGGGAAACAACAAAGTCGTCGTCAAACCTCCATGGCCTCCTTCCTTCCTGGTAGTTGTAGCTCGTATGTGCAGCTCTCGACACATGGTGCGTGTTGCGTGTGCATACGTGTAAAACAAGGCCAGGCTGCTGCCGATGGAGAAGCTAGCATCCATCGGTCCATCCATGATGGCTGGAGTACAGTGTGCCTAGCTAGTACCCGTCATCCTCATGGGGACATCCATAGGATACGGTGGCACGTATAGCTTGCTAGCACACGTAGTACAGTGTACCTAGCTAGTACCTGTCATCCTCACGGGGACATCCATGATCCATGGCTTCCATGTGTCCTTCCATCGCTACATTACACGTAGCTTTCGGTCCGATTCGCTGGGCGGATCGGAGAAAAGATTCTGGAAAGACACGGGAGAAAAGGTGCGTCCTGGCTCCACCCCGGCATGTCACCCTCTCCCTCCCTCCCGGCTCCAAGTGTGCGCGGCGTCTCTTTGTCGTCCTGCTCCAAACCATGGCGGCTTACCGGCGTTCAGCACCTGCCTCCATACGTTCTTCCGTTCCACGCCTGCATTGTCAACTTCGCCCTGGCATGTGGCCTCTGTGTCTGGTCAGCACCATTTCTTTTGCTCCTGTTGCTTCCCTGCCCCTGTTCATGTATGCTCTTGTCAGTCTCCTCACTGGATTTTTTTAGGGCATCTCCTCACTGGAATGGGATGACATTTGACAACTGACAATTTGGAGCCATTTAGGATCCATTTGGTACAGCTCTGCTTCAGTGGTAGAGTAGTTTTTTTTTTGCTTCACCTAATGGAGCAGCTATACTCGTGGAGCTGAAGCTGTTTTTTTTTACCGTTTGACAAAAAAAAAGTTTCACCGGATGTCGAAAAGAGGAAAATGCCCATAATACCAATTTTCTTTTTTCTTTTCTTATCTTATCTGGTCGCCCGTGGTCCAACCGCATGCACGCAAGTATATCGTGTTTCCTCTTCAACCTCCCAATGCCGTGTGCCTATGCCGTCGCCGCCCCCGCATGGAAGTGCTCCCGGCCCTGGGTCGCTGGCGGTGCCACGCCCTCCCCGTCAACAGGTGACAACTCCATCTCGCCGTCCAGAGCCAGCGACTGCGCCCGGACCCTCGCGCCCCGATGTCTTCACATGGTCCGTCACGCCCTGGCGACTCCACTCGCCTCTGCTGCTCCGTGGTCGCGCCATCTTCGGCGGCCCTCCCTGCGCAAGCCCGCTTCCGCCGCCTCTATCCGTGCTCTCCACACCGTTGTTACCCTACTTCGCCTCTGTGCCATTGCCGCAAGCGCAGATGGACCCGGGGGCAAATGTGGCCACGACCAAGTGATGGGTCCACAATTTCTCGTGGATCCGGGCAAAGCTACCTTTTTTTTAACTTTGGCACCCTCTCCACACTCTCTCAGCGTGATTTTCGGAGCTTTGCCTCACGAAGCGCCTCAATGGGGCCGCGTTTGGTTGCCGAAGCTGCAAAACAACTCTCGGAGCTGGCCTTGGAGCGGTGTCAAACGGCCCCTTAGTAGTGGTGTGGTTAGGGCATCCACAGTGTATAGTATCAATCCCATTTCTACACAATAATTTGACGTTGCTTGTTAAAATGGTCACAATATACAGAACTGATTCTAGATCTATAAATGAGACCCACAAGAATAAAAAATTAGTCTACGCATGGAGGCGTCGAGAGAGTTGTGAGAGAGGGACTTTAAAAAAAATCCAAAGGACCTAGTTTTATGTATGGAGACGGATTCTATATAGGACTGATGTTAAAGTATATGAAATTGGGTCTAAGGAACATAGTAGCGGCTTGAAGGGCAACCTCTCACTATGGACGGCCAACATATCATTTTTCTAGCTCCTCCTCCATTGCACACACATAAAAAACTAAGAAAAAAGTTCTAGAGTCGGAGCAAGTTCGGAGCCAAAGAGAGACGATACTAAAGCCCTATTTGACCGAGCATCTTCGGACTCCGTCTCTATAGTACAGTACCGGAGGAGCCACAAACTTTGATTTCTCCTAGCAGCATCATGTTTATTTTGCCTGGAGAGAGAAAAATGGCTTCCGTGAAAGGAGCCGGAGCTGACAGAAATCGTACCAAACGCGTCCCGTCATACTTGTCGATGCTGGCTGGCTTGAACTGCTGCAGATACGCGAGAGCGTTTAATCGGCTGGAGAAGCAGGGGAAGCCATCTACTGATTCGTCATTCCTGCGCGAGAATTCTGCGCGATCCCGGTGTCTACCACTTAATCGTTCGCGTAGATCACGGTTGTTGAGGACGTCGCGCAGATCGCCCTCGTGCCGACTGCCTTGAGGGTGGCCTGCGCCTCCCCTATTTTGGTTGTCGTTCCCTGGTCTTCCAGTGTTGGGTCCTCTGCTTGTAGCATGCTGCGTCCGAGTAGATGCCGCCTGCGATGCTGTTTGTCGTCCACGCAGCATCACTGCTGTAGCCTCCAGCATGACTTTCATACGCTGCAGTTCGGGGCTAAGGTTTTCTTCGTGACGTAGTGCCTCTACTACGAACATGACGTCAGCTTCAGGAGTGTTGTAGACTTTGTGCCCGCCGACTTCCTGGAAGTCGGATTCAAGGTTACGTACAGTTGAGCACTTGAGCTATTCATAACTTCGCAGCGACGGCGGTAGGTGTCCGCGTCTCTGTCCTCGTGGCGGCGCTGTCGTTCGGCTTCATATCGCTCGCGTTCCTTGCGGCGATGTTGGGCACGCAATCACGCATACGCCGTTGCGCACATTGCCTGTTCTTGCATTGCCGACTAGCCCTCTGGGCATCTGTCTCTCCGGCTACGCTGGCCTTATCGCTGGAGATGTCGCCTTCTTCCTCGTCATCTTCATTAACATATGGGATGTGGAAGACCTCCCGGCTGTGATCACAGCTGCCCGTGCTATTGGTGGGGCATGGCTCGGTGGTCGTTGCTTCCACGATGTCGGGGAGGACGGTTCCAGCTTGATATGGCAGTAGACCCATCATGGCGACTACGCGGGAAGAATTAGCTGAGTTCCCGAGTAGCCGGACACCTGGCCAGTGTATGATCTTCCCTTATGACATGGCGGTAAGGACTAGGCCTCGTTGAGCACCTGTCAGAGGGACTTCTTCCTCCTCTGCTGTGATCGGAGTGGATGGCATAAGTCTCGAGACCTCCGTGTGGTAAACAGAGGCAGTATTCTTGAGCCCGAGTGGTAGTTGGACTTGGCTCGAAACTGCGGTAGTCCGATGGCTTAGAAGTCGACTCGGAAAACCTAGTCGTGCTCGAGTCGGACTCAAGCGACTTCAGTTGTTTCTGCGTCTAGGTCGGACTGCAAATTGAAAATTCGTCAAAATTCTCGACGAGATCTTCCAGCGCATCTTGATGAAGAGCTGGAGAAGCTTGATCCTCGGTATCTCTACGAGGTGATGATGGAGAATGCCAGAGTCGTCCGCCATGCAAACCCAGGAACCGAAGACAAAAGTCAATCCCGCCGGGAATGCGATCTTGAGGTCCATCGAGCTTCAATCGTCATTTTGCCGAATGCCTGCACGTGGCGCGCTAGCTGTCGGTATTTGATGACCGGCAACCTTGCTACGGGTTACCCAGAGCAAGGATTGGTGGACTTCGGCGTAAACTGAACTCGATGGTTAACGCGAGATAGCGATTTATATAGGTTCAGGCCGCTGAATAGTGCAATACCCTACGGCCTGTATTGCGTGTTGCCTTGCGTTGGATTGTGTTGTATGAATTGTTACAAGGGGGTGTTGTTGCCTCTCTTTATATAATCCAGAGGGCAGGTATACGGTTCTACAACATGTTCGCTTGAAATTATTAGCCAAATCAGCTAACCATTCAGCAGTGTTTTTCTCTCAAAAAAAACCAGCCAGATCAGCCAGATTTCAGTCCAAGCGAACAGGTTCGGTGCTAGTCGGTTACGACAGAAGAGTTTTTTCAGCTAACCAACTCAAGGTTTTTCACTCTCTCTCCATCACATCAATTTTTAGACGCATGCATGGAGCATTAAATGTTGATAAAAAACTAATTGCACAGTTTTGTAGTAAATCACGAGACGAATCTTTTGAGTCTAATTAGTCCATGATTGGACACTAATTGTCAAATACAAACGAAAGTGCTATAGTAGCTAGAGTTGAAAAATTTTGCAATATAAACAAGACCTTACACTATAAATAGGGGTGTTGGCACCAAGTGAAGCATTTTAGGGTGGTCCCAAACAACCAGCATTTTTAGGGTGGCCCCGGTCCCGTCCCGGCGCGACCCGCCCATTAGGCCATTACTGACAGTCGTCGATCGGATAAGCTAAGTGACAGTTATGCATGCGTGCCTGCGGCATGTGGCGTCGTCTCACACCTTCACCTCGCACGACATCCTACCCAGGTCCATGGATCATTATTGGGTCCAAATCTAACATCTCATTATATAAGAAATAATTTGCAGAGACATGATCTTTAATTAACATATGCTATTAAAAAGTACACCTACCTCTAAGATACGTAATAGTTTTCACTGCCGGGGGACTTTTTTTTTTTCCCTGGATTTCCAGACGCTGGAGTGCTCCCCCGTATCTGGCGCTCTTGATTAACATAGACTTGGTGACAGAGGGTGGTGAGCGCCCCGCCTCTGGAAACCCAAAGTGGTCGTCTCTATAAAGCCTTACTGCAGTAGTGTTATAGCTAGAATTGAACCTACTATAGGGTAATCGGCAGCAATGGGCTTCCCTATTGTCACAGAACCTCCTAATTATGATGGCCCACATGTACCTGTCATCTTCATAATGACCTCTGACAGCCGTACTTATGTTCCTCATAACTTAAAAGGCATGCTTTCCTCCGAACAGGATCTAATCACAGGAGTATTGCAATATTACAATAGTTTATTCAAAATACCATCAGAGTAAAGTAGCGGAAGTCTTACAATAACTTAAGTTTACAAACCATAGTTTCCAAACTTCAAACCTTATGTAACATTATTACAAACCGGTAGTATGAAAGTATCAGTAGTAACTTTATTACAATCACACAAACGAAGTGCCTTGCCCAGAGGCCACATAGTCTACTCGTCGCCACTTTCTTCAGCCACAACGGTCATGCAACAAGGCTCAAAGCAGACTTATTCATGAACCGCACCAGCAACAAGGGGTTTAACAAACCCTGAGTACGAGAGTACTCAACAAGACTTATCCGACTAAGAAAGACTCCAAGGGCATGCTAGCTTTAGGGAATCAAGGTACGGGTATTCAAGAATCAAAATTTCTTTTGCAGAAAAGCTTACTAAAGTAAGTCCTTACCTTCATTATTTTACTTTTACCATTGATGGTTCATTAACCAATTCTAAGTGATCCTAATCTAGATCAAGTAATTCTCATCAAGACATTTCTCAATCTTTCTTTTTAATTCCAGTTCTTAACTACGATGTTGGTGCAAGGCCAAGACTCCTTTCTCGTGGAGTAACGACGATTCGAACCGCTTCATTTACCCAGCTGGGGATTCCCAACCACACGACATATGTAGAACCGAATCTTGCATATATCAACTCTTATCCGAGTAACCCAAAACCAGAACGTGTCCATCGCCACCCGAGAGCATAGTACTCCTCCAATCCAGCCCTTGGCCACGAGGGTACACACTACTCTCACTATCTCTCCACTCCCAGTGCGAGGTTAGACGTTCTTGTAATGGACTAGTCGAAGTAAGGCTTACCCGACATGGGTACATGGCTAGTACTAATAAAAACTCCATGACACGAGGGCCAACAACGTACGGTCCTTAACTGATAAGGTGGAAACATTACATTGAGACTCCTTTCCCAATGCAAGTTAGCAGTGGCCAAACCACCCGCCCGATCTTACAAGTTTATTCTCATATTTCAATATTTATCAAGTATGCCATCATTGTCATATAAGCATTCATTTAAAAAGCTTAACTCATAAGCATAGCGAAGCATACTATGCATTTTTAGTAAAACAGGTATCAAGGGTGATATCGCAATAATCAAGGATGATAATGCAGCAATTGGGTTATCACTCAACTCCTAATTACTTAATGCAATAAACTATAGTACCAGTGATAAAGATTCATAAAACTCAAGGTAGAGTTTAAATGCACCGGGGCTTGCCTTGCTCTGACGCGACGACTAACTCGGACTCAAAGACTCCGACTTCTGGTCCGGAACCCACCGACAACAACTCTTCTCCGAAGACTTGCTCGCCAACTTCGACTTCCTCGAAAACGGGAACTACACGAGTATATGACATGTCTCAATATGATGCGGTGATAAACATGATGCTTGACGATGATATGCCACGGTTTACAACTTGAGCACAACTTTCCTTCGCGGTACAGTCGTAAAACAGTAAAACCTACTAACTAAAAGCGATAACTTAAGCGACGCTAGCGTTTCTTACTTGACTTGTTACTAACGAGCTCAAACAAGTAATTAAGGTGCCAAAGATCACCAAGAATTAGTGACCCAAGGACATCACTCAATCAAAAAGGCACACAACACTTAAAGTTAACAATTTAACAATTATTTAAACATTTAATTAATTAGGGCATAGTTAATAATAAATCAAACTTCATCTAATTGAGCTTAAACTTTTTCTATGGGTTAATCATGGACTAAAACAGTGTTAGAATAAATTTCATAATTTTTGGACTAATAATTTAATTACTAAAATTCATGGAAGTTGCATTTAATATTTACTTGAACTAATTAATTAACTTACAAAAAGTAATCCAATTTAGCATTTAATATTTTTCCTAAGCAGTTTACATCTTGAAAAGCTTACACAAAAATTTTCACTATTTTTGGAGCTCTACCGAAAATCTAATGAAATAAACAAATACTAACACTATTCACATTTTTGAAAAAGAAAAATAAAAACTCAACTCGGGCCGACTCCTCCTTTCCCTCACTGGCTCGGCCCAGCCGAACGGCCTGCCCACGCGCTCGCGCCCGCTCCTGCGCGGCCCAGCAACGCGGCCCAGCCACGCCCACGCCCGCGCGCGCTCTTCCCCTCTCTCTCGCTGACACCTTGGCCCCGCCTGTCATCCCCTTCCTCCGCTCACTCGCTCTCTCCCGCGACCCGGCCATGCCCGCGCGGTGGCCGGCCGGTGATCACGGCGTCAGTCGATCAATTAACTCGACCAAAACGAACTACACTACCCTGCGACTCCACTACGCCCTTCTATAGCTAAGCTCGAGCTCCGGCGACCCCTCACCGACGACGATGGCGGACCACGGTCGATGGTGAGCCGCGAAAACGCGTCCCCAACGGAGTAGCGGCTAAATTAACGCGAGGAAAACGTTCAGGGGCTCACAGCAGTCATGGGGGTGCTCTTGGTGACGACGGCGACGAGCTGGAGTAGCCTGGCCACGTGGGGGCGGTGGTGGCGGTGCTCCGACCGGAGTTGGGCATGGGAAGTGGTGGTGCGGTGGTTCGGGCGAGAAAACGGCTAAACCCGTTGGACCACGAGGTGCGCGAGGACGAGGCGAACTTGCTGATGCGATTTGCGTGGCTGGTGGCGGCTCAACGGCGGCGGCGGCGAGCGGCGGAGCTAAGCGGCGGCGGCGGTAAAAACAGAGGATAAAATGGCTCACGGTGAACTCAGTTATATATAGGGCGACGGTCACAGTAATGGTCACTGGAAGACGCGAGACATCGCGCTGGCGGTCCTGGCGCGCGCGAGAAGCTCCTGGACGCCGCTCGGCGGCTCGCCGGCGCCCATGCCGCGCGGTGCCCGGCGGTGATTGGTCGCGGCACTGTAGCTTCCCCCCAATCTTTTGAAATTTTGAACTGTTTTCTCAAATTACTCCCAAAATCATGTAGCAACTTGAAAAATTCCCAAGATATGAAATCTTCAGAATTTCAAGCTCTACAAGTTTTGTATTGAACATTTTTCCAAATTCGAACTGGATTTTGAAATTTGATTTTAAATTCAAAAGGGACACTTTTTGGAAATTTGGTAATTTAGAAATTACTTTGGATTTTATATTGAAACTTTAAAAACTCCAAACACCAAAGTTGTACATCTAGCCAAGACCTACAACTTTGCTACTCAAACCATTTTCAAATTCTTCCTCCATTTTGAAATTTGAGTTTGGGGATAAAAAGGGGTCAAATTTGAAATTTGCTTCTTTTCAAAATTGCTCCACATTTTACAGTAAAACTTTGAAAACTCAAAACACCAAAGTTGTAGCCCTTGAAAAGTTCTACAAACTTGGTTTTAAACTTTTTCCCAAATTTTGCTTAGATTTTGAATTATTTCAAAAGGGGTAAAATAGGGTTTTGGATTTTTGGGTTTTCGGAGGAATTTTCAATTGAAATTTGTTGCTACCTTAATTGGTGATTACTTAAGGATCAAACCATCATCCAAGGGCATCATTTAGTCAATTAACACATAGTTGACCAAATGCCACTCTTGGTTGACTAATTAACTTTTGAAACTCTTTTAATATTTTCCCAAATTTGAATTCAAATTCGAACCGGAAAACTCGCGATAAGTTTTTGGATTCCAATTCAAACTCAAACTTGGAGTTTCATTTTACGTGTTGTACTTGAGTTCATACCCTACACTTGACACTAGTGTGTAACACAGTCACACACCTCAAATTACGCAGGGCATGGACTAAGTATTTGCGGTGACATTCGAAATTAAGGTTTTCGGTTCGGATCACACCACTGAGAAGCTCATCCAACCTAGAAAGGTAAACTCATTTTAGTTAATACATAACATGGTTAACCTAATCATGGATGTTTTGCAATGCAATATGATGACATGGCAGATTAATTAGCAACTATAACACCCGGGGTGTTACACCTATCATTGTCGATTCGGTGATAGAAAAATATTCCTTCCAGATCAAAACTAGACTCCATAGTGATATGATGAGGGTCACCGTCCGATCAAACCTCTACCCAGTAGTGGCAATATGACCATGCCATCTGTGTGAATTGGGTGTTGCACCTGCATAGTACCAGTGGTCCCCGAGTTGCTCCATGATTTGGTGTAGAATTGATTGGAAGCTACAAGCATCATAGGTGAACCACGATCCCAAATTTTAAAGTCTTGTCAACAAACACTACTGCAAAACAACATCACTGCTGGTTCATAATCTCCAATCACCGCCGGTTGAAAACCGGCTATGATAATAGCTTATCACTGCTGGTTCGTGTATCAATCGGCGGTGATGATCATTTCCCAAAAAAAATATTATAAATCAATGTAAAAAAGCAAACAAAAATAAATCTTGGGGAAGTCACAAGTCATACGATTTTTCGCGCGTAGCTAGCGAGATTTAAACCTGCAACGTGTGGCCTCACGCGTAACACCCTTAACCACTCCACCTCCAAAGTCACATGTGACTGAGTACCTGATATTTTTCTTTTGCATTGACTTTTCTAGATATTGTAATGAACATTTCAAGCTCTAAACTAACTCAATGAAAAATGTTTCACCTGCAAAGTTTTTGATCTTGTCAAGAACTACAATTTTGCTTCTTGTCTTTTTTTCCTATCATAGGTCATTTACAAAATTTAAATTTCCAAATCTGAGAACTTCAAATAGAAATTTGGGACCATAAACAATTTCCAATGAAAAAGTCGTCAACTACAAAGTCATCAAGATATAAAAGTTTGCTTCTAGAGGTCGTTCACAAAATTTGAATTTCAAAATGTTAAAACTTCAAATAGAAATCGTAGACCATAAATTATTTCCAACGAAAAGGTCATCGAGATATACAACTTTGCTTCCGGTCATTTTTCAATCCGAGGATGTTTAGACGATTCTATAAAATTGAATTTCAAAATATAAGAAATTCACACAATTTTAGGAACATAAATGATTTTAAATGAAAAGTCATCAAAAGTTGTAGATCTTAAGATCTACAAATTTTATATAAAGTTCGTCTTCATTCGGCTTGATTTGAAAAAAAGTTATTAGTTTTACTGTACGGCAACATGGTTATTACTGCTAGATCGTAATACGAGCCGGCAGCCAGATTGTATTAGGAGCCGACGGTGATGACACGCCATCGTCACCGCTAGCCATGATGAGACCCCATCATCACCGCTAGCAATGATGAGACCCCAATATCAACACTGGTTCGCAACACGAACCGGCGGTGATAACCATTTCACCATCGGTTCGTATTATAAACCAACG
Source organism: Saccharum hybrid cultivar R570 (assembly GCA_038087645.1). Taxonomy (NCBI): domain Eukaryota; kingdom Viridiplantae; phylum Streptophyta; class Magnoliopsida; order Poales; family Poaceae; genus Saccharum; species Saccharum hybrid cultivar. The sequence continues at coordinate 3,647,622 of JAQSUU010000671.1, read as the reverse complement.
GTGCATCTCTGTCGGTTTTAATAATTCCGGCGGTAAAAGTGCCGCTAGTGATGACCATTTTTGTGGTAGTGAAAAACAATATGATAAGAACCATGAATGGAAACATAATAATAATAAGTATACACTCTAAGCACCACTTTGACTTACTACATCATTTCCATTATGCTGAGCAATCTTTTCACTTACTACTGCCACATCTGCATTGACTAAAGCTTGTAATCAGACAGATGAGAGTCATGCACAAAGTAATTTATTCAGAAATATATGTACATTTTCCTTTCTTATGTAAAGTAAAAAATATGTGTACCTTTTTCCTTTCTTATGTAAAGTAAAAAAATATGTACCTTTTTCCTTTCTTATGTAAAGTAAAAATATTCAGTGATGAGACGGATGTGAAGCTTGAATGGTTATTATGGATGACATTGTTATTGTGACCATAAATTCTTCCTCATATTAGAAATATATGTACCTTTTTTGTGAAAGATCAGCTCCAGTGCTAGTGATAGTGACGCTGGGTGTTGTGTGGTTATTATGGATGACATTGTTATTGTGACCATAAATTCTTCCTCATATTAGAAATATATGTACCTTTTTTTTGTGAAAGATCAGCTCCAGTGCTAGTGATAGTGACGCTGGGTGTTGTGTGCTATACTGTTCCAATTATTATTTTTTCATCATTGACGCCAGTTTCCATCTGGATATTAGTGCAGACACTTTTGGCCAATGCAAGTTTTCTATTCATTTCTATTATTCTATATGTTTCCTTTTTGCACATGAGAAATGCGCATGCATCAAGCATATATATACAGCAGAGTAGAACTATTTGGCGGCATAGGCAGCACCGCAGCGGCAGTATGCAGAAGATATTTTTGCTAAAGGCCGCCTTCATTCATTTTCGACAAGGAGAAACAAAAACTGACAAGGCACTCGACGCTAGATTTGATCATTTTTTTTTTTGTGGTAGCCTGGAGAAACAAAAACTGACAAGGCACTCACGACTAAAGGTCAACGGCAGGCTCAAGCAAAGTTGTCATCAGGGTATTTATCTAGTCTTTTTTGGAGATTTCTGCCAGCTTAGTTTTTCGGATGTGCTCGTAGCGATAGAGTTTGTGAATATGGGTTGTTTTTGTTCATAGCTAAGAACGTCTGCCTCGTCTTTGCTGTCAAATTCGCAAAGGGAAACAACAAAGTCGTCGTCAAACCTCCATGGCCTCCTTCCTTCCTGGTAGTTGTAGCTCGTGTGTGTGCAGCTCTCGACACAGTTCATGGTGCGTGTTGCGTGTGCGTACGTGTAAAACAAGGCCAGGCTGCTGCCGATGGAGAAGCTAGCATCCATCGGTCCATCCGTGATGGCTGGAGTACAGTGTGCCTAGCTAGTACCTGTCATCCTCATGGGGATATGGTGGCACGTATAGCTTGGGTTTTGTTTAGGCCTTGTTTAGTTCCTTCAAATTTCTAAAAAGTTTATAAGATTCTTCATCATATTGAATCTTTGGACGCACGTATGGAGTATTAACTATAGATAAAAAAATAATTAATTACACAGTTTGGTTATAAATCACGAGACGAATCTTTTGAACCTAATTAGCCCATGATTGGACACTAATTGTCAGCCTTAGTTTCAAAGTTGGGAGGTGCCAGAAATACTGTAGCATTTCGTTTGTATTTGTCAATTATTGTCCAAACATTAACTAATTAGGCTCAAAAGATTCGTCTCGCAAAGTACAAGTAAACTGTATAATTAGTTATTTTTTACCTATATTTAATACTCCATGTATGTATCCAAAGATTTGATGTGATTGTGATGTAATAGGGAATCTTTGCACTTTTTGCATTTTGGAGAGACCTAAACATGGGCCACACGTAGTATAGAGTGTTAGATAAAATATATCCTCATGTATATCTTTGTGTCTATGTTAGATGTATCTTCTAGATATGGTTGAGATCCTAGATTGTAGCTAACCGATGTAATCTTCTGTTGTAACAAACTCATGTACACGCCATTGCTGTGGAGGTAGTTTTCCCAGCTAGTATAAACACAGAACCGAGTGCCAGGGAAAGGGCATCTCGTTAACCTAGTTTTACATGGTATCGGAGCCTAGTTCCCTACGGAATTGCGCCATGGCTTCCTCACCTTCATCTTCCGCCCAACAATTTGCGATCACCGCTCTTGGCTTCCTTCCTGTCAGCGAGAAGCTGACCCGTGGAAATTTTCCACTCTGGCGTGCACAAGTTCTCTCCTCCATCAGAGGAGCCGAGGTATTTGAGTTTCTCAGCCTTGAGGCTGTGCCGCCGGCCAAGTACCTGGAGAAGAAGGCGGGTGATGACACCAAGGTGGCGCCGATCCTGAACAAGGAGTACACCACGTGGGTGGCGAAGGACCAGCAGGTCCTGAGCTATCTGTTCGTGTCTTGCTCGCGGGAGATTCTTCAACAGATCTCTACCGTGACCACTGCTGCTCAAGCTTGGGCCAAGATTGAGGAATTTTTCTCCTCTCAGTCCCGTGCACGTATGATAAGCACCCGGATGGCGTTGGCGACGGCATCCAAAGGCAACTCCACCATTGCGGAGTACTACGCCAAGATGAGGGGTCTCGCAGATGAGATGGCTTCTGTGGGGCGACGCCTTGAGGATGATGAGATGGTTTCCTACATCCTCACCGGCCTCGGCGATGACTACGACTCCATCACGACTTCCGTCTCCAATAGGGTGGAGCCAATCTCCTTGGGAGAGCTCTACACCCAACTTGTCACTCATGAGCAGCGACTGGAGCTTCGCAACGGGGGTTCCAACTCCTTCGTCAATCTAGCGTCCCGTGGAGGGCGCAACAGCAACACCAACTCCAACCGTGGGCGCGGGGGCTTTACCCGTGGTGGCAGTGGTGGACGAAACAAGGGTGGTCGCGGTGTCGCTCGTGTGCCGTTCCAGGCAGGTGTCTTTTGCCAGGTTTGCGGCAAGGAGGGCCATCCGGCCTTCAACTGCTTCAAGAGGTTCGATGCAAATTTTGCAGGGCCACCTCAGAAATCTGCTTCAGCTGCTACCTCAGGTTATGGGGTAGATACGAATTGGTATATGGACTCCGGCGCTACGGATCACATCACCAGCGAGTTGGACAGGCTGTCGTACCGCGACAAGTACCACGGCGGGGATCGTGTTCATGCCGCCAACGGTTCAGGTATGGAGATTTCACACGTTGGTCATAGTATTGTGCAATCCCCACCACATAAGATTCATCTATGCAATGTTCTTCATGTTCCTGATGCTAGCAAACATTTAGTATCTGTTAATCGTCTCACTCGAGACAATAATGCCTTTGTCGAGTTTCATCCTGATCATTTTTTCTATAAAGGAGGCGGTGATGATGAGAACACTTCTCAGAGGCAGGGCTGAAGGAGGCCTCTATCCCATCAAGTTCTTACCAAGTAGTTCTCCACCAAATAAACAAGCTCTTGGAGTCATCAAGCCCTCTTCATCCATCTGGCATAGTCGACTTGGCCATCCATCAGCTCCTGTCGTTAGTCAAGTCCTTAGTCGTCATCATCTTTCTTTTATTCAAGATGTGAACAATAAACGTATCTGTGATGCTTGTCAACAGGGCAAGAGCCACCAGTTACCTTACCCCAAGTCAACGAGTGTCTCTCGTAGCCCTTTAGATCTTGTTTTCTCAGATGTTTGGGGTCCTGCCCCACAATCAGTTGGTCGTTTTGCTTATTATGTGAGTTTCATTGATGACTACTCCAAATTTATTTGGATTTATTTGATTCGTCACAAATCAGAAGTGTTTGAACGATTTCGTGACTTCCAAAATTTAGTTGAACGTCAATTTGATCGAAAAATTAAATCCGTGCAAACAGATTGGGGAGGGGAGTATCAATCACTTAATTCCTTCTTTAACCGCATTGGCATTCATTATCTTGTTTCCTGCCCACATGCACATCAACAGAATGGGGCTGCTGAACGTAAGCATCGCCATATTGTAGAGATGGGGATAACCTTGCTTGCTCATGCCTCAATGCCGCTCAAATTATGGGATGAAGCATTTCAAACTGCAGTTTTTTTGATTAATCGATTACCCTCCAAAGTGATTAACAACGATACTCCTCTCCATCGCCTCTATGGAGAAGAGCCGGACTATACTTCTCTGCGTACTTTTGGGTGCGCGGTCTGGCCAAATCTCCGTGCCTATAACACGCGCAAGCTTCAATTCCGCTCCAAGTGTTGTGTTTTCATCGGTTACAGTAATTCTCACAAAGGGTTTAAATGTCTAGATCCAAAAGAAGGTCGTGTTTATATCTCACGGGATGTGGTGTTTGATGAAAATGTCTTCCCTTTTGCCACACTTCATCCAAACGCTGGGGCCAGACTTTGCGCTGAGCTCCAGATCCTCCCCGACGTCCTTCGAAATCCATCTCTTTCCTTCAAGGATGCACTAATACGTGATCAACATGTGACTTCTCCTAACCCATCTGATGTTGGCTTGAGTCTTCATGATGTTGTGCAGGTCCAAGAATCACATTCTGGCGAACATGCTGCACATTCTGGTGAAAATCTGGCTTCAGGCGCTCCTTATCACATGTGCCGTCGTCCGGGGAGCAGCACGGACTCCGGAGCTGATTTCTCTGCGCTGGCAGGCGGATCCGATCCCGCATCATCATCGGGATCAGTGTCGCACTCCACCGGTTCCGGATCTTCTGCGGCCTCTCCTGCGAACGCTTCGTTGGCATCGGCACAATCTGCTCCGAGCGAGGGGGAGCGAGTAGCAGACAATCCTGCTGTGGTGTCGCTCGGATCCGGTGTATCCGACAGCCGATCCAGTGCGACGGTGCATTCTGGAGGACAACGTGTGCCATCTCTTGAAATAGCAGAAGATCGATCAAACTCGACGGCAACAGATCAATCTGCTTCTTCTCCTGCAGGACCCTTGACTCGGTTGCAACGTGGAATTGTCAAGCCTAAGCAATACACGGATGGAACTGTCGGATGGTATGTCAGAAGAACCGGCTAGTGTTCATGATGCACTTAAGGATCGAAATTGGGTGGCTGCTATGGATGCCGAGCACCAAGCATTGATCAAGAATAGGACCTGGCACTTGGTTCCACTACCCAAAGGGAAGAATATAATTGATTGTAAGTGGGTTTACAAGATCAAGCGCAAGGCTGATGGATCTATTGATCGGTATAAAGCAAGGTTGGTGACCAAAGGATTTAAACAGCGATACGGCATAGACTATGAGGACACTTTCAGTCCTGTGGTCAAGGCAGCTACTATCAGGCTGATACTTTCTGTTGCTGTGACAAAAGGTTGGTCGCTGAGGCAACTGGATGTGCAAAATGCATTCCTTCATGGAATTTTGAGTGAAGAAGTTTATATGAGGCAACCTCCTGGGTATGAAGATAAAACACGCCCTCGATTTGTTTGCAAACTTGACAAGGCCCTCTATGGTTTAAAACAGGCACCTCGAGCATGGTATGCAAGACTTTGTGCCAAACTTGAATCCCTAGGTTTTGTACCATCAAAAGGAGATACATCACTTTTCTACTACAACAAAGGACAGTGCAGCGTGTTTGTTCTAGTATATGTAGATGATATAATAGTGGCAAGTTCTTCTCTAGAGGCAACAAAGGCATTGCTTGCAGGCTTGCAGAAGGAATTTGCACTCAAAGATTTGGGTGAGTTGCATTACTTCTTGGGAATTGAAGTGAAAAGGAATAAGGATGGTTTGATTCTCACTCAACAGAGATATGCCGCAGATATATTAGTCATGTCAGGTATGAGTAAATGTAAAGCCATTGATACTCCTTTGTGCAGCACTGAGAAGCTGAGTGCTTATGAAGGGAGTACGCTTGGTCCTGAGGATGCTACCCGGTATAGAAGCTTGGTGGGTGCGCTCCAATATCTGACACTGACTAGACCGGATTTGTGTTTTGCGGTAAATAAAGTTTGTCAATTCCTACACTCGCCCACCTCAGTTCACTGGAGTGCGGTAAAATGTTTTCTTAGATATGTTCAGGGTACATTAAATCTGGGTCTCAGAATTGGTCACTCCAAGAACATGAGTGTCAGTGCGTTCTCTGACGCCGACTGGGCAGGTTGTGTTGATGACAGACGATCTACCGGTGGATTTGCAGTGTTTCTCGGTGAAAATTTAATCTCATGGAGTGCTAGGAAGCAAGCAACGGTCTCACGTTCTAGCACAGAAGCTGAGTATAAGTCACTTGCAAATGCCACGGCAGAGATGATCTGGGTACAGAGGCTACTTAAAGAACTTGGAGTTCCTCATCCTCCTATGGCACGTTTGTGGTGTGACAATCTTAGAGCAAAGTACCTCTCAGCCAATCCTGTTTTTCATGCCAGAACAAAGCACATTGAAATTGACTTTCATTTTGTTAGAGAGAGGGTAGCAAAGAAATTGCTAGAGATTCGGTTCATCAGCTCGAATGATCAAGTGGCAGATGGGTTCACTAAACCTCTTCCTCGTATAAAGTTGAAAGAATTTAGAAACAATCTCAACCTTGTTTGTGGCTGAGATTGAGGGGGAGTGTTAGATAAAATATATCCTCATGTATATCTTTGTGTCTAGGTTAGATGTATCTTCTAGATATGGTTGAGATCCTAGATTGTAGCTAACCGATGTAATCTTCTGTTGTAACAAACTCATGTACACGCCATTGCTGTGGAGGCAGTTTTCCCAGCTAGTATAAACACGGAACCGAGTGTCAGGAAAGGGCATCTCGTTAACCTAGTTTTACACAGAGTACCTAGCTAGTACCTGTCATCCTCACGGGGACATCCATGATCCATGGCTTCCAAGTGTCGTTCGTCCAACTCGATGGCGTCATTCTTCCGTGGCTACATTACGGATAGCTTCCGATCCGATTCGCTGGGCGGATCAGAGAAAAGATTCTGAAAAGACACGGGAGAAAAGGTGCGTCCTGGCTCTATCCCGCCATGTCACCCTCTCCCTCCCTCCGGCTCCAAGTGTGTGCGGCGTCTTTGTCGTCCTGCTCCAGACCATGGTGGCTTGTCGGCGTTCTGCCCTCTACACGTTCTTCCGTTCCACGCCCGCATTGTCAACTTCGCCCTAGCCTGTGGCCTCTACTTCTGGTCAGCACCATTTGTATTGCTCCCTGTTGCTTCCCTGTCCCTGTTCATGTATGCTGTTGTCACAGTCTTCTCACTGGAATGGGATGACATTTGACAGCTGACAATTTAGAGCCATTTGGGATCCGTTTGTGCTTCAGTGGTTGAGTAATTTTTTCTGGCTTCACCTAATGGAGCAGCTACAGTGTGGAGCTGAAGCTGTTTTTTTTTACCGTTTGACAAAAAAGTTTCACCGGGTTGTCAAAAAAAGGAAAATGTCCGTAATACCTTTTTTTCTTTTCTTATCTTACCTTATCTGGTCGCCCGTGGTCCAACCGCATGCACGCGAGTATATCGCGTCTCCTCTTCAACCTCCCGACGCCGCGTGCCTATGCCATCGCCGCCCGCGCATGGGAGCGCGCCCGGCCCTGGGTCACCGGCGGTGCCACGCCCTCCCCGGCAACAGGTGACAACTCTGTCTCGCCGTCCAGCGCCGGCGACTACGCCCAGACCCTCGCGCCCTGATGTCTCCGCGTGGTCCATCATGCCCCGGTGACTCCGCTCGCCTCTGCTCCTCTCCGGAGGCCCTCCCCGCACAAGCCCGCTTCCGCCGCCTCCGTCCATGCTCTCTCCACGCCGTTGTTACCCCACTTCGCCTCTGCGCCGTCGCCGCAAGCGCAGATGGACCTGGGGGCAAAGGTGGCCATGACCAAGTGATGGGTCCACAGTTGCTTGTGGAGCCGGGCAAAGCTACCTTTTTTCAGCTCTGGCTCCCTCTCCACACTCTCTCAGAGCGATTTTCGGAGCTTCGCCTCCCGGAGCGCCTCAATGGGGTCGCGTTTGGTTGCCGAAGCTGCAAAAACAACTCTTGGAGCTGGCCTTGGAGCGGTGCCAAACGACCCCTTAGTAGTGGTGTGGTTAGGGCATCCACAGCGTATAGTATCAATCCCATTTCTACACAATAATTTGACGTTGCTTGTTAAAATCGTCATAATATACAGAATTGATTCTAGATCTATAAATGAGACCCACAAGGATAAAAATAAATAGTCTACGTATGGAGGCGTCGAGAGAGTTGTGAGAGAGGGACTTTAAAAAATCGAAAGGACATGGTTTTATGTATGGAGACAGATTCTATATAGGACCGATGTTAAAGTGTATGAAATCGGGTATAAGGAAGATAGTAGCAGCTTGGAGCGCAACCTCTCGCTATGGACAGCCTACATGTGCAGCTGAAGCCTCCCTTTTATCATTTTCCTAGCTCCTCCATTGCAAACACATAAAAAACTAAGAAAAAAAGTTCTACGGTCGGAGTAAGTTCGGAGCCACAGAGAGAAGATACTAAAGCCCTGTTGACTGGGCTTCCTCGGACTCCGTCTCTATGCTACAATACCGGAGGAGCCACAAACTATGATTTCTCCTAGCACCATGTTTATTTTGCCAGGAGAGAGAAATATGGCTCCCGTGAAAGGAGCCGAATTTACCAGAAATTGTACCAAACATGTCCTAGGAGAAGAGAAATTGCTTGCTGCAATCTCTCTCCAAGACTAACCAACAATAGAAGTCGGTGGCCACTATTTTGTTTTGTTTATTTTCGTACCGGCCCTACACTTAGGATTGAAGCAGGATCCAACCATTAATTGTATCAGTTTTTGCTAAGTTTATCTCTCTCTTTACTTGGCGATAAGAGAAGTTGTTAGTTCCTCGCTAGGCTGTACTACACTAGTGATTAGCGCGCGCCCCTGCACGCGGGATGGCACCACAGGTATCTTTTAAGAGTAGAATTTACGGATAACAAAAGCACAAAGGACAGAACGACTAATACCAAAACTGAGATGACTGCAGACCACAAACCTTGCATACACTAATAACATAGGTTGTAACATAGCCAAGCTAAGGGTTCAAAGTAGAATCGAGATACATCAGATTACAGATGCAACTCACACTAATAAAATTGATTAAGATAGATCAGAGTTAAACAATAATAGTTCAGATGGCACTGCAGCTCAAGTCACCGGAATCAGGCATGAATCCAAGGCACACACGCTAACAGTAATGATGGAGTAAGGTTTCACACACCACAAAGAGAAGAACATGAAACAGCAAATGCAAGGACCAATTCGTCGCCCAGGATTGAAGCATATATCATAGCATAGCTTTGCATTTCAAGTCACCGGAATCTGAGCGTGAAACAAGAGCCACAACATGGTGATCAAGTGGTGTTCCATACTTCGACCTGACGAGGGATCGATCAAAGAATACAGATATTCAGGCAACATAGACAGTGTTCCAACGGCTAGCATGCCATCTGATGGAAGTAAGCAGATGCAATAAGTTCATCGGCAGCAAAAACTGTCCCAGCCAAAACACGTCGTCATAACATAACTTGAGCCCATGCAGTGCAGCGCTTAACCTGTATCGTCAAAGGAAATTTGGGTAGAAGAGATCAACTGCTTGCATAGCCTGCATGCATGCATCAGGTGTGGGAAGGTAGAGGATATACAGAGATAATGAGATCACATATTCACATCAGTGTCAGGGAAGCAAGTTCACCTAGAAGGAAATTAAACAGCTTCAAACCCCTTGATCCTCAGCTCATCCTATGAACGTCTGCTTGGAGCTGGGTGTTGCCAACCAAGTGATAACCGCCAGGAATAGGCCGGGATGGTGGTGCTGCTTCAGTTGGTTCAGTCAAGCCAATGTCGGTCGACCAATTGCCTGGCCCTAAGCAAAACCAACACTTGTCAAAACTCAACAGTCAAAACAAAGGCGTTATGCCAATCTGGATTTCTCTCCATCACTATTTGGATAGCTTAATTAATTGCTCCTTGGTACAAAATAAAAAATGCAAACAAATCCAGTTTTCAAACCAATTTGCTTTTCTCCACAAATCAACAAAAATGAAAATACCATGCACCATCGTTGGGAGTTCTGATTGTAGTATGCAATAAGGACTGGAAAGTACATAACTATTATCTTGCAATAAATATGCCATTAAGAAACATGGGAGGGGTTGTATAAAAATATTATAGAATTACTAGGTCCATCTCAAATTATAAGACGTTTGACTTTTTTGACACCAAGTTTGACCACTCGTCTTATTCAAATTTTTTTTTTGCAAAATATCATTTCTTTTATCGTGGCTTGCTTTATTAATAAAAGTTCTTCAAGAATAATTTAAATTTGACTATGTTTACACAATTTTTTTGAATAAGACGAGTGGTCAAACTTGATGTCAAAAAAGTCAAACGTCTTATAATTTGGGATGGAGGGAGTAGTTTTTCTAAAACCTTACATGCACTACATCTGAGTATGTGACTGGAAACACAGCACGCAACAGGAACTTACCAAGACAACAACAGCGTAGCTTCTCTCAGCGCTGCTCCATCCAAGATTAGACAAGGAATTCCATCTCTCAAGAAGTCAAATACAACAAACCGTAAGACCTTTTTTAATCCTACCTTAGCAAAATAAAACAATTTTTATCCATTGCTAAGTTAGGAAACAACACTGCTCTGAAGTAGACTTACTAAGTGTTATATATTGAGAATTTGAGATACAGTTAAATTGATTTTCCAAGTAGTAAAGCAACAGAGTTCAAATCTGACCAGCCCACATATTGAACAAACGATGAGCATACTACTGTATATATTCATTAATCGAGACATAAAGACTCTTTAGGGTATGAATGGACAAACATATTAATACGTAAAAATCCATCTCAGCAAGCCAAATAAAATTGGAAACATAGTAGACAACAGAGAAATAAACAACTTATCAAGATGATAACACTATGGCTCCAAGCAACACAGCTCTAAAGATTATCACAGTGTGTGAGTGCCAAAATAACCAATCTACCAAAGCAGATAGTCATCTTTACTCTTTAGCACAAGGATTATCACATCTAAAGATGCAAAGGAGCATCTACTCTTGACCCAACCTTGTTTTCCCAGCGGATTCTTTTTCACCCTCTCTACATCTCCTATGAATCAAAATGATACAAACAAAATGATGCAAGCAATCAATTTAGGAAGGAAGCACAGATAGACCATCGAGGCACGCTTTTGGAGTGGAGGTTTACTGAAGAAGTGATCTACCATATTTCATAATTCATAGGCACACAAAAGGGAATACAAAATGAATTAAATAAACAGGCACTAATTCACGGCAAAGTCATATACATCAAAGTCAAAATGTAGATCGTCAGAAGCATGGGTATCCGAGAGAACCATATACCACGGCAAGCTGTTCACGTGCCCCCACTGAAGAACCTATGTTCCCCTTCCGCTCACCCGCACCTTGAAAAATGCAATCACAACAACAAAAACAACCATCACTATAAATTTGCAGGAACCTAAACGATCTCCTTTGCCCATCCCTTATTTTTTTTGTCCTTAAGTTATCCATACACGTCGGTAATAGACATCCTCCCCTACACCTATTGGAAGATAACACATAGCAAAACAGTATGAAAACATCTTGGCCATATTGTTATCCATCGGATGGCTAAATCGTAATCTACAATGCTAAATTTCATCTATGATGAGAAAAGGGAACATAAAATAGAAAACTAAAAGGAAGCAATTGCATCAATATAAATTAGCACAAAAATGCTTAATCTATAAAGAATACAGTACACAGATTGAGCTGCATAAAGTGAGCACAGTAGAAAAGTGAAATTAGACGTACCTGACCTGTTGGTCTTGAGGGGAGAAGCAAGTCTACAAAACTAAATCTACAATGCTAAATTGCACTTGCAAAAAAAAACCCAGGAACAATAGAAGATAAAATGTTTTGACATAACTTAGGATAAAAAATAGATTTGGCACAACAAGACCCCTTTGACATGCCTCACTTTGTTGGGATACGCAGGGAGGACAACCAGGAAAAAAGAGAAGACGACATTGGTTGTGATAGCTCCATGTAGAAGGAAGGGTGTAGCAGTCCAAACTGCTACTGCGTTGGCTGATGAGCAACGCACCTGAAGGGATGGGTGAGTATGGCCCTACGGGGTTAAGCGTCAGTCATAGGGCACGCCATGGCGGCGACGCAGGTGAGGGCGGCCAACCCTGGAGCAGGTCGCGACTCGCGACGGCCCGTCGCGGCGGCGGCGACGCGGGCGAGGTCACGCAGCATCTCGTGGAGGCAGCGACGGGGGCGAGGCCAGGCAGCACCTCGCGGTGGTGGCGCAGGTGAGGGCGGCCATCCCTAGGCGGCACGCCGCGGCGGGAACGGCGCAGGTCGCAGGTGACGCCCGTCTCCACCCTAGGGCACGTCACAGCGGCGGCGCAGGTGAGGCTGGCCAGATCTAGGCGAGGGTTGGTCGGAGCTCCAGTAGCCACTAGGCAGTAGGCACCATGGAGAAGAAGAGACGGAGGAGAGCGAGAGAACCAGCGAAGAGAAGCAGAACGAGGACGGGGACGGCGCTGGTGTAAGCGTGTCCCACGAGTTTAACTTGATTTACAGAAAGTACGTATAATATTCATATTTTAAAATAAATTTATTAAAAAGTAGATTCAAAAATATTTCTAATGATATGTACTATAAATATTAATATTTTTAATATATATTTAGTTAAAGTTGTTTGTCAGGAAGCGAAAACGATAGATATTTAGGGACAGGTAAATGCGCGTACGATGCAATGAAAAAAGAAATGTCATGATAATATAAATATGAATGTGTGTTGTACTGTTATTAAAAAAATAATACTCGAGTGTAACTATGCTCGAGAGTCTAGATCTTAGTTAAGGCATGTTTGGTTTTTCCTTTCTAAACTTTAGTAGCTAAATCATAGATTAAACTTTAGTTATTGAGTGTCTGTTTGGGTGACTAAAAGAGGTCTTTTAATCCCTTTTAGTTCATGTGTTTAGATAAATAAGACTAAAAGGTGAGATTTTCTCCATTTAGTCCATGGCAGCTAAACTTTTAGCTCCCCTTGGCAGCTTAACTTTTAGCTCCCATTTAATCTATGTGTTTGGTAAAAAGTGGACTAAATGGACTAAAGTTTAAACTTTAGCTGCCCAAACCAAACACGCCCTTAGCAACGATACAATATAACCTAGCACCGGTGTCACAATGCCCAACTCAAGCAAGAAGAACAGAGTGAGCCGAGAGGGAATTGTTGTAATTTAACACAAATGATGATGGTGCATGCGGTGGAAGTCTCCTCCGTAGTTGAGCCCTAACCCTTTGCAAGCGGTACTCCCATGCAGTCTTCAAAGGATCTCTTGTATTTATAATCCAACATCCAACTACGATTATGTCACTGCCCCCGTAGTTTATCACCTGAATTGCAAATCCAAGATGCAAGTGACATGGTGTATCAGATAATGCAAAAGTTACAGAAAAAATAACGGCTCAAATTCTCATGAGCGCTGAAGGCAAGAAAACCTCCAACTGAACAAATGTCAAGGTTTGGACATTTCAAAAGGAGAATAGTCTTTGCAGCAACTATATGTAAATTAAAACTTCGGTGCTAAACAAAATGATAGATTTTTAATGATTGTGGTCATTATATGATCTAAATATATTCCCACATGGTCAAAAGAAAAACATGTCTACCAACAGACTGATATTCTACAAATTGTTTAATGCAGTGTCATTACCAAATTCAAAAATTTCAAGGATGTGCACAGGTATATAACAAACTAAAAGCATTAAGATGTGTGAATAAACACCAATGTTTCTAATAGCCATACAAACAGAATCAGGAGTGTTGTATTGTTGCCCAAGAGCATCTCCTTCAGCAACCATCTGAACTCCAGATGTGGCATGAATAAACGTCGGGCTTGATGGTGTTACTGATCAAGACGAAGGATTTACTAATAGTGATATAAATCACATCACAAAGTCAGAATGTTGCTCAGCAATCTCTACAGCAACAGCAGTGTAATCTCTATGAGCTAGGCTGCCAGCAAGCTCATCTCAGCGAGCAGAAGTAAAAATAAACCTGTTCTCCATAAAGTTTGATGCAACTATATGCCCAAATCAAACAAGAATCTGGAATGGAGAAAAAAAATAAAATGTTTGATGCAACTATACAACATAAAGTTTTTTTTGTGGGTAAAAACAAACCTTTTCTCCATTTAGTCTGGCTGCCAAATTCTGAAACACAAGCAAGACAACAAGTTGATGGTGAATGCAAAATCGAGAAAATTGAAGGCGCTCACCTCAAAGCCAAGCCCTGCCTCATTTAGGGCTTTGGGCAGTTGACGTTGACGATAGTCTCCTTCCCATGGCAGAGTTCAGGTTTTGATTTGGCAGCCAGTGTTGAGGGCTTCCAGCTTCAACATGGCCACCGTTCCAAATAATGCGAGGTCTAATATCTGTGAACCTCGAAGGAAGGGAGAGGCCGGCCATCCTGTCGTGGAGAAAATTGTATATTTAAGACTCCAAATAATGCGCTTTGCAGATTTGGGACTCCAAACATCGACTTCGCAAAAATAGGTCTCCAAACGTTACACACTTGATTTTCTTGCCATTATGTGTATTTCATCGTCTTTTTAAGCTGTGTACATGTATTCGGAGACCTGAATACATCCGGCGGAGACGATGCGGGAGGAAGGGGACGACATCCGGCGGCCCTATCGGCGCTCTCGCTCAGGCGACCTGGGGAGGAGGCGACGTTCGTCGAGGTACTGCAGGCGCAGGCCACCTTGTCAAACGCCCGGCGCGCGGATGTGGAGGCGGAGGCGCTGGTCGCCGCCACGTGCTGCCTGCAGCAGAAGGAGCTTCGGAGCATTGGCGGATCCAGGGGCTGGGGGGCTGCAGCATCCCCCAAAGGGAGGTGATTTCTCCACTAAAATACTGTAGCATAGCATCAAATCACCATTAAATTTTAATTGCAAATCAACATCTTCCTTAATTAACCCCCCCTCTTGTCTCAATCCTAAATCCGCCACTGCTCCGGAGGTGGGGGCGACGCCAAGGAGCACTACCGCCTCGTGGACCCCGACATGCCAGCACTCCTGGGGTACGTGGCGAGCCAGACGGACTTGGCGCTGCAGGCCAGCTACGTCCCGACGGCCAAGAAGCTGGCCGAGGCCGCCCAGGTGGAGGACGAGGCGATGCAGATGGAGGCCGGAGAGGATGGCCGCCAGGCTCCGGCGCGGCTCCGCGGAGTTCGTGGCCAGCAGGGACGGCGAGGAGGCCCTCGTGGCCGCACTGCATAGGCAGGCAGGCCGCCAACGCTGACGCGGCGTGTGACACGGTCCTGGCGTTCACCTCGTTCGTGCACCACTTCCATGCCGCCGGCAGCGCCTCGCCCTCGCGTCCTTGTCCTGGTGCTGCTGGGCCTCGCACAGTGGATGATGACGATGCCCACCAAAACTTATCATCGTCTATCTCGTTGCCGTAGTTTTAATCGCTACTTAGTCATATAATATCATCAGTTATAGTTTAATACTGTATTATCATCACCATGGTGTATGGATCACCACGAATTCACAGACCACTCTCATCGCCAACAGCAGAAGGGCAAAAGAGTCCTTTCGGGTCTCCAAATACAATGCACACAGCTTAAAAAAGAGATGAAATACGCATAATGGCAAGGAAATAAAATGTGCAACGTTTGGAGACCCATTTTTGCCAAGTCGATGTTTGAAGTCTCAAATCTGCGAAGCACATTGTTTGGAGTCCCAAATATGCAATTTTCTCCCTGTCGTGGGGGCTTGCAGTCGACACTGATGCCACGCTGCGTCGTCCGCCACGGAGCTGGTCGTCTTGCCACTCGTCACGAGGCTCGCACTGCCCAGGATCGTGGCCTAGGAGAGGAGGGCGCGTGGTGTGGACACTGGACAGTCCATCGACATGTCGATATCGTTGCCGACAAAACGCAGCTATCGATTGACGATCTCCACACCTCCACAGCAAACCAGCAGCAGCAGCACAACCACCAGCACCTCCTCCTCTTCCTCCCCCTTGTCACTTCGCTCCCTCCTCCTCCTCCTCCTCCTCCTCCTCCTCCGTTCTCACCTATACCTGTCACCATGGCCATCGGCGTGGGACGGGATAGGATGGGGGAGCGGCGTCGGTGGGGAAGAGGGGCGAGGCAGGAGCCATGGCCATCGGCGTGGGACGGGATAGGATGGGGGAGCGGCGTCGGCGGGGAAGAGGGGCGAGGTAGGGCAACGTGTTGGCGACTATAATACGGAGTAGGGCAGGGTGGGGCGGTGTCAGGGGAGAGGCGAGAGGCGTGGATGTTGTGGGGGTAGCGCCGTGGGGAGCCGGGGGTTGGGGCAGGACGCACCACCATGTCGGGTTCCAAATTCCAAAAAAATTGATCGTGAGCAACTACCGCATATCTACTTGCATGGATGGCATTTGCTGAAAGGCTGATCCGGTAGAACGCTGAGGGGTGTCATTTTTTGAGAAGTATTTGTGTGGTCCAGTGGGAAAGAGCGTGCGAGGAAATCGCCGGGCCATAGGGAGCTGAGCGAGGCGAGGTGAAACTGGGTGAATGATTCCCTTCGGTAATTTTTAGTCGTAGATAGATAGGGAAGTGCGCACAGGGCGGAGGGCTTGTTGGGCCCCGCTTCGACGTCCCCCACGAATGCCCCCTCAACCAGCAGCTGGCGCCTCTTCCTTCTCGCAGTAGAAGACTACCCGCAGTGGGGTACTCTAAAGGATACTCTAAAGCTTTAGAGTACGAATATAGAGTAAAAACTGTTGCACTGGGTACTCTAAAATGATACTCTATTCTTTCTCTCACTCTATATTTAGAGTAGTACAGTGCTTACTCTATAGTGTGCAGTGCGCGGGCCCTACTAGCTAAACAAAAGAAAAAAATGTTATAACTCACAAACCAAAAATCTAAATTAAATTTTAATTGCATCATTAAATTCGTCTCAATAAATTCTTCAAAACTAGATCACACATGGATATATTTAGATAAAGTGACAAGTGAGTCCCACAGTGGATAGAGTGGATAGAGGATGATATAGAAGATGGATGGTGCGGAAGAATTGAGTATAGAGGAGAGAATCTTGCTGACTATGACGTATATAGGATAAATATAGAGGTTCATGAGTGCGGATAGCCGAAGCGCAGGAACGGGGCAGCAGAGCGCGCGCACGGATCACGTAGTACGGCGGCCATGTCCACCACTCATTGCCGATCAACGGTGGCACAGTAATTTCAGCGACGTGGCCCAGGTCAGGGCCGAGAGACCTGCGCAGGTCTACTGAAAGTAAATAAATAAATGCCTAAGTATACTATAAGGCCATGTTTGGTGGTTTTAAACGGCTCCAACTCTTTGCTACAGTATAGGGAGGAGTTGGAGCCCGTGAAAAAAAAATTGCTTCACTGGCTCCCGTTTATTTTGATAGGGGAGCAAAAAAGGGCTTCTCGTAATTGGGCATGGAGTCAAAGCCAAAGTCACCCGAAACTCCACTAAACAGAGCTTAAGGTGCCGTTTGGATGAGAGAAAAATTCTTGGATTAATCTTTCGAGTATAGTTGCACAACACAGAAAAGTTGCCATCCTGCTGTTCTTGCATGCTTGGGCACCAAGCAGAGGAGCTGAACAAGGCAGGCTGCTCTGCATCCGGCTCACCAGTCAGTCACGCTCACGCACGACATGCTGGGCTGTACGAATGAAGGCGATGGACGCGAGTTGGATTGGGATTCGTGGAGGCTGCGAGCCAGGGACGATGGCCGCCGGTGTGACGGCGGCGGAGGCAGCTAAGATTTGCTGCTAGTATTATACTATGGCCGCTTTAGGCATCCAGAATTAGGCAGGGACGATAGAAAACGAACGAAGGTGACGAAGGACGGCTGCTGCTGATGCCTGATGCCAATGCAAATGCTCTGCCCACCATGCGAATGGGAATAGGATCGGAGGACCAACTGACCAAGAAGGCCGGTGTCGGAGGCAGGCAGGCGTCCTTCTTTTGTTTGTTTATCTACGACAGACACAACCAGTTCGTGGCGCCGGCATCTGCTGCGCAATCAGAACAATGATGAGGAAGGAGCAGGAACAGGAACAGCAGTCCAACAGAAATCCCACAAGCGGACAGGCCACTCACACTTGGATTCGGTGAGCAGCATGTGCGAACAAAAACAACTCTGGGAGCTTCATCATTGTTGCCACTATAGTAGTAGTATTATATCTGTATATGTATATGAGGATCAGAACCAGATGATGGATCGGAGAAACAGTATGTATGTATACTAGTACTAGTATATTCTACACAATGACAATGAGAGATGGAGATGGTACATTACATTACATGGGTGAACAACAATATCACCTCAGTTGCAGCAACTGGGTGGTTCAATTCATCGTCTTCTACTACTAGTCTGCTACTACTGTAATGCCACCACCTCCAAACACACTCTCAGTGTGGAGGTGGAAACAGAGTCCAGCTGAGCTCTTGGCACCCCTGCCTGTACAAGCACAAGCACAACAGTGACAGTGAGTGCACAAGCTGCTGCAGCCCCTTCTCCCTAGTGTACTGTGACTGACCCTATTACTCACTGCCTAGCCATAATCCATGTTTAAAACATGGTAAAAAAAAAAGGTAACCGAAAGAAAGAAACAACCGAGTAGGAGTAGTGGTGACTGTGCAGTGCAAATATTGCATTGCATCTGGTATGGGAAACAAGGCTCCGGGGACCTCCTATGTACGGGCTCAGGCTCCCTCTGGTAACAGCCTTCTCCCTCCATCCCCTATTTCCAGCTGCTCCAGGAACCGGAAACAGAGGAGGAGGAGCACCAGCAGCTGCGCCGCCGGCGGGGGATGGATCGATCGATCATCAGTCGTCGTCATCAGATCAGTGTATGTCAAGAAAGAACCAAGGAATCAAGAAATCGTCATCAGGCCTGGGCCTCCAGCTCCCGTTCGCCGATGAAGGTGCCGTGGAAGCCGTAGGGGACACGGGACGGGAGCTGCACCGTGGCCTCCAGCCGCATGTCGGCGGCGTTCACCACCAGGAGCTCCGAGATCCCCGCGCGCTCGTCGCGGACCAGGGTCAGGATGTACCCGTCGTCCTCGCCGCGCGCGGGGGCGCCCTCGGTGGGCACGAAGCAGGGCTCCCCGCCGAATCGCCCTTCCCCGTAGTCGAACCGGACGAGGTCGCCCGTGGCCAGGTCCACCTTGGCGAACCCGGACACCTTGGGCCACGGCTCCGCCACCGCCAGGTACGCGTACCGCGTCCTCCGCCCCAGCTTGCCGCGGTTCACCATCCCGACCTCCAGGTTCACCTGCGCCGACGCCGGCAGCACGGCGCGCCGCGTGGACGCGCCCGTCCGCGTGTCCAGCCTGATCTCGGTCAGCACGCTCTGGAGTCCGCGGTCACCGTCGTCGTCGTTGAAGATGGAGTCGGCGGGGGTCATGCAGGAGCCGATCACCACCACCTCCCCCGTCGCCTCGTCCTCCCACGCGTTCCACAGGTGGAAGCAGAAGCAGTCCGGCACGTCCACCCACGCCATCTCCGACGCGTCGCGCGCGTACTTGGGCAGCACGCCGAAGCGGGAGGTCTTGCTCTCGTCCAGCACCACGGGGGAACCCCCGCGGAACATCTCGCCCAGCTTGAACACCACCTGGTGGTCGGGCACCACCACGAACCGCTCCGTGATGGCGAAGTCGTGGATCATCGTCGGCTGCGCCAGCGGGATCTCCACGTCGTCCGACTTGGTGCCGTCGGGCCGGAAGTAGAAGTACCTCAGGTAGGGGCGCTTGATGACGTCGTAGCTGAGCGCGAACAGCTCGCCGGACGCCGGGTCCAGCTTCGGGTGCGCGATCATGGACGCGCACCCGGCGAGCTGCCCGTCGAAGTCGTAGCGGCCCACGGTGCAGAGGTCGCCGTCGGCGGTGACGCGCACCTGGTACGGGAGGTCGTCCTCGGACATGGCGAGGAGTCTCCCGTTGAAGTAGACGAGTCCCGCGTTGGCCACGCCCGTGCCACGGGACGGGTCGACGAGGCCGCAGAGCCCGCGCGCGTAGAAAAGGGCCAGGCGCGCGATGCCGGAGTGGCCGTGCAGCTCGCCGATGGCCTTGGGGAAGACGGCCCTTCCCAGGGCGCGCTCCTGCCGCAGCCGCGCCGTCTCGGTGAACCGGCAGGCGTAGGACTCGGCGGCGCCGTTCCGGATGCGGACCGCGTGCACCATGCCGTCGCCGTCGAACAGGTGGTGCCCCGCGGCGGGCTCGAAGCAGGGGTTGGCGCCGTTGCGGACGTACACGCCGGAGATGAAGGGCGGGATGCGGCCGGAGACGGGCAGCGACCGCACGGGCGGCTGCTCGCCGACGGGCGCGAAGTTGCCGGCGATCTGCACGGCCGGGTCCGCTGACCGGGGCAGCGCGCGCGGACGCTCCAGGAGGTTCGCGATCACGCAGGACTCGAACGCGTCCAGCGCCGCCGCAGCCGCGCGCTGCAGGAAGCTGAGGCCTTTCTCGCCGTCCTGCTCGCCGGCCGCCTGGGCGGGCGCAATGGGCGCAATGGCCGCCGCCGGATTCGAGGGCGCGGCGTAGCGCACGGCGGCCGTGGCGAGCGGCGCGCTGTAGACCGAGTTGGCCGCGGCCGTCGCGGCGCGTGGCGGCGCGAAGCGGACGGAGCTCCGGGTGCCGCGGCGGTGCCGGTGTGCGGTGGAGGAGGAAGGGCAGGATGATGAAGAAGAAGAAGCAGGGGAGGTCGCTGTGAGGGCCTGCATCGCTGCTGCTGCTAGAGAGCAGAGTGTGAGATGGAGCGACGACGCTGCTGCCGGTCCGAGGATTCCGACACTGTGGCCCGGGGAGTGTGGAGGAGCCGAGGAGGGGGATGGATGGATGGATGAGCAGGAGGCGGAGGAGGGTATATATAGAGTTTGGGAGGGGGAGCGGGAGACAGGGGAGGGAAGACCACGTGGTGGATTCCGGGAGAAGGGAGGAGGGAGGCCAGGTGAGCGCGCGCGCGCGCAGCAGACAGCACACAAGAAAGACTGCTGCAGCTTGGACTTGTGACCGTGACCGCCGCTTTTTCTTGCTTTGCTTCCCTTGGGTTGGGGCACTTGGGATGTTGGGCAGCTTCGCTTGCCGATCAATTTTCCTCCTCTCTCCTTCTTTTTTTTTTGGTTATTTTGATTGCTATCATTGCAATTTTCAAAGTTTGGTGAACTCCAACGGCTATTCAGCTATTTTGGAACGTACCATTACAATTTTATGATTCTTTGAAATACGCCGTGGTGTACGCTTAGAAGGAACTCCGGCCCCCCTGCAGACCTATTCGGCTACCAAGTATTTGGCCATGGTCGATTTTGCCCATGGTCTTCTTCTTCCTCCCTTTCTTCCTCGCCTGGCCCGGCCCCTCCATGGCCGCCGCCCTACGCGAGCTCCCCCGCCCCGGCCACCCTCCACAGCCTCCCCCGCCTCGCAGACACGGCGGAGGCCGGCTGGCTGAGCTACGGGCGAGCTGCACATTAGAACGACTGCGGTGGGGCGGGACGTGAGCCTTGGCCGGTAGGCTGGCATGGAGGAGCTCGGCCAAAACACCAGCTCGACCAGCGTGGAGGAGCTCGTCAAGCACTCAGTGGTGGCACGCATGCGGGACCACAACAGGCGACCAGCGGCGGCGCACGCTCGGGTCGTAGCCAGCGATGTGCAGCGGCCCACCCGCCTACGGGGGCTGGGCTAGCCACCAGAGCCACACGCACGCGGCAGCAGGGCAAGCCACGACGGCATGGGATGTTAGGGAAGAAGCTGCTGTGGAGAAGAAGATGCGGAAGGAAGGAGATGACAAGTGGGGTCCACACGTCAGTGGCATATAAAAAGAGAGGAAGGTAGAGGGTCAGTTTTGTCTAAACGAAAATACAATCATGTCATGTATGCCTGCAAGTGGGCCCGAGTCATTCCCAAACGTATATCGTGGCGTATTTCAAACAATCAAAGAATTATAATGGTATATTTCAAAATAGGTGAATAGTAATGGTAGTTTTCATAACTCTAAAAGTTGTAATGGTACCAATCCAAATAACCTTTTTTTTTTGAACGTGTCCTAAATTCGCTCCTTGGTTAGCGTAGAAGCTAACCTATCGACACAAGTCCAAATACGAGAATAAAAGAAATGGCCCTTCTAGTTGTGGGGCAAGTGGATTTATAGGCATAATTAAGTTACCACGCTAATTAGATCTTCTCCTTTATGTGCTCAAATTTAGGAGGTTATTTAGATTATATTTAAAGGTTATGTGGTGATTTATATGTAAATCTGAGGCAGTTTATACTATATAGGTTAGAGATGGTTAATTCGAAATATAGTTGCAAAATTTTTAGTAGTTTCTCAGGAAATGGATTAGATTGAATGGCTACTATGTCATGATACTTAGAGTAGTCTAATTGATGGCACAAATTCACCTTTTTTAAAAAAAACAAATAATTTTTGTTTAGATTCATTGTCTCTTTTTAGCATGTCACATGTCCAGTACCATAAGATAGGACATGTTTGGATTGAAACCTGAATGCAATTTTCTGAACTAGAGACAGGCATTCCATTCCAACAATTTCAACTTCATGTGGCTGGATTATTGTATTGACATGCCTGGCCAAGCACTCCTAGGCCAGGGCGTCATCCAAACATGTCTATAGTGCTTTCAAAGAAAGAAGCTCGGTCAGCTAGTTCATTCATTCATCTCAACCACCGCTTATTAGTTGAATTAGTTAGGTTTTTTTACATATACCTTAGGAGCTATGTAGGACCAAATTTCAGTAGTTAGAAACTAATTTTCGGAGTATATAGGGAATGTTTGATATAAGTTATAAGTTGTTTATGATCAAAATAGGCTGAAACTAGAAGCCAAATAACATACTTTTTTTTAGCTTTTTCTGACCACACTTCTTCTCATAGCACCCATATAACAATAAAATGAAGAAGCTGAGCTAGGCTAACCTATTTTGTTGCCATAAGTTGGTGTTCATACCTCTCTACCTCTTAGCATCGATCTCCTTAGTGATTGCAAAGGGCGGAATAGCCATTTTTGTCCCTTGACTATCCCTAGATGCTTCATTTCGTCCCTAAAGAACCAAAGTGGTCATTTTAGTCCTAAAAGTTCACTTTTGGGCTCAATTTCGTGCCTAAATCATCAAAGTGGCCATTTTAGTCCTCAAACTTTACTTCTAGGTTCAATTCCATCTATGAACTATCAAAGTGATTGTATTTTAGGAGTTCAAAGTGGTTGTTTTAGTCCTCAAACTTTCCATTTAGGTTTATCCTGGCTCCTCATTCTACGTGGTGTTGATGCTAGAGGTCAGGAGGCATGATAACGTGTCGATGTGCTAGAGCTGATGAGACAAGTCACTCGATGTGTATACTCGTATTGTAGTAGAATAGAACATGGCGCCATCAGCATCAGCGTTAGCGAGAATGAACGAGCTAGGTAATGGTTCGTGCCTCATATCATCAGTACTAGTTCCACATTCCCATCACCCAATTATACAAACCAAACTTTTCAAGGGTTTTGGTGTTCCAACAGTCCCCAAACTTGCCTTTGAGGAGTTTTTTCTTTCCTTCTCCAGAATATTAGTTCATCTCCCCTCAAAGAAAAGAGAGACCCCCATATCCCCCCATTCTACCGTTTTTAGTCGGTGATGCCAACCATCAACACTCGGGGAGAGAGAAGAAAGAAAGTGATGCCAGCAAGCGCACACCAGTGTTGGAGATTGGTTGAATCCAGGACAAGCACGTTGAGATCATGGCAGATCCCACATCAATCGGCCGTAGATCTTCTTACACGTGGTGGCTGTGATGAGTTGGAGACGACACGATCGTTGACTATAGCGGTCGTTGAGTCCCTTTCCTCCAGCTAGCGCCTAGATCTCCTCACTCACCTGGAGCGAGTGAAGCGGAGGAGAGGGGAGAGGCAGCGCGAGGCTAAGCGAGCAGAAAGAAATGGGTTGGGGAAGCGAAAAATGGAAAGAGAAGTTTTTTTTTACTCAATGACATGTGAACCCACGCATGCCAGAGAAGGAAGGTAGATTGTCTCTTTCTACAAGAGGTTAAGAGTTAAGCCCTTCGAAGCTCCAAAAGACTTTTTTTTTTATAGCTCCTCGATAACTATTTTTTGGAGTGAGTTTTTCTCCCATCATCGTTGCCTCTCACTCCGCGCGCGCCTGCCTGCTGGAGCAGCTGGGCCGCGAGCTAGGGAGATGATGGAGGGGCTTGCCTGGCCCAGACAGCTTGGAGCTTAGCGCGCTCGCCTGGCTCACCAGTCACCGTATACACACACCCAGATGTTAAAAATCCAGCAAGGCAAGCACACCTCCCTCTTGGATTTGTTTTCGCTCTGCCTCTCTGCCTAGCTAGCTCCCTGCCTGTAACGAATCCATAGTTCACAGTTAACTTGCTCTCATTGCTCGACCAGCTAGCTGAGCGGGCATTCAGATTTCAGACAGCAGGTCGCATCATCATCACTGTGCAGCGCCGAGCAGCATGAATGCATGGCAACTGAACTGACGGCCGGGATCGGAGCTGAGTGCCAACCGCAGCGCAGAGCAATCTCCAAGAGTTTCTAAATCCCTCGCTAATCCTTGGTTTTTAGCGAGATGAGAAAAAACATCTCTCCAATGACTCCTAATCTATTCTCCTAATCTTTTATAACTTGGGAAAAGTTATCCTGTTCCGCATAAAGTTACACGCTTCCGAGTCACGCGTATCTTCTCTCACCCGCGCACGTTTGTCGACCAATCTAGAGGTGGAAGGGCGTAGAAAGAATAAAGAGTAGGAAAAAGTTACAGATGCAAATGTACAAGAGAGAAAGAATATATAAAAGTGGTTAGGATAATTTAAAAATAGTATATGATTCTTGATGTAAAATTGTCTTTAATATTTTAGGAGTGAATTATTAGAAATTCTTGGAGACGGCCTTTTTTATTTCTTCCCATACTTTTTTAGAAGTTGTAAAACTTCATGTTTTTAGGAAGACAATATTAGGTACTGTTGGAGATGCTCAGCTGATGCTCATGATCTTGATCAGACAGGCATATTCAGATCTTCAGAGTCGCCGTCGCCCTGCCTCGCTCGTGTACAAACGCACGCTACTAGCTCATCATGCATGCATGCGACCAACCTGCAGGCTGCACTGCAGCTGACGGATCGTCCGATCGGAGCATATCATATCGGAGCTGATCGAGAGATGCTGCAGGCAACCATTGGTTTGGTTGGTGCCAGACTGCATGCAGTCGATCGAGATGCCTGCCCGATTCAGCAACAACGTACTACGCTTCACCACCACTGCTTGTCTGTATCAGCGGGCATGCACCCCAAAAATGACAGTGCGTGAGAGCTGCTAGCTAACCGGCCGCCGGCCTGGCGATCGTCGTCGTCGACGACGACGACCTTACGTACGTAAGGTCAGTCGCGTTGCATGCATTGGTGTAATAAAAGCTTTTCCAATCCCTAATGGTGCTAGTTAGGCACTCAATGCAATGCAACATTTTGATCGCAAAAAAAAAATGCAACATTATTGCTTACCTGATGGCTGATGGATGAGCATGCGTGCATGTTCCCTCTCTGAAAAGGGAAAATAAACACTGAGACATTCCTGACCATGTGTAGTGCTAGCGATAGGGTTCGTTTGTGGCCAAGACTCACGGACGGACGCCTTGATTTAATCCATCTTGCAATCTGACTTCCATGCTATGTCTCTCAAGCAGTTGCTGGAAAATGTATCATTGCTGAGTGTGAAGATTGTTGCTAACTTCTTTGGCTACATATATGTAATGCTTGTCATTGCACCGTCCAATGCAAATTCCACTGTGAAATGCATCATCAGAGTGTCTGCAACTGCAATAAGTCCAGTCGATGAGACAGACGTACAAGTAATAATAAGGAATCGAGGATCAGTCAAAAAAAGCACAATCTTTGTGAAACCATCTCTCTTAAACGATTAGTCAAATACACTAGCAGGAGTATCATCCGTTTATATATACTAGAACTGCATGCAGCTAGCCGAGATTTGTTTACTTCTCCGAGATAAATATATCCCTGTCAGAAATAGTGCCTAATTTTGGTAAGGGGTAGTTATCAGTATCCAAATTTAATACACAAGTTTAGATAGATCCTTCCCTTGACTATGAGGAAATATATATAGTACAGGCATGCACAACGAGGCGATTAAAGTATAAAGCGTGGAGGATGACGTGGACCGCCACCTTACATCACCTGGGGGAGCAAAAGGGCACTTGTCCGGCACCGATTCGGCGCCGATTTCTTTTATGTTCCAAGTGGCTCGTGTCTGCTGGGACACGCGTCCGATCAGTGTCCTTCCCCACCTGCACATAGATCTGGAAGATCATCAGAACTTAAAAATGGTCAGTGACTGACACTGGTGAATCTAACGAAGCATTCTTTACATAGTGAGAGGTCACTACTGCTAATCAGAGAGTGATGTTGGTGATCATTAGCTAGCCAATGCAGAAAAAAAATCGAGCTTGTGCGAACCATGCGTGCAAACTGCTCAAATCTTCTAGAGAATTACCACACTGGCATATATGGAAATAAAACCATATGTATATGTTTGAACAATTTGGACACGTTGAAGCTGATTAAGGTCAAGTGAAACTCACCTAATTAGCTCGGCCCACGTGTCTGTAACTAGAAGGTTAGCGGAGAAGACAGTTTGATGAGATGGCATTACATTGCACCATTAGTCCTAACTGCGGATTATATCAACTAACTGGTGCTAGCATGCATGCCTCACGCACGCTACCTTTTAATAACAATGCAATATGGAGGAGCCTTTTGGTCGGCGTCTCGCTTTCATTTTTCATTCCATCTTTTTTGCCAGGACGTCTCTAGCTACAGCTACGCACTAATGAGTCATTTTCCACGAATCCAGTGTCCGGGGACGACAGCAACAAATAAATCGGCTTAGTTAAACAAGCGTATCTTCCATGGCAACACGACTGCATGCGAAATTAATTAAGGAGGCTATGCAACCGTGAGCTAGGTATGTTGATGCGTGCTGCTTCCAGGATCGGATCGGAGTGCCTTTAATTTGAAGAATTCTGCAAATTAAAAGCATATACTATATATATATTCGTAGATACAAAATTATTAGTACATATATTTCGATGGAAAACCCATCGGCACCGGTGTCACTAACACGCGTATAGTTTGTGCACCGTGCCTATATATTATTGCATTAAAGATTACGGGTGATTATTTTATTGTAAGTAGTTTTTTTTATATATAATTTTTACTATTTATTACAATGCTTGAAAATAATTCCCAACAGCTCCTAATAGCTCTGCAAATTAACAATTTTTATTGATTTAATTTGCGCAACGGTATTTTGGTCATTACGCGACCTAACTCACCCCCACCCCACCCGACGCGGCAGCCCCAACCCCAACCCACGCACCGGCGTCGCCTCCCTCGCCGTCATCCTCAACGCGCTCGCCATCGACCTAGGCCGCCACTAGAAGGGGTCCTGGCGCTGGTTCGACGAATCCATGCTCGACTGCTGCGAGCCCCTCGACAAGGTCAAGGCCCAGGGCATCACTTTCGGCAAGGTCGCCTGCCTTGCGCACTGCTCTGGCGCCGACGTCCAATCCTTCCACGCTAATCGGGTCACCATCCACGACCTACGGCGGCCGTCCCACGGCTTCTCCCCGGCGGCGCCTCTCACTTCCCCCTCGTCCCCACGCGGTCCATCGACGACAAGATCCTTGGTGGCAGGCGCCCCCACCGGCCTCCGCTACCGTCCTGACGCACAGGGTCACGTCCACGACCGCCAGCGCGGGGCCGTCCATGAATTCGTCGTGCCCGAGGTTCGCGGGCCGCCATGGTAAGTTGGCTCCTCCCTCCGTATCATGGGAAGTGCATTGTTCATCAGGTTGCCTGTTCAGGCTAGAGTGTGTTTGGTTGTTACCTGAACCTGAAATTGAATTAGTTGCTAATGTACGTTTGCTATGTCTATAAAATATTAGCCAAATAATTGTTATTCTTAGATGAAGTATACACCTAGCAGGAAAGGCAAATTGACACAAAAAATGCTTGTAACCTGCTCTAAATTTAGTTTGTTGTACTTGTTGTAGAAAGCATCTGTAACGAGGAATACTGTTGTTTACTTGGTATTTAAATTGATGTATTATAGACTATCCCTATTGAACCATTGATTGGTTGCTCAAATCTGAATACCAATTTTCTTTATTACTCTGAATTTCATTATGCGCTTTAATTTCTTTTTATGTCGTGGTGATACACTTGCGGATGAGGATACGGAGCTAACTTTTTTCACATGCCAATTTATAACTCCAGAGAGCATGCTGATAGCCTGCTGTTGACACTTCATGATAATTCTTTCGATTGCCATTTTTTCTCATCTCATTACTGTCCATAGTCTTATATATTTCTTTTAAAGCTCTAGGGACAGAACCTGAAGTATTCAAGGTTCAGAGTTGACAGCATCATAGCAGGTCCACACATTCTCATTTACAGGTAAATGCATTTAAAAAATATATACATGCAAATGGACTTACAATGATGTCCAAAGCTGAATGTTTGGAAATGCTTCTGCAGTAATTTATGGGAGGGTAAAATGTTCTTATCTACATAATCATATTACTGAACTGTATGAGAGGAGGCAAATCTGGTGTGCTGCGTATCATGTTGGTAAGTGTTATTTAGGACTCAGGAGCAACCAGCGGAGTGAGAGCCGATACAGAACGGGTGACCTGCACGCCTTCCACATGATTAAAAAAACTATCGAGAGCATCTAGAAAAACACAGTAAAACGTCATGCCAATTGATTGGTTGAATCAGGTATGGACGACAGTAGGCCCTCAGAGAGGGAGCAAAGCCTCAACGGTGCCATGATAACGTTGAGCAAGCTAAAAGACATACAGTAAGCGGCAATGATCCGTGCACAAACACGTCATCCACTCATGTTACACACTCATCAAACATGTATGGACACGCTAACATGTTATTTGCATTAACATGTATAGACACGCTAGCTAGCTAGCCACATACACACACTAACCACACACATGCTAACCACTCATCTAACCGGTCTAACCTTATACACACACGCTAACTAGGCTAACCACATACACACACTAACCAGCAGGCTAACCACGTGTACACACATTGCACGTTCACCACACACACGTCTAGGTATACGCTACAACTAACCACACACATGCTAACCTGCAGGCTAACCACGTGTCCACGTACACACACGTGCACCACGCACACATGCGTACCCACACTGACCAACATGCAAGATCAACTGTATAAATTAAATACACCATAATATGGTAATCAATAAAAGTTATAAAAAAGATCTACCATATAAATCAAATATCACGCATGAGTCAATCCCAACTATAATACATAATTCATACCAAAATATTATTGTTACAAATAAAAAAGTACAGTTTTACCCTTGATTAAAAAACAACTACAAAACATCAATTACCACTCCTATATTTTGGACTCTAATTCCGCTCTATTTTGGAGCTGTTGGGAGCCGTTACGGCGCATATGGCCCACCTACCATAGACACATCTCAGCGGCTCCCAACGGCTACGCCTTGACGGCTCTCAACGGCTCCTCTCATTTAGGCCCACCTACCATAGACACATTAAAAAATTTCTTAATAATTCCCAACGGCTCTCCAAGCATTGTAAAAAAGTTTAGAATAATATATATACATATCTAGGTGCGTAACAAAAGCTATGTGGCTAAGAAAACTAGAATAACTTACAATTTGAAATGAAGAGAGCAAAAATACAATAATGCAAGTAAGATCAGAGGAATTTACAAATACAAGTACGAGGGGTAGTATAACCGAACTCAATTGGAAGGTACTTTACTCCCTCCTGTCTACGTCCACTTGGATTAATATTTAACTAGACTAGAGGCTGGTGCTTTATGTTTTCTGGTTAAGCAGCTAATTGGTAGCTTGTGCAACTACTTATTGTCTGGCTCGTGGGATGCTGCCACGATAGGGGTCTAGTTGGGTCACACGACAACTGCAACCATGTCCGTGAGTTATCATATCCAACATCCGAATTATAAGAACTATATATGCAACACAACACAACCTCTTATCCAACATCCTATATTATATATGTACTCTTTCATCAAATTTAGGATAGTATATTGTCCACCCTATATGTTGTCTGAGATAGGAAAATTGTTAGCTAGGATGCCTCTATCTGACCGAATATAGAGAAATTAATTAAATTTATGATGGTTCTTGGAGTTCCCCGAGGTTTTTAGGCGTGAGCTACGAGTTGCAACGAGTACCTCTTTTGCAGGCATTGTAGGCTACACTATATATGTCACCGAGCTAGTAGGAACTAAATTCAGGGTCTGTGTTTGGATAGCAGGGCGAATTGCTAGCTAACTAAAAACCAGCCAAAATTAGTTCCAGTGCATCTAAATAGAAGGGCTAATAAGTGGGCTAATTTTTAGCTAAATCTTTAACTAATTGTTAGCCAACTAACTAGCCAGTTATAGTTAATTTGAGCTAATTTGTAGCTGTAACTAGCAACGGGCCATATATGTGTATCCAAACATGCCCTCAATCCACTTGATGAGAGTTGAGTAACACCACTAAACTTTTGAGTGCTATTGCTCACGCCGGGTTCGCAGGAGAGCCACTTAGTCTAGCCTCGCCCAGCAAAGAACCAAGGAGAAAGATGTGTTTTGGTTTGTAGGCTAGATCACCTCGTTATCCATCACTAACCCAGATCTTGACAATACTGCCGGTTCAAAACCCCCATCACTGCCAGATTTTGAACCGGCACAATCAAACCAGCAGTGATGAGGGTTAGGTATCATTGCCGGTTCTTAAAAACTGGCACTGTACTGAAACTTCACTGTCGATCCTTTACACAACCTGACAGAGTTCAATTCAACCAACACTGCCGGTCTATGGATCGAGCCGACAGTAATATTATGACCATCACTGCCGGTTTGTGGCTCGAGCTAGCAGTGATGTCATCGCTGCCGGCTTGTGGTTCAACCCGGCAGTGATGTTCAAGATATCACTGTCGGCTTTTTTCTCGAGCCGACAGTGAGAGGTTCAGCAACACTACCGGCTCCAATCTGAATCCAGCAGTGTTGTTGAAGCCATCACTGCCGGCTCGATGCTAGCCGACAGTGATGTATTTTTGGTATTTTGCTGTATATAATTTATTTTATATTTTTTTGGTGGAATCAAACGATTTATATAACAAATTAAACATTAGAAATCTGTCAGCATTTATAAGAATGACTTTACAAAAAATGACAAGATTTACATGTTCACAGGTCCATCAAGATGAGCTATTACAATAATCTATTGGCGGCAAGTTTTGCATATTCCTTGTTTTCCTTGGTCTCGGCCCGCCAAAGGGAGAATAACCCTTTCATGCTACACACCTCATCCAAGATGAAGGCTGGGAAGCATACACACCAGTTCATGTGAGGCTATTGTTCTCCCGCCGATGTAATGGTACATTGCCCACATTACGTTGAACCCGCATTCATTGTTCTCTATCGGCTGCTGTAGGATAGCCATTTCCATGCGGGCAACCTCGAATGGTGGGGTTGGGAGCCCATCCACTCGTGCCTTGACACTGTCGTATAATGTGTAAAATAAAAAATATGAGAATCTGCTATGTGATTAAAAAAACATGTTATTGGGTTCACTTACTCATTTAGCACTACACATAGGGGATCGACACAAGAAAGCGGCTTCATCTTGGAGTCCCACACCTCAATACATGGAGGCCAAAGTTTGATATCGACGAAGATGAAATGAGAACTGCAGTGACAAAGTCCTAATTAATCAAAATCTTTTAAAACACAGCAGTGATGACCAAAATAAAGGATGAGAACACATACTTACAATTGTAGGCTAGAAAGTTGTTCGTTTTGCCCTGTTCGATGAAACCTTTGACAACCATGGTCACCACGTCTGTCATATGGGCCTTGTCATACCCTGGATCGCCTATGCATGTTTTCTCGTTTACTATCATTGGGTCCAAGAATCCAATATGAAAAGTATTTTTCTTAGCGCAATATGCAGCCACCCACCTGCATAAAGCATGTGATATGTTAAAACATTGCTGAAGTGGTTTATTATAGCATCGTATTGGAATGGAACGGTACTTACAAAGTCCACAACATCATGATTTGGTTGTCGAGGTCGCGCCTGTTGAATAACTGAAATAGGCAGTCATATCTGATGTGATGTAGTGTTTCTTCTGGTCGATTGAACACTACTTTAGGCAAGATGAGAGCTTCAAAACCACTATACTCTCTGCTCTTGGTATCAATCATGTAATACTCATGCAGTTGACGCATAAGTGTATCTATACTACTAGATAGATGAGTATAGATGTCCATCAGGCCGTGCCGGCCCGGCACGGTGGCACGTCGTGCCGTGCCAGCTCGGCACGGCGTCGTGCCTCCTCGGGCCATCGTGCCAGTCGTGCCATGCCTGCACGTGCTTTGTGCCGGCCTTTCGGCCCAAGGCACGGCTCGTGGGCTGTTTTACCGTGTCGTACCGTCCGTTGGGCACGGCCATATTCACCGGGCCGTGCCGGCCCATGGCCCGTCAGGCGAGAAAGACCTCAAAATTTTTGAAATTTTCACAAGTGTTCAACATTTTGACAATCACAAGTCACAACTCAGACACTAAGTACTCAAATGCTCAAGTAGTGAAGCATCAGATCAGATTACCAGATATCAGAACATGAACATGATATGATGATAAGTTGATAACCATGAACATCTCAGATCACAGAAATAGAACTCAGAACAAACACACAACAGAAAACCAGAGATAATATCAAAATGATAATCAAAATGAGCTATTTTGTGCAATGCTGCCTCATTAAAAACCTTTCTAGGTAAAACTCACCCTTGTGAGAAACCCTAGAAAGGAAAAAAGAGTGCAACCAACTCCAAATAATCAAAGTATTAGTCCTATTACAATAGCCAACCTCAGTGGCAAGGCAAGTCCTAGTGACTTAGTGTTTGTCTGCAGGATCATACACCCAATTGTTCAAATCATCAGGGTTCAGAGCAAGCCTAAACTGGACCATACTAGCATGATTACGTTTGGCCATACAGGATTTCATGTGCCGTCTCAAATGGCCAGTGCCACCAGCAGATCTAGCTGTGTACCTCGTACGGCAATGCTTACAGATAGCAGCAACTGGAACCTTGTTCTCCTTTATCTCATGGAAGTAGTCCCTAACATCAGAACGCTTACCAGAGATGGTTGAGGTACCATGAGTGTCAGTGGAAGCAGCTACTCCACCGTCGTCGTCGCCATTAAGCTCGATGGGCTGGCTGCCGTCATCGAGGTCGGTGCCAAACAAGCTAGCAGCATCATCACGGACATCGTCGTCATCCTCGGCTTCCAACAAGTCATCCGGGTGCGGCGCTAGGTCCTCGCCGTCGTCTAGGGGGCAAGAACGATCCGCCCCCCACGTTGCGAGCCCAGCACCAGCATCGGAAGGAGTACCGGACGACGGCAGCCCCCGACCATGACCTCTAGCTCTAGCACCGCCCCTCAATGGGCGCGTCGGTGGCCTAGCCATGTCTACTCCAGAGGAGGAAGACGCGGCGTCAGGCACCAACCTGCAAAGAAAAGCACAGATCAGTAATCATTAAAGGGAGAAACGACGGCGAGCGGCGGAGAAGAAGAGTGGAAGACGAGATCTAGGGTTAGGGTTCAAACCTACCTGAGCTACCGGAGCCCGGTGCTGAAGAAGATGAGGCCAGCGAGCCGACGAGAGTCAAGAGCTACGCGGCGCGGGTGGGGATTGGGAATTTGGGGAACGACCGAATGAATGATTTCGGGTTAGGGTTGGGGTGGGGGGCGCAGCCACGCAGGCGGGGCAGCTTATATATGCGACGGCGAGAGCAGGGGGCATGGTGTGCTGGGCTAAATTAGCCGTTGGGGCTTGGGGGCTAGGGCAGGCCGCAAGGGGGTCAGGCCAGCATCGGGCCGCCTCCCTTCACCGGGTCGTGCCCGTGCCATGCCACGGGCCTAGGTGGCTGCCTAGGCATGGCTTGCTGGCTCGGGCCGTGCCGTTCTCGGGCTGGGCCAAAACGTCGGGCCACAGGCCGTGCCGACGGGCCGCGGGCTACATGGCCATATATATAGATGAGGTTTACAATCACCTACTACTTTTTCAAAGACCGCCTCCAAAAGTCATTTATAGTAGTGTATATTAGAAAACATCCCTATAAATTGATTTTTAGGGGCAGCTGGCTAAATAAAATCTGCACTAAAATCCACCAATAAAATCTTAATTTTTCCATCTTTAATATAATCCTCCATGTATTTTGGTTGTCAAACAAATAGGACCCCTAATATGTTTGTACATGCTTGCAAAATGGATGGATGTAATTATGTCTATGTCTCCAAGTTCTATCTATATAAAAATGGCAATGCAAAATGAAGTCTTTAAATGAGTAGGACCCCAAATATGTTTGTATATGCTTGCAGACCTAGTATATTCAATTCATATAAACTTAAACATACCTATGGAGACTTCACATGCCAAACCATATCACTAGCTATAGAACTACATGGTCTATACCTAGATTAATGCCATAAATGTCTTATAAAGTGCTAAAAATATATAATCCAAAAAACTATATAGTTCTTATTGAATAGAGAAAGAAATGTTTAAAACTAAACCAAAACATTTGCATTTTATCTACAATTTATTTATTGCTAATGCTAGAGATGGTCTGCTATAGCTAGATCAACACCAATGCAAAAAAGAGAGTCATATTTTATCTATAATTCATTGCTGATGGTAGAGATAGACATGCATAGTTTGCTATAGCTCACGGGCATTTCCGCGAACACCTAAGGAGCATGGCCGAAGGCACTCACCGTTGGACGGCGGTGGCAGCTCTCCGCGCGCTCCTGAGGTGCTCCAGCGGCGTCAAGGGTGCAGGCGTCGTCGGTGCTACGGCGGCGTCGACGAAGAAGAGGGCGCGGACGCGGCAGAGGTGCTCTGGCGGCGTCGGGGAAGACGATGGCGTGGGCACATCCGTGGTTCGGCGGCGTCAGGGAAGACGATGGCATCAGACGCCTTCCTCGCTCAGGCGCGCGCACGGTGAAGCAAGGCCACCGGCGTGAAGGAAGACGTGGGCGCGACGGCAGCGGACGTTCGCCGGCGTGGAGGAACAAAGCGGCACGCGTGACAGTTCGAAAGAGTGTGAAATATTTCACCCGCGCACGCTCATCCGATATATAGTGATGCATCATCACTACCGGTTCTAACTACAAACCGACAGTGATGAGACACATCACTGCTGATTAACAAAACAAACCAATAGTGATCAGTACCATCACTACCGGTTAACAAAACAAACCGACAGTGATCAGTACCATCATTGCTGGTTCTAGCTAACAACCGGCACTGATTAGGGAAACGACTACTGTACAAATAAAATTTCTTTTGCATTTTGTTCGAAATACTACTAATGGTGCAGTGGTTAAGTCTCAGCAGTCTGGAATCGTAGACCCAGGCATGAACCCGAGACCCGGAACATTTTTTGAAAATTTTCTTATTATTGTTATCATTGTCGGTTTGAAATGAGAAACCGACAGTGATCTTATCATCACTACCGATTTTGAGAATCGACCGTGATAGTATTAATAAATTCACGCATTAATATTCCTATCCCACCAAAGTCGAATTGGCATAATTTTTTTTGCAAGCATGTACACCCAAATTATGGTCCCACCCAAGATCTTAGGTTTTTCTGATCATTTTTAATATTATTATATTTTTTCTATGCTACATGAGACAAAGAGGGTCACCTACATGTTGGGCACACTGGAATTTTGTATCCACACGGACCAAAAATTGGTCTCTAGGCCACATGAGACCCTGTGAAAAAGTTTGGCACCATTTCGGATGATTTCCGGGGTAGTTCTAGTTCAACCTCTAATTAACCGGTGATATCGTGCGGAAAATCAATTAAACCGAATAAAGTACCAAACCATCCTAGAAAATCCCAAACTTGGTGCTTCCCTCACCCGTGGCACGTGCAAGCCTGAGAAAAATTTGAAGACCAATATGGCAATGAAATGCATATGAACCACAAAAACCTTGGGAGTCCAAGTGTTTAATCATTGCAACATTAGACGGCTTGTATACCTTTGTGAAGCATGTATAATCCGCCTATGTCGAATTAGCTTAAAATTTTTTTTGGCAAGCATGTACACCCAAATTATGGCCCCACACAAGATCTTAGGTTTTTCTAATTATTTTTAATATTATTATATTTTCCTCTGTGCTACACGAGACAAAAATGTAACACACTAAAATTTTGGGATATTAAAAAGTAGGTAAATATGATTTTTATACAATTTTGTTAGCATACAAATTTAGAGTAATAATAATTTCTATTAACTTAAAATCAAATATAAGGGTAGAAACATGTTTGTGCACTCATGCTGTTGCATTTGAATTTTTGGTTGGAGTGGTTTGATTTAAATTCAAAACAGGATTCAAAATCATTTGAAAATGCTTTGAAATATTTGAAAAAGGAAAAAGAAAAAAAATTGACTTCCCTTCCTCGCTTTCGGCCCGGCAGCCCAATCCTTCCCCATGGCCCGCTTGCTCCCGCGCACGCGCCGCTCCCCGCTTCGTCGCTTGGACCGAGCCCAGCCGATGGCCCAGCAAGCCGCGCGAGCGCGCTGCCGCGTTTCCTCTCTCGCATCGCTGACACCGTAGTCCCATCTGTCAGGCGACATCTTCTTCCTCCCCACGCCGGCTCTGATTTCCTTCCATCGTAGCCACCGATCAAATTCGTTTCCCAAATCCCTTCTTTCCTTTCTTGGAACCGCCTTTGGACTATAAAACCGAGTTCGTGCATCCCTCCGCTCCATCCCATCTCGCAACGAGACACCGAAGCCGTCCCGAGGAGGCTCCGCTCGGATCACCGACAGGACCGTCCGCCATCTCGAGCACCGCATCGTCTTCGGGTCATCTCCGTCTTCGTAGTCTACTTTGGTGAGCTCGCCTTGTTCTCTACTTTACCCTGGTGTTCTTCTTTCGCGAGGTAGCCCAGTAAATCGTGAGTTCGCATTCTCCGGCGATGGCGCCGCCGCGGAAACCGTCGTCGGGGTTGTTTTCCGGCCGGAGCACCGCCCAACTCTTCCCGTATCAATCTGGACCGTCCATTTTGAATCTAACGGCTCAAACTTAAAGATACCGTTTCACCTGTATATTTTGCTAAAGAGACCCTGTGTTTTTCTATTATGTAACCTGCAGTCCAAAGCGTATTCCAGTATCGCGTATTATCCTTTTGAAAGCGTAGTTTGATCTCAGTTAAGTCAAAATACGTTTTCATCTATTTACAGTTATGCCACTGAGTTTGTTTTAGTCATAATTTATCCGTTTTAACTCCGATTTGACCCGTTCAAATTGCGTTAGGTTCGTATTTGAGAGCTCTACATGTTAGTAGAACTGTACAGTAGGTTTATGACATTTTATTTTCGAGTTTAAATTAAAGTAATTATTTTTCTATAGGAAATCTTTGGAAATTCGTAACTTCGTCGTTTTAGCTACGTTTTTCGTGATCTTCACGTCTGTGTGATCCTAGCGAGTTGTAGATTCATTTTAAAAACTCTTTATCTTATTTTATTACTATTGGTGTACTGTTCTAATTATAGTCTTATTTGTTTATGCATGATTGTTTCTGGATGAATGTTGTTGCTATTGTTGATCGAGTATAGACGGTGAGCAATTCGTTGGAGATCAGGAGTTTTTCTACGAGCAAGATCATCAGGACCAGTTTGAGCAAGGCAAGTATAGCATAGGATTATCCTTGTTGTCCTATTCACATTAAGCAAATAATATCATTATGCATATATTCCTTGTTAAGGATGACTTAGTGTTGATCTTATTCCTTGATACCTATTATATTGCATGGAGTAGTATTGCTAGTGCTTAATATGAACTATGATCATGTAATTTGACTAATGGAATATGCAATAAACATTAAAAGATGACTTTTATTACTGTTAAATGGTACTAGAGCATGGGGTTATTTTGATGCTCTCGTTACTCTTCATAAGGACTTATCTGTAAGCGAAAATCCGGGATTTACAGTACAACTATGAAGGCTAAAATGGCTCTGGCTTTAGTCATATAGAAGGACCTTTTCTAGCTTGTTAGTGGTATTCCTTTATGGCGTAAGAATGGCTTGACGAATCAGGTATAGTGCGGCCTCTGTCCTCATGTGTATAGGCTGCGTGTTATTGTGCCATTTGGAAGGAGGGCTCTACATCTGTTTGCCGAGTGAAATCTAATGGCCCTAACTTGTTAGATGAACCTTCGAAAGACTTCATAGTGTTCCCCTACCTGCTCACCTTGAAAGTGTTTTGGGAGTAATTAACCCGAGCATATGGGCAACACGACTCACACTGAAAGTGTATAACCTCTGCAGAGTGTAAAACTGTTATAACAGCCGTGCTCACGGTCACGAGTGACCTTGTACCCTTATAGAATAGTGGATCATTAATAATGAATATATTTTTGCTATTCGTTAATCATTTCACATGGATCATATATTTATTGTTACATTGAGACACTTTGATATTATTGATATACTAAAATAATGCTAATTAAAAGTTACATGCTGATCAACCTATATTATGCGTTTGAGTCTCATGAACCCCATGTTACACTTGTTGAGTACGAGATGTACTTACGCTTGTTTATTTTTTTTTTACTTGGATAAAAATCCCGGATGGGTAACAGATGGTGCAAGTAGTGACTACTTCTACTTCCCTGAAGATTACTAGACTTGCAGTCAACCAGTCAATGTGCCTGTGATTGGAGCTACCACGAGGGTTTTATATTTTACTTCCGCTACATTATTATAAAGACTATGTGATAATAATCATGATGTAATAACATTTGTGATGATACATCCTTTATAATTTGTTCACTTATGTGTGATTGATCTCTGGGCACATATAAGAGTATGACTCCATTTGGTCGTTAAATGGGTGTGACAAATTAGTATCAGAGCTATTGTTGACTGTAGGATGCAAGCCTAGCTAGAAATGGTCGATTTAGTATCTTCTTTTCACTATTTTTATGCTCATTATCTTGCTCTTGTTATTTGATAAATTTTTATGCTTCTTATGTCTCATTCTATTATGAAATTTTGCCTCTATTCTAACTACATCTAAAAACTCTGTAGATAGTTCGTGGCCGCAAGACTGCTCGCATCACCACTGGAGGAAACTACCCACCTCGTGCTTTGCTTGCACCTGAAGAGCCACAAGAGGAAGGACCCCAGGAGAATGAGCAGACCCCTGAAGCACCAATCCAAGCGCCAGCACCTCCTCAGGAAGAACCTGAGCCTGAAGAAGACCATGAGATCATCGAGATTGAAGATGATGAAGAGGAGGAAGCCAATGGAGTAGAGCAACCCCTGTCTCCACCACCGGATGTAGCTGCTGAGGATGTGCCACCACCTCCAATGGGATGGACTGTGAAGATCTACCATAAGGCTGGAGGAGATGTTGTCTCTCACCATCGACTTGTGGGAATGCTTTCTGCCTACTTTACTGATTGGCACCCAGCTGTGGAGTACGTCTGTTGGGAGTATACCCATCCGCTGGAGGACACTTACTAGAAGGCAAGAGCGAGCATTTTTTCTAAGGATGAGGAAAAAGGGGCATACTAGCTGGACAAGATGTATGCTCACATGGGTCGTCGAGCTACCATGGAGGATAGCATTAAAGACGCCGCTTTTGAAGCATGCATGGGCCTTCGCTACCTTCGCTTTGACAGCATGAAGCATGATATTCACCGCTACTTCCCTCGTGCACACCCCGACCTTGGATAGGCCATGATGGATCAGTGCAGTTGGAACCACTTCCTCGGGTGATGGTGAACTTTGTCTATGATATGATGGAGAGGAAGCTGCAGTTAGAGGAGATGGTGAAGGCACAGGGGAAGACCATCAAGAGGTGCCAAGCAATGATTGATGAACTCCAAGCAAACCAAGGCATGGCCAAGATTTATGAGACATTAGATCATGAGCCACGTCAGTAGAAAATAGGAGTTCTTCATGTAATAAGAACGTTCTTAGTAACGTCAGTTGAGTCTTCGAGTCTGTCGTGTGGTTTGAACTTTGGTGTGATAGTTGCTTTATCATTATGCTTATGTGTGAGTTGGATTTTTGTTATGAGAGCTGGGGCTTGTAGGCATGTCTACAAGTTCCATTTTTAAGAATAAAAAGTTTATTAGTCAAGGAAATAATAGTTGGGTTTGGTATTGTCACGTTTCTATCCTTGCTGTTTTCTGGAACAGTCTGCAATGTTTCTGCTATGGTTCAAAAACGGTTCATGCAACATTTATGAAATTTTTATGAGAGAAACTAGGCTTAAGCACCTTTCGAATGCCACTGGAATTACCTTTTTATCTGATCTGGTTCGAGAGATATAACTGTCACAAGTTAAAGTTTCTGTACAGTTTGGAATCTAGAACAGTTTCTGTTGCGCCTTATTTTTCATTAATTTAACCATAGAATCTGGTCTTATGGTCTAAATAGAAGTTGTGGGGAACTTCATAAGCTTTCCAACCATATAAAGCACGCCTCTATTGGACTTCTGTAGCTCGATATATGATTGATTTACGGAACTAATAACATTGATATTCACCCAGAAAACTTTCAGATCACATTCTTTATCTAATAAGTGGTTGATAACATGGAAATCTCAAAGTTTGCATTCTTATGGATGGCAGATGGCCAAAAGAGGAAGAGGCAGGGGTCGTGGAGGTGTTCCCCCGAATCCACCACCACCACCGCCACCAACTATTGAGCAACTTCTGGCAGTGCAGACACAACTTATGCAACAATTGGTACAGAACCAACATAATCATCCAGTTGCTGGGGCACCACCACGTGATAAGCGTGGTGAGTTTTTGAAGGGTCATCCCCCAGTGTTCATGCACGTCGCTAATCCATTGGAAGAAGATGACTGGCTTCGTGTCGTGGAAAAGCAACTTAATATTGCACAATGTGATGATCGGCAAAAGGTGTTATTTGCTTCTAGACAACTCCAGGGAGAAGCTCTGGATTGGTGGGAATCGTATGAGTATGGTCGTCCCGCCAATGCACCCGCGGTCACTTGGCAGGAGTTTAGAGAGAACTTTAGGGCTTACCATATACCAGAAGGGATAATAGAACTGAAGGCAGAGGAATTCTGAAACTTGACCCAAGGGTCATTATCTGTAGCTGAGTATCGTGATAGGTTTGCCCAGTTGTCACGATATGCTCCACATGAGGTGGCTAATGACAATGATAAGCAGCGCCGCTTCTTGAAGGGATTGTATGATGGACTACAATTGCAGCTGATGTCCAATACTTATCCTAATTTTCAGACGCTTGTGAACCGCGCTATCGTGGTGGACAACAAGCGCAAGGAGATGGATGCTAAGAGGAAAAGGCTTTAGGGATAGACTTCTGGTAGTAACACTCATCCGCGTACTAGTTTTCAGCAGGGTAATCAACAGAGGCCTCCTTCTGGTCAGTGGAATCGTGGTCAGGTCCCTTTCCGCAATCAGTTCCCGCAACGTCCCCCATTCCAGCCGCAGAATGGCAACCAACGCCCTCCGCAACAGAGTGGGAATCAGCCTCAGCGTCAGGGTCCTTCCAATAATACTCTAATAAAGACCAGTGCTCCCAATACCCCCAATAAGTGTTTTCGATGTGAGAAAGAAGGTCACTTGTCTTACAATTGCCCTGAGAAGCCCAACCAACAGACTCCCCAGAGGCAGGGTAGTCACCAGAAGCCTGCATCTAATACTAGAAGGGTGAACCACTTGTCCTAGGAAACAACAGTGGAGGAACCAGAAGTTATGCTTGGTACGTTCGATGTCCATTCCACTCCCGCCATTGTTCTTTTTGATTCTAGAGCATCACATTTTTTCATATCACAATCATTTGTTAGAATACATAGAATTCATTTGTGTGCTATGAAGAACCCTATATTAGTAAACTCACCTGGTGGAAGCATGCCAGCATCTTATCGTTGTCTCCCGATTAGTCTCATTCTAAGGGGGGTAGAGTTTATGGTGAGTCCTATAGTATTGAGAACAGCTAGGATTGATCTTATCTTGGGAATAGATTGGATGATGCAACAACAAGCAGAGATTTAGTGCAAGGGGAAATCAGTTGTGCTGACAACACCAAAGGGAGATAGGATCAGAGTTGATGTGAAAGTGCAGAAACAGGAGACCGCTATAGTGAACCAGCTTACTGATGGTGCCAACAAGGAGGACCAGGTTGTGGAAGAGTTCTCCTATGTGTTTCCTGAGGAATTGCCAGGTATGCCACCAGACCGTGACATTGAATTTATTATTGAATTATGACCTCGAACTACACCCATAGCTAAGCGTCCATATAGAATAGGAGTAGATGAATTAGAAGAACTTAAGAAACAAATTAAAGAATTGCAGGATAAGGGTTTTATTCGTCCTAGTTCTTCACCTTGGGGAGCACCAGTGATTTTTGTGGATAAGAAAGATGGTACTCAGAGAATGTGTGTAGATTATCGGTCGCTCAATGAGGTAACCATCAAGAATAAGTACCTGTTGCCTAGGATTGATGACTTGTTTGATCAGTTAAGAGGTGCTTGTGTATTCTCCAAGATTGATCTTTGTTCTGGATATCATCAGTTGAAGATTCGTGCTAGTGATATACCAAAGACAGCTTTTACCACACGGTATGGGTTATACGAGTATACAGTGATGTCTTTTGGTCTGACTAATGCCCCTGCATACTTTATGTATTTGATGAATAAGGTGTTCATGGAATATCTGGACAAGTTTGTAGTGGTATTCATTGATGATATTCTAGTATTCTCTAAGACTGAGGAGGAACATGTTGAACATTTAAGGTTGGTTTTGCAAAAGCTCAGAGAACACCAGTTATAGGCCAAGCGGAGTAAATGTGAGTTTGTGTTGAAGGAGGTTTCCTTTCTTAGTCATGTTGTCTCAAATGGAGGAATATCAGTAGATCCTAGCAAAGTGAGAGATGTATTGGACTGGAAGCCACCAACTAATGTAAGTGAGATCCGTAGTTTCTTGGGATTAGCAGGCTATTACAGGAGATTTATAGAGGGATTTTCTAAGCTTGCAAAGCCAATGACTGCACTATTGGAGAAGAATGCCAAGTTTGTGTGGTCTGAGAAGTGTCAGGATAATTTTGAGGAATTGAAGAAAAGATTGACCACTGCACCTGTATTAGTTTTGCCAGATCTGAGTAAACATTTCTCTATCTACTGTGATGCATCTCGTTTGGGTTTAGGATGTGTTCTTATGCAATAAGGTAGAGTTGTGGCATATGCATCGAGGCAGTTGAGAAAGCATGAATTAAATTATCCTACTCATAACTTGGAATTAGCTGTAGTGGTTCATGCACTAAAGATATGGAGACATTATTTGATTGGACATAAGAGTGATATATACACTGATCACAAGAGTCTGAAGTATATCTTCACTCAAATAGATCTGAACTTGAGGCAGCGTAGATAGTTGGAGTTGATAAAGGATTATGATCTGGAGGTGCATTATCACCTAGGAAAGGCTAACGTCGTTGCTGATGCTCTTAGTAGGAAAAGCTATGCTAATAAAGTGCAAGTAATGCCTATGTCAAGAGAGTTGTGTGCTGAATGTGAGCATCTGAACTTAGGGTTTACCACCAATGCAATAGAATTGGTACTAGAACCTACTCTGGAGCAAGAAATACGTAAGAGTCAGATGAAAGATGCAAAATTAAGAGAGATAGCGGAGAATATAGTAAAGGGCAAATCACCAGGATTCCATAAGGATGATAAGGGTACGTTATGGTTTGGAAAAAGGTTGTGTGTGCCAGAGGATAAGACTATCAG
Source organism: Saccharum hybrid cultivar R570 (assembly GCA_038087645.1). Taxonomy (NCBI): domain Eukaryota; kingdom Viridiplantae; phylum Streptophyta; class Magnoliopsida; order Poales; family Poaceae; genus Saccharum; species Saccharum hybrid cultivar. The sequence goes on along the minus strand of JAQSUU010000671.1, from coordinate 3,603,686 downwards.
AGAGGCAATTTTGAGTGAAGCTCATGAGTCTGCTTATTCCATACATCCTGGGAGTACTAAGATGTATCTAGATCTGAAAGAGAAATATTGGTGGTATGGTTTGAAAAGAGATGTTGCTGAATATGTTGCTTTGTGTGACACATGTCAAAGGGTGAAAGTTGAACATCAGAGACATGCAGGATTATTACAACCTATGCAGATACCCGAATGGAAATGGGAAGAAGTTAGTATAGATTTTATAGTTGGATTACCATGTACTCAGAGAGGGTATGATTCAATTTGGGTAATAGTAGATCGTCTAACAAAGGTTGCTCATTTTCTACCAGTTAGGACTACATATAGCAGTGCAAGGTTGGCAGAATTATATATGGAAAGAATAGTGAGTCTACATGGAGTTCCTAAGAAAATTGTGTCTAATCGGGGTATCTAGTTTACATCTCATTATTGGCAAAAGATACATGAATCACTAGGAACCAAGCTGAATTTTAGTACAGCCTACCATCCACAGACAGATGGACAGACGGAGAGAATTAATCAGATATTGGAGGATATGTTGAGGGCTTGTGCTTTACAATATGGTACAAGTTGGGATAAGAGTTTGCCTTATGCAGAGTTCTCTTATAACAATAGTTATCAGAAGAGTCTTCAGATGGCACCGTTTAAGGCTCTGTACGAACGAAAGTGTAGAACCCCGTTGTTCTGGAATCAGACAGGGGAAAGTCAAGTGTTTGGGCCTAATGTACTCAAGGATGCTGAAAAAAAAGTGAGAATGATTAGAGATAATCTGAAAATAGCCCAGTCCAGACAGAAGAGTTATGCTGATACTCGGAGGAGAGAGTTGACTTTCGAAGTAGGGGATTATGTCTACTTGAAAGTATCGCCAATGCGAAGTGTGAAAAGGTTCAACATGAAAGGGAAATTGGCACCAAGGTATATTGGACCTTTCAAGATCATAGAAAGACGTGGTGAGGTAGCGTATCAGTTGGAATTACCTGAGAGTTTGGCAGGTGTACATGATGTGTTTCACGTGTCTCAACTCAAGAAATGTTTACGAGTACCAGAGGAGCGATTCCGTTAGAAGAGCTCACTGTTAAAGAGGACCAAACATATGAAGAGTTTCTAGTTAAAATTCTAGAGACTATTGAAAAAGTCACGAGGAGTCGAACTATCAAAATGTGTAAGGTTCAGTAGAATCGGTACACTGAGGGTGAGGCCACCTGGGAAAGAGAAGAGGATCTGAGAAAAACCTACCCGCAACTGTTCGAGTAAGCATCAACCGAATCTCGGGATGAGATTCATCTTAAGGGGGTAGAATTGTAACGCCCTAAAATTTTGGGATATTAAAAAGTAGGTAAATATGATTTTTATACAATTTTGTGAGCATACAAATTTAGAGTAATAATAATTTCCATTAACTTAAAATCAAATATAAGGGTAGAAACATGTTTGTGCACTCATGCTATTGCATTTGAATTTTTGGTTGGAGTGGTTTGATTCAAATTCAAAACAGGATTCAAAATCATTTGAAAATACTTTGAAATATTTGAAAAGGAAAAAGAAAAAAAAAAGAATTTACTTCCCTTCCTCGCTTTCGGCCCGGCAGCCCAATCCTTCCCCACGGCCCGCTTGCTCCCGCGCACGCGCGCCGCTCCCCGCTTCGTCGCTTGGGCCGAGCCCAGCCGATGGCCCAGCAAGCCGCGCGAGCGCGCTGCCGCGTTTCCTCTCTCACGTCGCTAACACTGTGGTCCCATCTGTCAGGCGACATCTTCTTCCTCCCCACGCCGGCTCCGATTTCCTTCCATCGTAGCCACCGTTTCGCCTGTATATTTTGCTAAAGAGACCCTATGTTTTTCTATTATGTAACCCGCAGTCCAAGGCGTATTCCAGTATTGCGTATTATCCTTTTGAAAGCGCAGTTTGATCTCAGTCAAGTCAAAATACGTTTTCAGCTATTTACAGTTATTCCACTGAGTTTGTTTTAGTCATAATTTATCCGTTTTAACTCTGATTTGACCCGTTAAAATTGTGTTAGGTTCGTATTTGAGAGCTCTAAATGTTTGTAGAATGGTACAATAGGTTTGTGACATTTTATTTTCGAGTTTTAATTAAAGTAATTATTTTTCTATAGGAAATCTTCGGAAATTCGTAACTTCGTCGTTTTAGCTTCGTTTTTCGTGATCTTCGCGTCTGTGTGATCCTAGCGAGTTGTAGATTCATTTTTAAAACTCTTTATCTTATTTTATTACTGTTGGTGTACTGTTCTAATTATAGTCTTGTTTGTTTATGCATGATTATTTCTGGATGAATGTTGTTGCTATTGTTGATCGAGTATAGACGGTGGGCAATTCGTTGGAGATCAGGAGTTTTCTACGAGCAAGATCATCAGGACCAGTTTGAGCAAGGCAAGTATAGCATGGGATTATCCTTGTTGTCCTATTCACATTAAGCAAATAATATCATTATGCATATATTCCTTGTTAAGGATGACTTAGTGTTGATCTTATTCCTTGATACCTATTATATTGCATGGAGTAGTATTGCTAGTGCTTAACATGAACTATGATCATGTAATTTGACTAATGGAATATGTAATAAACATTAAAAGATGACTTTTATTACTGTTAAAGGGTACCAGAGCATGGGGTTATTTTGATGCTCTCGTTACTCTCCATAAGGACTTATCTGTAAGCGAAAATTCGGGATTTACAGTACAACTATGAGGGCTAAAATGGCTCTGACTTTAGTCATATAGAAGGACATTTTCTAGCTTGTTAGTGGTATTCTTTTATGGCGTAAGAATGGCTTGACGAATCGGGTATAGTGCGGTCTCTGTCCTCATGTGTATAGGCTACGTGTTATTGTGCTATTTGGAAGGGGGGCTCTACATCTGTTTGCCGAGTGAAATCTAATGGCCCTAACTTGTTAGACGAACCTTCGAAAGACTTCATAGTGTTCCCCTACCTGCTCATCTTGGAAGTGTTTTGGGAGTAATTAACCTGTGCATATGGGTAACAGGACTCACAGTGAAACTATACAACCTCTATAGAGTGTAAAACTGTTATAACAACCATGCTTATGGTCACGAGTGGCCTTGGACCCTTATGGAATAGTGGATTATTAATAATGAATATGTTTTTCTATTCGTTAATCATTTCACATGGATCATATGTTTATTGTTACATTGAGACACTTTGATATTATTGATATACTAAAATAATGCTAATTGAAAGCTACATGCTGATAAACCTAAGTTATGCCTTTGAGCCTCATGAACCCTATGTTACACTTGTTGAGTACGAGATGTACATACGCTTGTTTATTTTTTTTACTTGGATAAAAATCTCGGATGGATAACAGATGGTGCAAGTAGTGACTACTTCTACTTCCCTGAAGATTACTAGACTTGCAGTCAACCAGTCAATGTGCCTGTGATTGAATCTACCACGAGGGTTTTATATTTTACTTCCGCTACATTATTGTAAAGACTATGTGATAATAATCGTGATGTAATAACATTTGTGATGATACCTCCTTTATAATTTGTTCACTTATGTGTGATTGATCTCTGGGCACACATAAGAGTATGCACTCCATTTGATCGTTAAATGGGTGTGACAAAAAAGAAGGCCACCTATATGTTGGACACATTAGAATTTTGCATCCATACGGACTAAAAATTGGTCCTTAGGTCACATGAAACCCTATGGAAAAATTTGGCACCATTCCGGATGGTTTCTAGGGTAGGCTCAGTTCAACCTCTAATTAACCGGTGATATCGCGCGAAAAATCAGTTAAACCGAAGAAAAGGCCAAACCATCCTAGAAAAATCTCAAACATGGTGCTTCTCTCACCCGTGGCATGTGCAAGCCTAAGAAAAAGTTTAAGACTAATATGGTAATGGAATGCATATGAACCACAGAAACCTTGGGAGCCCAAGTATTTAGTCATTGCAACATTAGACGGCTTGTATACATTTGTGAAGCATGTATAATCCGCCTATGTCGAATTGGCTTAAAATTTTTTTGGCAAGCATGTACACCCAAATTATGGCCCCACGCAAGATCTTATATTTTTCTGATCATTTTTAATATTATTATATTTTTCTCTATGCTACACGAGACAAAAGAGGGCCACCTACATGTTGGGCACACTTGAATTTTGCATCCACATGGACCAAAAATTGGTCTCTAGGCCACATGAGACCTTGTGTAAAAGTTTGGCATCATTCCAGATGGTTTCCGGGATAGGCCTAGTTCAACCTCTAATTAATCGGTGACATCGCGCGGAAAATCAATTAAACTGAAGAAAGTACCAAACCATCCCAGAAAAATCCCAAACTTGGTTGTACCCTCACCCGTGGCACGGGTGAGCCTGAGAAAAAGTTTGAGATCAATATGGCACTAGAATTTAGTGTTCTGGTTGCATAGCACATGGATTACATGACAAGCTGAATTAAACTTAACCCTAACTTGCAAATATTAATGATGTTATCTTTATTTAATGCTCAAATAATGACTTAAAATAATAGAGAATTTGGAATACAATTACATATACGATAACAAAGACCTAATACTAAAATTAAGCGTATGATAACAAAAACATATTATAGTCTAGGTTCATGTTACCATCGAAGTGTACTAACACATTATAATACAACCATCTCATAAGCATTCTTCTAGCACCCTAAGATTGAAGAAACGATGAGAATGTCGTAGAGATGGCTGGCGAGAGCTACACGGGAGACAAACGGGGAGATTGTCGTGCATTGTTGAACTCGTGCTTCTCTGAACAGACAATCCCGAGCACATTGGCCGGTTGACGAGGACCAATGAACCAATGTCTCTCCGGATAGCTCTGTCAACCTTGTCGCACCGTCAGGACTCGACGTGGCTCTATCTTCATAAACATTCTTCTAGTACCTTTTGTATGCACCATCCTTGCGGATGATGTAACACCTCAGGTGTTTGCCACCAGTTAAGTAGTGAGTTTGAGCTCAAACATAATAGATTAAGTGGAGAGGACGATGTCAAGGTCAACCTATGGAGATGAGCCTAAACTAAAACTTAGATGTTGCACCATTGCTTTGCATATAGGCTATTTTCAAGATATATGCTTGGGTGATGTTATTGCAATATCTTCATGTGTCTCACCTTAGTACCTATCTATATTGGTCACTCAAAAAGTTTCATGAAGTTTGGAATCAAAAAGTCACATGAAATGATAAGTTATATCCTTGTTGGAATGATTTTACTAAGTGCTTAAATTGCACTATTAAGTGAATGGAAATATAGGTCATCAACCCAACCTTGCAACCTTGTCCAAAAGACTCTAGATGGACTCTATAACAAAAGTCGTGAAAGGTTCGTGTTGAGCAAATGCCCTAAAAATTCTCCAATGGATCAAAAAGGATGATTTAAGCTTTATCGTGATCCTACTTTGGTCAAAGTAGAAATATAGTTTCTATACCAGTTTTGATGTTGGACCTTAAATAAACGTTGTAGTTCATATTGTGTAGAAGAAACTTTGTTTAATGGTCAAGAGCTAGTTTGGTCTCTAACCTAGTCAAATAGAGGCTCAAAGATTGGATTAGCTGTTGTTTTTCAGCCTTGGAAAATATTCTAAGTCATGGAATATGTGGACTGACATTGACAGGTGGGCACATTGCATTCTCAAAATTTTGTTAAACAACTGAAGTTGGACTCTTTATAAAAGTTTGATTGTTTAGAGTGGAGAAGAGCTCAGAGAAGTTTGAATGGATTTGGAGCTCATTTGGACCTTCAAAATTAATTCCCAAAACTACTAGTTTCATCATATTCATGGAGTTGGACCGGCAACACAATACGGTTGGCACTTCACGTTCTCGTGATTTTGCTAAGCAACACAAGTTGAGCCAAATGTAAAAGCTGGAGCACACTTTGTCGAGAAGAGCATACAAAAAGTTGGCTTGAGTTTGACCACGTTTTGATTGTCAATTTTGAGTTCCATTGTCGGTCGTCAATGTGTTGACATTGTCATCTTGGAGGCTAATTATCTCTTAATCCATAGCTCTAATGATAGAGTGGTCTGAATGAAAATGATAGAGTGTTGCGTGGGCTACAACTTTGGTTTTGGGCCCATGTCCAAAATCGGCCCGGATCTGGCCCAAATCGCGTCCCACATTTGCCACTCTGCCGCGCACCACGTGTTCGCTGTTTTGCCGACGCGTCTTCCATGCGTGAGTTCACGCCCTCCATGGACGCCGCGCGTCTAGCTCCTTGCCGCGCGTCCTGCAGTGCCCCTGTTGCTCCTTAATGGACGCCAAGCTGCCCCAGGCACTCCCCATCCACTCCAGCATCCTCTCCCTCCCTCGCTCTCGCGCTGCCGCTCGCCCTTGCCGCACGCGCCGAGCACGTCCGCCATGGACGGCCGGGCCGAGCTCACTGCCATGTCGTCCTCGCTGCTCCGCACCTCCTCCGCCCTAGCTAGCTACGCCCTGGTCTTCCTCACCCCACGCCGCTCCTCACGAGCTTTTTTTCCGGCGCCGCTCGCGGTCACTGCTCCTCGTCGGCGGAGCAGTTAACGCCACCACCGCTGGCCCGTGTGGCTGGGCCGCCGCAGGCCGAGCTACGACCTTCTACGGATGCACGAGAGGCCCCTGGTGGTCCCTCGCCAATCAGCTGTCGACGACGAGTCCCCGTCCGGCCAGCACCGCGAGCTCCGGCGACCTCTATGCTCAAAATCGCGTCAAGGACCTCACGCGACAATTTGACTAAAGCCAGGGGTCTTTCTGCACTGTCATAGACTCATGTGAATAGTGCCAAAAGGATCTTTTTGTGGTAGTTTTTGCTGATTTTTGAAAAGGCATAATAAATCATAGGAAATTTATAAAATAGCAAATGAGGACTTTTTGGAATCATTGTGAAATTCTCTATGCAGTAGATCTATAATATGGTATGTTTTAGTTTAAAGTTTTATCTGTAAAAATAAATTTGTGCAGCTAGGTTTTTAATGCTAGTTGTATTTGTCATTTTCATAACTGCAGATCTAGAGCTCCAATTGAAGTGAAATTTTTGTGGCATGCTACTCATATGATGTTTAATGTGTGGTAATTATTTCATGAATTTTGGTTGCCATATGAGTGAGTTATTAGTGTATCTTGCTCTCACATGAATTCTTGCAATAGCAATTTGTCTTTTTCATATAGGTTGATATACATGTCCAAATGACTTGAAATTTGTACAGTAGACAATTGGGTGTATGTAAGAGCTACTGTAATTTTTATAGATTTTATTATGGAATTTTGGTATATGTTTATTATTTCACCTTGCTATCTAAATAAATTAATAAATACATTAAAAGAATTTATTTAGTGATGAGCACTATGCTTTTTGGTGATCATTTAACATGCACTTTGTGATGGTTACATTGGTTGTGGCTAAATGTATGTTTGGAATGTAAGTTAATATTTATTCTTGCAATTGATGCTTTCCTGGACAGTTTCTGGGACTTTGGTAATTGCACCATGAAAATGATGTTTACTGAGAAATATGCTTATAACCAAGTTGTAGATAACTCATTAATCTAGCTTGTGTTAAATTTTGGTGGCATTTGGCCTTATAGGTTTTGGGTAATGACTGTTCCAAGTTGGGTTCCAGAAATAGTTGTTCCCTGTAATCTCTGGACCAGATTCTGTATTTATGTATGTTTGACTTGGTTAACTTGAGAATCATGCTAAGATGATTAAAGATGAATTATAGACAATTTCATAAGCTTTCCAGAATGTCTTTTTGCATGGCTATTGGATTTGTATAACTCCAGCTATGATCCAAACATGTAGATGTTGTTTGCAGTCCAGAAATTGTCTGATGCTAGTTATGGTTGTTTACCCCATGTGTTGCTAAGTGTGGCTTATACCCTTGATGATGGCCAAGTTAAGATACTTGTGATCTTGTCAAACTTGTGTTATGCTTAATGTGCTTGCCCTCTGTAATTGGTTGTGTGATGTTAGTTAATTAGCTTTTGGTGTCTATGTCTTAATCGTGTGTTTACATGAATGATTATGTGATGCATCTTGTGTTACCATTCATCATATTCATACGCATGCATCTTGCATCTCATTTAGGTTCGCTAGATGCACCACGTGAAGGATGAGATGTTGAAGCCAAACTTGAAGATGGTGTTTGGTGGACCTATCCCGAAGATGAAAGGATTAAGCAAGTGTCGGGATGGGAGATGCTCGCCAAGCGAGTGTCATCTGTCAATCACTAACCTAGTGTTCGATCCCAGGCAAGCCCCGGAGCATTCTAAGCCTCCTACTTTATAAAAGCAATTGAGTATATATATGTTATATATGTATTGTTGCATTAAGTTGTAGGAGTTGAGTGAAACCGTTGATGCATTTATTACTATCCTTGCCTACCTTATTACATTCTTACCCTGCTAGGTTTAGAGTCGAATAAATGCTTAGCCCTGCTTAGACCGGTAGCGATCGATGATTTCCTGTCACCTAAAATTATAGGTGGTTACGGGAATACTTTAGCTATAGAATGGATGATATCCTGGAAATAACCAAGTGTTGATGGTTAATTGGAGACCGGGCAGAATAAGTATTGGGCAACCAGACAGGGTTCTCGGGTGCTTGTAGTTTCCGCCTGTGTCGATTAAGGACCGACCATTGTTGGGCCTCGGGTCTTGTTGAACGCATGCCTCACATTTAGCTGGTCGGATAAAGTACCTTCCGACCGCGAAACTGGGAGATTATTCGGGCCGAGTGGATTGCCCACAGCGCACTGTACCAGAGTAGTAGTGGCAGGATACGGGGGCGCGATGATAAGGCCAAAGAGCAGTCGGGCGGCCCCCGGGTACATGTGGTTCCTAGCAAGCTCGCGACTTTACCTGAATAGTTGACTCGGTGACCAACACCTCACTTTAGCGGGTGAGTGAGGTTTGTGTGAGGAATAACTTACCAGCTGGTTAATAATCAATTTGAATCGCCATCGTTCACTGGATAGTGAACACTTGACTCGAGTTACTGCATCGTAGTAATGATGATGGAACACGGATGGTTATGTGGATAATGTTGGAAATGCTAAACCTGTGATGGTAACCTTTGATGTTAATGGTTAATCAAGTGATTGCTTTAGCATAGGTGCTTACCTAGATTGAATAGGTTATAATAAAGATGATGCAAAAATACTTAAATTAGTTTATTCATGATAACTTATGCTTTTCGCAAATGAGTCAAGCTAGCCCACTGAAATAAAGCCTTGCATACTCCTTGGTGTCATTATTTCTGGTTTATGACGGGTAAGTCTAGCTGAGTACCTTCTCGTACTCAGGGTTTATTCTCACTTGTTGCAGGTTGTGATATATCATAGCTACTGCAAGAATTGGAAGACTCCTGCTGTAGTGGCGGAGTGTGATCATGGGCATGATCCGTCTGAGCTATCTTGTCTCTCATGCTTTTATGGGAAATTGACCTTTGTACTGGCATGTATTTGAATTAAGGTGATATTAGTTTCAAACTATTTTGCTTCCGCTACTTTGAACTTGTGTTGTAATAACTCTACTGAAGTCCAATATATATTGAATTACTTATGAAATGGATGTAACATATGACCTGTTATGTTGGACCACTACGATCTTGGCTTGTATGTTGGTTGGTTTGAAATCTCTCGTGATTTTATTGGACTACCGGAGTTATAGGAGCTTAAGTACAGGAATTTAATTGTTCTGGCGATTGTTTTTGTACTTTTGTTCTTATAATTTGGGCGGTTCCGTGACAGCTAGTATTGGAGCAAGGTTCAACACTAAACATGTCATATATGTATTGAAAACAAAGGTTTTTGTTTGCAAAACTCAGTTTTTGACAACTTATAGCTACTGCATATATAGGTTTGTTCAAATCTGAATTTTAAATATAAGTATGACAGTGGTCATTTCTTTTATGCCCAATTAAGGACCCTTAGGTGGCTTAATTAAGTACTAACTTGGGGGTTTTAAATTTTTGCATCTATGCCCAAGCCAAGGTATGTATGAGTGATAACTTGACCGCACCGTTACCCTGTGGTCGAATGGTAGTGGTAACCTTCATATATGAAATAGCCATATATGTCGCTAGAGTTACATTCTTGCAACGTCGCACCTACGCCAAGGTAAGTGTGAGTTGGGATAGCATGACCATTCAACCATCGGTCTAGGGGAGAGTTAGCTGTGGTTACTGGCATAATTACATGTTTAACCATGTATTTATGAAAGTACTTAATTGTGGGTACATTTGTTGGGTAGTTATGATACCGAAGTATATGCATCAGGGGATGTATGTATGGAGAGTATTTAGTTTACTGCTTTCATTGTGTGCTATATTGGGAAGTGTTGGGCTGCAATGAAATTTTCTGCAGGTACGCTAACCATGAATGCGTAAGTTGAATGTAGCTGACGACTAGCTCTATATCGAGAGAATATGTGTTATACCACCGACATAGAACGTGATTGCCACCTAAGGCTGGCAATCTTGTGAGGACGAATAGGATGAAGCATGCATCATTATGATTGTTGCTTTGTGCATATAACTATGCTCCTCCCACCTTTGTCCTAATAAATAAGTAACTTGTGATTGATGTGCATGCACTAAGTTGATTACTTTAGCATGCTTTTGTTTTAGCTAAACTTGTAGTAAGTTCTTGTTGGATAAATTCTTGTTAGGTGTGAGCCTTCTGCTTAGTAGTGGATGCTTAAGCTAACCTGACTAATAATCTCAAGTGTCCGCTTAAAACTGTGATGCTATGTAGATGCTTCTTATATAGGTAGTGTCATAGTTGTCACCTCTTTTGTCCTCGGTGAGCATGTGAGTGTTGAAGATGCTTTATCCTAGATCAACGCTCATGTTACGTAATCGTCTGGTTGTCGTCTCTAATTAGATTCTCGTAGGAGCCAGAGCCTTAGACATGGTTGCTAGCCCTTGAATGTTTTTGTATCCATGCCTTGCTTGAACCGTAGGCCCTAACGTAGTCCCCTTATATGTTTGCTTAGGCCTTGGACGTCCGCTACCTTTTGGAGAATGCCCTTGTTTGACCAACCAAGTTAGTCCTAACGAATGTCGATCTTGACCACAGTTGTTGCTTGCCAAGTTTTGGAGACCATACCCAATTCCATGTTGGACCTCTCGATTGTCTCTCCTACAGATGATCCAAGCAACGTTAATCTCTCGTTGTCTGATTTAGAAATCTTTGCTTGCAAAATCAGGTGGCTATCTTATCAATGCAGTCTCTGATTGGTGTACCATTTTGTTCTAGAAGTTTGCTAAGTCTATCTCAACTTCTAACGTCTCTCAACGTTATTAATCTTGATCTCATGTTGTTGCCCAACGTGGCCTAGAACCCTTACTCAGTTGTCTTCGGTAATTAAGCTATGTTCCCTTGTGCTGTGTTTTAATCTTCGAATCGCCTCCTTGTTGACTCTAAACCTTGTAACTACCCTTGCTTGCTACTCCTCCCTTGTCTGGCGCTTGTTTTTACCACCCAATCGATGCCACTTGATATTCCACTTTATTTGTGCGTTTAATAATGGTGTTACAATTAGCATTCTATGGTGCCACGACGAAACCGAGAGCCTCCTGTGGGCACGCACACAAGGTTGTGCTGCTCGGCACGCGCTGGTATCAGGGTTGCTATTCATGATCCATTATGAAACGACATCTGATGTGTTATTTTTCATGACCGTTTTCCTTGGTTATCTCCCTATATCTTATCTGAAGATTCATATCTTAGACCTTATGTAGTAGATATCCCTTTAAGTTGCTAAGAAGATGACCTTTGAAGAACAGTCATCAGCATAAGCATTAACAGACTGCAAGAGGTGATAGACGAGTGACTCTCCCCGAGTGTCCTTGTACGACGTCGGTCATCGATTGAGCAATGTATGCCATCCCTGTTGAATCGAATGGGCACCTAACACTAAATGATTGGACAAGTTGTCCATTGGAAAAGAATCGATCGTCACATGGTGCATATGACCTAACTATCAAAGTCTTGATCCTTGTGTAGATGACAGTCATACAGATGAAATCAACTCTCTCTGGTGTGACTCCTTATCTGTAGACTTCGATGCCAACCACTTGTTTGTGCCTCGACTGCAATTATTGTGGTGGTCAAGAGTAAAGGTTGAAACTTTGAGAATTGAGAGACAACTGATCAGTTACCAGTAAGAAGGTTAATCTCCAGCCAAGTAACGATTCTTCAATAGTTGTGATGGTTATGTCTCAACGAACAATATTAAGCAAAGAGGCCATGAAGCCGTTCAGCAATGCAGGTGTTGCATCTTCTCCAAATGTGCTATCAAGTCAATTCCATCTTGGACAATCACGTATATAGTGCAAGTCAACCCAACTTATTACGCAACTGCACCACGAAGGAAAATTGTGCTCAACCTGCTTAGTGGTGAACTAGTTCCCTAGTTTGGTGGATACTTGCAACTTTTGTTGTCTTTCAGACCTAGCTATCATCCTTTTGCAGTAATGGTTCTCTAGTGCTGACGTGCCTATGGTACTTTATATGTGTCTTTATTCAAGAGATTGTTTCTGATTCAACCCAGATAACTGTTGCCTTTATATAAGAGAATCTTCTTAGGTAACATTTGGCAGAAATCCAGAACCGACAGAGTCAGCTATCACTTTCACTGTTCCCTCAATATACTCAGATAATACAGTGTTGGCATCAGAGAAAGAGAACTACACACGTGGAGCAATATATAGTTTTCCATCAGTTGGCGTCTGAGTGAGTGAATAGTCTATGACCGGTATAGACACTGTCTATTGGTTAGATGGTTTCTAATAGCCTCAAAGAATGATTACCTTGTATATGGATCCAACTCTTATCAGAAGTTGTACATGTTATGCCACTAAAAAAAAGTAAATGCTATGAGTAATTAGTCCATGCTCATAGTACTTTCCGTGCACCGTGAACGAAGTACCGTACTGTCTTGGATTCCTCCTAAAGTAACAATGCTTCATGAAAGTCAGTGAAGAAAATTCTTAAGACAAAAGTTTCTGCAAAGAGCGAGTATCTAAAAGTGTCTTACCCAATTAGTCTCTCTGCTACTTGAAGCTAAGTAGCCTGATGCGCTTGCAGATGTTGGAATTGGATAACATGCTTCTCTTCCCTTGGAAAGTTCTTCGCACCGAATCTCGAGACGCGATTCTTTTAAGGGGGAGGGCTGTAACACCTCAGGTGTTTGCCACCAGTTAAGCAGTGAGTTTGAGCTCAAACATGATAGATTAAGTGGAGAGGACGATGTCAAGGTCAACCTATGGAGATGAGCCTAAACTAAAACTTGGATGTTGCACCATTGCTTTGCATATAGGCCATTTTCAAGATATATTCTTGGGTGATGTTATTGCAATATCTTTATGTGTCTCACCTTAGTACCTATCTATATTGGTCACTCAAAAAGTTTCATGAAGTTTGGAATCAAAAAGTCACATAAAATGATAAGTTATATCCTTGTTGGAATGATTTTACTAAGTGCTTGAATTGCACTATTAAGTGAATGGAAATATAGGTCATCAACCCAACCTTGCAACCTTGCCCAAAAGACTCTGATGGACTCTACAACAAAAGTCATGAAAGGTTCGTGTTGAGCAAATGCCCTGAAAATTCTCCAATGGATCAAAAAGGATGATTTAAGCTTTATCGTGATCCTACTTTGGTCAAAGTAGAAATATAGTTTCTATACCAGTTTTGATGTTGGACCTTAAATAAAATTTGTAGTTCATGTTATGTAGAAGAAACTTTGTTTAATGGTCAAGAGCTAGTTTGGTCTCTAACCTAGTCAAATAGAGGCTCAAAGATTAGATTAGCTGCTGTTTTTCAACCTTGGAAAATATTCTAAGTCATGGAATATGTGGACTGACATTGACAGGTGGGCACATTGGGTTCTCAAAATTTTGTTAAACAACTGAAGTTGGACTCTTTATAAAAGTTGGAGTGTTTAGAGTGGAGAAGAGCTCAGAGAAGTTTGAATGGATTTGGAGCTCATTTGGACCTTCAAAATTAATTCCCAAAACTGCTAGTTTCATCATATTCATGGAGTTGGACCGGCAACACTATACGGTTGGCACTTCGTGTTCTCGTGATTTTGCTAAGCAACACAAGTTGAGCCAAATATAAAAGCTGGAGCACACTTTGTCGAGAAGAGCATACAAAAAGTTGGCTTGAGTTTGACCACGTTTTGATTGTCAATTTTGAGTTCCATTGTCGGTCGTCAATGTGTTGACATTGTCATCTTGGAGGCCAATTATCTCTTAATCCATAGCTCTAATGATAGAGTGGTCTTAATGAAAATGATAGAGTGTTACGTGGGCTACAACTTTGGTTTTGGGCCCATGTCCAAAATTGGCCCGGATCTGGCCCAAATCGCGTCCCACATTTGCCACTCTGCCGCGCACCACGTGTTCGCTATTTTGCCGACGCGTCTTCCATGCGTGAGTTCACGCCCTCCATGGACGCCGCGTGTCCAGCTCCTTGCCACGCGTCCTGCAGTGCCACTACTGCTCCTTAATGGATGCCAAGCTGCCCCAGGCACTCCTCATCCACTCCAGCATCCTCTCCCTCCCTCGCTCTCGCGCTCCCGCTCGCCCTTGCCGCACGCGCCGAGCACGCCCGCCATGGACGGCCGGGCCGAGCTCGCTGCCATGTCGTCCTCGCTGCTCCGCACCTCCTCCGCCCTAGCTAGCTACGCCCTGGTCTTCCTCACCCCACGCCGCTCCTCACGAGCTCTTTTTCCGGCGCCGCTCGCGGTCACTGCTCCTCGTTGGCCCCTGGTGGTCCCTGGTGGTCCCTCGCCCCTCAGCTGTCGACGACGAGTCCCCCTCCGGCCAGCACCGCGAGCTCCGGCGACCTCTCTGCTCAAAATCGCGTCAAGGACGTTGTGCGACAATTTGACTAAAGCCAGGGGTCTTTCTGCACTGTCATAGACTCATGTGAATAGTGCCAAAAGGATCTTTTTGTGGTAGTTTTTGCTAATTTTTGAAAAGGCATAGTAAATCATAGGAAATTCATAAAATAGCAAATGAGGACTTTTTGGAATCCTTGTGAAATTCTCTATGCAGTAGATCTATAATATGGTATGTTTTAGTTTAAAGTTTTATCTGTAAAAATAAATTTGTGCAGCTAGGTTTTTAATGCTAGTTGTATTTGTCATTTTCATAACTGCAGATCTAGAGCTCCAATTGAAGTGAAATTTTTGTGGCAAGCTACTCATATGGTGTTTAATGTGTGGTAATTATTTCATGAATTTTGGTTGCCATATGAGTGAGTTATTAGTGTATCTTGCTCTCACATGAATTCTTGCAATAGCAATTTGTCTTTTTCATATAGGTTGATATACATGTCCAAATGACTTGAAATTTGTACAGTAGACAATTGGGTGTATGTAAGAGCTACTGTAATTTGTATAGATTTTATTATGGACTTTTGGTATATGTTTATTATTTCACCTTGCTATCTAAATAAATTAAGAAATACATTAAAAGAATTTATTTAGTGATGAGAACTATGCTTTTTGGTGATAATTTAACATGCACTTTGTGATGGTTACATTGGTTGTGGCCAAATGTATGTTTGGAATGTAAGTTAATATTTATTCTTGCAATTGATGCTTTCCTGGACAGTTTCTGGGACTTTGGTAATTGCACCATGAAAATGATGTTTACTGAGAAACATGCTTATAACCAAGTTGTAGATAACTCATTAATCTAGCATGTGTTAAATTTTGGTGGCATTTGCCCTTATAGTTTTTGGGTAATGACTGTTCCAAGTTGGGTTCCAGAAATAGTTGTTCTCTGTAATCTCTGGACCAGATTCTGTATTTATGCATGTTTGACTTGGTTAACTTGAGAATCATGCTAAGATGATTAAAGATGAATTATAGACAATTTTATAAGCTTTCCAGAATGTCTTGTTGCATGGCTATTGGATTTGTATAACTCCAGCTATGATCCAAACATGTAGATGTTGTTTGCAGTCCAGAAATTGTCTGATGCTAGTTATGGTTGTTTACCCCAATTGTTGCTAAGTATGGCTTATACCCTTGATGATGGCCAAGTTAAGATACTTGTGATCTTGTCAAACTTGTGTTATGCTTAATGTGCTTGCCCTCTTTAATTGGTTGTGTTATGTTAGTTAATTAGCTTTTGGTGTCTATGTCTTAATCGTGTGTTTACATGAATGATTATGTGATGCATCTTGTGTTACCATTCATCATATTCATACGCATGCATCTTGCATCTCATTTAGGTTCGCTAGATGCACCACGTGAAGGATGAGATGCTAAAGCCAAACTTGAAGATGGTGTTTGGTGGACCTATCCCGAAGATGAAAGGATTAAGCAAGTGTCGGGATGGGAGATGCTCGCCAAGCGAGTGTCATCTGTCAATCACTAACCTAGTGTTCGATCCCAGGCAAGCCCCGGAGCATTCTAAGTCTCCTACTTTATAAAAGCAATTGAGTATATATATGTTATATATGTATTGTTGCATTAAGTTGTAGGAGTTGAGTGAAACCGTTGATGCATTTATTACTATCCTTGCCTACCTTATTACATTCTTACCCTGCTAGGTTTAGGGTCGAATAAATGCTTAGCCCTGCTAAGATCGGTAGCGATCGATGATTTCCTGTCACCTGAAATTATAGGTAGTTACGGGAATACTTTAGCTATAGAATGGATGATATCCTGGAAATAACCAAGTGTTGATGGTTAATTGGAGACCGGGCGGAATAAGTATTGGGCAACCAGACAGGGTTCTAGGGTGCTTGTAGTTTCCACCTGTGTCAATTAAGGACCGACCGTTGTTGGGCCTCGGGTCATGTTGAACGCATGCCTCACATTTAGCTGGCCGGATAAAGTACCTTCCGACCGTGAAACTGGGAGATTATTCGAGCCGAGTGGATTGCCCGCAGCGCACTGTACCGGAGCAGTAGTGGCATGATACGGGGGCGCGATGATAAGGCCAAAGAGCAGTCGGGCGGCCCCCGGGTACGTGTGGTGCCTGGCAAGCTCGCGACTTTACCTAAATGGTTGACTCGGTGACCAACACCTCACTTTAGCGGGTGAGTGAGGTTTGTGTGAGGAATAACTTACCAGCTGGTTAATAATCGATTCGAATCGCCATCGTTCACTGGATAGTGAACACTTGACTCGAGTTACTGCATCATAGTAATGATGATGGAACCCGGATGGTTATGTGGATAATGTTGAAAATGCTAAACCTGAGATGGTAACCTTTGATGTTAATGGTTAATCAAGTGATTGCTTTAGCATAGGTGCTTACCTAGATTGAATAGGTTATAATAAAGATGATGCAAGAATACTTAAATTAGTTTATTCATGATAACTTATGCTTTTCGCAAATGAGTCAAGCTAGCCCACTGAAAGAAAGCCTTGCATACTCCTTGGTGTCATTATTTCTCGTTTATGATGGGTAAGTCTAGCTGAGTACCTTCTCGTACTCAGGGTTTATTCCCACTTGTTGCAGGTTGTGATGTATCATAGCTACTGCAAGAATTGGAAGACTCCTGCTGTAGTGGCGGAGTGTGATCATGGGCATTGTAACACCTCAGGTGTTTAGCTCCTTAATTGCATTGCATTTGCATAAGCATAAGCAAGCATCATTCATTTCATGCATAAGCTTAATATGTTATATTTCATGTGAAGTAAAAGTGAGTAAGGTGCAACACACAAGTACCTTATGTGCAATTTCCTTTGTGAGATATGTCAACCACTTTAGTGTAACATAATTAGCAAGGGTTATGCAACACACTCATGCAACATGTGCAACATGAGCTTGCAACATTGGGTGAAAGTATTGAATTACTTGTGCCAAAGTATGTGACACTAGGAATTTTGTGCAACCAATGTGTAGAGTGGCTAATTAGGTCTTATAATACCTTAATTACATTTAGGGTAAGTAGTGGAGCAATGTTTATGTTGACCAAAATTACCAAATTGCCCTTTCAAATGTTGTTGACTAAGTTGGACCCCTAGAGTGATCTGGTTTGACCAATTAAAAAGTCTAGTTTAGAGATCTTGCATGGAGGAGCAACCTGAAGCAAAGTTGTAGATAATTTCATAAGGAACAAAAGTTCTAATATGGCCATCTCATGAAAATGACCAGAACATGCTCAAAAATGGCCCACAAGTCAGTATTAGGGGCTGTTTTGGGACTTAGCAAATTTTGGCTAAGTGTGAAGCTGAAAACCGTTTCACTGTACCTCACTTTGGCAACTTGTAACTCACAAACCAGGCCGAACCAGTCTTTGAGCTAGTTGACAAAGTTGTTGTCCACACATAGCTCTACAACATTGTCAACATCACCCAAGCCTGGTTCCCAACGGTTTATGAGTTAGCATGCTTCGAAAATCGAGTTTCAGTCGGGGGAAAGTAACTGAAACTCAGTTCAGATTTCGTGTGCCTCACTTTGGAGCATTGTATCTCACTAACCAAGCTGAATTGGCTCACAACCCTATTGGCACTGTTGAAGCCCTCACGTAGCTCTACACTTTTGTTAACTACGGCTCTCACCGAATCAGCCTCGATCACGAGCTATGAGGCGATGAAATCCCTCTGTCAGTCGAGCTCGATGGCACCGTTCGCCTCGTTCAGTTCGTCAGTGAAGGGGGAGTGGCCGACCGGCCACAGGGCCTCACCGACGCGTGGAGACGCGGTGGCGCCCGTATGCCGGCCCTGGCCCCACCGTCCAGACTACGGCGCCTTCAAGACTGCCACGACGCGTCGAGGCGGCCTCCATTCCTTTCCCCTCCCTGTTCCGGTTTCAAAACGTCAGGACCGAGCCGCCATTGCCGCTCCACCTCCGGCGAGCTCGCGTGCGTGTTCCACTGCATCACCGGCCACCAAATCACGCCAATTCCTCTGCCTCACCACCCTACACCTCCTCGACCCACCGGCGGCCTTGATTGAACTCAAGGTGAGCCCCATTGTTACCTCCGCCATTCCCGAGAGGCCACCGGAGCTCGCGGTTCGCCGCCCCTCTGCCCTCTGTCACTGACCGCGGGGACCCACCTGTCGGTGCCGCGCGTGGGCGGGAGCCCGAGCGGGCCGCGCGCGCGCGTCGTGGGCCGCGTCTTTCCGGGCCGGCCCAGTATAAAATGAGATCTTTTTCATTTTTATTTATCTTTGCTACAGAATTTTGGTTAAGTTTGGAAAATGTAGATCTAGGGTTTTACTTGCTCAAAAATCATGAGATAAATTTTGTTAGGATCTACATGATGTGTAGTATTTTAGAAAAATATGAGTTTGCTAGGTGATGTTTGTTTTCTGGGATATTTAAATAGGTCCTTGAAATGTGTTTTAAATCACATGCAAACTTGTTTAAATTATATCTTGAGTTTTAGTGTTTCAAAAATTATGAAATTTGGTGAGTAGGCTAATTTATACTGGCTCTAGCTTTGGTAAAAATTTGGGCAGTAGTGCTTAAGTACTTTTCAAGTTATCAAGCTATCTTGTGATTCTAGGAAATAGTTAAATGAATTTTAGTAATTTTTCTACATGTGCAATGTTCATATAACTTTTTGGAGAATGTCTTGGTACCCTAGACTATCCAAGAAAATTAAGAAATCTGTTGTTTGACACTTTTTACTATGCTTTGTTATTTATACAAAAATCAGCCTTTTGGGCTTGTAAATTTTGTTCAGAGAGTTCCTGTGAATAAATTGAGTTCAAATTTTTACAGTAGCCTCTTTTTGGGTCAGAGAGTCTCCTGTAATTTTTTGTAGAATTTTAGGAGCAGTTTACATATATGTTTGAAATTCCACTTAATTACTTAAGTAAATTAAGAAATGAGTTTAAATAAATATTCTAGGTGGGCACACCTTACTTTCTGGTGTTTTTGTGACCTTTGTGAACTGGTAGTAATATTAGTTTGGTCTTAGAGAATGTTTGCCACATCAATAAATATTTAATCTTTGCAATTTTAGGTTTTCTGGACAGCTGATAGTATTTCTAGGTTTGACTTTGGATAAAGGTGGTTGCTGGAAAACTTGTAAATACCAAAGTTATAGTAAAATTGATAAATTAGCTTGTGTCAAAATTTGAGAACATTTGGCTTAGTAGTTTGGGAGTTGTTGCTGTTTTAAATGACGGTCCAGAATTGACTGCTCTCTGTTTAGAGAGGACAGAT
Source organism: Saccharum hybrid cultivar R570 (assembly GCA_038087645.1). Classification (NCBI taxonomy): domain Eukaryota; kingdom Viridiplantae; phylum Streptophyta; class Magnoliopsida; order Poales; family Poaceae; genus Saccharum; species Saccharum hybrid cultivar. The sequence goes on along the minus strand of JAQSUU010000671.1, from coordinate 3,583,516 downwards.
TCTGGAACTTGAGGAATTCGAAATGGAAAACTTAGGAATTAAGGGTTGAGGTCTGAAAATGATTTGTATAACATTTCATAAGCTTTCCAGATTGTCTTAGATCATATCTTTTGGAGTTGGGATTCTCCAGTTATGTTAGAATCTTTGAGCTGCTGTCCAGAATAACTTACTGTGGTAACCTAAGTAATATTACTCTTGTGTGTTAGGTGTTAGGGCCTTAACCGAAGAAGAATAGCTGTATCTTAGGTTGAGTAGATTAGGTAAGTACTTCTCCTCCGGAGAAGAGATTTGCACGCACTAATAAAGTAACTTGATTAGATTATTATTTTATTTTATTTCTGAAATGCATTTTATTCCGAGCATGTGGCACCTTAATGCATCCATGATATTTATTGTGCATTCATGCAATAGGTGTACCGGAGGGGGTAACTCTCCTCGAATTTGAGCCTGTAATTCCGGAGGAGGACCAGGAGCAGTAGGAGCCCGAGGATCCAGCAGGCGAAGGAGTGCCCGCAGACGACCTTCCTGAGTGTCCAGACCACCGGCCCTCGACCTTTCTGAAAGGCAAGCCCCGGTGCATGCTGAACCCACTGTTTTCTAAATTTAATCTTGAGTACTTTTACTTGTTTACTGCATTAAGTTGTAGGAGTTATATGAAAACACTTGTTGCATTATACCTGTCCTTGTCCAGATATCGTACTTAATCCTATATTAGGTTTAGGCACGTGTCAATGCTTAGCCCTGCTTAGTACGGTAGAAGTTGGGTGATTTCCGGTCATCCGCGAGATGTAGGAAGGAGTCACGAGTGGCTTTATGGCTATCGTGGATGGAACCATGCTTAAAAATAAAATTGAGACCGGGTGGGAGTTCGATAGTACAGCCGCAAGACACTTCACGTCTTGGGTGTGGAGCTATGCCCGTCTGAGTCGTTTAAGGACCGATTCGCTGTACGTCCTTGAGTCATGTTGAACGCAGTCTAACACTTAGTTGGCCGGATAAGCCGTTCCGACCGCGAAGCCGAGTAATGTGGTTCAGGCCGGGAATCGAATGGTAGGTTGCTTCTTGGAGGAGAGAAAGGATGTGCTTGGGGACATTGGCGTGAGACCAAGGGGGGTTAGAGTCCCTATCACCTGGCAGAGTGTCGCCCTTGGGGTCGCGACATCATTCGGACCCACGATTCCTGAATCATATGAAAAGGTGGCTTGTGCGACCCTGGCAGGGGCCTGCGCGGTGAGTGTTAGAAATACCCCTCCAGCTGGATAGGAATTCGATTCGAATCGCCGTCGCTCCCGGTTAGTGAGCACTTGACTTGAGCAGCGGCAACGTAGATCTCATTAAATGAACTGGTGGTTAAGGGAATGATACAATATTGCCACAATTCATACCTGCTCTGGATATAATAATAATAATTGTTTGATTATAATCAAGTGCATGTTTAGTACAGGTGCTAAGATAGACGACAGGTAAATGCTAAAAATAACTGCTAGTACAGGCTATAAGAGTTTCAATTACTTATGCCTTTATGCAAAATGTTATGTCAGCTAGCCTCTTGTGTAAGCCTTGCATAATCCTTGGTGTCATCTTATTTCTGGTTTTCGATGGGTAAGTCTAGCTGAGTACATTCCAGTACTCAGAGTTTATTCCCTCCTGTTGCAGATGATATGCTCTATCAAGGCTTCTGCAAAACTTGTCTCCACCCTGCGGGTGAAGAAGACTAGATCACTTGGGCGTGATCATCTTTTATGTACTTTCCTCATGCTTTTGCGGGTTGTTGATCATCAAGACTGGCAGTAGTTAAACAACTGGTGTGTGTTTGCTTCCGCTACTTTTATAAACTTGGTTTGTAATAATTGCTACTCTGTTTGTGTAAACTTATTTCAGAACTACTTGTGAAATGTAACGTATGATGTTGTATGTTGAATGATACGATCCTGGTTGTAAGCAAGTTGGTTTGAAATCCTTCGTGGTTTCGATTGACTACCGGGATTATATGGGCTCAAGTTCGAAAATTTGAGCGCTTCGGTGCTTGTTTTTTGTACTTGTGCTCTTATAATTTGGTCGGTTCTGTTACAGCTGGTACCGGAGCATAATTCAACATTAAAAACATCTTACGAGTATTTAAAAACAAAAGTATTTGTCCAATTCTAAAAATTATTTTCATAGGTATGCCAGTGATCACATCCCTTAGCCCAAATAAGGACTCTTAGGTGGCTTATTATAAAGACTAACTTGGGGGTCTTGTTTGTTTTTGTTTCGTCGTCCATACGGTGTGATATTGTATGGATGCCATCCACTTGGGTGGTAATGTATGGATCAATTGCCTCGACGCTCTGGTAAGTGTGAGTTGTGAGAGCATGATCGTCCAACCGGTGATCTAGGGGAGAGTAGTTTTGGTGACTTGCATACTTACATGTTTAAACCATGTAATTACGTAAGCACTTAATTGTGGGAACCTTTATATCGGGTAGCTTTGATACTGAAGTATATACATCAGGGGATGTGTATATGGAAAGTATTTAAATTACTGCTTTCTTGTGTGCATATATTGGGAAACTGTTGGGCTGAAATGAGGTTTTCTGCAGGTACACTAACAGCGTAACGAGTAGACCGATAGTTTCGCTTATATGAGAGAACGTATGTATGCCACCGCCTAGCGTTAGAACTTTAGGTTTCTACTAAGGTGAGAGGGCGTACGGAACGTGCATGCATCATGTTTAATTATATCATACATATCATTTACTCCCTCCTTAAAAATTTCAGTACTCCCGACTAAAGTAAATTTCGTGTCCCCTAAATGATCCTCACTTGAAGTCGTGTCTTGTGCTACAGATGGCACGTACCAAGAGGACCGCTCGCAAGTCCACTAGGGGCAGGGCACCTCGTCACCAGCTCGCTCCACGAGAGCCCCGCCCTGAGCCTACTAAGGTGGAAAGGCTGAGGCAGAGTTGGCTGAAGTGACTGCTGCCAGGAATGCAGCGCGTCAACAACTGGAGCAAGTGATTCGTGATCGTGACCAGGAAACCCTTGCAGTCCAGAGGTTGACAGTAGCAAACCGCAACTGTCAACGCATGTTGGTCCGTGTCATGAACCAGAGGGATGAAGCCTGGCACGAGGAGAACGTTCTGAGAGCTCGTCAGTTTGAGCTCGAGCAACAGTTGGAGAATGCTGAAGAATACAATGATAATCTTCATGAAGAAGTGCACCGCCTGAACAACGAGCTTAATCCCCTGCTGCCTCGAAACAACAACGTCGATGAGGACATGGGTTCGGAAATCGTTATGGCTGAAAATGATAATGAAGTGGAGGTCAACGGACCCCAAGATGCCGCACCAGAGGAAGCGCCAGAAGAAGAAGAAGATGAAGAGTTAGAGCCTGTTAGTGATGAGGACGGAGAGGAGATCCTTGACACCGACTCTGAGGACGATGCTTAGAGTAGTTATCACGTAGCTATGATGTTAGGATCGCCCTTAGTGCCCTCCCTGTGTTGGAGTGAGGCTTTGTAATAACTTAACTTTTCAGATATAAGGTCGAACCCTATGTTTCCTGGATGTTTAGTGGAACCTGTTAATTTCGATCGCAATTGGATGTCTTGTTGTGTGGCGTTCGATGATGGTGTCATGATTAGCACCCTTCGGTGCCGCAACGAAACCGAGGGCCTCCTATGGCGCGCGACATAAGGTTGTGCTGCTTGGCACGCGCTGGTATCGAGGTGGCTAGTCATGATCCACCATGGAGCTCTACCGCTGAGAAGTCTCTTTGTGATCAGTTTGAAGTAGCCTTTCTCAGTCAACTAAACACTTTAAAATTGAATCCAAGTCCCGGGCAAAAGATCAAAAATCACGTAGATTTTAACGTAAACGGTTCAATAACTGCTGTGCTCCTTGTGTGTGAGCCTTTATCAAAGTACATCTAGTTGGATTCTATCGCATGATTGTGCCAATTGATCCGCTTGAATGGATTGTGCGGTCGTGATGAATTATTGTGCCATGAGTATTTGAGGAGTCCATTTCATGAAGTCAGTTTGACAAATTTACAATAATTCATCTACAAATTTCCCACATCGTCAGTGCTCATTGGCTATGCATTTTGCAGATGTCGTACAATCTTCGTCGGGGTCGTGGCAATGAGGATGAGGAACAGCCACCCCCTCCGCCACCACCTACCCCGGCTGAGTTGATGCAGACCGTGGTCGAAGGGCAGCGCATGCTGGCAGATGCTATGCGCCAGCTTGCCAACCGAGAGGCTCGTCCTGGCCGCCAGGGCCCAGAACCCAATCAATACAGTGATTTCAAGGACTTTCTTGATACTAAGCCCCCGCTCTTTAAGGAGGCGGAGGAACCACTGCAAACTGATGAGTGGTTGAATACTATTGAACAAAAGTTTCGTCTGCTTCGTCTGACTGAGGAGCTAAAGACTGAATATGCTTCTCATCAATTGCATGGTCCAGCGGGTATTTGGTGGAGCCACTATCGTTCCACACTGCCTGCAAATGTTCCGATTGCTTGGGACCAGTTTAAGGCCGCATTCCGCGGAAACTATATTCCTCCAGGTCTTATGGCTATCAAACACACAGAATTCATGAGGCTGTCGCAGGGAAATAAAAGCTTGATCGAATATCTACAATCTTTCAACAACCTGGCAAGATATGCCATAGAGTTTGTGGATACCGATTCTAAGAAAATTGCTAGCTTTAAAAGAGGCCTAGGCCCGAAGCTGATGAAGACTATGGGCACTAGCAAGTGCACTACTTTCAATGAATTTATCAGTGATGCTCTAACTCAAGAGAACAACAATGCTATTTATTCTGCCTCTAAGAACCGCAAAAGGGCCATTGAGGCGAGTGCTTCACAGTCTCGAGCTCCAGCTGCCCCGAGGGCTCCTCCTCGCCCTCTTGCCATAAATGCTAAGTTCCGTCCTCCGCAAAAGAAGGCGCTAGTGAAAACTGGGTTTCGCAAGGCATATACAGTGGCTCTACCAAAAAGTAGTTCGAGCCAAGGCAGCTCCAGTGTCCCTCCTAGCAACATGCCTTGCTGGAACTGCAACAAGCCAGGCCATTGGTCCAGAAACTGTCCTTACCCCAAGAAGAATGTTAACCAAGGTGGTCGTCAGGGGCACGCTCATTATAACAGTATTGAGGAAATCCCTTCTGGTGAGGTTGTCACTGCTGGTAAGTTCCTAGTTGACCAACACCCTGCAGTGGTACTTTTTGATTCAGGTGCTTCACATTCCTTTATCAGTCCTAAGTTTGCATCAGAATTTGCACACAAATTGCATACTGTTGAAGGTGGGGGTTATTGCATTAGTGCAGCAAGTGGGAAAATTTCCACAAATAAAGTAGTGGGAAATCTTAAGCTTGAGATAGAAGGGTGAAAGTACTCGCTGGCCTTAGTGGTTTTGCCGGGCTTAGGCATCGATGTTATTTTGGGCATGAATTGGATGAGTCAGAATGGGGTACTCATTGATACATCCACTCGGGTAGTTATGCTCAGAGACCCTACAGATCAAAAGGGTTTTCTGGTACAACTTCCCAGAAAAGTTGATTTGTCTAGGGAAGTTCATGCTGTGCAAGCAAAGGCGTTGGCCGAAATTCCGGTAGTAAGTGAGTTTCCGGACGTTTTTCCCGATGATTTGCCGGGACACCCTCCGGATCGGGATGTGGAGTTTAAAATTGAGTTGTTGCCTAGCACGGCTCCCATCTCTAGGAGACCCTATAGGATGCCTCCGAATGAACTAGCTGAACTTAAGGTGCAATTGAATGAACTTTTGAAGAAGGGGTTGATTCGTCCTAGTTCGTCGCCGTGGGGATGTCCTGCTATCTTTGTAAAGAAGAAGGATCAGTCGTTGCGGATGTGCGTAGATTATAGACCTCTCAATGCAGTCACTGTCAAAAATAAGTACCCTCTACCGCGCATCGACATCTTGTTCGATCAATTGTCTAAAGCTAAAGTTTTCTCCAAGATCGATCTAAGATCTGGCTACCATCAAATTAAAATTCGCCCGGAAGATGTTCCAAAGACAGCCTTTTCTACCAGATACGGTCTTTATGAGTATCTTGTTATGTCTTTCGGCTTGACAAATGCCTCCGCACACTTCATGTACTTGATGAATTCGGTGTTTATGCCTGAATTGGACAAGTTTGTGGTGGTATTTATTGATGACATCCTGGTATATTCTGTGAATGAGGAGGATCACGCTGAACATCTACGTATAGTCCTCACAAGACTGCGTGAACATCAACTTTATGCAAAGTTCAGTAAGTGCGAATTCTGGCTTCGTGAAGTACCTTTCCTTGGGCATGTGTTGTCCGATGGAGGAATTATGGTGGATCCCGCCAAGGTACAGGAAGAACTGAACTGGAAGGCTCCTATCTCGGTTCACAAGGTCTGGAGTTTTCTTGGTTTGGCTGGCTATTATCGTCGCTTCATCCCGGATTTCTCCAAAATAGCCAAGCCAATGACTCGGTTGCTGCAAAAATACACCAGGTTTGTCTGGACTCCTGAGTGTGATGCGGCTTTTCGCAAACTGTGAACTCTCCTAACCTCAGCTCCGGTTTTGCCACAACCGGATATCGAGAAACCATTTGATGTTTATTGTGATGCCTCAGGCATAGGTTTGGGAGGTGTTCTGATGTAGGAAGGCCGAGTAATTGCATATACCTCTCGACAACTTTGGAAGCATGAGGCGAATTATCCAACGCATGACTTAGAACTCACCGCAGTTGTTCATGCTTTGAAAGCCTGGCGACACTATCTGTTGGGCAATGTTTGCAATATCTACACAGACCACAAAAGCCTCAAATACATCTTCACCCAACCCGAGTTGAATATGCGTCAATGAAGATGGCTCGAGTTGATTAAGGATTATAACCTTCAAGTGCACTATCATCCTGGCAAGGCAAATGTGGTTGCGGATGCTTTAAGCCATAAGTCTCATTGTCATTCCTTAGTTGAAACTGATTTTCATCGATCTCGCCTTCTACATCTAGCAGTCTTGTACAACATCACTGTCAGTTGTACTCTCAAAAATAGAATTATTGAACTCCAAAAGACTGACACTGGTATATTCCACATCAAGCGTAAGATGAAAGAACAAGAAACTACACAGTTCAGGATAGATGAAGATGGTGTACTATGGTTCAAGGATAGGTTAGTTGTGCCTAAGGACCGAGAGCTTAGAAATGATATTATGTCTGAAGCACACTTCTCTAAGTTGTCCATCCATCCTGGTAGCAATAAGATGTATTATGATTTGAAGCCATACTATTGGTGGACCAAGATGCGGAAAGAGATAGCTGCATATGTGGCTAGGTGTGACACCTGCTGTAGAGTTAAGGCTGTGCATATGAAAGCTGGGTTGCTTCAACCACTTTCTATCCCAGGTTGGAAATAGGAAGAGATAAGTATGGATTTCATTGTCGGTCTTCCTCCTACTGTCAAAAATCATAACTCTATCTGGGTAATTGTGGATCGTTTGACCAAGTCAGCTCATTTCATTCCAGTTAGAGTGGACTATCGTCCCACTGACTATGCTGAGTTGTACTTCAATCAGATAGTCCGGCTCCATGGGATACCTCGTACTATCATATCTGATCGTGGTCCCCAGTTCACTGCTCGCTTTTGGGAGCACTTGCATCATCTTCTGGGAACCAAGTTAGTGAGAAGCTCTGCTTATCACCCCCAGACATCAGGACAGACGGAACGGGTTAACCAAATCTTGGAAGATCTGTTGCGGGCATGTGTCATTTCATCCAAGGGTTCTTGGGAAAAATGGTTACCTCTAGCCAAGTTTTCGTATAATAATAGTTATCAAGAGAGTATTAAGATGGCTCCATTCGAAGCTTTGTACGGTCGTAAGTGTAGAACTCCACTAAACTGGGTAGAAGCTGGTGAAAGGAGATTTTATGGTATTGCTTTTGTTGAGGAAGCTGAGGAACAAGTCCGTACCATCCAAAAACATATGGCTGCAGCCCAAGCTAGACAGAAAAGTTATGCTGATCGTCGTAGAAAACCACTCGAGTTTGAAGTTGGGGACTTCGTGTATCTGAAAGTTTCTCCAATGAAAAGTGTCCAATGTTTTGGTGTTAAGCGGAAACTTGCGCCAAGATACGTGGGTCCTTTCCAGATCATAGGCAAGAGTGGAGCTGTTGCGTATAAAATCCAGTTACCTCCAGAAATGAGTGCCATATTCAACGTCTTCCATGTATCTCAGCTCAAAAAGTGTCTTCGATTTCCTGAGGAAAGAGTCCCGTTAGGAGATATCAGGCTGGAATCCGATCTAACTTATGAAGACAAGCCAGTTCAAGTGATCGATACTCAGGAACGAGTGACTAGAAGCAAAGTGGTTAAGTGGTATAAAGTAATGTGGAGTAATCAGGGTAGTGAAAGTGACGCTACATGGGAACGGGAGGACTATTTGCGGGATGGTTATAAGGAATTCTATGAAAAATGGTACGCTTTCCAAATCTCGGGACGAGATTTTTATAAGGGGGGAGGGCTGTAACACCTCAGGTGTTTAGCTCCTTAATTGCATTGCATTTGCATAAGCATAAGCAAGCATCATTCATTTCATGCATAAGCTTAATATGTTATATTTCATGTGAAGTAAAAGTGAGTAAGGTGCAACACACAAGTACCTTATGTGCAATTTCCTTTGTGAGATATGTCAACCACTTTAGTGTAACATAATTAGCAAGGGTTATGCAACACACTCAAGCAACATGTGCAACATGAGCTTGCAACATTGGGTGAAAGTATTGAATTACTTGTGCCAAAGTATGTGACACTAGGAATTTTGTGCAACCAATGTGTAGAGTGGCTAATTAGGTCTTATAACACCTTAATTACATTTAGGGTAAGTAGTGGAGCAATGTTCATGTTGACCAAAATTACCAAATTGCCCTTTCAAATGTTGTTGACTAAGTTGGACCCCTAGAGTGATCTGGTTTGACCAATTAAAAAGTCTAGTTTAGAGATCTTGTATGGAGGAGCAACCTTAAGCAAAGTTGTAGAGAATTTCATAAGGAACAAAAGTTCTAATATGGCCATCTCATGAAAATGACCAGAACATGCTCAAAAATGGCCCACAAGTCAGTATTAGGGGCTGTTTTGGGACTTAGCAAATTTTGGCTAAGTGTGAAGCTGAAAACTGTTTCACTGTACCTCACTTTAGCAACTTGTAACTCACAAACCAGGCCGAACCAGTCTTTGAGCTAGTTGACAAAGTTGTTGTCCACACATAGCTCTACAACATTGTCAACATCACCCAAGCCTGGTTCCCAACGGTTTATGAGTTAGCATGCTTCGAAAATCGAGTTTCAGTCGGGGGAAAGTAACTGAAACTCAGTTCAGATTTCGTGTGCCTCACTTTGGAGCGTTGTATCTCACTAACCAAGCCGAATTGGCTCACGACCCTATTGGCAATGTTGAAGCCCTCACGTAGCTCTACACTTTTGTTAACTACGGCTCTCACCGAATCAGCCTCGATCACGAGCTATGAGGCGATGAAATCCCTCTGTCAGTCGAGCTCGATGGCACCGTTCGCCTCGTTCAGTTCGTCAGTGAAGGGGGAGTGGCCGACCGGCCACAGGGCCTCGCCGACGCGTGGAGACGCGGTGGCGCCCGTACGTCGGCCCTGGCCCCACCGTCCAGACCACGGCGCGTTCAAGACTGCCACGACGCGTCGAGGCGGCCTCCATTCCTTTCCCCTCCCTCTTCCGGTTTCAAAACGCCAGGACCGAGCCGCCATTGCCGCTCCACCTCCGGCGAGCTCGCGCGCGTGTTCCACTGCATCACCGGCCACCAAATCACGCCAATTCCTCCGCCTCACCACCCTACACCTCCTCGACCCACCGGCGGCCTTGATTGAACTCAAGGTGAGCCCCATTGTTACCTCCGCCATTCCCGAGAGGCCACCGGAGCTCGCGGTTCGCCGCCCCTCTGCCCTCTGTCACTGACCGCGGGGACCGACCTATCGGTGCCGCGCGTGGGCGGGAGCCCGAGCGGGCCACGCGCGCGCGTCGTGGGCCGCGTCTTTCCGGGCCGGCCCAGTATAAAATGAGATCTTTTTCATTTTTATTTATCTTTGCTACAGAATTTTAGTTAAGTTTGGAAAATGTAGATCTAGGGTTTTACTTGCTCAAAAATCATGAGATAAATTTTGTTAGGATCTACATGATGTGTAGTATTTTAGAAAAATATGAGTTTGCTAAGTGATGTTTGTTTTCTGGGATATTTAAATAGGTCCTTGAAATGTGTTTTAAATCACATGCAAACTTGTTTAAATTATATCTTGAGTTGCAGTGTTCCAAAAATTATGAAATTTGGTGAGTAGGCTAATTTATACTTGCTCTAGCTTTGGTAAAAATTTGGGCAGTAGTGCTTAAGTACTTTTCAAGTTATCAAGCTATCTTTTGATTCTAGGAAATAGTTAAATGAATTTTAGTAATTTTTCTACATGTGCAATGTTCATATAACTTTTTGGAGAATGTCTTGGTACCCTAGACTGTCCAAGAAAATTAAGAAATATGTTATTTGACACTTTTTACTATGCTTTGTTATTTATACAAAAATCAGCCTTTTGGGCTTGTAAATTTTGTTCAGAGAGTTCCTGTGAATAAATTGAGTTGAAATTTTTACAGTAGCCTATTTTTGGGTCAGAGAGTCTCCTGTAATTTTTGTAGAATTTTAGGAGCAGTTTACATATATGTTTGAAATTCCACTTAATTACTTAAGTAAATTAAGAAATGAGTTTAAATAAATATTCTAGGTGGGCACACCTTACTTTCTGGTGTTTTTGTGACCTTTGTGAACTGGTAGTAGTATTAGTTTGGTCTTAGAGAATGTTTGCCACATCAATAAATATTTAATCTTTGCAATTTTAGGTTTTCTGGACAGCTGATAGTATTTCTAGGTTTGACTTTGGATAAAGGTGGTTGCTGGAAAACTTGTAAATACCAAAGTTATAGTAAAATTGATAAATTAGCTTGTGTCAAAATTTGGGAATATTTGGCTTAGTAGTTTGGGAGTTGTTGCTGTTTTAAGTGACGGTCCAGAATTGACTGCTCTCTGTTTAGAGAGGACAGATTCTGGAACTTGAGGAATTCGAAATGGAAAACTTAGGAATTAAGGGTTGAGGTCTGAAAATGATTTGTAGAGCATTTCATAAGCTTTCCAGATTGTCTTAGATTATATCTTTTGGAGTTGGGATTCTCCAGTTATGTTAGAATCTTTGAGCTGCTGTCCAGAATAACTTACTGTGGTAACCTAAGTAATATTACTCTTGTGTGTTAGGTGTTAGGGCCTTAACCGAAGAAGAACAGCTGTATCTTAGGTTGAGTAGATTAGGTAAGTACTTCTCCTCCAGAGAAGAGATTTGCACGTACTAATAAAGTAACTTGATTAGATTATTATTTTATTTTATTTCTGAAATGCATTTCATTCCGAGCATGTGGCACCTTAATGCATCCATGATATTTATTGTGCATTCATGCAATAGGTGTACCGGAGGGGGTAACTCTCCTCGAATTCGAGCCTGTAATTCCGGAGGAGGACCAGGAGCAGCAGGAGCCCGAGGATCCAGCAGGCGAAGGAGTGCCCGCAGACGACCTTCCTGAGTGTCCAGACCACCGGCCCTCGACCTTTCTGAAAGGCAAGCCCCGGTGCATGCTGAACCCACTGTTTTCTAAATTTAATCTTGAGTACTTTTACTTGTTTACTGCATTAAGTTGTAGGAGTTATATGAAAACACTTGTTGCATTATACCTGTCCTTGTCCAGATATCGTACTTAATCCTATATTAGGTTTAGGCACGTGTCAATGCTTAGCCCTGCTTAGTACGGTAGAAGTCGGGTGATTTCCGGTCATCCGCGAGATGTAGGAAGGAGTCACGAGTGGCTTTATGGCTATCGTGGATGGAACCATGCTTAAAAATGAAATTGAGACCGGGCGGGAGTTCGATAGTACAGCCGCAAGACACTTCACGTCTTGGGTGTGGAGCTATGCCCGTCTGAGTCGTTTAAGGACCGATTCGCTGTACGTCCTTGAGTCATGTTGAACGCAGTCTAACACTTAGTTGGCCGGATAAGCCGTTTCGACCGCGAAGCCGAGTAATGTGGTTCAGGCCGGGAATCGAATGGTAGGTTGCTTCTTGGATGAGAGAAAGGATGTGCTTGGGGACATTGGCGTGAGACCAAGGGGGGTTAGAGTCCCTATCACCTGGCAGAGTGTCGCCCTTGGGGTCGCAACATCATTCGGACCCGCGATTCCTGAATCATATGAAAAGGTGGCTTGTGCGACCCTGGCAGGGGCCTGCGCGGTGAGTGTTAGAAATACCCCTCCAGCTGGATAGGAATTCGATTCGAATCGCCGTCGCTCCCGGTTAGGGAGCACTTGACTTGAGCAGCGGCAACGTAGATCTCATTAAATGAACTGGTGGTTAAGGGAATGATACAATGTTGCCACAATTCATACCTGCTCTGGATATAATAATAATAATTGTTTGATTATAATCAAGTGCATGTTTAGTACAGGTGCTAAGATAGACGACAGGTAAATGCTAAAAATAACTGCTAGTACAGGCTATAAGAGTTTCAATTACTTATGCCTTTATGCAAAATGTTATGTCAGCTAGCCTCTTGTGTAAGCCTTGCATAATCCTTGGTGTCATCTTATTTCTGGTTTTCGATGGGTAAGTCTAGCTGAGTACATTCCAGTACTCAGGGTTTATTCCCTCCTGTTGCAGATGATATGCTCTATCAAGGCTTCTGCAAAACTTGTCTCCACCCTGCGGGTGAAGAAGACTAGATCACTTGGGCGTGATCATCTTTTATGTACTTTTCTCATGCTTTTGCGGGTTGTTGATCATCAAGACTAGCAGTAGTTAAACAACTGGTGTGCGTTTGCTTCCGCTACTTTTATAAACTTGGTTTGTAATAATTGCTACTCCGTTTGTGTAAACTTATTTCAGAACTACTTGTGAAATGTAACGTATGATGTTGTATGTTGAATGATGCGATCCTGGTTGTAAGCAAGTTGGTTTGAAATCCTTCGTGGTTTCGATTGACTACCGGGATTATATGGGCTCAAGTTCGAAAATTTGAGCGCTTCGGTGCTTGTTTTTTGTACTTGTGCTCTTATAATTTGGTCGGTTCTGTTACAGGCATGATCCGTCTGAGCTATCTTGTCTCTCATGCTTTTATGGGAAATTGACCTTGGTACTGGCATGTATTTGAATTAAGGTGATATTAGTTTCAAACTACTTTGCTTCCGCTACTTTTGAACTTGAGTTGTAATAACTCTACTGAAGTCTGATATATGTTGAATTACTTATGAAATGGATGTAACATATGACATGTTATGTTGGACCACTATGATCTTGGCTTGTATGTTGGTTGGTTTGAAATCTCTTGTGATTTTATTGGACTACCTGAGTTATAGGAGCTTAAGTACAGGAATTTAATTGTTCCGGCGATTGTTTTTGTACTTTTGTTCTTATAATTTGGGCGGTTCCGTGACAGATGACCAGGCTTGTTGAAATTTGTATGTGGAGGGCTTTCTCCCACAGAGAAGATATAGCTGTGAATACTAGCTAAGAGAGAACCAAGTGAGAAATAAGCAACAAGCGGGTGGCAAGACTTGGCCGTTGAGAGGCTTCTAGCCGAGGACCATTTTATAGGCGCTAGCAGTCGTGCTAGGTTTTCTTTTTTTTGAATTAAAGCTGTCGAGGTAGGTGGGAGCAGTGCTCCTACTGTGGTGGTCAGTCTCCACTGCCAGTAGCGTATGTCTTCGATGTTGTAACCACGCTCATTGTCTATGTAATACAAGGCCTACACTACAACACTTTCAATTGCCTCACAACACCGAGAACATGGCATCCCATAGATATAGCCTACTAACGGACTATGGATGACTTGGTTCTGCCTAATACTCACGCAATACGGGATACCAGTTGTCGTCCTCTGGCCCATCGCATCCACGAAGTCCCAGGCGTACCCCCCTAAACGTTTAAGAGCTTGTGAGAGAATAGGCTGCAAGCCTAATGTAGCATAGCTGAAATCATAGAGAAAAACCTGCAAGTGAACAAACTAAAAATATCAGGAAGCGATCATATAATAATAAGAATAAATAAACATTACTCTCATATCATGCACGGCGTACCACATCCATATAGTTGAATGTAGCATGCCTCTCACTTACTCGCGGCACGTCTAGGTTGTGCTGTTGTAAAGCTTGTATCTTCAATGTCGACCGATCGGATATATGGTAGCCAATTCACTCAATTGTATGCAAAGAAGACATCACGACATCGATCTGCGGCTTACCTTGGTTGGCGTGGGTCGTCCAACCTGCGTGATGTCCTGGCACACCTCATTATTGTTCCTAATTGGGATCTCAAAGCCAAGACTGCACTTCCATAGCTCGTCTTCTTCATCATTTACGACCTCACTTGTCATGTTCTCGAAGATGTCCCACACCCCGAGCAGTCATAATGTTGTTTTCAGCCACTTGACCAGTTTTATAGTCTGTGACATATGCACCAATCATATTATAAATAAATGTATATATGCAAAAATTATATTAGCACGAAAAACCTAAAATATTACATACTATTGATGGGTCTGGTAACACGGGACGACCCACACTGGCGATGGCACGAATGGAAGATCACCAGAGTGGAAACCTAGTTCCTGTGCCTGGGAAAGTCCGCCACCATTCATCGTAACTAAAAAAACTAAAAAAACATCTCAATAAATATAGAACCCCGGTATAAATATACCAAGCAACAATATATATTAGAGAAACATATAAACAATAAATCATCAAGAAATAATATTGCTAACAAAGTCCTAAAATACAATAAATATTATTTAACAAAGGTTATGTAGAAATGATTTATAAATAAAAATAATGTTGCTAACAAAGATCAAGATATAATGTTGCTAACATAGATGTAGAAAACATAAGCTTATTACTAACAAAGGTTATGTAGAAATGATGTATAAAAAAATAAAATCCACCATTATCATTGCTAATTAAAAAACCACATATTTCATTATTTCGATGTTTAAAACTAAAGCATGAAATGAAGTACACTATTAGCAAAAAAAGATTAGAAAAAGAAGTTGGTAACCTTTAGAAGATTGAAGATGGAGCCGGGGGCCGAGAGTGTTTGCTTGCTCCCCCAAGCAAGAACAGATGAACACGGCTGAACAAGCAAAACTACTGTGTCTCGGGCGGGGGGACACTGGATGAGGTGGGTATATATTTAGGTGGGGACGGCGCTAGCTTTTGTGCTGCCAGATTATCACCGTCGGTTCAAAACAAGAACCGACGGTGATAGTATCAAATCACTGTCGGTTCTTGGTTAGAACCGGCAGTGATAGGTAGCGGCCCAGTCACTGCCGGTTAGAGACACAAACCAGCAGTGATAGTAGTCATCACTGCCAGTTCGGTTACACCGCCCAACATTTTTTGGTTTTTAGAGCCAAGAACCGGCAGTAAAGGTCATCACTGTCGGTTCACTTAATTCCGACAGTGATGATGCCGACAGTGATGACTGAATAAGTGCATGATTTTTAGGGTTTTGCTCACCTGAGCAGGTGAGCCAGTTCGGCTCGCCTGGCCTGGCAAGGCTTGCCTTGCCCAGTGAGGAGAGGTGAGGCGCCTAACTGTGGCTAGGCATCCAAGCAACCCCATGCGTTATTACCAAGAATTTGGGTTAGACCTCTCACAAATATATGATGTCTTCATGGAACATCATAAATAGAATGCGCGTATGAGAACCAAAGCAACAGAAAGTAAGATATGCCATTTAAAAAAACACTCCACATTTTACCTTAATTATGTAGGCATGTGGAAATGATGGTATGGATAACCGTAGTATTCTCATATGGGTACAGTGTAGAAATAGGCGCTTTGACTATTACTAATAGTCTAATACTGATGTGAATTACTGGAAAATAATGTCACAAATAAACACACCCAGCAGAATGAGCAAAATAGAGTAATCACGCCGAAGACGCCGTGTTTTACTGCTGCATGTGGTCTCAAAAACAATTCTGGATCCACCGGCTGTGGTAGGGTTGGGTCGGTCGTCGTATTCTCTTGAACCCCTTCCTTCCACATGCATGGAGCATCTCTATTTGTCGATCGCTACTTAATTAATAGGGCCCTGTTTAGATGCCAAATTTTTTCCTAAATTTCAATATGCAAAAAGAAGATTCTCCATCACATCAAAATGACGGCACATGTATGAAGTACTAAATGTAGATGAAATCAAAAACTAATTGCACAGTTTTGTCGTTCTTTACGAGACGAACATTTTGAGCCTAATTAATCAATTTTTGGACAATTTTTTACATTAAAAAACAAAATGCTAGAGTGCGAAACAGTGATTCATCCGTCCCCAAATCTGTCGAACTAAACACGGCCTAGGCCAAATTCGGCTATATGCAATTATGCATGCGTGCTCAAAAGTAAAGTTGCCTGATTGGATATTTTGGTCACAGCTAGGTTCGCTGCTCACCCTGATTGATTGCACTTTATTTGGTCGGCATAGCTTGCAAAGCTCCCCGTATCCCCCCCCCCAACACACTTTCTCTTCCATATAGTAACGTCCCTTAATTTAGAAGAATAAAGGAAAAGTGTAGGAATTTTTTAGGATTATAAATACAATACGAAACTTTCTTTCCTATTTTTCTTTGGAACAAAAAATTGAACCCTATAAAATTTATTTGTATTACTGCAAGGCACTACTACAGAACTAGCAATCATTACCGGTTGCATCAATGTCGAAAATCGGTCTGACAAAAAGCAATCGGCAGTGACGGGACAGGGCTAGCCTATCATGCCTGTTTCGCACCCGTCAAGTTCTAAGGGTGTGTTTAGTTCCACGAAAAAGTATAAAAAAAGTACTGTAACATATTTTGGCTTTATTTGGTAAATAGTGTCCAATCGTTGACTAATTAGGTTCAAAACGTTCGCCTCGCAAAGTACAACCAAGCTGTACAATTAGTTTTTGATTTCATCTACATTTAGTACTCCATGCATGTATCGCAAGTTTCATGTGACGGGAAATCTTTTGTTTGCACAGTGCTTTTTTTTAAGGAACTGAACACAGCCTAAGAAACAATCGACGGTAATAGGTTGAGGATCTAGTTGGAGGACAGAACTAGCAGTGACCCTCATTTCCCCCAATTTTTATACACTCTATTTTGCATTTAAATAGAGATTGTTGTCTGATATTTTACATTCACGTTACTAATGCATCTCATATATCTCACTATCATCACACAAGATTCGATAATGAACATCATAATTAGAAAAACATATATACATACTTAAAATGTAGAATGCAGTCATTACAAACCAAAGTCTCAGTACTACTACTAGCTATTGTGTGCCATTACATAGTCTGTGTAGTGAACATCCTCAATTATATAATCGAGGGCATCATTTATGTAATATCAACATATGAATTAGAGTACTCTCTTTTGCTTCATCAGTCTGAGCACAAGGTCTACCAAAGATTAAACAAATTGGAGGCGTTGCAAATGGGCTAGAATCGAAAGAAAAATGTAAATGGCCTTGCAATAAAATACATATACACATTATGAGCACCACTTTGTTTATATCATATCATTTTGGTTGTGCTGAGAAATCCTCTCACTAATCGCTACCACATCTGGATTGTTCTCTTGCAAAGCTTTTTTTTCTCGACCGTGTCATGAGGCACATTTTTCATTAAGAGGAAGTAAACCGAACATACAAACTCGAAAACAAGCACGACAATCGGAAATTACCAGTGCTATAGGAAAAAAGAAAACGGTTGTAGGGTCGAGATGACGGACTAGATGGAGGGTGAATAGTCCTTTCTAAAACTCAATCGCGCCGGCTAACCGAAACAAAGCGAAATTAAAACTATCGGTTTAGCCAAGATTACACCTCTCTATCTAAGTTCACAAGCACCTTATAAAGATCCTAATTAGGCAACAAAGGTGTCGGGCT
Source organism: Saccharum hybrid cultivar R570 (assembly GCA_038087645.1). NCBI lineage: Eukaryota > Viridiplantae > Streptophyta > Magnoliopsida > Poales > Poaceae > Saccharum > Saccharum hybrid cultivar. Next base: position 3,565,514 of record JAQSUU010000671.1, on the reverse strand, counting down.
AGCTAGAGCTCACCTAACCAATTCTAGGAGCAAGGTCACACAAACCTATGCCACTAGTACTTTGCACACTAGGGAGCTCCTACACAATTCTAATGAGCAAAAGCATAAAGCCACCTAAACTCACTAGCAGTGCTCAATAACAAGGCTAGACAAGCCAAATTTTAGAGTACAATTACTTAGCTATACAAACTAAGTAATGTGACTAACAAGATTACTAAAACCAAATTAGCCACGCAAGGGAGCTACTTCTAAGCTACACAAGCAAGAAGGTAACTAGCAAGCTACTAAAGCTAAACTAGTCACAAGAGCAACTACACTAGAACAATGTAAATGAAAGTAATACAAGTTTGCGTTTTGCGGAATGCAAACCACTGAGAAGATGATGAATACAATGTTGACATGGTGATTTTTCTCTTAAGGTTCACTTGGTTGCCACCAAGCTACATCCCTATTGTGTCGACCGCTCACTTGGTGGTTCAGCAACTAATTGGCATCACCCGCCAAGCCCGCACGTCGGGCACTACAAGAACCTACCTCGAAAGTGAGGGTAGCTCAATGACACGCTCAACTAGAGTTTCTCTTTGCGGCTCCCGCGGAGTGAGCACAATACCCCTCACAAAGCTCTTCTCCGGAGCGCTGCACAAGCTTCTTGCGGGCTTCGATAGAGACACAAGCCACCAAGCCATCTAGGAGGTGGCAACCTCCAAGAGTAACAAGCACCACCGGCTTGCAACTCGATCACCTAGCACCACTCGATGCAACCTCATGATGCAACACACTAGAATCTCACTCGCAATCGGATCATACTCTTGCAAGCAAAAGTGAGTTAGAGGGCTCCCAAGCACTCTCCAAGCATGGACCCTCAGTCCCAAGGGTGCTCAACCAGCCAAATGCCCGAGCTCCACCTCTATTTATAGCCCCCAAGCCAAATAGAGCCATTGGAGCAAAGCTACACTTTCTGCGAGGGCACCAGACACGGCGGTGCCTGGCACCGGACAAGGTGGCGGTGCCTCCAATAGTCACTTCCCAACGCTAGCCATTGGTCACTAGACAGGGGTGGCGGTGACCACCCAGCCAACACCCCTGAAAACCCACTCTCTGGATAAAAGGGGTGATGCACCGAACATGGCACGGCGGTGCCCATGGCGGTGACCCCCTTCGCTCCAGCATAGGTTTACCAGCCTCGGGTAAAAAGCAGCGGTGGCACCGGACAACACCTAACGTGCACCGCCCAGGCAGTGGTGATGCACATCGTCAGTGACGGTGCCATGCCTTCTTCACTGCGCAGAACCGAGGCCAGGTGGGCACCGCCCTAGGGGTGGCGGTGCCACCGAACAGGGGGTGGCGGTGCCCCAAGGGCAGCACCCTGAACCCAGTTTCGCCTCCTTTCTTCACGGTTCAACTTCTCCTTTACAAATGTGCCAACACCACAAGTGTTTCACTATCACGTGCAAGTGTGTTAGCATTTTCACAAATATTTTCCCAAAGGAGTTAGCCACTCAACTTGCCACACTACTCGATCCTAGCAATGATGCAAAGTTAAAAATCACTCAAGTGGCACTAAATGACCGATATGCAAACAAGTTTGCCCCTCTTAATAGTACGGCCATCTATCCTCAATCCGGTCATACACTTCTCTACACAACCTTTGACCAGTGAAATAAAATGCCCTAGGTTATACCTTTGCCTTGGGCATTCCGTTCCAACTCCTCCAATGTCGATGCAACACATGCACCAGCACGATCAACAATGATATGATCCACTTCATATCATCATGTGATCATATTAGTTCATCGATCTTGACTTCACTTGCTCTTCACCGTTGCGTCGATACAACGGCGCCAACTGTTGCTCAAGCTTCACCGTCACACGCGGTCCCTTGTTTCAAAGCCTCCGACTTGCCCTTCACGTTTGCAACCAGTCCATCAAGTTATGTCTTGATCTTCTCCACTTTGATCACATGACTCAATTTCATGTCTCATGTGTAATGAGCTCCTTCATCACATGTGTGAGCCTTGCACCAAGTTCAAGCCATCTTCACCATCATGGCATATGTTGCTCACACACATGTACTTGTGGACTAATCACCTGTGTATCTCACATAAACACAATTAGTCCACCTAATATTGTCACTTAATTACCAAAACCAAACAAGGACCTTTCAATCTCCCCCTTTTTGGTAATTGATGACAACTCTACAAAGATATGAAAATTAAGCTCTTTTGTATTCATGTTGCTCCAAGCAATTTTACCATGTGTAAATGATTTTAGACAAGTACCACAAACCCGAATTGGTAGTATTAGCTCCCCCTACATATGTGCCATAGTGTTTGGTTCTAAGCTTGCACATATGCATGAATTGAAATTATGGGAGAGTAATAACTACCAAAGATGCTAAGGTGTATAGAATAAACCTTTGAAGCGTGATACCAATCAGAGTTGCACCTTTAAGTTTATCCTTAGCACCATGGTTAGCTAGATATCACTTAAAAGCACAAACACTAGATACCTCGTGAGATCAACAATAGAAGCAAGTACTAGCATTACTTAAAAAACAAACCAAGTGTCTAGCTTTTATCCTATGCATGCTAGTTATCGTATCATCATTTAAGTTCTACAACTAGCATACACCACACAAGCATGCATATCAAATTTAACAACTTATGCAATACAAGCAAGCACATGAATATGCACATATCAAATGCAACCAATCAAAGTTCATGAGCTTGCTCCCCCTACTTGTGTGCTTCTCTTGTTCAAGAATTTTGATCCCCTCATATTCTTCAATGTTGCTCCCTCTTTGTCTATTTTTCATGTCCAAACCTCAATCTTTTCTAAAGCTTTTATATCTTTGTACAATCTCTCCCCCTTTGTCATCAATTTCCATAAAAGGTATGCTTCTCATTGATGCAAAGGCTAGCATTGAGGTAGATAGTTGACACTTGAATCTTCATTGTTGATGAACATCATCACATCTGTTGGAATGACACCACTTGTATAGCCTTTGAGATACCACTTGTTAAATCAATAGAGTCTAGATATCACTTGAAACAACCAAACTAGATATCCATTTGCATTGTTGTCTTGTTCTTATACTCTTATCACTATCATGAGCTTCTATTGACTTGAACTAAATTAATTTGCCTAAGCTTCTAAGTCCGGTTTAAACCAATGACAAGCTTATTCACACCTCTTACAAGGGTTATCTTGCTAATATTTTACTTATCACTTGTTAGCAATCGAAATTAAATCAAGTACTTAGGTTCACCAGCTCATGAACAAACTCATAGACTAACCACTAGATCAATTAATCATTCAAGTAATAGTGGTAGGCTATGAATTTCAAAACTTTCATTTGTCATGCATGATCCTAATAAGAATGTACTATATGCACTAACCGTATACTAGTACGGGATGAAATGATTATGCACATTACAATGATACCTTTGCTATCTTGGAGTAGAGGATAGTCACATAGATTCCAATTCATTACTCCAAAAGCAATATAAAGTCTAATTTATAGCTTGGTGAAGATCAATCATCATAGATGGAGTCCATTCTTCACCCATATGATTTAAGAACCACTAAAGATCAAGTGCACTATCATGATGTAGTTGACTTGCTTCTTCTTTTGATCAATGCTTGCATGAGAGAACTAACATGAGAATACCACTTGAAATATCATGACTAGCTCTATTTTGGGTGTTGCTTGCTTTTTCTTGATCAACCCTTTTGATTGCTTCAACTAAGCATCTCAAATATTTCTCGGATCACCACTTTCATGTTAGCCTTCCAAGTACCACACTTGGTTTACCCACACATTGGGCGGCAAGCCCCTACACTAGGGAGAAGTGATCTCTCTCCAAAGAACCATTCTTGACACTAACTTGAAATGAATTTGTTGATTGATCTAAGTGATGGATTTAATTTGATGTATAACATTGAATTATTCTTTAAGTTCTTTTTCTTTATAATTGTTTAAGTCTTTTTCTTTCTATCAAATGGTCTTCAATTGTCACTAGAATTTAAACCTTATCTTCATCTTAAGTTTGATCTTGATCTTCAAATTGAGTACCAAATATTTGCCAAGTACACTCCACAATCAAATGGCCTTGTACCCATTGCTTTTCATGCTTCTAGATCAATTCAAAACCAAACTAAGGTGCCTCAAACACTTATAAACATGTTTCCAACTTGAAGACCTTTTAATCAAAGTGACTCTAGATCAAACCATCATTTGTCACTCTTCTGACAGATTCTGTACTCTTCAAAGAATAATTCATATCTCCCAATGTACAGATTCAAATACCACGAAATTTGGTGGAGATGTGCTTTACTAAGTCATCTAGCAGCTGTACAAATTTAAGCTTTATTTTACTTCTAGATTGCTACCAGATTTCAAATCTTCCACCACTGCTACATGCTAAAAACTACTGTACTATAGCTGACAATTTCAATTCCAAAACCGAAACATTTCTTATCTAATTCTCATAAAATTTGTATAGAATCTTATATCATAAGTCTATAGCATGTGTACCAAATTTCAAGCCAATCCAAATAGATTTGATCACTCAAATATGGCTAAGATCACAGCTCACTCAGATTTTGCAATAAAGGACATATTTTAATCACTTGAGCGATACTTCATCAAATCTGAATCAACCTTGAAACTAACTTGTTTGAATACTCTCACAAGATATATATATCCATTCAATCCACTTACTAAAGGTCATCCTATGAATTTATCCAACACAAATTAATCCAAACTTGATTACTTAGCAATGAATCCATTCAAGCATCGAAATGATCAACAAGAGATATACCTTGGTTAGCTCACGATCATCCAATAGCAAGCTTCAACTCAAATAATTTGCAAGCCATCAAATAATTCCAATGAATCACCCACAACTTGAATATGACACTTGTATGTTGTAGCACTTGGACTTCACTTATTCTTGACTTGGCATTGGGATAGGATTGCATTAACCTTCAATACTTGACTCAACATATAATGATCAATATGAAATCAATTTGAGTCAAGCCTCCAATGCCATGGTACCTACACACATTTATCCACTTTTTGATAGTACCCAAACAAGTTTGGGTCCTCTCAAATTAGGAGCAACATACTTAGGCCTTAGTATGGATAGCGGGAAGTTTTGCAATTGCAACCAATGAGGTACCATTGCCATCCTTTCTAAGCACATTAGTATCATCAATTGAAATGGGCTTAGAATCATTACCTAGGGGACATGAATATGCCATGTGTCCCCTTTCCCGGCATGAGTAGCACTTCCTTTTTGATTGAGCCTTTTCTTCCTTGCCTATGTGGTGCTTTCTATTACCTTGCCTCTCATGAATTGCTTGAGCCTTCTTCTCAAGCTTGGTAGGACACTTCGAGGTAAAGTGTCCCGTATCTCCACACTCGAAGCATCTTGATCTAACATTGGATGCCTTACTTTTTCACCCCTTCCTGTTTTCCTTTTCTTCATCATCAAGTTACCACCTTCTTCATGATTGATCTTGATTTGCTCTTGAGGTGTTTCTTCTTACTCATCTTGTGGCTTTGGTTGAGGCTGTTCTTGTTGCTTCACCACTTGCTTGATTGGACACATAGAGGTGAGATGACTCCATATGCGGCACTTGAAGCACTTGATATGCTTGAGCCTCTCTTCTTCCTTCATCTTCTTAAGCTTCTTCGTGTTTGGGCAACCATTTGCAAGGTGTCCCGCTTCATAACACCAGTAGCACATGGTATGAGAGAGCTTCTTTTGTTGTAGCTTCTTCATCTTTCTTTCTCTCTTTCTTTCGCCCTTTGTCATCTTCTTCTTGAAGCCAAGGCCACACTTGTCACCCTAGTTTCTTTGAGTCTTCAACATATGCTCAAAGGTGACTTTTGAGTTGTAGCACCTCTCTAACTTGTTGCTCAAGTTCTTCACTTCTCTTTTGAGCTCATTGTTCTCCTTTAAAAGGTTAGTCTCACAAGACATAGAAGTAGAACAATCATCTATATGTGAAGAGCATGGCATATTTAATAAATCATCACAAGAGGTGGATACATTCTTCTTGCCTACATCACAAGGGTTAGCAACAATATTTGATTGATCAATTGACCCATGTGATGAGCTCTCACTAGTTTTAGATTTTTCATTTGAAAGCTCTTTAGTGAGAAAAGTATGGTCTTGTCCCAAGTTATCATGAGCAACACTAAGTTCCTCATGAGCCAATTTTAGCTTCTCATGTGAACAAGTAGTGACATAAAGTAGATGCTTTTGTCGACGCAACACATGCACCAACATGATGAACAATGATATGATCCACTTCATATCATCACGTGATCATATTGGTTCATCGATCTTGACTTCACTTGCTCTTCACTGTTGCGTCGGTCCATCGGTGCCAACTCTTGCTCAAGCTTCACCGTCACACACGGTCCCTCGCTTCGAAGCCTCTGACTTGCCCTTCACGCTTGCAACCGGTCCATCAAGCCAAGTCATGTCTTGATCTTCTCTACCTTGATCACATGACTCAATGTCATGTCTCATATGCAATGAGCTCCTTCATCACATGTGTGAGCCTTACACCAAGTTCAAGCCATCTTCATCGTCATGAGATATGTTGCTCGCACACATGTACTTATGAACAAATCACCTGTGTATCTCACATAAACACAATTAGTCCACCTAAGGTTGTCACTCAATTACTAAAACCTAACAAGGAGCTTTCAACGGTATCTACAAAGATGCAGAAGCTGAAGAACAGAGGAAAATGCCTAACAAACCTAAGCCTTGAAACGCTTAGCTATCACCCTGGAACAATGAGCGCCTGATGTGCCTATACCTACAATGATCGCACGGCAACACCTCTTCTTGGATCGCCATGACCAATTGAGACGACGACCGTGCCTCAGCTCTAAACGTCATGGCATTCCTCTCCTTCCAAATCATCCAACCGACAAGGTGGACAAGCGCATCGAAACCTCTTCTGCGAACTTTTGGAACTAGCTTTCTTGCCTGCAGCCACCACTCACATAAGGAGTCGACCAAGTTCAGGGTAAGCTGCTGCAACCCAAGCACCTGAAGCACCTTGTACCAAACTTCCCTACTGAACACGCAGGCAACCAGGAGGTTGTCCACCGTCTCAGAAGACTGCGAACACAAGACACAATCATCGGTGTCTTGCAAGCCATGGCATTTTCTCCGCCACTGTCTAGCATCGGCCATGGAGCACCAACCAGAAAAAATGGCGTACCCACGAAGGCACTGGAGTTTTCCATGTCTCTCTGGCACCATGAAGCACGCAGGACCCCATGAACATGGCCCTGTAAGCCGATGATGCCGAGTAAGCACCATCGGATGACCACCTCCAGATCAGTTTGTCCGACGATCCCGGCTGAAGTTCGACATGTTCCACTAGATCCCACACCTTGAGGTAATCAATGAACACCTCTCTTGCAAAGCTTATAGCTGAAGATGATAAGTTAGGAATATCGTATCCATCGGCCGCAAGCACATCCATACATATTTTAACAACACTTTTCTTAGCACTTCCTTGATAGGGTGCTATCCTTCCCAGCCCATTACAGATATTGCTACAACGTCTTTGGGGGCACCCCGTCTTGTACTGATGATGAAATTGATATGACAAAGATATGACTCTCTATCTCATTGTTGGTTGTCACATTAATTTGATGCACTGCGAGAGTTGAAACCCTAGTGCATCTTAGAGCCATCTAATAGGCTCGATTTTCTATGGTACATTCCAAAAGTATATATGTTAGAATATAACAAAGTTTATAAAAAACATAAATTCAGTGGAAGTTAAGATTCCTTACTATCGAGGAAAACGGGTATTGCGCCCTTCAACGCGTATTGTGCCTGCTCTAAAGTTGGTCCGAACGGCATACGTCTAGAAAAATATCCAGGCGGAGGTGGAGGTGGAGGTCCTGCACACCTGATGTACGCTCAAGTTAAAGCAATTGTAATATATGCATGCTCATTGTGCTTGTAGTTGACTTTTTCATTAAAGATAATGTAGCAACCGAAATATTATATAACATTACTAAAAGTTAATTATAAATAGAATTTACATTTGTTAATTAATATTATAAAAGTTAATTATAAATAGCACGTACTTGAGCCAAACAATGCGACTAGTCTACGATTGCGCAGGCAACTAATCGACCAATAAATCTGTAATGATTTTTGCTCTCATAGTATACGGCACTAATCCAAATTACAAGCTATATGTTGTGTTCAGGGCATTAATTTAGATTCGTTGCTGAAACACGTAATTAATTAAAAAAAAGTTCAATATGCGTTTGTGCAACACCATTCTACTGCTCGTGATCAATGTGGGCAAGCTAGCCCTGCCACCACCATTTGCTGACAGCTAACTTTCTGTACGTGGGCCACTGCGGGCAATTCTTTTTGGGTGGCGTTGAATGGGCCCCAGGTCACCAGGTTGGTGCCAAATCATTGTGCTCCAATGTTTGAGTGGCCCAACTGTATCTCTTCGCTAGCTTGGACTTCGAGTGACAGTTGCTGCATTCCGATTCTAGTAAGCACCCGATTTTTCATATTGAGTCAAGACGAAAACCAAGCGTATTTATGAGAAGTAAAATATATTTCCAGCTTTTTTTTTTGCTTTCCGGGTAACTTTATATATGTATATACCATATCCTTGTATGTAAACCTTTTTTAAGAAAAAAGGAAATAAGACTCCAATTGGCAAATCATAGATTTTGTTTTAAAGGACGGTACAAGATTTGTCACAATTTTTATTAGAAGAGAACAAATCATATGTTTACAATAATCGTTATGCGGCTCTCATTGACTGCCCTAGAGGGAAAGAATGAGCTATTTTATATCTCTTATTAATTTTTAGAAAAAAGGTCTTATTTGATCCTATAGTCTAAAGTTTAGTTAGCTACTTTCTCTCACCTGTGTGGTCTAATTAATGAACTAATAGACTTTTTGTGATGTTAGCTAAACTCTGTACAACACGTTAGACCGAGCCTCAAGTATATACATGCATCTCAGCACTACCAAGGGAACATGTGCTTGCGATAAGAGCAACTCAAAGAGACTCTCTATATCATTCCTAATTCTTAGGAATAAAGATTTTAGTGAAAAAAAAAGTTTTCTCCATCAGATTTAATTGGTTATCCAAATATAACCATCATCTATTCTGATTTATCGCTAGTCAAAGATGGAGAGCTATATTGACCCTCTAGAGTGCGCACAAGATATAAAAAAATCATATTGGAGAGTGGAAAGATACAGAAAACGATTTTTATTCAAATGGTTCTCTCCAAATGATGATTTAGAGAGTGGTTTTTGCAAAAACTTGTATGATAGTATGAAGAGGAGAAAGTGGAAGCAACAGTTAACATTTATTTGACAATATGTATGCAAAGGAATACGTCTATTATCGTGCCGGATGGTTGAATTAATCCTGGCGCGAACCGATTGGGTCCAAATGACGCGCACCACATCCGACGAACCTGCACCCAACATTTGTTCAGCAATAAGGACCGGACGCTTTATTTTCTTTCTATCCGTTGACATGTATATGTTTTCAAACGCGAAAAAAGTGGGAAAAGAGAGAAGCTTGACATAATGAAAAAGTCACTCGACCTTTACAGCTAGCTGACCGCCGTTCCAAGGCACATTTGTGCATGAAAGCAGCAAGCAGTTGCAATCAGAGAGCACTTTACTTAACAGTCGAGTATAATGGATAATGGACACTATATCACTGACAAGCAAGCTAGCTGCAATCTTGCAATGCCAGTTTGCCACGCACGTACTGTGTACTCTACGGGGTCAATTGAGCACAAATTGTGGTGTCTCACCAACAAGCTTAGCTAGCATATATGCATGCAAAATATGCATGCGTGTGCGGTACTACTCGTTTCACTTTCATATATATGTACATTATCATCATCATCTCCAACGCTGCACCACCGAAAAAATAAACAAAATTCCTCCCTGAGAATATAGTCTCGTGCGTGGAGGCCTCGACACGTGCAAACCACCAGAATTGCATGTGTTGTCAGTAATAACACACGGGTTAGCACTAACGATGGTGTAGAGGCCTTGCTGTCGGCAAAAGCGCAAGTGTCGATGAGAACTTACCGAATGAAGTGGAAAGTGCACGCAGTCGACCACAGTAACCAAAACATCACAAAGAAGACATCTAATTTATTAGTGACGCAGAAACAAAATGTGTCCAATGCAAGATTAGAGAACGGCAGGCCTAGTCGAAACGCGTGTCTATGATACGTTCGTTCAATTCCGAAGAAACAGGTCACCTGAAAGCATATATCATTAGAGACATAGCTCAAGAAAATGTGTGTGTTAAAGATGTGGGCGAACACAGTGGTATTATCATAGGCGTATCGGAAGCCATCCACGTCTTTGGTTGCTTTTGTCTCCGACGACCAGAGAACAAAAATACTGTGAGGTCCACCGTGGACGTGTTTTCACAACGTCTGTAATAAGACTCATGATCAAATACGTGAATTGGATTTGTTTTTTATTTGTCTATAATAAAGTTTTTTTAGAATTGTCTATATGATAGTAAAGGTTAAGCTGCATCTACAATGAACGCCGTGAAGAATTAATGAATAAGCCGTGTACAGTGTTTTTCTCTCACAACAAAATAGTATCAGCCGCAGAATCCATCAGTCGAACAGCTCGACAACCGCATCTCTCATCATCTATTGACTGCATATGCTGGTGACCGAAGAGGAGTAGAATCTAAGGTAGAATCTAAGGAGTATATGTCACACCCATTTTTAAGGACAAAAATAGGATGCATAAAAGACTCATGTGCGCCCCAGGAAACAGTCGCACACATAAGTTGACAAATTACAAAGTATCATCACAGTGCTTATTACATAACGAATAAATATTTAAGACATAGTCTTGAACGATAGATAATAATAACTAATAGTAAATCTTCAGCGGAAACTCCACACAGGGACACGGTTGACTGGTTGACACCAAGACTAGTACTCATTCCGATAATCTTCCTCTATATCTTCATCTGTTATGGTGGAAATAGCAAGAGTGAGTCCATGTCGAACTCCACAAATATAACACAGGGTTCATGAGGCTCAAAAAGGCTAGACACTGTTTAACTGCGTTTAGCTTTTAATCATATATTAACAATTGAGTAGCATCAAGATAAACCACTTCCCAATAAAGAACCAATGATCAATTGTAATAATGATAACAAATAACATTAACATGAGCATAATAATAATCAACAATAATTAAACATGATATAGCAATGGTGATCATCTATTCCATAAGAATCTCCAAGGCCGCTCGTATCCGTGAGCACGGCTAGTATACCAGTTTTTAACTCTGCGCAGAGGTGTACACTTTCACTGTAAGTCATGATTTCCAAATGAGTGGGGAGATCAAGCCCAAACACCCGAGAACCATATAAAGCCACTCAAAAGTTCGTCTAACAAGTTAGGGCCATTAGATTCACTCGGCAGGCAGATGTAGAACCCCCCTTCCCTGTGGCACAACAACCGCAGCCTATCCACACTAGGCCAGGGGCTCGCACTACACCCAACGTGGCAAGCCTTTCTTACGCCATTTAAGGTAACCTCTAACAAGCTAGAAAAGGTCTCTTGAACAACTAAAGCCAGAGCCATATAGCCCTCACAGCTGTACTGTATGTCCCAGTTATCACTTACAGATAAGTCCTTATGGAGAGAAACCAGAGCATCAAAATAATACACATGCTCTAGCCCCCTTTTAACAGTAATAAAATCATCTTAATAGTTGATTACTTAATCCATTAATCAAATTACAAGATCATTGTTCTTAGTTTAAGCACTAGCAACAGCTACCCATATGCATTCCCAAGGTTGACAAGGAATCAAGATAACAATCACTAAGTTATAATCTCTAAGGTTGTCAAGGTAAGCACATGCATATGTATGACAATTCAATATATAGGTAACAAGGATAGTCCTGTGTTATACTTGCCTTGATCAAAGCTTTCCAAGTGATACTGCTAACTTGGTTCAAAGTAATACTCCGAATCGTCCAGATACTGCTCACCTTCTATATTCGATCATCAATCAACAACATACATGCATCCAATCAAACATACACGAAGCAAACAAAGAGATATAATTAGAACAGTACACCAACAGTAGCAAAACAGTAATAAAAGTTTATAAAATTCTTCTACACGTTTCTACGATCACACAGGCGCAAAGATCACCAAATTCGGAGTTAAAACGTGAAAGTTATGTATTTTCTAAGATTTCCTATAGATAAATAAATACTTAATTATAACCTCGAAAAATAAATTATCAAAACTGACTGTACAACTACACTAACATGTAGAGCTCGCAAATACGAACCTAACGCAACTTCACCGGATCAAATCGGAGTTAAAATAAAGATTTTATGACCAAAACAAGTTTAGTGGCAAAACTGTAAATATCCGAAAACGTATTTTTGATTTACCGGGAGAAAATACGCTTTCAAAACACGAAAACGGATTCAGGATATTGCGCTAAGGACCGCGGGTTCTATTATGAAGAAGTCCAGGGGCTCTTTAAGAAATCTACACCGCGAAGGGGTATCTTCTAATCCTAACCGTTGATCAGCGAACGGACGGCTCGTGTTCATCGGCAACGATACAGTGAAGAAACCGACTCCCCTTCTCCAAGTCCGGCCGGCGGCCACCATGGCCGGCGTCCATGGCTCGTCGGAAAGCTCCGGCTTCGCCGTTTTAGACCACCAGATGACTCGCAACCGACACCAATCAAATGCAGAGCTCAATGCGAGCACCTCTACGCGGTTTAGAAGAGCTATGACGAACCGAGGATGAAACGCGGCTCGGTTAGGACGACGACGCCATTGTTGGCCACGGTGAGCTCCAAACCCGCGATTTAAAGCACAAAAACTCAAAAGAAGAGCATTGGGAGGGAGAGGAGAAGATTACAAACTCACCCAAGCGAAGAAATCGGCCTTGAATCCACCCTAGAACCCCCTAGCCGACCGTCCGCCCGCCTCTACCAACTTGAAGCCCTAGAACTCAATTTCACGTGGTGGAACTCGCGGTTTAGATGAAAAACGGAAAGAGGAGAACCCCGGCTACCCCTTTATAGGTTCACTTCATCGATTTCGGTTAGGAAATCCAAACTAGATGATTTGATTCGGTTGGAACCGGTGTTCGTCTCGATTACGATCGGAGGAAGAAGAGGGCGCTGACAAGCCGACCCCACCAGTCAGCGACCGAGAAGAGAGGGAAGGCGCTGCCGCTGGCTCGGCTGCTGGCTCGGCTGCTGGCTCGGCTGCTGGACCCAGTTGTCAGCGGAAGAAAGGAGGGAGAGGCGTGGTTGCCGCGGCTCTGGGCCGGACTGGCTGCTCGTCAGCTGATCGGCCCACGCGGAGCGGCCCAGGCGCCAGCGCGTGAGAGCAGGCCATCGGGCCATCGGGCTGCCAGGGAAAAAGGTAAACTGTTTTTTTTTCTTTCTTTTCTTTATTTACTTGTTTTCAAACTATTCCAAATAAAATTCTTCAAACCAATTCAAAATAAAACAAATATATCCACACCACAAAATAAAATAAATGCAACAGCATGAATGCAACACCAAATAATTTAAAATTTTAATTCCCTTTCTCTAGATTATTTAAAATTTATTACTCCTAAAATTTGGGTGTTACAAATTCTACCCCCCTTAAAAGAATCTCGTCCTCGAGATTGGACTGCTTACTCAAACAATTGCGGATATGATTTCCTCAATTCATCCTCTCTTTCCCAAGTTGCCTCTGCCTCTGAATATCGATTCCACTGCACCTTGCACATCTTAATAACCCGACTTCGAGTAACTCTCTCAGCAGTTTCTAAAATCTTGATCGGAAACTCTTCATATGTAAGATCCTCCTTAACAGTCAACTCTTCTAAAGGTATCTGCTCCTCAGGCACCCGTAAACACTTCTTAAGTTGTGAAACATGGAACACATCATGTACTCCAGATAAATTCTCAGGCAACTCTAATTGATAAGCAACTTCCCCACGTCTAGTACTAACTTTAAATGGTCCAACATACCTTGGTGCTAGTTTACCTTTCATGTTAAACCTCTTCATACTTTTCATAGGTGACACCTTCAAATAAACATAGTCACCTACTTCAAAAACTAAATCTCTTCTTCTATTGTCAGCATAACTCTTCTGACGAGACTGTGCTACTCTCAAATTCTCACGAATCACTCGCACTTGATCTTCTGTGTTTCTAAGAACATCTATACCAAACACTTGAGATTCACCTGTCTGATCCCAAAACAATGGAGTTCTACACTTACGTCCATACAAAGCTTCAAACGGTGCCATCTTAAGACTCTGTTGATAACTGTTATTGTAAGAGAATTCTGCATAAGGCAAACTCTTATCCCAACTAGTCCCATATTGCAATGCACAAGCTCTCAGCATATCCTCTAATACCTGGTTGGTCCTTTTAGTCTGTCCATCTGTCTGTGGATGATATGCTGTACTAAAATTCAATTTTGTTCCCAATGATTCATGCACAGCTTTCCAAAAATGCGACGTAAACTGCGATCCTCGATCAGATACAATCTTCTTTGGTACTCCATGCAAACATACTATCCTCTCCATATACAACTCTGCCAATTTTGGCCCATGGTAAGTAGTCTTAACTGGTATAAAATGAGCAACTTTAGTTAACCGATCTACTATCACCCAAATAGAGTCATAACCTTTCTGAGTACGCGGTAACCCTACTATAAAGTCCATACCAACTTCTTCCCACTTCCATTCAGGAATCTTCATTGGTTGCAACAATCCAGCAGGTCTCTGATGCTCTGCTTTCACCCTCTGACAAGTGTCACACAATGCCACATACTCAGCCACATCTCGCTTTAATCCAACCCACCAATATTTCTGTTTCAGATCCAAATACATCTTAGTACTACCAGGATGAATAGAATAAGCTGACTCATGAGCTTCGCGAAGAATTGCCTGTCTAACAGTTTGATCCTCAGGTACACACAGCCTCTTTCCAAACCACAAAATTCCATTATCATCCATCCGAAAACCTGGTGACTTACCAATCACTATATCTTCCGCTATCTTCTTTAGTTTCTCATCCTTCAACTGACCCTTGTAAATTTCTTGCTCTAAGGTAGGCTCTATCACTAATTCCATTGTATTAGTAACAATTCCCAAATTCAAATATTCAAATTCAGCACATAACTCCCTAGTCATAGACAATGTCTGTATCTCATTGACATAACTTTTCCTACTAAGAGCATCAGCTACTACATTAGCCTTACCAGGATGATAGTGTATCTCAATATCATAATCCTTAATCAACTCTAACCATCTACGTTGCCTCAAATTCAGATTTGACTGAGTGAAAATATACTTCAAACTCTTATGATCAGTGTATATATCACTCTTATGTCCAATTAAATAATGTCTCCAATTTTTTAAAGCATGAACTACAGCTGCTAACTCCAAATCATGTGTAGGATAATTCATCTCATGCTTTCTCAACTGCCAAGATGCATAAGCCACAACTCTGCCTTCTTGCATAAGAACACATCCCAAACCTTGACGAGAAGCATCACAATAAATAGAAAACTTCTTACTCAAATTTGGCAAAACCAAAACAGGCGCTGTAGTCAACCTCTTCTTCAATTCCTCAAAACTAGCTTGACATTTATCTGACCACACAAACTTGGCATTCTTCTCTAACAGAGATGTCATAGGTTTAGCAAGTTTAGAAAACCCTTCAATGAAACGTCTGTAATATCCAGCTAATCCCAAGAAAC
Organism: Saccharum hybrid cultivar R570; assembly: GCA_038087645.1. Taxonomy (NCBI): domain Eukaryota; kingdom Viridiplantae; phylum Streptophyta; class Magnoliopsida; order Poales; family Poaceae; genus Saccharum; species Saccharum hybrid cultivar. The sequence goes on along the minus strand of JAQSUU010000671.1, from coordinate 3,549,684 downwards.
TACGAATCTCGCTAACATCAATAGGTGGTTTCCAATTTAATACATCCTTTACTTTACCTGGATCCACTGATATCCCTCCATTAGAAACAATATGACCAAGAAAAGAAACTTCCTTCAACCAAAACTCATATTTACTTTGCTTCGCATACAGTTTATGCTCTCTAAGTTTCTGCAATACCAACCTCAAATGTTCAGCATGCTCTTTCTCCGTCTTGGAAAATATCAGTATATCATCAATAAACACTACCACAAACTTATCCAAATATTCCATAAACACCTTATTCATCATGTACATAAAGTATGCAGGTGCATTGGTCAATCCAAATGACATAACAGTATACTCATACAATCCATACCTTGTAGTAAAAGCTGTCTTTGGAATATCAGAAACACGAATCTTCAACTGATGATAACCAGAACGTAAATCAATCTTAGAGAACACACAAGCACCTCTCAACTGATCAAACAAGTCATCAATCCTGGGCAAAGGGTACTTATTCTTGATAGTTACCTCATTTAGTGACCGATAATCAACACACATCCTCTGACCACCATCTTTCTTATCAACAAAAATAACTGGTGCTCCCCAAGGTGATGAACTAGGTCTAATAAAACCTTTATCTTGTAATTCTTTAATTTGTTTCTTAAGTTCTTCTAATTCATCTACTCCCATCCTATATGGTCGTTTGGCTATAGGTGCAGTTCCAGGAAGTAATTCAATAAGAAATTCAATGTCTCGGTCAGGTGGCATACCTGGCAATTCATCAGGGAAGACATCCGGAAATTCCTCAATCACTAAATTCTCCTTAATAGTATCTTCAAGCTGATTCACCACAGCGGTTGGTTGCTTCTGCACTGCTACATCCACATTGATTTTATCTCCATTAGGTGCAGTCACAACTACTACTTTCTGCTGACACTGAATCTCTGCCTGATTTTGCTTCATCCAGTCCATACCCAATATCACATCGATACCAGATGTCCTCAACACTATAGGAGTTATCTTAAACTCTACCCCCCTTAATACCATACTAATTGGAAGACAACGATTACTGGTTTGCATGGTACCTCCAGGTGAATTTACTAAGAGAGGTTCTTTCATAGCTAGCATGGGTATACTATGCATTTTAACAAAAATGTTGGATATGAATGTATGAGATGCTCCAGAGTCAAAAAGAACAGTTGCAGGAGTGGAATGTACATTGAACGTACCGATCATAACTTCTTGTGCATCATGAGCTGTATCAGAAGACACGTGATTCACCCTTCCAGTACCAGATTGCCTCTGGTTGCTCTTCTGGCTCTGAGGAGTCTACTGGTTCTGCTTCTCAGGACAATGGTAAGACATATGCCCCTCTTTACCACAGACAAAACATCTAGTAGGCGTGCTGGGAGCACTATTCTTCATGGGGGTAACATTGGAATTTCCAGTGCGAGGAGTCTATTGCCCAGTCTGCTGATACTGTTGACGCTGTGGATATGATGAACGCTATTGTGACTGATTACTTTGCCAATTCTGGGACCACCTCTGATTCGGATTGCGATTCCATTGACTAACCGGTCCCTGAAACTTCTGATGAAAACCATGCTGAGGATTCGTGCGCTGACGGTTGTTGCTTCCTGAGCCTTGTACCTTCATCTTCCTCTTCCTGTCCATCTCTCTGCGCTCATTATCAAGCACAATAGCTTTGTTTACCAGCTCTTGAAAACTAGCATAGTTGTTTCCCTTCAACTGCAAGCGAAGATCATAATAAATTCCCTTCAAGAAAAGACGCTGTCTGTCTGCATCTTCCCTCACTTCATTAGGAGCATAGCGAGCCAACTGGGTAAATCTATCATGATATTCACTAATGCTCATCTGTCCCATCCTAAGGTTTCTGAATTCTTCCTGCTTCAGCTCAATTATACCTTCAGGAATATGACGAGCTCGAAAATCTCTAACAAACTCATTCCAAGTGATAGGAGGAGCATTGTCAGGGTGTGCAGCTTGATACGACTCCCACCAAGTCTGAGCTGTCCCCTGTAACTGACCAGATGCATATAACACCTTCTCCATATCATTGCATTGGGCTATATTCAGCTGTTTCTCCACTGCCCTCACCCAATCATCTGCCTCTAAAGGATCAGCAGCATGAGAAAACACTGGAGGGCGTCCCTTCAAAAATTCCCCACGCTTATCCCTCACTTGCACAGGCGGTGGTCCTCCTGCAGGGGGATTGTTCTGCATGTGCTGCATAAACATCTGCATCATCTGGTTCTGAGTTTGCATGAGTTCCTCCATAGTAATGGGTAGGTTAGCACCTCCACGACCTCTGCCACGACCTCTGCCTGACATCTGTTTCCAAAAACACAGAAATTGAAATTCAGTACGATCCGAGATGATGTATTCAATAGATAAGCAAAATCTGATTTTTCTGGGCGAACTCTAATTTCAGCAACTCAGTAAAACTGTCATATCTCGAACTACAGACGTCCAATTCAGATGATCTTTACATGGTTGGAAAGCTTACAAAATTATCTACAACTTTTATTCACAACACTTTTTCTGTTTCTGTCAATAAATTCGCCAAAAACTGAACTTAACCGAAACTGTTTCTGAATTCCAGACTGTGCAGTAACTCCAACTTGGAACAGGTATATCTCTTAACTTATAATAGATATTAAAGTTATTCTTGTGGGGTTGGAAAGATATAGAAGTCTAATTATTCCCAGCAAAATTTCTTAAATTTCTCATGAACGGATTTTAAGTTATTTCTAAAACATCCCAGACTGATCCAAAAATCAGCAAAGGACAGAACTAAGTTAACCTCATATTCAACTAATATATTTTGATCAAACTTAATATTCTTAACCATGGAACTTGTAGGCATGTCTACAAAACTCCAGCACTCATTACAAAGATCCAAATCACACATTATCATAATAACAATCCATCAATCACACAATTGTTCACACCACAAACTGATTCTTAAAACAAACCAAACTTAAAATTAACTCGCAACTACTATCGTTCCTATTACATAGGGATTTTTCCTATTGCCTAATTAAGCTTCTCATAAATCTTGGGACGACCTAACTCCGCCCTTAATTGGTCAATCTCCTTATAAGCTTGCTCCTTAAGTTCTTTTTCCTTCAGCAACTCATCCTTCAAATCCACCTCATGGAGAGCCAATTCACGAGCTAATCCCACCGTAGCTTGTAAAGTCAAGGAGGAATCATCTGCAGGTGGCACGGTCCAAATACCCTTGTCATGTAAGAAACAAGGAAAATGCCGGAGTGCACCCTTTAACGTCTTGTCCGAACGTAGACCATGGTAGTAAACAAATGCATTGAAAGCGACATCCTCCATGCTTATCTCCACGGTTGCCCGGCTCACTCTAGTGATGAACTTTGACTCCACCTTAGGCTCCTTAGTGGTAGGATCCCTTTTCTTAACCCATAACTCCGTTTCCCAATAGGAATCCATCCATGGATGACTATACTCTGCACTACGATACTCCAACGTAGCTTCCCAGTCGTAGTAGTAGTTGTCCAATGTTCTTGTCAACATGTCATGGAAGAAAGCATCAGCTTTAGGAACCATGATATGAAACTTCGTAGTCCAACCCATAACTACATTCTCCATTGGTATATCACCAACTCTTGATTCAGCATCAGATAGCTCTTGATCACCATCTTCATACGGCTCCTGAGGTTTGAAACGGGCAACGTACTGTGCAGCTGACAGACGGGGATGAGGAGGCATCTATAAGATTTAGACATAGATTAGATAGAATCAATGTATTTTCACGATAGAATAAAGTAGAGGAAGCATAAAACTTTAGTAATTAACAAGGTAAAAAGAGGAAGCATGAATTAAGTGAGATATGGATGCTATTAACGACCATTCTAACTAGGCTCGCGTCCTACAGTCAACACGGCTCCGATACCAATCTGTCACACCCATTTTTAAGGACAAAAATAGGATGCATAAAAGACTCATGTGCGCCCCAGGAAACAGTCGCACACATAAGTTGACAAATTACAAAGTATCATCACAGTGCTTATTACATAACGAATAAATATTTAAGACATAGTCTTGAACGATAGATAATAATAACTAATAGTAAATCTTCAGCGGAAACTCCACACAGGGACACGGTTGACTGGTTGACACCAAGACTAGTACTCATTCCGATAATCTTCCTCTATATCTTCATCTGTTATGGTGGAAATAGCAAGAGTGAGTCCATGTCGAACTCCACAAATATAACACAGGGTTCATGAGGCTCAAAAAGGCTAGACACTGTTTAACTGCGTTTAGCTTTTAATCATATATTAACAATTGAGTAGCATCAAGATAAACCACTTCCCAATAAAGAACCAATGATCAATTATAATAATGATAACGAATAACATTAACATGAGCATAATAATAATCAACAATAATTAAACATGATATAGCAATGGTGATCATCTATTCCATAAGAATCCCCAAGGCCGCTCGTATCCGTGAGCACGGCTAGTATACCAGTTTTTAACTCTACGCAGAGGTGTACACTTTCACTGTAAGTCATGATTTCCAAATGAGTGGGGAGATCAAGCCCAAACACCCGAGAACCATATAAAGCCACTCAAAAGTTCGTCTAACAAGTTAGGGCCATTAGATTCACTCGGCAGGCAGATGTAGAACCCCCCTTCCCTGTGGCACAACAACCGCAGCCTATACACACTAGGCCAGGGGCTCGCACTACACCCAACGTGGCAAGCCTTTCTTACGCCATTTAAGGTAACCTCTAACAAGCTAGAAAAGGTCTCTTGAACAACTAAAGCCAGAGCCATATAGCCCTCACAGCTGTACTGTATGTCCCGGTTATCACTTACAGATAAGTCCTTATGGAGAGAAACCAGAGCATCAAAATAATACACATGCTCTAGCCCCCTTTTAACAGTAATAAAATCATCTTAATAGTTGATTACTTAATCCATTAATCAAATTACAAGATCATTGTTCTTAGTTTAAGCACTAGCAACAGCTACCCATATGCATTCCCAAGGTTGACAAGGAATCAAGATAACAATCACTAAGTTATGATCTCTAAGGTTGTCAAGGTAAGCACATGCATATGTATGACAATTCAATGTATAGGTAACAAGGATAGTCATGTGTTATACTTGCCTTGATCAAAGCTTTCCAAGTGATACTGCTGACTTGGTTCAAAGTAATACTCCGAATCGTCCAGATACTGCTCACCTTCTATATTCGATCATCAATCAACAACATACATGCATCCAATCAAACATACACGAAGCAAACAAAGAGATATAATTAGAACAGTACACCAACAGTAGCAAAACAGTAATAAAAGTTTATAAAATTCTTCTACACGTTTCTACGATCACACAGACGCAAAGATCACCAAATTCGGAGTTAAAACGTGAAAGTTATGTATTTTCTAAGATTTCCTATAGATAAATAAATACTTAATTATAACCTCGAAAAATAAATTATCAAAACTGACTGTACAACTACACTAACATGTAGAGCTCGCAAATACGAACCTAACGCAACTTCACCGGATCAAATCGGAGTTAAAATAAAGATTTTATGACCAAAACAAGTTTAGTGGCAAAACTGTAAATATCCGAAAACGTATTTTTGATTTACCGGGAGAAAATACGCTTTCAAAACACAAAAACGGATTCAGGATATTGCGCTAAGGACCGCGGGTTCTATTATGAAGAAGTCCAGGGGCTCTTTAAGAAATCTACACCGCGAAGGGGTATCTTCTAATCCTAACCGTTGATCAGCGAACGGACGGCTCGTGTTCATCGGCAATGATACAGTGAAGAAACCGACTCCCCTTCTCCAAGTCCGGCCGGCGGCCACCATGGCCGGCGTCCATGGCTCGCCGGAAAGCTCCGGCTTCGCCGTTTTAGACCACCAGATGACTCGCAACCGACACCAATCAAATGCAGAGCTCAATGCGAGCACCTCTACGCGGTTTAGAAGAGCTATGACGAACCGAGGATGAAACGCGGCTCGGTTAGGACGACGACGCCATTGTTGGCCACGGTGAGCTCCAAAACCGCGATTTAAAGCACAAAAACTCAAAAGAAGAGCATTGGGAGGGAGAGGAGAAGATGACAAACTCACCCAAGCGAAGAAATCGGCCTTGAATCCACCCTAGAACCCCCTAGCCGACCGTCCGCCCGCCTCTACCAACTTGAAGCCCTAGAACTCAATTTCACGTGGTGGAACTCGCGGTTTAGATGAAAAACGGAAAGAGGAGAACCCCGGCTACCCCTTTATAGGTTCACTTCATCGATTTCGGTTAGGAAATCCAAACTAGATGATTTGATTCGGTTGGAACCGGTGTTCGTCTCGGTTACGATCGGAGGAAGAAGAGGGCGCTGACAAGCCGACCCCACCAGTCAGCGACCGAGAAGAGAGGGAAGGCGCTGCCGCTGGCTCGGCTGCTGGCTCGGCTGCTGGACCCAGTTGTCAGCGGAAGAAAGGAGGGAGAGGCGCGGCTGCCGCGGCTCTGGGCCGGACTGGCTGCTCGTCAGCTGATCGGCCCACGCGGAGCGGCCCAGGCGCCAGCGCGTGAGAGCAGGCCGTCGGGCCATCGGGCTGCCAGGGAAAAAGGTAAACTGTTTTTTTTCTTTCTTTTCTTTATTTACTTGTTTTCAAACTATTCCAAATAAAATTCTTCAAACCAATTCAAAATAAAACAAATATATCCACACCACAAAATAAAATAAATGCAACAGCATGAATGCAACACCAAATAATTTAAAATTTTAATTCCCTTTCTCTAGATTATTTAAAATTTATTACTCCTAAAATTTGGGTGTTACAGTATATATGCTGGTTTCTTGTTCATAGCAAAAAGTATATACTTAGAAAAGCCAAAACGACTTATAACTTAGAATAGTTTTTTTTGCTATGTATCTATATATAACAAAATATGGGTTCATAATAAAGTCTATGTGCTTAGAAAAGCTAGGATGATCTATAATTTTGAATGGAGAGAATAGTTAACAATTAGTGGCACTAAAAATACTTAGAGCAGGTCATAGCTGGGGAAGGTGTCTCCTGTTATTCGTAAAGCGGATTAAATTGTGTGTCAGCTTCCAATTAGGGAATATCATGTCATGTGCTGACATGATGTGCATTGCTTTTGTTGGCATGCATGGTAGTGGTCAGTGGCGGAGCGTGCTTGAACGTATAGGGGGGGCTAATTCAAAGCTATAGTGCTACAGTAATTACCAATAGTAGTACAAAGAACTGGAATTCTATTCAAGTCTTTGTTTTTTTTCAAGTTCTATCTATGTAGGTTGCAATGAACAACTAAAAACCATGTCAAAGAAGAATGGATTATGTACACAGATTTGCATTTGCATACTTGCAAGCACTACGATCTACTCATCAGCAAGTGTAGTAGCTAGCAAGCATAGGACAACGAGAGAGCTAGGAATCAGTTACATATGCATGCAGTGAGTAGCCGTGTATTCATGGACCAGAGCAAGGGGGGCCATGGCCCAGGTTGGCCCCAACGACGCTCCGCCAGTGGTAGTGGTGGTTTCATACTATAATCAATTGACTATTCCCAGGCCTAAAATCAATCATGGGTTAGTAGTTGCTTAATAAACTGCTAACAGTCTCTCTCTGGCGTGCGCAGACCGGTCGTTAGCCAGTAATCAATTGTAATTAGCTAGGGTTTGGTCAGTGACTGATTAGTAAGTGATGAGCAGGTGGATCAGTACTATAATCGTATCAAACACAACAAGCTATAGCGTACATTCAAATTTTGCATGGTAGTTCAGTTGGTCTGATTCCATTTGTTCGGAATAAACCACGAACTGTCAGCCGCCTGGAGCAGATCGTTTGGCTGCATCGAGCTACAGGACATCACTGGATTCGGCCCATTATATATGTGCAGTGGTTTGTATATTTATTTATTTATAACAACCTCATCTAAGTATATATACTAGTCGTTCCATAATTTGGGCTTTTATAACACTTTGTCCTCTTATATTCGTTTGTGATATATATGATAGGGCTTTGTCGTCCCTCGGTGAGACGAAGGAACGAAAAGGTAGTGCTGGTTTCAAACAAAAACACAGGAACTTTTTTTTTGCAAGGAAGGAACTTGTTTATATATAGGGTTTTTTTTTGGATTGCTATCATTACAGTTTTGCAAGTTTGGAGAAATGACATTACTATTCGTCTATTTTGAAATATGCTATTATAATTCTCCTTCAGCTTGAATCGAGTCATTTTCTGCGTATTCAACAGCATTAGGCCCATGCGCAGGTGACTAAATGTTAGTGTATTCTAATATGTCCCAAAATACCCCTGCTGCTTCTCTCTCCCTCCACTCGCTGATGTGTGGGCCCCACATGTCAGCTTTGCCTTCAACCTCTATTTGGAAATATGCCATTATAATTTTTCTTCTCTATGTTTCAGGTGTTTTGAGCGCATATTTCAGGTGCTTCATCGCATGTTGCAGGTGTTGTGTTTAGAGATGTTGCAAGAACAATATTGTACATGTTTTGCATGTTTCATTAATACATCGCCAATGTTGCAGCGGTGGGCCCCAAGTGTGCCGGAACGGAAGCCAATGTTCAGACGTCCGAGCAGTTTGGTTTGTTTTTTATATATATATATATATATATATATATATATATATATATATATATATATATATATATATATATATATATATATATATATATATATATATATATATATATATAGTGTTCCCAAAGGAGAGAAAGGAAGAAAGGAAAAGTGTCAGCGACCCGGGCGCATACGTCGAGAATACGGGCAACCAATTTATATCTATAGCTACATCTAATATTAAAAAGTCAAAATTGCATCCTATTTTTTTCGTCCACTTCTCCTAACTGCAGTGAAAACTTTTCTTGAGCTCTGTTTTTTACTTCCTAAACTATGCTCACGCCCTCCATGTCTTATATGTGACTCGAACTCATGACATATGATCATGCAAGCTAAAACAACTTGAGTCTAGTCTATTGAGTCGTGTTCTCTGCATCTCGTATGTGACTCATCAGACTCATGACATGTGCTCATATGAGTTGGAAAATCCACGCTAACGATAACATGGAGTCTAATTTTCTATGTGTTGTGTTTCGCTGCAACACACGGGCACTTTTTTTTTGGTAGTATACTACTAGCCATAAACATAGGAATAATCGTGCATGCTTTCCATGCATTATTCCGGCCGGCCGCGCGCCGGCTGGTCCTGTATATGAACCAGACATGACGCATGCATATCCGTGCGCCGTGCCGTGCGGCATGCATGCATCCGTGCAGCTTTGCTTTGCCGCGTGCACGCGTTTTGTATGTGACAGGGCCGGGGACCGTGCGCCGCCGCGGCGCCCGGCCGGCCAATCGACGGACCGCCGTCCGGCCGGGCGCCGGCACGCCCATGCCGGCACATGCTGACATGCATGCATGACCACTCTGCATGCACTCTGATCCGTGTAGTGCAGTGCAGTGTAGGTCCTTTATTTTCTGCTCCCGTGGACCGTGCACGCAATGCAAGATTGCACGCCCGGCCGGCCGGCGGCCGAATGGCCGATCGATCGAGAATGATTATTCCTGGCTCCAACTGATCTTCGACTCGATCTTCAGTTTGCTGGCGCTTCATCTGACATGATGACAAGAACTATAGTAGCTAGTAGTATCATTCTAGTCCGGACCAAAAAGTTGAATGCCTGTAGCTATAGATAGATGCTGCCCTGTGGCCTGTGTACTATTCCTAGTTAGTCACCAGCTCCTTAATTAATTATATATGTGTACATTATTAGTTCTTTCTTGCATTAGCATACTGCTTAATAAAGGTGGTCATGCATGCATGATCTGATGATCATGTGGCCGTTGCAGGAGGTATAGCTAGCTGACAGTGGCGTTTGGTCCACTGGTCCTCACGATCATCAGTTGTCTCTCTCTCTCTCTCTGCACAAGCACATTGGCATCTGGCCCTACAGAAATCGATGTTTTTGGAACCTTCTGTTCCATTCTTCAATACAGGGAATAAAATCTCGGCGAGAAAAAACCGAGAAATCCGATAATCCCGTTTATCGCTAAGGTCCGGTAAATTTTATTTATCGCCGAGATTGCAATTTTCACTAGTCCACCTCCATGAAAGTATAATATTATGTTATATTAATGCTATTGTGTACTAGTTCTCAATGTTAAATGCTTTAGAGAGAACTTTAGTAATTTTCTAGATAAATTAGGTATTTTTTGTTTTATTTTTTGACCGAGAAATTTTCCGAGAAATCCGATAAACCCGTTTATCGGTGACCTCCGGTATTTTTTTCCTATCGGTAAAGCGAACCCTGCTTCAATATCATCCTGATCTGATCGCTCTGCTGCCCGCCCGGGCCGTCCCCACCCACGCATGTATGAGATCGCCACCAGAAAAAACTACCAACTGCCGGCCTGCCGGTCCGGTACTACCTACCAGTTAGATATTTCCTCACCAGCTTTGTTTTTTCAATACTCGGTCGTGCCACTTGGATCCATCACTGACGACGGCACCAAATATTATGGCAGGCAACAAGAAGCTATAGTTAACCATCCATGGATCCATCACTATAGTTGTTGTTACAGACAGGGATGCATGGCAGGCAACAAGAAGCTGCATCTGCATATGCAGCGGCTGCTAGCGTGCGTTGAATCTTATTTGGTCATACTTAACCATGCATGCATGTTGTAGAAGCTAGCAGCTAGATGACTCTTTTTTTGTTGCAGTTGACATTTAATTTATATACATGCATGCATGTGACTGAGAGAAGTAGTGGTGATATATGACACTGGCCGGCTTGGAAGCTAGCTTTTTTTTTTTTTTTTTTTGAGGGAAACCGGAGCTTCATTAATCAATGTCAGGATTACAATCTCGGTTTATGGTATCCATGAGTCTAGGTGGGGTTATAGACCACTCCGCCACCTGAGAATCACGGGATACCAATCGAGTACAAGCATGTGCTAACATATTACAATTTCTGCTAATAAAACGGAAATGAAACTCCTCAAAACTCCGGCTAATTTCCTCCATTTGTGTAAGGAGGGCTGAGATCTCAGAACGCTGGTGCGATCGATTCTCCCACAACCTAGTAAGCACCTGGCAGTCGGTCTCAAGAATCAGACGTCGCACACCCCTGTCCCGAGCAAGAATCATTCCGTCACAGCACGCCAAGGCTTCAGCAGCCAACGCATTTAGGCAATACTCATACCATTTAGCTGTGCCACCACACGTTCTACCATCTTCGTCACGAAGGATCGCACCAGACGCCGCCGACCGGTTGCCATTGTAGAATGCAGCATCAACATTGCATTTTACCCAGCCATTAGCCGGCCGTTCCCAGGACTTCGACTTACTTGTGCATTGTCTTTCTTTCTCCGGATGAAGCAGCTGCCAAAGATCGAAGGCAGTGTCTATAGCCCACTGTGCTGCTACTTTCACTGGACGCGGCACCTCTCCATGCCGCCTGCTGTTCCGCGCCATCCATAATGCCCACATTCCACATAAGATCACCGCTGCATCTTTCGGTGGAACACAGCCTGGATCAACCAAATCACGAGCCCAGGTGAGCGGGTGCAGAGGCGGAATCTTGACACCAGACATGCTCTTCGTTTGGTTCCAGAAATACTTAGCCATCGTGCACTCTAGCAGGACGTGCTTCACGGACTCCTTGTCATCTCCACAGACATCACAGTTTGCAATGGGCTCTATGTGTCTGCGGTTTAGAACGTCCTTGGCCGGGAGGAAATCATTTACCACCCGCCACCAGAAGACACGAACTTTTGGCGGCACACATAATTTCCAAATTCGGGACCACGTAATGTCACCTGAAGAGGATGCTTGAGCAGTATCCTGCTGCTGCCACTGCTCTTCGAACAAGCAACGGTATGCTGACCGGACAGAGTACATGCCATGCCTTTCTAGTTCCCACGCCCAGGAGTCATTGCCCATACCCCTCACCGGCATGCTTAGGATAGCCTGGGCATCAACATCAAAGAAGAGCTGTTTAATAAGCTCCGCATTCCATCTCCCACTCGGAGTCAAGAGGTCTGACACCAAATCAACCTGCGGCCGAACTGGTGTTGTGATAGGCTTCCCATTAAAATGGCCAGGTAGCCAACGATCCTGCCAAATTCTTGTTGTATTACCATCACCGATCCGGCGCACAAGCCCCTTGGACAAAACTTCTCTGCCCGCCAATATAGCCCGCCAAGTATGGCTTGAATGTTTCTTTCGAGTGGCCTGCAGAAACTCTGAATCATGAAAGTACCTACCCTTCAACACGCGAGCACACAGCGAGTCAGGGTTTTGGATCAATCTCCAACCTTGTTTACCCAGCATGCCCATGTTAAACAATCTCAAATCTCGAAAGCCCATGCCACCAGCAACTTTGGGTTTTGTTAGAAGTTCCCACCGCTGCCAGTGTATGCGCCTGCTGTCAGCCGAGCTCCCCCACCAGTAGTTTGAAATTACCGATTTCATTTTCCGGCAGGTGTCCTTCGGGACCAAGAAGCAACTCATAGGATAGGTAGGTACAGCTTGGGCAACAGACTTGAGCAGCACCTCCCTGCCTGCACAGCTTGCTTCTCGACCACTCCACGTTCCAACTAGATTCCTGATCCTATTGGGTAAAAATTCAAAGTTGTCTTTTGTTGCACGTCCCAGGGCAGTCGGAAGGCCCAGGTACTTCTCTGCCAGTGCTTCAGTTTCACTATGTAGAACTTCCCTCACCTCTTGCTTGCAAGCATCATCACAATTAGCGCTAAAAAAGACCGCTGACTTGTCTCTATTAACCAGTTGTCCCGACCCTCTGCTATATACATCCAGAATGTCCTGCAGTCGTTGAGCCCCTCTTTGGGATGCTTCCGAGAAAACAATGCAGTCATCTGCAAATAGAAGATGTGAGACCCATGGAGCATGGATGCTCACTCGCACTCCCCTGGACAGGTGCACCGGTCCAACTGCTCGCAGCAGGCAAGAGAGTCCTTCAGAGCACAGTAGAAAGAGATATGGGGAGATGGGATCTCCTTGGCGAATCCCTCTTGACGGCTTAAAAGGAGCTGATAAAATCCCATTCACCCGTACTGAGAAAGATACCGAGGTGACGCATCTCATGACAATATGCACAAAACTTTCTGCAAATCCTAGTTTCAGCATCATACCTTGGAGGTAATTCCACTCTACTCGATCATAGGCCTTCGCCATATCGAGTTTAACAGCACATGCCCCCAATTTCCCCTTCTTCCGCTTGAGATAATGAGTGCATTCATAGGCTACAAGTACGTTGTCCGTGATTAGGCGGCCTGGCACAAACGCACTCTGTTCTGCAGAAATAATTTCATCTAAAAACACTCGCAGTCTGTTGGCGAGCACTTTGGAACACAACTTATAAATCACATTGCATAGAGATATTGGCCGAAAATTCTTTAGATCCTGAGGATGCTTTACCTTTGGGATCAACACAATCGTTGTCTGGTTGATGGTCTCCGGAAGGTGACCACCATTCAGACAATTCAGTACTGCTCTAGTCACACTCGGACCCACCATATCCCAGTGTGTTTGGTAGAATCCAGCTGTAAATCCGTCAGGACCGGGGGCTTTATGAGCGCCCATCATAGATAGCGCCTGTTCCACCTCCTGTTCTGAAAATGGCCTCTCTAGCGATTCATTCATCGCCTCAGTCACTCGCTGTGGCACATGTGCCAGTATCTCATCCGGCATCAAGACTGGTTGGGCTGTGAATAGGTCCCCATAAAAATCCGCAGCCATAGATTCCAGCTCAGTCTGCTTAGTGACCAGATCACCATTTGCTGCCCTCAAGGCCGAAATGTGGTTGGTCTTAGCCCGTTCCTTCGCTTTCGCTTGAAAAAATTTGGTGTTCCTGTCACCTTCTTTCAGCCATGTCGAGCGTGAACGTTGCTTCTCCATTATTTCCTCCCTTGCTAGAAGTTCAGAAATACGAGTCATTATATGTCTTTCCCGTCTAGACGGGCCAGAGTAAATGGAATAACTCCTCTCAATCTCCAGCTCACGACGTAGATTGCTCAACTCCTTTCTGACCGAGCCAAAGACCGAGTGATCCCATTCCTGAAAAGCCAATTGCATCCTCCCCAGCGAGGCTTGCAGCTCATCTAGATCCTGGACGTGATTTGCAGCCCCCCAGGTATCTTTCACCAGCTGCAGGTAAGAAGGTTCTCTCCTCCACATATTCTCATATTTGAAAATCCTCCTCCTTCTGCCTCTACCCCGCTTGGATCCATTGCACTCAATCACTAAGCAACAATGGTCAGACTCTGTTGTTTGTTCATGGTGTACCTTTATTTGCCTGAACAGATCCGCGAAAGTTGCATTAGCGAAAGCTCTGTCAAGTCTACCTTTGATGTTGTGGTTTCCTTCCTGACGGTTATCCCAAGTGTACGGCAACCCGGAAAAACCCAAGTCAAAGAAACCACACGCGGACACAGCGTCACGGAAGCCATCCATCTGTCTTTCGGGCCGCTGCACCCCACCAAACTGCTCACTAGCTTCTAATATCTCATTAAAATCCCCGGCACAGAGCCAAGGAGCATCACTTTGGACACTCAGAAAGTGCATGAGTTCCCAACTCCGATGACGGTTTTCCTTCCTGGCTTCCCCATAGAAACCAGTAAAACGCCACTTATCCACACCTGAGACTGGATCCACCACCATCACATCTATATGAAGCTTGTCATACGTCTGCAACTTCACACAGACCTCGTGTGTCCATAGTAGAGCTAGACCCCCACCACGGCCATAGGTTCCAACCCCCACACCATTTGGGAAACCCAAGCTACTCCGCAAACCTTGCACATCGTTGGAGAAGCGTCGAGTCTCCGAGAGAAAAACCACCCCTGGGCGATGTAGCTGTACTAAGCTACGAACTTCTTGAACTGCCTCGGGCCGCCCCAATCCCCGGCAGTTCAAACTTAATATTTTCATTGTGCCCGGCGGGGACTGCCGCCCGCAGTCGCCGCCGATAGTGCATGAGTTTGAGATTTCGACCTCTTTTGCTTCTTTGGTGATGCCTCCGAAACATTTGCTCCCACCTCTCCACCAGTTTTACCCAGTTGAATCACTCTCTCTGATACCAGACCGGCTGGAACCAGGGCTGACGTATCAATCACCGGAAGATTGAGGTCCGGTGTTAATGAAGAGCTACCTCCTGAGCCTTTTGCTTTCCTCTTTCTCAGGATAATTTGAGACTCATCTTTTTTGCTATGGAAAAGTTGACGGCTTGCATCCGTAGCCTTCCTGGTGTCACTATCCGATTTCGAGGCTTGGTTCTTCAGAGGTGAAAGAACCTCCTCTTCTTCCTCCCTTTCATTTTCATGGATAGGGTTCTTCGATCCCTGCTCATTAGATTTTGACACTGAGCCTTTTGAATGTTTCGACCCGGTTGACGAACCACTACCAAAAGACTCAGCGGCAGCTTCCTGGAAGCTTTGCGTCTTCTTTTTTCTCATCTCCGGTGCCCTAAGCTTGATGTCATAGGGCAATTTTCCTGAAGCATTGCGAACCACTGGTTTGTCACATTCCAGCTCCGAATGGCCCATGATGCCACAAGATAGGCAGTAGAATGGCAGCTTTTCATACTGAAGATCAAACCATTCCGGCTCAACATCTTTTTTCATTTTCAACAGCACACCACGTCTTAGGGGTTTTGCCACCTCAATCGCCACCCGGGCACGCAGGTAGGCGCCACTGGCTTTGCCGTCTTTATCCACATCCATCTTCTTCACCATGCCAACCAATCCCATGGCACGTTCACCACGGGGCCGGTTCATCCAGCCTAGCGGAAGGTTCAAGAGTCGAACCCAAATATCCATCCGATCGAACCTAATTTCCGAAGGCTTGAGGTTTTCATCATAGGGTTGTAGCAGCAGGGCGTGACGTCCCACCATCCACGGCGAGCCGCCTAATGCCCGTTCCATGTCCTGCTCAAACTTGAATTCTGCAATAAACAGGTTCTCCTCCTTCGCACCAATGGATCTGATCTTCAAACCATAGGGATTCCCCCAAGCCGGCTTCATCGCGCGGAAAATTGTGGTAGCGTGCACAGTCGTCGGCGAGAGGACCTTGCCGACCAGCGCCCACTCCACCCCAACGGGGTCTCCAACGTCTTCATCATCGCTGAATTCCGCGACGTCCTCCTCTTCTGCTGTCAGATTGAGGTTCTGAAGCAGATCGGCAACGTTCGCATCCGGATCAACCGGCGGTCCACTCCCAATCGCGGCCATGGCTGCAAATCGGAGGGAAGAAGGGATGTGTGGCGTACAGACTGTAGGCTCACACACCAAAACCGATCCCACTCTAGGGTTCCTAAGCGGCGCAACCCCTAGCGGGAAATTCTGTGTTCGACGGCGCCGGAACAGCTAACCGTCGATATGCGGTGGCCGCCGCCGACTGGAGTCGGTGACGTGGCGAGGGCGCCGTGACCGGAATGGTCGCCGGCGATTGCTGATCTAGGACGCCGGTGGTGGTTCCTAGATCGAGAGTGGGAACGCGATCGCCTCCTGGATCGCCTGCGCGAGGGCTCCGTGAATTCCGGACATATCCGGATGCGGACGGCTCTGGTTATAGTAATTTTGCACGGCGACTTATCTGGTGCACCATTTAAGGCCTGACAATAATCCGGCTACTGCCGGCTTGGAAGCTAGCTAGGAAGCAGCAGGTAGCTATATACGTATAATGGTCAGCAGGGACTAACTGTAGTGACAAAAGCTGACTGGCCTGCTGATCGACCGATGACCAATACTGAGCATCAGTAGTAGTGGTTGACCACTGATAATTGGTCAGCGGCCGGGAAGAAATCAGACAAGAACATGGACATCGATCCATGCGTGGACGTATGTACAAATCACAATTCACAATGCATGGAACGAAGTTTCAGGGCAGATCACGCAATGCAATGCAACTTGTACATTTCGTTCTCTGACCAGTGCATTATCTCTTCTAGTACTAATTTGCTTCTTCAAAGGTCGTATTAGAAAACGTACGTTGTGGCGTGGTTTAGTGGTAACATAACCCGCTGCATGCATGGTGACAGCATAGTAGTCGTCGTCCACAGTGCGTTTAATTTCCCAGGCACGCAGGTAAATGCAAGTGGGGCAGAGATGTGTAGAGTCAGATGCATATATTCACGGTAGTACGTAGTAGTAGTAGTATTGTCGTCAGGGGATCGTCGAGCTCCTTCCATTCCAGGTGAGGCCGGCTGACACGACGGGCCACACAGCCTTCAACGGGCCCACCTGTCATACCAGAGGAAATCACACGACGACGACGGCCAATCATCCTTCATGCATACAGATACAGATGAACGCAATGATCCCATCTCTCGATCGGCCCCAATGATCGATCGAGGCAATCTCCTACTCATCTATGATCATGAACACGACGTGCACATGCCAATGCCACCTGCCCGCATGCATGTGTGTTGCCCGATTGACTGATGAGACTGGAGTTTCAGTTACACATGTACATGCATGCATGCACGGATGCAGTACGCATGCTAATTCATATATGATCGATGCCACTAGATGGCACTCCCAATATATATATAGAAACAAACCAGCATGGTTTATATTAATTACCTTACCACATACACATTTTGTTGATGTGGCACATAATTTAGTGGAGAGAGAGCGAGTAAAAAATTAAAGAAACAGTTTCTAAACAAGAAAAACTATGTCTTTGTGTGAATCGATGGTAGAAGAAACTATGGGCGCTGCATTGGGGAGGACAGCTAGTTTGGTGAGAGTGGATTATTGGATGGGGATAAGAAAGGGACCCCACATGAAAAATTCTGCATTGTGACGAAATGTGATTTTATGGGTAGTTTCTTAGACTATAGAAACTATCCGATAGTTACGTTCAGCACTAATCATATGCTACTCGTACATGCACTCTTGCTTATTAATACTTATTATGCAAAGAGTTTTTCTCATTTTCTGAGAAGCCAAACATTTTTAACTTTGACCAAATTATATAGACACGCACAAGATATTATTAGTACTTATTGTGTATAATAAGTATTGTTAGGTTAATCGCTGAATATATTTTCATGTCGGAGATAGAACCGTACTACTTTTTTTAAACATAATCTAATTGAACAAAGTTTGATTAAAAAACCTTTGACGACTTTTTTTAGACGGAGTACTAACGATTATTGGTAGCAGCTATAGTCAGTGACAGTGCCACCAATAATCGATGGTACGGTGGTGTTGACGACACATTGAGCAATACAGCGCCGCCCTGGTGTCTTTTCTTCGTTTGGCAGCGTACGCCGCGCTATTCATCGTACGTACTCGTGCATGCACTTGCTAGCTAGTACGTAAGGGGGGTTTAGCTTGAGGAGTTAAAGTTTAATAAATACTGTAGCACTTTCGTCTTATTTGATAAAAAGTTTCCAATCTTGAACTAATTAGGTTTAATAGATTCGTCTCGTAAATTACTTCTAATCTGTGTCAACATGCATGCAATTAGTCTACATTCAGTACTCCATGCATTTGAGGGAACATTGATGTGATTGGAGTTAAACTTTAACATATTGAAACCAAACGGGCTATAATAAACTTTTGAGATTGACACATCTATTCCAGATCGATCGTAAGCCTATGCGTCAGAGAAACGGAAACGCAAAGCAACAATGGAACTAACGAGGCAAAGCATGCATGTGCTTCCCTTTCGTTACGTTTCAACGTGACTGGCAGTGGCAGCTGATGGCCGCCGGTGCATGCATGTAACCACCGGGGTCGTCGACGTTGACGCGCGGCGGCCTTTTGACATCTAGTGTGATGATGACCAGGTCGTACATGGGTCGTCGTTTTGACTTGGAGCCGTGCACTATATAAAGTTGATATGTCAAAGGTCGTCTTTGAATCTTCAGACAACAATATATACTAAATCTGTTCTAAATTATAATTCGTTTGACTTTTTTTTACCCCATGTTGATCACTCGTCTTATTAAAAAATTTATACTAAATATCACTTCTTTTGTTATGGTTTACTTTATTAACAAAAATTCTTCAAGAATGACCTAAATTTGACTATGTTTATACAAATTTTTTGAATAAGACGAGTGACCAAACTTAGAGTTAAAAAGAAGTCAAACGAATTATAATTTGGAATGAAGGGAGTAATAGATAATCATGTACGACCTGGAGATACGTTGCCGGGTGCCGCCCTCGTTCAAAACGTGCCACAACGTACATACGTTGACGTCGACAGTGAGCGTTCAACGAGACCAGCGGGAGTACCGGCCGTTCCGTTCCTCGGCCCGGCCGTCGTCGGTGCAACATGTTGTGCGTATGTTTTCTGCTGCAACTCGCAACAGTACGTACGTTCATGCACCGTGTGTTGATGATATTCAGACGAGACAGTACTGTCCGTTATTCATGAATCTAAATTCCAACCGCCCGGCCGTCGACTGTGTGTGTATGCATGTTTAACTCGGCCCTTGTTTAGTTCCTCCAATTCTCCCCAAATTTTATTATGCAAAAAGAAGATTCCCTGTCACATCAAAATATCGGCAAATGCATGGAGTACTAAATGTTGATGAAATCAAAAACTAATTGCACAGTTTTGTTGTACTTTGCGAGATGAACATTTTAAGCCTAGTTAGTTAAAATTTGGATAATTTTTACCAAATACAAACGAAATGCTACAGGAATTCTGATATAGTGTTTTTCTCCTCAATTCACCGAACTAAACGAGGCCTCCTTCGAGATTCGATGATGAATGGACTACGGCCATGCATCGGCACGTACATGTCAGTTGCATGCGACTAATAAGCTGCCTCACTTTAATTTTGACCAATAATTTGCTGGGTCGCATGCATGCAAACTTTTTGACAAATGACGACGACAGTATGTAATAATACAGCATGCACGCACTTGTTTCATGTGGGAATTATATGTATGAAATAAAATTCTCCTATATATATTTCAGGTGTCTGATTTCTTTTGTTGCTGTTTAGGTAGCATACAATTTTGTCATTATTGTTTGGCTATAGAAAAGAAAAGAATTGTGAAGTATCTCTTGTAAATTGTCATTTTAATTATACTGGTCGGTTGTGTAACATTGTTGTTGGCTAAAAGTGCTTAATTAAAAATTCAGGCACCAGAAGAAGAGTTATTTCATTTTTGAGAGAGAGATCTATCTATCTAGCAGTACGTACGTAGCAAATAAAGCATAGGCATGGAGGTAGCAGCAGCAGCATATTATGGGGTAAGTAGAGGTAGCTAGTGGGCCTGCTGTTGGGCCAACATTATCAGGGTGTGTGAGCCCAACTTACCCAGCAGATCAACGACCTATCAATGCCCACATATATATGTGCAAATATTTTCTCCCCTTTGGCAGAGCTCAAAAAAACTTCTTCAAAAATTTTGCCAAAAAAAACTTCTTCAAAAACGGTGAAATTAAACCAGGAATTTTTTTTTGCTTCAGTTTCTAGGCTATAAATAGCTTCGGCTGGCTCCACAGTTTTTAGCTTCATATATACAATACAATCCATTTCTGTGTGCATGTGTGCACATTTAGCGGCGATTAGGATTAAACCGGTAGATCGAGAATACCAACCAAAATCTCGCTAAAAAAGAGAGCCATAACCTCCCACTTTGTCTGCACCCGCTTAATTTTTATATGTGTGCACTACTCGTGCCCCCCATTATTGGTCACGTAGTACGTGTGTGACCCGGGACTGCATGCAGCATATATTCAGCAGGTGCACCTACTAATAGCAGGCAGTTTGTAACATGGGGTATGCTGCATCTGCATGCATATGGATAGAATGGTCCTGCGTGCATCGTACCCACATACGTATGCATTCGCGCCAGGTCGTGTCGACCTAAATAAACTGCAGCCGATGATTGACACCTGCAGGGGCGCATGCAGGCTATAGCTAGCGCTGCCGGCCGGCCTGATCTGATACTAGCTAGCTAGGAGTAGTGCGTGCCAGTGTGTGCCACATCATCACATGGGTGCGTGCACGTACAGTGGCACTCGCACGATGAAAAGCAGCTGGGAAAATAAATTAAAGATCGATGCATGGAACTGACGAGCTAGGGAGGCACACACCGGCCACGTACGTAAAGTGCGCAGTATGTAGTGCATGCATGGGCCACTATATATGTGTGTCGTTCATGACAACGTACGTACACGTCCTTCCGATCGTCGTACGAGGTGTGGATAAGGCACGCGCGCCCGCGCACACACACACACACAGAGCAATGTCAATGTGCACGCGCGTCCTTCCAATGTGTGCGGATAGGGCGGTGGACCCGGCCGTGTCCCTCTGAAACCCTCATCACCGATGATCGATCACATGCATGCATGGTTGCATTCGTGTGTACCACCCACAGGTAAGGTGTTTTCCATCGTGTCGGGACGGACGGATGGATCGATGCATTTGAACGTACTAGCTAGTACGTAGCGCATTCTATCCATATGCTCGGATAGGGCGGTGTGCATGCATGTGCCACACACACATATACTCGGTCGATCCTAGTACGAGCGAGCTAACCTCCGATCCGTCCTTGCTAGTAGTATTATTAGTGACAACGTACTGCAGCCTTTAGCCCTGCTACTGCTAGGCCACTGAAAAATATCTGAGCTCTTTGTCGCATGCACCAATAATATGGTGCACGTAGAGCCAGTGTACAAACTGTGCGCGCGTGTGCGACGGTGCGCCAATTATACGTGCCACATGGCACTGCATACATTCTTCAGGCAATTATATTGACTTCCTGGGGCTCCATTCAGTTTCATGTGCTAGCAGCTCTACAGTGTTGCATGCATGCTCTCATAATTGGTGTGGATCGAGCTACTGCTCCCACCGGAAATCCTGTTTCTCAAAAAGTCGTAATGTTAAGTTTGACCACATTTATATAAAAATATACTGATATTTAGTTTCAAGCTATGCATCACAGCATAGAGTGTGATTTTATATAAGAAAAATAAAACTAGTTTCATAATTTTCTCAGGTTTAGGATTTGAGAAAATTAGTTCCTTGGCCTTAAAAAATTTGTGCTTAGTTTCTGGGCCCTTTTTCGATTGAACTTGCTTATTTGGCCCTAAAACGAATTTCGTTTTGGTTCTTGGCCCTTCGTTAGTTAGACAAGGTAACTTGCTTATTTCATGTTGCTTTTAACACCGTTACCTTCTCAAACTAACGGAAGGGTCAAAAACCAAAACGAAATTCGTTTTAGGACCAAATAAGTAAGTTCAATCGAAAAAGGGCCAAGAAACTAAGCACAACTTTTTTAGGGCCAAGGAACTAATTTTCTAGGATTTTTAATTGCATTCATGTAAAAGTATATTTGAATAACTTTTTGATTTTTTATTTTTAGATATTTTCTTATAAACATATTTCTAGTCCGTATTACCTCCTTGAAATTTCAACTTAGTCCGATTTACCCTCTCCAACATGGCGCCACATCAGCAAAAGCACCATCAAAAACATAGGGTGTAAAAGTGAATGGAGTTGAGAAACTTCTTCTTTCTGATGTCTTCCTCCTCCTTCTTCTTCTTTAGGTGGTTAAGAGAGGTTTAAAAAACTAGTTTCGTAGATCTTGTTCCAAAATTTTATGCCTGAGGCGTGATGCACATCAATCCCATGCCACTACAACTCCGAGTTATGGGCCGGCCGGAACTCCGACGCGCTGTTTGCCCCGGCCTCTGCGCTCGCAGCAGGAGGTCCAACGGCATCAATCATCTGAGGGCCTGAGCCCACTGCTTGAAGAATCAAAGCAAAGAGCTATTTAGGGCCTTCGGATTATCCGCATCGTCGCCACTACTGGGCCTCTTCGAACCCCTCTACCGTGGGCCCACCAACGCCTACAAACGGCCCAGCTCGCGCACGATCCGTCGTCGCCTCCGAGTTTGTCCCTCCGCGTCTCTGAAGTCTTCGCCTGCGCGAACTCGCGAACCCCAGCACTCGCCGCCGCCCCGAACCGATGGACATCCGCCGCGCGCCGCCGTCGCGCGCCGCGTCGGGCGGGGTGGAGCCGCGGTTCCGCCAGGTGGGCTTCGTCACGTCCGCCGAGCCCGCGCGGGGGCCCGTGGCGCCCGCGGCCGCGTCGCCGACCGCGTCCGACGGCCTCTCCCCCGTCATGATCCCGCCCCCGCTGATCCCCGTCCCCGCCCCCGCGTCTGAGTCCCTCATACCTTCGTCCCCGCCCCCGGCCTCCTCGTATCTCCTCGAGGTGGTCTCCGACCTTGACGACTACGCCGACGACGACGACATCGACGTGTCCTGGGCGCGCCCACCCCCGCCCGCCTTGCTAGGTACGTGGTTTCTCAGCTCTGCAGTCTATAGGTTTTCTGTGTCTTCGATCGCTCATGGCCATGCGCGACTGCTCCATGACTCTAGTAGCTGAATATACCTAGTAGTGAGAAAATTGAATTGTATCCTATCTAGAGATAGTTGTGAAATTTTGTAATTAGGAGCTGTATTGCTGGGAATACCGTCAAGGGGGCATGCATATTACAAATAAGCACTGATCAAAATCCCCTGTGTAGATAAATGAGTATACGGGTTTGTGTGTGTCAGGAGGTAGGTGATGACGCATCAACCCATTCCACTCCCCAAACCAGACAAAAATGTTAGGAATTGTAAGATAATGGATCATCCATTCTGCAAACCGAACACTCCAATAATTTATTAGCCAACTGAGAGGCTTTGTTGCTTCATGCTGACCCACAGTTGTTGTTTGCTGTTGGTCAGACCAGAAGTATTTTAGGCAAACCAGGATCATGTTAAGAATGGATATTAAAGTCACAAGTCACAAATGCGGCCGTTGTAGAGGTAGTGAAACTCATTTTTGCGTGCATACTCAGCAATGATTCTGTTTTCATCAATCTTGGTGACTGTATTCGGCTATTAGCAAAATCACTGCTTGCAGTTATCAAGGTCATACTGTGAATCATTAGTTATGTTTTAGATATCCGTATTGTGTCTGTTCATGTGCAATTCAGATTGTGAAAAATGGCGCACATTGTAGGATCACTCACCTTGGTTTAACATATAGTATTTGTTAACAATTTTCATGCTTTCTAAAGCATGGAAACAGCACGCTATGTCTATCAAGCATTCATTTGAAGAATTGCTTTCCTGTGGTTATTTATTGCACAATTTGCTTCTGTTATTTATTTCAGAACCAACAAAGAGATCTTACTGAAACAAAGAATGAACATGCTCCAACTTCAGTTTCACAGAAACCAAAGCTTTCTAAAGCAGAGAGACGTGCCATTCAGGAGGCTCAGCGTGCTGCTAAAGCTGCTGCCAAGGAGGCAGGTAGTTGATCTGCTTTCATTCTTTACATTGTCTCGGTGAATATAAGAACCCCATGTATATTTTTAAAAGGGGAGTGAGTAACAACACTCAACCCCCAGACCATCTTATCAAGGAAATCTAAAGTGAAACTAAGTCTTTTGTTGAAAGAAAAGAATGAGTAGTTTCATTTTAGATGGAAGGGCAGTGTCTGTGTTTGCATTTGGTATCATTCACAGTGACTCACCTGACCTGTCTGCAGATACAAACTTTATGTCTCTGTGAAAAATTGCAGGTTTAAAACCAACAGCCATGGCTTCTGATGCTAGCACCAAAATATCAAAGCAACCCAAGACAGCAAAGACATCTCTGAAGAAAGATGTGAACCAAGTTAACCCTCCAGTTGCTTTTGATAAGAAAACTAGTGAACGCCTACCTGACAAAGACAGAAAAAAAGATGTTCCTCAACCCCGTATGCAATTTGATGATGCACATCGGGTGGTGAAAGCAAAGAAGCGTTCAGTTGTTAGCCAATCAGAAGCTCGAAACAGGGTTGAACTGTTCAGACATCTGCCTCAATATGCACATGGCACTCAACTTCCTGACCTTGAGTCAAAATTTCTTCAACCTGATCTAATGCATCCTTCTGTGTACAAGGTAATTATTAGCTACCATGTTGCCAATATACTGTAAAAGAAACCCACCGTTATTCTTACTTTAGGAGAGGGGGGGGGGGGGGGGGTAGCCAAGGTGCTTAGTTCTCTTCAAATAAAATTTTAAAAATAATGGTTATATTGATCAACCTAAAATCGTGATTTGTTTCATGTTATTTACTGATTCTGTGGGCAGCTCAATTGACATAAAATAGATAGGTGTAAACAGAATTTTATTTTTCTTTTCATGTGTCTTTGAGTAGCGGGTTATCTGGTAAACGGTTTATTGTCATATGGTGAACACCAAGTATCTTATGTCCCCTGTGTTACGTTTCAGGTTGGACTTCAATATTTGTCTAGTGACATATCGGGCGGCAATGCTCGTTGTATAGCAATGCTTCTTGCATTCAGAGAGGCAATAAATGATTACTCCACACCTGCTGAAAAAATTCTGAATAGGGATCTTACTGCTAAAATCAGTAGCTATGTGTCATTTCTCATTGAGTGCAGGCCTCTTTCAATCAGCATGGGCAACGCTATTAGATTTTTGAAGAACAGGATTACCAAGCTACCACTTGCATTGTCAGAGTCAGAAGCTAAAGTTAGTCTTCAATCTGACATTGATCGCTTTATAAATGAGAAGATAATAGTTGCAGATAAGGTCATTGTTAGTCATGCTGTCACAAAAATCAGAGATGACGATGTCCTATTGACATTTGGGTCAGCCTCTGTTGTTGAAATGATTTTTGACCATGCTCATGAACTTGGAAAGAAGTTCCGTGTTGTGGTGGTAGATTCTCGTCCAAACCATGAGGGACAAAGATTGTTGCGTCAATTAGTTGCAAAGGGTATCAGTTGCACATATACACACATAAACGCTGTATCATACATCATGCATGAGGTTACAAGAGTGTTTTTGGGTGCCTCTTCAGTACTATCAAATGGTACTGTCTACTCCAGAGTTGGGACAGCTTCGGTTGCTATGGTTGCACATGCTTTTGGAGTTCCTGTTCTAGTGTGCTGTGAGGCATACAAGTTTCATGAGAGGGTTCAACTCGATTCTATATGCTTTAATGAACTTGGTATGTTATTGTTGCTCTTCTTACTGTAAGTTATTTGTTTAGTCTACTGTCAAGGAACCACACAAGACTTGATATGATATCTACTCAGGTGACCCAGATGCTATTTCAAGAGTTCCTAGGGATGAAAGTTTGAGCCATCTCAAAAACTGGGCTGAGAACGAAAATCTTCATCTTCTGAATCTTAAGTATGTGCATTGTTTCCTGCAGGTGTTATAGTTCATGATTCCTTTCTTAATTTGCATCTAATCAAATCATTTTCGTGCACCTGCAGGTATGATATCACCCCTTCCGATTATGTTTCAATGCTCATAACAGATTATGGAATGGTAAGACGTGCTTCATCTTCTCACTTGACTCTTTGTGCTTATACTTGCAAGCAAATCATATTACATTTATTCTAATTGCTTAATGCTTCTAACAGTTGTGTTACATTCTTTTACCATATACTGAACACGTTGTCAACTAGATAGGGGATATTACCACTTTGATTTTACAGCTTTGAGCTGCCAATTTGTCTATGCTTTTGCAATGAGGAACACAACCCCATAATGTCAGTCAAATCACTAATGCCACATACGATGCTGGGCGCTTACCTGTAATTGCGTATCTGTTTGCCACGGTGGAGGGCAGGACATGTAAGTCTGGGTGCTTGCATGCAGCCTGAGACGCTCGGGCAAGCCCCGACACTTGGACCGGCTTAAAGCGCTGAGGCGCTTAAGATTAGTGTGAAAAATGTTCAAGGCATAAATGATCTATATTGCAGTTTCAATGCTTAACCTTGCTCTTAGCTATCTAGGCATTATCAAACAAATCTAGCATTGTAAGCTAAGGCTGTTTCATAGATGTTTATTTATTCTCTCACCTTAAGTATCTCTTTAAGTGCACTTCCATTGCACATACCCTAACAGATCTTGCTCGTTCCCATTATATTGTCAAACTGTTTGTTTTTACTTGCTAATAATAATTAGTGGTTAGTTGATAGTATTTTCTAGTGCTGTACGGAATGTGCATCATATAGATGAACTATGAACCCCCACATTAAAAGCTATGCCATTATGAAATATTTAATCATATGTTTGAGTTTCAGTTAATCTGCTGCATACAAACACACATATTCTGATTGTTGCGACCCTTCTATAGTGTCAGTACGTTTACTTGCTGAGGCAATGTGTTTTCCCCTTACATCTTGAAAATATTGATATAAGGCCTGTTTGGATCCATAGAGCTAATAGTTAGTTGCTAATAATTAGCTCCTTTGAACGGGTCCAAGCTGAATACCAACTAACAACTATCTCACTAGTTGAGGCGAACCAGCTAATAGCAACTAATAGTTAGCTAGCTAATATTAGCTATGAGCTATTAGCTTGCTAACTATTAGCAGCTAGTGGATCCAAACAGGACCATAGAAGGACTATTGTGCTCAGTGATGTATGGCTTCATACTGCATGAATGATGACAGGACTATATGATGTGGAGAACGATTTGTATCTAGTTACTTTCATTAGTCGGTGTTCCCCCATTATAAAAGCATTATTTAGCAAGCACATGTAGTTCCTCTTTTCTCTGTTCCCTTGTAAAAGGCTCCCTATTTCTTGTGTCTTTGGATGGCTTTTCCCTCATACGGCGACCTTTCTGACTCATTAGTTAGGTTTGGATGTCTTATCACAGAGACAGTTATAAAATATCTCTCATATTTTGCAATATTTCAATTGAACTCTCTGCCATTTGGTCCATTGAATTGATGACTTGTTTTTGCTGTCACAGCTCCCACCTACTAGTGTACCAGTCATTGTAAGAGAGTACCGCAGGGAGCACGTTTGGATATAGAAGCCACTGTTTTCCTTTCTTGTTTAGTTTGAGGTATGATAATCTGAACAGCTTTTGCTGCCTTAGTGGAATGGACGTGGGGTGTTGTGAGCATAACAGCATATGTTTATATCTCAGTTTTGCAACCATCAAATTGGTTGTTTTCTCCTGTAATTTCTTTGTAGAGTTGAAGCAATTGACATAAAATTTTGCATTTACCTATACCATTGCTAATGGGAGTATAACCCTTGAATCTGCCCATCATAATTGACTTCTGATATCGCTCTTTTGTGTTAGTGATGTTCCTGTTTTGCATGAGAATATTTGACTATTTTCTCTATCATTTGCCCAAAATTTCTCAGTCACACAAATTATGTTTTTTGTCAATTGATTGATATATACAGCTCCAGAGGAATAGTTTTCGTCAGCGATTTACCTCATGTCATCTGGTGATGATTTTATTTCCTTGTTGTAATTTTGTGAAATTCATCACCTGCACAGTTGATCGGTTGCACTGATATGGATCACAATCATTATGGTCGGTTTCAAGTTCCTGCCAGCAAGGATTTCTGTTTTGACTGTTCATAGGACAGGCCATGGAGCACAAGCTCACATGTGCACATATGCTAAATCCAAGGCTGTATAGCAACAATTGATATTTTTAGGGTTTTTGCAGCCCAAGTGAAAATACCATTTTTTGTATCCAAAGAATGGCTGATTGGTAGCCATATAATCGTTATCCTACCCTCGAACAAGGTGACCAAACATGAATGTCCATGAATAGTTTGTTTCCGTCCATCAGTCCGGCCCTAGTTCCTGTGCACTTTGTCCCCTGCAGAATCCAACCATTATCATTTTCTAGAAATGTCGTCGTTATGCGTCATCATTTGCAATCTCTGGTCACCTTTTGGTGTTATGGGCAGGGATGAAAACGGTACGGATATTTTCCGACCGTATTCGAGACCGAATCCGTTTAGAGGGGTTTTAATCCGTCCGTATCCGAGTCCGGATATTTAACATCCGATACCGTATTCGTATCCGAATATTTAAATCACATATTTATGATGTCGATATCCAATCGTATTCTATCCGACATTTTTTATACTATCCGTATTCGAATCCGAATCCGGACATAAATATGAAAACAAATACGATATCAGTGATATCCGTCCGTATCCGATCCGTTTTCATCCCTAGTTATGGGTACACATGAACATCAATCTCCTGCCACCAGCTATAGATGCTTTGCAGTGCAGCCATTGGCCATTGCCCACCTCGACGTCGATCCATAGTAAGGGAAGGGACCCTACACTTGATAATATCATGTCTCTGAGTCAGATCTATCTCCCTTAATCACCTTGGAGCTCATCCTATCATCTGACCGGGTTTCCTTTTGGCTGTTGGTGCTGTGGATCACTGCAATTGTGCAGTTGCCGTGTTGCTGAAAGTGATGTGCATATATGTATATATATATATGGTCCTTGTTTAATGGCCACCACTAATGAGCATCTTTGGTAGGGTTGATGCCATGGCGCTCGGCTTTAACTCTGGCTGTTTGTCTTCAGCTTGGCCAGGCCATTGTTGTCGTCACGCTATGGCGATGAGGACCGTCATCTCTGGCAGTGGACGGTGGTCCCTGGAGCCAGTCACTCAGTCAGTGAACTGTCTGAAAACGTGGTGAACAACTGAATCTCTGAGCCTGATATTGTGGCTGTAGCAAGCCACTGCTGGGCGTCCATGTCCTGGAGCTTGGCTTGGCGCGGCCTGGGCCTCTGGCCCTCTGCTCACTTGCTCAGGCAGGATCTTCAGCTGGAGTAGACGACGACATGGTTGTTCTCCGGCTGGGAAGCTCTCAACCGCTTGCCCAATAAAGTATTGATGAATTTTCCTCTGGTGTCAATTTGGTAACCATCGTTGTCAATTTGGGGTCTTGTTAGCGTCCATCTCTGCCCAAGCTGTTGGGAGCAAGGACTGCTGCCATGGCAGCGTCATCATAGTGTTAATATAGTCTGACGACAGGAAAGAACTGGAAGAAACTGGACAAGTGGTCGATTGTAGTCTGGTGTTGCAGCTGTAGCTGTAACAGCAACACTGCATTCTCACATGTTTTTTGTCCATGGAATCTCCAGTGATGGACCCTCAAATTTTGCCGTTTCTTCCCCAAGAACCCCAAATTCGCTCATAATTGTTCAGCTGGCTGTAAAATTTTTAACTGGTTAGTATTAGTATGCACACGGGCAAAGGGATCTAAAATATTTAACTGGTTAGTATGTACACAAGCAAAAGGATCTAAAATGTCTACCGAAAGTTTGCTGGCCCCTGAAATGAAATGAGAACGGGAGGCCCCTTTGGGATTCGGATGTTGAACATGGAAATGCTTTCACCTAGTCCTCTCTCTTTTTTTTTTCTCGAATACGCACAAGTGTGCATATCATTGTATTAGAAGGAAGAAAATTAAGTACAAGAAGCGGCCGTGGCCGCGCGGAGCACAGGGACTACCTAGCCCTCTCTTGAAAGAAAGCTATGCGTCTGCATCGTCTCTGCTTTTCTGGTGCTGCCTGTCTGGGTCACAGCGTCATTTCACAGGACAGGCAGGACCACATCACTCTGCTTCTCTTGGCTGGACGCTGGGTTAGATCATACTCCCTTCCGTAGCTGAATATCGGTCATTTACGCTTCCCGAGAAATAACTTTGGCAAAATATATATTAAAAACCCCTAGGACTAGGAGCCACATCGGCCAAGCCACATCCTTTTGGACATCGACCCTAGAAGGTTTGTTTGGCACGACTTTATCTCTCTTCAACTCCTTTTGGACATCGACCAAGCCCCATTGGCTCTAGCTTCTCAAAACCGGAGCCGGAGCCCCTAGGACTAGGAGCCTTTGTCAAAGGGGCCCTAACATTGCAAGTTTTATGTGTTTTCAAATACCTCCCGCACCTATTGACGGGGGCGGAGCTTCAGCATGGCAAGGTCTGGCCATTGCCACACCTTGAGTACGTCAGATGCTATACTAGAGCATTTCAGTTCCATTAGGCTTGGTAACGTGGACTGCAGCTCATCGTTTCATTTGTCACTTACACCATACCTTACTTTTCATCCGTCCTCCGCCACTGCCTATTGACCAATTGGTGTAGTTGTTGCATAGCCTCGTGGGTAAATTATCTTATCCCTAATAAGCTTGCCATCAAAGAGTCTTCTCAGGGTTAGGCCGTCCCCATTGAGAGGCCACCTTTTCACCCAAGTTTGGGTTCCATTGCTGCCTTATGTGATTCTCTAGGCAAGGTTTAGGGTCCCTTTTGTTGGGCTTTTTAACCTGCTTTGGCTTCCAAAAAAGCCAGAAGCCATCCAAGGGCCCAAACTAATCCATTGGCTTCCACCCAAAGCAGCTTTCACGCAGTGTATTTCTCACAGCAGGTTTTGAGTCACTTTCATCGACTGAGGGCATGAGGCTTTCATGAAATTCACCCCCCTGCCACTGATTATGAAGAATACTGGTTCGTTCCATTCTCGAATCGACCGCGACTTCTCTCCTCCACCCGCTCCATCACCACTGGCGCCGACGTGTTCCTATGCCTGCAGCCGTCGACCGGTGTGCGCTACTGCCCCACCCCCATCCTCTCGTCCCTGGCCGTCGGAGCTCCACCCATGATCATCTTTCTCCGGTCTTGTCTCCGTGAATACCCTTGCCCGAGCTGCCTAGGGTTGGAGGCTTGTAGCTAGGAAGGCCTCGTCGACAGCCGAAGGGGCCACGCGCGGGTCCCATCCTCTCCTCCCTGGCACGGTGGTATCCGAAGCACGACTGCTCTGTCGCAGGTCCTGCATGGATTCGCGAGCACCAACACGTCGACGGCCTAGTCCTGCCAACCAGAGCCCTCGCTAGCGAGCGCAACGCTTAATCCGATAGCGGGTGCGGCCCCTGCCCTATGACTGGCGAGCGCGGCCCCTATCCCAGCCAGCGGCGGTCATCACGGCACTAGCACCGGCTCTGGCTCTGGCGACAGGCGCATCTTCATGGCCTCCTCTGCTTCGTTGATAAAAAAACAGAGATATGGATCAAGTGGTTGACATGTGGGGTCAGATGACATATGAGCCCCATTAGTTTTTCCAAGAAGGCACAGCTGTTCAACCAAACAACTTTCAACTTTCTCACAACCAACTCAACCAAACACAACCTTAGTATTTGTTATGCAGAACATAGCATTTTTACTATTTTATTTACTCTAGTTCTTGCTTTGAATTTTTAGTAGATGATTAATGCTACCGATTAATTGTTATAAAAGAATGCTACCGATTGATTTACAGAACCTGTGAATAGCTGCATTTTTTGTGGAATTTGTTGTCCAAGTCTCCCGAACATCGTCCAAAATTATGAAGGGTTTGTTTGGCTGCACTCGTATCCAATTCATCCCAATACATATAGATTAAGGTAAATATGACTACAGTCAAACAAAATCGAGCGTGGTTTGCCGTATTATATATTCCCCCATCCCAAAACAAGTGATGTTTTAAGTTTGTCCTAAGTCAAGCCATTTCAAGTTTGACCAAATTTATAGCAAATGACATTAATATTTAGAATACCGAACAGGTAGAATATGAAAATATGTTTCATGATAAATCCGATAATACTTTCTTGTATCATAAACACTATTACTTTTTTGTATAAATTTGGTCAAACTTGAAATAGTTTGACTTAGGACAAATCTAAAACATCGTTTATTTTTGGGACGGATGGAGTACCTTTTTAAAGAAAAAAAAAGCTTTGCCGCTAAAACAACCAAACACCTAGTCCTGCTAACCTTGTCTTTGTCTCTTAGCGCAGAAGGTCGAAACGTGGACAGATGCCTTTCATCAGGAGGGGGAAAAAAAGAAAGAGGACGGGCATAATAACCTTGTAGTGCAGCACACACCATATGCCTGTCGAAAGAGTGTGTCGTGTACCCTAATTTATCCGTCCATCTTCTGCCTCCGTTGCCGCCTTTATCCATGCATGCATGCATGCCGCTCGAACTATGTGTGGTCATTCTTGTTTCAGAAATACAGTTAGGGTACGGTTATATATTATCTAGAAAAATATAAAAAAAAATAGCTAGGGTACCATGTGGTACTCTCAGACACGTGTGTGTGTATATATATATATATATAACTAACTTATTAATCCGCCAAAATAGGTGCTCTCAGACATGTGACCGCTTGCCTAGCTAATCACCATCAAGTTGAAGAGTACTACTACTACATCTGGTACATATCTCTATCGTCCTCTCTCTAGCTCACAAGTGTACACGTACAAAATATCTCACCATGCATGCGTACGTACGTGCGTACCCTGAATATACCTGACCAAACAAAGGTGACGTGAGAACGAACAAGAAGAACGTGGCATGGGACCCGGCCGGCCTTTGATTGATGAAATAAAGAAGGCAAAGAGGAGCAGTAGTTTTCACAGGTTTGTTGGTTTCTCTATTATGTGCCGACACCATGGCGCACGCTCGCACGTGCTCCCTGCTAGCTGCCCGGCCCTGCGGCTGGCCAATCACAACTGCACACGCACAGGCGTGATGATCACATGAACACATTTGGACTTGCGACGTGACGCCAAAGGAGAAAGGCACATGAAACCTTATTAGCTTGCTGTGTTGACATATAATTAATTTTATTACTACTAGCTACCAAGAATTATCCCAACTTCCAGCTCTTATGATATTTCCATGCTAGCTCTACAATGATATGTGTACTGTTCTCGGAAAGGAGAGAATCGACAACGAGAGCATGCACTACCGGTTGGAGTGAGCAACCAGCTCTGTATCGATCGATCACTATCATACAATAACTAAATTGTTCTCGAGCTCAACCCACTAGGCCTCCTTGTTGCAAAATTGAGTCATGCAAACTTCAAGTTTAGCTTGGGTGTCTTTTGTTAACAAACTTTCCCCCTATTCCCCACAACCCTACTATAGTTGGAGGCATACATGTTCATTGTATTTTGTCTTTCCTTTTATATATTTTTAATTGATAACAAATAGAGAGAAGGAAATAACAAATACTCCAAAACAAAAGACCCATGACCCACATAGGAGGCTACAAATTAAGACCAAGGAAAGTAGAGCAAAAATAAAACCACACGCCCCTCAGCTCGGACGAACAACAATGGCGCAAGTCCTCT
Source organism: Saccharum hybrid cultivar R570 (assembly GCA_038087645.1). Lineage (NCBI taxonomy): Eukaryota > Viridiplantae > Streptophyta > Magnoliopsida > Poales > Poaceae > Saccharum > Saccharum hybrid cultivar. Next base: position 3,515,654 of record JAQSUU010000671.1, on the reverse strand, counting down.
AGCCCTCTTAGCACTTGCTATGCACTGAGCTTGACCTTCCTCCTTGATCTTTCTCCACAACGAACATTTCCATTGATGATTGATGATGGATGCCAAACAACCACACATTTCTTTTGTTTCGCAACTCCCAACAAGCCACTAGTAGGAGCACTGTTGTCGCCGTTGGGAATGGGCGACTCAGGAGCCTTGCTCTACAATGATGTGTACTATTCTCAGCAAGGAGAGAACCGACAACAAGAGGATGCACTACCGGTTGGAGTGAGCAACCAACTCTGTATCGATTAATGACTATCACACAATAACCAAATTGCTCTCAAGCTCAGCCCACTAGGCCTCCTTGTTGCAAAATTGAGTCATGCAAACTTCAAGTTTAGCCTCGGTGTCTTGCTAACAAACTTTTCCGCTATTTTTGACAAGCCTACTCTAATTGGATGCATACATGTTCATTGTATTTTGTCTTTCCTTTTTGTTTTTTTAATTGATCGACTAGAGGAGTTTTGTTTGGTTTATATATTAATAGATAAGGAAATAGCAAATACTTCCAAAACAATAGACCCACACCCACATATATATAGGAGGCTACAAATTAAGACAAAGGAAAATAGAGCAAAAAAATTAAATAAACCACACGCCACCCTCTTAGCCCCGCTATGCACTGAGCTTGACCTTCCTCCTTGATCTTTCTCCACAACGAACGTTTCCGTTGATGATTGATGATGGATGCCAAACAACCACACATCTCTTTCGTTTCGCAACTCCCAACAAGCCACTAGTAGGAGCACCGTTGTCGCTGTTGGGAGATGAGCGTCTCATGAGCCTTGCCGACCGATCACTTGTGACGCCATGCACTACAAGACAGACTACATTTCTTTTATTTACACACATATATAATCCTTAGCTAGTCAGGGTCAGGCTCAAAGTTTGAGACAAAGCGAGGACAATGTAAGTGCAATTATTGAGTGTACGGTCATCACCTACACATAAATAACCTCAAGTCATTACTACTTTTGACATGCATGAATATCGATAGATAGATGATAGATCATACTAGTTTTACGAGGGTAAAACTTATCTACACTGTTTCCAACGTAAGTGAGTCTTAGAATCATTGAGATGAAACTCCCTATAAGACTGACTTTACTTATTAGTTACCTCTCTTCCTATATTTTTTTATATAAAAAAATAAAAGAAATGATGTGGAACGTCGAACATGACATGTGGAGGAGCTGCAGGTACACATCATGAGTGTGATGTTGATTACCACCACCAACTGTGATCTCTGTGGCAATAATATAATCGTCTTCACCCTCCTTTTGGTGTTTGGGCACCAAATAAACTTGCTTGTCGTCTTCCCTTCTCTGTTCTCTTCCTCATGGGGCCATGGCCTCATGGCTAGCTGTTGCCGCGCGCGGGCCCCACCGCTGCTGCACGCAGTTCGCCCCTTCAATAATGCAGCGTCAGAATTAGGACATGGTGGGCTTGCCATTTCTGATTTCTTCTAGCTTCTGCCTGTGTGGCAATAATATCCCTCCATCTCCATCACCATTCACCATGGCATCCTTTGCTTGATGCCCGTCATGGCCATCGTCTCCTCCTAGCTAGCTGATGCAAGTACTCCTACCTGCCAGTGTTATATATAGTAGGAGTACCTCCTCCCTCTCCTTCACCAATCACACCCCCCAGCTGCTAGCTAGCTACCTAGAGATCGAGCTCAGCTCCGTCCTCAGCTCACTCGCCATGGATATATCGGAAGCTCAGCTCAGCTGAGACAGCCTTAATATTAGATAAAAGACGAACGAAGCTCGATCCCCGTGGTAGCTTAGCTCGACGATCCCCGACCGACCGACCGATCCCAATGGAGGCGCCACCGCCACCTCCGTCTGTCACCGAGGACGAGGGCAGCTACGTCGTGGTTAACCTGTCCCTGACGCTGGGCCAGGCCTCGCCGCCACCCTCCTCCTGGTCCCCCGACCACGCAACACCCGCCGCCGCCGCTAGTTCTAGCTCCGACGGCGCAGCCGGCGGCGGTGACTGGGCCGGCGGCGGCGCCGGCGTGAGGCTGTTCCCGTGCCTCTTCTGCAACAAGAAGTTCCTCAAGTCGCAGGCGCTCGGGGGCCACCAGAACGCGCACAAGAAGGAGAGGAGCATAGGGTGGAATGCCCACCTCTACCTCCCGGCGGCCGCGGAGACGACGACGACCGCCGCCGACGCTCATCCCGCCACGGCTGCTACGCCCATCAGCAGCAGCCACGCGCCGCCGCCGGCCCTGCCCATGATCCAGGCTGTATCACAGTACTCGTGCAGTCACCAGCAGTGGGCGCAGCCGGACGGCGGCGCGGCGGCGCCATTGGAGACGACGACGACGGCGTGGTGGTACGCGGAGGTGGAGAAGCAGAGGCATGTTGACCTCAATCTCAAGCTCTAGCAGTCTGCTATCTACGTGTAATATGTACTGTACGTGCTGTTGCTCATGCTGAATATATTATTATTATATATGATGCATGAGCTAGTATTATACATATGTTTTTGTACTTTTGATTTTCTCTTTGCTTGCTTTTTGCAGCTTTTTTGTTTTTTAAAAAACTAGTATGTAAAGTAGTACGTACGTACTGCTACCGATTGTGCAACGGTTTGTTATTGAAAAATGTTGTCAAGCTGTTGTCCGATTGCATGCATGATATTACGCGCTTGTTTAGTTCCCAACTTCTCCCCAAATTCCACTATGCAAAAAGAAGATTCTCCGTCATATCGAAATATCGGTAAATACATGGAGTACTAAATGTAGATGAAATTAAAAACTAATTACACAGTTGTGTTGTACTTTACGAGACAAACATTTTGAGCCTAATTAGTCAAAGTTTGGACAATTTTTACCAAATAAAAACAAAAAATGCTACAGTACGATGTGACGGCTACTGTTCCAAGTTGGTTCACCCAACTTGGGATCTAAACACACTACAGGAAACAGAGCCTTTGCCGAGAGGGATTATCTTTGCCGAGAGCCGGGCTCTCGGCAAAGAGGCGCTCTTGGCAAACATCTCTTTGCCGAGAGTCAGGCTCTCGGCAAAGAACGCTCGTCGGCAAATTTGATCTTTGCCGAGAGTCAGGCCCTCGGCAAAGGTCAGCTCTCGGCAAAGGAGTTCTTTGCCGAGGGCCCGGCTCTCGGCAAATAAGACCCTCGGCAAAGGACTGACGAGGCTAACCGCCGTCAGTCTTTGCCGAGGGTCCTTATGTAGGCTCTCGGCAAAAAAATACACTCTCGGCAAAGAAATTTCTTTGCCAAGGGCTATTTCTGGGCTCTCGGCAAAGAATTTTATTTTTTTGTTTTCGCATCTATTTTTTTTTGATAGCATGTTACAATACTAATATTTTAATTTTAAAATTTGATACTTTTTTAATATTTTTTACTATATATTTTGAGTTTAGTTCATTTATTTACATTTCTCCGAAAAATGCAAGTTTGAACTGCAGGTATATGCAATAGTGAAACTTAGCGATTCAAAAAATGATATTGATGATATTGATTGTATTTTGAGACCAAATCCGGGAGCACTCATGAAATTTCAAACATCTCGCGCACGGAACATGGCAACAAACTTTGTGATGAAGTGTATTTTAATTATATAAAATACAAACAACTTTCGAAAATCAAGAAACTTGACGGCACGTCTTGAAATCACATGTGGAGGCTAGGATAAATTTTTGAAAATGTTTCGCGCATGTTGCAGACTAAACTAGTTATAAACCTAGACATCTCACATGCAATAACAGTGATCAACAAAAGGAGATGTCTAGGTTTCTAACCCTTGTACGGGACAACGTGCGTGAAACATTTTTAAATTTTTATCCTAGCCTCCACATGTGATTTCAAGACGTGCCGTCAAGTTTCATGATTTTTGGAAGTTGTTTGCATTTTATATAATTAAAATACACTTCATCGCAAAGTTTGTCGCCATGTTCCGTGCGTGAGATGTTTGAAATTTCATGAGTGCTCCCGGATTTGGTCTCAAAATACAATCAATATCATCAATATCATTTTTTGAATCGCTAAGTTTCACTATTGTATATACCTGCAGTTCAAACTTGCATTTTTCAGAGAAATGTAAATAAATGAACTAAACTCAAAATATATAGTAAAAAGCATTAAAAAAAAGTATCAAATTTTAAAATTAAAATATTAGTATTGTAACATGCTATCAAAAAAATGGATGCGAAAATAAAAAAAATAAAATTCTTTGCCGAGAGCCCAAAAATAGCCCTCGGCAAAGAAATTTCTTAAGAAAGTGCAAACAAAAAAAGGAAAAACCTTTGCCGAGAGCCGGATCAGGGCTCTCGGCAAAGAAAATGCAAAAAAAAACCTTTGCCGAGAGCCAGATCGGGGGCTCTCGGCAAAGAAAATGCAAAAAAAAACTTTGCCGAGAGCTAGATCGGGGGCTCTCGGCAAAGAAATTAAGAAAATTTAAAAAACTTTGCCGAGAGCTAGATCGGGGGCTCTCGGCAAAGAAAATGCAAAAAAAAAACTTTGCCGAGAGCCAGATCAAGGGCTCTCGGCAAAGAAATTAAGAAAATTAAAAAAACTTTGCCGAGAGCCAGATCGGGGGCTCTCGGCAAAGAAAATGCAAAAAAACCGTTGATTCTGCTTTAAGATTTGTGCGGTGTACCCTTGTCTTTCAGAGTTTTAGGTGTGAACCCACCGCTACCCACCCGCTGTATCTCTCTCCTGTTTCTCTCTGTATCAACAGCACAAGCACAAGCACAGCGGAGGCCGATCCCTCTCCTGTTTCTCTCTGTATCGACAGCACAAGCACAGCGGAGGCCGCCGCCTCAGTGAAGCCCCGTGAGGGAGAAGCCCGGAGGCTGGGCGGCAGCGCTGAGAGGCCGCGCCGCAGCGACGAGGCGGCCGTAGCAGTGTTGAAAGCATGAATGCCCCGAAACCCAAGTCCTGACATTCATTGTTATGAAAACTCTGTTTGATAACCTGGTTGATTTTTTGTTGATCCATGACATGACTAAATGCTTTTTATTAATGAATTTATGTTTGCTGTTTTTTCATTGTGCTATCCTAAATGAATGATTGAAATACAATTGCAGGTCAGGAGTCCACCGCACATCGACTCGCCACTCACCACTGCCCCGCTAGGTTGACTCCACCGCCACCCAAGGTATAAATAGCCTCTCTTCCTTATCGTTGTCGTAGATCGGTGTAACCTAGTTAGCCGTCTCCCGTCCGAAAGAGATACGGTTGGAAGTATGTAGATCTCTGCATATGTAAAACCGTATCATTAGCTTTGCACCAATTTGTAGGCCAATGTGGAAGAAGCAAACCGGAGGGCCGCCGAGCTGGCGTTGGAGTTGGCGGCCGAGCGGGCAGCGCGGGAGGCCCAGGACAAAAGGATTGCGGAAATTGTCGCATGGATGCAATCTTCGACGGGTTCCCCCGTGCCTCCAGGGTTAATGGGTCCACCGACGCATCCTAACCAATCTCCCCTGATGCAAACTCCTGTGAGTCACACATGCAAGGAATTGCAACATTAGCTAATCAACCAATCTCCTCTGATACAAACTCTTCTCATGTGTGCAGCTTCCGTCCGCGGGTTCGAACAACCCACTTCCTGGCGCTCAGGGCGATCAAGTGTTTCCGTCACCGCCGTCACAAGGTTTTCAAGGGCGGCCGGTGCAGTGAGTAGCACTGGTAGTCTCGTGTCTTGTTTTGGTATGCATGCATGTGGATGAACTATGCACGAACTTGTTATGCACGTGGACTTGTATTTGAGACAGTTTTATGTGAACAATTGTGACATATGGTGCTGGATGTGAGTTATGTGATGGATGTGATATATATGGTGCTGGATATGGTATATCTGTGATGGATCATATAGACATATATATACATTTGTCGTGTTTGCAGGGATTGAAAACAAAAAATAAAAAAATAAAAAAAAAAATTGGTCACTTTGCCGAGGGTCACCCTCGGCAAAGGCTCTTTGCCGAGAGCCTTTTTAGGCAGGCTCTCGGCAAAGTTGGACAGTGGAAAATGAAATGGCAGCTTTGCCGAGAGCCGGTCCAGAGGGCTCTCGGCAAAGAAATTAAAAAAAAAGAAAAACCAAAACTTTGCCGAGGGTCAGGGGCCGGGGCTCTTGGCAAAGAAATTATTCAAAAAAAAAAAAATCTTTGCCGAGAGCCGGCACATAGGGCTCTCGGCAAAGAAATTTTAAAAAAAGAAAAAGCAAATCTTTGCCGAGAGCCGGGCACCTCGGCTCTCGGCAAAGAAATTATTCAAAAAAAAGAAAAATCTTTGCCGAGAGCCGGCCCAGAGGGCTCTCGGCAAAGAAATTAAAAAAAAAGAAAAATCAAAATCTTTGCCGAGAGCCGGGCATCTGGGCTCTCGGCAAAGAAATTAAGTAAAAAAAAGAAAAAATCTTTGCCGAGAGCCGGGCACCTGGGCTCTCGGCAAAGAAATTAAGTAAAAATTTTTTTGAAAAATTCTTTAGGCCGGTAACGGCGGAAAGCTCCTAACGGCTACTTTTGTTTGCCGAGAGTCGCCGTGGCCCTCGGCAAAGGCTTTGCCGAGTGCCCGAAAGAAGGCTCTCGGCAAAGGCCGCTTTGCCGGATGCCGCTTTGCCGGCAGTCCTTTGCCGAGAGGGGCTCTCGGCAAAGCCTTTGCCGAGAGTAAACAGGTCTTTGCCGAGTGCTTTTGGCACTCGGCAAAGCCTGCCTGTCCAGTAGTGACACGGGCTACATACAGTTTGTTCTTTGTTGCATTGGGGGACTGGACTGGACTGACTCTGGGCCAGAGAAGATAGCCAGTGTAGTAATGTGGCACACTTTGCATCACTTGTGTATAGTTTTTGGTGCCTGCCATATATGCTATGCCTCTCTTTCTGATCAAGAGCTGCAAGAACTACCAACTGTTGTGGACTGATGAATGTTTGCCAAAAACTATATTAAAAGCCTTGATTTACTACCAACTGTTTCGTTTCACTAACAATTTTCTGTTACTTCAAAGAGCTAGCTTGTTCCTGCAAGCAAGAAGCTTAGACGCTTAATTAGTTCACCATGCTTTCTTATGTGGTTTAAGTTAGTTTTGAAATAGTTATGAAAAAAGAATTACACTGACTTTAAAAACACTTCAACTTAAACATCAACAGTCTTTTTCAGATGATCGACACTGTTGATCGGGCACTTATGGATACCGTACATTGGCATTTCCTTGACAAAAAAAAATCTGCACTTTATGTGGGCCCAATTTTGTCGGAGCATCATTAATCTGTTGAGATTAATTGATCTGACCCATGTCATTTATTTCATTTCATGAATTATCCATTGTTGCGAAATCCTCCACATGATGTGGGAGATGAGGAGATTATTTATATCTCTCCAAACGAGACACATGTAAGATATTAGCTAGATATGTACCACATGATGTGGGTCTACATACCTTGCGGGACATTTACTTGTGTTGCAAGCTTTATGGAAGAAGGAAGAGACTTGTATTAGAGTAACAGTTAAGCCTGAGACCACGAAAATAGATAGAGGGAAGAAAATGGAATGGAGAAGGGGATTAGAGAACAGACCTTGCAAGAAAGCAAGAATAATTCGTCCTCAAAGTTGTGAGGTGTAGATCCACATCTTCGATGTCTCCTATCTGAGTTCTACAGTCATCTGATGATGTTCTTCTATGTCATAAGGTTGCAGTCAAAAACCTTATTTTTGTTGTTGTTCAAGATTTGCATATCTTAATGTACGGATGCCTCTGATGTTATCTAGAGATAAATCTGTTGTAATCCCATAAGTAAAATAGTCGAATAGCGGAAGGCGATCTGGCTACCTTGGTCTCCTGTGATTTTTACATTGATTTTTTTGGGGGTGTCAAATCTTGGTGTCTTTAGTTGATGCCCTGTTGCTACCTTTATAACTCCATATATGCCTGATGCATGTGTTTCTCTTTGTGGATGGGTTCAGATTTTGGGCTTATTTAATATTGTGTTGAAGTTGCTTTTGCTACCACTGACTAGTTGTGTGTTAGTGTTGTCTGTGGTTACCCGAACACCCATTAGTCCACCCATCTTGTTTTGGAAACCAAGATGCTTATTCCACATATGCCAATAATTGGGAATTTGCTTTTTCCCCCTGTACGTGGTTTCTCAATTATTTGAACTAATTACCCTGAGAAAAAAGAGCTTCAAGTTTAACATTAACATTAGTCCTTTTCAGATGGCAAGTACCTTTGATCGGACAATTATGGAATATGGTACATTTCCACTTCCATCGCAAAATCTAAACTTGATATGTGAGCCCAATTTTGTTGGAGCACTCATCTATTGAGATTGATCACATCAATGTCATCTGTGCAACCTAATATTTGACATGACATAAATTAAAATCACTTCATTTCCAGATCTCAAGGCATTTTCCATCATGGGCACAATATTTACAAATCATGCTCAAGAATCACTTTATCTGAACAAAAGACTTAATTTAGACACTTGGAGGAACTGATTATTGCTTAGTTAATTAGATTTAGAGGAGACCTCATATTTATTAAGGAGAGTGTCAGATATATGGCCAGGGGTACCTGCACCACTCGTATATGTGACCAACGCCAGGCTATCGGCCCAGCAGCCGCCAAGGCGGAGGCCTGTGAGGGCTGACGTGATCGACCAACGTGGAGATCAAGGCAAACCAAGACAGGTGTATCTGGACGATAGCTAGGATCAATCTGTTGCGCATATCATGTAACAAACTAGGAACTAAATCTGCTAGCCCGATCGCCCTCTTTGTAACCCTACCTCTCCTGCCTATATAAAGGAGGGTAGGGACCCTGGGCTCGGGATCCATCCTCCACCATTCCAATCTACTACGTAGCAAGGAGCAATAGCCCCTGTAATTGAGCATACGAATACAAGAGCAGTCGCACCACTAGAGTTGGGTTTGGCGCGCCACCGCGCCCCGAACTAATATAAATCTCTCTGTCTCATGTGTTACCATCCGATTTCGTCTACGCAATCATGTTGCAAGATGTTGCCGGAGCAAAATAATTTGACAGAGAGGAACAATCACCAATTTCAATTACAACTTGTTCTCTCCCTACTAACTATATTCTTGAAATATGCGAGGGCCCATTTATTGTACAACAAAGTATGCAGAGTAGATGCAAAGTTAGGACTTACTACTTTCCTATTGTCTACTTTAGCATAGAATGCATTGTGCACATATCATGAGAATCAATTCTTGGTTCTATCATCTAGGTCGTTGGACAAGCAAATGTTCTGCAATAACTAAGAAAATGAGGAATGTTTAGCTTAATATTAGTCTATTGTTGATGGGCTAGACACACTAACTCTACCACATCTTTGAACCTAGATCTACCTCCTATACGTCGCCACACCACTACAAGAAATATGGTTTTACATGACGAATTACTTTGGTCACAGACAGTCGAAAACGCGTCATGGTTAACTTACCATGACGATCGAAAAAACTGTCATGTATCTTGTGTCATACATTTGCTGGACCAAATTGAGCCGTCATAGATTGACATTTGTGTTCGTCATGGATTAGTTGTCCATCTGCTATACGCAGTCCATATCCAAGCCTGGATCCAAACCATAGTGATGAAAAATAACATCATAGTGCGAAATCATCACTGCATTAACCTGCAACACATCTCATAACCAATCATACAAACAAACATTGATCCTTTCATTTATTGGCATGTCCACTATTGCAACACACAGATTGAGGACAATCAATTCATAGCCAAGCTAACAAGTATGTATGAACTAAGGTTTCATCTCTAGGGAGTCTAAAATACACAAACATTAGTATCTATGATTCCATGAGTACTTCAATTGTCATGTTGTCCATATAATGTGCTACCAAGCACCTCTAGAAGCTACCTGAAAATCAATATAAATATGAAATGAGTTAGTTGTGAGCAAAGATTCTAAAAGCAAATGCCATGACAAATTAAATAGTCAAAACCTATGCTTAAAAAAAGAATTGTCATCCATTTATCAGTAAGCTTTGAAACTAATTAAATAGTACAAACAGTTTGTGCAATAAAGCAAATAGAAAGATGACTGCATATCTCCATTCAGCCATTCTCTAAGTCCAACAAGATCTCAATGAAAATATGTAAAGAGCTTACATGATCTTTTTATCACAAAAATAGGAGTATGTATTAGAATCTCACCTTCTCAGATTTTACCGTGTAACCTTCTCATGAGACGAGTCTTTGATGTCCAGATAAACTATGCAATATAAATAATGTGAGGACATTGTCATCTAAGGGCCCTATATATATTGCTCCCTCCGTCCTAGTGTATAAGGTGTAACTATCTCCGATTCAAAGACCAAGGAACCAATTTAACTCTCTCACAACGCTAGTATTACTGCATCGATGTATGCGCCTCTAGAGAGAGCATGCCTTATATTATGGGACATGAATAAAAAGTAGTTATGCCTTATATATTAGGACAGAGGGAGCATGTCGTACAGAACATAAATAAGTTCCCAAAAGTCATCACACTATAGACTGAACTTCAACATCATCATTATTCAAACAATGCATATGCAGGCTCCTATCTCATAATCTACATATACCAGATAACAATGACTAATTGTAGAAAAGATATCATAGCTATCGGAAAATTTGCATTTGATAAGAACAAATTATAAGAAAATTTGGTCATAGCAGATAGGATTATCACCTAAATGTTCCTGGTGGCGGTACTCCCTTTTTCCTTTCACCGTACAACTCTGAACAAGAATTGAGCATGTTAAATTGAGACCAAGAATTCAATTGACTTTCAGAAATACATCACCGTTTTTTCTTTCAACCTTTTTAAAGCAACAAATCCAGATGAGTCTCTGAAAAATAATGTTGGCATGTTACTGAATCATGCTTAATGTTGGCATGTTACCGAATCATGCTTATGGAAACTAAAAAAGGATGAAATAATCTTGGTCCCTTTAGTTAATTACCTTGTGGAGATGATACGAGCATTTGTTCAATGGGATCTAAAAATCCATGCAGCCCTGCTTCTCCCAATCACGTTCTAGCACTCCTCTCTAGGCCGGTCACGAGCAAGCACCAGTGCCTCTAAAAAATCCAAGATACTATGCTCCCAATCATTAGTTAGCACTAGATCAGAGAAGGTATTGAGGATAAGTTAGCACTAGAACAAAGAAGGTATTCAGATCGAGATACTAGATCCACTTTGGTCCCTATAAATAATCCTTGTTGTGTATGAGAAGGGAGAGGCAGCACGACACACCTTTTGCTTGTGCATCTTGCGGCCAACGCTAGAGGGCGCTGCCGGCGGCTCTTGCTTGCGGCCAACGTGGGAGGGGTGTTGGGGCCGATGCAGGATTCATCGGCCCTAGATCTCCCAAGAGGAGGCGGCCAGGTTGCTGTGGAGGGCATCAGTGGCCGCGACAGAGGGCGGGGGTCGCGATGTGATGGACATCGATGGCCGAGATGGAGGACGGGGTCCCGATGCGGAGGACAGTGGCGGCGTATTCGAGTGGTGACTGGCGAGATGCGGCTGTGTGTTGAGAGAAGTCGAGGATAGGGTCTCAGGGGAGTACGGGAGGGGATAAGGTGAGCTTTTTTTTTATTTTCCCTTGCTTAGATACAAAACATCATAGAATACAGCTTTTCATGATGATTTTTCATAACATCATATCTAAACCATCATGTACCTGCGTATTTCTTGTAGTTCACATATCTTGATTATTAGCCAAAACCCTAACCTTGATCCACCACCACCATTGATGCAAGTGAGGGTGAAGGAGGGGCCACTGTTTGGGAGGAGGAGGTGCCACATCCATGAAGAATGTCTCATTGATCCAATGGGTTCTTGGGTTAAGTCTACGGTGATGGAGGCCAAAAGCTCCTCACTGTGGTCCAATTGGGGATGTTGTAGCCAAAAGAGCTTGTCAGATGTCATTATGTAGCCGGAGAGCCCTTCCTATATATTTTTGACATAGGTGAGATCGTCATCTTCATCTAGTACTTTGATTGGGGATTTTGAATGTAAGTGAACTTATTTCTTTGCAGCTTTCTTCATTATTATCAATTGGAGCTGCAACATCTCAACCCAAATGCATATTGTTGCTTTCATCACCTTGTGTGAGTGTTTCATAGGGATTGAGACCCACATTGGTCTATTCAAGTTGGGGTCTAGCCGACCAAGAAGAACCTTGCTATCGTTGGAGGAGCCAGGACTCAAATAAGGTCCAACACGAGGAAAAAAATATTTTGATATGTCGATGGGTTCCTTCGACAAGGGGTGGCATTGTAACTCGTTTTACATTGCCAGGAATATCACGTTGATGCTACATGAATATTTTGGACATCTGTCAAAGGTCCAATTTTCCTGGTCTAGCGTGTCGGTGTACCATGAGGGAAATGAGGCGGTGACTTAGATGAGACACATCAAAGATCTGGTGCAGAAGGGTATGACTAGAGTCCACCTAAATTCAACCTTCATTGGCCATCAAATTCAGTCAACCAAAGCTTCAAGCCCACCTAATGTATGAGTTCTCTGTTTATAAAGACTCGACGCGGGAGACTATACCTTCCTCACTAACCACCAGGTGGAGAAACGGCTCTGGAGGCTCTTGGCCCCAGGTATAGACTTGAATGGGTACCCGATTTCATTTTCAGTTACCAAACCTCCAAGACGAGTAAATCTTCTCGGGTCTTCTGTTTACATTGATTGTCCGAGTATTCATATTATTGACCATTGTCATATGTCCTCCAGAACCTTGTGGGGGTGCGTGTGTCCATGACCCCCTTGCCGACTAGGAAGCTGAAAGTTGGAGATGGGTGCTCCGTGAGTACAACACTGCCGCTGCCACCATCGCCCTCCAAGAAGAGGGAGCAAACTCCTTCATCACGGAAGCACGTGCTCGTCAGGACGAGGAGGATGAAGAATATGGTGCCCCCTCATCCAGAGAAGGAAGTGGAGAGAGAGAGACCACCACAAAGAAGAGTAGGGAGGCTCTATCTCATAGGCAACGACGTCCTGAGCCGACTCTTCAGGAGCCGTCGAAGCCCGCCTCAGCAGTCACTGATCATGTCGATGTACTCTATTAAGTAAGTGACCTTGTGTCTTGTGATTCTTGTAGTGGCAGCGTAGCCAAAGTGATACTTAGCGTCTTGTGATTGATGTAGACCATACCGAGGTCTAAGGAGGACCCGGTGGAGGGATCCGCTCGTAGCTAGGTGCAGCCTGCCTCGAGCAGACCTCCGAGCCTCTGATCTATGATGACTTGCATTGGTCCCATCTCCTCCGCACCTGCCAACTCTGATCCACCACCGCAGCATCAGCAATGAGAGCAGCCGAGACGGCTCGGCCGCAAGGGCAGCAGAAGGGGCAAGGCAACAATAGTCAGAGTTGTTGGGGATCTTTTATCGATCGGACACGTCACCTTCAATTCGTTCACTAAGCACCGTGAAGAATTTACACTTGTGCATGTGAATCTCCGTAGTAAAATTATCAACAGAAGAACGCTGTCATGATTTGTACGGAAAATAGAGCACCCTAGGCCTTGTTCACTTCCCCCACCTAACCCAAAATATTTCTTCTTCCACCCATCACATCAAATCTTTCGACGCATGCATGGAGCATTAAATATAGGTAAAAAAGATAACTAATTACATAGTTTGTCTGTGAATGTCGGGACGAATCTTTTGAGCCTAGTTAGTCCATAATTGGACAAATTTTGCCAAATAACAACGAAAGATGCTACAGTAACTTTTCAGCTACTTTTCACGAAGTGAACACACCCCTAGCTAGCTAGACCATAAACCATGCAACTACACAGTGCTATACCCGGCTGCAACCTTTTCGTCCTTTATCTGCCCTTGCTTAGTTCCCTATTCCTACGCCAAATTCTACTATGCAAAAAGAAGATTCTCTATCACATCAAAATACCAGTACATGTATAGAGTACTAAATATAGATGAAATAAAAAAACTAATTACATAATTTTATTGTACTTTGCGAGACGAACATTTTAAGCCTAATTAATCAATGTTTGGACAATTTTTACAAAATAAAAAACAAAAGTTGCTATAGTACGACGTGTCGCGCACTGTTCCAAGTTGGCTACGCCAACTTTGGAACTAAGGCCCCGTTTGGTTACAACCATAGGCGGACCGACCTGTAGGACGAGCAAGGGCGGCCGCCCTAGGTCCCCTCCGGTGAGCACCACCCCTACCCTGCTATCCTCCGGCCGGCGACGGTGTCCGCCAAGCTCCAGGTGCGAACGCATGTCGCAGCGACCGAGCGACGGGAGGTTGAAGACGCACGTGCGTTGCTGGGCCGTCTGGCCAACAAGGCCACTCCAATGGCCCATTTTCTACCCTGTTAGGCCCCTTGACTTTGGCCCTTAGGGACAGCCGGTTAGCACAAGCAGGAAGCCAGGAACCACGCACGCATCCACGCGAGTTTATTACATATTTCCTCATTTACTTGTATCATTTATTCATTACTAAATTTATTTTAATTGAGGGTTGTTTATGCTTTTTGGTTTTCATCATTTCATGTATGGTAAAAAAATGGAACAAAAATTCTCCTTATGTGCTTTTCATGTGAAAGGGAATCATGTTCAAACTTCTATTTGTTTGCTGAATTGCATGTTAAAATATATGTGTTATGTGATGTATCAATATATATACGGTATACATACATAGTTAGATCGATACATCGGTGAAGTGTGCTATATGTATATAGCGGTCTGCCCTAGCTCATATTTTCGGCTGGGTCCGCCTCTGGTTACAACATGTTAAAGTTTAACTCCCATCACATCAATATTGCGGTAAATGCATGGAGTACTAAATATAGACTAATTGCATGCATGTCGACACAAATTAGGAGTAATTTACGAGACGAATCTATCAAGTCTAATTAGTCCAAAATTAAATTTTTTTGTCAAATAAGACGAAAGTGCTACCGTGTTGATTAAATTTTAACACCGAAACCAAACAGGCCCTAAACACGGGCTCTCTCTAATTTCTTGTCACGTCCCATCAAGTCGATCGAGTTGTTCGTGTGGTCATGTCCATGTCCACATTATCTAAGGCAGTGTTTAGTTCCTTCAAAATTCTAAAAATTTTACAAGATTTCCCGTCACATCAAATATTTGGACGCATACATGGAGCATTAAATGTAGGTAAAAAAATAACTAATTATACAGTTTGTCTGTAAATGTCGAGACGAATCTTTTGAGCCTAGTTAGTCCATAATTAAATAAATTTTATCAAATAACAACGAAAAATGCTACATGAACTTTACACACATCTTACAACCATCTAAACACACACTAAAGCGAGAATGATAGCTTGACTGTGCAGGTGTGATTGATCAGGGACGACGGAGCAGCTAGCTATACACCAATGCAATGCAAGGGAACGCGTCCGAGGCTGCAGCATTCTGTCGGCACATAACAGGGAACCCAAACAAGAGCACAAATGGTAAAAACAGGGGTCCATGCCAATGATCATTCTCGATCATGCAATGCAGGCTTTAAATGGTAGTCCACACGCAGCGTCTATTATACTGAGTTAGCATACGAAGTGTCTTTAGATCCACACCTGTGTTATCTCTTGCATTGTTGGGTTAAACTAACATTTGTATTTGCTCTAGAAATAAAAGTGTCCAAATTCATAAAGCATAACTGAGTCGTGGTTACTGCTGTATATTTTGCGCGTCGATGATTATTGCTTGTCATATATATGCTGAATTGCTAGTTGCAATTAGTACTAGTATTAACCAGTTTAGATCCTGTTTGGACGCTGTTGTTCAAGAAACTTTAGTTTTAATAAAGCAGGAGACATGTAGTAAAATCATGGTTTAGAGAAAAAGACTGCTATCCCATTTTTTGTAATACTACGGTTTTCAAAATTATAAAGTTTGTTCTATCCAAAAACTTCACGACCCTCTAAAACTAAAGTGTTTTGCAAAATTAGTTGTATAGTATACATTGTTATAAAACTTTGAAAGTACTTTGTATCTAGATAGATCCTTAGTCATTTGATAACAACTCCATTTCAAAAATATTTTGAATGCGCCTAGATTAATATATTAATTTAATTGGAATAGATTTGTCTCCATCCAAACAGCCAACGGTGCGTGACAGTGACATCGACTTTGGTGTGGACGACGGAGATCCCAGAAGACGTGGTTGGGTTGCAAGTTCAGTAATGCCGTAACGGGCCTCTTGCTAGGAAGCACACAGAGATTCATTCCGGCTAGTGGCTGGCCTGGCCCGACATTTGGCGGCGATGCAATGGTGCCACCTCGGTAAAACTATCTATTTATTATCAGAGACCCTGCCTCTGCATAGGCAGCTCACGTGTATACCAGTGCCAAAGAACTAACTGCCACTACTATTTCATAGTAGAACTGATCTAAAAATACTCTTATGAGAAATTTTACGGTGTTTGGCCGGAACTAGCGGTTCCGCTTAAGGGCACTCTAGTCATCTTGTTGCGGTCATTATTTTTTCCCATCGCACGAACAAAACACACAGAAAGCGGGCCGGGGAGGGACTCGCAGCCGCCGGCGCCTGCGTGCACAGAGGCGCACCTGTAGCCTCCAGGGGCCCGGCGGTGACCATCGTCTGCACTCTGCAGGAGCTCGTCGGCGCCGCCTGCAAAGGCCTACAGGGGCCAGCCGCTCCTGGTCTCCTCTCCCTGAGCGCTGCTGCGTCTGGGTCGGCTTTTCTCCCATGTGCGCAGCAGAGCCACCTTTGTTCCTGCATCTTCGCTCACCTGAAAGAGAATGCAGCAGCAGCACGTATGGGCATGGGGGCAGCAAAAACAGTGACGAGGTCCGTGGAGACGGCGGCTCCCAGAGTGCCGAATTGATCAGGCCACTAGACCAACACTGCCAGCGTTGAAGGGAAAAATTATGTACTGATCCCCATGAACTAATCAGTTCAGTAACCTATTAAAATACCATTATACCCTTGTAACTAAATTTAGAATTAGTTCCTGGCCCATCGACATTAAGTTCCGGCCAACAACTTAAGTTCCTCCCTCTAGGTTCTTTTGTTTTTTTTAACCATTAGATCTAGATAGATGAACTGTTACCCTTTTTTTCCAAGCACTGTAAACTTCCTCTACTCTTATATCTATTTTTCTGATATACTACAAGGTAGTGTGTGCCTATACCGAAGACACAATCGAATGGACAGACACCATATGCTAGCAGGGTATGTAGTCTCCATCTATAGTTATTCATAGTTATTCGGAACTGCTCGCACCTGGTCGTCCGACCGGATATTGATGTGTCGGACGGGTACCGTGGACCGAGCCGAATTCATGTCCCCGATGGATGCACGCCTACACTCCGCACGCCCTGCCCGTGCCTACTTTTCACGTGCCCACCCAGGTGGCCGCACCCATGGGGACCGTTGGCGACATGCGCGTGCCACTCCTTGCGTTCAGATGGACGGCCGTGCATGCAGCCCGCCCTGCTCCTTCTCTCGGACCCCTCCTCTCTCTCCGTGTGGACGAGACTCGCAAGCCGGCCCCTAGCTTGATGTGCCTCTGTCTGGCGGTCCCTAGCTCTATTGCGCCCCATCTTCCGGTGCCGAGGCCGTGCACCCATCACTCACCGTGCCCCCGTGAAAAACTTACAGCATGAAACACTTGAATGCAACATACGTCGGACATAGATGAAACATACTGTTGCAACATATGTGTGAAACATATGCAACATCCAAATAAAACACTTGCAACTTGTGTGATACATATGCAATATCCAGATAAAACACTTGAAACATGTGTGTGAAACATATGCAACATCCAAATAAAACACTTGAAACATGTGTGATACATATGCAACATCCAGATAAAACACTTGAAACATGTGTGTGAAACATATGCAACATCCAAATAAAACACTTGAAACATGTGTATGAAATAAATGCAACATCTAGATAAACATTTGTTGCAACATACGTCTGAAAACATATTTTTCAAAACGCTTCCAACAAAACACTGAAAACACTTGCAAAAATATACAACATGTGCGACATCCCGATCTACTTTTTACTTTTGCAACATCCATATGTAACAATTGCAACATACCTCTAAAACACTTGAAACATGCATTTGCAACGTAGGGGAGAGGAAGGCTGGGGCCGGTCAATTCCGGTCATCCGGGTAGGATTCGGCGGCGAGCGAGCACCATCACCATCCAACACCAGCAGCACCGGTCGTGGCTCAGCCTGGCATGAGATGTGCGCCACGAGAGGGAGCGGACAGCGTGGCGCACAACCGAAGCGAGGAGCAAGGTGCAGGTGGGGCGCGGGGACGGGCGAGTGAGAGGAGTGAGGAGCAAGCGGCGTAGGTGGGGCACGCGATGGCACGGGAGCGAGGAGCAAGCAAGCGAGCGGTGCAGGGTCAGGGGTGCGGTGGGAGAACGCTGCAGCAGCGAGAGAAGTGAGGCGCGGCGTTCGAACAAGAATAAGAGACATAGAAATGAGCAGGGAATAAAAAAGGGCAAAGTTGTGGTGCGTCACACCACACATCCGTCCGGAGGGAGTCGCTAGCATCGGACGTCGTGTTTGTAGCATTACCTATAGTTATTTGGATGTACTCCATGTAATACCCTTAATGCAATTCCAGATTTAGCAAGTGGCCTTTGTGCAGTTTCTGGGCTCTCCGTAGATGTCTGGGAACATCCATTAGGGCGTGTTTGATTTCTTGGCTCTGGGAGGCCTGGCCGGTGAGCCAAGCCCTGGCCAGCCACGGCCTGGCCAGAACAGCCAGTTCCTCATGTTTGATTGCATTGGAGCAGAAGAGCCCGACCCATGCCTTTTTTGTGTTTGTTTTGCATCATGGAGCCAGGCCCAACCCCAACTACCATCAACTACCACTTTAGGATGGTGTTTGATTCGGGCCAAGCCCAGACTGGCCAAGAAACTTGACAGGCAACAAATTTTGACATGAACATGAACAATACAAGTTTGACAACATCATTTTGCAGTTCGGGCAAACACAACAATTAACAAGTACATAAACATGGCCTTAGACAAATTGAAAACAAATTGTCCACATTTGTAGATATGGAAATAACAGATATAACAGAAGATGGTTCATTGTCATCATCGGCCATAGAACAAACTCAATTACAGTAGCAACACCTCGACAGCCTGTTCCAAAGAACAAATACCAGCACCACAAGAGTGATAATGATCACATTCTTACCACAACCTTCATTCCCAGGAGTAAGTGCCAGAGGCACTTGTTCAGGCATGGTTTTAGCTTGGATCTGCCTCACCTGACCCTTCTTAAATGCATCATTGTAATCATGCAAAGCATGCTCATAGTTTTTGTACTTTTGGTACCGAGCACCTTCAACCCGAAGAACATACACACTGCACTCATACTAGGAAGTGTAAATTCTAGGTTTGAGTCCCTCAAAAACCACATAGCATGGAGCCATTGCTCTGCAGAAAAAAGAGAACAAGCCCTCAGTCATGTATTTTATTTTTCAAACTGTTTACCAAAGCGGAATTGAAGATATCCGATTTTGATATCACAAATCGGGGATCCCAAATGCTGCTTAAGTTAACAGCTTGAATGATATGAATGAAAGTTGACATCATTGGATAGCAAAACAACATTGGCCTCAGTTCATTGCATCAGACATGATTCATTGGTAGTTGCAATTGCAAGAACAAAACAAGATGACAGAACTGAAACATATGACTATCAAGAAGCCGTGCCCAGGACCATTCCCTGCCATCACATAGAATTGAACTAGTGTTGCATGGGACTGATCATGTCCCACTGGTTGATGACAGTCATGATAAAATGCAAGAAGACAGGTCCAAAAACAATGTGCAGCTACCAGATAAATAGTAATGAGTACACATCATCGGCCAGAATCCATGAAAACCATCGTTTATTCCCAGAACCCATCAGTTGAGTTCAAAACCTTGCCAAAAATATTCAGAACATCTTACCACCTTACCAACCCATCATTTCAGAACAAAACCTGCCCAAATAGAATGACAACAGGTTACCACCTTACCAATCCATCCGATAATTGAACTGCATTGCCACAAACACTGACAACAGTATACCACATTAGCTTACCAGAACAGATAAAGTAAAAGTTCCTAGCAACCAATAGAGGCTGCTATTAAGTACATGTACCATTAGTTCAAATGAAATGAGCACAAATATAGTGAGCACAAGTTCACCAACTTCCAAGTCATACTTGGACATCTATGGTTAGCCACCCTCCTGCTAAGCAAACCCAAAAGGATAGGTGCTAGTCAGCCATCTACCATGCACAGTCTAGCCAAAAGGAAATCAAAAGAGAAGAGAGTGGGTGAGGAAGGTGGAGGAACTATACTTCTCAACAATCAACCCCCTCTATGCCAGTTTCCACTCCAAGGGCAGAACTACATGTAGTAGTTCTTAGACAGGTAGGTCCTGAGCCATATAGCCCTATGGGGGGTTGACATGCTAAGAAAACCAGTGGCAACTGCCTTGTTCTCAAGCAGATGAGTGTAGGCAACAATCAAGGCCTCAGTGGAGAACTCAAGCATCTCCATGACAGCAAGATAGAGGTCAGGATCCACATGTGCAACACCAGTTTTCAGCATAGCATTTGCCACATTGTTAACAGCATCTGTTATGTTGGTCATCATTAGGATCTCCTCCTCACTGAAGTTCACCCTCTTCCTCATCATACCAGCAGTGGTGCTCACAGGAGGAGTAGCCTTGCTACCCTCACCAAACTCAAAGGTGGGTTTGGCTTCAAAGGCAAGACAAGAGAAGTCCTGACCCTTAAGCTTTGCAGCCACACTATCAGCATTGTTGACCCCCAAAGGGTCACTGGACCCTAAGGCAAACCTACCAGTTGCCAAGGTGCTACCAAAGATGAATTCCATCTCAGTGTAGAACCTGATGAGGGTGTTTAGGAATTCAGCATCCTTAGGATGGTCCTGCATGCAGTGTACATAGGTTAAGACAGAACTAAGTGGGTCGTGTACAAAGCTAATGGTATGTAGTCTTTTATACCTTGCAATGACCAAGATAGTGGTCTTGTTCTAGCATTATGGCATTGACATTAAAATCAAATATGGCTCCACTACGGTCCTTAAGCTTAGAAATCTTAGCCCACTTTTGCTTCCACTTCCTCAAGTGATTGTACACCTGAGTTTGACTAACAACCAGCCCACTGTAGTCCCTAAGAGCCTTAGCTACAACAGTGACATCCTTATTCTTGTAGGTCTTGTCAGTCCTAGAACCATCAAACACGATCTGGGCCATCCTCCTTAGGATAAACCCAAATGTGTTGTTGTTCCATCTTATAGGGCCTTGCTGCCCACCACCACCACTAGCAGCAGCACCAGCATCAGCATCAGCTGCAAGACCAACAAGGTCTACAACATCATGTCCACCCACATCAGCCCCTACAGCTGCCTAAGCAACTGCTGCTGCTGCTTGGACCATATTGGCAGCAGGCACAAACCCAGCTTGGGCCTCGGAACTCATAGCAGGCATCCTATTCAGTGACCATAGAAAATATGAAGTCTAGCACAAGAATATATATAGGCATGACAAATAACCAAGATACAGCAATGCAAAACAAATAGCAAATGAACCACCATTGGTCTCAGACATAGCATAGATAGCAAATAGTTCATAAGCAGTACACAACATGAGTTCCATATCCAGGGTCTACCTAATTACTTTACAAATCCATAAATTGCAACTAAATCAAGTCATATGAGTCCCCCTAGCAGCCCACATAGCATTATAGATCTCATCCCTCACATTAACCATTGCAGGTTCTTCTAGAGGCACCTCTTGCTCATCTTCTTCAGGCAACTCACCCTCAAAACCCTCCTCTACTAGAACATACTCATCAGTGCCCAAGCCTATGATCCAATTGTGAAGAATGCATCAGGCAAGCACAAGCTTCACTTGGGTCTTGTACTTGTGAAAAGATTTGTTGTCTACAATCCTGAATCTTCCCTTTAGTGCACCAAAGGTCCTCTCCACTGTCACCCTAAGTGAAGAGTGCCTAAGGTTGAACAACTCCTTGGCATTGGTGGGGTGATTTCTGTTGCCAAACTCAATCAAGTGCTACCTAATCCCTCTATAGGGAGGTAAAAAACCATTCCTGCATGCATATCCAGCATCTACCAGGTACATTTTACCTACAAGTGGTGGACAAGTAGTGTGAAAGTGTGAACTGGGTGGACAAAAGTGCATGTAGTAACTAGTGTAGTTATCTTGTGGGACAGTGAAACCATCATCTCTCTATATGGCATCAGCAAGTATTAGTGTATCATGGGCTGAGCCCTTCCAGCCAGCTAGAACATATGTGAACTTAAGGTCAAAGCTCATTGCAGCCATCACATTCTGTGTGGGGCTTTGTTTTCTACCCCTGAAGGCTTGTTGCATGTGTCTAGACACCCTTGCCAACACATGTGTGCCATCAATAACACCAATAACATTCTACACAAAGCATCCAAAGTGTATAAGGAAAAGTGAATCAATTGATGGTACCCAGCACATATGTACATGATAAGCAAGTACCTTCAGAAAAGGGAACCATCTGTGGCTACCCAAAATCTTTGGATGTGTCGCAGTGGAAGGAGGATTGATCAAATCAGCCCTTAGCTCACCAATAGCATACAAGACTTGGTAAAAGATTCTACTGACATGCTCAATGGACCTCCTAAAGTTTTGGTGAACTACCCTAAACCTCTGGTTGTGACCAACTACATGCAAGAACATTTCCACCTGTTCCTCAACAGGGCATCCTACTGTCTCAGGGATAAGGCCTCTACTTCTAAGAAGATTGCATAAAGAAAAAAATAGAACCCTTCTCATGCACAACATAGCTACACATTCAATGTCATTGTAATTGTACATCATCTGAAGAGTGCTCTGCCTATGCCTCTGAGCATGTGTCCTAGGGCCATAAGGAATTGTCTCATGACCACTGATCCTTCTAAGCCTACTGACCACAAAGCACACCATAACAGCAACCATCCTAGCTGCCTGCCTAGCCATCACCAAGTGTTGTGCATTTCCATCCATCTACATGCATTCAGAAATGTATAAGTAAATTAAATAGACCCTGGCTGGCCTCTGCATGACAGTATGTGCTTTCATAATCAATCAAGCACGGCTGCATTACTAGAATGCCTCCCTGTGCTAACAAGCTAGTCATCATCGACCATGCCACCCACAAATCAAGAACAGAGACAACAACAGTATATAGAGTATGAACATTTAAACATGATACTACAAGACAATGTGTCATAAAAACAGGTAGCATATAAGCTAGTCATCATCAACCATGGCATCCACATAACAAGAGCAAAGACAACAGTTGTAAGGAGTATGAACATGTAAAAATGGTACTACCAGAAAATGTGCCACAAAACCAGGTAGCATAATAATAAGAACAAGTTAACATGGATGAAATCAACAAGGTATAGCATCTGTAAGTCAACAACATCAAGCAATCCACAGATCTGAGAACAACGTGTAACCCTAGAGACAAACGAATGGGGAAAAACTATGGATTTCACCTCGGGTAAGCCGGAGAGAGCTGCTAGTGCTCAAATCGGAGAGAGGTGGTGAAGAAGTAGCGGATCTGGACGGTCAAGCACCACCACAGCAGCTCGGAGACGAAGAACAAGAAGGAAGAAGACCGCCTCGCCGGAGCCCAGCAGCAGAGGGAGCCGCGCCGCCTCGACGCATATCCGCAATGGGAGAATGGAGAAGAAGCCCAGGGAAGGCAACCGCCGCGCTGGCAACCGAGCTCACCACTGCCGCCAATACCTCAATGGGAGTGGAATGGGGAGAGGAGAAGAACTGAGGGAGGGACAAGGGGGGTAGTTATAGGCAGCGGATTTCGGCGGGCAAGGAGCGCGCGGAAACTTCCCGCGTAGCGTGCGAGCCCGCCAGAGCTTCCCGCCGACGCCAAGATTCGCCCGCGCGAGCGCCGCCAAAGCCAGGCCAAGCGAGAACGAAACCTAGGAGCGTGCGGCCAGAGCCAAGAGAGAGAGAGTGAGAAATGCACGCGACAGGCCAGGCTGAGGGAGGGGCCAAAAATATCAAACACGAGCAGCTGCATTTGGGGGGCTCGGCCACGGCCTTTTGGCCCGAAACAAACACGCCCTATATACCTCCTCGATATTGACTTTGTGGGTTCATAACACTCAGCTCAGGCACTCACCATCCTACCCACCAGCAAAGAACGCAGCTCATCTCACTCATGCAAGCAAACGAAGCTAGCAAATCTCACGGTGGTGCTGTCGTCTAATGGAGAAGCCTTCTCCTTCTCCTCCTCATCCTCATCCTCATCCTCCAGCCACTGCCGCTAATGTCGACGACGACTACGTCGTCTGCCTGTCACTAACGCTGGGCCCCGGCTCGCCGCCACGATCCTCTGGTAGTAATGCAAGGAGCGGCAGCGTCGTCGTCGGCGCGAGGCTCTTCCCTTGCGCCTTCTGCAGCAAGAAGTTCGTCACTTCGCAGGCGCTCGGGGGCCACCAGAACGCGCATCGGAAGGAGAGGAGGGGCGTGGGACAGAACATTGGTGCCCATCTCTACTGCGACCCCCAGGAGGCCACGGCGACCTCCATTGACACGGGCTTTCGGCTGCGGCCGGACGGACACCCTCGTCGAGCCCACCACATGGACGACGACGACGACGCGGCTGTAGCATTTGGAGACAGCCATGGCGATGAGAAGCAAATAGGGCAGGTTGATCTCGATTTGAAGCTCTAGAAGAGCGTGGGCAGTGTGCTTGCATTGTAAGTAGGTTGATGGGTTCGTAGGGCCAGGGTATCGTTTTGTTCCTCCGGTTTCTTTTGTTCCTTCTGCTCTTGTTTTTAGCTTGCTCGGTGTGTGAAGTCTGCTACTAGTAGTTAATGTTTCTGAAGAAGCTGTTGCAGATTGCTATACTGCCATGCTCTGGGTGAAGCTGGGTACGTTACGTACAAATATGCATGCATGCTGGCCGGTAGAATTATCAAATTAAACTTTGCATGGATCAAGAGAGTATTATTTCAGGATTACAATGCCTGTAAAAAATTGTACACTACTAGCGCGCGTATCCAGTATCCTCCTTTTATTTCCATATAATTGCCAGCAGCAAAGCATAACAAACATGCTGAAGTGTGTTTGGGACTTTATACTTTTTAAGAACATGGTGGCACCTACAAAGTTTTTTCGTAATCTCTATACCTAAAAGACTGTAAAGTGGTCGTCCCTGCCCACACGTTCGCGTCATCCTCCACTCGGAGCTCACGCGTTAGCGTCCTATCTAGTTTCAGTATGAAGACTGAATCCACACATCTGTGTGTCGGATGCGAAGTCCTCAGAGCTTAGGCGTCTGATTAATGAGATTCAGTAAAAATGGCCCGATGCAATGTATGGGCATATATCTAGTCTATTTTAAAAACAACTAGATATATTGAGTTGAAAAAAACATTTGCAATGAGGAGTGAAATTAAGCAATAAAAACACAAACGGCACTATCCCAACTTCAATTCAAATCATCTACTCCATCCATCTCAAAAAGAGCGCAATTCTGATTTTTTCTAAGTCAATCATCGTCATCAAATTTGACCAAATCCATACTAAAAATACACTGATATTTATGTTCCGAAATAAATACCATTAGAATAGTTATGGAATATATTTTCATAGTACAAACATAAATGTATATCAAAACTATTTTTGATAAATTTAACCAAACTTATTTAATTTGGTCTAAAGATAGAATTTACACTATTTTATATAAGGGACGGAGCACAAGTAGGCGTGTGAGATTCTTACGGACGGAGGCTATAAGTAGCCCCTCTTAATCATTATATTGTCATGCGGGCAGCACCACATAGAGCACGCAAGCAAACAAAGCCGTAGGGCTATCTAGCAGCAAGACCACAAGCATGACCGCCACAGCTACGGATCAAAAGGGGACAGTTCTTTTTTTTTCTTTTGTGAAGATGAGTTTTTTTTCAAAAACTGCTGGCAGGATTATACCAGGCAAATATATTGATAGAGGAGAGGAAACAGTCAAAGTACAAATGAAGAGTCGAAAAGACCCAAATGAGGGATTTAGGCCCTCAAAGCAAAAGAGGCAAACGGCCTAATCCATAGGCAAAATTTCTCATAATTGCTTGGCTCCCACGCACTACACACCATAGTCTAGCATCTTCCTTGATCTTTGCAATTAGCACCGTCGGTGATCTGTGTTGATGCTAAAAAAATCCATGCATTTCGCTTTCTCCAAAGCTCCCAGGTGACAAGAAGCGTCATCGATCTTATTGCTTTACCTGGAAAACCTGTTGACGTCACAACGAAGATGAGTTTATTTGCTGATGAGAAATTTTGTAGAGGGCTATATACCATGCCCATCCCCATGGCTCGTAAATTTTGCACTATTTTAGTTAACCTTTTAGGTTTAGAAATGAAACCTACACCATTATGTGATCTTCTAGATACTTCACAAATTAATGATCAAATTGGTCACAACTATCCCATTTTTCTCTCGAACTATACAGAAAAACTACGTGTCATTTTATTAAGATATAGGAGAAACACTAAAAAAAACAATACAAAGGCGAGGCAAAAAAAAAATCCCACCCAAACTCACACCCCAAGCACCAAACAAAAACTAAATAAACAAAAGAAAGCAGACAACCCCAACTAAGGGACTAGAAAAGACCAACAAGACATCAAGAAATCTCGAGTCTAGGACTCAAGGGGAAGTGACCTAGAGGGAAAGTCCTAGAGCTTGGAAGCTCCGACTAAACACCAAAGTCCACATTCATGTCCCACAATCCATAGGAGGTACGGTCCTGAATATTGGTAAGAGCTCCTTTGAACACACATGCATTTCTATATATGTTTCCAAATCTCCCAGACTACCAAGATAATTAGTGAGTTTAGCCCCTTGAGCAGATCCTTGGGATCGGAGTGTCCCTGATAACACCACTCCACCAACTAGAAAACCATCTTATTCCAGTTAGTGGTGTGGCGGCATCCATGGAGATGCTCTGGAAGACCAAGGCCCATACCTGACGAGAGAATACACTGGATATCAAGATGTACGTGTTGAACTGTTTCCTCAGCCTGATCAAAAAACGGGCAAGAAGTAGGATGGGGCAGCCCACACTTGGCAAGATGACCGGCCGTTGATGGCCAACCAAATAAAGAACAGGGCAGCTAGCGTCCGGACGTCCGGCCACAGACGTCCGGACATTGCTCCCATTCAAGCGCACCACCACACCCCGTCACGTCCCTGCGTAAAGGAAAGTGCCCACCGCGCCCATGTCACCTATGACATCCTCATCCTGGCTGCGTCCGCGCCTAACCACGCGCCCCTTTGGCCGCCGCGCAGCCCTTCCCCCTGTCATGCCCTGTCACCGAGCTCAAATTGTTGTGGCAAGATAGAGAAGGGAAGGGAAGGGAGGGGAGGGGAGGGAGAGGATAGGATAGGAGAGGGCGAGGCACGCCGCACAAGGTAGGAGCCGAAGCCCTGCGGCAGGCCGCTGTCTACCAGTCACCGGCATCATTGCAACATGTGCAACACCCGATCTACTTTTGAAACATTCAGACGAAATATTTGCAACATAGGTATGAAGACAGATGAAACCCTTGAAACATGTGTCTGAAACACTCGTAAAAATACCTGAAAACACTTGAAAGACCATTGCAAAAACGTATGCAACATCCAGATAAAACACTTGCAATATATGTGTGAAACAAATACAACATCCAAATAAACACACTTGCAACATACATTTGAAAAAACAGATTAAACATTTGGAACAGACGCTTGCAACATATGTGTATAGTCATTGCAACATATGCAATATCTTGATCTACTTTTGCAACATCCATATAAAACACTTGCAACATACTCTGAAACATATGCTTGCAACATGCGCTTTCAGCAAAACCCTAGCAGGTGGAGTACTCCACAACAGGACCCGGCTGTGCGGTCACGGTAAAGAAAGAAGATGGCAATGAGCGAGCGGCTCCACGAGCAGCGGTAGCCATCCAGGCCAGCCCAGGCGTGGCGCGGCACGGCTAGCCCGACGGCTACCCAGTCGGGGGTGCGGCCAGAGCGAGCAGCAAGAGGCGCGGGTGGAGCGCACGACAAGCGGGGGCGAGGAGCAAGCGAAACAAGATGGGTCACGCGGCTGTAGCAAGGCGGGTGCATGGCAGGGGAAGCGTGGCAAAGCGAGGCGGAGTGGGCGCGTGACGTCCGGATGGGACGGAAGACCGTGGCCTATCATTATCAAATAAAGAATAATTCTCACTAAGCCTAAAAAATTTTGCAAACATTTTAATAAAATTGTTCAGTGCACAATTAGTACACAAACTTTCAGGTGGGTGCACTTAGATATACATCATTTCTGTAACTAATCATCTAAGTGCAGTAATTAGGCAGGTGGGTGAACAACTTATCATAGAGGCGACACAATGCAAGGGCAAAATTTTTAGCCACCAACTGTGGCTAGACGTGGTTGGTAAATGGTAACACTAACTGTGGCTACAGATCAATTTCTAGCCAAGGTTGATAAATGTGGACCGCAGCTAGGAATAGGTGCATCACAACACTACTACTACACAAATTATTTTTTAGTAATGAAGGCATTTTTTAAGTAGGGGTGGCTCAATTAAAACCCTCCTCTAAAAATAGTTCTCGAGCCTGTCCGTCTCTAAAAATCGATTTCTAGAGGCAATTGAGATTTACAGCCACCTCTCGAAATGCCCTATCTTTAGAGACTGTTGGATCTAGAGCCATTCTAGAAATCGATTTCTAGATGCGGCTTGATCTAAAGATGTCTGTAAAAATAGGTGCACCATAGAAAAATTCATAACATTCAAATGAAATCATATGAAGATAAACTATATAACAAAGTTCGAAGAAATCTACAACTTTGTAGTCGACAACCTTTTCATTTGAAATTATTTAAATCCCACAATTTTTTAGTGTTCTCACATTTAAAAATTCAGAATTTTTGAATGAGCTCTGATGGAGAAATGACCAAAACTATAATTTCTATAGAGTCTTCTTAGCCGCCATTACAAATCGTTTCTGTAGTAGGGTAATAAAATCATAGCCTTTTCAAATAAAGTTGAACGAAGAAAAACTTTGGTCTTATGTATTTGGCATGGCTCTAAACGGCTTTGGCTCCTTGCTATGCACAAAGGAGCTAGAGCTGATGAAGCGAAAAATGATGGCTTTATCAACTTATTTTGAGAGGAGAGAGAAAAATTAGTCCTTGCTACAGTTAAGCTCTCGGAATCTCGGATTGCAATCCTAGGAACCGTGCGCATGTTTTTCATGTGAAAATGGTTTTACTTTAACAATTTTTATTTACAACCGATTTTTGGGATCACTAGTGGGCTTCTCATGGTATTAAAAATTTAATATCTTGTAGTCTCTGTTTTTTTATTTCTGAAAAGGTAATTTTTATTGGTGGGCCATGTTATCGACCGTTCGGTAGATTTCTAGAGATGCGGTTGCATCTACCTTACGTACGTCTTTAGAAATTGTGGATTGACTGTTGCTAAAAGAAAAGCAAACATTCCGTGGCAGTACGGAGTAGTGAATAATGGCGGCCTGGCCGTCGTTTTCGTCCGCATTGTTGCTCCCGGTCCATTTGTCGCTAGCGGTGACTGTGCTTGATGTGTCGCCATCCAGCAACTACTACTCTACCTACCAGTGATGACCTGTCGCGCTTCCTCCTTCCTCGCTAGCTCCTGCGACGACGTCCAGATATGGCATGCATGTGGAATCCGACGTACGGAATACATATCAGCCGCCGTTGGATCGATCTCGTCGTGTCCGGTGGCGGTGGTGGTGGTGGTGGCCGGTGGGTGGGTGCTTGTCAGCGCCACTGTTTCTTCCGGCCATTTCTTCAGGGAAGCTGCAGCTGCAGGCCAGGGCCAGCCAGCCACTGCGAATGCATTGCTTGCTGAACTGAATGCATGCGATAATCTCCTCCGCCTTTCACCGTTTCACGCCCTGTTCGTCCATCGTCCAACCCTTGATGATGCATGGCATGGCTAGGATCGGAGTGCTACATGCATATATATGGACGGACGGACCTGATCGATCCATCCATCCATGCATCTGTCACCCATTTGTTTGCAAAAATCAGAAGGCCGGCCCATTCCCCATTGCAAAGTCATCATCAAGTGAAGGCTGAAGAGTGAAGGAGGCTCGTGCTGCTGACACCTGCCGCGCACTGTCGACCAGCGCTGCATCTACAGACGGATTGGATTCCTCTGCCCCTAAGCTAGCAGCTACGGCGGGCCGGGGCCAGGACGAGGCACACACACCAGCTCAGCTCGGGACCAGCCGTACAGCCCACTGTTCTCCGTGCGTACTAGTACAAATCATTGAAGGCCCACCGCGCATGGGTGCTGCACCAGGCCCGGCCCACCGTTCAACTGTCATTGTCATGGACGACGTAGGCGAATGACGAACGAAGCCCACGGATGAGCCGCCACCGGCCGGCCGCCGGCGTGCACCGCCGCGCGCGCGATGCATTGCAATGCCCATGCATGCACGCGCAAGTGTGAAGTGTGTGTGTTTCTGGCTCTGTGTCTGTGTGCTGTAGAAGGCGGGGGCTGGTCCAGAGCGGCTCCAGGCCTCCAGTGTCCTTTTGGCCAGCAGCCTCCTGCTGTAGTACAAGTATACTCCTAGTACTGACGAGCAGCAGTGCTAACACTGAGCACTGACTGCGCTAGCTTTTGTCCGCCTCATCACTGACTGCGCTATGCACACGATCGCTTCCGGCCCTGTGGTCTGGTAAAAAGTGACGGTACCTTCACTAGCTCGTTCTTCCCTTAATTTTTACAGCTATTGAACGCTTTGTACTGAGCGCGGCCTATGTGTAGAGTGTAGATGGTGGTTAATTACTTTGGATCCCAAGCAATCCTGCTAAAGAGACAACAGGATCATCCTTTCGGATCCATGCCATATATTCTACTACCATCCTCATGTCGCCACCAGGTCGATATCTATGGGCTGCCATCCGGGCTGCTTCAATCCTGCTAAAGAGACAACAGGATCATCCTTTCGGATCCATGCTATAAGTAGCCCCTCTTAATCATTATATTGTCAGGCGGGCAGCACCACATAGAGCACGCAAGCAAACAAAGCCGTAGGGCTATCTAGCAGCAAGACCACAAGCATGACCGCCACAGCTACGGATCAAAAGGGGACAGTTCTTTTTTTTCTTTTGTGAAGATGAGTTTTTTTTTCAAAAACTGCTGGCAGGATTATACCAGGCAAATATATTGATAGAGGAGAGGAAACAGTCAAAGTACAAATGAAGAGTCGAAAAGACCCAAATGAGGGATTTAGGCCCTCAAAGCAAAAGAGGCAAACGGCCTAATCCATAGGCAAAATTTCTCATAATTGCTTGGCTCCCACGCACTACACACCAAAGTCTAGCATCTTCCTTGATCTTTGCAATTAGCACCGTCGGTGATCTGTGTTGATGCTAAAAAATCCATGCATTTCGCTTTCTCCAAAGCTCCCAGGTGACAAGAAGCGTCATCGATCTTATTGCTTTACCTGGAAAACCTGTTGACATCCCAACGAAGATGAGTTTATTTGCTGATGAGAAATTTTGTAGAGGGCTATATACCATGCCCATCCCCATGGCTCGTAAATTTTGCACTATTTTAGTTAACCTTTTAGGTTTAGAAATGAAACCTACACCATTATGTGATCTTCTAGATACTTCACAAATTAATGATCAAATTGGTCACAACTATCCTATTTTTCTCTCTAACTATACAGAAAAACTACGTGTCATTTTATTAAGATATAGGAGAAACACTAAAAAAACAATACAAAGGCGAGGCAAAAAAAATCCCACCCAAACTCACACCCCAAGCACCAAACAAAAACTAAATAAACAAAAGAAAGCAGACAAGCCCAACTAAGGGACTAGAAAAGACCAACAAGACATCAAGAAATCTCGAGTCTAGGACTCAAGGGGAAGTGACCTAGAGGGAAAGTCCTAGAGCTTGGAAGCTCCGACTAAACACCAAAGTCCACATTCATGTCCCACAATCCATAGGAGGTACGGTCCTGAATATTGGTAAGAGCTCCTTTGAACACACATGCATTTCTATATATGTTTCCAAATCTCCCCGACTACCAAGATAATTAGTGAGTTTAGCCCCTTGAGCAGATCCTTGGGATCGGAGTGTCCCTGATAACACAACTCCACCAACTAGAAAACCATCTTATTCCAGTTAGTGGTGTGGCGGCATCCATGGAGATGCTCTGGAAGACCAAGGCCCATACCTGACGAGAGAATACACTGGATATCAAGATGTACGTGTTGAACTGTTTCCTCAGCCTGATAAAAAACGGGCAAGAAGTAGGATGGGGCAGCCCACACTTGGCAAGATGACCGGCCGTTGATGGCCAACCAAATAAAGAACAGGGCAGCTAGCGCCCGAACGTCCGGCCACAGACGTCCGGACATTGCTCCCATTCAAGCGCACCACCACACCCCGTCACGTCCCTGCGTAAAGGAAAGTGCCCACCGCACTCATGTCACCTGTGACATCCTCATCCTGGCTGCGTCCGCGCCTAACCACACGCCCCTTTGGCCGCCGCGCAGCCCTTCCCCTGTCATGCCCTGTCACCAAGCTCAAATTGCTGTGGCAAGATAGAGAAGGGAAGGGAAGGGAGGGGAGGGAGAGGATAGGATAGGAGAGGGCGAGGCACGCCGCACAAGGTAGGAGCCGAAGCCCTGCGGCAGGCCGTTGTCTACCAGTCACCGGCATCATTGCAACATGTGCAACACCCGATCTACTTTTAAAACATTCAGACAAAATATTTGCAACATAGGTATGAAGACAGATGAAACCCTTGAAACATGTGTCTGAAACACTTGTAAAAATACCTGAAAACACTTGAAAGACCATTGCAAAAATGTATGCAACATCCAGATAAAACACTTGCAACATATGTGTGAAACAAATACAACATCCAAATAAACACACTTGCAACATACGTTTGAAAAAATAGATTAAACATTTAGAACAGACGCTTGCAACATATGTGTATAGCCATTGCAACATATGCAATATCTTGATCTACTTTTGCAACATCCATATGAAACACTTGCAACATACTCTGAAACATATGCTTGCAACATGCGCTTTCAGCAAAACCCTAGCAGGTGGAGTACTCCACAACGGGACCCGGCTGTGCGGTCACGGTAAAGAAGGAAGATGGCAATGAGCGAGCGGCTCTGCGAGCAGCGGTAGCCATCCAGGCCAGCCCAGGCGTGGCACGACACGGCTAGCCCGACGGCTACCCAGTCGGGGCGCGGCCAGAGCGAGCAGCAAGAGGCGCGGGTGGAGCGCACGACGAGCGGGGGCGAGGAGCAAGCAAAACGAGATGGGTCACGCGGCTGTAGCAAGGCGGGTGCATGGCGGGGGAAGCGTGGCAAAGCGAGGCGGAGTGGGCGCGCGACGTCCGGATGGGACGGAAGACCGTGGCCTATCATTATCAAATAAAGAATAATTCTCACTAAGCCTAAAAAATTTTGCAAACATTTTAATAAAATTGTTCAGTGCACAATTAGTACACAGACTTTCAGGTGGGTGCACTTAGATATACATCATTTCTGTAACTAATCATCTAAGTGCAGTAATTAGGCAGGTGGGTGCACAACTTATCATAGAGGCGAGACAATGCTAGGGCAAAATTTTTAGCCACCAACTGTGGCTAGACGTGGTTGGTAAATGGTAACACTAACTGTGGCTACAGATCAATTTCTAGCCAAGGTTGATAAATGTGGACCGCAGCTAGGAATAGGTGCATCACAACACTACTACTACACAAATTATTTTTTAGTAATGAAGGCATTTTTTAAGTAGGGGTGGCTCAATTAAAACCCTCCTCTAAAAATAGTTCTCGAGCCTGTCCGTCTCTAAAAATCGATTTCTAGAGGCAATTGAGATTTACAACCACCTCTCGAAATGCCCTATCTTTAGAGACTGTTGGATCTAGAGCCATTCTAGAAATCGATTTCTAGATGCGGCTTGATCTAAAGATGTCTGTAAAAATAGGTGCACCATAGAAAAATTCATAACTTTCAAATGGAATCATATGAAGATAAACTATATAACAAAGTTCGAAGAAATCTACAACTTTGTAGTCGACAACCTTTTCATTTGAAATTATTTAAATCCCACAATTTTTTAGTGTTCTCACATTTCAAAATTCAGAATTTTTGAATGAGCTCGGATGGAGAAATGATCAAAACTATAATTTCTATAGAGTCTTCTTAGCCGCCATTACAAATCGTTTCTGTAGTTGGGTAATAAAATCATAACCTTTTCAAATAAAGTTGAACGAAGACAAACTTTGGTTGTATTTTGCATGGCTCTTAAACGGTTTTGGCTCCTCGCTATGCACACGAAGGAGCTAGAGTTGATGAAGCGGAAAATGATGGCTTTATCAACTTCTAGTATATTTTGAGAGGAGAGAGAAAAATTAGTCCATTGCTACAGTTAAGCTCTCGGAATCTCGGATTGCAATCCTAGGAACCGTGCGCATGTTTTTCATGTGAAAATGGTTTTACTTTACAATTTTTATTTACAACCGATTTTCGGGATCACTAGTGGGCTTCTCATGGGATTAAAAATTAATTTAATATCTTGTAGCCTCTGTTTTTTATTTCTGAAAAGGTAATTTTTATTGGTGGGCCATGTTATCGACCGTTCGGTAGATTTCTAGAGATGCGGTTGCATCTACCTTACGTACAGTACGTCTTTAGAAATTGTGGATTGACTGTTGCTAAAAGAAAAAGCAAGCATTCCGTGGCAGTACGGAGTAGTGAATAATGGCGGCCTGGCCGTCGTTTTCGTCCGCATTGTTTCTCCCGGGCCATTTGTCGCTAGCGGTGACTGTGCTTGATGTGTCGCCATCCAGCAACTACTACTCTACCTACCAGTGATGACCTGTCGCGCCTCCTCCTTCCTCGCTAGCTCCTGCGAATGACGAACGAAGCCCACGGATGAGCGGCCGCCGGCGTGCACCGCCGCGCGCGCGATGCATTGCAATGCCCATGCATGCACGCGCAAGTGTGTGTGTTTCTGGCTCTGTGTCTGTGTGCTGTAGAAGGCGGGGGCTGGTCCAGATCGGCTCCAGGCCTCCAGTGTCCTTTTGGCCACCAGCCTCCTGCTGTAGTACAAGTATACTCGACGAGCAGCAGTGCTAACACTGAGCACTGACTGCGCTAGCTTTTGTCCGCCTCAGCGCCTCATCATTGGACTATGCACACGATCGCTTCCGGCCCTGTGGTCTGGTAAAAAGTGACGGTCTTCCCTTAATTTTTACAGCTATTGAACGCTTTCTACTGAGCGCGGCCTATGTGTAGAGTGTAGATGGTGGTTAATTACTTTGGATCCCAAGCAATCCTGCTAAAGAGAAAACAGGATCATCCTTTCGGATCCATGCCATATATTCTACTACCATCCTCATGTCGCCACCAGGTCGATATCTATGGGCTGCCATCGGGGCTGCTTCAAGACTAGATCTAGGCTGGCAGGGCGCCACCTAGACCCACTACTACAAAAATCTTAACGGAGGCGGACATTTTTTATTAACGGAAACGGGCAACGCAACCGCCTCCGTTCAAAGGTCACAGTTAATCAGACCTTAACGGAAGCGGTTGCTTTACCCGCCTCGGTAAATCAATTAACGGAGACGGGCTCCTTAGAACGCCTGCCTTGGTTAATTGATTAAAAAACAAAAAAATCCCGAGCCCACCGGCGAGCCCGTTCCCAAGCCCGCCGCCGAGCTCATTCCTGAGCCCACTAGCCAAATCCGACGACACAGGACGTTGTCGTCACCTCCACGCTGGCCTCCTCCTCACCTCCTTGCCGGATCTGCTGCCCCCTGCCCCCTACTCTGGATCCGCTCGCTGCTCACCTCCACGCCAGCCTCCTCTTCGCCTCCACGCTGGATCCGGTGCGGACGGAGCAGGGGGCCGCCCCTCGCTAGATCCGGGTGCTGCTCGCCTGTGGGGAAGAGGGAGAGGAGAGGGAGGAGCGCCACCACGCTGTGGTCCGCCCGTTGCTAGCCTCCTCCTCGCCTCCATGCTGGATTCGGGCACGAACATAGCTGGGGGCCACCCCGCTCGCTAGATCCGGCCGCTGCTCGCTTGCGGGGGAGAGGGAGAGGAGAGGGAGGGATGCTGCCGCCTTTGGAGGGGAGAGAGGGGGAGGGGCGCCACCGCTTGTGGGAAGAGAGAGAGGAGAGGGAGAGGGAGGGGCGCCGCCATCTATGGGGGAGAGGGAGGAGCACGCGCTATGGGGAGGAGACAGCGTCGCCGTCTGTGGAGAGGGGGGAAGGAGAGGGTCGGCTGTGGGGAGAGAATGAACTGAGAAGAAAAACCCTAAGTCTCTATTATATATGAGCCCGGTAGGGGATATATATATATATGGGCCTTTGTTTGGGCTGGGAGCTAGGCCACTATTTTTTGGAGGCAGGCCTTATAGTGTGCCTGCCTCTGAAAATGTATTAACCGAGTCGGGCAACCTTAAGCGCCCACCTTGGTTAATATCGATTAACCGAGGCTGTTGATTTGAGGCGATCGAGGCAGACGCTTAAGGTTGCCCACCTCCGTTAAGGATTAACCGAGGCGGGCGTTGAGCCGGCTGCCCTGCCACCGAATAATGGAGGTGGGCAAACCAGCCCACCCACCTCGGAGCCCCATTTGCAAACGCCTCGCAAAAGATTTTGTGTAGTACTGATCAACGCCACGCCACCATGGGTCAGCCTTCTCCAACCCGCATCTACACCCACCGCATCAAGGATTCATGGATAGGGAGAGGGAGAGATGAGATGAGGGAACTACCCGGGCCTCCGGCGCCGCCATCCCTTAGGGAGACCAGAGAAGGGCCTCGTGTGGGTCCCATGATGGACTAAGGGGGCGAGCTTGCGTCTGCTCCATGGCGGACGGACGAGGACCGTGCCCTCGTGCGCCGGCGGATGGGTCGTGCCCTCGCAATCCGCCATCGGGACGGGGGTTGCCCCACACTCGAGAAAATCTAGAGAGAGAGAGAGAGAGAGAGAGAGACTTGTGCGGTGCTATTGAGGGAGCAAGAGGGAAATGAGGGAGAGGGCTCTCGCTCATATATTCCAGGGTTTTCTAAACGAGCTAGTGTCCTTGCCGCAATTAACAGAGGCAGACGACCTCTTAAGAAGTTCGCCTCCAAAAATAGCCTCTATTTTTTAGAGACGAACCTCTTAAAAGTTCTATTGCCTCTATTAATAAACTAGTAGGGACCCGTGCAAAGCACGAGTGATTTATTTATTTATTTATTTTTATTTTTTTTGGAAGGAGGAGTAGAGGGGGAAAATAAAATGTGTGGGACAATGACGGGCTTTTGCTACAGTAGAGGACCCGTTAAGGTGTATGAACGGAAAGTTGGGACAGTGACGGGTCCATATGGTTACATGGGCACTGTTGCATACTGTTAGTAATTGTTCATACCGGGTGGGTACTGTTTCACAAGATCCATTACTGTTTTGGGCTGGTATTGTTCATGCGGGGTGGTACTGTTTGCAGGATCCAGTACTGTTCTTAGAACAGTATTCTATGAGATGGGAATGTTCATCTACAGGGTTCAGAGAGAGGGGGGAGGGATGGGAATGTTCATCTACAGGGTTCTAAGAGAGGGGGAGGGATCTCCAACTCTAGCAGTATAGTATAGATTTTAGGTGGTGGTCATTTTTCAAAGTGTCCCTTAAAATGAATAGACCATGCCTCTAAAGTTCAGTCTATTTCTAGATATGCTATCCAGTTGTGCCTGCCTCTATAAATAAAACTGCCAGACTTTCAAAATCATATTTGTAGCAGTGACAACCAGGTTCTTTTGATCCACGCCATATGCTTTAACGCCCCCTGTTGTCATGTATGAGAAACACGGAGGCTCAGCCTGGAGTGAAAACTGGCAGGTACGCTCAAGTAGACGATAACCTTTCTGTTGAGAACATGGTCAATAATAGAGCTAAGTTATTTGGCTATAAGTCAAGTTATAAGAGCCAAGTTATATAATAAGTGTTTTCTATTTATCTTAAAAAAAGTTTTTCTCTCATATTTCTACTCACAACACTTGCTGCTTGGGTTCACTAATACATATACGCATATGCTTCCGTGCCTAACTTATTACTTGCATGAAAGCTAAGCTCTTATCTCTCTCGTTCTTTCTTTCCTCCACGTCAGCATTAACTTGTATTATTGTACCCACTCCGACGAGGTAGCTGAGAATGGTTTGTGAATATTGCCGTGGAAGAGAGTTGCAGGCCCAAGGTACCAACACAAGCACACGTGTGCATAAAATCAGCTTTTGATCCGACCGAACATCTCGAGCGGCGGCGCAGGGATCAATAGACTAGAGTACCTACCGCACGCACGCAGCACCTCACCGTTCTACGCACGCTGCCTCTGGCCGTCGCAGCACACTGCCGCCAAAAGTATATATATACATGTACAAATGGAAAAGCCATACTGCCAGCAAAATTCTGAATTTTGAAAACTGAAGCTCATTTTCACGACGATGTATGTTGCATTGCATGGGGCTAGTTTTACTTCAGCGTTTATTTTCAATATAAATGGGGGGAAAATAACTCATGCGCTTAAGGCAGCAAGGATCACATGCAAGTCAACCAGCTCGGCAGCTTGCCATTTCAATCTCATGACTAGCTACAGTCGTGAGATCAGATCAGCGGTTACATTAGGTATCTACTGAAAAGGTGAACTACAAGAAAGCAATTTTTTACTAAAAAAATCCCAGGCGCATAGGAGTTACTACTGTAAACCGAACTTCTAATTTCACATACAACTAAATTGTTCAAGCTCTACTCTTCAGTGGAAAAACCTTCGTCGACACCTTGCTGATCCCATCTCCTCGTACTCAGACTTTGTAATGCACATTGATTCGAAATCAGGAGTTGATGCCAAGATAGATCCACCTCTCCAGACACCAAGAATTGGGCTACAAGAAGTAACCGAGTGTTAATTAATATCATTCGAATAAGTGGGATATTTCACTTTTCAGTATTTGCCTCTGATAAATTTGGGCATGTATGAGAGAGAGAGAGAGCGTGTGTGAGAGAAATAGACATACTCCTCTTGACGAGTTATTTTAACCTGGTAGTTGTCAGGGACAAGAGGCCGAAGTTCCCTCTCCCTGTCAAATACAGTTTGTGCAATCTCAGTGACCACATCAAAATACACCAAATAACAAGTGTATCTGGTGGCCCCTTTGCAACGAACAAAATAGCATGTAGTGTCTATATATAATGCTAACGAAACAACTTACAGTCTATCAGTGAATCTTGGGAACAGTGTGCTT
Organism: Saccharum hybrid cultivar R570; assembly: GCA_038087645.1. NCBI lineage: Eukaryota > Viridiplantae > Streptophyta > Magnoliopsida > Poales > Poaceae > Saccharum > Saccharum hybrid cultivar. Next base: position 3,476,221 of record JAQSUU010000671.1, on the reverse strand, counting down.
CCACCTGTCAAGATGATGCTGGAAACAGGACAACATTGTAAACTCACATGCATATAGCATATTCAAAGATCAAAACAAGTGCAGATGTAAACGATACCTCTCAAAAAGCACAGGTTGAAGATATGGATGGCAAGCTTGCACAGCACGAACTATACACTCAGCAAGTCCAGCTTGATTTATGCCTATAAATATGCACAGTAGAGATTAGTATGGCAAAAATGAGCAGCTTAAATGATGTGCCAGCCTAGCGGAGTCTATTAGTTATGAACTTCACAACTCCTATGCAGAAGAAAAATAAACAAAACGTCAATGTCTTCTGTTCTATTGTTAGCCAAAGTTTAAGGAAAAGAAGAATGATAGATGTGAAATTCAGCAAGCAGATCCAAACTAATGAGCATGCAGGTCAAATGAATATCAACTCCTGGGTCTCTGGCAAAAAATATATGTTACTAGTTTTGCATCTCAATGTTTACCGTGCAAATCCTCCCCATCAGAAAAAAAGAACTGATGGTTGATCTGAATTCATTGCAACTGGAACAAATCATTATTGTGTTTTGTGATATTTTTACGAAACAAAATGAAAAGAAGAAAATCATGAGACTGATACGCTTCCCAAAGCAATTTGAGAATTGAGATTAGAAATGAGAGAATATATTTAAAATCTTATGAGCAGAAGTATACAGGATATTTCACATTGCCACTAACCAAGATCGATTGGATGAAAAAGCATCTCCGGGACAAGGAACCTTTCATTTGTCAACACAAATTCCTACAGAGTTATAACTTCATTAACAATACCATAAGAACAAAAGGCAACTGAGACCAAAGAGGCAACGATCTTACATTTTGACTTAATTCTGGCTTTTTCCGGTCCTCGGACTTATTTATATCCATGCTATGTTCTTTTCTCTTTGCTTCTTCATCGAGAGGCAGAGAGCGATATCTAAGTGCTTCATCCATGTCCTTGACAAACCCTTTCTTGTATGTTATACCATCGGGAAGAATGTAAGAACACCTAAAAGGGTTGTCCTTAAATGATAACCTGCCAAGCAATTGCACAGCAAGCTGCTAAGTGATTTGAGTAGCATAAAATCCCTTGGTTCACTCAACTAATTAGTAGCATTCCAACTTTGAAGGAATGTGATTTTACATCATTTAACATGTTTTTTGACGTAATGCAGCACAATATGCTTTAGGATGATACTTCTAAACAACCTTTTAAGCAAAGAAAACTTGTCCCCAGTAACATTCACCTATCATGTGTGGGCATTCCATAGCATCCAGAGAGAAAATCTTCTCTTGGCACTGTAAATCCAGTGTGTTTGAAGAAGACATTTTAAACGACATGGAGAAAACATAACCCAAGTATAGGATGATTCCAGAAACATAATCCATTATGCTTGGTTCATTTGTTTGTTTGTTTGTTTGTTTGTTTGTTTGTTTGCCGTTGCATTCTTGAAATTCAAACGTTGAGATCTTTCATGCCCTGCAATGCCTACTGAAGTTTCACTTACAAAACTTTGCCCACTACCACCCCCACACACATATGACATATGCACATGCACTCTGTTCAAGAAGTTATAAAATCAAGTTTGAAAAATAACAGGATGCAGTTCAATTGGTTACACAGGCAACTCATTCAGCTACATGTTCCCAGATGGCATTTCAAAATCAAGGTTGCTGTTTGACCGTGAAATTTAATTGAAAACACCATTATACATTAACCTTAAACAAACGGAAAGAAGAATTGAAAATATGATATATACAGTGACAGATTATGAAGGCAGCTGACCTGGCAAGGTGAAGATCACCAGGGACATCAAGCGAGACAAAGCATAGCTTTTCCTTTGCATCATCAATGAGGAGAGTTTCATCCATGACATTGAGGGAACGATATGAAACAAGCTCCTTGAGATAGTTTGTAAGGGCCTTGCCACCAAGATCCATACGCCGAACGCCGTAATTCAGAGTAAAGTTCTGAAGCACAGGGGATGCGTGGGTGAAAGAGAAGCCACAGTCAACAACAAGGCTGCACTGGGCACGAAAGAGCATTGGTTGGCGGCTAGCCTCATAAAGGTGGACAAGGGAAGGACCATCTGCAACACAAAGAGAGTTGAAACCAAACTCCTCGAACACCAGCTCATCAGTTGCATGTTGTAGCGCTGGAGGGTTAAACAATGGTTCCACCAGTAACAGGGATGAGCTGGTAGGATCAACCTGGAGGAGATTGCGTAAAACCCGTTCCCACACCTCCTTCTGCACCTCGGTATTGATAAGATAGCCACGATCAATAGGACGTTTCAGTGTCATGCCAGTCACATCGACATCTTCTTCCTGCAGCTGATCAGCAACCAGCCATTTTTTGGAATTGGCATTGCCGCCAGGGGGTTTGGCCATACAGTTGGGGACAACAGCAATTGGATCATTGTCTCCGCCAAAGCCAGCCTTGAGAAGACCACCCCCATTGTCTATCACCACCACACGTGACCCAACAGTCATTGTATATCCCAGCCTCAGCCTCTTCTCAGGGAAAGGAGTCCTTAAGTGACAGTCAAACTTAAGAGGGGGCCTATACATGTACACATGAAAAAGATGCAAATAAAGTAATAAACACGATGGAAATAGCAGGCTGCACAAAACCATAGAAAGGTCTGCCATACACAACTTAGCAAAAGACATACTATAAAGACACAAATACAGCTAGGGTGACAGCTAGATTGAAAAGAAATGTTGCACATGAAACATTGGATCTAAAAGCTAGATTAGACAGCTATAATAAAAAATGAAAGATGTAACAACAATAGTACAACATATAGTCGGTGACAGGCCCAAGGATTCTGAGGTTGGGCATTCTTTTTTTTACAAACTGAAGCTCTACTTGGTATGTTTATAATACCACGTAGTAGTTGTTGTATAATATATAAGGATATAACACATAATTGAGCATGATTTCATATATTCATAGAAATGAGCATAACTTGGAATTAGTTACAATGTATATATAAATATCAATTGTTCAACATATCAAATTGGCAACATCTGAAATATATAGAGGACATAAAACATATATGGAAGTGTAATAAACATCTGAAATATATAGAGGATATGGCACAGCAAAATGATGATAAACATCTGTAGTGAACAGTAAAGACGCAAAGTACTATAAGCACTCTCTCAGTTTCTATTTTTTTTTCATAAATATTGGTAAATTGCAATCGAGAATGTACTGAAATGGTATGCGAGTTGACCAAATTAACTTACAATTTGAATTAACGGTTCCAATCGGCAGACAGAAGACGGCACCCGGCAGTCACGGGCTCACAGCAGTTGGCGTTGCCTGCTGCCAGCCGCTGCTGCCGCCCTGTGGGCTCCACCCTCCGCTCGGTGCCTCCGCACGGGCCAGGAACGGCCGCCGCCCCGCCCAGCCGCCCAGCGGCGGCGCTCCACCGCTGCAGCCTGCAGGTAGGCGCCTCGAGGCCCCCGCCCCGCTGCCGCGGTGCGCACGCCGCCTCGCCTCGCCGCTGCAGGTACTTGGCGCCTTGCGGCTCGCTCCCTCGCCACTAGCGCTAGGGTTTGGGGGAACGGGAGGGAAAACGAGAGGGACAACAGGAGAAGCCGTCAGCCGTGCGACTGTGCGCTGAGGCGTTGGGGGTGGTGGAATTTTGGGCTTCCGCCCACTGCAGCGCCGCCCCTTGTTACCCGGACAGGCGTCCCAATTTTCAGCTCTTTGTTGCCTCGTGGGCTCCTGCACTATTTTTTATGGGCCAAAGTTGGGGCCGCATGGGCCTTGTTCAGTTACTTCCGCTTAAGTTTAGTCCCTATCACATCGTATGTTTGGACACATGTATAGAGTATTAAATATGAACTAAAAAATAACTAATTACACTGCAACTACTTTGCGAGACGAATTTTTTAAACCTAATTAGTCCATGATTTGACAATGGGGCGCTAAGTAAAGCTACAGTAAACATGTGCTAACGACGGATTAATTAGGCTTAATAAATTCGTTTAGTGGATTCTCGAGGAATTCTGTAATTTGTACTATCCGAATACTTCCATGTGACACCCCTAAACTTTAGTCCATAGATTTAAACACCACCAAACCAGTAAATGTGGTACCTGCTAGCGGAAACGTTTGTTGATGATGACCTGGAATATTTTCCTTTTACTTTTCATCAAGGTGCTTGTGGTTCAGTTCTGGCCTTTGAGCGCTGTTAGCTGCCGACTTATCCAAACCCAAGTCGTGCTCCGATCAGCCAGGGGCCCAATGTCACGAGTTTTCAGTTCGACGAGATCCATGAATGGAAACTTAAGTGCATCCATTCCGCATCCAGACACCGAACCCTACGTGGCCTTGCAGTGTCTACGTATTTTACCCACCACATTAATATCTTTTCTGGTTCCATCTTATCTCTCTTCTCCATCTCTTCATTCAAAGCGATGGAGAGAGGAAGGATCTCCAGGACAGAATGGACGCATGGCCGCCATGCTCCATTCGCGCTCCCACTCGTCACCTTGGGTTCACGCAAGTGTGGAGACTGCGTCGGCACCCTCTCTCCCTCTCCTATTTGCTTGCCCTCGCTTCTCTCCCTCTCGCTCTGCTCGAGAGCCCGAGCGCCATGGCCATCCGCCCAGCTTCCATGGCCACCGCTAGCTCCTGTGCCTCTGAGCGTCCGTCTCTGTGCGACCTTCGTCCAAACCGACCACCCCATCGGCTTCCTCACCCCCCGTCGCAGCTCGCACGCCTCTTCGCCAGCCTTAACCGCCTCGCTGAGCTCCACGCGCGCTGCCACCGACATCTACGTGTCATCGTTGAGATCTGTGCACGCTACGGCCGGCGAGCCACGTGTTGCCAGCGAGCTCTACGGCGCCAGATCGTGCGCCGATGAGCTGCGCACTAGCGACCTCCGTAGCATCGAGCTTCGTGCCAGCATCGAGCTCTGTGTCGACAAGCATCAATTAGCCCAAGCAGCAAGATGTTGCGCTGAAAAACGCATGTTCCAAGCATATGTTTTAAGTGTTTCAGGTGTTTCATATGCATGTTGCAAATGTTTCATGTGGATGTTGCAAAAGTAGATCAGGATATTGCATATGTTGCAATGCCTATACACGTATATTGCAAGCGTCTGTTTCAAATATTTCAGTTGTTTCATAAGTATGTTGCACGTGTTTTATGGGTGTTGCATATGTTTCACACTTTATGTTGCAAGTGTTGGATGTTGCATGTGTTTCACACATATGTTACAAGTGTTTCATCTAGATGTCACATTTTTGCAATAGCTATACATGTGTTTTTCTCGTGTTTCAAACGTATGTTGCAAGTGTTTCAAAAGTATGTTGTAAATGTTTTATGAGTAAAGTGCACCAGCGGTCCCTAAACTTGCGCTGTTGTGTCATTCCGGTCCCTAAACTCGCAAATCGACCATTTAGGTCCTCAAACTTGTTCATCTGTGTCATCTCGGTCCCTAAACTTATTTGGTTGTGTCATCCCGGTCCCCAAACTTGCAAATCGATCGTTTAGGTTCTCAAACTTGTTCAGTTGTGTCATCTCGGTCCCTAAACTTAGTTTTGGATCTCATCTGGGTTCAAACTGGGCAATTTAAAAACTTGATATCAAACAATAATTCATAACTTTTTTATATGAACTGAAATGAGGACAAACTTTATATCAAAATTATAGCCCTCGACGCGATCTACAACTTTATAGTTAAAAAGTTTTTGAATTAAAACTATTTAGAGTCCCAAAATATTATTGTATGTTTATAGATTTTGAAATTTTAAATTTCAAATTATCAAACAATCTTGGATATTAATATGGTCTATATGAAAGTTATAGTTCTCAATATTATCTACAACTTTGTAGTTGAAAAGTTTTTTATTTGAAGTCGTTTATTATTCCAAAATTTAATTGTAACTTTATAGATTTTGAAATTTAAAATTCAAAATTATCAAATAATCTTGGATATTGAAATGGTCTATATGAAAGTTATAATTCTCAATATTATCTACAACTTTGTAGTTGAAAAGTTTTTTATTTGAAGTCGTTTATTATCCCAAAATTTAATTTTAAATTTTTTAAATTTCAAAATCTGTAAACTTACAATTAAATTTTGGGATAATAAACGATTTCAAATAAAAAACTTTTCAACTACAAAGTTGTAGATAATATTGAGAACTATAACTTTCATATAGACCATATCAATATCCAAGATTGTTTGATAATTTGAAATTTAAAATTTCAAAATCTATAAACATACAACAATATTTTGGGACTCTAAACAGTTTTAATTCAAAAACTTTTCAACTATAAAGTTGTAGATGGCGTCGAGGGCTACAATTTTGATATAAAGTTCGTCCTTATTTGAGTTCATATAAAAAGTTATGAATTATTGTTTGATATCGAGTTTTTAAATTGCCCAGTTTGGACCCAGATGAGATCCAAAACCAAGTTTATGGACCGAGATGACACAACTGAACAAGTTTGAGGACCTAAACAGTCGATTTGCAAGTTTGGGGACCGGGATGACATAGCCGAATAAGTTTAGGGGACCGAGATGACACAGATGAACAAGTTTGAGTACCTAAATGGTCGATTTGCGAGTTTAGGGACTGGGATGACACAACAACGCAAGTTTAGGGACCGCTGGTGCACTTTACTCATGTTTTATCTAGATGTTGCAAAAGTAGAACTAGTGTTGTACATACTGCAGTGGTACCCATCTGTAGCAGTCGTCTGGTCACGGAACCGCCTAAATTATAAGAACAAAAGTACAAAAACAATCGCCGAAGCAATTAAATTCCCGTACTTAAGCTCCTATAAATCCGGTAGTCCAATAAAATCCCGAGGGATTTCAAACCAACCAACATACAAGCCAAGATCGTAGTGGTCCAACATAACAGGTCATATGTTACATCCATTTCATAAGTAATTCAACATATATCGGAGTTTAGTAGAGTTATTACAACTCAAGTTCAAAAGTAGCGGAAGCAAAGTAGTTTGAAAACTAATATCACCTTAATTCAATTACATGCCAGTACCAAGGTCAAATTCCCATAAAAGCAAGAGAGACAAGATAGCTCAGACGGATCATGCCCATGATCACACTCCACCACTACAGCTGGAGTCTTCCAATTCTTGCAGTAGCTATGTTATATCACAACCTGCAACAAGTGGGAATAAACCCTGAGTACGAGAAGGTACTCAGCTAGACTTACCCGTCATAAACCAAAAATAATGACACCAAGGAGTATGTAAGGCTTTCTTTCAGTGGGCTAGCTTGACTCATTTGCGAAAAGCATAAGTTATCCTGAATAAACTAATTTAAGTATTTTTGCATTATCTTTATTATAACCTATTCAATCTAGGTAAGCACCTATGCTAAAGCAATCACTTGATTAACCATTAACATCAAAGGTTACCATTTCAGGTTTTAGCATTTCCAACATCATCCACATAACCATCCATGTTCCATAATCATTACTATGATGCAGTAGCTCGAGTCAAGTGTTCACTATCCAGTGAACGATGGCGATTCGAATCGATTATTAACCAGCTGGTAAGTTATTCCTCACACAAACCTCACTCACCCGCTAAAGTGAGGTGTTGGTCACCGAGTCAACCATTCAGGTAAAGTCGCGAGCTTGCCAGGAACCACTTGTATCCGGGGGGCCGCCCGACTGCTCTTTGGCCTTATCATCACGCCCCCGTATCCTGCCACTACTGCTCCGGTACAGTGCGTTGCGGGCAATCCACTCGGCCCGAATAATCTCCCAGCTTCGTGGTCGAAAGGTACCTTATTCGGCCAGCTAAATGTGAGGCATGCGTTCAACATGACCCGAGGGCCAACAACGGTCGGTCCTTAATCGACATAGACGGAAACTACAAGCACCCCAGAACCCTGTCTGGTTGCCCAATACTTATTCCGTTCGGTCTCCAATTATTCATCAACACTTGGTTATTTCCAGGATATCATCCATTCCATAGCTAAAGTTTTCCAGTAACCACCTATAGTTGCCGGTAACAGGAAATCACCGATTACTACCGGTCTAAACAGGGCTAAGCATTTATTCGACCCTAAACCTAGCAGGATAAGAATGTAATAAGGTAGGCAAGGATAGTAATAAATGCATCAACGGTTTCACTCAACTCCTACAACTTAATGCAACAATACATATATAACATATATATATATACTCAATTGCTTTTATAAAGTAGGAGGCTTAGAATGCTCCGGGGCTTGCCTGGGATCCGACACAAGTCAGTAGTTATCAGATGACACTCGCTGAGTACTTCCATCTTCGGGATAGTTCCACCAAACACCGTCTTCGGGTTTGGCTTCAACATCTCATCCTTCACGTGGTGCATCTAGCGAACCTAAATGAGATGCAAGATACATGCGTATGAATATGATGAATGGTAACACAAGATGCATCACATAATCATTCAAGTAAACACACGATTAAGACATAGACACCAAAAACTAATTAACTAACATCACACAACCAAATTAAAGAGGGCAGGCACACCAAGCATAACGCAAGTTTGACAAGATCACCAGTATCTTAAGTTGACCATCATCAAGGGCATAAGCCACACTTAGCAACACATGGAGTAAACAACCATGACTAGCATCTGATAATTTCTGGACTGCAAACAATATCTACATGTTTGGATCATAACTGGAGTTATACAAATCCAATAGCCATGCAACCAGACATTCTGGAAAGCTTATGAAATTGTCTATAATTCATCTTTAATCATCTTAGCATGATTCTCAAGTTAACCAAGTCAAACATGCATAATTACAGAATCTGGTCCAGAGATTTCAGAGAACAACTATTTCTGGAACCCAACTTAAAACAGTCATTACTCACAAACTATAAGGCCAAATGCCACCAAAATTTAACACAAGCTAGATTAATAAGTTATTTACAACTTTGTTATAAGCATGTTTCTCATCAAACATCATTTTCATGGTGCAATTATCAAAGTCCCAGAAACTGTCCAGGAAAGCATCAATTGCAAGAATAAATATTAACTTATATTCCAAACATATATTTGGCCACAACAAATGTAACCATCATAAAGTTCATGTTAAATGATCACCAAAAAGCATAGTGCTCATCACTAAATAAATTCTTTTAATGCATTTCTTAATTTATTTAGATAGCAAGGTGAAATAATAAACATATACCAAAAGTCCATAATAAAATCTACAAAAATTACAGTAGCTCTTACATACACCCAATAGTCTACTATACAAATTTCAAGTTATTTGGACATGTATATCAACCTCTATGAAAAAGACAAATTGCTATTGCAAGAATTTATGTGAGAGCAAGATACACTAATAACTCATTCATATGGCAACCAAAATTCATGAAATTTTTACCACACATTAAAAATCATATTAGTAGCATGCCACAAAAATTTCACTTCATTTGGAGCCCTATATCTACAGTTATGAAAATGACAAATTCAACTAGCATTAAAACCTAACTGCACAAACCTATTTTTACAGAGAAAACTTTAAACCAAAACATGCCATATTATAGATCTAATGCCTAGAGAATTTCACAAGGATTCCAAAAAGTCTTCATTTGCTATTTTACGATTTTTCTACGATTTACTATGAATTTCCAAAGTTCCTGCAAAATAATTACGAATCAGTCCCGAGAGCACTATTCATTTGAGTCTATGACAGTGCAAATAGGCCTCTGGATTTAGTCGAATTCCCCCCGCGAGGTCCTTTGTTGCGAATGAACAGAGGGGTCGTCGGGAGCTCGCGGTTCTCGGCCGGAAAGGCTCGTCGGCGCCGGTGGAGTTGCGAGGAAGGTGGAGGGGTGCCGTGCAAACCCGCTCGGCAACCCAGCTTGACCCGAGGCAGGCCAGGTCGACCTGGCCACGCGCACAGGCGTCCATGGCGGAGGCGGCTCCGGTGGCCATGCGCTACGGCGGCGAGGAGAGGCTGGGGATGGGCTCGGCCATAACAGCAAGCGGCGGCGAGGGTTCTGAGGCTCATGGTTTGAGCTGGGGAGGCGAGGGGCGACGAGGAACGTGGTTGGCATGAGCTCCGTCGGCCGGCAATGGCGACGGCGCCCGCGAACAGCAGCCAAGAGTGAGGAGGGCGAGGCGGAGTGGGCGAGAGCGAGTGAATAGACTGAGGGCAAGCTCGGGCGCTCCAAATAGAGGCGAGGAGCGAGCACGGCGCGTGGCGAGGTGAAGGACGCGCAGCGCTGTGCATGGCGACCACGATGTCAGTAGATCGAACACGTGGTGTGCAATAGCGTGGGCAAGGTGGGAGCTGATTTTGGGCCGCTTCTGGGCCGAATTGGACCCCGGACCAAAAACCAAAGTTGGAGCCCACACGAAGCTCTACGTTTTTCATTAAGGAGCCAAGGTCATTAGAGCAACGGATTAGCGGTTAACTAGTTGCCAAAATAGCAGTGTCAACACCTTGATGGCAGTCACGGAAACTTGCATTCGATGGTCAAAACTTCGTCAAACTGAACTCAACTTTTTGTATGCTCTTCATCAAGATGTAAACTCCAACTTTTACTTTTGGGTCAACTTGAGATGCTTAATAAATTTCAGAGAACGTGAGACGCCAATGCCGATGTCGATGAATTTCCAGACTTAGAAATATTCTAAGTGCTGAAAATTGCAGCAAATTCAATCTTTGTGCACCGATTAGACTCGTTTCCAAGCTGATCTAGCTCTTGGTCCAAAAACAAAGTTTCTTCTACATAAAGTGAACTACAACTCTCATTTAAGGTTTAACCTCAAAACTAGTATAGAAACTGCTGTTATACTTTGACTAAAGTAGGATCACGATGAAGCTTAAATCATCCTTTTTGATCCATTGGAGCATTTTCGGGGCATTTGCTCAACACGAACCTTTCACGACTTTTGTTGTAGAGTCCATCTAGAGTCTTTTGGGCAAGGTTGCAAGGTTGGGTTGACGACCTATATTTCCATTCACTTAATAGTGCAATTCAAGCACTTAGTAAAAATCATTCCAACAAGGATATAACTTATCATTTCATGTGACTTTTTGATTCCAAACTTCATGAAACTTTTTGAGTGACCAATATAGATAGGTACTAAGGTGAGACACATGAAGATATTGTAAAAACACCACCCAAGCATATATATTGAAAACTACCTATATGTAAAGTAAGGGTGCAACATCCAAGTTTAGGTTGGGAATCCTGTCCATAGGTTGACCTTGACATCATCATCTCCACTTAATCTATCATGTTTGAGCTCAAACCCACTGCCTAACTGGTGGCAAACACCTGGGGTGTTACACGTCTGCTGTAGCTGTCTAGTACACCTGCATGCATGTGGGTATGCAAGGGGCGTGAGCGGCAAGCACGGGAACCATATGGGCGCAGATCGAGGCGGGGCGGCGTGGGACACGGAGCAACACGGGACATAGAGCGGTGTGGGACACAATGTGGCCACAAGACATAGAGCGACATGAGCCCCAGGTGAAGCATGCGTAGGCGTGCGCGCGGGCACAGCAGCATACCTATGTGAAGCAGGCATGGGCGTCCAGACGCTAACCCCCGTCCGGACGTCCAGGCGCTAGCCTTTTCGTAAGTAGATGGACGCTTTTCATGTTCCCAGTTTGAGGTGGGTTAGTGGGTATAATGTAACACCCCTGGTGTTACGAGCTTGCTTAGCATCCTGATTAAGATTAGAAAAGAAATTAAGTAAATAAGTTCTTGGGTTTTAAAATTTTTACCTCACATAAATGATAAATGACGAGCATATGTTGGCATCATGATATCTTTCCTTTCAGTTGCTTTCTAATCAGGGCAGTTGGTCCACTAGTTAGCTGCTGGCATCAACGATAGGATATTGGAATTGGTTGAACCATAATCAGATAAATCGATGAGTTTTGCTTCGCTTTAAATTGTGTGCGCGTCACCGGGTGGAGTCAAGTCGGCTGGAGACCGCGGTCATCACGCGCTGAGCTAGGTCGGTGCTGCAGCTGCCACCGCTCGGCTGTCGTGGCGCCTTTTCCCCCGCCCGCCCTCCGATTCACCATCCACCAAGCCCTGAATCACATTTCGCTCCACCCCTGCTTCGTTGACCCAATCACAGTAGTGATGGTGATGCCTCTGCCTCGTTTGTCCCCGCTGTCCCAGGCACGTACGCCAAGCACCGCCTGGGTGGAGCCATGCGCTACCGCACGCTCGGAGCCGACTGGGCCAGGACCAACCGCTTGGAGGCACGCACGACCCCCCGGTGACCTTGCTCGACTTTTCCGTGTCGTGTTGCATTCGCTGCCCGCTGCTGCGTTGTGCCCGCACACGCCATTATTGCGACATGACGCGCCAAAGAAAATCCGGCGTAGGGTGTGGCCAAATTCATCGTATAGAAGGTCACTCGCTGTGATTGCTTGTGTCTGCTAGTAGCCAGGCTAATTAGATAGCCAGCCGACCCACCTTGAGTCTCAGCCATGCGGTGTAGTCAACCAATTTTGGTTTCCATCATCGCCGGCCAACTTTTTGCCAGAGCAGAGCATAGATTGGGGGTAAGCTCGTAGAGCAAGTAGCAGTTCAATTCCTCGTGTCCTTGAGCCCGCCTCGATCCTCTCCATCCGATGCTCGTGTTACCTTGTTCAGGCAAGCTGTCGGTGACGAGGTGACATGGGGATGTCGATTCAGAGCGTCGCCGCATGGTGCGGGAGCACGTGGCCAGAGTTCCTCGGCCTTCCTCTACCTCAACCGGTGGCACAACCATCCTCGGGGTAAGCCTCTCTTGCTCCCCTGCAGCTTCTACTGCCTTGATAGCCCGTAGGATCACCGTGCCAGACGCGCCGCCATGGCGGGTGGTTCGCCCGTGTGGGCAGCACGATGGAAGTCGCCACTTAGCTCTTAACCGCCGCCTAGGGTTCAAACTCGGCTTCGCAATGCTCGTCGGCCCGCGTAGTGCACCGCTTCGGTTCGCGGGTGGCCGACGTGGCCGCGCAGCGTCGGTCGGAGCCACGCCGTCGACACTGTGGTGTCGGGGACTGCCCCTTTGTGAAGACGGCTTAATTCCAGGGTGCTTACTGCATCACGCGTCTCTTGTGCATTAGTAACCGAAAGCTCCGCGTAATAACTGGTTAAACCGAGGGCTCTTTAGCAAAGTGCGTCGGGCGCTCGCGCGCGAGCCGTTTGTTGGGCTGGCCGGCTGCACGCAGCTGCTCCCGCGTGGGCCGCCGTGTACTGTTGAGCCGATTTGGTGGCCGAGGGCCCTTTTCTTTTCTAAATACATTTCTAATTAATTCCTGGAACCAACTTGTAAATTGAATATCTAAATGTGTAGGAGTCCAAAAATGGTGAAACCAATTTTGTTAGGTTTCTAAAATCAAGAGCTATTTGTTAGTGTATTTTACCCACCGAGTTGTATAGTATTTTTAGGAGTTCGCTAATTATCTTGAAATGTTTAATATTGCTAAGTATGAATTTGTGAGAATTATTGTAAGAAAATGGTAAAAGTGTTGACTCTAAAAATTTACAGTAAACTCCTAGTGTTATTATCTACTCACTGTAGTTTCAATGGCTCCATAATAATAGATTTGTTAGGGTAGCTGGTGAACCCCAATTTGAATACATGTGTTTAAGCGGTAAAATGCTAAAGCAACACCTCGGGTTGTTTCACGAATATTTGTCAGGAAAGTAATGTCTTGTTCAACAACATGGGTACGTGGCCTAGTGCGTTAGCCATTAGAGTTAGCTCGTTAGCTTGCAAAGCGTATTGTGTTCTCCTAGTTGTGATTATTGTTGTCTATTTACGTCTCTGCATTGCATCCACGAATATCACAATAGGAGCGATGATGGATCGTGAAGTCGCTTGGAGCAGCCGAAAGGATGGTGTCCGGAGGATCGTGCCGCCATGATGAAATGCTAACTTTTGGTTTTATCTTACCCAGGCAAGCCCCGGTGCATAACCCTTATTATTCTACACTTCAATTTATGCTTGTGCATTATATATATATATATATATATATATATATATATATATATATATATATATATATATATATATATATATATATATATATATATATATATATATATATATATATATATATATATATATATATATATGATAGGATCGGGTAGCGTGCTATGCTATAGGATTCCGGTAGAAGTCGAGTGATTACCTGTCACTCGCGAGAGATAGAGAATATATTATTGTTACTATCATCATGTTCCTATCACATGGAATAAATATGTATAATAATTGGAGACCGGGCGGAACGGGATTGGATGGACTTGGACCTGGTTGGGCAACAGAGCGGGGCTCTGGTTGCATTTGTTCCGCCTGTGTCGATGAAGGACCGTTCGTTGCATTTGATTCCATAGTCAGGTCACCGACCTACTTGTCCCGAGCATATACTTGCTTATGGGGGTGGGAAGACTTGTTTCGCTCTTGTCATGGGTTCCGGCTCTCTCCGGACCGGCTTCTTAGGTGGTTATATATATTGGGTCGAGGAGGTCTAAGCACCATACTGAGGGCGAACCTGTAGTGTTGGGGGCTTAGAGTCTGAGCTTGGACAGGGACCTGGACCCCTTGACAGGAGTGGAACGGGTTGGTCTTGCTTGTGCCCAGGATACAAGCGAGACGTGTGTTTTTGGGGCACCTAACTGGGCACATTGATTCACAAATCGCCGTCAATTTGACGGTCCGACATGACTATAATCTAGCATCGTAGCAAGAACTATAAAAAATGGTAAAATGGTTCTGATTGCTTATCACCTGCTTAAAAGTAGCCTTGGTGCTTATATAGAATGGTTGGTTAATGAACTAATGATGACTACTAATAAAAAGAAATATAAGGATACACATTTAGTAATGCTTCTTGCAGATGCAATAAACCCACAAATCAGAAAGTCTTGCATAATCCTTAGAGTCCTTTTCTTTCTGACGGGTAAGTCTTGCGGAGTGCAATTGAGTACTCAGGGTTTGTTCTACCCTATTGCAGGTGACAGGTGCTGATAAGCTGACACTTGTGTGTGGAAACCTCCTGATGGGCTCAGCGAGGATTTCCTTTGCGATGCGGAGTACAGTTATCTATTAAAACTCTCATCAAAAGTTTTACAAAGAAAATACCGGCAACTTGTTCTCATTTCATGTTTTTAACAGTTCATCATATTAATGTTTAACTTATTATTAAATGATTTTATTTTCGCTGAACTCTGATAACATTTTATATTTCACTGTTATAATTAAATAATGAATTACTCTGATGTTTGTATTAAAAGTGATGTAAGAAAAATGACAAGGATGTTGTAAGATTTATTCTCTCATTTGTGATCTTAATATAAAAATATGGATCTTCAAGTTCTCTCTTGCGGTGTGCTCGATAGAATCGTATAGTCTAGTGTTTTCCCTTGGGTACTTAGAGTCTAATAGAAGAGGAGTACTCTTGGAGGACATTTGATTAGACGATTCTGCCACGTATAACTCTTTGGTTGAAACGTGAAACGTAAACTAACTATTTTCAGGATGATGGTCCGCAATCCTCATTCATAAGTCAATTAAAGTTACAACAAGTATGTAATTCTTTACATACACATGTTGGTATCTCTATCTATCTATAATATAAAGGAGGGAAGGAAATAGAAATATTTCTCACCCAATTATTTTCTACCACCTTATTCTTGTCCCTCGGCCTGCGGCGCGACGCTGCTGCCCCCTCCGCCTGCAACGGTACGCCGCGCACCCTCTCCGCTTGCTGCGTACGCCGGCGCTCCCTCCGCCTGCCCGCAACGCCGCCGCTCCCTTTGCCAACGGTAAGCTGCGCACCCTCTCCGCCTGGACACGCACAAGGATCAGGCAGGTTAGTACACTCTGCCGCTCAAATCCCTAGAACCTTGGGCTAGGCAAGATAGGATCAGTGCAATGGCTCCACCCTCAACTCCAGTCAATTCCAATTTCGAGGGATCGGATTTGATTAATGGTGATCGTGTACACCCTGGTGGCGCGTGGAATAGTGGTGCAGGCTGAGTCCGTTTGCACTGACCCCGTCTGCAGTGACGTCGGCAGGTGCTCCTGCCCATTAGTTATACCTCTGTTGCTTTGTTTGATCCATTCAGGGATCTACTATCTGTTCGTGAAATTCCTTGGCCAAGATGGATGAGTCTTTTACTTTTAACCTGCCCACCACATGTTAGACATAATGCCTCTAAAAGCTTATTATGCTTTAGGTACTTATAATTTCTCTTATTTGGGAATCTAAGAAAGTAGGCAATCGCAAAGAAATTGAATTGAATTATTTTAGGAGTATATTTGATACAGTTCAAAGATGTCAAAACTTCTTGCTTATATCTAATAATATAGAGATATGGTTGTTTTCTTCTCAAAGATAATACGCAAACCAATTCGTCAACACATGATGCTTCCTACAAATGATAGAACTGTGGGATCTTAAATCATTTGCTTTCATTATTCTCATATTTTTCCAGTTTGTGTTTTTCGTCATGGTAACCCTACCAATCTGTTAACTTATGTTTTTTTATTTAACTTATATGTTTTTTATTCCTTTAGCAACTATCGAGATCACCAAGCAGGCGAGGAGGACGCAAGCTCAATCAGATTTTTTTGATCCATACTCAATCAGGGTTGTCATCTCCTGTACAACATCCTACATCCTGGAACAGGCAGATCTTGTTATAAATACCTATCGTGTTTCAGGTACAATCAGAACAGCATGCCAGGGCTGAGGACCACGTTCACTTGGCTCCAAGGAGACTCAAGGGACCTCGAAGAAAAAATGTCATCTCAGGTGTGTGCCATTGATCATTTACGTGCCTTTTCAATACCTGACACTCTCATATGAAGAGGAGTCATGAAATTACCTTATTTGCAAGAGCATGATAGTATTGGTAGAATGGATAAGTGATTAAATTACCTGGCCTGGTCTCTCTGTTGGCACAGTTTGGAAAAAAAGTTATCAAGTATTCAATCTCTCTATTTTTATTTTGATTTCAGCTTTTATTTCCTATATATCTAAATATCTGCCAACTTTTGGTTGTAGGTGTGTTCCCGAATTTATGAATTTTGAAACTTTGATTTCACATCGAGGTAGTTTCATTACAGTTTATGTACAATTTTTTTTATTATACTATAATTTTTTCTACAGCAAGTTTGTTTATCTTGCATTTCATGTTCAGAGCAAGTTCATCTTCTCATCCTCAGTCAGTACCTCATACTATAATGTGATTACTTACTATTTCACTTTTGATGAAGGGTGTAATTTCCATTAGGATGCAACGAAGCAGCTGCACAATTTCCTTGCATCTCTATTTATTCTAGGCATGTTGCTGCAGAGCAGATTTAACTTTCTTGCATGTTGCTTCCATGTCATCTAGCACAACAGACTAGGAGGTAAGTTCCCCTACCTTGTTAACTCTGGAAACGTGTCAACAGTGGCCAAGTTGTGGCGTAGTACAATTGTCCAAGCTCCAAGCCTTGATTAATGGTATAGACATTGAGAAAAACACATGATATAGTTACGATAAAGAAGAGCACAACAAATTTGAGCCACAAGGTGGACAAGACTCTAAGAAGGATCTAATTATCCATAGGGACGGGAACTGTCAAAATATTGCAACAGACTTTCACTTTTCGTGAACTTGCTGCAGCCACTAAGAACTTCAGGCAAAATTGCCTTTTAGGGGAGGGAGGTTTTGGTCGTGTATATGAAGGACGTTTGGAGAATGGCCAGGTAGGTCTGTCTGAAACCATTTTGATGCTTGTCTGTAAAGCTCTCAAATTTGGCTTCTGAGTTGAAACAATAAATAATATGTTGGTCGACAGTGCTAACATAACAAATTAACAATTATAATTGCGCCCTGGATACTAACAGAGTTTTACTTCTCAGGCTGTTGCTGTGAAGCAACTTGATCATAATGGTCTCAAAGGAAATAGGGAATATCTGGTTGAGGTTCTCATGCTCAGTCTCTTACATCACACTATACTGTACTGATGGATTCCATGTTATCTAGCACAACAAACTAGGAGGTAAGTTCCCCTACCTTGTTAACTCTGGTGGAAACATGTCAACAGGGGCCAAGTTGTGGCATAGTACAATTGTCCAAGCTCCATGCCTTGATTAATGGTATAGACATTGAGAAAAGCACATGATATAGTCACGATAAAGAAGAGCACAACAAATTTTCTGCATTCTTTTCATTATTTTCCGCTTCTCCCTGTGCTTTCTTTTCTCATGGTAGCATAAAGAATGATCTTTCCTTGCTTATAGGTGAACATTTTTTGGAGCCGATGGTGATTGGCGCTCCATTTCGATATACACGGTGCGCTTGCCAAATGCTGCTATCGTCGCGGTTGCCAAATGCGAGCAACCAAACAAGAATTATGGGTCCTCTAGCTATATGTCATACACCTCGTTAGAATATCTCTATTTCAGTGCTTAAGTTCAAGGTTATTGCGGGGTTCAATACGCCTATGACGAACGAATCCCGCAAAATTTATGCCATCTGATCATGAAAGATTGTAAAATTAATTTGATGCTATTTTCTTATGACCATAGATATCACGTGTTACTTGTTAATTCTTTTATAAGAATAATAATAATATTTTTAAAATGCAATTTTATCCTTTTAGTTGATAAATCATCTATTCTAACTTTTTTAAAATATATATTTTTTGTTTCAGTGTGTATCTATACTATATATATTACTAAAGTTGGAGATCTCTCTCGCTCTCTCAGAACACGGTAGATAAACATTCACTCACAGAACACTGCTATAAGAACCGTACCAGATCCTGTGAACAGTGTCGGTACGAACAGTACCCCTAGAAACAGTAACGGATTATGTAAACAGTACCCCCGTATGAACAGTGCTACCCCGTATGCAACAGTGCTCCTGTAATAGTACGGACCTGTCACTATCAACTTCTCATTCATGCACCTTAATCGGTAGCAAAGCCCGTCTTTGTCCCACACATTTTCTTTTCTCCCTCCACTCTTTCCAAATTCTCATTCATGCACCTTAATCGGTAGCAAAGCCCGTCTTTGTCCCACGCATTTTCTTTTCTCCCTCCACTCTTTCCAAATAAATAAATCGCCTGTGCTTTACATGAGGTCCTGCTAGTAATAAATATTTTTTTAAACACGTGCAAGCATTCCAACTAGTATATAATAATATACTAATAATAAAATCAACTCAACAATTCGACTGCTGGCCAAACTCCGTGTCTCGGAGTCCACGTAGACGGAACCGACTCCTGTTTTCCAGGGCACACGATGAAGTCCCCAACGCGTGCTTAAGGGGATGTTTGGTTTCAATGCGTTAAAATTTAACTCCCATCACATCAATGTCCCTCAAATGCATGGAGTACTAAATGTAGACTAATTACATCTACATGCATGTTGACACAGATTAGGAGTAATTTACGAGACGAATCTATTAAGCCTAATTAGTCTAAGATTGAAAACTTTTTGTCAAATAAAACGAAAGTGCTACAGCGTTTGTTAAACTTTAACTCCTCAAACCAAACACCCCTAAGTGAATGCTTCAAATTTTTGTCAGATGGAGCGTACGGTTTCTCTGCAACGCTCTGCGAGGCTGTTGTTCGGTACGGCATGGAGCACTGGCTCCGACGTGAAGGCTGGGGCTGCTGGAACCTAATAAGACCGACCGCAGCGGCACCGCTAAAACGATCCTGCAGTGTCTTTTACCGGATGGAGGAGCTGCACCGGCTCCTGTAAAAGCTACGCTAGCCCAGCTTCATCCGCTATTTTCAGCGGATACCGTTCCTCCGGTACCGGCGTGCGAGAGAGATGAGCACATGCGCGGGAGAGAAAGAGCATGGTCCAGCGGTGGGCCCACTACTTCAATCATCAAAAAAATATTATAACTCACAAAACCATAAAACCAAATTAAATTCTGATTGCACCATTAAATTCGTTGCAATAAATACTTCAAAATAAGATGTTACATATATATATTTAGACAAAGTGATAAGTAGACCCCATAGTGAATAGAGGATGATATAGAGGATGAATGTATGCGGAGAAACTGTATATTTTGTGATGACTAGGATGAAATATTCCTTTTAGAGGATGAATATAGAGGTCCGTGAGTGCGGATAGTCTAATGATGTACAAGAACAAGGGCATCCAGCTTTGCACAGTGAATAAACGGGCCAGTCCACAAAAGGCATTCGTATGAGTGTATGGCTTCTGCGTTGCAAAATAGAATACTCGTACATGTCTAAGGCACAATGACAGTCACTATGTGACAACGAACGAAACACAGTAATCTGAATCCGCAAATCAGGTAACTCAACAAAGCCGTCGTATCACGACTATTGGCAGATCTGCTCAACAGCGGCCACGATCTGCGCAGGCTGCACCACGGTGGCGTCCTCCAGAGTTGAAGCATATGGGGTCGGTACGTCCTGCGACGACAGGCACATGATGGGGGCGTCCAGGTAGTCCCAGAAGTTGTCGATGATGGCCGACCTCAGGCTGGCGCCGATGCCGCCCGTCCGCATGCACTCCTCCACGATCAGCACACGGTGGGTCTTCTTGATCGAGTTCCCGATGGTGTGCAGATCGAACGGCTTCAGCGACCTGATGTCGATGACCTCAGGGTCGTACCCTTTGTTCACCAGCGTCTTGGCAGCCTGCATCACATGGTACCTCATGCGGGAGTACGTGAGGATGGTCACGTGCTCACCTGGGCGCACCATCTCCGCCTCCTCCAGGCAACAGATGTATTCCTCGTCAGGGATCCTCTCCTTCAGGTTGTAGAGGAGGACGTGC
This sequence comes from Saccharum hybrid cultivar R570, assembly GCA_038087645.1. Lineage (NCBI taxonomy): Eukaryota > Viridiplantae > Streptophyta > Magnoliopsida > Poales > Poaceae > Saccharum > Saccharum hybrid cultivar. The sequence goes on along the minus strand of JAQSUU010000671.1, from coordinate 3,455,426 downwards.
TCAAACAGCACCACTGGGTTCTCGCTCCTTATGGCTGCCTTCATCAGGCCCTTGGCGTTGTAAGGAGTGGAGCAAGCAACCATTTGAAGGCCAGGGATTGACTGGAAGTATGACTCCAGCCGCTGTGAGTGCTCAGCACCAAGCTGACGACCAACACCACCAGGGCCTCGGATCACAATCGGGATCTTGAACTGACCGCCTGAGGTGTAGTGAAGCATACCACAGTTGTTTGAGATCTGGTTGTAGGCGAGGAGAAGGAAACCCATGTTCATGCCTTCCACAACAGGCCTGAGCCCTTTCATTGCTGCTCCAACTCCCATGCCGGTGAAGGAGTTCTCAGCGATAGGGGTATCAAGAACCCGAAGGTCTCCAAACATCTCAGCCAACCCTTTGGTCACCTTGTATGAACCTCCATAGTGACCAACATCTTCACCTATGACGCACACTGTTGGATCCAAATTCATCTCTTCTATCAAAGCTTCGCGAAGGGCCTCAAACATCAGCAACTCATGGCTAAACAGAAGAAAAGGTCAACATAGTCAGGCATATGTAGATAATCATAAATAATAGAAATCAAATACAAATTACATTTCAACATCCCTTACTCATCAAAGAGGAAACAACAGCCATCACATAACAAAATTTGCATATAAGAGAACAGGACTTCTATGCCATTTATGATTTAAATTAGTGGAGCAATAGCATATTTTGTTGTCGGAACAAAGCTTAACAAAGTACAGGTTTCTGATTGCTAGTGAATAGTGGTAACCAATAAGCTACTGCTGACAACAGTGCTACACTGATTGGTTAAAAAAACTGGTGTAAGTGGGTTGTTAACCAGTGGGCCAATAGCATATTTTCTTGCTGTGACAAAGCTTAACCAACTACGAGTTTCTGTTTGTCAGTGGTACTCAATTGGCTGCTGATGACAATTTCTGTGTTGATGGAATCAAATTCCGGTGTACGCTGTTGTTTACCCCAAGTGTCCCAAATCCCGATGTTCATGGCTGAGTATTAAGTTAACGGTTCTAGCAGGTTTAATGTTTCAAACAAATACATTTAGAAGTCAAGAACCAGTCTACTTTTAGTCAATCAAAATTGTCAACATGGACACTCGAAAAATAAGAGAACAAGAATTGTCTACATCCCTTATTCATAGAGGCAACAGCAGCCCTCATATAACAAAAATTCCATATAGAGAACAAGACTTCTATGTTCATTTATGATTTCAACTAGTGGGCTAATAGCATATTTTGTTGCCGGAACAAAATTTAACAAAGTACAGCAGGTTTCTGATTGCCAGCGGTAACCAATTAGTTACTACTGACAACAGTGGTACATTGATTGGTCCAAAAATTGATGCAAGCTGTTCTTTACTGGGCCAATAGCATATTTTACTGCCTGACAAAGCTTACCAAAGTACTGGTTTCTGATTGTCGGGGGTAACCAATTGGTTACTGCTGACAGCTTTGGTGCATTGATATTGGGTCAAAAACTGGTATATGTTGTTCTTTACCAGTGCCCCAATGTCCATGCCTGAGTATAGTTTATGATTCTAGCCGGTTCAAGGTTTCGAACCAATACATCTAGATGTCAATAACCAGTCTACCTCTAGTCAACATGGCTTGCTTGAATAAAAGCCACTTTCAGTTTTACAATAAAAAAGAAACAAAACATTTGGTGCTGCCAAATACAAACCAGGTTATAGACCTTAATTGCCTGACTGCCTGAGTTTCCTTACTATTTCCACATTCGTGTATATAACTTGTCAACACAGTTTGCTTGAAGGAGTACTGGAATAGGAATGTCTATGTTTCTAACCAATCACTTTTATGTATTCTGAAGGCAAGTTCATTTACACTGCTAAGCAGAAGAACTCAATAGTTCCTTTCAGCGCCCAGCATAGGCTATGCAGTCCTCAGGCATCAACAATGTTTAAACTATTTTGGATTAACCTTCAATACATGGACTGCAAAAGTTCAAATCATGGCCAGGTATCAAATCTGCTGAGACCAGATTTGCATTGAACTCAAAGGAAAGAAGTCGATGGAAGTTTCAAAGAGACCAACCACCATTTACCAGCAATGAATTTCAGCTCTATTAAGAATGCTCTAGTTGACAGTAATCCAGTAAAAAAAAGGGCAGACCCAGTGCCAGAGGCTCCCAAACGAGTGGGGTCTGGGGAAGGGAATAACCGAAGCAAAGTCGAACCCAGGACCTGGTGACTCGGCGAGCTAGCACTCACCAACTGCACCAGGTTAATCCAGTATAATGCAAAATGCAATAGAACACCTCATTAAAATTCTACTTTTCTAATTTCTAACACAAGGATCAAATGCACAGTTCTGCATTCCAACTTAGCTAGACAGAGATCACCAATCGTTTACCTCCTGTTCTCTGGACATTTTTGAAGGTAGAAGGCAGTATGCACTAAGAATATATCATAAAGCTGCTACCTTTGTTTTTCATACCGATAGCGACATCAAATGTGCATGTGTGCAAACCAGGGTTTGCTTAAAAGAGTGTTGAACATGATCGCTAGAGTTGGTGAGCATAACTCCCTGGTGGAGCCAGATCTCTAAAATTTGTACCCAATTCCATGTGTGTTACTCCTACTTGCCAAAACATTAAATTAAGGAATAAGACAATCAGTTAACAGAATTCAGCATCTAAACCTCACAGATCCAATCTTACATCCACTGGCAAGAAGGACCATGTGAGGTATAGCCGAATTTAAGGAGTAAAATTACAGCCTAACAGCCAGCTAGCATCTGTTTCAGCTGCAAAGGGCAGGACTACAAGTCCTGTCGAGTCTATTATAGATAATAACCCGCTGGGCAGTCACGCATGCTAATTCAGTCGTATCCAGGGCTAAATCTCATGGTGACATCTAAACCAACACGAATTGTTTGCACAGACCAAATTATGCCAGAATTTGAATTCAGGTTGACAGCAAGTCATCTCAGTATGTTATTCTTACCCGCCTGACTTGGATCCCGCCGCCGCGGCTGCCTCATCCGCCTTGGCCTGCGCAAGCACAAAAATCCCACAAGGGCAAACAGATCAGCACGACGCAGAGAGCGCGAGCGCATCAGGTAGTGGGGAGAGAGCACATCAGGAGGCAGCACGTAACTGCAACGGCGCTGCGAGCCACCAGCCTGCCTCGTCCCGAGCCCGGTCCTCCCTTGGCCGCCGCGGCCACGAGCACGCTCCTCCTCCTCGCCACCGCTGCACGAGCGACGCCGCAGATCGAGTCAGGTCAGTCACCCGCAGGTTGGCGCGGCGCGGCGGAGACGACAGGGTGAGGAGGTTATCTTTGGCATGTGGGGGGAAGTACAGGTACCTGGGGCGGCAGATCTGGGCTTGGCGGAGGCGACGGCGCCGACGGCGTGCAGCGCGGAGGACGCAGCAGCCGCCATTGGTCTCGTCGAGGAGTGGAGTGGGGGAGGCGGTGGCGACGATGCGGACGCGCGCGGAGGGGGTAGCGCTTTATACGCTCGCGCTGTCGCCTCGGCGAAGGGAGCGCGGAGGAGGAAGCGAGGCGGGGGAGGCGGAGAGCACGAGGCGACACGACCAGCTGCTGCTGTTGCTTCTTCTCGGCGACGAGGTGGAAGTGGAGGGAGGCTGTCCGTGCGCGGGGTCTATGCACCGAGGAGGTCTGGGTCCCGCTTCTACGGCGGCGGCGACGGCCACATCAGGTGGCGGGCCCACGCGGCGAGCTCAGCTGCCCACAGCGGCGCACGTGGACCGGGTGCAGGTGCGAGCCTCGGTTCCAACGACGACGGGCCTCCGCCCGCCCCCCTTGTTTTGGATGGACCTGATCCGCTAGCGCGAGCTGGCCCAGTAACGTCACGCGTGCAAGAAAGGCTTTCGTTGTTCTTTACGGCCCAGTGGAGAGGGGAGAATTGGCTGGTAGTGAAGATTCAGCCCAAACAAGAGGAGGTTGAAATAATTTATCCTTTTCGGATTAGTATAAGAAGATCCAACTATAACAGATCCAAAATCAGACTAAGAAATCGCAAAAAAAAAAATACAGCATTAGTAAAGTGCTGTTGGACAAAAGCAACTCTTGGGAAATACCTACACACAAACGACTCTTTGTAAAGGGTTTGAACATTTTTTAAGGATTTATCTAACCAACAACTGAGTGTTTTGGAAGCTCCTAGCACCTGATTTTTTCCTATACATTTATACTGTCTTTTATCTATGTTTACACTGTCTTTTTTGCCATATTTACAATGATTTCTTCACTGTAATTTATTGGACAGAGTGATGTAATTTTAAAATAAGTGCAGATCTCAAACAAATATATGCCAAATTTTTCAGAAAAAATTATAAATTATTTCTATGAATTGCAAATATCAGCCAAATATACGCTAAATTGTTCACAGACAGGAACCGGAGCCTGGCTCCTTGGCAGGTCACCGGTGTTGAGTGGCGCAGCGGCTTTTTGGTGGACGCGGGGGCCGGAGTGGCCACCGGCGGTGGGGTGGGGTGGACGTCGAGGCCAAGGTGGCCCTCGACGGGAGGGAGAGTGGCCGGCGGGGCCGGAGAGGCCTCCGGCGGTGGAGTGGGGCGAAGCAAACTATGGTGACACTAACAAACCTGTGCCTCCTCCGCACACTGCTAGTATGTAAAAGAGAGTACCAGCATTGTCTCATATATGTACTCGGTTCATTGTACAACTCAACTTATAGCTCAAGTGTCCATGATAGATTTTACGTTTTGACAAATGACAACCTTAATTAACGGTTCTGACGCGACGATAGATGGTAATTACTAGAGTCTACGTTTCTATGATTTTTATTTATGTTTATAGAGATCTTACATAAAGCCCTATGACTCAATTCAGAATCTACAAATTTGACAACCTTTATACTCCAACTATTTTTTTCTTTCATTAGGGCATTAATTAGGCCAGCTTGAAGCTGACAACTTCTTCAAATTTTCTGCAAGTGATCGTCTACACAAGATTGAAGAGTACGTCTTGAGAGAGCGCTAGCGAGCTGAGCCATGGAGTTCGCCATGGGGGCCATTTGCTCCTTCCTCCCCAAGCTCAGCGAGCTTCTTGGCGACGAGTACACGCTTCAGAAGAGCGTGAGGAGGGACTTCGAGTATCTCCAGAGGGAGCTGCAGAGCATGCACGCTGCCCTGAGCGTGTGGCGGCGGTGCCCCGGGAGCAGCTCCAGGAGCTGGACAGGCTTTGGGCCAGCGATGTCAGGGAGTTGTCCCAGGACATAGAGGATGTTGTTGACACCTTCCTCGTTCGCATCGAGGGTCCTGCATCTGAGCCTCAGCTAGCATCTAACCCCAAATGCTTCAAGGGCCTTCTAGTGAAGATGGCAGACCTGTGCAAGAAATTCAGGGCTTGCCATCAACTTGCCACCGCCATTAAAGACATCAAGGACCAGGTGCACGAAGTGGCCAACCGAGATGGAAGGTACAGGGGTCCTCATGGTGTGGTTGCTAGTCTAACTGGCGCTGCTACCACACGGGTCACAACCACCATCGATCCTCGCCTGATAGCTTTGTATGGAGCCCAGAAAAGCATTGTTGGCATTGCTGATGCAAAGGCTGAGGTTATGACGAAGCTCTTTGAAGGGGATGATGTATCCAGGAAACAACTCAAGATACTCTCGATCGTTGGATTTGGTGGATTGGGTAAGACAACTCTTGCTAATGCAGTATATAGTGAGCTTTCAGGGCAATTCGATCGCAGGGCGTTTGTGATGGTGTCTCGGAATCCTGATGTCAAAAAGGTCCTCAGGGATCTTCTGTATGAACTTGATAATCCAAAGTTTAATGAATTGAGTGGAGCAACGCTGTTGGATGAAAGACAGCTCATCGACCAACTCAGAAATTCACTTCACACCATAAGGTATGGCATTTGTGTTAGATGCACACTTCTAGTGTAAGCATGTTATTTACTTTTAATTTAAATTTAAAAGTAATAGTGGTATGCAATTTAGAAACATATATAACATACCTAATAGTTATTGAATTATTTTCTATATTAGCTTATATTGATATTTAGACACATATTTGTTATATTTTAGTTTACTTTTATAACACAGATGTGTGTTTTTAGACACAAATAGATGCAAATTTATGGGTTCGTTTGCATTATCTTTAGTAAAACTAAGGTATATAATTTAGATGCAAATATAAGACCTTATTTTAAATTATCTTTCATAATAGCAGAGTAGGTAATTTAGATGCAAACTTGGGTTACTTTCAATGATGGCCTTGTTTAGTTCCCAATTCCTCCCTCAAAATTCACTATGCAAAAAGGAGATTCCCCATCACATCAAAATGTCGGCAAATGCATGGAGTATTAAATATAGATAAAATCAAAAAATAATTACATAGTTTTGTTGTACTTTGCGAGACGAACATTTTGAGTCTAATTAATCAATTTTGGATAATTTTTTGCACTAAAAAACAAAAGCTGCTACAGTGTTCCGACAGGAACACTGTAGCAGCAGCATCCGAGTCGGACGCACCAACTCGGGAACTAAACACGGCCGATATTTTAATTGGAAAGGTGGATAATTTATATGCAAATTTAGGGAAGGGTAGATTACATATTCACACACTGTTGTATTTGCGGCCTTGCAATTCTTATACTTCGCTACTACCTTGTAGGTCTATTCGACTAAAGGAAAGCATATACTTAAAATTCTAGTACTAAAATTTACATCAACTTACTGGTGCAGTTATGATTATGTTATACTCTCTTTTGTTTTAGGATACTGCTAAGTTTAGATTTCAAAATTTGAAATGGAATACAACTATATTTGAGTTCCCAAACCTAATTGAATAAGTGATTGGATGAGGACAACACTCTACACATCAATAAATGGTATCACACACACTTCCATTTAATTAATACATGCAAGGAATACAACTATGTTTGAGTTCCTGAACCTAATTGAATAGGTGAATGGATGAAGATAACACTCTACAAATCAATAAATGGCATCACACACATTTCCATTTAATTAAGGCAGGCACCATTTCCATACATAGATCACCCACATATGCAAGGATAAGTCTAATGAAGGTCATATTAGACCTTTTACCACTCTCCTTAATTTGTCTGAGAAAGTCTAAACATGTTGTATTCTAGGAAAGCAAGAGTACCAAACAACCAGTTCATCGAAATTATGGGTTAGAGCTTTGAATGAATCCGCATATGTATTCAACATAGAATTGAAGGGAACCAATCGTCCGGCCTTTTCTGTGATGTAAAATGTTTTTTAGCTGAGCTCTAATAGCATTCTAGTTCCTTATTTTGATTTGTTAAAATCACTACAAGAAAAATATTAGGATCATACCTAAAATTAAAATATAGTACCACTAGCATCTAATACCATTTGTGTAATTAAAAGATATGATACTTCTAAATCATAACTCTAGAACTAGCTTTCTTATCCGTGGTTCATTCATGATTTCTACTTTGTTTCTTAGTTTGAATTTTCAGATCTTGTGTACCTTTGTGTCTCAATGCATTATGTGCGCACCAAAAATTTAAGCAAATAAGTGTCTTCTCAGTCCTATGAAGTTTATGAAAAGCATGGCTCAACACATCTAAACACCAGAAGTGTGCAATACCGTTTGAACTTTTACATCCTTATCTAGAAAAAAGTAGAAGTTTAGTGCTAGGTGGTAGCAATTTTCAATCTCACCAACACAAATCCTAAACCCTTATTATTGTATACCGAGCACTCTCAATGGTGCACTATCGACAAGTTGGTTTCTTGTGTTGTAGTGATTAATTAGGATTATAATGCCTAGTCAACAGGAAACTAATCAAACTCTCATGCATATTTTCTCTAATTAAACTCAAATTGAAGCTTTTCTTAACAACTATATTTTAGTTTGCATTTATTTCCTTAGATCATGATACACCTAGCTAGTTGTTGATTGACTAATACCATTTTGCATTGTATTGATATGGTTGCTGGCACACCATATGGTGGTATATAGATATATTTATGGTTTACAAACTCATGCCTTTTCATGTGGATAGGTATTCCATCGTCATTGCTGATCTATGGGACGTACAAGCATGGGAAACAATTAGATATGCTATGGTAGATAGTAATTGTGGAAGCAGAATAATCACTACAACATGAAATCTTGATGTCTCTAAAGCATGTTGCTCTTCTAACAATGATATAATTTACAACATGAAACCTCTCTCTAGCGATGATTCTCGAATTCTCTTCTATAAAAGAATATTTCCATGTGAGACTGGGTGTCCTCATGAATTGGAGCAAGTGTCCAGAGAAATCTTGAAGAAATGTGGTGGGGTACCATTAGCCATCATAACTATAGCTAGTCATTTGGCTGGTGATCAACATATAAAACCAAAGGATGAATGGGATGCTTTGCTCAACTCGATTGGACGTGGACTTACAAGAGGCGGGGGTGTGGAGGAAATGAGAAGGATACTATCTCTTAGCTATTATGATATCCATTACAATTTTAAGACTTGTTTACTATATCTAAGTATATTTCCAGAAGACACTAAAATTAGTAAAGATAGACTGATCAGGAGATGGATAGCTGAAGGTATTTTGCAAGGTGAAAATCATGGAACTAACCTAATTGATCTTGGAGAGCGTTACTTCAACACGCTCATAAATAGAAGCATGATCCAACCAGTAGGCATCAATGTTGAAGGTAGGACAAGAGCCTTTCGTGTGCATGGTATGATGCTTGATCTCATATGTGACTTGTCAAGTGAAGAAAACTTTGTCACTATATTGGATGTTATCAAGGGAGGCACACCTTTTAGAAGAAAGATCCGCAGGATGTCCCTCCAAAAGAGCATTGCAGAGCTCACCCCCACTCGGCTAGCTCACACAAGCATGTTAGAACAAGTGAGGTCCTTTTTTGTTTTTAGTTCTGCTCCTAACTAGATGCTTCCACTTTCAAGATTTCAAGTTTTACGTGTATTGGATCTAGAAGGTTGTATTCTTCGGGGGAGTCATCATCATCTTAATCTTCAGAGCATTGGGAACTTACTACACTTGAGGTACCTAGGGCTGAGGGGTAAATCGGCTCATGAGCTCCCTAGGGAAATTGGGAAGCTATAGTTTTTGCAAATATTAGATGTGCGAAAAACCTGGGTGAAGTTGCCATCGAGTGTTGTGCAGCTAGGGCATTTGATGTGCCTGTATGTTCACAGGCTATACAAGTGCCAATAGGGTTGAGGAATCTGACATCCCTTGAAGAGCTGACCGGACTATATGTAGGATGTTATTGTGTAGACATTGTGAAGGAGTTGGGTCATCTCACCAACCTAAGGACACTTAACATTTGTTGGGGAGGCTCAGAGAAAAAGGAAGATCATGAGGACCAAGCTTTGGTGGAGTCCCTGCACAATCTGCGCAACCTGCGGTCTCTCGAGATTCGTGGTACGGGTGAGCATGTCTATCTAAGTCGGGGACCGGTTACCCCCTCCACACCTCCATACACTTGTGTTACGAGTATGGCTACAGACACTACCAACATGGTTTGGTTCCTCATCACTTCTTCCCCTCCTCTCCCACCTGCATATAAACATCCGTGAAGTGAGGCTGGAGGACATTCAGACCCTAGGGATGATTCCAGCTCTCTGGGTTGTCTTCCTCAGGGCAAGTGTCAACCTTGCCACTGAACAGTGTGATGTGGAGAAGTTTGTGCTTAGCACTGATGCATTCCCTTGCACAAGACAGTGTCATTTCCTCAATGTTACAATGGTGCCATCTAATTTTCCACAAGGAGCACTACGGGAAACAGGGCCATTGCCGACTGCCGAGATCTGTGCCGATTGCCAAGGCCAGGGCAGTCGGCAAAGGTTATCTTTGCTGACTGCCCTAGTTGTGGTAGGTGGCAAAGACTGACAGTCGGCAAAGATAGTCTTTACCGACTGCCAGCCGGCTTCGGGCAACTGGCGAAGTTGGGAAGTCGGCAAAGACTATCTTTGCTGACTACCGGCAGTCGGCGAAGGGAAGCAGTCGGCACATCTTGCTGGGCTGAGACGGCGCCCGTCGCCGTCTTCTTTGCTGACTGCCCCGCCGTTTGACAGTCAGCAAAGATTTTTTTGTGTTTTTTTCTTTGCCTTATGAGTGTAGGTCTTGTACGTTTGACATCGCCACTTGCTCCAAACTTCCTCAAAATTTTTTTCATAGCCTCCACATGTGATAACATGATACCTCGAGAAGTTTCGTGATTTTCTGAGCTATTTTTGCTATATTTCGTTGATTTCTTTTGTTTCCTTGAATTTTCCCCATATAATCTAAGTTTGAACTGCAGGTGCATAAAATAATGAAACTTAGCCATTGGAAAAATGATATTCATGTTGGAGAGTGTATTTTGAGGCCGTGTCTAGAAGCTCACCCAAAAGTTTGAAGTCCTTGTCCATGGAATAGGACTTTTCAGGCATGGTAGAGGTGCTTTTTAATTATATAAAATCCAAACGAAGTCGAAAAATCACGAAACCTATCGAGGTGTCATGTTATTACATGTGGAGCCTATGATAAAAAATTTCAAAAAGTTTGGAGCAAATTACGGCGTCGGATGTCCAAAACCCAGACATCTCCACATGTGATCACTCACGATGACTGGGTTTTGGACATCCGACGCCGTAACTTGCTCCAATTTTTTTGAAATTTTTATCATAGGCTCCACATGTGATAACATGACACCTTGACATGTTTCATTATTTTCCAACTTTGTTTGGATTTTATATAATTAAAAAGCACCTCTACCACGCTTGAAAAGTCTTGTTCCGTGGACAAGGACTTCAAACTTTTAGGTGAGCTTCTGGACACGGCCTTAAAATACACTCTCCAACATTAATATCATTTTTTTGAATGGCTAAGTTTCATTATTTTATGCACCTGCAGTTCAAACTTGGATTATATGGGATAATGCAATGAAAAGAAATAAATTAATAAAATATAGCAAAATATTTTCAAAAGGCCCCAAATTGGACCATGTAATTGCAAACAATATACTTGGGCCTTAGAAAAATTTTGAACTCAAAATTAAAAAAAAATAATAAATCTTTGCCGACTGCCTGAAGTGGCAGTCGACAAAGGACACCTTTGCCGACTGCCCACAGAGGCAGTCAGCAAAGCCTCGTGATGTAAAATGGGCCCGCGGCCGGCCCATCTCCCCAACCCTAGCCATTCGCACTCGCGCTCGGCTCCGCTGCCCCGCCGCCTTCCTCCGCCGCCCACTGCCGCCGCCGCCTCCTCGCGCCGCCCTGCTCCGCCTGCGCGTTGCCGCACCCTCATGCCTCACGCCACCGTCGTCCGCCGTCCTCGCGCCGCCATGTGCCGTCCGTCGTCCTCGCCGCGCTCCGCCGACCGCGCCCTGCGCTGACAACCGCCGTTCACGCCCCGCGCCGCCGTCCGCCTTCCCTGCCCATCCAAGGTGGGTGGAGGAGGAAGGAAAGGGAAGAAGGGAAGGGAAGGGAAGAAGAGAAGGGAAGGGAAGGGAAGAAGAAGGAAAGGGAAGAAGAAGAAGAAGAAGGAGGAGAAGAAGAAAAGAAGGAAGAAGAAGAAGGGAAAGAAGGGGGGAGGAAGAGAAGGGAGGAGTAGGGAGGAGGAGAAGGTATGCTTCGTTCGTCCACGTCGTCGACGTTGTTCGTCGGTCCCGTTTGTCCACGACGTCGTCCTTGCGTGTCGCCGGAGATTAAGGTAAAGCCCCAGGGTTATCGGCCTTCGTGTCGTTTCTGTGTTGATGGCCTTCGTGTCGGATGTGTCGTTGATAGCCTTCGTGCCCAAATGTGGACGTCGACCTTCGAGCCGACGGTTTTTCTTGCAGGTTTTGGAAACCTCCCCGTACAGGGGAGGTTCTGCCGAAATTTTCAACTAATAGTGATGTCTTTGTTGTTTTGCAGAGCAAGACGTGTCGGAGGGGACTTGGAGCACCTCGGCGACCCTGATCGTCTTTGTCCACCGACTCGCCTCTGCGCCGCCACCCTAGGTATAAATAATCACCTCTCTTCCTTATACTTGTCGGTCTTAGATCGCGTAACTGAGTTAAGCGTCTCTCGTCCGAAAGGGATACGCGGTCATTGGTATGCTGATCAGTGCATATCTACGATGATATCTCTTTCAGATTGTCCACGCTTCAGAAGGATGGCTGACCGTGGTGGATGTACATGGGCTAGACAGAAAAGAGGAAGAGCGTTGAATGGGTTCACGGGACCAATCAATTCCTGCAGCAAGCATTTCGCCCGGCTGCTCATGGGTCATATCGGACGTTGTGTCCCTGCAATGACTGTAAGAACCAAAAAAGAAAAGTACAGAGGGAGGTATACAAAGATCTTATCAAGCATGGATTTGTGGCAAACTACGAGAGGTGGATCTTCCATGGTGAAGCAAAAGCGGCTGTTAGAGAGGAGGAGGTGAGAGAACGCCTCGTGAAGTTTGATGGAGATGTTGGGGTGGTCGACATGGTGGTAGACTATAACGAGGCACGTGGCAATGAAGGATTGGTGGAGGAGGATCCAGAGGAAACCGCAAAGGCGTTCTATGAAATGATGTCTTCGGCACAGAAGCCCCTTCATGAGAAGACAACAATGTCCCAACTGGATGCCATTGGACGTCTTCTCGGGTTGAAGTTGCAGTTGAGCCTGAGCCGAGACGACTTCAATCTCATGTTGGCAGTGTTCGACACAATGCTTCTGAATGACCACATGCTGCCGAAGAACATGTACGAGTCAGTGAAGCTCCTCCGTGCACTTAAGATGTCGTATGAGTCGATCCATGCTTGTCTTAATGGGTGCGTCCTATTTAGGGGAAAAGAACTAGAGGGAGCAACGCACTGTCCAAAGTGCAAAGCCTCTAGGTATGTGGAGGTGGACGTTAGTGATGGCAAGAAGGAACAGTCTAAGATCCCCGAGATGGTCGTACAGTACCTTCCACTCACACCGAGGCTCCAACGGATGTTCATGATAGAGGAGTTGGCGAAGCAGATGACATGGCACAAGGATGGCAAAAGATACAGTGACAAGATGGTACACCCAGCGGACCCAGTCGCATGATGGCCAGGTGATCAATGAGTTCACGGGCTACATCCTGTCTCACCAGGGCAAGGCAACAGATCCAGTGAACATCTACGACCCGGTGAGGGGGCCCGACGCCATCACCAACCAAAACGTCTATGACAAGGTGGTGCAGTACACCGAGACGGTTCGCACGCGCCATGGTGCTGACTATGACCCGTCGACCGAGCCCCTCGATACGGACGTCCTGATGAGGATGGGAGGAGGGAAGCAGCATGGCCAGTACTTTATTGCCCACAGCGTCATTGACTCGGCCACCGTTCCCTCCCTTCGTGAGGTTCGTCATTCGGGCAGCAGTGCCGGTACCTCCTCCGACGTCCCCATACAACCTTGGCGGCCAAGCTCCACACAGATGATGGCGGCGGTTTCGGTAACTATTCATCATTCATTGGTTTTACATATGTTGCCGAATCCTTATGCATTGTTTAAACATCGCTTGTGTAATATTGCAGGCCCAGCTAGAAGAGATGCGGGCCCAATAGGCAAGAGAGGTGGCCCGAGAAGAGGCCCATTGACAGCAGCTGGTGGCCCAATAGGAGGCCCATCGGCAGGCGATGCTAGCTTTCCAGCAGCACTCCCAGTGTCAGATGGAGTTCGCCTCGTCGATTTCTAGCTACTTTTAGGGCCTGGAGATCCCTAACTACATACCCCCTCCTTTGCAAGTGATGTTCACTCCACCCACGGTTGTTCTCCCTCCACTCCCTGATCTTGGCCCTGTAAGGACTCCGGCGAGTTTCTAGCAACCTGTCTATTGTTTTCGCTTGTGCAGCCATCCCTTAGGTACTAATGAGATCGCTTCTCTGTGCAGCTGCAGTCGGCAGGTTCAAACCCGACTTCGACAGATGGACCTTCTCCACAACACGGGTCGACGGTTGGCCCGAGTCCTGGCGTTTCTCCACAGCTCGGGTGGGGGTACAGCGCGCCGCAGGTCGGACCGTCCGGGTGGTCTTCGTGGCCGACAGGGAGCTCCTCACACCACGGTGGTGGCGACTGGTCGCAGGGCAAGTGAGTGGCTCGGTGCCTTCATGTTGTTGGATGATGGATGTTGTTACTTTGTTATGTTGGACCCCTTTGCTACTTTGTTGGATGTTGGATGATGGATGTTGGACTTGTGCGACTTGTTGGATGTTGGATGTTGCATTCGTGCGACTTGATGGATGATGGATGTTGTGGTTATGGATTATATGTGGATTTGTGTGATATATATGTGGATTTCTGTTATATATACATATATGTGCTTTGGTTGCTGCGATACATGAGGCAAAGCGACAAAAACAGCAAAAAAACACATCTCCCAGCTTTGCCGACTGCCCTGGCAGTCGGCAAAGCTGGGAACCTAGCTGCAAAATCCCAGCTTTGCCGACTGCCCCTGGTGGTGGCTGTCGGTAAAGGCTTTGTCGACTGCCCAGGTGGCAGTCGACAAAGCTGGCTGCAGAGCAAAACAAAAAAAGAAAAAATTATCGACTGCCACCCGAGGCAGTCGGCAAAGGTTTTGCAGATAAAAAACAAGGAAAAAATAAACCTTTGCCGACTGCCACCTAGGCAGTCGGCAAAGGGAACGCGCACCGTCATCTGACGACGGTGCGAGTTCCATTTGCCGACTGCCTACGTGGCAGTCGGCAAAGCCATTGCCGACTGGCTAGCCGTGGCAGGTGGCAAAGGTGGTCTTTGCCGCCTGGATCTTTGCCACCTGGCCTTTGCCGCCTGCCACGTGGATTGCAGTCAGCAAAGGATTTGCCGACTGCAATCCTGAAGGCGAATCCGGTAGTGGAGCTATGCCTATGGTTCAGTCCCTTCGGTTCAGTTTCCGGGTGTTGGACATCCTAAGTGGGGACTTTGACTTGAGCATGAGGAACCTCCCTTCGCTAGAAGACATCTACATCGACGATGATATGAAGAAAGCCAGGCGTGAGGACCGTGAACGAGCCCAGGATATGATGAGCCGTGCGTTGAAGGAACATGCCAACCGTCCTTCGCTCTATCCCAGTTTTCATTGTGAGGAAGGTATAAATACTCATGCACGTGATCATGCACGCATCTTCTCTATTTCGTTTCCATAATGCTTGTACTCATGTTGGACCATTTAGTTTTATGACCTTTTTTGTTCTCTTTTTTCTACTCTCTCTCTCTCTCAACACTCTTCTTTCTTTATTTCTAAAAGATTCAGATGGATCGGAAGAGTGAGCCCATCAGTGACATCCTGCTCGCAGGTATTATTCCTGTAGTTTACTTTTTACTTTTTTTTGCTACTCCAGAACCACAAAGAATGATGCAATATGTTGAGTTGTACTTGATTTCCTTCTGTGTATATATGCCTGCCATTGCAGCTAGCAGGAGGTGATGTCGCTGACATCAACAACGATTCTGGTGATTCGGTCGTGCAAGAAGCCTCCATCCCTCCTGCTTCTCCTGCATGTTGCGGCGATTTATATCGTCCAGACAAAGTTCAAGATGATGCTCATCCTCTCCACGCGTATATTCTGGTGCTTCTTAATTGGTTCGCTGCTCCTTTATAGTGTAATCGGTTTGGGCTTCCGTCGTTGGTTCATGACCAATTGAACTTGACTGGCTGATATCTGCAGTTTATTTGTTTAACACTAGTCACTAGCTAGCTCACGATGGATGAATTCTTATGTTCCCTTACTTTTCAAATAAGAGCTATTATGATGTAACTCTTTGATTATTAGTGCCTGCAACCGATCAAAACTATATATTTAAATTTGTGCTCCCACTATTTATTATTTATTCATTGTCAAACATAATACTGATACCGGTGCTTTGTGATCATTATCCGCTTGTGATAGACTGACCAACTATTCTATATGTTTTTCAGCTAGTTTTCCTCCTTTACATCACACATCTATAGATGAATATTTGAACAATTACTTGGTTACATTTATTGAGAGGGAATTCTGAAAGATGAGGATATCATCAATTTCTTCCAACAAGAGGATCGTAGAGTTATATTGTAGTAGCTGTTACTGTTTTGTAATATTTCTTAATTATTTATATTTCGAACTTGTACTTTGGTTATTACGATGGATTTATTAAATGTTATGGCCATTATAATTTATCGCCCATTATATTGCATATTTGCTTCGAAATTTTGTATAATATTTGGCATACCCAACCGCAAATCCCTGGCTCCGCCCCTGATGTGGAGACATCCCTTCCCAGCGCTAAACCAATGTCTACTGCTAATCATCCGGCTGACGTGTATCATCAACTGAAACTCAAACAACCTCTGAAGGGTCATTATGATGTGCAATAAGTAATATCAGATTAATAGTAGAATATACTTTTGTAATTAACATATTATATTAGGACATATAAATTTTGATATTTTTTTTACAAATCTATTAGTTTTTTTAAAATAATTTCTCAAAAGGTGAGATGTAAGGTAAGCAGAGGAGGTACGACGTAGCCTTCACACGAGTCCAGACAAGCTGCGCTGCTGCTGCTGTTTCCCAAACCCAATCGATGCTCTTCTTCTTGCTTTCTTTGCCTCCATAATCATAATCACGTACGTACGTGTGCACGTGGAGGCATCCTGCGCTAGATTCTGCACTAATCCGTCTGATGACGTGGAGGATCCAACTCAATAAACCATACACACTGTGACATTGACACACATAGTACACCTTTCATGGCTCAATCATCCCATGGGAGGGACCCGAGACCCTCCTCGATCGGCACTGCTAGCTGCACGAAGTTACCAAGAACAATCTCGAAGTACATACATTTCTGGGCTTGAAAGCCTTCGACTTAAACACGATTGTTGTTTGCAGACTTTGCATTATGTTTGTGGCCGAACATCATTTGGTTGGTTATTACGTGGCTGTACGTTTTAATTTGTGGCTCGATCTGATCTCGCTCTCGGCCGCGTGCTAATTGCAACGCTTGGCTCTGACGACGACCAAGCTAAATATCTCTCTACCAAACCGTGCTGCATGCCACCTGTGCTCCATGTCCATGATTAGCGATCGAAAAACCAATCACTTAGCGTGCAAATTAGGACACGTACGTACGTAAGGTACGTCCTGGCTGTCACCCGCCGTACGTACGTGCACTAGCTAGCTATACGTTCACCACCACGTACTGAACACGTTGCATATGCCCTATAGCTAGCTGCGCGCCGGCGGTTATTACTATATGTTACGTAATTTACTCCACCGTATGCAATTGCTGCTACCTGCTAGCTGCTACTTCACCACTGCCGATTTGCAAGTAGTTCTCCTAGCTTGTCGACAGTAACCTTGCATTGCCAGTGCCGGTCCTAGAAATTAGCTACGTGGCCTGGAGCGAACCTATAAACAGGGGCCCTTATTAGTTCAATAGATGATGATATGATAACGATAAATTAATATGGAGTCTACCCTAATTTATTGTTTTTTTGTTAACAGTATCATGATACTTTTGAAGATTGATTTATTGTCAACTCATTTAGGATGCATGATCTTGTGTGGACGTACAATGCTGAAATTTAAAAGACGAACACACAAACCCTATCGATAGTATTGATCATCATTTATAAGTAACAAATCTTGATCTATCACGCATGAACATAACACTAAGGCAAAAGCACAAAGATGGTCTGATCAGTATATATTGACTTCTTAGGCCTAGAGTCACAACGCCGTTACCGAGTATACGTTTGTATTTTGGAAATCATCGGGCTCTTGTTGAGTGCGTTTTTTAAAAGAAGGGCAAAACGATAACAATACACATGTAAAGCCAAGAGCTTTAGCACGCCATGCTCCTGGTGCTCAGCTACCAGGGGCGGACCCAGTACACGAGGAGCAGGGGCACGCGCCTCCACTCAAATTTTGGATTTCCAAAGAAAATATGTCTTCTTTCGTGTAGCTGTAGAGGTCCATTAGAGCAACTCCAGTAGACCCCCCCTACTTGAGCCCCCATAACTAAATATGAGTGCTCAGACAAAAAACGCAACTCCAGCAGGGTCCCTACTAGAGCCCCCAATTTAGGATGGGCACCCAAATCCACCCTCCAGACCCCATTCATATGGGAGTATGGGGCCAACACCCATCTGCTTTCCTCCCCGTGCCCGTACAAACGCGGCCTCTCCCACCTCCCTCCAATCCCGATCTCCACTGGCGTGTTCCCATCCTCCGCCACCGACCTCCACCAGCGGCCCCTCCACCGCCGGGCACGTAGGAGCGGCACCATCCTCGTGTGCTCCCTTCCTCCACCGGCGGCCCCTCCGCCGTCGTGCACACAGGAGCGGCACCGTCCTCGCGTGCTCTCTTCGTCGCACTGGCCGCCACGCGGGAGCGGCCCCAGCCATGGCCGCCGCGAGCCCCTTCTTCCCCGCGCTCCTCCTTCCCCGTGGTCGTAGAGCCTCATCCTCCCCGTGGCCACAAGGAGCTCCTTCTTCCCCGCGGCTGGCCGTCGAGGCTTGCGGCCACGGCGTGCTTCTCCTTCCCCGCGGCCACAGTGCGCTTCTCCTTCCCCGCGGCCATCGAGCCTCCACTCCTCGCAGCCGTGCAGTAGCGACACCGCTCCTTCTTCCCCGTGGTTGATAGCTTAGTAGATAGAGCAATGAGAATGACAAGTCGGTCCCGATTATCGGTGTCTATGAAAACGGATTTGGGGGCTTCTATTGGAGCAGATGCAAAATAGAGGGCCAACAAAAGTAGGGGGAAGCACTCATATAAGAAATATGGGCCTTGATTTTGGTGCGAATTGCTCTTAGTAAAAAGCTGTCACTCAAATTTTGTGCTAGTTCCGCCCCTATCAGCTTGTAAGGCACACTTAGGCTCTCTGTCTTCTTTAGCTATGTACACTGGGGCTCGGGGCACTTGTCTCTCTTCTTCCTGAGCTCGCACAACCTCTTCCATAAGCTAGGGCACACTCGTCTTCCTGAGCTCGCGCGTAGCGTCTCCATGGCGTCCTCCTCGGGGGAGGAGGTTGCACGATGTGCCCCCTGGTCATAGCACCCAGGCCACAATTCCATGGTGTCCTCCTCAGGGGAGGAGGATGTACGATGCGCACCCCCCCACCGGCACAGCACCCATGCAGGCGACTCCATCTTCGACAATGAATTGCTGTCGTCGTCGCTCGTCGTCAGGATCAGAATCATCCTTCTGCGACAGGATCGGAATCATCCTTCGTGTTGCCAATGAACTCGAATTCTCCAACCATCGGGTCGCCTTCCTATGTGAGTATTTTTTTTGTTGGAAATTTTAAGCACAAATTGATGGGAATGTGTGGAGACTGGGATGAAATTGGGGCATTTGGGAACTGGGCATGTGAACCGGGGAAAGTTATTTTTTTGTCATTAAAGGCATAGGCCCCCATGTGCATCCCATTTGATGCACGTGGGGATGTTGTTAATCTCACCCATCTTGGATACATATACCCTTATACCTTTGGAATCATGCATACAAATTAAACTTTTATCATCACGAGCTTCCAAAATATTTAGTTTCTAAATAATATGTAATACTTACATCTGTGCACCCTCTCGAATAACGCTTTCATGATCCCACACAGTGTTAAAAAAATCCACATATCTATTATTAGACATTATACAATGTTCTATTTATAGGAATATTATTGTCAAACTTGCACCTCAATGACCAGAAAAGGTACAAAAAAATGTTATATATTTCAGTCCGGAGGGAATATGATATTTTGGACTGTGTGTATTCTGTGATATGCACTTGTTAATTTCGTCAAGAAGGGAAAAAATGTCATGTTGGCCAGAGACCAATGAACAGCAGAAATATTATTTCTGGACGAAATTGCTAGCTTGTGCTCAATAAATCCATCAAGGGTCTCCAAATTGACACCAACGGTGTGAGGATGCAATGCTGCCAATGCAATCTCTGGCACAGTAGGCTATGATTACGTTAGGCAGTAGCTAGAGTGACACTTGTGCCCATGGAACACACAATTTTTTTTCTTGATATATTTTAATTGCCCAATTATTGACGAGAGCCATCTGATGTGATATCAACTGCATGCATTGCGTTGCCTTGCATTGGTTTCTAGTAGCTCTCTCCTCTCCTAACCTTTCTGTTCTTGCTAATGATTTGTTTGTTTGTTGTGTGTGCAGCAGTGTGCTTAACCATGCATATGCATGCATGGCTGCTCCAATCATGCATTCTCACCACCGTACCTGATGCGATGCAGTGCGTTGCGTCTGGCTTTTCGGCACAAGAGTCCAGGGGGCTGGGTCTTTTCAACCGACCCGGCCCGGCCCGGGCTCCGTGATGAGTGACTGACTGATGTGCATGCATAATGGGGTTCATCAACCTAGCTACCTAGGTTTATTTTGGCTTGGTACAAACTGAAGTTCAGGCTAACTTAGCTTAACTTGTTTGGATTGTGTGTTATTATCGTGCATTCTAGCTAACCACATAGGTTTTCTCTGGCGTGCAGTTCATTGGGTGTTTGGTATTATCCCTCCAACAAGCATATCTCACTTTGTTTAGGGGATGGTTAAAATTGGGCTGCCGCAAACACAATTTGCTTGTTTTGACTGGAGCATCGGCCTGTGCTAGGCAATCTAGCTCACAAGAAATGATTTCGTTTTTAACAAAAGCCAAAAACAAACTTTTTTGCAGGTATTGTTCTGGGGGACATATAGGCTCCGATTCTGAACTCAATTACAACGCTTAGATGAGCACAATACTTCCATTGTTGAGGCATGCAGGCTTTTAGAGTCTAGTGTCATGTTTCTGTTTGCTTCTCATGGGTGGAGTTTCTCTTATCGCCTTGGACATTAGGATTGGTACCCTGGTTTTATTTTAAGTGTGAGTTTGTAATAATTGGTCTGATTCTTCCTCCCAGAGGAACAATGAAGCCGAAACTTTTGTTTCCATTATCTAAAAAAATAAAAAATCATCTAATTCCTCCAACTTCAGTAGTATATTACATCTA
This sequence comes from Saccharum hybrid cultivar R570, assembly GCA_038087645.1. NCBI lineage: Eukaryota > Viridiplantae > Streptophyta > Magnoliopsida > Poales > Poaceae > Saccharum > Saccharum hybrid cultivar. The sequence continues at coordinate 3,434,452 of JAQSUU010000671.1, read as the reverse complement.
TTTTCCTAACAACAAACATGGGTGAAATAGTGACCATCATCATAACATTAGTATTAGGTAATACAATAGATGTCATGAACCCGGTTTTTTGGCAGTCGAATAAACTTTCTCGATTGTTTCTCATTGTTCATAAGTCTGATATTGTGCAAATTGACACCCCATGCTTAATTTAACCATTTGAGCTGAGGTTTAGGCAATCATCTCTGAGTAGATGTTGCAGCGACGGCTTTAGAAACTCACATTTATGTCATATGAAAACATTTGCAATAATATTCTTTGAAATTAGCCTTATTACTTACCATGTTAATACAATAATAATATCTTAAAGAGAGCAATTCAAGTCATGTGAAAAAATAATGAACCCCCTCCCCCCACCCAAAACAAGATTTTTTTTTTCCTTTCAAAAAGGTAACCTTCAATTGAACCAGTCTATTATCTACTCACCAGCTCCGTATGGTTGAGGGCCAAAAGTCGATGCATGCTACCTGGATTAGCCTTGTTAGGTTGTGTGGATAGATTCACCCAAACACAAAAGTGTGTTCCTAACTCACTTTTGTTTTGAAGCCATAACCATGAGTTTTTCCCTCCTCCCATTAGGACTAGCCGATTAGGTCCATATATCCCTCCAAGTGACCATGACCAGTAGCTGTCCTGGCCTGCCGGCCAACTTGTACACTTGAAACAGACCCATCTGGTGATCTGGTCTCATCAAACCAAAACAGTGGGTACCCCTGCAAATTGCATGCCTGCTGCCTGCCCAAATTGTTATAAAAATATTGCAATCCCAGGTCCAACTGCCATCCAGCAGGTGCCCTCCCAATTCAGGTACTCACATCCAGCCACAGGATTTTTTTAGACAAAGATCCAACCACAGGATTAGAAGAGATCATAGCACACTGCAGGTGATGGCACTCCTGCTTGTCTCCATGGCTCTGCTTGCATGCACTCTCTAGACACACCAATCATTCTCAGTCACAAAGACAGCCACAAAACCAGCAACCACACCGCAATTAGCATTTATTATTAGCACAGAAGAGTATGTTCTTCAATGAGAAATTAGCATTTTTTAGAGTAAAAAATCACATTTATTTCTGAACGCTATCTGAGTTAGCTCGCGCTCTCTCTCTTGTAACCCTGTGACTACCAAGAAAAATTGTAATGAACCATTCTTACTCCTCTTAATGAAAAATGTTTCGAGGCACGTTCATGAAAAAAAACTTATAATGTCCGAATCTTTCTATATCAAAATTTGCCCCATCGCTCGGGCCTCCTTCGCGTGCCACGTCGCCGGCAATTCCCGTCCGTTGGCTCGGGCGCGTATACGGTCGAGCCTCGGTCATTTTGCAAAAAAGCTCTACAACTTTAGCGAAATCAACCCGCAGTCCCACCTCCTCTCTCAATTCTTTTTGTGGAAAAGCCCTCTAGCTTTTCTAAAACCAACCCGCAATCCAGGACTTTTCATGGGTCGGCCTGCCTTCCGCTCCCTGGGCCTTAGAGGGCTGAATTCGGCCCAAGGCTGGTTTCCCTTATCCATTATTTTTTTTCTTTTACGAATAAATTTGCTGCAACTTTGAAATTGTGTAATAAATCACAGAAAAATCGTAAAATAGAAAATCAAATTGTTTTGGAATCCTCATAAATAGATCTATGCAATGGATCCATAATATAACATGTTTTACTAGAAAGTTTTTACTGTACATTTTTCCCTATGTTTTCTAACGGTAAATATGAACATCAAATAAATATATATAAAAAAAGAAAAATCGAGTTGCCAAATTTCATAATTCGAGGTCAAATTCTCCTCATTTCACAATTACCTTAATCTTTCGGCTACTTATGCTCCTCCGTCCTTAAAGAGAATACTTAATTAATATTGTGCTTGCTTAAGCGAGATTGTGCTTGTGTTCCTCTCTATGTTCAAAGACGGATATTGGCCACCATCTGAGTTTAAACAAGATCAAAATAATATTAATAGGGTGTCATGAATCCTCACATCAATCATGTGACATCCCTAAACCATTAGCAGTGCTCCAACCAAAATTGAGATTCCTTTTATGTCTGATGATGAAATAAAGACTCAGGCTGCACACCTATTGTTAGCCTTAATTCAATTTCTTAAATAAATGACACGATCAAATCGACATAAACTCCATCTGAAGAGAAAGCTGAGTATTATATATGGAAAAAGATTGGCGCGCCAATGGCGCGCCCAGTTTTCTAGTGGTTATTGAGGTTTGTACGAGTGCTGTGAGATGAGATAGGTTTTTTTTTCCTCAAACACGCAGCTGCGCGTCATTGCATTAATAAAATGAAGTGGTCCGAATCCATGCCGAATCCACGACAAGAGATGGGATAGGTAGAAGAGAGGGTTTCACATGTATCCAAACTAATTTAATTCATTTGGCTTGAACCGGTGCCAAAATCATGTTTTCGCTATTTTGGCATGCTTCACTCTTATAGTACAATATAAGAATATATACATGCCATCAACCGGATGTTTCTTGTAGATAATGAAAAACAAAGGGAGATGCTATAACTCAGGCGCCTGAAAACTGAGTTTCGTTCAGGCGACGAGCTCATCCGTGCAATCTCCATCCAGCGCTTGGGGAGAGAGGGAGCGGCATGGGGAGAGAGGGCACGCGTCGCCTGAAGCAGTCGATCATTTTCAGTCACCTGGATTATAGGAAGCGTGAAAAAACAAAATCCTCCAACCTCCACATCATGAGGTCGCCAACAGGAAGGGCAAACCTTCTCATCATAGAATAAATTCCTTGTAACCTCAACATCTTCGTATTTAGGAAAGTCTATTTCCTAAATCTGGATCATTGTTTGGCTGTTACTCATGCCATCAACTATGTATGGAGTACCTAGAAAAGTTAAAAGGACTTATAATTTGCGGCGGAAGTTGTGGAATGTGGATGGAACAAAAGAAAGGGTTTTCACTCTCCACCACAAACACAAATCTCAAAGCCGTTTCAGTGGCACTCTGGTTTCTTGACAAGTGGTTCCATTTTTTTCGATATTGATTTCTCTAGGCTACATTTTTATTTTTGCTTTCTCCTCTTGGCCTTGCCCTGCTATAAAAGGAACCCCCACGCCACACGCCCTCCCTCGCACTGAACATTCTACAAGCCTCCTCCACCTCTTCTCACACATACAAGGCAGCAGAGCACCTCAAAGCCGAAGCCATAGGACTAGGAGCAAGGCCACGGCAAGCAAGGAAGAAGGCGGCGGCGAAGGCGAAGGCGGCATATGCAGCACATGCTCCCTCTGCTCAACAACATGGAAGCTCCTCCCGGCCAGAGCAGCAAGCAGCAGCAGCTGATGAGGACGGTGTCCATCTCGGTGCTGGTGATGTCGCTGCCGGTGCTCTACGTCTCCTTCCTCCACGTCCCGCCGGCCGCCCTCTTCAGGGACACCACCTTCTGGTTCCTCATGTCCAACTCCATCATCATCGTCATCGCCGCCGACTCCGGCATGTTCTTCTTCCGCTCCTCCTCCTCCTCCGCCTCACCGGACGACGATGACGGCGGCCTCTCCTTCGCCGCTGTCTCTGGCGCCGAGCCGGCGGTGACCGTCTCCGTCGTCGTCAAGGACGGCCGCCACGCGCCGTCGACGTTGGGTGGCTCCGACGAGGCGGAGGCGGAGGCCATCAAGGACCAGCAGGCCTTGGTTGTCCGGGAGCACGGAGACCTGGCGGCGGCCATCGCCGAGAGCGACCGCGCGTACGCATTGGTCGACCGAGTGGCGGCGACTGCGCCGGAGACCAGAGACATCATCGTCTTAACGCCGTCGGCGACGAACGTCGACGCCGGCGCAATCGTCGTTCCAGCGACGACGACGACGACGGCGCCAAGGCGGCTGACGGCGAGCCGGAGCCTGGCCGAGAGGGAGGAGAGGCGGGCGACGAGGCGGCGGCACCAGCGCGTCGGGCACCGGCCGTCGCACTCGCAGGCGCTCGTTCCCGTGCAGGACAAGAGCGTGGTGGTCAGCGAGGAGAGCCGGCACCTCCGGCGAGCCGCGACGACGGACAGGCGGCGGCCGCCGCCGCCGTCGGCGGAGGAGGAGAGGATCGAAGAGAAGGAGAGCGAGTACTCGAGGCTGTCGGACGAGGAGCTCAACCGGCGCGTGGAGGAGTTCATCGCCAGGTTCAACCGGGAGATCAGGCTGGAGGAGCAAGCCGCCGCCGCCTGACGCGACTGACGCCACGCGCGCATGCACAGCACATCAATCAAAGCTCTCAACTTCGGTCGAGTCCGTTCTCCGTTCCATGGCGCGCCGTCCGGCCGTCCGCCATGTCTGGCTGCTAGGATCTTGCAGGTCATCTCTTTTCCATGTGTGTGTAGCAGAGCACTCCAAGATGACCGATCTTGTAGCAGAGAAGATTTGTAGTAAGGATTTTGGATTTTGTAATAAAGAAGGCGCGCACGCACGCGCGCATGGGAATAAACTAATTAGACAAGATATGCAGCAGAGCAAGAGACAGAGATGGAGAGTTTATTAGAAAATAATCAAGTTTGATTATAAAACTTTACTTATAATCATATTGGCTAATTGAGTTATAGCTGCACCTTTTCTTAAATTTTCTCATGGCAAAAAATATATAAAACCACACACGTCAGGATTTCCGGTACTACGCAGGAGAAGAGCAGAGATGGATCAGGGATCTTCTTCACTTGTTCAGCAAATCAGTTGAAGATCACATCAGAACAGTACCATTACAGTACTATTTCTGAGCTTCTGACAGCGACAAGGGGTGTGTTTAGTTCTGCGAAAAGGTGTAAAAAAAAGTACTGTAGCACGTTTTGGCTTTATTTGGTAAATAGTGTCCAACCGTTGACTAATTAGGTTCAAAACGTTCGTCTCGCAAAGTACAACCAAGTTGTACAATTAGTTTTTGATTTCATCTACATTTAGTACTCCATGCATGTATCGCAAGTTTGATGTGACGGGAAATCTTTTGTTTGCACAGTACTTTTTTAAGAAGTAAACACAGCCAAGATCTCAAACTTGTGATCTTCGACAGGTACGGATTTTTAAAATAATGCCACCGGAGACGAATTGAAATCTCTTATTTTGTTCCATTTAGGTTTTTTTTAATTCAGCAAAGACATGAGGAGCATGAATTCTGAATGGAACAGTGAGACATGCCTGTCATGCACAGTAACTTGGCTGCCTAATGGTGATGGTTAGGTTACTCATTAGCAGGGTGGTGCAGCCTACCCTGCCACTGACAGGTGGGGACGGCTCGGAAGTAGCACTGTCACTATGAGTAGATATCTGTTTTGGAAAACAGGGTTATTGCCTAATCTGTGTAGAGTTTGGTTTTGATATTTCATCACTGTTTGCTGCAGTTCAGTGTTGTGCAAACAGTAGCCTATGTATCATTTTTTTAGTTAAGTAATAACTATGCTTATATCTTGTAATAACTAGTCAATAACTATGAAATGTTTGATGTTGAGATACGATGAAACTGTGACTTATATGCCCAGAAAAGCCATTTTTAAAACAGAAAAAAATTGAGATTTATTCATAGGCACTCACTTCACTAGGTTTTTTTAGAACTCACTCGCTTCACTAGTTACCAGCTACCTCTAGATACTTAGCAAGCATGATTATTTTATAATTTATTGGCTTATGATTGATTGCTAGAGAGTCGTAGTAGTTACCCCAAAACCTATGTGGTTACCCAACCGTAATAATCTAGAGGAGGGTTGACATATTGGTTGCCACTAACCCTTAGCTGTCACGTTACGTGTACCAAATTTAAGCTTGTGTGATTCGAAATACAAGCACTAATCATTCACTCTCCAGCTTGAATTGAACTGTATCAAATCATTCACGTCTGTTTTTTATTTGGCAAGTTTGCAAAATCGAGTTGGAAATGTACAGCACTGAGTGTTGTGTTACCATTGAATCCTTGATATGTGTTTAGTTGCTATTGGTCCTGAATTGAGTAATAAGGCCTTGTTGGGAATGGATCAATTCAGTAGGAACACGTGGCACCTTGGGATTTATGATTACTCTCTTGGTTTTAAATTATAGTTTATTTTGGCTGTCTTAAGTCAAGTTTCTTTAACTTTTTTTTACAGAAAAATTGCACCTATACACATATAAAGTCAAATTAAATTCATTATTTTTTTCAAAAATATATTTTGATAGAGTACATATTTGAACTTATAGATTTAATATATTTTATAAAACTTGGTCAGAGTTAAATTTTTTGACTTACAACAAAATCAAAGTGAACTATAATTTGGGACGAAGGAAATAATGTTCTGTGTTTGATTTCCATATAGTTACAAGATGGTTGGGTTACTTATTTCTGCATTTTTTTTCTAAGTATTGTTATTTCCAATTTGTGTGTATCTAAATGGCATGATGTTATCTTGATTAACCACTAGAAGAATTCTCTTTTTTGTCGAGCCTTTTATCTGGTTCGGGGTCATATATTCTTCAGATGTGACTAATAACCTCACACATCGGCATTGCTAGGTATGCGCCTAGGCCTAAGCATGTAACCACGCTAACCAGATTGGATACAATTCATGTATATTAATAGCTAGCTAGGCGAACCATATCATGTTGAGATCAAAAGGCTGATTTGATGGATCTGTAGAAGCTCAAATGGAAATAATGTTTGCATCATCCCATGCTGCCTAGGAGATAAGGCACAAGAACCATGCTAGCTAGCTCTTGCAATCTCCATATGTTGAAATTGTTAAAACTACACACACACACACACACACACACACACACACACACACACACACACACACACACACACACACACACACAAGCAACAAGACAACGTGCTTTTGTGTCCATGTCCACCTTGACTACCTTCCACGAGAGACACATCTTTACATTGACCCCATTGCACACACTCTTGGTTGCATTGTGTGATACATGTACTACATGATTGGAGCAAGGTAAAAAGGACAGGGCAGTTTAACCTAACAATTAATGACCTGATTTGCTTACCAGGTGGTGATACTTTTTGCATTGTTTACTCGGATAAAGTGTCAAAGGGCACAATTCTTTAGTTTATCTTCAAAAAGGGTAAATAAACTGTGCTTCTTTTTTGTTGGAAAAGAAAATGATGCACGGTTCATTGTTTCCTTGCCTGAAACTAACTTGGGATTGAACCAATCTAGAAAATAGACACGTCGAAACTTAGCGGGCCAATAACGTTAGACTCTTGACGCTACTACTTAACAGCACACACCTGTCTTAATAGTGACTTGCTTTGACAACTAGTAATTGCGTGTTGCTATAACGGGAGCTGTCACTGTTGTATACCACGCCCAAATCTGATTGCCTGCATACAATGGCAGCATTATATTGGCCTGTAGGGTATATGTGTAGATTGAAAGTTGAAGCTAGCTTATTAGGGAAAAAAATACACCTCTCACTGCAATGAGATGTTTTCTTATCGGTGTCTGATCGACTGCGATTACATCTTAGTTGATTATCCATTACTCATCCAACAATTAATCCTTCGTTTTTTAAACTTTTGGAGAGAACATGTGAAAGATGGTGCATGTAGATCACCTTAAAATCTTAAAGTTCATATATGGTGCGTGGTGCATATATAGGTCCTGTTTGGTAGAGCTTTGGGAGGCTTTGGCTCTGGCTTCTTCATACACTATAACGAGAAGTCGGTTTCTCTCTTTCTCAAAATAAACTAGGAACTAATAAAGTCACTATGTTTGGCTCTACCGGTTCCCCTAGCGCCGAAGCTGTTTGGAGCAGTACCAAACAGGTCCGTATGCTTGTTTCATCACTTAATTCCATCTAGCTGAAGGAAGGACTCAAATTTATCTGGGCAAACTACTGCCAAGGAGCAACAAATGATCATTGATCGAGCTCGAAAAATTCCTCTCGGCCAAAATTGCATCACCAAACCAAGCAAATACAGTGGGTAGGAGTTGAGCATCCACCCCAAATTTACCTCTGTTTAATTTGAAAAAAAAAACAAACCAAAAGGAACAAACTTATAAAAATGGAATAGTTGGACCCTGGACGGATAGGGTGGCGACACGTGGTGGGCAGCCGGCTGCCTTCCTGTGACAATGTGACTTGACCTGCTGGATGGATGGGAGCGAGGCCGCGAGGCACGAGGCGATAGAGGCGTCGCCAAGTTGGCGTGGCTGGCTGGCTGGCGGCTGCCATGCCGGGCGGGCACCGTCGCTTGCATGCGTTGGCCCTCGCTTTTCCTGACAAGATCATCCTCAATCACAGAGCCTGGCCATGCCGCCATTGACGGAGACAAACGTACACGAACCACTAGGCCTGCACTTTCTTGCATCCTATTTTTCATTGCTGCCAAGCTTTGGATGGATCATACCGTCATACGACATACGGCCATACAATGGCCTTCATTCGTCCATGCCTGCCTTCCAGTGGTTAGATATTTCTAAAAGCTGTCAAAGGCTCAAAGCTAGATGATATACTAGCCCGTCTAAAAAAAATACGATTCTAGGTTTGGATTGTGTCAAACTTTCTAAATTTAGCTAAATTTATATAAAATATTATTAATATTTTACGACTTTGAATAGGTATGTTATGAAGATATATATTCCATGATTAATCTAATATGATAGTATTTTACTTCTAGGAAGCAAGAATTACATCTTAGCTAGAACGGAGGAAGTATATACGTCTGATTGCATTGCGGCTAGGTAATACAACTGCTGCAAATTACCTGTCAACGCAGGCATCAGTTAGTCTGCAACGCTGAATGTGGACACGTATGGATAAATATCTCATGACTACGCTGTGGAGAATTAATGTAATGTAATCCACCAGAGCCATCAGGCAATGCTTCGTTCATCAGATAAAGAAAAAAAAATAGCAGTGTGTGATACAGTTACTGTCACTGTCATGTCAGTAGGACTAGATGCGAGGGCACTAGGGGAAACCTATTCAAAGAAGATGGAACGAGCTGATTTGTACCGACTAGCGAGTGTAGATGCAGGCAGGCGCCTCTCTACGCCATCACTTTCACTTTTCATTGCAGGCAGAAAGAAAATCAAGTAGCAGTAGCAACAGCAGTAGAAGAAGAAAGGGTGCGCTTGTTTGCCTGGCTCAAATGGGCTATTGGGCCTATGGGGTGTAACTTGGGCTGTTTATTTGCATGGACCAGTCCGCGAGCCAGGCCAGCACGCCCCTCAAAGCACCCCTAGGCCTAGCCCTGGGGAAACAAAAAAATTTCATTCCTGGCGAGCCAGGCTGGAGCGAGCGCGTCGTGGGCTAGCGGTGTGGTTCTCCTCACCTCCCTATTCTTTACCGTGGGCATCGCAGTCCGCCCGTCGTCCCCTCCCCACCTCGCCATGGCAGCGCCGCCGCCGTTAAAAATGCAAAGGGGAAGGATGAGATGCTGCGAAAGAGGATATGGCGGAGCAGATCTGGAGGCGGATTGTGGAGAGCGAATCACGGCGGCGGCGGCCAAGAGCGCGCTCGCGATGGGTCCCATCGCGAGGGAGCAGTCACAGTGGAGACGTAGGAAAGGGAGTCGCCGCGGTGAGATGCCCGCCACCTCTCACCCTGGCCGGCACGGCGAGCTAGCCCTGGAGCGGCCGCCCTACCCCGGCGAGGCGAGCCCTATCTTGGGCCGCCGCCCGCGTCCCTGCCGTGGCCTCTCACCCTGGACGCGTGCGGCGAGCTCACCTCGGCATGGTGGCCCGCCTCCCTGCCGCTGCCTCTCACCTCAGTGCGGCGAGCTTGCCCCGGCCCAGCGGCCTTGCATCCCTACCGCTGACGCCCAGCAGGGAGTGAGGAAGAAGGTGTGGTTGAGCTGTTGACACTAGTAAGGTGCTCGATGAAATGGCAATAATGTGGGGAAGAAGAAGGTGAGGTAGTAAGGTCACCTAATTCTTGATGTAGGGTAACCTTACACGTTGAGCCAGTCAAACAAACACCATCTCGCCCTCAGCCAGCCCCTACTGTATCTAGGCAAACAAACAACTCTAGTTGCACCATTTGGGGTTGTCTCCACCTGGCCAGGCTGGGCTAGGACGGATGGGCCACCCTGGGCCAGGGAAACAAACATGCCCAAAGTGACCTAAAGCCACTTGATAGGAGGGCATGATTATTATTGGAGGAAATCCTGTGGTGTAGCAAGTTTATTATTAGCAACATGTGGCTGCATAAACTACCAGGCTTGTGAAGAAATCCGTGCCAATAGTGCAGGCTTCACCATACATAAATAGCCATATAAATTAATAGTTCAACCAATCACTCAACTATTACTTTGTACAGTTTGCACCGTGCATATATATGGGTGTGTTCGGCTACAACCACAGAGGCTGCAGCCAAACACCCCCATATACATCAAGGCCCCTAATAAGTCCTTGTATTATATGACATTTAGAGAACTAAAACGTTGTTGCCTATGGTGGTCATGTTTGTTTCAGATAATTGGCCCTAAGAGAATCAGTGGGATGGCCACAAGGTGACCTCTAGTTCTCTAACTTGGTTAACAGCTTTGCGCTTGCTAATAAACGTTGAGGACCTCATCTTTCTCATCACCATCAAAGACCACCTTACGCATTCTATGACATAGGTCAAAGTAGAAGTCTCCCAGTTAACGGAGGATCCACTGATAAAGGCAATGTCTTCTCTTTTTGCCAAAACTAGGGAGAAGAAGGACATGGCATGGCCTCCTATACATCCCCTTTCACCACCTATCATGGTAGTAAGACACCGGTGTAACTTCTTATGTATGGTAGGTATTCACTTTGTTAAAGTGCCCGCCTTGCACAACGCAACATGTTAAAAGATTTGGGCATCGTTGGAAAAGGATACGAAGCTCGATGACGACGCAATGCAAGGCATTGTAGGCTATTTGAAGGAACGGTTGACGCCACACCTCTAAAAGCCACCAATGGGTTTATACGGTCGTGCCCTCTAGGACCTTTTGATGGAGGTTTCTTTGCCTCTTCGTAATGGGCCTTAGGGGTTTGACGTTGATATGATTGTCTTTGTTGTTGTTGTTCGCTCATGTTGTCAGCGACTTGATATTGGCTGACTTATCTTAGTCGTTATGTTTTTTTTGTTTTCTATAGTACCGTTATTTGTGCAATTTAGATCTTCTTTGTTAATATAATCGACATCTCAATTGCTCGGTACATTTAGAAAAAAAATTGGTATTAGGTTTGGACCCTCCCAAGATATACCGTAGTCGTAGATGTTTTCTTTTTCACAATATGCACAGGCTATAGATTAAGTTTGAAACTGGCCGGTGACCACTCGTGTGCACATAGCTTGACCTCATATCATGATACACCCTCCGTCCACAAAAGAATGCAATTATGGGATCCGTGTGGGTCAAACTAGTTCAACTTTGACCAAGTTTATAGTAAATAGTAGAGTAAAATGCATGGATAGTCCATTAACTTATGAGAGTGCGTCGATTTGGTCCATCAGGTTTGAAAGTGCATTTTTGGGTCAAAACCTTGATCAGTGGTGCATAAATAGTCCATACCCTTTCATTTTATGTTTATATTTGTAGAAAACCCCCTATATTTATTTTTCCTTCATAAGCTTACCCTTCCCTGCTCTCAACCACAAATGCCACCACTCTAAGCGCAAATGCCAGCGCGATGGTGACGCCACTACTCCACTCCGCTCTGGGCGCTGCCCTCTCCACTGTCAGATGTCAAACTACCTACTCCTAACCGCAAACGCCACCGTGACAGCGACGCCACTGCTCCGCTCCTTGGTGTTGGATTGCACCGTGGTGAGCTCTAGGTCATAGATGCCGAGTGTTGGTGTTCTAAACCACCGAATAGTAAATTTGTATCTGCGCGTTTGGCCTGGATGGTGAGCGCGGAGGACACAAGGAATTATACTTGTTCGGGCAGAACGTCCCTACGTCCAGTGCGCTGCTCATGTTACCGGCTTTGTGTTTGCAGTAGGGGTTACAAACGGGTAAGAGAGGGAGGATGTGCCAAGTCTCTATGAATGAGGTGAGTTGTGTGTGCTTAGAATCGCTTGGGCCACTCGCCTTGAAGGGGCACCTAGCTTTCCCTTTATAGATCAAGGGAAAGGCCTAGGTACATGAGAGAGAGAGAAAAGAGAAAGAGGAATAGAAGAAAGAGAAAAACAGAGAGGAAGGGTCGATTGGGTCAACCATGAGCGTGCATCACGGATGGAGCTAACACGCTCGTGTATCGGGACCGCGACACGCTTCCCGTTGTCATGCGGCAGCTGGTGGACGGATATGTCCTTGTTGTGTCGCCCCGAGGGCGCGCGCTGGCTGGCGTTGAGCTCCCGTCACCGAGATATCGAGCTCTCCACTTGCTGCAACGTGGCGCACTCGAGCAGCGTGCGGATCTCGAACTGGGCTCGGCGGTTTTCAGGTGTTGTGGGCTCTGATAGCCCCTGGAGCAAAGCCGCTGCCACAGCTATGTTCTGGCTTGCCCGGGCAAAATGCGGAAGGTCATCATCATCCTCAACGATCCTCTGGCACGCGCACGCCCACCATTTGCGTGACGAGTGATCTCGCACTCGAGCACGACGCACTCCCGCTCTAGCTGGAGCCGCGCGTCCTCGAGTTCCTGTTGCCGCGCCCTCAGCCGGTCCATCCACAGGTGAGGCAGGACCCTTGCGTCCTCCTCCCCCTCGTCTTCATCATCGAAGTCGGCCGGGGAAGTGACGTTTCCCTCACGAACACTTGCTACGTGCCCCTCGAGGGTGTTCCCACGCTCTGCCCCCGCCATGAAGCATTCACGCGAGGGGTGATGGCTCCCCCTGCTGGAGTTAGAGTTGGAGATCTCCTCAGAATCTCCCACGAGGAGATCATAGGCCTCCGTGTCATAATCTGTCATGCCCATGAACTAGCTGTCCATGGAGGACGGATGGGTGCACTGCACAACAAGGTGACCTATGGTCCCCGCAGCATTATGTAGGCCAAACGGAAATGTTGTCAGGCGTTTCGAACAAGGATTGCTGGGAAGAGCGGTTCTCCAGCAAGCTGCATCATGACATTGACAAAAGAGAAAGTGGGGTTGCGTAGATCCTCTCGAGATGGCTAGGGTCCCAGGAAGACGCAGAGCTGATGCTCTAGCCTCTCATAATCGAAATCAGGGAGCTGACCGTTTTTGGGGGGGGCGCAGCAGCAGCTCCTCGAGGGCCTCGATGATGGTGCCGATGCCGATGGAGCGAGGAGGCTAGATGAGGGCGGGAGCCCGCGCAAGCTCCCCCTCCACGGTGACGAAGAAATCTAGGCTCCCAAAACGCACGTGTGCGCCCGGGACCCAGCTGACGCTGTGGCTAGCCATCCGTGGCCTGATGGACGATGAAACGCGCAAAAGGCCCTTACCTGGTGCACCAACTGTCGGTGTTCTAAACCGCCAACTAATAAATTTGTATCTACGCGTTTGGCCCAGATGGTGAGCGCAAAGGACACAGGGAATTATACTTGTTCGGACAGAACGTCCCTACATCCAGTGCGATGTTGCTCGTGTTACCGGCTCTGTGTTTGTAGTAGGGGTTCCAAACGGGTGAGAGAGAGAAAAGATGTCCCAAATCTCTGTGAATGAGGTGAGTTGTGTGCGCTTGGAATCGCTTGGGCCACTCGCCCTGAAGGGACGCCCAACTGTCCCTTTTATAGATCAAGGGAAAGACCTAGGCCCCCCGGCCGTCGCACAGGCTGCCTCTCCCCTAGAGCTGGGCCTGGGCACGGGCACGAGCGGCGGAGCGGATGCGAGCGTGAGCGAACGAGCGGACGCGGGCACGAGCGGCAGCGCGGCGGAGCGGACGAGTGGATGCAGGCACGACAGCGCGGCAGACGAGCGGACGAGCGGACGCAGGCACGACAACGCGACGGAGCATACGCGCGCGAGCTCTGAGCAGACACGCTGTGAGCTCTGAGCAGACACGCGCGAGCTCCGAGCTCCGAGCTCCGAGTGGCTGAGCGGACGCTAGCGGACGCACGAGCGGACACGCTCTGAGCTCGCGGCCATGGAGGTCAGTGAGCTCCGACCTCTGAGCGTGCGGGGCAGGGAGGTGAGGTTAGCAGCAACGTACTGCTCCGACTGTGCCACCACGCACAGCGTCGCCACGACGCCGGCCTGTGCCATCTCCTGCACCACCGCCGCCGTGGCCGCGTGCCTGGCCACGGACCGCAGCACCCTCACCGCCTTGTCCATGGCCACCTCCGACACCCTCAGCGCCTTCCTGCCCACGGCTGCCACCCCCGCGGCGTGGGCCACCAGGTCGGCGCGCCCCTCCGCGCACCCGCACAGGCGGTCCAGCGCCGCCAGGACGAGCTCGCATGCGCGGCGCTCCGCCCCGTCGTCGAAGAGCATGTCGACGAGCACGTGCAGCGCCGCCTTGACGCGGTTGCGTCCCCACGCTGCCGTGCGCACGAGCACGTGCAGTGCCGCCTTGTCGCGGGCCTGGAGACGGCCAGCCTATCGCGGAGCAGATCCATGGCCTCACTGAACACTTGCTATGGGAGGGACGCCGGCCTGCTGGGCGGCAGCGCGGCCGTGACACGCTCCAGGAGCAGCGCCGCGCGCGCCCTGGACGTGTGCAGCGCGGAGACGAGCGCCGAGACGAGCGCCTCTTTCGTCTCCGTGACGCGGCGCAGACACTGCTCTGGGACCTGCAGCGAGGAGATGACCTCGAGCGCCTCGTCGCGGACGGCGGCGGCTGTCCCTTCCGACTTGGCGTTGGCGGACGCCGCGAACACCACGGCCAGGACGTCCACCGCACCAGGGACGGCGACGACGAGCTTCCGGTTGCGGTCGCTCTCGGCCGCCACGTCCCTGAGCTCGCACAGCGCGGCGAGGAGCTGCGGGTGTGGCGCCGATGACCCGGTGGTGGCTTCGGCGGCGGCGTGGACCCGCGAGACCAGCGCGGCGACGGCGGCGCGGTCGGCGCTTGGGCATGTGGACGCGGTCGACGCCGTCGGCGGCGTGGAGCGCGCACCAGGACTGGATGAGGCGGCTCAGCGGGAGGCTCGCTCGGGCCAAACCTGCTCGCGACGCCACACAGGAAAAAAAAGAAAGGGAGAGAGGAACCAGAAAGAGACGAGGGTAAGAATGACATTTCTCATCTTTCTCTCTCCTTAACCAGTGGAAATAAATAACACATGAGGCACGGTGTTCGGTTACATAATTGTCAGCAACGAGAGTGTTTTCCCATAAATGACTCTATTTTGGATGTCCAGCAGGAAAGGACCTCCACTCTCTCTCTGCGGGGCACGTGCGAACCAAAGGACGACGTCAAAGCCAGGAGGCGTGATCAGGGATGAAAACGGATCGGATACGGACCGATATCACTGATATTATATTTGTTTTTATATTTCTGGTCAGATTCAGATTCGAATACAGATAGTGTCAGCCATGCCGGATAGGATATGATTGGATGTCGATATCATAAATATGCGATTTAAATATTCGGATACGGATACGGTATCGGATGTTGAATATCCGGACTCGGATACGGACAGATCTGAACCCCTCTAAACGGATTCGGTCTCGAATACGGTCGAAAAATATCCGTACCGTTTTCATCCCTAGGCGTGATTAAATGATCCTCGGGAGTGCACGACGAGAATACGGGATACGAAGGGACCGGCCGGGGTAATCTCGTCCAAAACGATCGGGATACATACAAAACGACTTCATATGTGAAAACTATCTCAGCCCCTAAGGCCGGTCTCAGTGAGGATTTAATGTCACTGTTTTCAACACATTTAGATTTTAGAAATAGTGTAGAATAGTTTCATCCCCATGAAACTCTCTCTGCTCTCATAAAACTCTTATCATCTCTCTTCATTAATACGGTGCCACACTAGCATAGTTAATGCTCATAAAACTTTAATGAAACCCTATTGAGACTGACTAAAACAACTTTATTTTTAAGTATAGAGGGAATATGTGTCAACATATTTAATATTAATGAAACTCACGTAAAACTCTCATCGACACTCGCCTTGGTTCAAAACCGAGGGGGAGTTGCATGCAAAGGCGGCTTGAGATGCTGTTTGGTTCCATCGCTCGGCTCTGACGCCTCGCTGAGCGAGTGCTTTGCTCATCCAGTCAAGCTTCTCGTTGAGTGTGCGAGGGCAAACTTCTTGTTGAGCGTGCGAGCGCAGTAAGCAAGGTGAGGCGATGCCTGGGCCCGTTTAGTCCCTAAAATTTTGTAAAAATTCACATCAAATTTTTGAACGCATACATGAAACATTAAATATAGATAAAAAAATAAAACTAATTACACAGTTTAAACGAAATTCACGAGACGAATCTTTTAAACCTAATTAGACTATGATTGGACACTAATTGTCAAATAACAACGAAAGTGTTGTCATACCATTTACAAAAAAAATTCGCGAACTAATCGAGGCCGGTCGGGGTTCCAAGCAGCCCAATCAGTATCTGCTGACTTGCTGAGCAACGAACTTGCATGAAATGACCTAAAGCATGTCTCCATCCATTTGAGTGTTTGACCGTCACTGTAACCCTTCAACCAGATAAATAAACTAATCTTAAAGGTAAAAACACCCCAAAGATGCACGATTATCTGTCCCAAGTTAACATGAATCCTTAGATTTTCACGATTATCTTGCCACCGTCGGCCACATTCATTTCCCCATGAAAAACTGACGAGAACTGCTCCAATGCTCCCTTTTTTTTAAAAAAAAAATGCACAGATCTCAAAGCACCCCATCTAATTAATTATTTTTCTTAATTAATTTTTTCATGGGGGTGCAGCCCGTCCAACCTAGCCTGAGTCCAGCCCGGATGTGTTGGTCGAGCCGCCGGCGGCGGAACTCGCCCGGTTCATCACGTGCTCACCACGTCCTGCCCGCTTAATCGGGTACTTCGCATAGGCCTGTCGCCCCTGTCGGCGGTGCTCCTTCCTGATGCCCGCCGGTAATGAGGTGCTTTTGAGTTTTGATCTGGTGTTCAGTGATGGTCTCGGCATGGGAAGAGAGAGTGACAACACAGTATTCAGTTATGTTGATCGGCCACCTGTGGACGGATGTTGGGTTCTACTAGTGATAAGATAATGGTGAATGGATTAAAGGTGGAATAAACAACGATGACATGATTAGTGGTCATCTGAGAAAGATGACAAGAATTACTTATGGTTCTGGAAACTACGAGCATGGATATTCTCATGATTCAATTGAGAATTGAGATTACGCTCGCCGGCAAATGGGATCGGAGGCGCTGCAAGTCCGCTTGGTCTACCGGCTGCTGTTTCTTGGTTCGTCAGCCCGCCGGCTACGGCTCCTCGGGAATGGGCGGCGCCGTTCAACGAACCAGCCTACGAACAAACGGGATCTAGAGAGATTGGGTCGTGCTGAAATTGGGCTGGGTTGGATGGGCCGGACCCATTGGGGACCCAAGAGGAAAATAATTAAGGAAAAGATAATTAAAAAATGATGGGTTGCTTTGAGATCTGTGTACTTTTTTTAAAAGAGGAGCATTGGAGCAGTGCCCAAAACTGAAACCTAATGGCAGCAATTCCAGCACCGGTACAGGTTTACCCCTGGTCACATTCGTAGATGCAACTTAACTGACATGGTAGCATGATTATCTTGCCACCGTCGGCCACCAAGTGTTACATTCATTTCCCCTTGGGAGTAACTGAAACCTAACGATAGCAATTCCTGAACCGGAACAGGTCACATTCGTAGATACAACTTCAAACTGACATGGTAGCGTTCCACCAAAAAAATAAAAAATAAAAAAAATGACATGGTAGCATGCATCCCAGTCCCAGGCATGCAACACAGGTTGGCAGCGTCACATAGATAATCCACCTATAGCACCAGGTCCATGCCACAGTTGGAATGCTCAGGGACGGCCGGACGGGGGCTGATAATAGAGGCAGAAACATGCCTAGATTTTTACCAGTTCAAGGAATTCTTGGACTGTTGAAGCTTTGCATTATATGCGCTTTCCAGTTCCTCCTGCAAAATTACATGCCAGAGAAAGACTCGGACTTATGCCTCAGGAAATGTCAGAACCATGAGATAGAGTTAATTCCTAGTAAAAGAATGCTCCATTAACGGAAAGTAAGCGAGCATCCTAACTTTTTTTAATTCCTAGTAACAGAATGCTCGATTAACGGAAAGTAAGCGAGCATCTTTTTTTTTCTTTGGGTGGGGGCTGGGGGATGAAGAGAATCATATAGTGTCTGCTACCAAAGATATTTTGCGGTGTTTCAATTATTCACATATATGCATATGGATGCCGGCATTGGCACAGAAATGAAATAGGACAGAGTCCATACCTTGCACGCTTTCAGCAATGGGTGCAAAAAGGAAGTTCTGAAAAAACTGATGGATTTCCCAAGGGACGTTCTTTCCAAATCTGAAACTCAATAGGATAAAAAAGAGGGCATATTAGCCTGTTAGGCAAGGCTGCATGTTGGTACTAGAATGCTTTTTTTTGCAATTACAAATAATAAGTTTTTACACAAATCACAAAAGAAGCATGGTTCTAATCACTTACTATTTTCAGAATCTGTCTGAAAACCAGTAGCATTGAGCTCTCCTAAAAGCTGTATAAGTGTACTTGTTTTAGCAAATCGGCATTGCACCATGATGCTTGGCAGAAGGATATGAAATGTTAGTGTTTCTCATGCTAGGCTCTATGGACCATACCTGTGATAGAGTCGGAACAGCTGCAGGATCAAAATCATCACAGTTACTGGGATCAATTGGAACACAAACACGGCCTAGAAAAATAAACAACAGTCAATTGTCAGCAATAGGGTGCATTGTGTGACAAACATTATTCCTGCAGTTGTTAGAATAAACTAAATGAAAAATGGCAAAGGTATTTGAGTGAATGCATCTGTTCTGGAATCTAGAGGTTTCAAAAGGACATGCATGCGTATACAAAGCCTCTCTCTTGAGCATAAGAGCATGCCACCTTATTATCACATTACAAACTAATACAGGAATTGAATGCATTATGACTTTTACCTGTCTTTGGATGTATACAAAAGGGAGCTTTTAGTAAATGATTCATGTGCTTTGATACCTGGCATGGGTATAAAGTTGATTAGGAGCGAGAGCAACCTTGAACATTAGTACATTATTACCAGTGCAAACACAGACAACTGATGAATTTTCTTTTACCTCCATGTCAAGTCTAGGATATGTGTATGAGAAGACAATCTCTTCCACACATCTACGAAGCCCCTGAGCCTGGAACAGAGAACAATTAGAGCTATTATGTAACATAATCAGATGAATTAGCAGATATGATCGTAACTGAGAACTTGGAATATTATACACGATCTGGTGTAACCAAAAGAAATAAACATTGATCGATAAACAGACAAATGTCCGAACAAAAGTAAATAGGAACTAGGGGATAAAACACAGAAAAAAAGTAAGTAGGAGATCAAATATGAACCTTGTTTTTTCCTGACTGTAAAGTCGTCTTCAATTGCTCCCATCTGGTCACATTGACATCTTCCTTTGAAATAGAAGATCGTCTATTTCCCTGCCACTTGTCATGGACCTCACTAGCAACATCTAGAAATCAAATCCAATTCAGAATGATGGTGAACAGATCTATGGCATGCTAAACAAGGGATAGTAGATTTCATCTACTCCCTCCATTCCAAATTATAAGATGTTTTGGCTTTTCTAGATACATAGTTTTTGTCATGAACTTAGATATACAGTATGTCTACATACATAGCAAAAGCAATGTATCTAAAAAAGCCAAAACATCTTATAATTTGAAATCGAGGGAGTATGTCTGAGAGTAACGTTCATTTCTCATGGTGCCTTTTCTTACTTTCATCAGGGATGAGATCAAGTATCTTCTGACATCTCTCCTCTGATGAAAAGAGTTGTTGGCTAAGGAGCAACCTATCTTCAAAGAAGGTTTTGAGAACATCCATGTATGACCGGCTGCAGGAGCATAAATTACATAATAATCAATTTAGCTCTTCCAATTTTCGCTGGTAGATCAAACAAAACGACATGACAGTTAATACATACGCAAGAAAGGGATGGAGGACAGGTCCAGCCAAGGATACTTTCTTCAGTGCATTTTCACCACCCTGAGATAGATTCATAGGGTTAAATAGATTTCTGAAGGAGGGCAAGAAACGGCGTCAAAAGTAATGCATGATGAAGTGTGTCACCTTGTAGACTCGAAAGTAGTCAGCAATTGCAGCCCTTTGTTCATTGCTTAGCCTAACACGAGAACATGTGTTTTAGAATCAACAGGCATAGGAAACAGATAAAGCAAATTCGAACATACTTTCTTGCTCTGCTATCACAGACCCAGCAATGGACACCACGACGGCCACTGTATACCCATAGAATGTGACTGAAACCAAAATCATCTACAAACAATGATTTCAATTATAATAAGCACTGCAAATCTGTAGTTCGCGTGGATACATTTGAAAAAGTGGGTAGTTGATGTATTGCATAATCAAATGGCATACCTCTAAGAGAAGTATCCAAAATTTTGATAGCAATTGTCATTAAGGGCCAGCAGTCTGAGCAGACATCAGCTCCAGAGCAGCAGTAGCGAACATCATCATAATCAGATATATCCTGGGAAGAATAAAAATGTTGACAGCTTGCAACTGTCGCACAAAAATACAGAGCATAATATAAAAGGAAAATAGAATGAAAAAGATAATGCAAGTTTCTTATCTTACAATGTCAAAAATTAGTTCTCTCTCCACTGGTACAAAGACATTATTGCCAGATTGGGCGTAAGCATGACGCTTTGAAGGCTACAGAAAAACAAAGATTCATCAGGTAGCTGAGAACTTGCGAAAAGAGTATAATGCAGAAAATTAGAATCAAACTCAAAAGAAATTTATGTGTTTAGCGATACTGCATCATACATCTACACTGTAGACAGGTCCAATATCAATCTTGAATGGGCACTTCTCCTTGATAGAACTCTCCAATTCAGCAGCACTATCAAAGGATTGGAAGCGCAAGTAGATGTCATTCTCCAGTGTAAATGAAAACTCTCGACGTCCAACATATGACTGATCACATCCGGGGTGCTTTCCATCTATAGAAAACAAAATTTGGTAAATCAAGACACAGCACGAGTGCAAGGCTAACTCCTAACCAAAGAACCAGGATGTGAGCACAAACCGTTTCCATAGCAAAGCCATTTGAAGAAATCACCATATGGGAAGAGCTTTCCTGCGATCATAACCCTGGTTGTTAGCACAAGCAGCAGGAAATCAAAGACACTGTAGTATCCCTTACATAGTCGAGCGGGTTCTTAAATGCAAAGCCTCAGTCAGGTGAGAGCATGCCTAGTTACACCAGATGAATAACAAAATGTGCAAGGTCTTGAAAAAAAAAAGAAGAGTATGAAAACAAGATATACTAAAGTTCTCAAGCAATTGGGAGGAGAAGGGAACTATTCCAGCAAGCAAATGCTAGCCAGTTGCTTCCTCATCTGTTGGATGTCTCCATCACAATTCACATACAACAAAAGCAACCACAGAATTAATCGAAACAACAAAGATCCCCTAATCTGTGACGCAACATCACAACTGTGTGCAGAATCAATGATAAATGAAGATAGAAAATAGATGGTTATGGACCGACAAGATGGTACGGATCCTGTTTCATTTTACTTGTCCGTTCCATGCATTATAAGGGGGGATCAGTTTACCGTAGTAGACACGGAGATAGTCAGTGTTGAACCCTTCTGGCACGGCAGCGGGGGCTTCTAGCTGTTGCTGCTTCTGGTCGTCAATCTCCATAGAGTCAGCCTGCTCCAGGGGCGGATCCAGTAAAGGGACATGGGTGTACACACGTACACCGAATAATTTTTGCAAAAACTTCGAAGTTAGGAGGATTGTCAAATAGCTAAATAGCTTTAGGTTAGGGTTTCGGTGCTCAGCTTCGCACAGCATAAGGGAAGGGAAGAGAAGGGGTGGGAGTACCTGGTGGGTGCTCATCGCCGGCGAAGAGACCAAGGAAAGCCTCAGCACCTGGCCTAGGGAGGCGGCGGCCCGTCTGGGAGCGAGAGAGAGAGAGACTGGAGTGGGGAAGAAGGAGGAGGGCAGCGGACGGAAGGGGAAGCAGACGGCGAAAAAAAAAACGCACGGGCGAAAATATGTAGTGTAAACTCAGCAGTAGAAGGAAACTTGCGTCGTGCACCATCGGATGCCTGATCTGCGGCTTAGAAAGTTCTCCGGTGCATTTTATTTTCCTCCCCGCACTGCCTCGGTACCCTTTGCTATTAGACCCCTGAACAATGTTGGCTATGCCGCGAGGTCTATTCCAATCTTGTTCCCCACCCCATCTGAGACTGAGAGAGTCGCTGGGTCTGGAGCCACGGCGGCCCGCAGGCAGGTCGCGCGCAATCGCGGCGGGCCGCTGCGGTGGGCATCGGGCGGAGTCCTTGGCCGGTGGCTGCGTCGGTAAACAGGCGGCCGCGGCGGGTGCACATGCCGGCGGTGGCCGTGACGGGCGGCTGCGGCGTTCGTCGGTCAACAGGCATCAGGCGGCCACGACGGGCGAAGCCTGCGGGCGGCGGCGTGGCTGGCTGCAGCTTGCCTGCTCCGGTGCTCTGCTCCCTGGTGGCCAGGTCGTTCTGCTCCAGGGTCCAAGCTCCAGCTCCACGCCTCCACTGCTCTAGTCAGTGTCCAGTCCAGAACTGCAGACCAGACTCGAGAGTCTACTCTATCCAGACTCCAGACGGCTCCACAACATGGCTAATGGTGAGCTTGTGTTAAGACTATATTAGGCATCTATGATCTGTCAATGTGAAGATTCCTAAATGTGAAGCTCGTGTTATAGTCTATTAGTTATTAGGCATATCTATTCTCCAGATCTGATTAAATTACAATTGATCTGTCAGTTTGATGATTGATAACCTTCTGTTAATAAATATATGGGTGTCATGTAATCATGTATGAACTATGAAAGAACCTGCGAGATTGTGTAGCTGTGAGATTGTGATAGAAATTTCTATGATGTATGAACTAGCATCAAAGATGGAAAATAGCTACAGGATCAGGAAGGGGCTTGGCCTATTTTCACGACGAATTTTAGTTAATACTTTCTGCAGATGTTTTGTTCTCTTCAGTTTAGTATCTAGAAGAGTAGCGCTGAACTCTGACAATCTATGTATACGTATTGCCTGATTATCCTTAAATCATACAACCTGTTAAGTTCATCAAGCATAGTTTATCTTCAACAATGTGCAGTCACACAAACCTTTGTTCATTATTGTGTCTTTATTCTCTACAGGTTGCATTAGACATGTTTATTTCAATCTTCCATTGCCTGGTCCTTTTCTTTTATTTCTTCAAATGAAGACATGTAAAATTTTGCATCATCTGCTCCCTCCATGACCTACTGCGTGATTTGTGTATTTATTCCTGATTTCAGGAGTATGAGATATGGTAAATGTGGATGTAACACTGTGCTCGATAGTTATTATTACCTAAAGTAGATGGGGCACTCCCATTCACATCACTTGTGGGAAAAAAATTATGTGGCCACGATTATAGCCGCTACACAACACAAGTTAGTCACAAAGCACTTGTGTTTATCAATCACCAAAACCCTGGAACTGAAATTGGAGCTTAGATGCGTCAAAAGTACATCACAATTTTTTGCATTAAGACTCTATGATGTACTATGCATGGATCCATCTATTGTAGGGCCAAGCTCACTCTTTAATATACAATAGGATGGATCTAGTGTTTCACTTTCCATCTCTACAATAATTTGACTACCTTATTGTACCTTGCCGAGTTTTCCTCTCTCTCCCTTGACCTTCCGGATCTCCTAAGGTCGAAGGGGAAGGTCTAACCCAGCACCCCACAATACTCCATCAAGGCTTTCCTGGACCCTCCAAATTGTTATTCTCGTCAACCTATCTAGGATCTTCTTATGCCCCTCAATTACATGTGTGTATCGGTGTTGTA
Organism: Saccharum hybrid cultivar R570; assembly: GCA_038087645.1. Classification (NCBI taxonomy): domain Eukaryota; kingdom Viridiplantae; phylum Streptophyta; class Magnoliopsida; order Poales; family Poaceae; genus Saccharum; species Saccharum hybrid cultivar. Next base: position 3,410,536 of record JAQSUU010000671.1, on the reverse strand, counting down.
TGCATTTGCCCTCCTTATCCACCCGTAATCCTCTCGCATCTCTCAAATTTCAATCGCCATATATATGAACCTAGAGTTGACCGCCAACTACACAGGTATGTATACGAACACGAGCGCAACGATATGGTGTGCAGTTAGTGGTAGATGGTTTTGGTTAGGGAATGCCAGCTTTGAAATCGTGCATCTGCCATTGCCCGAAAAAAAGATGAGGGCAAGGAACGGCACGTCAAGGAGCATATTTTCAATGACCATAGTATGTTTGGTTTGAAAAAATACTATAATTATTAGTTTGTGAGAAATTAGATGACGATGCATCAATCTATTCTATTCTACAATCTAAAGTTATAAACAAAAGAAAAATAAAAGAAATAAGAAGACGATGGACCACTAACCTATTCTTCAAACCAAACACGGTATGCTAGGCCTTGTTTAGATTGAAAGTTTTTTCAACCCGATGAATAGTACCACTTTCGTCTTATTTGACAAATATTGTCCAATCGTGGACCAACTAGGCTCAAAAGATTCATCTCGTGATTTCCAACTAAACTGTGTAATTAGTTATTTTTTTTACCTACATTTAATATTCCATGTAAGCGGCTAAAAATTGATGTGATGGAGAGAGAGTGAAAAAACTTGGAATTTTGAGGGTAACTAAACATGGCGCTATTCACTCGATGACTTGGCCTATTTCTACAGAAAAGCCGTCACATATGCTTCACTGGTGACTGCTGCTGCCTCACTGTCACTGGCCCAAGGACAATGCGCGCCTCCGCCTCCCCACACGCGCCTCCTCGCCCGGAGCCACCCTCAGCCGTCCGATCAAGATCCAACGCCCCCGAACACGCCACTTTCCCACCAGACCCCGTCACCGCCTCCGCCGACCACCGGAGCCAGGGCCCTCGCCGCCGCGCACCCGATTGAGCCGCCCCATGCCTCCTCCCACTGCGACGGTCGCCCCCGCAGCCGGCGGTTCCTTCCCCGAGCTCACCTGCCCCGCGGACTTTGCGGCCGTCGCCGCCCCCGGCGGCCGCTTCTCCGTCGTCGGCTTCGGGTCCCTCCTCTCCGGTAAGCGGGACGCAGATCGCTGTCACGGGTAGTGGAAGGATTCCTCGAGCCCTGAACCTGCTAGGCCTGACGCTTTCTAGCCTCCTGGTTGGTGGCAGAGCGGAGCGCGAGGAGCACGTTCCCGGAGCTGGAGGGCTTCCGGGTCGCCGCGCTGCGGGGGTTCCGCCGAGTCTTCGCCCACGCTGCACCCATCTTCTTCGAGCGCGGCATCGCCATCGAGGCCACCAAGGTCCCCATGCCTAGTATTTCTCTACTCATGTCATCGTTTAAGCAGCAGGCTTCTCCGTGTGTCTGTGATTCTGCAAGGTGGATATGATTTTGATCAGGGCGATGACTCGGGATGTGTACTCCACTAATTTTGCATTTCTGATGGCAACTTTTGCATGACTGTGTGATTTCACTGATTCACTAACTCTTCCAGATGTGTTAGTTTTTGTAGAGGATTTCAGATAATCTATTTTAGCAGAGCAATACAATGAACTAGCACACCTGAATGTGCAGACAATAAGGCAAATATGCACTTTGTACTAGGGGTCCTTGGATGATACTGCAAATTACCATCCTACAGTTTGTTTGTTTTTAACCTGTGTTTTCTTGACATAATGAAAATTGCAATACTAGTTCCACAACACTGGACAGCTAAAAGGTTGGGATTTCAAATAACTAGCTACATTTGTGCGTCTTGGTTCATGCATGAGGGCATGGATTTTAGTGCTCATTAAGGAGCTTCTCTGTAACATGAGCATCAGCATCACTGCTTTTGCTGTCTGTTATCCTGATCCAGGAGAATAATAAACTTTAATATGCTGTTGAGATCCAATGGTTTCACATTGGACTATGTTTGGCAATGTAGAGCACCGAATGTACTTCCCTGAGAAAGTCGCATTACTGGTTTCTTGTGGTTTCATAATGTTCTCCTTTCTCATTCCAGTATTGGGTGACTTGTAGGAATTCTCAAGCTTGAGCGTGGAGCCGTGCGACGGTGAACTGATAGTAGTCACTGTTTTCGAGATCAAGGAGGAAGAGGTCATGTGGTTTTCTTAGTGATATATCATAATAATCAGCCATGGGCAAACTAATGGACTGTTCCTGAATTCCTTTTTGGCGAGGACTGAAAGTTCATGATATTTGCAGGTGCCATCATTTATTGAGAGGGAACATGAGTTTAGATTTCTTGCGGTGGGTGACCAACTAATTCATTTCATGCTTGCCGATCTAGCTTAGTTTGTAAAGTGAATAAATTCTTTACCCATAATTTGTACTAGTTTTTGACAAATGTTGGCTGCCACTTTTGTTTGTGTTTTAATGTGTTTCAGGTTGTCCCTGAAGGATTGGATGGGGTACCTTTTACAAATCGAGCAGTAAGTACTCCTACTCTGCATTTGAAATCATAACTGTGGTTTTGCTTTTGCTCTTTGCTGCTGCTTCCTTCCTGCAATCAGAGTTATTTTTCTTTGTCTTGGTGGAATTTGGTGGTTAGGTTGTCTGCGCGCGCTACAGCGATGAAGAATATTTCCAAGGGAGATGCCAAGGTTTAATTTTATGTCTTCACTTCATTCCAACTATTTTCAAACTGTTCTGTGTCCATATCTGTGTGCTGTCAATCTATCACTCCAATTGTTGACCATCAGATTTGGTAGGAAATAGTTGTTTATACTTCAAAGGAAATGGTAATCTGTTCTTGAGTTCATCCAGGCCCCTTTAACACCAGATTGTAGTTAAGCTAGACATGTTTGAATCCCGCTCAAATAAGTCTATGATGACTAACAAGGCTTTATGTTGAACATTTCTCTACCTTTTTTTTTCTGGCAAATCAAAACATGTTTCTGTAGATGGAAGTTGTTCTTTTAAGGCAATGTAGACATAGGTTGCTAACTTCTAAAGAAATGCTTGAGATAAAACCAAATCATATTTGAATTCGTAGTCAATTACGTGTTGAAATTTTGAGTGGTTACTTCTGCAGGAAGCAAGGAAATATATTATCAGCGCTATGGACGGTACAACATTGACAAAATATGGAGAGATGACATTTTACCATGTCGCTTATACCTCAGACATTGGTGAGTATTTGATGTTCAAAGATATATAACGTTAAACATTATGTGGGGTTGCTTCTTTCATCTCATAGATAAATTAATAATTAACATTAGAGGGGTCTAACTTGGGATCAAATTGGAATAAGCCTACTGTGTAGTTACATGTGCACGCTCCAATAATTTAGGGTACAGTATTTATTATCTGTTCTCTCTTGTATAGCACATCTATGACATTATGATATCTCAAAGCAATATTCATCTCTCATGGAAAAATGATATCATTGCTTTCTGACAACTGAAAGCAAGATGCATGTCTGAAGCAATAGGAAATCATTGCTTTTTGATCATTGCATTTATCCAAATCAACACATTTTCTCTACATAACGACTAAGTGTGTACAAGCATGATGTTATCAATATGTTTTTAGCAATATGATCTTATTGATATTTTTGTGATTCTAATTTCTTTTTCAGCGTTCTTGCTGCGAAAAATCTTGGAGAACCAGCATACAGCAACTTCTTAGACCACACCTATCTTGGTGACCGGAAAACTACAATAAGGGAATACTTGGCCACTACCGGAGCTGGAATCATGGAAGAGGAGCCTCCCGAGTCGCTAAAAAGTCGCTACGGTGGCTGATTTGTTGACGACTCTCATATCCACCACAGGTTGAGCTCTCATATCATATTAACAGTTAGTGAATTAGGAGTTGTGTGTTCCAGGATGTTCGAAATAATGCGTGGTGCTCCGTTGCAGAAGATCTAGGATTCTGGTTTGTTCAGCAGGTGGCGCCAAAACATGTGATTCGTGACCAAATTGCGATTGATGTGCATCTATAATTGCAACTGTTTGCTACCACAACAGAAATTCAGAGCCAGACACCCCCAAAAAATGAGGACAAAATGCATCTTTTCCCCCTTTTCTGATGGCTGGTGTTCGTTCTCGTACATTTTGACTGGCAAGGTGTGAAAGCCGGAGATTTTTTTTTTTTGTTCGGTGATCCACCACCAGCTGCAGTTCTAATCGTGGAGTGTGACGATCATGCGACTAACTGCACGTTCTGAATGGTGTGGACGGCGGCAATGCACTCTCTAGTCTCTACTACGAATGCGACGGGCACAATAATCGTAGTCTTGATATGTGCATTTTGTTGCCTCTCCTTGACGTGGACCGAGGCACGTTCGGGTTTCGTGTCTACGACGGCGGCGAGTGGAAGAAGAGGCAGATCGCCGAGCTGTCGTCGACGGCGATGCCGCGCCGCTTGCGCCTCCACACGCGGACGGCGCACTCCACCAGCCGCTTGGCCGCCTTCTCCCGGTCCTGCGTCCCCGCCACGATCTGCACGGCCTCGTCGTTGGAGAGCACGTCCCACACCTGCCGGGAAAAGTTCCCGCTTGTCATCGTCAGTCATCAGGCACCGCACGCACCACCGTACGTATATATAGAAAAGGCGAGTGTGTGTCTTTGCGAAAGGGAGGCAGGCAGGCACGAAAGCTACCCCGTCGGTGGCGAGGATGACGGACTGGTCACCGCTGGTGATCCTCCTCTGCGTGACCTCTGGCACCGAGATGACGCCGCAGTCCTTGACGCAAACGCGCGCGACATGGCGAGCCCCGGCGACTCCCGGTTGGGCTGCCAGACGCGGTGCACGCCGGGGTCGTCGGCGAGGCAGTACACTTGGCCGTTGCACCGCCGGATGCGCTCCTTCTCCTCTGCACATCGACACCGCGTTCCAGGACGCAACGTCAGCAACGGCCGCCGTCCCAAGAATGCATGGCCGGTCAGGGGCTCAGGGCGCGCGGACAGCAGCGACTTACGTGGCAGGTTGGGCTTGAAGTCGACGGTGAGCTAGACGGCCGCGACGGCGCCGTCGTCGGACGTGGTGCCCAGGACGGCCCGGGTGTCGCCGACGTTGGCGACGACCATGAGGTCCCCCTGCTTGACGATGGACAGCGCGGTGCAGCCGCTCTGGACGGCGTCGAAAGCGGCGGCTGCGTTGGAGCTCGTCGTCGACGGCGGCGCACGCGGCCATGTAGGACTGCTTCCAGAGGTCGAACTGGCAGTCGCCGAGCCTCTTCTCGCCGTCGATGAACGACGCCAGGGCGAGCGCCTCCTGCCAGTGGCACAGCAGCGACGAAGGCAGCGAGTCGCGCACGGCCTTGGCGACGTAGTCGCGCACAAGCTGCGGAGCGACCCGCCCGGCATGAACTCGAACACCAGCATCCGGTGCTTGCCTTCTTTGCAGTAGCCGATCATGCGGACGAGGTTTCGGTGGTGGACCTTGGTAGACCTCCCCGAAGCTCCCTTTACCCAGTAGGCAGCAGTTTTCTCGAAGCCTTTGGTGGCTTGGTAAAGCTCCTGCCAGCTGAACGCTCTCACACTTGTGCTCAACAGCTGCTTGTTCTCTCTGTTCCTGCCGAGGTAATGCTGTGCCAGGAGGCCACCGATGGTGATCACTACGATCAAAGGCAAGCAGATGGTGATGATTTTGTTGGGGCGTAGTACGGTTCTTGTCCTTGTCGATTGGGCACTCCCGGTTCGCACCTTGATGAACGCCTTCATCGTGACATCGTTTGCCCGCCGTCCGTTGGCGAGCACCGCGACCTCCGCACAGTCGGAATTGCCGATGAACAGCGCGGCCACGCAGAAGCAGTCGCTGAGGCAGTACTCCCGGCACTGCTCCTCGTTCACCAATGAGAACTTCTTGTAGTATATCGAGGTCTCCCAGGTGATGTTCGGGAGCTCCCACGAGCGTGAACTCGTCGGAGCTTTTCTCGACGCCACAGCTCTGTGGCTCGAACGCCGGCGTGCAGCCGCTGTCCGGGTGCTGTGCGTCGGTGTAATTGTACCCACTCAGACAGACGAAGTTGAGCCTGGACGCAATAAGACCCCGGGCCACCGTCGGCCTCTACCCTAGCCCCGCCGGCGTCTGGCCTGCCCAGGCCGTACGAAGCAGCAGAAGGGCAAAAGAGATCTTTCCAAATACATGTACACATCTTAAAAAAGAGATGAAATACGCATAATGGCAAGGAAATCAAGTGTGCAACATTTGGAGGCCCAATTTTGCAAAGGTGATGTTTGGAGTCCCAAATGTACTGAGTGTATTGTTTGGAGTCCCAAATATACATTTTTCTCATGTGGTTGAGCTTCAAGGGGATTGTTAATCTTATGCTGTACAATCATTGCATGATAAGCGACAATTTATGATTCCACTGTGACATCACACACAACCACCTGAACCAACCATCCATTTGAGGTGCCTAGCAGTAGGTCATGCTTGTCCTCATTCTATTGGATGGTTTGGTTTGCAGAATTAACAAGCCAGATTAGTTAGACAACACGGGGAAATAAAATATAAATTCAGACAACAAAACAAAAATAAAAGCCCTAGCACGACAAGAAGTATGGCGTCCATGAAGAACTCTCAAGAATGTGTTGTGTGGGGACTTGTGGGAGTACAAATCTTCTATGTGATGATGTGGCTACCTTTCCATCTTAGGCAGTGAGGTTACTATTACTACCCCCAAAGCTTCTGCTACCTTGGGTTCAGATACCAGGAGCTGAAAAAGATATCATTATCATCAGCAGTAACAATGAAAAACATCTTCCTCCAAGAGCAAGCAGCAAATCAGGACACGTATGACCCCTCTGTATTGTGAGAAAGAGAAAGCCCTAGAAAGCCAAGAGGAAACACCAGACTCGTGCTCCAATACCTATGCCTCCCTAATTGGCCTTATCACTGGAACACGCTCTTTGAAACAAAAAAAAAGGTGCTTACTAGTATACGTTTGCTTAAAAAAGTGTTTTTTTAATATTTCTCAGAAACACAAAATGGACTGAAACATCAATCTGATGCTGAAAAACAAAAATATAAATTACTGATTAGGTGAGCAACGGAAAGACAAGTCAAGGCTCACTGTTTGTTCAGCACACAAAGCACAGAAAGAAGTCTCCTCCATATGATTTATATCTAGCGGTCCAGATGAGAGCTCCTCTAACTTAGCGCCATGCATGTCGTCCACCTCAAGTTTTCTGTCTGACGAGTCTGGCAAGCATGCTCTATCGCTTCAAGGGGCCTGCCATTTATTCTATCCAAGGCATTTATTCTACTAACCAAGAAAGCATTGCATGCATTACAGCATTAGCACATACATTTAATTCCCACACGCTCACATCTTTGTCTTCCGAGTAATATCTCTTGTGTCATTTGAGTAGTAATTTTGATGGTTGCATCGACATACATGATAATAAGTAATGCTCCGTATGTGTTAAACCATGTGTGCCCAATTAAGTTAACTCTAGCTCTCACTATTTGTTGGGATAGTTATGGTAATGTGTATGGGTGACTGGTCCATTAGTAAGATACTCTACCCTTTTTTAGTGTATGGTGTAGTTACTCTACCGTTTTTTAGCATAGTCACTCTACCTTTTTTGAAATGTAATTACTGTACCTTAGTCTAACCAGTGCATTAGGAATTTGGATTAGTTGATTCAATACCAATGAAGTCTTTTTAGCAGATTAATCTTACTTGCTCCATGTATAAGGCATGTTATTGATTTCGTTCTTTGCGTTAATACATGATGTTTTGGGCTGTTGTATGCCTGGTTAACGTAATTAACCAAACCTCATTTGTATGGCTGCAGTGATTAAAGGCATGCATGCATACTTGAGTGTGTGCATATGCATGCAGTCGCATGTGCATGTGCATGCCTGCCTGTTTGTTGGAAACAGATGCTCATTATTGCAGCGAAGTGAGTAGTTGAGTCTGCTGGCATTAACGAGCATTTTGCACCTAGCAATTGCAATAGTTGCACCTAGATATAGGGCCTGTTTAGTTGGGGAAATTTTATGGGTTCGGCTATTGTAGCACTTTTTGTTTTATTTAGCAATTTGTGTCCAATCATGGACTAATTAGGCTCAAAAGATTTGTCTCGTGATTTACAACTAAACTGTGTAATTAGTTTTTTCTTTCGTCTACATTTAGTACTCCATGCATGTGCCGCAAGATTTGATGTGACAGGTACTGTAGCACTTTTTGGGTTCCCTTTTTGGGAAGTAAACAGGCTCATAGATAATTTTTTACCCATACAATGATGGTAAGAGGGACAAATTTGTTCGTAGTAAAAAAAAACTAATTGAACAAATTATGTCGTAAGTCACCCACAGCGAAGCGTGGGCAGGACAAATTTGTTCGTATAAAAAAGAAATTCAAACAAAATATGTCGTAAGTACGTCACCCACAGCGAAGCGTGGGCAGGGCAAATTTGTTCATATAAAAAAGAAATTCGAACAAAATATGTCGTACGTCACCGGCGGCGAAGCGCGGGCACAAGTGGCTAGTGATCAATGATGGCTGGCTGTTTTCCTCTCCTGCGCTCTGGAACCTGGGACAGTGGGACTGGCCACTAATGATTATTCCAGGGAATAATTGCCTTGCTGATTAATGTTGATGATGACAGTGCTAGATGAAAGTGATCTAAATTTCAGAGAACCCCAGGAAAGCAAAGCACCCCTGCTTTGCCTGGAAAGTGGAAAATATATGGCATGCTGAGATAGAGAGATTAATGTAAAATCTCGCGTACGGATATTTTCAGAGAATGGTTTCTAAATCCTGACAGGCGCAGCTGCATCGCCCATAATGACAGTCAGGTTCCCCTTGCCCTCCGTTTCTTCCTCGTGCCGTTCCTTTCTTGGACCGTCTTCGTGGTGAACAAAGAACAGAGACCTGAGTGACTACAGCCTACAGGCTACAGGGAGAGGTGATCTTCCTCGAGGCTGCACTGATCAGGCTCAGGGCTCACCTGATAATTCATCTAGTACTTAGTATATTACTAGAGCTACCATATCAACATTGCACTAATTGTGGATAACTTCGACAGCATGGGATAACGAGTGGTATGCTCAACTTACGCAGATCCAGGGATCCAAATGAGTAATAATATACATAAGTACACATATATGGAATAATGAGCGTAGCAAAGACAGAGGACATGCATTAAAATGGATAATGTACAACAGAGTTAAAACCTGTTGCTCACAGATGTCCCGTATACTATTAGGTTGGGGACCGACTGTACCACAGTGTCGATGGGGATGGCAAAGTTCACCCCGGATGAGATCCCAGATCCTGCAAAAAAAAGGGAAGATTTGGCACGGTAAAGTTCAGTATATCTTCTGGACCAGTATCCCGAACACGCAGATGATATCTGCCTATATGATTAATGCAACCCAATTCAATTCGTGGCATCTTCCTTGGAGTGATATTCTGCTTACCGTACTACCAGAGACAGATCTCAAGGCCTGCCAGTACACACCATGCACAACTCAAGATCTACATCTATGTTTCTAGACATACAACACTGCAGTTTGTTTTAAAATTGAGGGGCATCATGTTAATGTCGCATGGAATAGACCATGTGGGCACAGAACCCCGAAGCCGTGAAGCGTGGGCTCTGTGGAGTTTCGGTTGACCGGAAATGCACAGTAATGGGGATAAAGTGCAGCAAAGTAGTCGAATTAATAGCGCCATCTTAGTATGACTATGAGCTATGATTTCACACAGAAAATCAAGGTTCCCCACAAAATAAGGCAAAACAGAGACGTGATCATCCAATCCAACATGGTCCATGGGTCTTGACCATGGGGTAATAGCAACTTTGCCTGCTGCTTAGGGAATACAATTGAAAAGAGAATTGATTTTTCGATCAATCATTCTGTTAACCGTTCTTTTTTTTGTCATACTGGAGCCAGGGTTTAACAGGACTAAAAAAGGCACAAAATTACATGGCAGCTATTACAACCATAGTCTTTTATACTCCAAAAATTATGTTTCATTTCTTCCAAATGAATGTTTCCCCCCATGGCGACGAAAAAAGGTTTCCTCAATGATTAAAGTATACTTTGTTGAGATGTGCATAAAGTGTGCTATGCGCTGACAACTGGTAAAAATGGTAAAGCAACTCTCCACAACCAGAATTTTAGACTTCTCCTAGTGAGGTGGGCTTCTCCTAGTGTTTTAGCATTCAAAATTTAGTATAAATTTTTTTCTACTAAATTCCTCCTAGTGAGATTTTCATGTGCTATGACTAGTGGTAGTGTTTTATTACTACTTAAAAACACTAGGAGAAGTCCACCATTTTGGTAGTGCTCGCACATAGCATACAATGGACTGATAGCATGTCTTTTTCTCTTTTTTTTTCTCGAACATGACTTCACGTGTCATTGCATTAAGAAGAAGAAAGTCGAAAGAACGGCGAGTACAACGCAGCTGAGGGGAGACCTCAGCGCCGGTCACAAACCACAGAGAAGGTGGTTGGGAACCCAACAACAACAAACACAATGAAACAGCAAGAAAGCGGGGGGCAGGACCCTCCACCCAACAACGCAATGGAGCCAACTCAGGAGATGCAGCCGTGGTGGCAAAGATGCCACCTAGAAGGCGACCGAGGCGGCTGCCGAGGCCCACACGGCAAATAATCCACGAGGGGGGCATCACACACTCGGCAGCGACTGCCCGAGGTGGAGCCAAACGCGACGTCGGTGACCGAGGATGGCCAAGCAACGACGACGCCAACAACTACGGCGACACCATCATCCGAGTTGGACGGACCAAAACAATGACGGAGCCGCTCACGCACAGCACAAACACCTACAACTACAGGCACAACTACTCCGGCTACAGGGGCGGGCGGGGCGCGACCGCGGATGGCTCGGCGAGGAGGGTGCATCACCGGAGCCTTCAGGAAGGAGATGACGACCGCGGACGCCAACTTCATTGAGACAGTCACCCAACGGAACTTTCATTCCCAAACAAGCCCTAGCAGCCGCCGTCAACGAATTGAGCAAATGACGACGCCTCCAGGAAGGTGATGACGCAGGCATGCCACCGTCGTCGGCCCAAGGCATGAAGCCTGGCGGGGTTTTCACCCCTGCTCTCTGTCAGCCGCCGCTGCCGCCAGGGGGCGGCCATCGTCGCACCAGAGGATCCGCGGGCCGCGCAGGCCGGCACGGGCCCAGGGCAGGCACTGACGCCGCGCGAGCCATCGGCGCGGGGCCAGGGTAGCCGCCGCCGCCACGCGGTCCATCGGCGCAGGCCGGTGAGCCCAGGCCCAGTGGCGCGGGCCGCGCAAGCCCAGGCCAACCGCCGCCGCCAGGCCACCGGAGGAGAGCCCGTCGGGCCCCCGAGCGCCAGTCAGCCGCGGCACACCCGGGATCCAAAGCCGGCGTCGGAGGAGGTGGGGTGGAGGTCGACCTGGGCGCCAGTCCACCTGCAGGGCGGATCCGCCGGGCACCGCCACCGCGATGCCGCCGGAGATGCGCCACACCCGGGATCCAGATAGGACGGACCCGGGGGCGCCGGATCCGACGTCGACCGCCGGCCCAAGGCATGCGCCGCCCGCCTGCAGCGCCACCTCCGCGCGAGGAACGACCGGTCCACCCGGACAGGCGCCAGATCTGGTCGCAGGTACCCCGGATCTGGCCGGTCGGGCGCCCAAGCAAGCAGAAGATGGCCGGAGCCAAGGAGGGGGTGGAGGGGGGAGAAAAGGGGGGAGGGGGGAGGGGGAGAGGTGTGGGGAGGGGAGGAGGGCTGCTGCTGGCCGCCGCCACTGCACGCCGGAGGGCGGCGACGGCGGCCGGAGGAGGGGCGTGGAGGGGGAGGCCCTAGACGGACGGCGGCGAGGCGCCCCCGAGCCGCCTCGGGAGGGAGACGACGTAGGGGGGGGGGGCTGCTCGTAGTCTTTAATTTGTTGGTGGCAAGTGTGGAAGAGAAGACATGTCTTTTTCTCGAATACGCAGGAGAGCTGCGTATCATTGTATTAAGGACTGATAGCATGTCATGAGATAACTATGATTTCTTCTTTGAAAAAGACATCTATGATTTCATTCTGAGGAAACACAAATTGCTGAACACATGAGAGAAGCTTTACTTACCTTTACGAGTGAATGTAGCTGTATTAACACCAATTACATGGCCATAAGAGTCAATAAGTGGACCTCCTGAGTTACCTGGAAGTAAGAAAAAGTTGTAAATATGGAATGCAATGGAACTTATATGCATGCTAGACATTCATATTCAGCTAGCGCATGTTAAGCACCAAGACTTGAGAAGGTGAGAAAAGAAGAGGGATAAATGCAAAATGGGAGGCATTACTGCTTGCAGAAGCAGAACAGTTAATAAATCTGTAGTAGTAGACAAAACACAGTTTATAATCATTGGACATCTATCTGAACTACCAGACAAAATACAGTTTCTGATACACTTCAAAAAAGATGCAAAGTCTCATCAAACTGTTCATGCTGACTAGGAAATACCAAATCTCTCTCTGAATGGTGGTAGTCACACACAATGACACAGCCCAGTACATTGTAAACCATGCAGATAGCACTAAAACTAATATTGGATTATATAACTAAGGGAAAGAATTTATTTTCCAAAATAGTGAGAGTTAGTGTAAATAAAACCACTAGCCAACAGCACAAAGATAACTGTTATAGTTACAATGATGCACAAAAACGAGGCTGTTGATGTGGTTATGACAAAATATATCAATACTATTCAGGTGGGGATTCAATCCCCCCGGTGACAGTTCAAAAAAATGATGTACTTACAGTCAGCTTATCTAGTAAAATAACTACCGTGTCAGGCCTAGTTATGCCATATTGCCAAGAAAGAATCCAATGCACTCTTTATTCTATCAGATGAAAGGAGAGACCCAGGTTCCCTTAGTATTCCAATTCATGCCTAGGGGACTCCAAGTTGGGCCAAATCTAATTCATCTAAAAGGCCCAAAGAGGCTTGACTCTCTAAGCAATGAGCAACGCACCAAGTTATGCCATCTGTAGCGCATCCTTACTGCTCATAAGAAAAGCAGTTTTCTACCCTGCTTAATGTCTGACATGGCTTGCACTGGCACTCTTCCTAATCTTCCTTTGGGAGAAAGAGACATTCTTAATCCCTATGTTATCCTAGCAACAAAATCAATGCACGACCGCAAATTATAAAAGCCTCATCCATTCACAGGAACAAAAGAAAAAACAAAAAAACAGATGCATATGGCAAACCATTTCATCTGAGAATCATGAGCACACTTGGATAACCTAAATTTCTTTCAGGAAAGGTTGACACTCGTGATTAAAGAGTATAATACAACTCAAGGGAGCTGAAGTGAAACAAACGAATGAAATGCTGTCTTCATCAAATTCAATAATAACCATCATTTACCAAAAATGAGTTTGTGAACTTGAATTTTTTTTAGAAAAGATGATTGGATACTGGAGATGGTATTAAGTCCATACATCATACCAAATGAAGAAAGACATTACCAGCATTTATAGCAGCATCTGTCTGTATAGCCCCACGGATCGCTCTCCCATTGGGAGATGGTATCTCCCTCCCCAATCCACTAATAACCTACAAGAAACTTTAGTGATCACGCATCAGAATACTCTAGATTTGATATACAAGGGTGTGTAAGAGTAACATTATCCATAATTACACGATGCATTCACATCGGACTGATGGACTCTTGAGAATCTCAGAAGTGCACTTAACATAAACTTTGAACAACTTGAGGAATCATTACCCCAGTAGTTAGAGTGTGTTCATATCCATAAGGGTTCCCAATGGCAAAGCAGCTTTGCCCAACTCGCAAACTCCGTGATGTGCCAATCAGAGCAGGCCTCAGCTGGTCACTGTCAGCATCTATCTGCAGCACTAATCTTGAAATCAAAGATCACAACTCTGAACCAATTCAACATCACTGGAACTTGAGCCACAAATAATGAAATTCCAAACCTTCAGAACCGCAAGATCATAGGCTGGATCACACCCTATTAGCCTCCCTTCCTTTGAGTAACTTTTGCCACCAGAATCCTCCAAAAACACCTACAGAAACCATCAAGAAATGGTTGAAGGGAGTAAACAAGCAAATGAATTGCCGTTAGTGTGATACCAGTGGGCAACCTTGCAGCGATGAGATGCAGATCCGTCTCCAGCTAATTTTGCAACCACGTGGTAATTTGTGACCTGATGTGGCAATGTAAACACTGAAATTTTGAAATTCGAAGCAACGAATTACATCGCTCAGAGACTCTTAAATTCACAAATATATCCTATTCAGAACACAAATATTTCAAAGCGCCAAAGGTAATTATTCTACCAAGCACTGCAACATAACTGGATACAAATGAACACAATTATATAAAATGCCTTAAAATCTATTGAATTTACTGAATGTATCAGGTGGCACATATCAAAGTTATAGCCGAAATGGGAACCACGCTAGGTATTGATCTGGATACTAGCATCAATAACCACATTTAGTGAATAGACTGCAACAGACTTGTCAAAACCACAGTAACTTGAGGCCTTGAGCAAAAATGCTCAGATCAGTGCTCCGAGCACGACGGCAAAACTGACAGCTGTCACTGACAACATCGGGATAGAAATCAACATCTACTTGTATCAACAACCAGCGTAATAGAATAGTCCAAACCGCACTAATTCCACCTCTGGATTTCCTAGTTAATTCCGACAGAACGGGAAACAGGAAGACGCTCACAATGTGGCCAGCGGAGTCCCACACGAATCCCGAGCCTGTCCCCTCCACCTTGGCGGCGCTGCCCTCCTCCTCCTCGTCGTACTCCTCCACCCTACCGCCTCCCCGCCCCTGCGGCCCCGCGACGACAAGGTCCTTGATGAACACAACCGACGGCGACGCCTCCTGCACACAACCGCGCTCGCGCCGCGTCCGGCGTCGGGGTTAGAATAGGACTCCGCGGCGTTGGGAATGGGGTGGTACCCGTACCTGGAACAAGCGGACGACGCGGGCCTCGTCGACGTCCTCGCCATCGGGCTCGGCGCGGGCGGGGAGCGGGGGCGTGGCGGAGGCGGCCGCGGCGAGCAGGAGGACTGTTGAGGCGGCGGCGCGGCGGCTGGTGGATGCGACGTACGGGGAAGAGGGAGGAGGCGGAGGGTTCCGGTGGGGAGGCGATGGGAGGAGGAGGCGAAGCAGCGGCCGGAGCGCCATTGCTGGGCGTGCGCGAACCACGAGCAGAGCAGGTGGGCCCCGATAGACTGGAAGCGCGCTATCTGATGAGTAATGACGTGGCGATGGCGGAGCCCAGGCTTGATATTGGGCTATACGCCTTCCTCTTTGGAAAGCGGATTATGGGGACAGCATCTTGTGTTCTTTTCCCACGGCGGTTTTATTTTAATGCTTCCTCCATTCCAAATTACAAATTACAAAGCATTCCAGAAACCTTGGAGAGTCAAGACATCTTAAGTTTGACCAAAATTATAGAGAAAATTACAAAAAATTATAACATCAAATAGGTATACTATGAAAATATAATTAATGAATAATCTAACGATACTTAATTGGTGTCATAAATATTATTATCTTATCATATAAATTTGGTCAAACTTGAGATCCTTTGACTCTCCAAGATTCTTGGAATGCCTTATAATTTGGGACGGAGGAAGTAGCATAGTACACGCTTCGATACGTGCGCCGGTTATACACATTTTTTTAGAGGGGAAGAATTTCTGTCAAAGAAGAAAAATGAAAAAAATCTAGCGAAAAAAGCAAAAAAAAATAAAAAAATAAAAAAGAGAAATGAATAGTGCCGCACAGTGCCAATGCCTCCAGATGCCCGGGATTCATGGGCGCTTAAAGACAGTAGTTCTCATAAACATGAGTTAGGAATAACGAATAGAAAAAAATACAAAGATATTCGTTTCAGGTTAAAATATATCCTTTACTTTCATTTTTCTATTTGCAATGGACATTTTTTGTGGGTAATTTTCTTTTTACTTTCTAGAATGAAAAGCTCATTTTTTAAAAGATTATCTCTGTCTTTGTTTATGTTTTAGATTGGAATAAATGACTCTAATTCACCCATGTTGTGACTCGGTCCACATTTTGTACTGATTTTACGAATGGAAACTCTTATTTTCATAAACCTCTAGGGTGAAAGTAAATTGTAAGGAGAAGAGTCCTACCTATGTCCCACAAAAGTGATGTTTAGGTTTTAGCGTAAGTCAAAATATTTTAAGTATGCTCAAGTTTAAACTGAAAATTGTCAACATTCATAATACCAAATAGATTTTACTTTGAAAATATATTTTTTGTTGAATCTAATAATATTTATTTAATATTATAAATATTGATGTGTTTTTGTATAAACTTAGTCAAACTTATGATTATTTGATTTGGGACAAAACCAAAAGGACACTTTGCTGGACAGAGGTAGCGCAAACATATACAATCCATAATTGCTAAGCTCACGGACACAGTATATGAACAATAGTTTTGCCTCATAGTGATGGTTACAACAAAGCTCACGGACACAATATATGAACATGGTGTACAGATATGGTATACAGATGCACATTCAACAGTTTTGCTAGAAACTTTTTAGTTAGTATATGCACGTACAAATTATACAGAATTTTTTTTCTTTTGAGGGGAACAAATTATACAGATTACATTAGTAATTGGGCTGACCTGTACACACTGAAGCCCAAACTAGAGAATTGGCCCATATCCAAATCATCTCACTTTATTCTTAAGGGGAAGTCATTTTGACCTCAATTTTCATCTAACTTCGTTGTACCTCCCCCAAACAAACAAAAAATAGGTTTTTTGACATCCAACTATTAAAAGCGATCCAAATTGCTTCCTGGTGGGTTTAAATAGCGGATTTGTCTGACGTGACACCAAGTCAAACACGAAGAGGGTAAACTAGACTAAGTTGATAGTTTGGGACTCAAATTAAATAGACTTTATGATAGTTCAGCGCTTCCTTGAACAACTTGTGGATCGAAGATTCATGTAGGAGTCGCGTCATCTGTCTCCTTTTGACTTGCGCCTGTTCGCTTGTCTTATAAGTTGTACTTTTTCAGCCAACGAACAATATTTTTCTCTCACAACAAATCAGCGAACAATATTTTCAGTCATGACTTTTCAGCCAAGCGAACAAGGCGTAGCCAGAATGCCGATGAAAGAGAACGGAAGGAAGTATGTATTGGAACTGAACTCTGTACCATCGCTAGACGTACAAACACACACGGTTCATATGAACACAAGCTACGATTCTCCGGTTCTTTATGTACGTCCAAATTTAAAATCATGTGTCTGCAACTGGCTAAAAGCAAAAGAAACAAATATACACAAGATGACAATACACGGACAATTTGGCCACCACCCACCAATGCATCTATGAACCATCCATTGCCACTTTGGAGCAATTGCCTGCATGCCAATCGGCGTGACCACTCTAATCCAAACCTCGATGCTAAACACACAATTTAGAAGCAGGTGAACTAACATTTTAGGTTCCTAGTCGCACAAGATGCAGTCATTGTGATCCTGCAGCTCATGTATTTTTTAAGTTTGTTCACCATCAAAATTCGACTATGAATGTGGTTAGCCAAAAGAAGTGGTACAACCCTAACTTTGTGAAGTTTCTTATCACCCAAAACCTGGCGTATTGTCTGTCCTTAGGGCCTCCCAATGCATCAGGCTGGAGTACTGCCCCAACCTCCACGTCCCCATACAACGTCCATGTAACACGAAAGGCGTAGAGCTTTTGTCTGACAAAAGGACCAAACAATTGTTGGGGGTGCTTATTGTGGTCAAGGAAAATGGTAGTGTGGCTTTAGTTTCTAGTAACCATGTCCGGTTAAAGGAGTGAGAGTGGTCCTTTGTCGTAGCGTAGGATTAATATGCCGATGTGTAATTTCTTGAAAACAAATGAATATTCAGCTCCTTACTCATCATATCCTATACTCTTATAAAACAAAACCTCACTAGCAATTTTTCTTGACATGAAAGGTATCTACCTAAGCAGTCCAGTATCACTTGCATGCAATGTATCCACCTTAACAATCCACTATCACTTGCAATTAAAGTTCACTAGCACAAGCAATTATGATATCCACGTTAGCGAGACACATCATCCACTAACATACATGTAGTTGTCCACATCAGCGCGTCATGCTATCCACTAACATTAGTTTATAATAGTTAATCTCTTCCTAAGAATTGTGTGAATAGTTAAATTTTATTCCAAATTAGTAGTTCCTGCAACAACGCACGGGGTGTTCTTTAGTTACTCATCACTTTGATTACAACCTAGTAATTTCATTAGGAATTTTGATAAGGATTTAAAACAGGTTGCTCACTTTCCGTTGAACATCTTCACAAGCTATAGCTCATCAATGTAACACGTACACAGTACGAATGGGAAAATAGGAGTCTTGTATACATTGATGAGAATACAGACAGTACGGGTAACTTATAGCTAGCCCAAGAAGGCATGCATGCACGCTAGTCGTACAAACAGAATATGCCACAGTAAGCACGTATATAGTATATATATACACTTCATTCAGTACTTCATCTCTCCTATAAGACCGCATGTACGTCGTCGGCCATATATGTAGTAATGCAGGCGAGGCCAGGAACGCTCGTCATCAGGTGGAGCCCCAGCAGGAAACAATACGCGACTAGCTACACATACAACGACACGCGTCACACCTCAGCGCGAGCGAGCGCATGCAGCCTGCTCGTCGTCTGTCTGTACGTACACGTACTCACGCGATGGGCTCATCGGCGACTGCACCACGGGCACCACGGCGGAGCTGCCCATCCCCATCTCCTCGTCCAGCGTATCCTCCTCCGTGGCCACCGGCGGCCTCGCCTTGGGGTCGAACCTCTTGCTCTTGGGGTTGGTCGCCGGGTCGTACCTCTTGATCACCAGCACGGACGCCGACGTCCTGAAGTCCGGCGACACCAGGTAGCTCCCCACGGGGCCCAGCTCGTCGGGCTTCTCCACCAGCGGCGCCGCGGGCGGCATCCGCCCCACCACGAACACGTTGAATCCCGACAGCGACTCGATCGTCTCCACCACCTGCTCCCTCGTGTACGCCTCGGGCTCCTCGAACCGCACCGACCCGTCCTTCACGCCGCCCACCTTGGCCTTGAACGCCTCCACCGCCGCCTCGTCGGCCGCGCTCTCGGCCTCGTCCAGCAGCTGCGGCCGGGTCGGCTGGAACCTCGCCAGCGTGACGGCGACGCCCGGGTGCTCGGCCATGCGCGTCGCGTACGCGAGAGCCTCGCGGTCGTCGGGCCCGCCGAAGAAGAGCGCGGCCACGGAGAAGGACACGTTCTTGGCCGACACCTGGGCGTGCCCGCCGAGGCCGCGGTCCACGAGGATGGCCACCGAGCAGGGCGCCTCGCGGAGCACGCGCTTGTTGATGGCGTGGTACGCCGAGCCCAGCGACACGAAGGTGCCGTCGTGGTGGAGCGCCTTGTGGTACGGCATCACGATGATGGCCGCGCGCTTGTCGGCGGCGCTGTCGATCACGTCCCGGTGGATGGTGTCCAGGTCCGAGATGGCCGTCATGGCGCGCACCCGCACGGAGCTCAGCTGCTGGAACGCCTCGAACGCCACCACCACCTGCTCCGTCCGCTGCTCCTTGCCGTTGAAGAAGGGCATCCCGTCGCGGCGCGCGCGCTGCACCAGGCTGATGGCCGACGACCGCTCCGAGAGCTCCACCAGGTGCATGGCGTACAAGGTGAGGCGGCGGCGCGCCGTGCCCCGGGACGCCTCCACCAGGTTGAGCAGCGTGGGGATGTGGCGGCTGGTGTGGAAGCACGCCAGCACGCGCAGCTCGCTGTCCGCGTCGCCGGGGGCGCACTCCACCGTGCGGCGCTTGTACGGCACCGTCCGCCGCGCCGGCTTGTAGATGGCCATCACGATGGGCGTCGTGATGAAGGTGGTGAACAGTGCCATGAGCACCAGGATGGCGAACGCCTCGTCGTTCAGCACCTTGCGGTCCCGGCCGATATTGAGGACGATCAGCTCCACGAGGCCCTTGGTGTTCATGAGGAACCCGAGCGTGACGGCTTCACGGACGGGGATCTTTACGAGCAGGGACGTGATCACCGTGCCGCCGATCTTGCCGAGGCACGCGTTCGCGATGACGAGCACGAGCAGGCCCCAGGACTTGGCCCCCTTGATGGTCGCCACGTCGGTCTTGAGCCCGCTGGAGACGAAGTAGAGCGGGAGGAAGAGCCCCGAGATGAGATCCTCCACCTTCTCGATGAGGACGCCGGCAAAAGGCCCGTCCTTGGGGACGACGACGCCCACCATGAAGGCACCGAACAGGGCATGGATGCCAATGGTGTCGGTGACAAAACCGGCGCCGAGGACGATGGTAAGGGTGGCGCAGATGTAGATCTCCTTGACCGGCTCGCCCTCGGGGGAGCGGCGCGCCATCCAGGCAAGCACCGGGCGAAGGAACAGGGAGATGGCAATGACGAAGCCGGCAGCGGTGAGCAGCACCCAAAGCGAGATGATCGGCGAGCCGTCACCGGAGAGGGCAATGGCAAGCGCCAACAGGATCCAGGCGGCGACGTCGTTGACCGCCGCGGCGGACATGGCCATGCGACCGAGGTCCGTGGTCAGAAGCTTCAGCTCGGCCAGGATGCGGGCCAGCACCGGGAAGGCGGTGATGGAGAGCGCCACGCCCATGAAGACGAGGAACGGCCCCTGCGGCGTGCCTTTGACGATGGTGGCACGGAACGCGAACGACGTGCCGATGCCGAGCGCGAACGGCGCGCTGATGCCAGCCAGCGCGATGGCGAGGGCCTTCTTGCCCGTGCGGCGGATGGCGGAGATGTCGAGCTCCAGGCCGACGAGGAACAGGAAGAAAAGCAGGCCGATGTTGGCCAGCGTGTCCAGCACCGTCATGCTCTGAGCTGGGAACACGGCGTGCAAGAACTTGTGGCTCCGCCCCAGCGCCGATGGGCCTAGAAGAATTCCTCCCTGCATCATCATATCCAGACAAGTCATCATAACATCGTTCATTCATGATAAACATATGCATGCATGCATATCAATTCGTGAAAAAAAAGAACTGTTTGTGGTATAGCTAGAACGGAAACGATTATTTTGTTGCTGCAATGTACCGTGATTAAAAATAATCACGAGTCCAGAATATGTGTATATATAGGAATAGATAAGAAACTATTTTAGCTGTAAAATTTGAGTACTCCCTCTGCCCCAAAAGGAATTCAATTATCACTTATCAAAGAATCAAATAATTTCAAGTTTAACTGATTCTATACAAAAAATACTGATATTTATAATACCAAATAAGCATCTCACTAGTTTAACCATGGAATATATTTTCGTAGTAGCATATAAATAAATGTTGAATATTATTTTCTATGAACTTAGCTAAACTTAAAATAATTGACTTGTTCAAGACCTAGAACTGTAATCTTTTTAGGATGAAGAGACTCCAGTGAAAGATTTAGTCATATAATAAGTATGGCCCTTAATTCTTCGGAGTGACGCTTAAGAACCTGAAGAGCCGGTTTGCATCAGAAACTAGAAGATCGAGTTGCTGATGGTAAAGTATGTGATTTCCTAAGGCATCACTTGATGAATGCATGATGCCAGTTGATAATGATAGAAAGAAGCCGGTTTGCATCAGAAACTATAAGAGTCGCTGATGGCACAAACTAGAAGAGTCGCTGATGGTAAAGTATGTGATTTCCTATGGCATGACTCGATGGATGCATGATGTCAGTTGATAATAATGATAGAAAGAAGTATGCAAGAATAAAAGAAGTACTGGCTGCTATTTGAGAAGCAAGCATGAATGGAATATACTATACGTGTGCTAATAGCCGTTGTTGCTTCCCTCGCTACAATTGAAAAATAGTTTAATTAGTACTTGTTGCAACTGGTATCTGTGTGTTCTTTTTCCTGATCAAGCAATCCATGTGCAGCAGGTCAATGGCCATGACAGGTGGGTAGGCTGACAGAGAGGTGGACATGCATGCAGCAAGTCTACATTTCCCTTGCAATAATGCACATAAAAACAGTGCGCATCCTAGTTTTCTATACACACTTGCTGTGGTGCAGATACCCTCCATAAACTAGTATTGACTTCGATGACTAAAACCAATGCAAGACACGCACGCAGCGGAAGCAAAGGGCGCTGAGATAGATAGACGATGAACCATGCCTAGAAATCAGCCCCGTTCACTTATTGATCAATTCAACGACACACGCCGTAGCCTAAAAAAAATACATATGAGTCTGAACTTGTGGAGAACTACATGTCGGATAGTCAAAATAACAGGCCGCTCACTGATTAGATAGGAGCGCTTCAGTACAACGGAAACGGAAGAGGTCGTCGCTAGCGCTTTATGGGTTCGTTGTTGGTACTATGTATGTGCAGATATCCTCAAACGTCGTCCCTCCGTACGTAAGCAGATTAGTTACTTGTTGTAAAAGATAAAAAGAGGTGTAGGAAGAAGAAACGGCTTTGAGCTACCGTGGAGTTGTTAACATCACACGTCATGCATGGCAACGGGTACGTATCCGACGGGTAGTACCCACCCGTACCCGTATCCGCACCCGCAAAATTTTACCCGTCGGGTTACCCATACCCGCATGCGGGTAAAAAAATAGTTCCATACCCGTACCCGCCGGGTAACCCGTACCCGATAGCATACCCGAAAATTACCTAAAAATATCAAATAGTCACATGCAAAAATAAATCATTTTAAGCTTCTAACAAGTTACAAACATGCTAACAAACATTATTAGCATCATTACAACAAAGACAATCTACTAGAAATATAGTGGATGTCTCAATGAGCCAAATTCATGACTTATATACGCTAAAATAACTGAGGTTGGTTAGTTATTTTTACGGGTATGTCTTACCCGCGGGTATGCTGGTACGATTAGTATACACCCGCACCCGTACCCACCATACCCGATGGGTATAGGATTTTGCCCAATAACGTACTTACGGATAGAAAATTCATCCCATACCAGCCTCTTTATCGGGTAATACCCCTTGGGTACTCGGGTTTCAGGTACGCCATCTCTTGCTCATGCATATCCACCACCCTTAGGCCCCGTTTGGGAGGGATCTCGCCAGCTCCGGCTCCCCCTATCAATGTACTGTACCGATACTGTTGATAGGAGCTCAAATTCTCTCTCTTCCCTCCCCTCTTAGGCAGCCGGTGGGAGCCGGAGAAGCTAAAATTTTTAACTCCGGCTACTCCATTTGTGTCGGTGAGAGTGAGTGATATGAGAGAGAAAAACAGATTTCAGCTACAGTGGTTCTACGGTACTCGTGTCAGGTGGGTGTCAGGTGGAGCTGGATTCAGCGAATCCATACCAAAGAGGCGTTTAGCCAGACGAGAGACTACTCGCATTTGTCATGCATGCAGAGTATCATGAAGGCATGCAAGAGCAGCTAGACAATGCATGGTGCGCGCGGTGCAAGGAATTCAAGCAAGGCTGCAAGCTAGGGGTAGTCCCGAAGCTAAGGGATTAGGGATAATGATCTTATTATAACTGGGATTTGGGAGTTTGTTTATCCACGGGGACGGGCGATAGATGCTAGGAATCGAATCTCCCGACCGAGCTGTCATCGATCTCTGAGGAGAATCCGCACAGCATCAAGCAGTTGGGGTTTGTTTTATCTGAGGCAGGCAGGGTCTCCCTCCCCAAGGCTTGGAGACTTGCTGATTTGGGATCCGGACGGCCAGCCAGGGCCAGCTGATCCTGAGATCCGGATATGCTGTGCCCACCACGTGAGTGTGGCATGGCGCAGCGGCTTCCACACGATCATCGGAATGGGAGGAGAGGAGCGAACTGGAGCTAGTTTGACTGCACCACCACTTGGTTGCTGATGATCCATCATATCAGTTCGGGGGCTGCAGTATCCGTATGGTACGGTACACCCAAGCTAGGACAGCTAGCAAGTTCGTACAAGGTATTATTACCGTTGGGTTTTGGGTTTTGACTACTGTATGTGTGTTGGTGCATCAAGTACAGCTAACTTCGTTCGTTCCCCTTCCCCGTGGTATTACTTCGTCCTCGATCGATCGACCATATATGTAATCTCCATCCACCACTCTTGGATGGCCAAGCAAAATTTATCCCAGATACAAGCAAACTCTAACGGCCGACGTACGCGTGCACTTCTTGTGACCGACGACTACGTTGTGATGCAGTTGTTGTGACCGGCTACGAACTACCGTCTGGAATGAACAGTTAACATAACAACGGCGTGGACACAAGTCGGCGCAGGAAACCGGGGAAGAGTCAACCAAAACCCACAGTCAACCGGAAGGCCCGGACATCGCTGTCCAGCCTGCACTGACGCCGCGTGCGTTGCGTTTGTTCTGAATTGCGCGTTGCGTTCGTTCTGAATTTCACTCTGGGTTCCCTGACGGACTAGAATACTGTTACTCCATCCAGTCTCCACAGAGGAAGCGGAGACCGACCGACCGACCGACCCAGGCAGTCGACGTGCGTGCGACGGCGACGACGACGACGACCGACAAATCAAACCTGGACGAAGCGAGGACCGGTGGATGGATGGGCGGGGCGAAGACGCCGAAGAGGGTGGCAAGTGGGAACTCAATTGCAACGGAGAGCCGAGCCGCGCCGCGCCGCCGACCGCGGACGCGTACCCACAAATTCAAATCCCGGCCGGCCTGCCGCCGAACCCTAGCGTGGCCGGCGCACGCACTTACTACTCGCATGCATGCTAGTAGCTACCGTACCCCTAATAATCCGTCTAAGAATTAAGATCCTAATTAACGAGCCAGCAAGGTAAGCAAGCAAATAATCAATCAATCACGCCGGCAACCGGCGGCGGTGGCCGGGGAATTGGATGGACGGAACAAGTAGTGCAGAGCATGCTGCATGCGTGAGCGAGGGATGGAGTACTCACGATGATCTCGGCGATGACGCGGGGCTGGCGCAGCGGGCGGAGCAGGTAGGCGAGGCCGCGGGTGACGACGACGACGAGGCAGATCTGGACGATGGCCAGCGGCAGCGCGTAGTCCAGCGGGTTCTCCCCCTGGAACGCCCCCTGCGACGTCGCCTTCATCGGCCCCGGGCACTTCGTCGTGGTTCCGTTCGCCGCCATCTCCGGTCGTCGATTCGATCGCCGACGCGCGCGCGCGACGGTGGCGTGTGCGCTCGCTCGCTGCTGCGTGCGCGTGGGTGTGGGCGTGGCTAGCTAGCTATGAGTATCCCAACGCCACGGCCACGGGGCATCCGCCGCAATCGCCACCGCCGCCGCGTGGGTGGTGCTGGTATGCAATAAAACGGAGAGTGTGTGCTTCTGGGTCGGCCCGAGAGCGGCCGCGCGCGCGGTTTTATAGAGCATGAGGGCTCTATAAAACCGGCTTACCAAGTTCGATCGAATCGGAAGCCACGGTCACTGACGACGTGTCCGGATCGGAAGCCAAGCCGAGACCGACGATGAAGAAGTGATTAACTAGCGGCTCCTAGCTAGTATGCTGATTAGTTTAGGGCAATAATGCAACGAGAGGGGGCGTTGACATGGCATATTTGCATCCAACCCACGCGCCGGCCAAACGATCCACGGGAACGCACACCACTGCCGCGGCTCGATCGATCCTTTTATTAT
Source organism: Saccharum hybrid cultivar R570 (assembly GCA_038087645.1). Taxonomy (NCBI): domain Eukaryota; kingdom Viridiplantae; phylum Streptophyta; class Magnoliopsida; order Poales; family Poaceae; genus Saccharum; species Saccharum hybrid cultivar. Next base: position 3,384,948 of record JAQSUU010000671.1, on the reverse strand, counting down.
TTATTATATTATTTATACAAATATATATATATTTTGATTTTGAAACATACATATTCCAGGGAAAACCAAAAATAATACGTAGGTTGTTGTCCCCTGCGGATACGAAACCGCAAATTTGAGTCTCGGCCCACGACACAACGGTTTTTTGTATTATCCGTCCAGTAGCAACTCGAATCATGAGAACCCACTCACCCATCAAAACAAAAAGAATCATGAGAACCAATCGTCTTAACTTTCCACCGCTGAACAATTTTGAGAGATCTAGGGTCTCTATTTGGCTGCGCTCCTCCGGCTCTGGCTTCATGCTACGGTGGCGGTTGAGGAGCCGGAGCCGGAGAAGCCAAAAATAGTGGCTCTTCTCGACTCCTAGTTCACTAGAAAAATTGCGCGGCGTTGCCGCACATGTCCATCATTTTTTTCTTTGTAGTTAGATAGATGAGTACGAATAATGGTAACTAAATTGTTCTTTATATAATACATTAATGGTGTTTGTCGTGGTAATTCAAAATTATAATTTACCAAAGTTTTTTTTAAAAAAAAGAGATATATGTATTTTCTTTTTTTTTGGCTATGTTTGTTGTGGGTAAAGAGTGGTAGTAACTTTTTGTTTAGGTGGGAAATCAGAGTTAGAATTAAACCTTTTTTCATTTTGCTTTTTTTATTTGGTTTTCATATTTACCCATAAAAAACATAGGGTAAAAATGTATAGTTAAAACTAAAAGCATCTAGGCCCCGAGAGTTGATTTCGGCAATTGATGACAACACATTATTACCATGACTAACGTGTGTTTTGCAGAAACTTTGATAAGTTAGGTCATGGGATTGGTAACTGATTTGGGCACTATGATATTCATGCCCCTGGATGGAAATCGTTTCAGTTTTCAAAGGATTAACGATAATATTAAGGACGGTTAGTTCCGGATGTCAAGGTGATGAGTTACATTCGGAATAGTCGTTAGGATCTTCTTTTTTTTCATTTGACCGTACTATAAAGGGGGGCATGAGCGAGTAGCTTGACCTAGATGAGTCTTTTGTTTAGGTGTAGTGCACACTTGTCAAACTCAGCATTAGGTAGCTCAGGGAAAGCCTAAAGTTCAGTTGGAAGCAACTCGGTTCAAGTTGCGTCGCGTTTCGAAGTCGTTTGAGCCGTTTACCCTTGACCGGACGCGGTCTCTGTCTTGACCGGACGCGTCACTTCCGTGCTGACAGTTACTGCGCTTCAACTGGGTTGACCGGACGCGGTCCTTGTGAGGACCGGACGCGTTGATTGTGTTGACACGTGTCTCAGAGGGTAAAAGATCTAATCGGACGCGACTGAAAAATGATCGGACACGTCCGATCACGTTCCAGTAAGATACTTTGCTGACCTGACGCGTCCGGTCATCATTGATCGGACGCGACCGAGCGTCAGGTCAAAGTACAGTAAGGTCCTTGCATGACCGGACGCGTCCGGTCACCCCTGATCGGTGCGTCCGGTCACTCAGCGATGTCGGTTAGAATTTCGACCGTTACGTTCGACCGGCGCGTCCGATCAGTGCGTATTTTGCTGAGTTGGCAGGTAACGGTTGGATTTAACTGTGGGGGTGTATAAATACATCCCCTCCACCTCTTTTAGAGGTCTCTTGCTCATTTGTTTAGCTGAGAAACACCTTTCAAGTGCAAAGAAGTGCAAGAGCTCTAGTGAGGGTAGTGATTTGAGAATCAAAGTTTGAAATCCCTCATTAGTGACTAGGGAGTAGCAAGTGTGCATCCACCTTCTCATTAGGCTTGTTGTGGTCAAGTGAGAGTTCTAGCTTGTTACTCTTGGTGATCGCCATCACCTAGATGGCTTGGTGGTGATTGGGAGTTTGGTGATCATCCGACGAAGCTTGTGGATGACCTAACTCATCTTGTGAGCGGTTTTGGATGATTCACCGCGACGGAGTGTTAAAGAATCAGCCCGTAGAGAGCACTTGATCCTTGCGCGGATCAAGGGGGAGCTACACCCTTGCGGGTGCTCCAACGAGGACTAGTGGGGAGTTACGACTCTCTGATACCTCGGAAAAACATCGCAGTGTTCCTAACTCTTACTTTCAAGCATTTACTTTCTTGTATTACTTTCTTTGCTTGGTTTACTTTCCTAGAATTGCCATGCTAGACTAGGATTGGAACTTAGGGTGCAAAACTTTTTACCGGTAGAATCACAAGGAACACTAGTAGGCACTAGGGGTGAACTTTGGCTTGTAGGATTTAATTCTTGCAATTAATTTTTAGAAAAGCCCAATTCACCCCATCTTGGGCATCTTGATCGTTTCAAAAACTTTGTAGTAAAATATGTTGTATTTTGGATCTACTGCATAGATCTATTCATGAGTTTTCTGAAATAATTTGATTTTATATTTTACCTTTTTTCGTGATTTGCTACATAATTTCAAAGTTTGAGCCAATTTATTTGTAAAAGAAAAAGATTAATGTATAAGTGAAAACATCTTCATGCTGAATTCGGCTCACTAAGGCCCAGCTAATGGGTGGCAGCGTGGCCCATTAAAAGGCATGAACTGCGGGTTGTTTTTGACAAAGTTTGAGGTCTTTTCTGCAAATGAAACTATGAGAGGATGTTGGACGGCGGGTTGATTTCGAGAAATTACGATGACTTTTTTTTTGCAAAATGACAAACTGTGAGAGGAGGTTGGACTACGGGTTGATTTTCATGAAGTACGAGGACTTTTTTTTGTAAAAAGACCGAGGATGGTGCGATCTGGACCGTCCGCGTGCCCGATCGGACGGCCGGAAACGGCGGGCGACGTGGCACGCTCTCCGGCCGGAGCTTGTCCGCTGGTTTCGTCTTGTAAAGATTTGGATAGGAGAGAAAAAAATGGCTTCAATAAACATTACGAGCTCTCCCAAATGCCCCCTAGCCCTACATCACGCACCCGTAGAACGTCTATTAAGGCACCTAGTTTCTGGGTTATTCTTTTGAGTCGACACCACATACGTGTAGCTCACTGGCTTTGCGCCTAGCTAGTGGGCCTAAGCGCAGCTTGCGGGCGCCAATATGCACATTCTGTTTTTTATAGGGTGTTTCATAACGACTTATCACTTATATTGTATGGATATGTAGAATTACATCCGGTACTTATAAAAATTCAAAACACTCAAAAGCTAGTATATATCATTAAAAGTTAATCTATTAAGATATCACTGAGACATCGCGGCCATATTTTTGGTGTTTTTGGGCAACTCCGATGAAGGAAAACCTATATACCTAATAAATTCCAAGCCCTGTGTTCCTTATACTATCACTCACGGAACACACTCCTTCATACATGTATCGCCATTTCTATTAGCTCCACTGCCGAAGAAAGGATTCTAGGAGTCAATACATTTTATTTGTAGAGGTAGTTCTCAGTTCCGTTTCTAGAAATCGTCAGGAGCCAATACCTGTCTCTAAAAATTGGGAAAAAAGCTTGCCCATGAAAATAGGTCCATTTCAAGAGGCACCCTATTTTCAAAGATGGATAGCTACATGGACCACCTTAGAAATCAGAAGCCCAAAAAGTCCTGCAATCAATACTACAAAAATATACTGTCGTACGTTGTACGGAGGAGGCGATGCATGCACGGCAAAAGGTAAGAGGTGAGTGTGACAAGGAGACAAATATCAAAGTTGGCTCTATCTGATAACGACGCTCGGCTATATAGAGGCTTAAGAATTGAAAACGATATGGATTATCACGCGCATTATTCCATCAATCTATCGCGGTGTTGTACGCCCATTAGGCGGTGACCTCTAACTTAAATCAACTTCTGAAGTTGTCTTAAGTCAAACTATTAGAAATGTAACGAAATTTATAGAAAACAACCATTATATTTATTTATGACATCAAATTAATAACATCACTAGATATATATTATAAACTATATTTATTTTTATAATGACATATTTATTTGGTTTTATATAAAACTGGTAAAACTTAAGAGAACTCTAACTTGAAGCGATCCTAGAGAATGATTTATTCTGAGAAGGAGAGATCGAGTACTGTACACATACAAGTGGTGGACTTTGGACACAAAAAAAAAGTAGTATAGTTGACCTTGCGGGAAAACAACGAATAAACAAGACACGTCTCCCTGTCGCAGGGAAAGAGCGCGGAACAAACGAAATAATAGAGCCCTTATTACGACCGGCACCGGCAAGCGGATGGATAAGCAGTGCGAAAATCTATTCCCGCAAGGAATGAGACCGTCGCATTGTATATATTACATATATTCCATGTACATGTCACTTATTACTAGAATTATTATTTTACTAGTAAATATGTCCGTACGTTGCTACGGGTCAATAATATATATTTTTAGTTTTTTTACAACTCCGGCAACGTCTTTTGCTGTCTTTGCTGGATCTATAACATATTTGTTCTTCCTTTGTTTGAATCGTGTCCATTTTGCATTTTTTCTTCATATCTGTTCTGTTTTTTTTATCTCTATCTAATATCTTCGAGCGTGCATCTAATTTTGTATATTTATTATGTGCTTTTCTCTGCATTCTGAATTTGTTTTGGATGTGAACTCTAGAGTCGACGGTACGGGTTGTGATTTGCGTGGAGAGCGAAGGTTGTATCTGATAGGGCTAGACTAACAAATGAACCAAAAAAAGAGGAGGAAATTTTGCCACAGTGCCTTACATGGTACAAAGCCTGATTCCAAAATTAATCGAAATGGATGATACAATCTGTGTAGAGTATGAATCAAAAATGAATTGAAACACCTGATGCAATTATTAGATAAATATCTAAGTCTCCAATGTACATACGAGTTAGAACAGTGCATATCTAGCAATAGTATGGGGTCTGATTCAAGACAAATCATACACATGATGAAGCTTTTATTGTACAAAATTCTTAGAAGTCGAAATGGACAAGAACTTAGATTTAACACAACAAAATAGAAACAGGAAAAAGAAACGTGTAACAAAAAAATGAACCAAAAGACTAAACACAGGCAGGACATAGAGTTCGATGCAAAGACAAATTTAAATATACGATGCAATCTCAAATACTATTCAAAATTTGATGCCCGATCATATATAAGAGTTAGAGCGTTACATGTTTGTTGAATAAATTTTCAACCTAAAAATCATATAGATAAATTACACAGCAAGTTACGTCTCCCGTTACAACGCACAGACACGTTTGCTAGTATAATATATATATGTCCATGACCTTTACAGTTTATTACAGTCCTGTCGTTTGCACCAATCCCCGTCGATAATGAGTTCTCTCTCAGGAAAAAAATCACCACTACTGTGTGCAGTTTCTGCTAAGTCGTAATGAGTTGGTAATGCATAGGATAGGATAAGAGTATCCGATACTACTTCACGTAATTCAGATAATTATCCAAAACATGCATGTATTCTAGTCGGACAGTAAGTTTGGTAAGTTTGTCTGTGCCTCTTGCCGGCCAATATAAATCTAAATGTACACGCGCCTTTCTTCCTCGTACTCTCGATTATGAGTCCGGATCATATACACGACCTAATGCCGCGTTTTGGAATCATACTCCGTATCGCGCTAGATAAAGACAAAAGCTATTCTAACTCGTATAAGTATATCCGGTAGTTAGAGGGAGACGGACCAAACAAATGGATAGACGAAAAAAAGAGCTTGAAATTTTATCTCTTTAGTATTAGGTATAGATATAGATTATATATATGAGAGTATTAGGCCCCGTTTGGTTTGGATGTTAAAGTTTAACAAACACTGTAACAGTTTCATTTTATTTGACAAAAAGTTTCCAATCTTGGATTAATTAGGCTTAATAGACTCATCTCATAAATTACTCTTAATATGTGCCGACATACATGCAATTAGTCTATATTTAGTACTCCATGCATTTGAGGGAACATTGATGTGATGGAAGTTAAACTTTAACTCCTTCAAACTAAACGGGGTCTTACTTGTGCCACATCTATCTGACGACTTATCGGAGAGTCACCAACAACATAGAATAGACACAACAAGTTGCGTCGCGTCATACGTGACGACGCTCGAGCGTCCTTCGTATTCGTTCCTGCTGTGCCTATGCCTAGTTGCATGCAATTATTTCGCGTGACATCGTCCAACTATGTGGCCGACTATTTAGCTATGTAGAATAACTTATTTCATTACCATGCGTACAAATAACATCACAAGTTGTATTAACACGTGTATCTCAAATATATATATATATATATTCACTGCATCTTAAATAATTAAGTACAATTGTTATGCTAAATCTAGATGATTATAGAATAAATTATTCTATAACCAACCACATAGTAGCTAACCCTTCTTCTATTATAAGTATATTGTGTACATAGACGCATAGTGGTAGTACTACGAACTCTAGCAGCATGGACTTTAAGTCCCGGCGCTACGCGATGCAAGAGCAAGATGCCGCCGCCCCGGGAAGCAAGCTCTCTGGATGCATGTGAACACACACGACGCGCTCGTCGTCGTCTACGTCATATATTGAAAAACGCGGACGGTACGGTGTGTGTAGCTCCAACAAGTTACACGTACGTACGTGCATATGTACTATGTTTTCCCTCACTTGGAACTCCCTCACTTGGTGGAGGTGTGTCTAGACTCTAGACCTTGCATTATATTGGGCCGACTACATATATACGAGTACAGCCATATAGACATACATATATACTCTCTTCATTCTAAATTATAAGTCAATCTAACTTTCTTAGAGAGTTAAAAAAACATCTCACGTTTTGACCAAAGTTATAGAGAAAAATTACAAAGATTTATACCATTAATTAGATATACTATAAAAATATAATTAATGAAGAATCTAATGATACTTATTTAGAATAAAAAATGTTATTATTTTGTTATATAAATTTTAAAAAAGTTAAAATGCTTTGACTTTCTAGAAAGTTGGAATGATTTGTAATTTGGGAGGGAGGAAGTACAAGCTATACAGCTACCTAGACCTTGGATTGTTATATATTAGCAAGTACTCTTGTACTTTAGCGAATGCTTGCAAATTGCAGTACTGATCGACGACGACTTATTAATTTGCGGATCAGAGGGACAAGTAATACAACGACCATGTCTCAGTCTCGTTATTGGTTTACCATGAGCCGACTCCTCATTCGGTACTCGGCAGTAATTATATTGTTGTTACTGTCTCCTTATTGGTTACCACATGGGCTGACGTGTACTCTTCAGTTGGTTGCAATTGAGTATATTGGTATAGGTCTAAAAAAATGAGGAGCCTAGCCAGGTGTATCCAAAATTATACTCAAATATACAGAAGGGATTCTGAAGAGACCAAAAAGTTTTGCATTAAATAGTTGCAGAAATTTGGTAGGTATTATATTGTAAACTTGCCATGTATGAACCAACAATCACACCATCAATCACGTCGATGATAGTGTCTAATTAGAGAATATAGTGAGGGCATATTCGTGTTTTATATTCTCTCTTAATGCATTATATTACAGGATAAATGGAGTATATGACAAAAAGAGCACATATTAATATTTGTGGGGGCTACATATGTATTACTTGGACAATTTGATATACATGTAATGATCCTTTTTTTTTTTTTAAATGCATTATCTCCTTTATACATGTTATCTTGGGGGGACATATATCGGCTGTATTTTTAGGAGTTACTGCACCATGAGGATAAGGGAGGCCATCCATTCGGCAAGCAAAGCTTTTAAGGTTATTATTTTGGATATTTTTTGTCAATAATTGAATGGAGAAGCAAAGTAGATGGAAGACCTTGACTGTTTCAGAGGATGAAACTTTTCGTTTTTCTTCAAAAGAAGAGAAGTATCTTTCTCGATCGGTGCGCTGTCCAAGATCCACTATACTCAAGCTGTTCTCGTAATCTGTTAACCTAAATTAGTTGTAGCTGACTAGTTAGTTGGCTAAACTTCTCGTTGCAGTCCTGTCTAAAAAATATAGTCATCTATTAACCCTCTTGTTTAGATGTACTAGTGTTATTTGAGCTAAAAATTAATTAGCTAGCTAATAATTAGCTCTTGGTATCAAGCATGCTTGGAATATATTGGGTGCGTTTTTGGGAGTTGTGCGACATGAGGATATGAGAGCCATCCATTCGGCAAGCAAAGCTTCAGAGGTCCTTGTTTTGAACATTTTTGGCAATAATTGGATGGACAAGCAAAATAGACTCTTATTAATTGAAAACTATATATAAGACCTTGACTGTGTCGTCAGAGGATAAGAAATTTTATTTTTCTTAAAAAAAGTGAAGTGTACCTTAGATTCTCGATAGGTGCGCTGTCCAAGATCCACTAACCTCGAGCTGTTCTCCGAATCTGTTGTGGAACACATGCTCTAGTACTTCTCCTATACGTTTGGGTATTTTTTTACTCGCTCCTGTACCATTTTAGTTTTTTTTAAAGAAAGGGAGAACTTTATTTATTCATCACTCATGAATAGAAGTACATTCTTGAACTATTGTGTTTTCCTAATTAAGGTTTTGGTGTTCCTGCTCCTTTTGAGTGCTATTTTTTACGTATTTGTAGCGGTTGGTGTTCGTTTTCCTAAGGTTTTGGTGTTCCTGTTCCTTTTGAATGCTATTTTTTATAGTACATAAAAAATACCTTCACATATTTTAGTTCTTGTCCCACCTACTTTTGGTACTGTTTTCACCTATTTAGTACCTCTAGGTACCTTCACATTGGTACCTTCTATTTTTGTATCGTCCGATCTCATCGAATAGGTGGCTCATATTTTTTTTCCAACCATTGTAAAATTCCTCAAATTTTTAACATGTTGCATTTTTTTCATTACCTTCTAGCTAATAATATAGGACGCAATAATTCCCTTGTCACCCTTGTAGAAAAAAAACACATTCTTGAGGAAGCAAATGCCTTAATAATTATTATGCAGTAGGGAACTACCACACGGCATATACAAGTGTAAGATTATTTGTGCGTGCTAATTCACGTGCTATATCTTTTTAGTCATTAGATTAAGCTTTTATTAGGGCATGCAAACTAGCTGGCATGGTTCACATAGTATCATTAGTTATCTCATTGCTCGTAGTCGTAGCCATTGCCCCCATGAAATTCTTCTACCAAGAGTTGTCCCTAGCTATGCCCTCAGCATTTAGCAATTATATATAACTTCTCTGATGTTAGTTAATTGAGCTAGTATACCATGAAATCTTCTCCCGTAATGGATTAATTAGTCCAATGGTCTTTTACCACAAATGGTGGTCTGAAAATGCTGATATATGAAATATGACTTGGCAGTGCTAGATCCATGCCAAAAATTCACTTCTTGCCTAAGACGGAGAGGGAGAGGCAGTAGCGCCTAGCTAGGATTTTAAGCTGCCCAACTTTTACGTAAAAAACTTGAGATCGTAACATGCCAATACACAAGTAATGTGTATATTATCAAACGCAATACACGAGTAAACTAGAGGTCATATGAACATCTTAATAAATGAACAAACTCTAATTTGTTTAATGTAAATTACATACATACCGTACACTTGTATTCGCTATGCCGATCGTCGACGTGCCATGGACGAAGGGTGCTAGCAGTACTTGCATCTTGTCACTCTTCGGTCCATATGGACTGGAGTCCTGCTTCGAGCACTCCTAGTTCCTGTTTAGAGCAATAGGGCCTTACTGCTTAGCCGCTAGAAGCTGCGAACGGGAGATCAAGAGTTCGGGACGTACCTCTTCTCTACTTGCGGGACAACTTGCGGGACAACCGCTATTCTTGCCGCCAGTTGGTGCCTTGGTCTCGGTGGTTGTGACCACACAAACACTCTCAAACATGAGAGAGGTTGATTCAATATGTGAATGCGAGAAGACATTGATCGGCCAAAGCCCAAAAGTCCTAGAGATACCAGGCCTTGGGCCAAAGCTGTAGGTGGTCCATGACCAACAGGAACCACCCTGTAGCTCCGTCATTGGAGAGGTAGAGAGTAATGGGGCAATAGTGCCTCCAATACGAAAAACAAGGCATGAACAAGGCATGCATGTAGGTATTTGATGGCTGTGTGTGAAGCTAATAGATAGGATACCAAGGAGAGAGAAAGGATAGTGTGTTAGGGCTCGGCCGCTTGCTGAGGGCATATAGGAGAAAAAAAGAGAGAAGATCTAGTAATCACACGTACTATGTGGTGCATGGTGACTTAATTGGTGAGGTTGGAGTGATAGTGTCAAAATAAATGAATAGATCATATTTAGTCCCTCCACGATTGAGGGCACTCAAGATGGAAGGGAGAGGGAGGGAGAACAAAAATCTCAAGGTATCTTTTATAAGCAACTAGGTACATTTTGGGTGACTAAATTTTGATTATGATTATAAAAAACTCAACTAGGGAGAGAAGCGCCACCCTACATGCTCATCAATGGGCCTTGCTGTTTTGGCCACTGTTTTTTAGTGCAAAATTAATTGCACCAATTGTTTTGGCCTAGCCTGATTTATTCACTAGCCAATACTATACCTTAGGACAAGTATATTGCTACACATCAGCAGTCTCATTAGTCATCTCATGCAGAGCCACGTTAGATTTTTGATGATGTGGATAGGAGTGAGGAAGATCCGAGAAACACAACATTGTTTCGTGAAATAACCATATCATAAGCTAAACATTAGGATTATGAGACGACTTTTGTGTCATTGTATGAGTTCTTGCCATGTACTCCCTCTGTCATGTAATATAGTGTATTTAGGACGAGCTAAAAGAGAATGCAAAAGACACGTATACCCTTGCTTCATTTCCTAATCATACTCTATCATTAGCATGATTAACGGAGGAAGTAACTCATGACATTCCTTCTGTTCTATGTAAAAATTAAGGAACTATAAGTTACTACAAGTCTACTAGGTAACCCAAAAAACAACTCGTTGTTTATATTGTTTAATAAGCCGACTCAAGATTATGTGGCACTATGTAAGATCACTCATAAGACACCACTAACATACCTTCCCAAGGAGATTTTCATAGTAGTTTTGACTTTTCACATACTTGGAAATTATATTCAGGAAAGTATAAAATTCCAACTCCATCGTGTGGTGGAAAATGACAATTAAAGCGTTGAAATACCCGGTGGGACGTCGTCCCCCCGCGGATCGAGTTTTTTTTTTACAATTAAAGCGTTGCCGAAAGAGACGAAACATAATTTCAGTGGCATAGTCATTTATATAATGTAGAGTTTGTGGAAAGAAAAAACCAATGTGTTTTTCAAAATGAAAGATCCTTCTCACTAGTTGTAGCGATTCGTGCTAAGAAAAAAACATAGAGCAACGACTCCGTGCTTTTTGAGAACATGTGATGAGGACTGTTTAGTCCGTTGGAGTTTATAATCTGTGATTGCTCTAGTGTGCGTGGCATTTCTCGTCACCCTTTGAGGTTTAACTTTATACTTTCTCTCTCTATCTACTATTCGCTTGAGCTTTCAGCCGATTATTTTCAACCCGCCAGCAGTGTTTTTCTCTCACATAAATTAACCAACAGTACTTACAGCCGCTTATTTTCAGGCTAAGTGAACAAGCTGTATGATGCAAAGCGGGCGATGCTTCCGTGGCACAGCAACGTAGGTGCAACAAGTCCTCGCAATGATCCAGCATGGAGCCGACCAGACCAATGTAGTTTGTTAAGTGAGTAATAACACTAAGGTATCATGTAAGCTAGGGAGGCCCGAGTCCATGTAAAATCCTAATAAACTGGAAAAGAATTGCATGCAATCGGCCTGTACCCAACCGAGCGTGCAGACCCCCCGTCATCTGTTGACGTGCGTCTACCCAAAGACATCCCACGGCAGCTGGAAAGTGGTCCTTCTGTGGCTGTAAGTGCAAGCCTGAGCCGACGTGTCATGCGAAAGTAGCAACAGAGGAGCCGCACCATAGCTGGTCGTCTGATGAACTCTCGGACACGTGGCCTTCATTCACGCTGGGCCTGCACGGAGGCTTGGGTACAGGCAGACTGCATGCAATTTTTGACCCCTAAACCCCCCTAGCGCGCTCAGGGTGGAGGCGCGTCATTGTTGTTTTCAACAACTCTATATCTTAACACAAACCTTTTGTGCATTTGAGGAAAAAAAACAGATCTGCCATTTTTCTTCAAGAAAGTATAAAATTCCACAATTATTTCTCATTTCTATGTGCAAATCCAGATGATTATATAACAGTGATGTACTGACGTAGTAGTAAGACTGAGGGGGCACATGTTTAAGTTGCATCATACCTGCATTTGTCTGCTTGAAATTTGGAAATCGGATGCCGCAGGAAAGAAACAGAGCTAAGGGAACATTTGGGCACGTACGGTTCGTCGTGCTCTGCTCAGGCCGCGTCGCTCGTCGGCGACCACGGCACTGGCACCACAGTGGATCTGCTGCCCATCTCCTCGTCCAGCACGTCCTCATCGGTCGCTGCCGGCGGCCTCGCGCTGGGATCGAACCTCTTGCTCTTCGGGTTCGTCGCCGGGTCGTATCTCTTGATGACCAGGACGGACGCCGACGTCCTGAACTCCGGCGACGCCAGGTAGCTGCCCACGGGGCCCAGCTCGTCAGGATTCTCCACCAGCGGCGTCGTCGTCGGCATCCGCCCCACGACGAACACGTTGAACTTGGACAGCGAGTTGATGGTCTCCAGCACCTCCTCCTTTGTGTACCCCTGCCGCTCCTCGAAGTGCACCGATCCATCCTTCACAATGCCGAGCTTGGACTTGAAAGCCTCGACCGCCGCCTCGTCGTCGGCGCTCTCCTCGTCAGAATGCGGGCGGAACCTTGCCAGCGTGACGGCGACACCCGGATGCTCGGCCATGCGCGTCGTGTAGGCGAGCGCCTCGCGGTCGTCGGGCCCGCCGAAGAAGAGCGTCGCGACGGAGAAGGACACGTTCTTGGCGGACACCTGCGCGGGGCCCCCGAGGCCACGGTCGACGAGGACGGCGACGGAGCAGGGCGCCTCGCGGAGCACGCGCTTGTTGACGGCGTGGTACGCCGAGCCGAGCGACTGGAAGGAGCCGTCCTGCTGGAGCGCCTTGTGGTACGGCATGACGACGATGGCGGCGCGCTTGCCGGCGGCGCTGTCGATGACGTCCCGGTGGATGGTGTCCAGGTCCGAGATGGCCGTCATGGCGCGCACCCTCACGGAGCTCAGCTGCTGGAACGCCTCGAACGCCACCACCATCTGGCCCTCCCTGTCGGCGCTGTTGAAGAAGGGCACGCCGTTGCGGCGGGCGCGCTGGACCATGGTGATCGCCGACGATCGCTCCGACAGCTCCACGAGGTGCATGGCGTACATGACGAGGCGGCGGCGCCCGGTGCCGCGCGACGCCTCCACGAGGTTCAGCAGCGTCGGGATGCTGCGGCTGGTGTGGAAGCAGGCGAGCACGCGCAGCTCGCCGTCGTCACCGGGCGCGCACTCCACGGTGCGGCGCTTGTACGGCACCGACGGCCGCGCTGGCTTGTAGACCGCCATGACGATGGGCGTCGTGATGAAGGTGGTGAAGAGCGCCATGAGCACCATGATGGCGAACGCCTCGTCGTTGAGGACCTTGCGGTCCCGGCCGATGTTGAGCACGACGAGCTCGACGAGTCCCTTGGTGTTCATCAGGAATCCAAGGGTGACCGCCTCGCGTACAGGGATCTTGACGAGCAGAGCGGTGGTGACCGCGCCGCCGATCTTGCCGAGGCACGCGTTGGTGATGACGAGCACGAGCAAGCCCCAGGACTTGGCTCCACTGATGGTGGCGACGTTAGTCTTGAGGCCGCTAGAGACGAAGTAGAGCGGGAGGAAGAGCCCCGAGACGAGGTCCTCCACCTTCTCGATGAGCATGCCGGCGAACGGCCCGTCCTTGGGGACGACCACACCGACGACGAACCCGCCGAACAGCGCGTGGATGCCGATGACGTCGGTGGTGAAGCCGGCGGCGAGGACGATGCCGAGGGTCGCGCAGACGTGGAGCTCCTTGATGGGCTCACCCTCGCGGCACTGGCGAGCCATCCACGCGAGCACCGGTTTCAGGAGCAAGAACGCGGCGGCGACAAAGGCGGCGGCGGTGAGCAGGACCCAGAGCGAGATGATCGGCGAGCCGGAGCCCGAGAGCGCGATGGCGAGCGCGAGGAGGATCCACGCCATGACGTCGTCGACGGCCGCGGCGGACAGCGCCATGCGGCCGAGGTCGGTTGTCAGCAGCTTGAGCTCGGTGAGGATGCGCGCGAGCACCGGGAACGCGGTGATGGAGAGCGCGACGCCCATGAACACGACGAACGGCGCGTGCCGGGCGTCCTTGACAATGGTGGCGCGGAACGCGAACGACGTGCCGACGCCGAGCGCGAACGGGAGCGCGATGCCGGAGAGGGAGATGGCCAGCGCCTTCTTCCCGGTGCGGCGGATGGCGGAGATGTCGAGCTCCAGCCCCACGAGGAAGAGGAAGAAGAGCAGGCCGATGTTCGCCAGCGTGTCCAGCACCGTCATGCTCGCCGGCGGGAAGACGGTGTGCAGGAACTTGGTGCTCCGGCCCAGCGCCGACGGGCCAAGCAGGATGCCTCCCTGCACGCATGCAAACACCATGCGACACGAGCAAAGCCATGAGTGCCACGTCATCAATGGATCAGCATGCTTTTTTTTGTTCCCCTGGAAGGAAATACGGTACCGTACCGTACATGCATTCCCACCGTACATTTCGTACGATACGATTACGCGTGTGTTGTGTACTCCCTCGAGTCAAAACAAGTGACCATATGCAGCAATTTGACGTGGTCACTATTTTTAACGTTCATTACAAATTTGGTATTTATACTACTAATGGAAATAGGGAGTGTGTTTGTTATAGAACTTAGAAGCTATGAGCAGATTTCTCTAGAGAATGCTTGCATGTTAAATCATTTCGAAGCATGCAAGAAGTCAAAGACTTCAAAATTTTCAAAAGCTAGCTTGGGGAAAACACAAAGTAAACTTGATGCAACCTCATTGCATGCTACTAGTATGATATAAGCACCAAGATCGAGTTAGTTATATTTCACAATTATTATAGCTGCAGATATACGTATTTAAGTTTATTTATATCATATATGTTTGATGTTTCAACCATGCGTGTCATCGTTTAGCCTAGTTATACGTATGCAGGATTTGATTTAGGAGCACCATCAAAGATCGATTCATTCGCACTTGTTCATTTATAGGGCTGGTATGGTAGAGCTCAATCTGATTTTGATTCTTTAGGAAACTGATTCTCTGAGAAAAGTGATTTTGTGGCTGAAAATAATTCTCTTTGATTCTTTAGCATAAACTCTCAAAATCTCAATAGAGAATCACTTCATAGAACTAGGAGAAGCTACGTTTTCAGCTCTCAGCCTATTAATTCATTTTAGAGAATCACTTCACGAAATCAGCAGAAAATCATTTATCTTTGAAAAACTATTTAACAAGGTCTATTTAGAATGCATGAATTTTATAAGAATAGCACAGAAATTTAACAGAAAACACTTCAATTATATTTCATAAAAATATAAAATAAATCTTGTGTTTTAAATAGAGCCTTATTCTTGCGTGCATGGGCATCATAGTGGGAAGAAGGTGAGTCGCCACCAGCATGCATGCCACCAACACAGATAGACAAATAGCAAGAGCCAAGGGTCTATTTGGCAGAGTTTTTTTAGCTTTACTTTTTTTTTTGGCTTTATCTCATTCGAAAGACTTAGAACTAGTTTATTTCTAGAAGAGAGAGAGAATAACTTCTTATTATATATAGTACAAAATATAATTTAGATCTACAAGTCGGAGCCGTTTGGTGAGCAATTAGAAGCTCTCCCAAACGAGATCTAAGAAAATAGCCGTAGGTGTTGGTACTGGGTAGCTGGATCAGGAGCAACACATGGCTGGTAGTCTGGTACGGTTGTCGCCGGCTCGGCTAGCTAGGCCGGGGTTGGCAGTGGCCGCGGCCGCGGCCGGCCGGCCGTCGACCAGCAGCACACGGCGCCACGGCGGACCGGGCATGCATGCACACTAGCTAGTAGATAAAATATATAGATAGCTATGGAAAATGAGTAAACGGACGCGCCGGCGGCGGCGGGCCAGGGCGCTTACGATGATCTCGGCGATGACGCGGGGCTGCCGGAGCGGGCGGAGCAGGTAGGCGAGGCCGCGGGTGACGACGAGGACGAGGCAGATCTGCAGGATGATGAGCGGCAGCGCGAAGTCCAGCGGGTTCTCCCCCTGGAACGCCCCGTTCGACGCCACCTTCGCCATTATTAGGCTGTTGCTACTTGCTGGCCCGCCGCCGTCGTTGTCGTTGCCGGCCGGCGGCGGCAAGCCTCACGGTCGGCCGTGTACGACGACCGTACGGAGCACACGTACCACCACGCTTGGATGGATCACTGACTTGCCCTAGCTATAGCTCTTCTTGGTACTAGTTTTTGCTTGTCCGACGTTGATAGACGCTAAGATCACGGTGCCGTACAGGTGCTTATATAACGCAGTTGGGTGGGTGGCCGATGGCGACTAGCAGGTGGTAGCAGCCACTCTGGCCACCGGAGACGTACGCAAAGAGAAGACGACGACTTTTCTCATCCGTACCAACAGTGATATAATATGGTACGGTGCAGCGTCTCTAGTTTTTTTCAAAACTAAGCCATTGAAATATTATTGCCCTTTTTTCGCTTACTCCGTCATCGGCAAGATGTTACTCGTCAAAGTTTTTTTTTCTGAAAGCATTACATTCTTAGCTTCTCGTCAGATAACGGGGCATCATCATCATTTCCTCTATTAGATAATTGTGTCTAGTAGTAGTATTTATATTTTTTTTTTCACAAATAGAGTGTGCCCATAGTTACACTATATATCCAGGGGCGGATCCAAAGGGGGGGCTGGGGGGGCTCCAGCCCCCCTAATTTCTTGATTTCAATGCTAATTACTGTAGCAAAAACTTGATTTCACCGTTAAATCTTCGTGCAAATCAACATCTCTGTTGTTTTAGCCCCCCCTTATCCCGCATCCCACATCCGCCACTGTATATATCATAATGTCTCAGTCAAAACATTTAAATTTATCTAAAGTGATAGCATAGATAAATCATTGTCATGGATATTAATATAATTTTTGAATGGGTTGCTAGTATCATTGGTTTATATATGATGTTAAGGAGACATTTTGGGTGATTACTAAAATATGCAAATATATACTTATGGTTGTATGTGTACTTTGTTTGCATGACGACACAACTATATGTTAGCATTTCAATATAGTAAAAGTAACATAATACAATTATTTATTTATTTTTCAGATGTAGATTTTAAATATTTTACTTTACTTTCAATAAAGGCAGAAAAGTAGGTAATTTAAATGCAAATTTAGGACGTTGCTAAGATTATCTATCATAATGGTAAATGGGTTGTTTAGATGCAAATTTAGAGTCTATTTTATACAGTATTGTGTTTTGGCAGTGTTTGTTATTGGTAGTAATGAACATGGGGCTATGCGCTGACTGTGGAGCGCGATGGTAACACAAGATACAGAGTTATACATGTTTATGCTTTTCACGAGGAAGTAATACCCATGTTTTGCATTTGGTGGATTGTGATGCCTATTTTCTGGTATCTTGATATAGGGAGCCCCCACACCCGGCCACCTTGTATAGTCTTGGGGCAGTGTTACATATTGATTCTCAAACCTGCTAGGATTTTTTTTTCTTGTCGGTTACAATAGGATCTCCCTTATCCTGATGCATATCTAATTTGTGTTTTTCCTTGTATTACACAATCGGATGAGTCTTTCATAAAGACATAAGTGGATAGTTTACATATGTAAATTTAGGGGTTACTTTATATCTACTGCATAGGTGACGCCAGCATGGAAATGCTGCCCGGCAGCTTGGGCGTAGCCGGTGCGGGCGCTATAAGGGCAACACCAAATGGATGCTAACATTCTTAGTGGTTCCAGTACAAATAAAGCGATCCGCATAGATTTAGAAAATATTAAGACTATTATTCACACAATGCAAACTATCACTACTTGTGGTTTGTATAGAAAACTTTTACTTTCATCATGTCTCACCTTTATTTCATCTCCCTCTTCTTTTTTAGCATGGACCACATTCTCTCTCACCAAGCATACTCCCTCCGTATCGGATTTAGAAGTCGTTTTGGACAAGGTTTGGGTCAAACATTGGAAATATAAATCATCAATAACTTTTAAGTTGTTGAGTTTGCAAATGTAAAAATTATATGAATAGATTTGTCTTGAAAAATACTTTCATAAAAGTATACATATATCACTTTTCCATAAATATTTTTTTTATAAAAACAAGAGGTCAAAGTTATGTTTTGGAGACCGTGTCGCTATCCTAAATGACTTCTAAATCCGATACGGAGGGAGTATATAGTTTCTGCAAGCCACTATGACAAGTAGAGCACCTACTTTTTTTGTCCAATCCTACATGACTATTGGGGCTACAAGCTAAAAAGTAGCGTTGGGGAAGGCCTAAGTAGCCTGGCGGTCGTCCTAGAACCAATGGCTACCTTGCCATGTCGCCAAGCTTTCGCAAAAAATACCCTTGAGATATCTTATTCATACGTTTTGATTCATGTTTCTTGGGATGTCTTTTGAATTACCCTCTAGATGATTTTAATCTGCTAAAATCATGTCCCATCCAAGCCCCTTTATTAACCCTATCCTTCCGCTAATGTGCGAAAATTGTTTGTGTCTTGCTAGTTTTCTTTATAACTCCTAACATCTATGGTTAATTGTGGTCAAGCCCTTGAATTTTTCTAAGAATATACCTTAATTTTTCTTCCATATATACAAGTCAAATACATAGGGGCACACTGGACGTTTCACCTGTTATACCCTTTCTTAGAAAACAAGAAGCCGTTTGGCAAACATTTCTTCATAAGGCTTCAATTCCACTAGAGAAGTTGCTTCTTCTCCAGAGGAATCAGAGCCGGAGCCGTTTTGAAAAGGAGCTGAACCTTGCCAAATTAGCCCTATATATAGTAGTGAATCGTTTGCGAAAGTACCCTGATCATGAGAATTTTCTTTGCGGGTAGAAATAAAAATCACATGTATCGTTTTCCAAACCTCGTTTTTGCCCTCCAGCACCTTATCAGATCACTTAGTCAACCCATCACTTTCTTTTACTGCAGCAGGTAAACAATAATTCAACCAAACAATATATATATAGAGAGCGCCTACTGTGTTTGGGACTGTATTTTATGCCAATAATGCACTTGAAGAGTTGACATTAGAATCAGTTACCAAGGATACAGCTAGCTGCACGTACTACAAACGTAGGGGAATGGAGTTGCATCCTCGATCGAATTCCTTGGAGCCAAGCAATTGGTTGCAGTTTGTACAAGACTTGTAGTACCACCTCCAGATCATCACGGGCATATTATATGGATTGTTGCACGTGCGTGGTCAGCCAATCTAGTGACTGTGTTGCATATATAACTGTATGTCATTGGTTTGTCAAAGACTATGACCAATCGGAACGTTTTTCTTATACTGCTACGGTGGTGTTTAAATCCAGAGGTAAAGATTAGGTGTGTCACATCGGATGTTATACGGGGTGTCGTGTTTGGATAGTAATAATAAAATAAATTACACAAGTCCTCAGTAATTCACGAGACGAATTTATTAAGCCTAATTAATCCATCATTAGCACATGTTTACGGTAGCACCACATTGTTAAATCATGGACTAATTAGGCTTAAAAAAATTCGTCTCGCAAAGTAGTCGCAATCTATGTAATTAGTTATTTTTAGTCTATATTTAATACTCCATGTATGTACTAAACTTTAGAGGAGGAACAGAGCTCGGCAAGGAGCCTTGTACGGCTGCGCCGTCTCCGCGCACGCGTGCGTGCACGCAGCAACGCCCCGCCCAACGCCGGCCGGGGTCGTCCTTTGCACTTGGAGCCTGATGTCAGCATGGCATAAGATGACGTCATATACCATATTTTCCCTTGGAAAAGAAAATCTGAAATACACTACAAATACAAGAGATCAATGCACACGAGTCTTTTGATCAGCCGCCGAGATTCACCGGCCCATATACACTACAAATATTATTATATTAATGCTGACATCAAAAATAATGTTTTAAGTGCAAAAAATTTCTAAAAAACATATTTCAATAATATTTTATAAATTCCTCAAACTTCAAAATTAATAGCTTTTTATTCGAAACTTCAATTTAGTCGGATCCGATTACTAACCAAAACAATAGCCTTGCAAGATATCTAAAGGCTAATGGGTTTGGTCCAAAATTACAGATGTCTTGTCCTGTGCAACCCATGGGCATTATTCTAGTTATAAATACATTTGAAGTCCAAAGTTGAGAAGTTTTGATTCTCGAACAAAATCGTTAGATGAACTTCTACTCGTACTTACGTTCCCATGAAGTAGCTTGTATAATTGGCAAATTGTGATTTGCTTTTTCTTGTATATATTATTAGTGTACTGCCAAATGGGAATTTTTGAAGTATCCTTGTGACCTTCCGAGGTTTGACTTTCTGAGAAGAAATCAAATACACCTTCTATTCCAAATTGCAAGTCGTTCTAACTTTTCTAGATATGTATTTGGCTTTTGCTACACATCTAGATATATATTATGTCCAGATGCATAGCAAAAGTTATGTACTCAGACGTTTTGGCTTTTTGAATACATTGCTTTTAATATGTATCTAGACATAGTGCATATCTATATATATAGAAAAAACTACATATTTAAAAAAGCCAAAACGTCTTATAATTTGGAACGGAGTATCTAGAAAAGCCAAGGACTTACAATTTAGAAATGAGGGAGTAGTAATAACCGTGTTACTTAATTTATTCCCAAGTGGAGTAATAATAAGTGCTTGAGCCTCAATAATTGTGGGCAACGACGACTTATCAGTGTTGTGGTCGGCCAATGCAATCTATCTAGGCACTGTGTTGCATACTTGTCAACTGGATGTAGTTTGATGGACACACTACCGAGATCGGGACGTTTTCGTTCTAAAATATATGTCTGATGTGATGTGACAGTGTGATCTGATGAACCATTCGGTACTTTTATTTTGTATAATCACAGAGATATACTGGTAGGGCTGTGTTTACTTCCTAAAAAAAAGTACTGTGCAAACAAAGATTCTCCGTCACATCAAACTTGCGATACATATATGGAGTACTAAATGTAGATGAAATAAAAAACTAATTGTACAGCTTGGTTGTACTTTGCGAGACGAACGTTTTAAACCTAATTAGTCAACGGTTGGATACTATTTGTCAAATAAAGCCAAAACGTGCTACAGTACTTTTTTTAACACATTTTTACACCTTTTTACGCAACTAAACACAGCTATATAGGTATGCATGTGTCCATCTGTTCTGTCATGATAAGAAATCAACTTTGACTGATACTCCATTGATCCAAAATTAAATCAGCTTCTGTCTACCTATATTGCTACGTACCTGGACAAAGTTTAGGACGGAGGAAGGACTATATAAAAATATGTTTTCTTAAACACTTTTTAATATAAAAAAGTATGTTTCATAATAAATCTAAGAGATAATAGTTATCAGCCTTTTTGAAGTGAGCCTGTGTAAATAAACTATTATATATTGATGCAGAAAATTTAAAAGTTTTGGAGTAGAACGACAAATAAACCATGCATTTGATGAACAAAATCATGCATTTGTTGACTTTGTAATTTTGTTACTTTGTTAAAAGGAAATTCAGATTCACCGTTGTGGAAAAAAATATTATCTCATCAATTAGCTTGTAATAATTGACTAATGTAACGGGATTTTCGTATTAGTTGTACTGTCATATATGTGTATATGGAGTAGTATATATATGTTTGTGTTCGTCCTTCCGACTTCTGACCTACCGACAGAAGGAATCATATAGTAGTACTCTATGTACTCGAGTTAATTTTATTCGCAAGTAGAACGAGTAGTATATATATAAGTGCTCGAGCCTCAATAATTGGAAGCAACAACTTATCATCGTGCAGTGACAGACAATTAAGAAAGGATCTGTCAGTGTTTTGAAAGCTCCTGGCGTCTGATTTTTTTGTCATGCATTTGCAATGTCTTTTAGCTATTATTACATTATTTTATTATTATATTTACAATAATTTTTTCATTGTAATTTATTGGACATAGTGATGTATTTGAGGATAAGTACAGAGAGCCCTTTTACAATGCTTGAAAATAATTTCCAATAGTTCCTAATAGCTCTGCAAATTAACAATTTTTATTGATTTAATTCGCCGTTTTCACCATGGTCATTGTGCCCTCCACCACTCCTCATAGCTACGCCGATCCACTGCCGCCCTTCATCTGAGGACCACTCCATGCAGCAGGATGGGGACTAAGAGTGGCGACGAACACACAACCCCAGATCACCGGACACGGAGACCCCCCTTTGAACTGATGATGGCATGACTTGTGGCGTAGAAGTGTAGAACAAATAAATAAGTGCCACCACTAAACTTGTGCTAAGGAACCTCTCCGTGAACCGGCGAGGCCGCCTTCACACCATTCTTGACAAGAATATATAAGAACAATATATGCATGCATGCATATGCTTGGCGTTGGATCATTGTGATAAGGATGAACCGGTTCGCAAATTGCGATTGATAATAATCCAACGAACACATACACTAGCATATGTGCATTGCTTGCTTGCGCGTCTGTTCTTCTTTTTTCCAAGGTCTGACCTTGCAAAACCAAGCTAGAAGAAGCAAAACTGAACAACCGAATGACAGAACGATGCTTTCGCACCCACGGATGCAGTCAACGATCAGCTCAAGCTTATCTGATGAGAGGGGGATATATTTATCCGATGATTTTATCCGAATACATCACGACACATATACTAGGTGTGTGTCGTCGTCAGCTTGTATAGTATATGATGTCACACATGTACGGCCGTGGGGTGTGTGTGGATGATCTTGCATTGCCCAATTGTAAATACAAGTTTATTTTTTCTCCCCATCGATTCAGTTCAAGGGTGAGATTCAAGTTTCTCGATACGTACGTCATATTAGAATGACAGACATGTATAGGAGATGAAGTCCAATGTAAACTCTAGAGATAAAATATGTTTAAACTTTGTGTAGGGTTTTTAGTTTTTTACAACATTCAATCTTACAAGAATTTACTGTAATAATAAGTGAAAATACTCTCTTAATTCCAAATTATAAGACGTTTTGACTTTTTTAGATACTCTATTTGTTTTTGCTATGCATCTAGACATAGTAAAATCTATGTATCTAAAAAAACCAAAACGTCTAATAATTTGGAATAATGGAGGGAATATTTGTTAAGAAAAATACCTTGCTCTGCATACTGAGGAGAGATTACATGGAAAAGGGGATACATTATCATCCTCTCAATCTGTCATCGAAGGTTATATCATTGTAAATAGTAGTAGTTTGTTCTATTTGTAATTTATTTACAAATTGAAGGAATCTTTTATATTATCTTTCATTAAGACATATGTAGGTTATTTAAAAACAATTCAGGGGTTTATGTTGGTAACTTATTTAGATGCAATTTAGGTGTTACATTATATTTTTTAATAGTACTAGAAGTGAGTAGCATTTTAATTAGAAAAAGAACACATCCAATACCTATTACTCGCAAAGTCGCAATGGTGCATGGTTAGAAATACTGGATTTTTTTTTATTTTATTATGATATTTTCTAAAATTTTATATCTTTCTTTTGTTCTAACTGTGTCTTGTGAGTACTCCAATTTATCTTAAGATATATGGTACTCATTGAACAGACGTTGAGACAGTCTAGTCGGCGCTTGCGTGCGTGCGCGTACGCCCGGGCGGGGTTGGACTTTTGGCTTGCCGGGTGGCGATGTGACGTGTCTTCTGACTTCTTGCAGACAGGTTTGGATTGGCTATCGCTGCTTGATGATGGTATAGGTGTGGAGTCCTTGAATTTCTCGTTCGATTCCTCATGTTTATAATCATATACTGCCTATGTTCTGACAAGAATGCAAGTCAAGATGCATGAAGTTTGACCAAATATATAGTTAAAAATATTAATGTTTGTGACATCAAATAAATGTACTATGAAAATATGTTTTATGATAAATCTAACGATACCAATATAGTATGATAAATATTAGTATTTTTAATGTAAATTTAGTCGAACTTGACACACTGAAATGTGCATGACACTATTTTAGAATTGTATTGTTTTTAGGATGAAGAGAGTATATGTAGCCAAGCAATGCATTGCATGCTGAACCGCTTAATTATCTATATATATATATATATATATATATATATATATGCATAACCGATGCTGAACATCCTTAATTATCTATCTAGATGGTAGAGATAATGCCAAATATGTATCAACCGTCAGATCAACTAAAAAAAATAGGAGTATATATATCAAACCACACCATTTCTTTACTTGTGTCAACGGACACGTTGTCACACCATTTCTTGGGGCAACAGGTGGCCTGTGGTCCAGTCAAACTCGATCATGAGGTAATCCTGAACCAACCGTGCATTATTTTTATTGCAAAATGACGATTTTAGTGTGAAATTTTCCACTGAAATGCACAAGTAGATTATTAGAAAATACAGGTGCAGATACGTGTCAAACGGTTACATTTATATGTTCGTTATAAAAGGAACAAGCTGGCAGGGGAAGCCCACCGAAGGTTTAATTTCAAGCAAATCTATATATATTTATATTACCCGGGAGTTGCGACTATTACAGTCTCTAATGGTGTGTTTGGTTTTGGAGTCATGTACCCCATGCTTCATGAGGTGATCATCGTGAGTTCATCCTATGAATTTTGGTGGAATCAATCCATTCATCAAACACCTAAATGTCATTTTATTCCACAAACTAAATAAAAAAAAGTGAAAAGAAGATGAACCACTTCATTCCTCAAACCAAACACACCCTAAATGTCACAGTGTGTGATAAGAGTTCATCCGGTTGTTCTACCCGGCAGCTCGACGAGTTAAGCTAGACAGCTCACAAACCCACATATAAGCTTAATCATAGAAGAGGTAATCCGTATAACTAAGCCTATAAAGTATAAATAGGCATCTGGGCTAGGCCACTTATAATTGATGCACGAAATACCCATGATTGCTTCATTGAGAAGACGATCTAGATAGACTTGACTGTAATTGTATTCCCCCCTTTTCTGAGTTATTTTCTGTAAATGTTAGGGGGATAACAATAACTCCTTCCTCTGTACCAGCATATAGTTCCATTATATATATATATATATATATATATATATATATATATATATATATATATATATATATATATATATATATATATATATATATATATATATATATATATATATATATATATATATATATATATCCTCTAGATTCAGGATATATATGACCCAACGAAGTGTACGTAGACGAAGTATATGATCATACTAGACCATCTACGGTAGTATGTATGTCAAGTATGCAAGTATACGTAAAGTATATGGTTATACTTATTTTATATATATTATAGTGGCATTTCAGTAATATATTAAAAAGTATGGTCTCTTATGAAAAAATTTCGCGTAGTAAGAGTTGAAGTATCTTAAATTGTGTATATAAACATACTCGAACTGATAAATTAGTATGCACACATACGTAATATGGTTTATTAAATATGAGAGTAACTACACGTGCGTGTAGGAAAAATGCACCCTATATACGTAACGCTTGTGATCAACGTGCAGATACATCTGTTTGGATTATCAGAGATGCTGTGGTTCCTACAAGAATTCTCATAAATATGCTGTAACACCCTGTTCTTCTGACTTCAGGGCTCTTTTATTTCAGGCCACTGCATGCATCATCATTGTACTTTTTTTTGTTTCTGATCCAGAAGCTATCCACTCTTTTCTATTGGCTACCTGTACGTGTACTCTGTACCTTATGTTGCTTGCTTTCTCAAGGAAACAACAGCAAATGGATTATAGAACATCTTGAGGACTGTCTGCTCGTGTGCATATATATCATGCATCCTTAATTTCTTATCAAATCAGGAAGTGTTTACGAAGTCAAACTGGAAAATGCAGTTGAGATTTGAGATTAGCAGGCAAAACTGAATCGGCATTTTGTCTGTGTCATCGATCCTTATCTTTGGCGAATTGACATGCGACTTTTGGGGAATTGACAGCTGGTGTCTGCATTCTGGTCGGCCGCCTAGGTGTCGTGCATGCGTCTCTATTGTCGAACTACCACGCTTAATCTGACAGGACAATTGGTGATGACGACCAGCTGCATCTACTTCTGTTTGCCATGGTCAGTGCTAATCTGTCTTATGTTGCCTCCGGAGATGCTAGCTGATGGCGACTGGGAGAGGCGTTGACTGACGATGTCAACGACGAACCTAGCTAGCTAGGCATAAAAAAGTCTGGACATAAATGATAGTGGCCCCGTTCGGATGGAATTATAAGTCGGCTGAAAAACACTGTTGGTTGATTTTTTGTGAGAGAAAAATACTGTTTCGGCTAAAAAAATAAGTTGAATAAGACGAATTATAAGCCAGATGAACAGGGCCACTGTACATTCACAAGGCACTCTTTTTTTTTCTAGCTCTGGATTCAACTCGGATGTACTTGCAGTTTTTGGCAGCTTCCTTGTGCACGCAAAGGTTTTCACTCTGCTGGATTCAACTCTGATAGCTCATTGTGCAACTGTCATACCCATTTTTAAGGACAAAAATAGGATGTATAAAAGACTCATGTGCGCCCCAGGAACCAGTCGCACACATAAGTTGACAAATTACAAAGTATCATCACAGTGCTTATTACATAACGAATAAGTATTTAAGACATAGTCTTGAACGATAGATAATAATAACTAATAATAATTCTTCAGCGGAAACTCCACACAGGGACACGGTTGACTGGTTGACATCAAGACTAGTACTCATTCCGATAATCTTCCTCATTATCTTCATCTGTTATGGTGGAAATAGCAAGGGTGAGTCCATGTCGAACTCCACAAATATAACACAGGGTTCATGAGGCTCAAAAAGGCTAGACACTGTTTAACTGCGTTTAGCTTTTTAATCATATATTAGCAATTGAGTAGCATCAAGATAAACCACTTCCCATTAAAGAACCAATGATCAATTGTAATAAGGATAATGAATAGCATTAACATGAGCATAATAATAATCAACAATAATTAAGCATGATATAATAATGGTGATCAACTATTCCATAAGAATCCCCAAGGCCGCTCGTATCCGTGAGCACGGCTAGTATACCAGTTTTTAACTCTGCGCAGAGGTGTACACTTTCACTGTAAGTCATGATTTCCAAATGAGTGGGGAGATCAAACCCAAACACCCGAGAACCATATAAAGCCACTCAAAAGTTCGTCTAACAAGTTAGGGCCATTAGATTTCACTCGGCAGGCAGATGTAGAACCCCCCTTCCCTGTGGCACAACAACCGCAGCCTATACACACTAGGCCAGGGGCTCGGACTACACCCAACATGGCAAGCCATTCTTACGCCATTTAAGGTAACCTCTAACAAGCTAGAAAAGGTCTCTTGAACAACTAAAGCCAGAGCCATATAGCCCTCACAGCTGTACTGTATATCCCGGTTATCACTTACAGATAAGTCCTTATGGAGAGAAACCAGAGCATCAAAATAATACACAAGCTCTAGCCCCCTTTTAACAATAATAAAATCATCTTAATAGTTGATTGCTTAATCCATTAATCAAATTACAAGATCATTGTTCTTAGTTTAAGCACTAGCAATAGCTACCCATATGCATTCCCAAGGTTGACAAGGAATCAAGATAACAATCACTAAGTTATAATCTCTAAGGTTGTCAAGGTAAGCACATGCATATGTATGACAATTCAATGTATAGGTAACAAGGATAGTCCTGTGTTATACTTGCCTTGATCAAAGCTCTCCAAGTGATACTGCTGACTTGGCTCAAAGTAATACTCCGAATCGTCCAAATACTGCTCACCTTCTATATTCGATCATCAATCAACAACACACATGCATCCAATCAAACATACACGAAGCAAACAAAGAGATATAATTAGAACAGTACACCAACAGTAGCAAAACAGTAATAAAAGCTTATAAAACTCTTCTACACGTTTCTACGATCACACAGACGCAAAGATCACCAAATTCGGAGTTAAAACGTGAAAGTTATGAATTTTCTAAGATTTCCTATAGATAAATAAATACTTAATTATAACCTCGAAAAAATAAATTATCAAAACTAACTGTACAACTACACTAACATGTAGAGTTCGCAAATACGAACCTAACGCAATTTGAACGGATCAAATCGGAGTTAAAACGAAGATTTTATGACCAAAACAATTCTAGTGGCAAAACTGTAAATACCTGAAAACGTATTTTTGAATAAACCGGAAGAGAATACGCTTTCAAAACGCGAAAACGTATTTTCAGCAATACGCTATGGACGGCGGGTTTATTATCAAAAAGCTGAGGGTCTCTTTATGAATTTTACCCGCGAAGGGGTATCTTCTAATCTCGTGCGTCCATCTGAGAACGGACGGCTCGTGTTCATCATCAAGTGCACAGTGAAAAATCCGGCCATCCCTATCAAGTCCGGCCGGTGGCTGCCATTGCCGGCGGCTCCTCCATGGCCGGAGGTGGCGAATCTCCCCACTGAGACCACCAATCAAGCCCGCGTTTGGTCCAAACGGTAGAGAAGCTCCGTGCGAACTCATCTAGGCATTTAGAACTAGCTACGTTCGACCATACGTGACGCGCGGCTACAAGGGAGCGGCGGCGCCATTGCCGGTTTACCGGAGCTCACCACAACCGTGATTCAAAGCGTCTCAACACAAAAGGAGAGCACGGGAAGAAAGAGGAGGAGACAGCGAACTCACCAATGCGAAGAAAAAGAGCCCGAACCTACCCACAAGCTCCACCGACGAACCGGCCGCAAAATCCTAGGGTTCCGACCTCCTATGCCCAAAATCTCGTGATGAAGCTCGGGTTTTAGATGGAAAACGGAACATAGGGGTCACGGCTTCTTATTTGTAGCTTCAATTTACCGTAATCGGGTAGGAAATCCCGAAGAAATCGGCAAGAATCGGTGGCGGCAATACTTGAGTCCGGCTCGGTCACGATTCGAAAGGGAGAAGACGACTGACACGCGGCCCCCACCTGTCAGCGGTACAGGGAGGGAGAGGGTGCGCGGCTGGGCGGGGCTCGGCGGCTGGGCTCGACTGCTGGGCCGCTGCGGCGCTGAACCGGCCCACGCGGGCAGACGCGAGATGGAGCAGGCCTCCCTGAACGGCCGCGGCCACCAGCTGAAGGTAAGTTGTTTTCTTTTTTTTTTCTTTTGTTTCTTTTCTTTTCTAATTTTCCAAAAGTATCTCAAATAAAATTTTCTAATCCAAAATGGAATAAAATAAATTCACACCACATAAAAGAAAAATGCAACAGCATGAATGCAACACCAATATTCTTTTTTAAAATTTTAATTCCCTTTATCTAAATTATTTAAAATTCCTTATTCCTAAAATTTGGGTGTTACAAATTCTACCCCCCTTAAAAGAATCTCGTCCTCGAGATTGAACTGCTTACTCAAATAACTGCGGATATGATTTTCTCAATTCATCCTCTCTTTCCCAAGTTGCCTCTGCCTCTGAATATCGATTCCACTGCACTTTGCACATCTTAATAACCCGACTTCGAGTAACTCTCTCAGCAGTTTCTAAAATCTTGATCGGAAACTCTTCATATGTAAGATCTTCCTTTACAGTCAACTCTTCTAAAGGTATCTGCTCCTCAGGCACACGCAAACACTTCTTAAGTTGTGAAACATGGAACACATCATGTACTCCAGATAAATTCTCAGGCAACTCTAATTGATAAGCAACTTCCCCACGTCTAGTAATAACTTTAAATGGTCCAACATACCTTGGTGCTAGTTTACCTTTCATGTTAAACCTCTTCACACTTTTCATAGGTGACACCTTCAAATAAACATAATCACCTACCTCAAAAACTAAATCTCTTCTTCTATTGTCAGCATAACTCTTCTGACGAGACTGTGCTACTCTCAAATTCTCACGAATCACTCGCACTTGATCTTCTGCGTTTCTAAGAACATATGTACCAAACACCTGAGATTCACCTGTCTGATCCCAAAACAATGGAGTTCTACACTTGCGTCCATACAAAGCTTCAAACGGTGCCATCTTAAGACTCTGTTGATAACTGTTATTGTAAGAAAATTTTGCATAAGGCAAACTCTTATCCCAACTAGTTCCATATTGCAATGCACAAGCTCTCAACATATCCTCTAATACCTGGTTGGTCCTTTCAGTCTGTCCATCTGTCTGTGGATGATATGCTGTACTAAAATTCAATTTTGTTCCCAATGATTCATGCACAGCTTTCAAAAAATGCGACGTAAACTGCGATCCTCGATCAGATACAATCTTCTTTGGTACTCCATGCAAACAGACTATTCTCTCCATATACAACTCTGCCAATTTTGGTCCATGGTAAGTAGTCTTAACTGGTATAAAATGAGCAACTTTAGTTAATCGATCTACTATCACCCAAATAGAGTCATAACCTTTCTGAGTACGAGGTAACCCTACTATAAAATCCATACCAACTTCCTCCCACTTCCATTCAGGAATCTTCATTGGTTGTAACAATCCAGCAGGTCTCTGATGCTCTGCTTTCACTCTCTGACAAGTGTCACATAATGCCACATACTCAGCCACATCTCGCTTTAATTCCAACCCACCAATATTTCTGTTTCAGATCCAAATACATCTTAGTACTACCAGGATGAATAGAATAAGCTGACTCATGAGCTTCGCGAAGAATTGCTTGTCTAACAGTTTGATCCTCAGGTACACACAGCCTCTTTCCGAACCACAAAATTCCATTATCATCCATTCGAAAGCCTGGTGACTTACCAATCACTATATCTTCCGCTATCTTCTTTAGTTTCTCATCCTTCAACTGGCCCTTGTAAATTTCTTGCTCTAAGGTAGGCTCTATCACTAATTCCATTGTATTAGTAACAATTCCCAAATTCAAATATTCAAATTCAGCACATAACTCACTAGTCATAGTCAATGTCTGTATCTCATTAACATAGCTTTTCCTACTAAGAGCATCAGTTACTACATTAGCCTTACCAGGATGATAGTGTATCTCAATATCATAATCCTTAATCAACTCTAACCATCTGCGTTGCCTCAAATTCAGATCTGACTGAGTGAAAATATACTTCAAACTCTTATGATCAGTGTATATATCACTCTTATGTCCAATCAAATAATGTCTCCAAATCTTTAAAGCATGAACTACAGCTGCTAATTCCAAATCATGTGTAGGATAATTCAACTCATGCTTTCTCAACTGCCTAGATGCATAAGCCACAACTCTGCCTTCTTACATAAGAACACATCCCAAACCTTGACGAGAAGCATCACAATAAATAGAAAACTTCTTACTCAAATCTGGCAAAACCAAAACAGGCGCTGTAGTCAACCTCTTCTTCAATTCCTCAAAACTAGCTTGACATTTATCTGACCACACAAACTTGGCATTCTTCTCTAACAGAGATGTCATAGGTTTAGCAAGTTTAGAAAACCCTTCAATGAACCGTCTGTAATATCCAGCTAATCCCAAGAAACTACGAATCTCGCTAACATCAATAGGTGGTTTCTAATTTAATACATCCTTTACTTTACCTGGATCCACTGATATCCCTCCATTAGAAACAATATGACCAAGGAAAGAAACTTCCTTCAACCAAAACTCACATTTACTTCGCTTCGCATACAGTTTATGCTCTCTGAGTTTCTGCAATACCAACCTCAAATGTTCAGCATGCTCTACCTCTGTCTTGGAAAATACCAATATATCATCAATAAACACTACCACAAACTTATCCAAATATTCCATGAACACCTTATTCATCATGTACATAAAGTATGCAGGTGCATTGGTCAATCCAAATGACATAACAGTATACTCATACAATCCATACCTTGTAGTAAAAGCTGTCTTTGGAATATCAGAAACACGAATCTTCAACTGATGATATCCAGAACGTAAATCAATCTTAGAGAACACACAAGCACCTCTCAACTGATCAAACAAGTCATCAATCCTGGGCAAAGGATACTTATTCTTGATAGTTACCTCATTTAGTGACCGGTAATCAACACACATCCTCTGACCACCATCTTTCTTATCAACAAAAATAACTGGTGCTCCCCAAGGTGATGAACTAGGTCTAATAAAACCTTTTTCTTGTAATTCTTTAATTT
Organism: Saccharum hybrid cultivar R570; assembly: GCA_038087645.1. Lineage (NCBI taxonomy): Eukaryota > Viridiplantae > Streptophyta > Magnoliopsida > Poales > Poaceae > Saccharum > Saccharum hybrid cultivar. Next base: position 3,352,666 of record JAQSUU010000671.1, on the reverse strand, counting down.
GTTTCTTAAGTTCTTCTAATTCATCTACTCCCATCCTATATGGTCGTTTGGCTATAGGTGCAGTTCCAGGTAATAATTCAATAAGAAATTCAATGTCTCGGTCAGGTGGCATACCTGGCAATTCATCAGGGAAGACATCCGGAAATTCCTCAATCACTGAATTCTCCTTAATAGTATTTTCAAGCTGATTCATCACAGCGGTTGGTTGCTTCTGCACTGCTACATTCACATTGATTTTATCTCCATTAGGTGCATTCACAACTACCACTTTTTGCTGACACCGAATCTCTGCCTGATTTTGCTTCATCCAGTCCATACCCAATATCACATCAATACCAGATGTCCTCAACACTATAGGAGTTATCTTAAACTCTACCCCCCTTAATACCATACTAATTGGAAGACAACGATTACTGGTTTGCATGGTACCTCCAGGTGAATTTACTAAGAGAGATTCTTTCATAGCTAGCATGGGTATACTATGCATTTTAACAAAAATGTTGGATATGAATGTATGAGATGCTCCAGAGTCAAAAAGAACAGTTGCAGGAATGGAATGTACATTGAACGTACCAATCATAACTTCTGGTGCATCATGAACTGTATCAGAAGACACGTGATTCACCCTTCCAGTACCAGATTGCTTCTGGTTGCTATTCTGGCTCTGAGAAGTCTGCTGCTTCTGCTTCTCAGGACAATGGTAAGATATATGCCCCTCTTTACCACAGGCAAAGCATCTAGTAGGCGTGCTGGGAACACTATTCTTCATGGGGGTAACATTGGAATTTCCAGTGCGAGGAGTCTGTTGCCCAGTCTGCTGATACTGTTGACGCTGTGGATATGATGAACGCTGTTGTGACTGATTGCCTTGCCAATTCTGGGACCATCTCTGATTCGGATTGCGATTCCATTGACTAACCGGTCCTTGAAACTTCTGATGGAAACCATGCTGAGAATTAGTGCGCTGACGGTTGTTGCTTCCTAAGCCTTGTACCTTCATTTTCCTCTTCCTGTCCATCTCTCTGCGCTCATTGTCAAGCACAATAGCTTTATTTACCAGCTCTTGAAAACTAGCATAGTTGTTCCCCTTCAACTGTAAGCGAAGATCATAATAAATTCCCTTCAAGAAGAGACGTTGTCTGTCCGCATCTTCTCTCACTTCATTAGGAGCATAGCGAGCCAACTGGGTAAATCTGTCATGATATTCACTAACACTCATCTGTCCCATCCTAAGGTTTCTGAATTCTTCCTGCTTCAGCTCAATTATACCTTCAGGAATATGACGAGCTCGAAAATCTCTAACAAACTCATTCCAAGTGATAGGTGGAGCATTGTCAGGGCGTGCAGCTTGATACGACTCCCACCAAGTCTGAGCTGTCCCCTGTAACTGACCAGATGCGTATAACACCTTCTCCATATCATTGCATTGGGCTATATTCAGCTGTTTCTCCACTGCCCTCACCCAATCATCTGCCTCTAAAGGATCAGCAGCATGAGAAAACACTGGAGGGCGTCCCTTTAAAAATTCTCCACGCTTATCCCTCACTTGCACAGGCGGTGGTCCTCCTGCAGCGGGATTGTTCTGCATGTGCTGCATAAACATCTGCATCATCTGATTCTGAGTTTGCATAAGTTCCTCCATAGTAATGGGTATGTTAGCACCTCCACGACCTCTGCCACGACCTCTGCCTGACATCTGTTTCCAAAAACACAGAACTTGAAATTCAGTACGATCCGAGATGATGTATTCAATAGATAAGCAAAATCTGATTTTTCTGGACAATCTCCAATTTCAGCAACTCAGTAAAACTGTCATATCTCGAGCTACAGACGTCCAATTCAGATGATCTTTACATGATTGGAAAGCTTTCAAAATTATCTACAACTTTTATTCACAACACTTTTTCTGATTCTGTCAATAAATTGGCCAAAAACTGAACTTAACCGAAACTGTTTCAGAATTCCAGACTGTGCAGTAACTCCAACTTGGAACAGGTATATCTCTTAGCTCAGAATAGATATTAAAGTGATTCTTATGGGGTTGGAAATATATAGAAGTCTAATTATTCCCAATAAAATTTCTTGAATTTCCCATGAACGGATTTTAAGTTATTTCTAAAACATCCCAGACTGATCCAAAAATCAGCAAAGGACAGAACTAAATTAACCTCATATTCAACTAATATATCTTGATCAAACTTAATATTCTTAACCATGGAACTTGTAGGCATGTCTACAAAACTCCAGCACACATTACAAAGATCCAAATCACACATTATCATAATAACAATCCATCAATCACACAATTGTTCACACCACAAACTGACTCTTAAAACAATCCAAACTTAAAATTAACTCACCACTACTATCGTTCCTATTACATAGGGATTTTTCCTATTGCCTAATTAAGCTTCTCATAAATCTTGGGACGACCTAACTCCGCCCTTAATTGGTCAATCTCCTTATAAGCTTGCTCCTTAAGTTCTTTTTCCTTCAGCAACTCATCCTTCAAATCCACCTCATGGAGAGTCAATTCTCGAGCTAATCCCACCGTAGCTTGTAAAGTCAAGGAGGAATCATCTGCAGGCGGCACGGTCCAAATACCCTTGTCATGTATGAAACAAGGAAAATGCCGGAGTGCACCCTTTAACGTCTTGTCTGAACGTAGACCATGATAGTAAACAAATGCATTGAAAGCGACATCCTCCATGCTTATCTCCACAGTTGCCCGGCTCACTCTGGTAATGAACTTTGACTCCACCTTAGGCTCCTTAGTGGAAGGATCCCTTTTTCTTAACCCATAACTCCGTTTCCCAATAGGAATCCATCCATGGATGACTATACTCTGCACTACGATACTCCAACGTAGCTTCCCAGTCGTAGTAGTAGTTGTACAATGTTCTTGTCAACATGTCATGGAAGAAAGCATCAGCTTTAGGAACCAGGCTATGAAACTTCGTAGTCCATCCCATAACTACATCCTCCATTGGTGTATCACCAACTCTTGATTCAGCATCAGATAGCTCTTGCTCACCATCTTCATACAGCTCCTGAGGTTTGAAACGGGCAACATACTGTGCAGCTGACAAACGGGGATGAGGAGGCATCTATAAAATTTAGACATAGATTAGATAGAATCAATGTATTTTCGCAATAGAATAAAGTAGAGGAAGCATAAAACTTTAGTAATTAACAAGGTGAAAAGAGGAAGCATGAATTTAAGTAAAATATGAAGGCTATTAACGACCATTCTAACTAGGCTTGCGTCCTACAGTCAACACGGCTCTGATACCAATCTGTCACACCTATTTTTAAGGACAAAAATAGGATGTATAAAAGACTCATGTGCGCCCCAGGAACCAGTCGCACACATAAGTTGACAAATTACAAAGTATCATCACAGTGCTTATTACATAACGAATAAGTATTTAAGACATAGTCTTGAACGATAGATAATAATAACTAATAATAATTCTTCAGCGGAAACTCCACACAGGGACACGGTTGACTGGTTGACATCAAGACTAGTACTCATTCCGATAATCTTCCTCATTATCTTCATCTGTTATGGTGGAAATAGCAAGGGTGAGTCCATGTCGAACTCCACAAATATAACACAGGGTTCATGAGGCTCAAAAAGGCTAGACACCGTTTAACTGCGTTTAGCTTTTTAATCATATATTAGCAATTGAGTAGCATCAAGATAAACCACTTCCCATTAAAGAACCAATGATCAATTGTAATAAGGATAATGAATAGCATTAACATGAGCATAATAATAATCAACAATAATTAAGCATGATATAATAATGGTGATCAACTATTCCATAAGAATCCCCAAGGCCGCTCGTATCCGTGAGCACGGCTAGTATACCAGTTTTTAACTCTGCGCAGAGGTGTACACTTTCACTGTAAGTCATGATTTCCAAATGAGTGGGGAGATCAAACCCAAACACCCGAGAACCATATAAAGCCACTCAAAAGTTCGTCTAACAAGTTAGGGCCATTAGATTTCACTCGGCAGGCAGATGTAGAACCCCCCTTCCCTGTGGCACAACAACCGCAGCCTATACACACTAGGCCAGGGGCTCGGACTACACCCAACATGGCAAGCCATTCTTACGCCATTTAAGATAACCTCTAACAAGCTAGAAAAGGTCTCTTGAACAACTAAAGCCAGAGCCATATAGCCCTCACAGCTGTACTGTATATCCCGGTTATCACTTACAGATAAGTCCTTATGGAGAGAAACCAGAGCATCAAAATAATACACAAGCTCTAGCCCCCTTTTAACAATAATAAAATCATCTTAATAGTTGATTGCTTAATCCATTAATCAAATTACAAGATCATTGTTCTTAGTTTAAGCACTAGCAATAGCTACCCATATGCATTCCCAAGGTTGACAAGGAATCAAGATAACAATCACTAAGTTATAATCTCTAAGGTTGTCAAGGTAAGCACATGCATATGTATGACAATTCAATGTATAGGTAACAAGGATAGTCCTGTGTTATACTTGCCTTGATCAAAGCTCTCCAAGTGATACTGCTGACTTGGCTCAAAGTAATACTCCGAATCGTCCAAATACTGCTCACCTTCTATATTCGATCATCAATCAACAACACACATGCATCCAATCAAACATACACGAAGCAAACAAAGAGATATAATTAGAATAGTACACCAACAGTAGCAAAACAGTAATAAAAGCTTATAAAACTCTTCTACACGTTTCTACGATCACACAGACGCAAAGATCACCAAATTCGGAGTTAAAACGTGAAAGTTATGAATTTTCTAAGATTTCCTATAGATAAATAAATACTTAATTATAACCTCGAAAAAATAAATTATCAAAACTAACTGTACAACTACACTAACATGTAGAGTTCGCAAATACGAACCTAACGCAATTTGAACGGATCAAATCGGAGTTAAAACGAAGATTTTATGACCAAAAACAATTCTAGTGGCAAAACTGTAAATACCTGAAAACGTATTTTTGAATAAACCGGAAGAGAATACGCTTTCAAAACGCGAAAACGTATTTTCAGCAATACGCTATGGACGGCGGGTTTATTATCAAAAAGCTGAGGGTCTCTTTATGAATTTTACCCGCGAAGGGGTATCTTCTAATCTCGTGCGTCCATCTGAGAACGGACGGCTCGTGTTCATCATCAAGTGCACAGTGAAAAATCCGGCCATCCCTATCAAGTCCGGCCGGTGGCTGCCATTGCCGGCGGCTCCTCCATGGCCGGAGGTGGCGAATCTCCCCACTGAGACCACCAATCAAGCCCGCGTTTGGTCCAAACGGTAGAGAAGCTCCGTGCGAACTCATCTAGGCATTTAGAACTAGCTACGTTCGACCATACGTGACGCGCGGCTACAAGGGAGCGGCGGCGCCATTGCCGGTTTACCGGAGCTCACCACAACCGTGATTCAAAGCGTCTCAACACAAAAGGAGAGCACGGGAAGAAAGAGGAGGAGACAGCGAACTCACCAATGCGAAGAAAAAGAGCCCGAACCTACCCACAAGCTCCACCGACGAACCGGCCGCAAAATCCTAGGGTTCCGACCTCCTATGCCCAAAATCTCGTGATGAAGCTCGGGTTTTAGATGGAAAACGGAACATAGGGGGTCACGGCTTCTTATTTGTAGCTTCAATTTACCGTAATCGGGTAGGAAATCCGAAGAAATCGGCAAGAATCGGTGGCGGCAATACTTGAGTCCGGCTCGGTCACGATTCGAAAGGGAGAAGACGACTGACACGCGGCCCCCACCTGTCAGCGGTACAGGGAGGGAGAGGGTGCGCGGCTGGGCGGGCTCGGCGGCTGGGCTCGACTGCTGGGCCGCTGCGGCGCTGAACCGGCCCACGCGGGCAGACGCGAGATGGAGCAGGCCTCCCTGAACGGCCGCGGCCACCAGCTGAAGGTAAGTTGTTTTCTTTTTTTTTTCTTTTGTTTCTTTTCTTTTCTAATTTTCCAAAAGTATCTCAAATAAAATTTTCTAATCCAAAATGGAATAAATAAATTCACACCACATAAAAGAAAAATGCAACAGCATGAATGCAACACCAATATTCTTTTTTAAAATTTTAATTCCCTTTATCTAAATTATTTAAAATTCCTTATTCCTAAAATTTGGGTGTTACAGCAACGCTCTCATAACTCTGATGTAGAGTGCTTGTTTGCAGTAGTTTTCCACAGCTCCGTGTGCAATGTTTTGACACCGGATTCGAATCTGCATCTACTGCTGCTTGTCGGCTCTCATGCATGGACTAATTAATCGCATGTGTTGTCATAAAAAAAATCACATGTGGTCAGCAATGTTATTAAGTTGCCCGACTAATCGCGATTAGTCGTTCTTAAACCAAGTCGTCGATTAATTGGACGGTTTTTGGGCATGATGGACGACTAGTAGCTAGGCGAATTTCATTTTCATGTTGGGCTTGCATCTGGCCTGTTTGCTCGTTAGACTTTTTGGCCCAATAGGTTCTCATTCTGGATTCAACTCTGGTGTACTTATTTGCAGTTTTCCACAGCTCCGTGTGCGAGGTTTCCACACTGGATTCAACTCTGCGTCTACGGCGTGCTTCTGCTTGTCGGCTCTATTCCAAATGCATGGACTAATTGATCGCATGTGTTCAGTTCAGTCAGTGCTTCTGAAGACCACAGCACAGTTCGGCAGGTGGCAGCTGGCTCATGGGATGTTTCTGATCGATCTGCAGCGATCTAGAGTTCTAGACACGAGTTATTTCAATTTCCCCTACAAAGTCAGAGATTCGGTAGAAAGAGATCTTGAAAACAGGCAGACTTTAGCATGCAATCGTTTTTTTTCTGAATCCCTGAACTGAAAACAGGCAGACTTTAGCTAGGAATTAATTGTTCAGTTGTTGTCCTTGCACTGACTGGAGCTCATTTTCAGATGCCACTAGATCAGCTGCAGCAATCTGTGAGACAGGCGGCAAACAACTAACATTAGCTCACTTTTCAAAAGCAACACTGAATCTGCATTTTGTCTCTATATCATCGATCCTTATCTTTGGTGAACTGACATGCGACTTTTGGGGAATTGACAGCCGGTGTCTCCCGGCCGCCTAGGTGTCATGCGTTCCATTGTCTACAATAGTACTGTACCACGCTTATGGAAATTGACAATCTGACAGCACAATCGGTGATGGCGACCAGCAGCATGCTTATGTTGGTCAGTGTCCAATAATCTGTCTGATGCCCAGCTACTTGCCTCTGGAGAGGCTGATCTGATGGCGACAGAGAGAGGGATGGAATTGAAGGAGAGAGTAGACGACTCACAATGTCAACGACGACCCTAGGCATCAAAGTCTGAACATAAATGATAGTACAATGATTTTTTCCAAAAAAGAAAAATGATAGTACATGCCATGCGTGCACAAGGCACTTTGTCGCGCTCTAGATTCAACTCGGATCCGATGTACTTTCAGTTTTTGACAGTTCCGCGTGCAAAAGGTTTTCAGTTTCACTCTAGATTCAACTCTGAATGATAAGCTCATTGTGCAAGGTTCTCGTTCTGCATGGATTCAACTCTGATGTGCTTAGGGCCTGTTTGGTCAGAGGTGTTAAACTTTAACAAACACTGTAGCACTTTCGTCTAATTTGACAAAAAGTTTCTAATTTTGGACTAATTAGGCTTAATAGATTCGTCTCGTAAATTACTCCTAATCTGTGCCGACATGCATGCAATTAGTCTATATTTAGTACTTCATGTATTTGCCGCAACATTGATGTGATGAAAGTTAAACTTTAACATGTGGAAATCAAACAGGGCCTTATTATTTACAGTTTTTTTCACATCTCCTGTGCAAGGTTTTCACACTGGATTCAACTTTGCCTCTACTGCTTCTGCTTGTCGGCACTCATGGACTAATTAATTAATCGCATGTGTTCAGTTGTCAGTGCTTCCTGAGATCGACCGCAGATCGTCGGTTACAATTAGAGCTTCATTTTGCTGGCTCATCGAATGTTTCTGATCTGCAGTGATCTACAGCTCTAGACACGAGTTACTATTTCTCCTATAAAGTTTGACATTCAGGCGGCGGTGGCGTGCGGGCATCCTCCGGCATGCGTGCAGCAGCGCGCGCGGGCGTGGGAGACCCTCGGCGAGCACGCAGCAGCACGCCAGCACGCGGGAGGCCCCCCAGCCTGCGCGCGAGTGCCACACGGGCTGACCCGGCGGGCGCCCAGCAGCGCGGCGACGCACGGGAGACGGCTCCAGCGGCAGACAACGGCGCGCGCAATGGCCCCCGGTGGGTGCGCAGCAGCATGCGGCGGTGCGCGGGCCTGCGCGCGAGCGGCGCGCGGGAGTTCCCTCCAAGCTGTTGCAGAGGTTCGCCATGTAGAAACCGCCGGAACCCGACAGCAAGATATATATTTTTTAATCTTTTTCTTCCATTTTGGAGCTGCATATTGTGAAAACAGAACATTGATCCATGTGATGTTAATTTGTGTTTATATGGACTTCTAACTGAAATGCCGTTGAAATTTTTCTAAAATTTAACTAATTTTGCCCCGGTTGAATCGTCTAATCCATATCAAAATAGCTAAACTTTTGATCTGAAAATAGGGGTAAAAAATATAGATATCAAAATAAAACAGGGGTAAAAACGTATGGGCAAAGTTGTCCCTTTGTCCACAAGTTAACATTGTTAGGGGGACTTCCAAGAGTAGGGGTAAAATCTCTCTTCGTTTTGAAAATCGTAGGGGTAAAATCACAAAGTTAAAAAACACGAGGGCAAAATCACCATTTTGCTTTAAAACAGAGGGTGAAACGCTTAAGCTGATGTGGTGATAAGTGAAGGATGTTTGCACAAGGCATGAGGTTGCAGGATCAAGCCCCTGCCAATACAATTCTGCTATATAAACACTTCCCTGCCCATACGTGTGCAAAGTAGTTTTTTTTTTCTTATTTTTTATAATTTTTAAATAAAATCTTAAATATTTTCTAGTCAATTATATTGCCATCCCTAGAAATTTTATAATTTTTTAACAAAAAAACAGAAAAAATTTTGATCAATCAATTATATTATCAATCGGGAAATCGATTTTCAGGATCTAGCAGTTTTGAAACCCATTTCTGAAAATGTCTCATTTTTATATTTGATGTTTTAGACCAAAGACCATTGGCCCCGCTTTATAGAAAGCATAAGGAGTTTGCTGAGAAAACCAGCTTACAAAGATAGAGCTCAAAATGCCCAAGGCACACCCCTCTCAAAGTGAGTACGCAACAAAAACACCAAAGGTATCAACAGACCATTTTTACAATTGATGGCGTAGCAGTGGTTTTAAAAACCGGCACTGATTAAAAACTGAATTTAATTGTCTCTGAAAACCTTAAGTGTTAACACGTGAGCTTGCCAGTAGGGAAGTTTCAGGGTTCAGATGACTTGAGCTGTTAACACTAATTAACTTGCATTGCCGAACAAAACGTCGTTCATATTATATAGATCGATAACGGTTGTTAACAAAACGTTCACGGATCTTTGTCAGACTTGAGCTTTGTTAATAACTAGCCCAAGTAAGGGAGGAGGTGACCTGAGCCCAGTGGCAACAGGCGCCGTGAAGTGCATGCGTCGTGCGCACTCCATGCATACTTCAATTCCTTGGATTCTCACCACCGGCCGCCGCATGCACTCCATGCCTGCCTTGTCTCCTCTGCTTTCCTTCCTCGACAACACTCTATGCTTCTTCACCAGCACAGCACGTTAACTCATGTGCTCTCGCTCCGTGCCTTGCCTTGTCTCCTCTGCTTCTTCCATTTGTCGTCCGACGGGCAGGACGACGGATCGGACCACATTGATCCTTGGGCTAGGCCACGGCCAAGACTACTGCCAGGCAGCGTCTTCCACCTTCGTCGCAACAGCGCGGCCGAGGTCGTCGTCTGCCTCTCTCCTCCAAGTCATCTCTCTCCGCAGCATGTCATGGTATAATCCCAAGGCATCATTTTTCTGTGTATCCCTGTGTCATGGTATAATCTATGTAGCCACCCAAACTATTTGTGATCGTCTATCTACTTCACTTCCTCCACCCAAACTATTTGTGTTTGTCTACTTTACTTCCTCGCATAGAAGACCATGTATTTAACTCTCCTACTAATTGAAGTATCCGAAACTGTTTAAATAACTCTTGAGGTGGATTTGAAGACAGTCTTTGCTCACGTGGCAAATTATGTGGATGATGACATATTGCGGGTCAGCAAATAGTATGAAAAGATCTATATAATATCCTAACATATTGAATGCATGTAGACTACATAACTCACTCAACTATATAAAATCCTTATATATATACAATAATTAATGTTTAGAAGATGACAACATACTTCTGTCACCTAAACTGTCCAACGACACCTTTCATCATTAAATTCTCCATAGAAATTTGTCTTGGTTATCCATTTATCTGAACTCGTAGATGTTAATATTTCTTCTAAAAACTTCATAAACGTTAGATAAATTTGAACTATAATGGCCTATAATGTAGAATCGAAGGAACATTTCAAATCGATCCAACTCTCGCCTGCACAAGCAGCCTGGTCACATCTCTCTCCTCTAATGCTCCCTCTAAAAACATTTGTTGTAGGTGGTACTACAAGTCCGAATACAACTGGACGCGGGAGCTGGAGCGCCGAAACGCTAGACTGACAAATGAGAAGAATGCACTGGCCATGGAGCGTAGGGCGCGGCGGTTGGAGCACCAAAATAACGAGCTGCAGGAGCAACTGGATGAGAGCAGGAGGGATGTGTATGTGTCCTCAAGAAAGGTCTCAACACTAGAGTACAGGGCGCGGCGGTTGGAGCAGCAAAAGAACGAGCTGCAGGAGCAACTGGATGAGAGGAGGAGGGATGTGTTTGTGTCCTCAAGAAAGGTCTCAACACTAGAGTACAGGGTGCGGCGGTTGGAGCAGCAAAAGAACGAGCTGCAGGAGCAACTGGATGAGAGGAGGAGGGATGCGTATGTGTCCTCAAGAAAGGTCTCAACACTAGAGTACAGGGTGCGGGAATTGGAGCATCAAAACACCAATTTGTCCCGTGAGCTGGTGAAGCAACAGGAGGACACGAGGAAGGCAGGTTTGCTATTCATGAATGCTGCCGATAAGTACCAAGAAGAAGCAAGGAATCAACTCAGGGCAAAGGTAGAGGAATTGGCGAACATGAGGAATGCAGACCTGCTAATAATGAATACCGCTGATGCGTACCAAGAGGCGGCAAGAAAGGAAATTAAGGAAAAGGTGGGGGAATTGGAGGACACAAGGAAGGCGGTTCTTGTGCTGATGAACGCAGCCAATACATACCAACGAATGGCAAACAAGAAAATTAAAGATATGGAGGAGGAATTGAAGGTCATTGGGGCCCCAGAAAGCAGAGATGGATGCAAGGGCAGCATCTTTGGAGGGTGATTATGACGAGGTGAAGGTTGAAAATGAAAAGCTTCGGCTAGAGGTTGAGAGGCTTGTAATGGAATTGGGTGTCTTCACTGAGGCGAAAGATGCAGCTGCAAACTCATGTAATACTGAGACACCAGAAATCATGAAGGAATTGGAAGATCTTGAAACAGAGGTGGAGGAAACTCAAGCTAACACGTGAGCTTGCCAGTAGGGAAGTTTCAGGGTTCAGATGACTTGAGCTGTTAACACTAATTAACTTGCATTGCCGAACAAAACGTCGTTCATATTATATAGATCCATAACGGTTGTTAACAAAACGTTCACGGATCTTTGTCAGACTTGAGCTTTGTTAATAACTAGCCCAAGTTAGGGAGGAGGTGACCTGAGCCCAGTGGCAACAGGCGCCGTGAAGTGCATGCGTCGTGCGCACTCCATGCATACTTCAATTCCTTGGATTCTCATCACCGGCCGCCGCATGCACTCCATGCCTGCCTTGTCTCCTCTGCTTCCTCCTTCCTCGACAACACTCCATGCTCATGCCTTGTCTCCTCTGCTTCTTCCATTTTTCCTTGCTTCACCCCGAACGGGGGGGCAGCTTAATTCCTTCTATGTATGTATGTATGTATGTATATATATCGGCACGGGCAGGACGACGGATCGGACCACATTGATCCTTGGGCTAGGCCACGGCCAAGACTCCTGCCAGGCAGCGTCTTCCACCTTCGTCGCAACAGCACGGCCGAGGTCGTCGTCTGCCTCTCTCCTCCAAGTCATCTCTCTCCGCAGCATGTCATGGTATAATCCCAAGGCATCATTTTTCTGTGTATCCCTCTGTCATGGTATAATCTATGTAGCCACCCAAACTATTTGTGATCGTCTATCTAATCCACTTCCTCCACCCAAACTATTTGTGTTCGTCTACTTCACTTCCTTGCATATAGAAGACCATGTATTTAACTCTCCTACTAATTGAAGTATCCGAAACTGTTTAAATAACTCTTGAGGTGGATTTGAAGACAGTCTTTGCTCACGTGGCAAATTATGTGGATGATGACATATTGCGGGTCAGCAAATAGTATGAAAAGATCTATATAATATCCTAACATATTGAATGCATGTAGACTACATAACTCACTCAACTATATAAAATCCTTATATATATATACAATAATTAATGTTTAGAAGATGACAACATACTTCTGTCACCTAAACTGTCCAACGACACCTTTCATCATTAAATTCTCCATAGAAATTTGTCTTGGTTATCCATTTATCTGAACTCGTAGATGTTAATATTTCTTCTAAAAACTTCATAAACGTTAGATAAATTTGAACTATAATGGCCTATAATGTAGAATCGAAGGAACATTTCAAATCGATCCAACTCTCGCCTGCACAAGCAGCCTGGTCACATCTCTCTCCTCTAATGCTCCCTCTAAAAACATTTGTTGTAGGTGGTACTACGTCGCCGAAGAAAACTGGACGCTGGAGCTGGAGCGCCGAAACGCTAGACTGACAAATGAGAAGGATGCACTGGAGCGTAGGGCGCCACGGTTGGAGCACCAAATGAACGAGCTGCAGGAGCAACTGGATGAGAGGAGGAGGGATGCGTATGTGTCCTCAAGAAAGGTCTCAACACTAGAGTACAGGGTGCGGGAATTGGAGCATCAAAACACCAATGTGTCCCGTGAGTTGGTGAAGCAACAGGAGGAGACGAGGAAGGCGGGTTGGCTATTCATGAATGCTGCTGACAAGTACCAAGAAGAAGCAAGGAATCAACTTAGGGAAAAGGTAGAGGAATTGGCGAACATGAGGAATGCAGGCCGTCTAATAATGAATACCGCTGATGTGTACCAAGAGGCGGTAAGGAAACAAATTAAGGAAAGGGTGGGGGAATTAGAGGACACAAGGAAGGCGGTTCTTGTGCTGATGAATGCAGCCGATACATACCAACGAATGGCAAACAAGAAAATTAAAGATATGGAGGAGGAATTGAAGGTCATTGGGGCCCAGAAAGCAGAGATGGATGCAAGGGCAGCATCTTTGGAGGGTGATTATGACGAGGTGAAGGTTGAAAATGAAAAGCTTCGGCTAGAGGTTGAGAGGCTTGTAATGGAATTGGGTGTCTTCACTGAGGCGAAAGATGCAGCTGCAAACTCATGTAATACTGAGACACCAGAAATCATGAAGGAATTGGAAGATCTTGAAACAGAGGTGGAGGAAACTCAAGCTAACACGTGAGCTTGCCAGTAGGGAAGTTTCAGGGTTCAGATGACTTGAGCTGTTAACACTAATTAACTTGCATTGCCGAACAAAACGTCGTTCATATTATATAGATCGATAACGGTTGTTAACAAAACGTTCACGGATCTTTGTCAGACTTGAGCTTTGTTAATAACTAGCCCAAGTAAGGGAGGAGGTGACCTGAGCCCAGTGGCAACAGGCGCCGTGAAGTGCATGCGTCGTGCGCACTCCATGCATACTTCAATTCCTTGGATTCTCACCACCGGCCGCCGCATGCACTCCATGCCTGCCTTGTCTCCTCTGCTTCCTCCTTCCTCGACAACACTCTATGCTTCTTCACCAGCACAGCACGTTAACTCATGTGCTCTCGCTCCGTGCCTTGCCTTGTCTCCTCTGCTTCTTCCATTTGTCGTCCGACGGGCAGGACGACGGATCGGACCACATTGATCCTTGGGCTAGGCCACGGCCAAGACTACTGCCAGGCAGCGTCTTCCACCTTCGTCGCAACAGCGCGGCCGAGGTCGTCGTCTGCCTCTCTCCTCCAAGTCATCTCTCTCCGCAGCATGTCATGGTATAATCCCAAGGCATCATTTTTCTGTGTATCCCTGTGTCATGGTATAATCTATGTAGCCACCCAAACTATTTGTGATCGTCTATCTACTTCACTTCCTCCACCCAAACTATTTGTGTTTGTCTACTTTACTTCCTCGCATAGAAGACCATGTATTTAACTCTCCTACTAATTGAAGTATCCGAAACTGTTTAAATAACTCTTGAGGTGGATTTGAAGACAGTCTTTGCTCACGTGGCAAATTATGTGGATGATGACATATTGCGGGTCAGCAAATAGTATGAAAAGATCTATATAATATCCTAACATATTGAATGCATGTAGACTACATAACTCACTCAACTATATAAAATCCTTATATATATACAATAATTAATGTTTAGAAGATGACAACATACTTCTGTCACCTAAACTGTCCAACGACACCTTTCATCATTAAATTCTCCATAGAAATTTGTCTTGGTTATCCATTTATCTGAACTCGTAGATGTTAATATTTCTTCTAAAAACTTCATAAACGTTAGATAAATTTGAACTATAATGGCCTATAATGTAGAATCGAAGGAACATTTCAAATCGATCCAACTCTCGCCTGCACAAGCAGCCTGGTCACATCTCTCTCCTCTAATGCTCCCTCTAAAAACATTTGTTGTAGGTGGTACTACAAGTCCGAATACAACTGGACGCGGGAGCTGGAGCGCCGAAACGCTAGACTGACAAATGAGAAGAATGCACTGGCCATGGAGCGTAGGGCGCGGCGGTTGGAGCACCAAAATAACGAGCTGCAGGAGCAACTGGATGAGAGCAGGAGGGATGTGTATGTGTCCTCAAGAAAGGTCTCAACACTAGAGTACAGGGCGCGGCGGTTGGAGCAGCAAAAGAACGAGCTGCAGGAGCAACTGGATGAGAGGAGGAGGGATGTGTTTGTGTCCTCAAGAAAGGTCTCAACACTAGAGTACAGGGTGCGGCGGTTGGAGCAGCAAAAGAACGAGCTGCAGGAGCAACTGGATGAGAGGAGGAGGGATGCGTATGTGTCCTCAAGAAAGGTCTCAACACTAGAGTACAGGGTGCGGGAATTGGAGCATCAAAACACCAATTTGTCCCGTGAGCTGGTGAAGCAACAGGAGGACACGAGGAAGGCAGGTTTGCTATTCATGAATGCTGCCGATAAGTACCAAGAAGAAGCAAGGAATCAACTCAGGGCAAAGGTAGAGGAATTGGCGAACATGAGGAATGCAGACCTGCTAATAATGAATACCGCTGATGCGTACCAAGAGGCGGCAAGAAAGGAAATTAAGGAAAAGGTGGGGGAATTGGAGGACACAAGGAAGGCGGTTCTTGTGCTGATGAACGCAGCCAATACATACCAACGAATGGCAAACAAGAAAATTAAAGATATGGAGGAGGAATTGAAGGTCATTGGGGCCCAGAAAGCAGAGATGGATGCAAGGGCAGCATCTTTGGAGGGTGATTATGACGAGGTGAAGGTTGAAAATGAAAAGCTTCGGCTAGGGGTTGAGAGGCTTGTAATGGAATTGGGTGTCTTCACTGAGGCGAAAGATGCAGCTGCAAACTCATGTAATACTGAGACACCAGAAATCATGAAGGAATTGGAAGATCTTGAAACAGAGGTGGAGGAAACTCAAGCTAACACGTGAGCTTGCCAGTAGGGAAGTTTCAGGGTTCAGATGACTTGAGCTGTTAACACTAATTAACTTGCATTGCCGAACAAAACGTCGTTCATATTATATAGATCCATAACGGTTGTTAACAAAACGTTCACGGATCTTTGTCAGACTTGAGCTTTGTTAATAACTAGCCCAAGTTAGGGAGGAGGTGACCTGAGCCCAGTGGCAACAGGCGCCGTGAAGTGCATGCGTCGTGCGCACTCCATGCATACTTCAATTCCTTGGATTCTCATCACCGGCCGCCGCATGCACTCCATGCCTGCCTTGTCTCCTCTGCTTCCTCCTTCCTCGACAACACTCCATGCTCATGCCTTGTCTCCTCTGCTTCTTCCATTTTTCCTTGCTTCACCCCGAACGGGGGGCAGCTTAATTCCTTCTATGTATGTATGTATGTATGTATATATATCGGCACGGGCAGGACGACGGATCGGACCACATTGATCCTTGGGCTAGGCCACGGCCAAGACTCCTGCCAGGCAGCGTCTTCCACCTTCGTCGCAACAGCACGGCCGAGGTCGTCGTCTGCCTCTCTCCTCCAAGTCATCTCTCTCCGCAGCATGTCATGGTATAATCCCAAGGCATCATTTTTCTGTGTATCCCTCTGTCATGGTATAATCTATGTAGCCACCCAAACTATTTGTGATCGTCTATCTAATCCACTTCCTCCACCCAAACTATTTGTGTTCGTCTACTTCACTTCCTTGCATATAGAAGACCATGTATTTAACTCTCCTACTAATTGAAGTATCCGAAACTGTTTAAATAACTCTTGAGGTGGATTTGAAGACAGTCTTTGCTCACGTGGCAAATTATGTGGATGATGACATATTGCGGGTCAGCAAATAGTATGAAAAGATCTATATAATATCCTAACATATTGAATGCATGTAGACTACATAACTCACTCAACTATATAAAATCCTTATATATATATACAATAATTAATGTTTAGAAGATGACAACATACTTCTGTCACCTAAACTGTCCAACGACACCTTTCATCATTAAATTCTCCATAGAAATTTGTCTTGGTTATCCATTTATCTGAACTCGTAGATGTTAATATTTCTTCTAAAAACTTCATAAACGTTAGATAAATTTGAACTATAATGGCCTATAATGTAGAATCGAAGGAACATTTCAAATCGATCCAACTCTCGCCTGCACAAGCAGCCTGGTCACATCTCTCTCCTCTAATGCTCCCTCTAAAAACATTTGTTGTAGGTGGTACTACGTCGCCGAAGAAAACTGGACGCTGGAGCTGGAGCGCCGAAACGCTAGACTGACAAATGAGAAGGATGCACTGGAGCGTAGGGCGCCACGGTTGGAGCACCAAATGAACGAGCTGCAGGAGCAACTGGATGAGAGGAGGAGGGATGCGTATGTGTCCTCAAGAAAGGTCTCAACACTAGAGTACAGGGTGCGGGAATTGGAGCATCAAAACACCAATGTGTCCCGTGAGTTGGTGAAGCAACAGGAGGAGACGAGGAAGGCGGGTTGGCTATTCATGAATGCTGCTGACAAGTACCAAGAAGAAGCAAGGAATCAACTTAGGGAAAAGGTAGAGGAATTGGCGAACATGAGGAATGCAGGCCGTCTAATAATGAATACCGCTGATGTGTACCAAGAGGCGGTAAGGAAGCAAATTAAGGAAAGGGTGGGGGAATTAGAGGACACAAGGAAGGCGGTTCTTGTGCTGATGAATGCAGCCGATACATACCAACGAATGGCAAACAAGAAAATTAAAGATATGGAGGAGGAATTGAAGGTCATTGGGGCCCAGAAAGCAGAGATGGATGCAAGGGCAGCATCTTTGGAGGGTGATTATGACGAGGTGAAGGTTGAAAATGAAAAGCTTCGGCTAGAGGTTGAGAGGCTTGTAATGGAATTGGGTGTCTTCACTGAGGCGAAAGATGCAGCTGCAAACTCATGTAATACTGAGACACCAGAAATCATGAAGGAATTGGAAGATCTTGAAACAGAGGTGGAGGAAACTCAAGCTAACACGTGAGCTTGCCAGTAGGGAAGTTTCAGGGTTCAGATGACTTGAGCTGTTAACACTAATTAACTTGCATTGCCGAACAAAACGTCGTTCATATTATATAGATCCATAACGGTTGTTAACAAAACGTTCACGGATCTTTGTCAGACTTGAGCTTTGTTAATAACTAGCCCAAGTTAGGGAGGAGGTGACCTGAGCCCAGTGGCAACAGGCGCCGTGAAGTGCATGCGTCGTGCGCACTCCATGCATACTTCAATTCCTTGGATTCTCATCACCGGCCGCCGCATGCACTCCATGCCTGCCTTGTCTCCTCTGCTTCCTCCTTCTTCGACAACACTCCATGCTCATGCCTTGCCTTGCCTTGTCTTGTCTCCTCTGCTTCTTCCATTTTTCCTTGCTTCACCCCGAACGGGGGGCAGCTTAATTCCTTCTATGTATATGTATGTATATATATCGGCACGGGCAGGACGACGGATCGGACCACATTGATCCTTGGGCTAGGCCACGGCCAAGACTCCTGCCAGGCAGCGTCTTCCACCTTCGTCGCAACAGCGCGGCCGAGGTCGTCGTCTGCCTCTCTCCTCCAAGTCATCTCTCTCCGCAGCATGTCATGGTATAATCCCAAGGCATCATTTTTCTGTGTATCCCTCTGTCATGGTATAATCTATGTAGCCACCCAAACTATTTGTGATCGTCTATCTACTTCACTTCCTCCACCCAAACTATTTGTGTTTGTCTACTTTACTTCCTCGCATAGAAGACCATGTATTTAACTCTCCTACTAATTGAAGTATCCGAAACTGTTTAAATAACTCTTGAGGTGGATTTGAATACAGTTTTTGCTCACGTGGCAAATTATGTGGATGATGACATATTGCAGGTCAGCAAATAGTATGAAAAGATCTATATAATCTCCTAACATATTGAATGCATGTAGATTACATAACTCACTCAACTACATAAAATCCTTATATATGCAATTAATGTTTAGATGACAACATACGTCTGTCACCTAAACTGTCCAACGACACCTATCATGCTAGGCACTTTTTTAAAAAGAAGTACAACATCTACACCATCAAATTGGTTTCATTAAATTCTCCATAAAAATTTGTCTTGATTGTCCATTTATTCGAACTCGTAGATATTAATATTTCTTCTAAAAACTTCTTAAACATTAGATAGATTTGAACTAAAATGGCCTATAATGTAGAATCGAAAGAACATTTCAAATCGATCCAACTCTCGCCTACGCAAGCAGCCTGGTCACATCTCTCTCCTCTAATGCTCCCTCTAAAA
The DNA here is from genome assembly GCA_038087645.1 of Saccharum hybrid cultivar R570. Classification (NCBI taxonomy): domain Eukaryota; kingdom Viridiplantae; phylum Streptophyta; class Magnoliopsida; order Poales; family Poaceae; genus Saccharum; species Saccharum hybrid cultivar. The sequence continues at coordinate 3,333,444 of JAQSUU010000671.1, read as the reverse complement.
ACATTTGTTGTAGGTGGTACTACAAGTCCGAATACAACTGGACGCGGGAGCTGGAGCGCCGAAACGCTAGACTGACAAATGAGAAGAATGCACTGGAGCGTAGGGCGCGGCGGTTGGAGCACCAAAATAACGAGCTGCAGGAGCAACTGGATGAGAGCAGGAGGGATGTGTATGTGTCCTCAAGAAAGGTCTCAACACTAGAGTACAGGGCGCGGCGGTTGGAGCAGCAAAAGAACGAGCTGCAGGAGCAACTGGATGAGAGGAGGAGGGATGTGTTTGTGTCCTCAAGAAAGGTCTCAACACTAGAGTACAGGGTGCGGCGGTTGGAGCAGCAAAAGAACGAGCTGCAGGAGCAACTGGATGAGAGGAGGAGGGATGTGTATGTGTCCTCAAGAAGGGTCTCAACACTAGAGTACACAGTGCGGGAATTGGAGCATCGAAACACCAATTTGTCCCGTGAGCTGGTGAAGCAACAGGAGGACACGAGGAAGGCGGGCTTGCTATTCATGAATGCTGCCGACAAGTACCAAGAAGAAGCAAGGAATCAACTTAGGGCAAAGGTAGAGGAATTGGCAAACATGAGGAATGCAGGCCTGCTAATAATGAATACCGCTGATGCGTACCAAGAGACGGCAAGGAAGCAAATTAAGGAAAAGGTGGGGGAATTAGAGGACACAAGGAAGGCGGTTCTTGTGCTGATGAATGCAGCCGATACATACCAACGAATGGCAAACAAGAAAATTAAAGATATGGAGGAGGAATTGAAGGTCATTGGGGCCCAGAAAGCAGAGATGGATGCAAGGGCAGCATCTTTGGAGGGTGATTATGACGAGGTGAAGGTTGAAAATGAAAAGCTTCGGCTAGAGGTTGAGAGGCTTGTAATGGAATTGGGTGTCTTCACTGAGGCGAAAGATGCAGCTGCAAACTCATGTAATACTGAGACACCAGAAATCATGAAGGAATTGGAAGATCTTGAAACAGAGGTGGAGGAAACTCAAGCTAGCATGGATTTGGTGAAGGGTGAAAATGGTAAACTTCGGTCAGGCATTTTTTTAAGGGAACAGGAGGGTTTTCCCCCCACTGATGATAGTATATTAAGAATTTATTTAGAAAAGAGAGACATCTAACATTTAAGAAAAAAATGATACAGAAAAGATGAGCAAGATTACACAAAAGGGCTCTAGTCATAAGTCAATTAATTATCAGGAAGTACGATTTCTTTGCTTTGTGGATAACCAAGGCAAAAACATCCTTAAACGAAGATTTGCAGCTTGCAACACCTGTTGTCTGTTTCAAAAAAAAAAGAGAGAGAGATCATTACGTCCCCCCCCCCCCCCCCCCCTCCCCTAAATGCTCCAACAAATCAAAATAATAATGTACATGAAGAAAGGCTACCACAAATACAACATGAAGTCTTCCATAACTTGAAAAAGCAATGCACCAAGTGGAACTAGCAAATTTTTTTCACGAACGGGCCTCTCCGGCTCATGTTTCATCAATAGGAGATTAGAGTTTGTAATACAACGCATATCGTTCAGACTCCCATGGGAACAACGATTGTTGCGCCGTAGAGAAGGCGAACGTATGCACGACCACCATACGACACGTTTTACTTATACAATTATACGTGCAAGCTTTTGCGACCAATACATAAATAGAGCTATCCTAGTTTAGCCCAACTCCCAGTCCAACACTGCCGTGGTGTCCCCACAGTGCATGGCCTTAGCTGAAAAAAGCTCCCACAATGCCTCATGCATGGACAATGATAGCCCGTGTGGCCACGGCAGCGCCTGCTCGCGCGCCCACAATGTGTTTGATGAAATGAAGGGTCAATAGTTGCTTGAGATGGATAAGTCAGCAGACCACGTCAGCATGAGAAGCTCACGTGGAGGGATATGGACCTAAGTGATACAACATACGAAGGTAATGGATCAAAAAACCACTTTGAAAATTGATGGACCTAACTGAAACCTCGTCACAAGTTAATGGACCTCTGGTATATTTAACTCTTTTTTTTTTATCTTTCTTCTACCTTATCAACTTATGAGTATTAAGACGGAGGCTCCATTTAAAGTCTCCCATTTACGATAAGATACAGTTCCTAATACTAATTTGACTACTGATCGGAGGACGTTGAGACACTCTAGTCGTCACTTAATGCGTGCATGTACGGCCGGCGGGGTTGGACTAATTTTGGCGCGTGCGTTACGCTTGCTGGTGGCGCCAATGTGACGACTGACGAGTTTTTTTTTCTTGCATGCACAATTGTTGTCCTTGCACTGACTGGAGCTCATTTTCAGATGCCATTGGATCAACTACAGCAATCTCTGAGACCAGGCGGCCAGCAACTAACATTAACTCGCCAAACAAATACATCCATCGACACGCGACTCCTGCAACAGGCCAGGCACCGCCGTGCATGCGTCGTGCGCACTCCATCCTTTGTCCTTCGTCCTTCTCATCACCGGCCGCCGCACTCCATGTCTCCATGCATGACTTGCTTCCTCCTTCGATCTTCCTCAACAACACTCCATGCATGATCCTTCGTCTTGTCATTGTACCCCTCCTGCCTCCACATCGACACTCAATCTCGCCTTGCCTTCTCTCCTCTGCTTCTTCCCTTCCCTTCGCTCCCTCTCCTTTTCCTTCCTCCCTTATATATATCGGCACGGGCAGGATACAACAGATCGGACCACTCACATTGATCCTTGGGCTAGGGCACGGCCAAGACTGAGCGGCATCTTCCACCTTCGTCGAGTTCAGTGCGCGCGTAGATAGGTGACAACAGTGGCCGAGGTCGTCGTCAACCTCTCTCCTCCAAGTCTCTCCACAGCATGCCATGGTATTCGAAAATGTCATTTTTCTGTACCCTATGCTCTAAATTATATATAGATCATTTTAGCTTTTTTTTCAAAAACAAAATCTATATAACCACTTCAATCATGGGTATATAACCACTTCAATCATGGGTGTTCGTCTACTTCACCTCCTTGCCTAGAAGACCATGTATTTTACTCTCTTAATTAAAGTATTCAAAACCGTCTAAATAACCCTTGGGATGGCTTTGAAGGCGGTTTTGTTGACGTGGTAAATTACGTGGATGATGACATATAGATGTGGGTCAGCAAATAATCCAAAAAAGTTTGGAGAACTATGTCAGTACTCTGTAACTGAAAAATGTTTCCTTTTGCACTCTATTTAATATATTTTCAGTAGGAGCTCCTTGCCCCTCCTGTTTCTTTTAAAAAAATTAATCTGAAAAAGTTTATGTAACCTCCTAACAAATTGAGTGTTGGCTATATAACCTATCCAGCTATAAAACCCTAGAGTGCATGCTTTTGTAGGATTGCTTTGCCTGCCAAGCTTGCCTGATTACCCTTATCTATAAGATGGGTAGGCTTGGCAACTTGCTAGAAAAGTGTCATGGGAATAGAAAGCGAGAGGGGGATGTGGGAGGGAATGGTGTAGGCATAGACACTATGCATGATCTCGATAGGGGAGGCAAGATAGGGAGGTTGGATAGGCTAGATCGAGAGAATGAAGAGAGAAAGGGGGCGAAGGGAACCAGTGAAAATGAGAGTTAAAAATAAAAACAATGTACCTAGTTATATATAGATAGATCTAGGTGCAAGCATGGGTAATCATAACATCACACAAGCTACAATGGTGAAACTGCCCTACAAAACCATTCGGATGCCATTTGAAAGGTACTTCCTCTGTTCCAAATTATAAGTCGCTTTGACTTTTTCGGTACATCTATTTTGCTATACATCTAGATATAATATATGTCTAGATACATAGCAAATTATATATACCAAAAAAGTCAAAGCGACTTATAATTTGGAATGGGGGAGTATTAGGTACTTAAGGGCTACATATGTACAATACTAGGGTTTTATAGTTCAGAGCAGATTATGTAAATCAACCCTCTATATGTTAGGGTTTATATAGACTTTTCCTGTTATATTTGCTAGCTCACAACATAACCATATTATCATTATCCATGTAATATGCTACGACAGCAAAAATGTTGTCAAAACTACCCCAAAAGGTTATTTAGATGGATTTTGATACTTTAACGGGGTAAAATACAAGGTTTTCTAGGTGATGGGTGGAGTAGGCGAACACCGATACTTAGTTTGTTTACGTAGACTTTTTTCCATTTTTTTAAATCAAACATCATTAACTCAGACTGAGTTTGTAGAAAAAAAATACAATAACGTCTACAACATATAGCCTGTCACCAAAGTTGTCTGATGACATCTTTGATATAGTTGCTTTTTTCTTACAAAATGCAACATCTACAGCATCAAATTATAGTTTCAAATTTCTTGACCATCCATTTAGTAGATATTAATATTTATTTCTAAAAACTTGGTAAAAATAGAGAAACTTGACTTATGATAAAACTAAAGTGATCTATAATTTAGAATGGAAGGAGCATTTCAAATCGATCCAACTCCCGCACAAGCAATGCGGTCCCATCTCTCTCCTCTAACACTCCCTCTAAAAACATATGCTGCTGCAGGTGGATCCCATCCTGGGTGCAGAAGATAGAGAGGGAAAACAATAGACTGCGCAATGAGAAGAATGAATTGGAGAGTAGGGCGCAGCGGTTGGTGCACCAAAACAACGAGCTACAGAATCAATTGGGCGAGAGAACAAGAAAGGTCTCCACACTAGAGCACAAGGTGCTGGAATTGGAGCATCAAAACACCAAACTGTCCAAGGCAGGCTTGTTGTTCATGAATGCTGCTGATAAGTACGAAGAAGAAGCAAGGAAGCAACTCAGGGAAAAGGAAGAGGAATTGGTGAACACAAGGAACGCAGGCCTGGTGATAATGAACACCGCCGATGCGTACGAAGAGGCAGCAAGAAAGCAAATTAAGGAAAAGGTGTGGGAACTCGAGGACACAAGGAAAGTGGTTCTTGTCCTCATGGACGCTGTTGACACATACCAAGAAATAGCAGACAAGCAAATTAAAGATATGGAGGAGGAATTGAAGGTCATGGGAGCCGAGAAAGCATACATGGATGCAAGGGTAGCATCTTTGGAATCGGGGCTCAAGGTTGCACTTGATAAGAATAAGGAATTTGAGGGTGATTATGATAAAGTGAAGTTTGAAAATGAAAAGCTTCAACTAGAGGCTCAGAGGCTCATGATGGAGTTGGGTGTATTAGCGGAGGCGAAAGATGTAGCTATAAACTCATGTAATACTGAGACACCAAAAATCATGGAGGAATTAGAGGACTTTGAAACAAAGGAGGAAACTCAAGATAGCAAGGGTTTGGTGAAGGGTGAAAATGACGAACCTTGGTCGGGCATTTTTCTAAGGGAACCGGGATGGGTTTCCCCCTAGTGACTATGATGTATTAAGAAGTTAAAAAAGTGTGCCACTCAACATTTAAGAAATAAAAAATGTTACAAAAAGGATAAGCAGGATTATATACACAAGGCTCTTGTCATGAGTCAGTTATCAGCAAATAAGGTTTCTTTGATCTGTGGATATCCAAGGACAAGGCATCCTAAAATCATTTGTTTTAATAAAATAAAATACAAAGAAAGAGTTATGCATATTGCTTATCTTGATGTTCTCTCTCTCTCTCTCTCTCTCTCTCTCTCTCTCTCTCTCTCTCTCTCTCTCTCTCTCTCTCTCTCTCTCTCTCTCTCTCTCTCAATAATTATCAAAATAATTTCTGAAGTCTTTGATTCAGTGAATCAGTGGCCTTCATCCATGGACTCGAGGAAGCCCAACTCAAGGGCTCGACAAGATGACAAAGAAATCTCGGCCCGTCTCAGGTGCACGGCCGAGCGCATCTAGTCGTCAAACAGTGGCTGCCACGCTGCAGCTGGTGATGGAAATGGAAAACATTGTTGATCGGAAGCGAATAGCGATCTTCCATAAAAGTAATACTCAATTACTCACCCAGTTCAAAAAAAAATACAATTCTCGATTTTCAAGGAGTCAAATAATTTTAAGTTTGATCACATTATTCAAAAAATCACAAACATTTGTGATACCAAATAAATATCATTAGATTAATTGTAGAATATATCTTCATAGTAAATCTAATTGGAAACATAAATGTTTATAATTTTAAAAAAAAAACTCGGTCAAACCTAGAAAATTTTGACTTATCCAAAACTTAGAATTGCATTCTTTTTTAGGCTTAGGGAGTATGTTTTATGACTTTTTTAAATTATCATGGTACTTAAAATTTTAATGTTCTAATTTCTTTTAACAACATATTATAGTCGTCAATAAATAGTTCAATTGAAAATACAATGAGTTTTCGACCAACCAGGAATTACCGACTGTTTCCCTACCTTATCACCGGAGTTAAACAAAACATGTATCACGAGATAAATCCTCGCGAGTTCGTAGTGAATCCATGTTGGTTTCGTGACAGAGATTCAATATACAAGTGATTAATGGCATCAAAACTGTCCACGCTTAAAGCAATTACATGTACATGTCATGATGCGAATGAGCGAATCCTTAATCGAGCATCGAAACAGCTAAACTGTGTGAAAGAATGACCAAAGTGCTGCTTGTCTGTGACTCCGTAAATGGTCAAGAATATTTTTTCTAACCCAACTAGTAAACTAACCTGATCCTTGTCTTTGAATTGCAACCACCACCTCGTTACAGCTTGGGCATCTATAGGAGCTTGTAGCGGAACAACGTGTGCGTAGGCAGTAATAGCAATACCTGAAGACAGCAAAGAATCTGTCTTAGGCAAATTTCAACACAGCAAAGCTTAGATACTATAACCAGCATTCTTTTTCACGCTTTGACATTTTCTGAAAAAAAATAGATATTCAACTGAAATATGATTATAGAAGTTGCCTAGAAATCCTGAGAAGGATCCTACCATTTGGAGATGACTACACACTTGCTTTTCCTTATATATGTCTTGCTCTCTGAATCATGATATAGATGTTTCCAAGGTTATCTACTAGGCTACTACAGTGAGCTAGTGTAACAAACACCAACCCCAGCAATCCTAATTAATCCAATAATAGCTATCAGAACATGGCTTTTCTAATGTGCTTCTTTGTTGTGCAAAATGTTAGGGTGGAATCTACTGAAGGGAGTATACCGCAAAGGGAGATATATGACCAACAGGGCACAATAAGAACTGGCGTACGTACCTGTGTTGACATGGAAGAACAATAAAAGGAATGCTAGGACTGGACCGACATATAGAACAATCTGCTTCATCGCCAGAAGAACCTGCTGATTTATCTTTGGAGAAGGGGAGAAGGAACTTCTTTACTAAGGACGAGTTTAGGAGGGGAAGAAGCAAAAGCAACATTTCCTGAAAAATTAAGCAACATCAGGCATCACTTCAAGTTCAACCAATATCTACTGGCTGAACATCAAAATAAAGTTCTGTTGAATACCAAGACACTAGCAAACACAAATACATCTAAGTGATAATAAAGTTTTCCAGAGTACAATATCAGCAATGGCGATAAGACTATAAGAGTAATGCTCGAGATTCACAGTACAGTACTCGCCTAGTTTTTCAACAACATGTTCAAATTTCAGACCGGATAACAGTTTAGCTTAAATGATAGAGATAAATCCATTGATTTTTATCTTTACTATCCATCTTGCAATAAGGTGAATCTAAAGACACCTATCAATGTTACAAGTGATACTTTACTTTTGTAAACACATAAATAGCTGAAAAAACTAAGTCTTTATATGCAATGTAACATCGTCTGATAAACAAACTAGAAACTTCTTAGATTACCAACTATTTGTGAGAGAACAGGACTGTAAGAAAGACGTTTACCGAAAACTCATTCCAGACCAGCTGACGATTCATGTACTCAAAGCTAACAGCTCTGTTCATGTTGGGGCTCCCATAAACAAGTCTTGCTTTCAGAATCCTTTCTACAATAGTTTTGTACCTTTATAAACACATAAGCAAGGGTTAAAAGTATGTGTGTGTCATACAAACTTAATCATAATTAAAAAGTGAAGAGGATTATAATCTATTAAAAAAAGAGTGGTTTCAATTTTCCCATAGATTATGCTGATCCAGCTCATTCAAATACACTCTCATTGGTCAATTTCCTATCAGTGGATAGTACATGCTGTACAAGTTGACAGTGTTCAATCTCTAGATAGATAGTTAACTTTGCTAAACTAGGTGCCACCTGCTACGGCCATGATAATCATGAATAATTTCTACCATCCTCATGATACAAGAAGAAAGGCCATAATTAAACAGGCATAGGAAGATATCTTCCACCATGAAGAAACAATAATAGGTTAAATAATGAAGCAGCCCTGTACAATACTTCAGCATTCTGCACTAAGCCTCAAGCACGGCGTGCTAGTGGTCTCTACATCATGAAATAGAAATTAAGTTATACTAATACAAGTGAAGAGGAATTGTAAGTTTTCAGGAAGATGTCAGCGTCACCTGCTCAGAATCACCCCATCGACGGAAAGCAGAAAAAGACTGTAATCGTGACCATATATATTGGCCACCAACAAAATTAATACAATAAAAGATCTTTTGAGAAACAGAAAGCCCAGGTCCTTCCAAGCCTGTTCTAACTGAAAAGCAAATGGAATCCATTAGATGTTGCTCAGATAATACTCATCTACGTATCAGTAGCAAACAACACAAACCGGTATGGAATAAACTCCTAGGAAGGTTATAGATGAGATAATTTGGCTAACATAACCTTGGTTTGGTTCAGTTCATTTGCTGAGTTGAGTTCAACTTTTGTTTTTACAAAGAAAAAGAGATTGCCTAATGCCTATGGCATGCAATGTGAAGAGGCAAGGTCCAATCAAGCTGTAATTTGATATTACAAGGACACACAACTCAACAAGAATCTCCCAAGAAACAATAATGATGAGCAAGCCTTTTCCGTCCTGCTTGTTGATCCTACTTCCAAGAGCAACACCACCAAATAGAGAAATCAGTAGTGTCTGGCTGATGAGCAATACCCTGAACTAAAAGACCAAGTTTCAGGAAAACCTCAAACCAGGCCTGTCGGGAAAACACACAAGACACTAGGAGATGTTGGATGGTTTAACAAATTATCTCATCCAACAGTCATTATTTCCCTATTTTCCCTCATATAATCAAGAAAATGACCTTAAGCAATGTTGTTCAGGGAAAACAGATAAACAAAAATCAAAATATCTGAAAGTGATTCCATCAGACAAGATGACCATAATTCAACATTTCACTCTACTGTGCATTCATATTAGATATTTCTACAAGCAATGATAAGGTCATATGCTTACACCGTTCTACTCAATAGGGCACAAAAAATTCATAGTGAACATACCATGATGTGACGATATCATGAAAAAAGCTTAAGATTATCAAGATACGTAAAATACCACCCCGTATCAAAATGAATTTCAAGATGAAACAGGATATGGAAGTAACTTAAGGATTTTCAAACAAAATAAATTTAGTAAATTATAATAGTTATGTTTTTTTTAGCTTAAGATTTCTTGGAAGCATGCTTTCAATACTTTGAATCTGTGGTGATCTGAAAATTTCACTTAAATAAATTGCAAAAAAGTCACTAAATCTTTTTTCACTAAATTAAAAAGGGAAGGTAATTAGCATAATTGTAAATGCAGCCTCTGCACGCAAAGTTAGACCCCACAAGAGCTAGGATCAGCCAACTTTAACATACTAGGGGCCTCAACCAAAGAATGTAAGCAAAGAGTATTGTAATGTAAAGGAAAAGCACAAAATTGCTGTCTCAAAATGTTCAGGAAGACAGTATGACCAGCATGACAGGTACAAGGGGAAAACAATATGAAGTCAGACAAAATATTACAGCAATTGGCATAAAACTTTGATAGAAATACCTTCTTTTCCAGTGATGGGTGCTGCCCGCTCATCTCTATACCTCAGGTTCATCAGTGCATTGCCTGGGGTTGGCTTGTCGACCCAAATTGAGAACCTCCAGATGAGGAACTCGAGGAAAGCATCAAGCTCAGGCTCATATTGGAACAAGAGTCCTGGCTGATATGAAGAAAAAGCATCAAAACTGAAAGCAATAACTAGCAGCACGCTTAAGTTCGGTGCAAGTCTCAAACAACGGGCAAAACAGCAGAGTTAATAAAGAAAGCACCTTCACCAAGGAGAACACCTTGAGTAGCTGCTCTTTCAACATGGCAGACATCTCAACATCAAGCCTTGCAGCATCAAACTGGTTCACCCTAGATATTGAAATCAGGAGAATGACCTGCACAAGAAAAAAGACATTACATTCCACATATTAGGCCTGGTTTAGATGCATTCAAAATTCCAAATTTTTACACTCTCTTTCCATCACATCGAATCTTTAGACACATGTATGGAACATTAAATATAGATAAAAAATAACTAATTGCACAGTTTAGTTGTAAATCACGAGACGAATCTTTTGAGCCTAATTAGTCCATGATTGGACACTAATTGTCAAATACAAACGAAAGTGCTACAGTAGCCAAATTCCAAAACTTTTCGCATCTAAACACCCCCTTAATCGTGCTATGTGCCTGCAAGTATCAATCATGACAACTAATTGTGCTTCCAAGAGCTCGAGATCATCCCAAAACTTCATATCTGTACTTGATAAGCAAAACCGGGACCCAGGACAGCAAAACGAGCAGCGATTAGGACCGTGAAATCAGTTTCCATATGCTTGTGATGGGTTTTAAGTCTCTACCACTTCATCTCATACATAGAACTAGAACTTATGTCTCGCAAAGTGCCGTACAACAAAATGAACCTAAGAACACAGGAGAAACAGGGGCATCTACCTTGGAGGAATCGCGCAGCGACACCCACCGCGGGAGGAGACTGCGGAACTCGACTACCCATGCGTCCTGCGGTGGCGGCCCCTCCGAGGCAGCGGCCGACTCGACCTGCGGCATGGGTGCAGGGGCGGATCCCCTATTTTTTGGAAAAGAAAAAATTGAAATTTCTCATTTGCTAATAGAAATGATGGCTAACTACAGCGGGAGTGGAGAGGAGGGCAGGAGGGGGCGTACCTGTACCTGGTGGATGCTCGTCGCCGGCGAAGCCTGGCGATGGGTCACGCCGCTCGCCCAGCCGTCGCCGCCCAGTGAACACCTCTGCTCCGCCAACTGCTGCTGCATTTATCTGGGCTTTTTCTTTTTTTATCAAGCGTACCTGTATTAGTAGTTAAGGAAAACGTACAAAGATGCGTACACGTACAAGTAGGCCGTACAGGAATACAGATGACAGCTGCCCTACCCTACTTTCACAAAAGGCCCTTGGAAAAGTGAAAATTACAACAAGGTCCCTGGACCCTTTGCAACCGGAAGATTCTAGAAATCCCCGCCGGAACAAGCCATCTCCGGCCGCCGCCGTCGAACCCGAAGCCGAAGGGAACGTCATCGCACACAGGCTTTGAAACGGACCGCAGAAGACACTCACCGCCACGGATGAGTAGAAAGCAACGCTGAACACGCATTGGTCGGGGGCCCAAGCTCCCTCGGCCCTAGATCCAAGCTCGCCACCAACGGACACCGCCGCCACGAGGAAATCAAGCTCGATCCGTCCTCCTGGCATCCACAGCATCCACATCCTCCTCCGCATCCTCGAAACACAAGACCGGCTCCAGCCGCCACCACCAAAGACGACGCACCGCCGCCGACCGACTCATGTACAAGGGCTCCACACATGGAGACCCTCCTCCATAGGCTCGCCACCGGTGCCGAAGCGGAGCGCCGACGGGACGGGGAAGAGCCCAAGAGAACTTATTCCATCGCGACGCCACTGCCACCGCCCCGCCGATGCCGCCCGAAAACAAAACCCTAGACAGGCTAGGACCTAACCTACACCCTATAGCCCCAGCCGGCAAGAGACCAACGGTCTCCACCACCTCGCGACGCCCCTCAGACCATCGGAGGCGGAGGAGACCGTCGGCGGAGCCGACGGAGACGCTCTCCTCTCTTATCGCCTCTCGCAACTATAGTGGACAAGAGAGTTCGAGAGAGGAAGAGAAGAGAACGGGTTACAATTCAGGGCTTTTTTGTCCAATTGGAATTGATGAGGCCCCCGAGGCACGACAACCCAGGAGAACCAACGAAGGGGACGAGGAAGGCAGCAGACAAGTTAGAGGACCCACTAGCTTGGGTTATGTTGTCAATGTCAAGAATTCAAGTGCGGCTTGAAGATTATTGGAGGACTCGACTTGTAATAAATATAGTTAAGTCCACCTTATTCCATATTACCTCTATCTATAAAAGAATGCAACTCTCGTTTATTAGTGAAACAAATTTGAACTTTCATTAAAATATATATATATAAAACTACTCGCATTTATAATACAAAATAAGTATCATTAAATTAATTATAAAATATATTTTAGTAGTAAACATTTTTTAAGACATACTCCTTTTATTCCAAATTACAAGTCGTTCAAACTTTCTTGGAGAATTAAAACATCTCAAGTTTGACCAAAATTATAGAGAAAATTATAAAAACTTACGAGATTAACCACCGTGGATGCTCCAAGTAGCAAGTCCACCCAAGATAGTGTTATTTCCTCCAACTTCCTTAGAGTCTCCAATAGCACAGTCAAAACTAGGATAGAGCAATAAAAGTATAAAAATAGGATAAGGTAGGCAAGTAGCAATGCAGCGATGTATACAACCGAGACATCCTAACAAAATTAGCTCTTTGACGAAAAGATGAAAAAAAAGGGCTCTATCCTTCCATCTCTTGGATAAATAGAGAGGGAGGGTAGAGTCATTTGTGTCCTTTTCAAGTTAAACCCCCCCCCCCCTTCCATCTCTTGGATAAATAGAGAGGGAGGGTAGAGTCATTTGTGTCCTTTTCAAGTTAAACACTCCCCGGTGGTTATAATGACGAGCCAATATTTGTCTTATGTCTTTTCTCATTTATTGCTCGATACCTTGGTGTCTTAGGCGTAGACAACTACACCAATCCATTCTAAATTCGATGGTCAAACTCTACTGCAATAATGATACTACAGTTTTATTGCACTACTAGGAGGCATACCCTGTCTATACAAATTTATACATTAAATGAAATGATTGACATATGTATATCGATAATATAATAGTAAGAAATATGTTTTTCATAATAAAAATAATAATACGCATATGATTCTCTCGTAAGAACATTTAAAAATCTTGAGAAGTAACGAACGTTAGTGTGGACCATCGGACTATATTTTTTTATGTTTTTTAGATTTTTTTGAGTAAACATTCATTATAAGACTTAATAATAATATTCTCTTAAAGATTAGCATCGCTCTAAATCTCACTTCAAACTCTATCATCGGTCTTAAACGATGTGGTACAGGTTTAAATGACTATCTTTGCTATTATAATATTATCTCCATCCCAAAAATGATGCAATGCTAGTTTTAGATTGAGTCAAACTTTCTGAAGTCTGACTAAGTTTATAGAAAAACATTGCTAATATGTATGACTTCAAATAGATATTCTATAAAAATATAATCCATGATTAATGTAATGACTTATTCGGTATCATAAATTTTAAGTATTTTTTTCCTATAAATTTAGTTAAACTTAAAACTGTTTGACTCCTTGAAAAACGAGAATTGCACATTTTTTAGAACAAAGTTAATAAAGATATAATAAACACATGAGTTTCATTAACTTAAAGATAAAATACCTATAACAACTGATAAGCTCAACATTTTAAAACCAAAATCAAGATTTAGGACGTCATAAGATTATGTTTTCTGAGATTCTGGCATGTACGGGATCACGGTTTGATCGACTAGTAGTGGTCTTAAGTCTTAACGCACCAGCAGCAGGTTTAGTGGTTTACAAACAGAAGCTCAGTTCATGAGTAACCTTGTGTTGAATGTGGATGGCTCGATCGGTAAACCGAGTCACGCTGGAACGAAATTTGAACTTGAGACTCGGATAATGAAACCGTGCTGGACAATACGCCACCCATGGGAAAGGAAATCCAAACTTTTGTTGAGTTGTTCCCAATGAACCGCAGTGGCGCGGAGAAGATATGATATCCGCTCACAATTCTTTAGCTACAGCCGAATTGTTCTTCTGATCACAAACCTCTACTGCTAGTCTGCAACTCGTTGGTTTCTCATACACATTGCATCCCTGGGAACAGATGTTCAAATGCCGCTGGATTCTGGCCTTCAGTTACATATCCTGTAGTCTTCTGAACCACCCACCTAGTACCAGGCAGGTGTGCAGACACGAGTTCGTTGGCCGGACTTCAGATTTCAGAGGTTCGGTGCACATTCAGAAGTTCATTAGATATTCAGAGTTGAGGATCACTTAGGTGATGTTAAGGCAGAAAAGAATGCTGGAGTTCAAGTTTGGATTCTGAATTGCTACCAACATTTTATATAGTCCTATCTAGTTTGAATTGGAGATGTTAAGAATCCTCAAATGCAAATACCATGGCTTCCGTTTGGTGCACGCGTGAGTTTCAGTACCGAGTCACTGACGACAATCAGAAGATTCGTGTGACAATCAACCAGCCAACCAAGTCAACCTTCAGGTTTTGTCTGAGTGAGATTACCAGAGTACAAAAACCCATGAAGAAAAGATTTTAAAAATGGTTTCTCGTCACAACAGAAGCCACAAACAAGTTCGTAAGCGACTGACAAAGGTTAAAGTGACGAATGAAAGATGCGGTTGATGCATTGGTTTCTGCAGGTCTTTCAGTCCGAGCCACAGTTGCAGTCCACTCTGTATTATGAAATGAAAACAACAAATGTGTCAGCAAATGAGGGTCGGCCAGGAAGTCAGTGGAAGGAATGCATGAGATATAGCAAGTGAAGTCTGCACAGATAATTAATGTCAGACAAGATTTTCATAAAACGTCATCAGGTATGAGTGATGCATATGTAAATATAGCATTGTAGCTAGATAGTTGCAGTAATTGAAATTGCATGGTGCAGAAATGGTAGTGTGATCAATCAAGTAGTATCACTAGTAACTGTTGTTGGGCAAAGAACTGCAGGGTGGGTAGTCGCTGTGTACTGCATTTTGGATCTCTTGCCTTGTGCTTGCTTAGTCGAGCCCAGGTTAATCGCTAATAACCAACAAACCACCTTACTTCTAGGCTCTAGGCATAGTTTCTCTCTTATTAGGAGTAGCCGGTCATCACTTAGCTCCTATTTAGGCTTTTGCTTCTGTTACCTTCCTTTAGGTTCTTTGTTTTATTATTCTTTCTTAGTCTTTGTTTCGAATCCCAAACTCTTTTTTCTCCTTATGAAACACGTCATGGCATGTCCACAAAAAAAACACCAAAATAGCAAAAATGCGTAGAAAATTGCCTACACGCATGGTTACTAATGCAGGACACCAAGACTGGAGAATATGTATCAGAATTCACTGAATTTATTTCTGTACATATACCCTAGAAGAAACTTCTTTACACCAAGATAGGCTATTATTTTTTAGTTCCAGCCTCCAACTCTAATTTTTAAGCATGGAAATGCAGATGATTAAACCATTCATTTATTCATACTACTTTTTTTTTACAGGTAAACCCAGCTTTTATAGAAAGCTTAGAATTCATTCATACTACTTGTATCTCAAGTTCCCAACTAGGTACGTTATTCATGAAAACCTCAATCTACTGACACTACGGAACAGCTTATGCGTTCTAAAAAGGCCATTTCTGTGTTCTCAAATGTATTCAGCTACCCCATGACTTTTTTGCAATACAGTTCCAAATTAATGAATATAAGCTTAGGAATAACAGTAAGAAATAGAACTTATGAACTGAAAACCAGGAGCTTATAACACGTTATGTTATATTGCTAAAAAACAATGTGCACCATTAAACAGCTGATTCTAGGAGAATCGTTGAATGCTGAATGAATAGATAGACCTTAGTGCATTGCCAGAAGCGAGAACTGAGAACATCATCCAACTCATATTGATCTCAATGATGAATCATCATGTTTTACAAATTATTGAGATCTAAGCAAGCAAGTGTATTCTTTTTGTTTCCACCCATAATTAACTTTCAAGTCGTGTTTGTGAAGTCACTGTTGGATTTTGTCTGACCATGAATATTATTGCTGCAAGATTGTAAATTCAATACATCCAGTCCAGAAACCATCCTAAAACCTCAAACTCACTTTATTGATCACAAATTCAATTTGCTACTAGTTGTTTTCGATTTTGTTCCAGCTCCTTCCATTTTGTCATATTCGGGAGCTGTTTACTGGTAGTTCTCTAAAACGAAAAGCTAATGCTGCTCAGAACGAAATTATGCAGAATTGGGGAGGAAATCAAGCTCTCACCTCCAAGAAATAGTCATCTGAAATGCCAAGCTCTGGGTGCCACTTTTCAGGTCTTCCGTTCCTGCTTGAAGTCCCAGAGCTGCAGCCTCGGCTCCGAATTGTCTGGCACCACCGGAGAAGCAGCAGCACCGCCTCCAAGAAAGAACGGCAGTCCGGTGGCATCAGCCGGAGAAGCGGCGAACCTCTGCAGCAGGCACGCTTGCTGAGACGTCGGCCACAGCGGCGCGGCGACGGCGGCATTGGACTGAAGTGTGCCCCGGTCGAAGGCGGCTGCGGGGTGAGGCTGCTCCTGGATGAAGGAGAAGTGGGGTGGCATCGTCTCGAAGGACATGGCCGACGCGGCGTGCGCCCTCGGGGGCTGCGCGGCGTAGTAGGCGAGCGTCGGCTGCTGCTGCTCCACGGGCTTGCTGTCGTTGGCGGAGCAGTGCAGGATCAGCTCGGCGAACGCGCCGCCGCCGGCGGCGGCGGCGTTGCCGTTGTAGGCGTGACTGGCTTGCTGAGCGGCGGTGTTGTCAGGCGGGGCGTTGGCGAGCGAGAGCACGGAGCTCTTGCTGGTGTCGGAGGTGCTGACCTCGGCGTCGTCGGCAGCCCCCGGCGGAGATGTGGCCCCAGCGGCGGTGGGGAGGGCGAAGGAGCAGTCGAGCGACGGGAGG
Organism: Saccharum hybrid cultivar R570; assembly: GCA_038087645.1. Lineage (NCBI taxonomy): Eukaryota > Viridiplantae > Streptophyta > Magnoliopsida > Poales > Poaceae > Saccharum > Saccharum hybrid cultivar. Next base: position 3,316,494 of record JAQSUU010000671.1, on the reverse strand, counting down.
ACGTCGATGGCGGCGGCGGCGGAGCGGATGAGCCACTCGATGGCCTTGCTGGGCTGGTCGACGCCGAGTCGGTCCTGGATGTCGTAGAACTGGATGGCCGTGGGCACCGAGAGGCGGACGCGGCGGTCCCGCAGCCCCCGCGCCGTCACCACCTTGCTGTGGCGGTCCTTGCCGCCGGCCGCGGCGCGCGCCACCCGGCTCGCCCGCCACGCGGCCGCCGACCCGCCGCCGTCGAGCGCGCCGCGCGGGCGCTTGCAGGCGGCGCGCTCCATGCCTGCTGCTACTGCTACCTCCTCCATGCCGCCGCGCTCATCCCCAGTTGCCCACGATGCGCGGCCGCCGTCCCTGCTCATTTGACGGTGGAATTGCGAACAGATTGATTTGATTTGATTCTTTTTGGAAAGGGAATCATGCTAATATGGTAAGGGAACTGTTGATTTTAAGCAATTAACAAATCATTGGAAAAACTAGAATTGATAAGTAATTGCAATTCCAATCCCAATCAGTGAAAAGGCAGGAGCTTTTGTGAATGGAATCTACTGAAAGCAACAGGAATCTGAAAAAAAAAAATGGACACATACAGGATGTTCTTGAGTAAAAATTCACGGTGCCGGCCCTTTTCCAGCTGTTTAACTTTACAGTGACCACTGATTTAATTTACAGCCGAAACACACTCACTGCCAGAAAAAAGCGTGCAAAAAGACGAAGATTCGGCGCTCCAATAAATATACGAACATCTCTTATCCCCAAATCTGTTAAACTGAAGAGAGCCTTTGCAGAGTTGTTGGGCAAATTATGAAGGCCTTGACTGATCGAGTGACGGACAGCGCTAGCCTAGAACCTCTAACTACTCTTGTTGTATGTACCTTACTGTACTTACTAAGTACTCCTACTAACCAACGGCACCAAATCTGGACGGGAGGCAAAAAAAAAAAAAGTTACTCTGTGACGCGATTCATCGCCAAGAAAGAAGAGTAGACCGAGCTAGGAAGCATTCATTCAGGAGGGAGCGGAATAATGGTAGCTGAATGTCAGTATTATTGTATCCAAGAACTCGATGGATCGATGGATCCCCAATGCAAGGCAGCAGGCTGCTGCAGGCAGCATCCATCAAATCAAATCCGTTCGAATCTCGCTCGATCGGGAAATGCAGCAGCATGAAGAAGCAGGATATGAGTGGAGGGGAGATGCAATGCAAGTGAATCGATCCGTGTGCTTTTTACATGGTGATGATGGTTGAGGATTGAGGACCGATCGAATCTTTGGCGAAAGAATGGAATAGAAGAGGGGGATGAACTAATCTCACCTGAAGTAAGCTCTGGAGCCTGAAGGGGATCGATCGATTTGGCTAGCCGCCAGCAAGGGGAGGAGCCAGCAGGCGAGGCGACCGCGCCCAAGTGAGTCCAAGACCTAAGATAGTAGAGGTAGGGGCCGAGCTGCCGAGGTGACCTGCTCAGCCGCTGGGCCTCCCTCCTCTTCTCTCCTGTGCGGTCGGTCCTGCCTGGGCTTATCCGCCGGAGCAGCACCGGGGCTTGTTTAGTTGCCAAAATTTTTGGCAAAATGTAACTGTAGCATTTTCGTTGTTATTTGGCAATAAGTGTCTAATCATGGTCTAATTAGGCTTAAAAGATTCGTCTCGTCCATTTCGTCTAAACTGTGTAATTAGTTTTATTTTTTATCTATATTTAATGCTTAATGCATGCCTACAAAGATTCGATGTGACGGGGAATCTACTGTTCTTTTGCAAAATTTTCTGGATCTAAACTGGGCCCTACGAAGCTGGGACTGGGAGTGGAGTGGACAGTGGAGTAGTACTAGTGTACTCCATAGAGAAGCACATTTTGCAAAGGAGACCTCGGGTCGGGTCGGTGCTGCCTGCGACGCCTGCACAGTAGCATGCAGGGGCTTGACTGCAAAGCTCCCGGCCGCTTTCGACAGCGCGCGACAGCTTGGAATGGAATTCCAAATTCCAAATTCCAAATTCCCATTTCGTGCCATGCGTGCATATTTGGATGTAGTGACCTTTTTTTTCCTCCCTTGCGGAAGGAGTTGACGAGTTTCCTTTAAAATCCTTGCAAGTTCATCAAAGCACAGTCACACAAAGCCATCATCAAAAGGAAAAAAACAGAATTTTGTCCTTTTATACGTCTATCTATTTTTCTTGTAGCAGTGCTAGTACGTCCTAAACGAGTGGGGCGTACACAGTTGCTGGAGAGGTGACGTGGCGGACGTAGTTGTTAGAGAGGTGACGTGTCGGACGTAGTTGTTTGGAGAGCTAGGGTGCGTGGATGTCAGTAGTGGTGGTTAATTAGTACTACTTTAGATGTGCTCATTGTTCTGCTCAGAGAAATGTCTGTTTTATTTTCGTTGTTTTGGTGGGACAGGTTCTACACCGTATATACGTACGTCATGGTTTCTTAGGAGGCCCAAACTCTATCTTGCCCTCGGTCACACACTCACACCTGGCCCTCGGTCAGTGCCAACAACACGTTAGTGCATACAAAATATGTATTTACATGCAAAAGTTGGGATGCAAACTCACTTTTGATATAATATATATATATATATATATATATATATATATATATATATATATATGGCAATTTTTAGGTGTATGTGCACTAGTAGACGAAATTTTCTAGGATTTTCTCTTCTTATTCACAGCATGCATCTAAAATTTGTCATTTTTGTATGTGTTTTTCTAGTTTGAGTTTGCATCCCCATTTTTTCATGTGAGTATATATTTGAGTGTACTATGGATGTGCTAATTTTAAAATTGTTTGAGTGACCGAAAGACTTTTTTTTAATTGGCTTTTATGTTTTCACCTAATATGTAGTTTCCACTATTAAGCCATGGCATTGTGGTGGAAGCTGGTGCCGTTGTAGCAGCCACTGAATCACTGGCTACTACCTTCCATCCGTTGACATCGATCCATTCGGTGAGCACGGTGAGAGCCCACCATGGATCAAATAGGAAGAGGGCGGCATTTCGAGAGTGTGTGTCCATTGCGAGTGTGTGTGAGAGAGAAATGGAGACATAAAGAGACCAAAGTAAAGCTAGATCGACAGTGCACGTGTTATCAAAGTGAATGTGCCTATCAACAAGAAGCACAAACTTGGACCTAAAACTGTTGATTGTGTGTTCCTTGGTTATGCTATTCACAGCTTTGGGTATAGGTTCTTAATTATAAACTCTGAGGTATCTGACATGCATGTTGGCACAATAATGGAATCCAGAGACACTATATTTTTTGAGAATGAATTTCCTATGAAAACTACACCTAGCACAACTAGTCATGAATCTGTAATTCCCCATGAGCATGAGCATGAGCATGAGCATGAGATGTTCACACCGGTACAACAAATTGAGGAACCCCATGAGCAAAATCCTGAGGAGGATGACATTGTAGTCACCAGAAAGAGCAAGCGACAGAGAGTTGCTAAATCTTTTGGGAATGACTATATTGTGTACCTTGTGGATGACACGCCAACGACCATTGAACAGACATATTCCTCTCCTGATGCTGACTTGTGGAATGAAGCAGTAAGGAGTGAGATGGATTCTATCATGTCTAATGGAACTTGGGAAGTTGTTGATCGACCTTATGGGTGCAAACCTATAGGGTGCAAATGGGTGTTCAAGAAAAAGCTTAGGCCTGATGGTACTATTGAGAGGTACTCCCTCCGTCCATAAAAACATGCAATTCTCGCTTTTCGAGAAGTCAAACAGTTTGAACTTTGACTAAATTTATATAAAAAAATACTAATATTTATAATACAAAATAAGTATCATTAGATTAGTTATAGAATATATTTTTTTAATAAATATATTTGGAGACATAAATGTTAATACTATTTACTATAAACTTGGTCAAACTTGAGTCAGTTTGACTGGCACGCTTCCCATAATTGCTTGTTTTGTTGGACGGAGGGAGTACAAGGCAAGGCTTGTGGCCAAGGGTTATACCCAAAAAGAGGGTGAAGACTTCTTTGATACTTACTCACCAGTTGCCCGATTGACTACAATTTGAGTGTTGATTTCACTGGTAGCTTCCTATGGTCTGACCATTCATCAAATGGATGTTAAGACAACTTTCCTAAATGAAGAGTTAGAGGAAGAGATCTATATTGATTAGCCAGATGATTTTATAGCAAATGGTCAAGAGGGCAAAGTGTGTAAGTTATTAAAGTCGTTGTACGGCCTAAAATAAGCACCTAAGCAATGGCACGAGAAGTTTGATAAAACTTTGACATCAGCTGGATTTATTATGAATGAAGCTGATTCTTGTGTCTATTACCGGTATGGTGGGGGTCAAGGAGTTATATTGTGCTTATATGTTGATGACATTTTGATCTTTGGATCAAGCCTCAGTGTGATTGAGGAGGTGAAGAAATTTCTATCAAACAATTTTGAGATGAAAGATCTGGGAGAAGCTGATGTTATTCTTAATATCAAGCTCCTAAGAGAAGGTGATGGTGGGGTAACTTTGTTACAATCTCACTATGTGAAAAAGGTTCTGAGTCACTTTGGGTTCAGTGACTGTCAGCCTGCTCCCACACCTTATGACCCTAGTATGCTATTGAGGAAGAATCGAAGAATAGCTAGGGATCAATTGAGATATTCTCAGATCATTGGTTCGCTCATGTATCTTGCTAGTGCAACAAGGTCTGACATCTCATTTGCTGTGTGCAAGCTGAGCCAATTTGTGTCAAACCCGGGAGATGATCATTGGCGTGCTCTTGAGAGAGTGATGCACTATCTAAAAGTCACTATGATCTATGGTATTCGTTATACCGGACACCCAAATGTGCTGGAAGGCTATTGTGATGCCAACTGGATCTTTGATGCTGATGAGCTTTATGCCACGAGCGGATATGTGTTTCTGCTTGGAGGTGACGCTGTTTTCTGGAAGTCTTGCAAGCAGACTGTCATAACGAAGTCTACAATTGAAGCATAACTCACAGCATTAGACACTGCTGGGTCTGAGGCCGAGCGGCTGTGTGATCTCCTTATGGATTTACCGATTGTTGAAAAACTGATACCGGCTATTTCTATGAACTGTGATAACCAGACAGTAATTACTAAGATTAACAGTTATAAGGATAACATGAAGTCCACGAGGCACGTTAAGAGACGATTAAAATCTGACAGAAAATTGAGAAACTCTGGAGTTATTGCGTTGGACTATGTTCACACGTCCAATAATCTGGCAGATCAGTTCACTAAGGGTCTGTCACGAAATGTGATAGAGAGTGCATCGAGAGAGATTGGTATGAGACCCACGTGAAATCTATTATAGTGATAACCTGTCATATGTGATCGGAGATCTCGTGAAGTAGGATGGTGAAACAAGCTAGTAGTAGATTGAGAGGAAAGATCCCTTTCTGAGCTCATCTTTTCTTCTGTAAGGCAGGTTGGTCTATACCTTAATGTGTTCCAAGTGTCTTGTCAAGAAGAGATGTTGTCCTACAGAATATCTTTTGAGGAACACACCTATATGAGTTAGACTACTGGCCATGGTCTATGAGACTTGGGTAATCTCTAAAAACTCATGAAAGGCACTGAAATGTGACTTATAAGCTTCAAACAGAGGGGATGTTTGTTGCAGCCTAGTACCAGCAAATGACTTGAGTGAATCTCATTTCACACAAAACTATCAATTCAAGGCATAGTCCATTGTTCAGTTGTGACTGGGTAAAACTTTTGTTCTAGATGGATGTTCAACTTAACAGTCTCCATCGAAACACTGGTATATCAAAGAAATATGTATCTGAAGCAACATTGTTACAAACCCTAGAGTTTGGTGAGGATACAAGCAACCCCAGGTGCGCATATAAGAGAGATTTAGTCTCTTCTTCTCCCATTCCTCGAATGGTGTGATTTCTTTATTTTTTTTGTAGGAACTCTATTTAGGACATGACACGCTGTCAAAATCGCCTCACCCCACCATTTCTTAGATAATCCCACAATACCCAACATGGCATTCACCAACTCAGTTAAGGTGCGGATTTTCTTTTCAGCTATACCATTAGACTGTGGTGAGTATGGCGGTGTCCTCTTATGAATAATACCATGTTCCACGCAGAATTCAGTAAAATTACTAGAGAAATATTCTCCATCTCGATCGGACCTTAACCGTTTAATTTTCCTCTCAAGTTGATTTTCTACCTCAGCTTTATAGGCCTTAAAATAATGCAACACTTCATCTTTTGTTTTAAGTAAATACACGTAGCAAAATCTAGTGCAATCATCCATAAATGTCATGAAGTATCGTTTACCGCCTTTAGTCAAATCGTAATTCATTTCGCATAAATCCGAATGAACAAGTTCTAGAGGTGCCAAATTTCTCGCCTCAGCAGCCTTGTGAGGCTTGCGGGGTTGCTTCGATTGCATACACACGTGGCACTTAGAACTTTTGACTACATTATTTTTTGGGATTAAATTCAGATTTGCTAACCGCATAAGACAACCAAAATTAACATGACATAAGCGTGAGTGCCATAAATCCGACTCATCAGAAATATTAGCGATGTTCACAACCTTATTACACACATCAAGCAGAGACAAGTGGAACAAACCTCCGCAATCATATCCTTTACTATAAAAGTAACATGTCTTGACACAAACGCAGTTATTGGACTCAAGGACGATTTTGTAGCCATCTCGACACATTATCGAACCACTAACAAGACTTTTCTTGATGGAGGGCACATGCTGCACGTTTTTCAATAGCACCGTCTTTCCCGAAGTAAACTTCAGATTGACCGTACCAGTACCAAGAACATGTGCACATAAGCCGTTTCCCATCAGCAAGGCTCCAACTCATTGTTCTGCTCATTGTTCTGCTCAGAGAGAAATGTATGTTTTATTTTCGTTGTTTTGGTGGGACATGTTCTACACCGCATATACGTACGTCATGGTTTCTTAGGAGGCCCAAACTCTTGCCCTCGGTCACACACTCACACCTAGGGATGAAAACGGTACGAATATTTTCCGGCCGTATTCGAGACCGAATCCGTTTAGATGGGTTTTAATCCGTCCGTATCCGAGTCCGAATATTTAACATCCGATACCGTATTCGTATCCGAATATTTAAATCACATATTTATGATGTCGATATCCAATCATATCCTATCCGGCATTTTTTATACTATCCGTATTCGAATCCGAATCCGGACATAAATATGAAAACAAATACGATATCAGTGATATCCGTCCGTATCCGATCCGTTTTCATCCCTACTCACACCTGGCCCTCGGTCATGTGAGTATATATTTGAGTGTACTATGGATGTGCTAATTTTAAAATTGTTTGAGTGACCGAAAGACTTTTTTTTTTAATTGGCTTTCATGTTTTCACCTAATATGAGTTTCCACTATTAAGCCATGGCGTTGTGGTGGAAGCTGATGCCGTTGTAGCAGCCACTGAATCACTGACTACTACATTCCATCCGTTGACATCGATCCATTCGGTGAGCACGGCAAGAGCTCACCATGGATCAAATAGGAGGAGGGCGGCATTTCGAGAGCGTCCATTGCGAGTGTGTGTGTGAGAGAGAGAGAGAAATGGAGACATAAAGAGACCAAAGTAAAGCTAGATCGATAGTGCACGTGTTATTACAAATAAAATAACTTTGGTTCATGTAAATGTAACATATGACTTAATTACAACGGATAACAGGTCCAGTTCTTCAATGTTTGTTCCCTCCTTCCCTCACGTAATCGAGTCCCATTTGTGAACCCCATACCACCTTATACAAAATCGATATAGCTCCAACCCTAACATAATCAGATACCATTACCATTTTATTGTCTTCTCTTGCAATCTTGTTCCCTTTGCGTTTCCGTTAACATTTCATCAACCGAACAACTTGTAATATCTGCCTCGTGCTTGAATGCGAATAAATAGTAAATGCTTCGGTGGCACACTGATAATTCATGTAGATGGTGTCCGAAGCACGTGCTATTCCAAACTAATCAGATAAGATGAGGTTTGATATTATCATACTTTCTTATATGAAAAAAATATATACTATGCTAGAGTATATAAATTTTATTTATTGGAACAAAATTCTTACGAGCTGGATTTTTTTTTCAAAAGTTGATACATTCTCTGAATACTCCTATTTTATTTTAAAATAATATATATTTCTAAAATATTTTTAATTTAAGCTACAACATTTTTTAGTTTAGTAGTAACAATTTTCTTGCAAAGTTGGTACATGGTCATTCTTTTATTGAGCCAGACTCTTTTAAAAATATTGAATGTTCAAATTGAGTATTTTAAGTTATATAAATTAACTAATGCAATTGTTATAAAAAATGCTGAAAGAAATAAATACAATCACAAAGATTACGAGGAAAAGAGAAAGAAAGAATGGAGAATAAAGAAACGGTAATGCTCCTGACAGGGCGTTTGTCCATCTGGTCGCCCACTCGTGAAACGGGCCCCGCCCGTGTTGCCCCATCCGCGCCGCCTGCTCGCTCTGCGCGCCCCTGCTCGAGGGATGGACCCCACCCTCGCCCGCGCCGCTTCCCCTCCTCCCATTCGGTGAGCACGCATATATATAGGGAACGACCACGGTTACTGCACTGGAAGACGCGCGATGTCGTGCTGGCGATCGAGGACACGCCTGGAAGCTGGCCGAAGCCGTCCGGCGTCTCACCGGCGCCCATACCGCGCGGTGGTCGGCGGTGATTCGTCGGTGCACTGTAGCTGCCCCCTAACTTTTGAAATTCAAACTGATTTTTCAAATTACTTTTAAATTCATGTAACAACTTGAAAAACTTCCAATCTATGAAATCTTCAGAATTTCAAGCTCTACAAGTTTTGTATTGAACACTTTTTCAAATTCACACGGAATTTTGAAATTTGAGTTTAAATTCAAAAGGGGACAAAATTTTCAGATTTGGTAATTTAGAAATTACTTTTGATTTTATATTGAAACTTCAAAATCTCCAAACATCAAAGTTGTACATCTCGACCAGACCTACAACTTTGCTGTTCAAAACTTTTTCAAATTCTGCCTCTATTTTGAAATCTTAGTTTGGGGACAAAAATAAGTTAAATATGAAATTTGTTTATTTTCAAAATTGCTCCACATTTTACACTAAAACTTTGAAAACTCAAAACACCAAAGTTGTAGCCCTTGAAAAGTTCTACAAACTTGGTTTTGAACTCTTTCCCAAATTTGGATTAGCTTTTGAATTATTTCAAAAGGGGTAAAACAGGGTTTTGAAATTGAGGGTTTTGAATTCAATTGATTATTCTTTTTAACTAAACATGATTAATTATTTAACACTAATAAAATATTATTTCATGTGATAAGAAACATGGCATTATTAATGTATTAAGCATACTAATAAAAATAACATATCACATCACTATTGAAACATGTAAAACACGTATATAAAACATGGAACATTCTATTGCAACATATGAAACACTACCAAGCAACACTTGAAACATCACTATGCAACAGAGACCTGATATATGAAACATTGCTTATGCAACATGAAATGCATCTTATGCCTTGATGTATGCATGATCAGTACTTAATCAAGTTTTAACTGCTTTTTAACATCTGGGATGTTACACATTCCCGAAGATACTATACCACCCTAGCCTTAGTGTCATCCACATGAGGCCTGAGGCGGATCCAAAGCTGCCACCCCCGATCTCTATACCACCCATCCTGTGCAAGTCTATGGCGGTTCAACCATGGATTAGTTTTCCATGACACTAAGCTTAGAGGATGAAGAGGGAGGATGAGAGCTAAAAACCCATCTCTTGGTACTCTCTAGACTCTAGTGGTCTAGCCCTAGTCTTCTCTCGTCTTGTCTCTTTGATTCTATAGATGCGCAACACGTGTTTCAATCAGAATGAAGTAGTTGACTTCTAATTTTTACTAATTTTACAGGAATAGAACCATGTCAGGTACAAAATCCCCACGCATGGGTGGAGATGGGAAGAAAATGTTCTCTATGAGCATCAGGACGAGATCTTTTTCCTATGATGAGGACGGGGATGGTGAGACAATCCTCGACTAAGAGAGCAAGGCTAATGATTTAAGGTTGTAGTAGGTGCCATGTCTTATAAAGCTAGTAAAATATAGCCAGCTGGTATTATGGATTAGCTCATAGGTTGGCTGCACTGGTATGTAAGCATTTAATACTTAGTACGTGTGTGAACACAGGATTGGAGAGAGGCAACAAAGCGCCTCTTTTTCGCCTGGGATAGACTGCATGGCACCGTTTTATCCGCGGTCCATACATTTTAGACCAGCGCAGAGATAAACGACTGCAGACTCATCTCCCTCCTCCGCTTAGGATTATTCTAACGTGGCATTCAATTTTGCCGACTGAGTCAGCCTTACTATACATGGTCTAAGAATTTTCTGTCATCGTCTCTAAACGAAATAGGGACATATTTGCTTTGAGACTGTGGTATGCCACCTCTTTTTTTCTTTTTTTTATGGAAAAAGCTAGTAGATCTCTTCATAGTCACCGGGAACGTGGTACGGTGCCACGTTCCACGTTCCGGGTAGGGATGAAAACGATCGGAAACGATCGATAGGAGGCCAAATCACTTTCGTTTTCACATATTTTTCTCGAAAATGAAATCGATACGATATTGTCAAAAACGAACACGGCGCCGATATTCCGGTAATTTCGAAAACGATAGTAATCGAACGGAAAATACATCGATAACGATCGGAATCTATGAGAACGGTATCTAAAAAACGATAAACATGCCAAACTGTAGAACATGAGAAAATTCATATAACTCGACCTATCTCACACAATAGTAAATAAAGCCACAATTGACAAGATCACAAGCTGAAACCATACAATTCACACAATCTTAGGTCTCAAATAGTGGCAAACCACGCAACAGTATGACAATTCTTGACAAAGATACAAATAAACGATCATGTTCTAAGTTGACTCGACATAAATAGTGATCAAAACATGAATTATTAGAGTTCCTTTTTCAGTGAAGATCGTAGCCTGTAGGTTTCTTAAAGATGAACGTCAGGCATGTCATCGTCGTCCCGGCCACATCTTCCCATCCATATTTTAAGTATTCATCCTACATAGTTTATGATGGATACATACATATGTTAGTTCTCATACAAGGCAACTGTAGATAAGTTAGTAACAAGCATCATATTAATGTACGGAGATATATAATGCTCGTAGCAATAGATGTATTAGCGCAATAGTGCTAATAAGAAATAAAAATCTGACTAACGCATAGCTAATAAGAAGCAAACACAATATATGTATGTGTCGCAGGTAGCCGCCAACATATCATATACAAAGTAAAGGCTAGAAAAAAGAACCTCGAGTGTTGATTGCCTTCTTGTTATACACATGAAATACTTTTGTTAGATAGTTCATTTCCAAAATTTATTTGCCTTGTGTGCAGATGTGATCCTTTTAAAAAAAATTGCCTTGTGTGCTTGCAGCTTGCGTGTACAGATGTGATCCTTTCAAAAAAAAATTGTCTTGTGTGCTTACGTGTGTAATGCATTGTATATCTATAAATAAATAAGAATTCATTAATTAAAGGTCTTTGAATCGGTAATTACCGACGGTAAATTACCGATTAAATACGGGAATCTTCGAAAACGATCGAAAGAGGGCAAAATCATTTTCGCTTTCGTTTTCGATTATTTTTATCGTTATCATTTTCATTTTTTCGGTTACCGCTATCATTTTCGTTTAGGCATAAAAATCGAAAAAAACTTGAAAATGATTTCGGAAAATCGGAGATTATCATTTTCGTTTTCATCGCTAGTTCCGGGAACGTGGATCAGTTTCGTCCCAACAGTGGAAAATCCTTTCTTAAGGAGCGTTCCATGTTCCACGATCTTCGTTCCACGACCCAATCGTTCTGGGAACTCTGTGGATCTCTTCCTTCCACTACCGGTGAAATGTTGTGTCCCAACCCGCAACACCGCAACCGCAACGCAAGCGGCGCGATCCGGTTTGAGCCTTGTTTAGTTCCCAATTTCTCCCCCCCAAATTCCACTATTCAAAAAGGAGATTTTCCATCACATCAAAATATCGGCAAATGCATGAAGTACTAAATGTAGATGAAATCAAAAACTAATTGCACAGTTTTATTGTACTTTGCAAGACGAACATTTTAAGTCTAATTAATTATTTTTTAAACAATTTTTTACATAAAAAACAAAAACTGCTAGGAACACTGTAACAGCTTTTTGCCGATTCGGCCACCCGAATCCTGGATGTAAACACGGCCTTGGACGGAGCCGCCCGCCCGCCACAGTGGTTTGAAACGAGGACGGACTATATCGATCCATCACTCGATGCTGGTGGAGTGTGGACACGTAGCAGCGTTCGTACGTTCCTTCCGTTTTGTGAGGGGACATGCTTGGGCTACCGGCTTCCTAGGAGTACTCCGTACCTACCAACCGCAAGCCTACATGAGCACGTGCGGGGCCGCCGCCGCCGGCGACGAGGCGCTGACGCTGGGCCCAGCTACCATCGCCGGACCGAAAAGGGGTCCACCCGTCATCCCCCGCCGCGGGCGTTACTCTAAGGAAAAAGTCTATTTTTCCTCCCCCAACTCTCACAAAAGTTCACTTTTTCTCCCTCAACTTTAAAACCGGACAAACCACCTCCCTCAACTTTTCAAACCATACATTTTACCTCCCTCGAGCGGTTTTGAAGGTGGCTTTGCTACAGTAAACGGCGGTATGCTACAGTGTTAAGTGGTTTTGCTACAGTGCCCGTGTTTTGTCTTTTCTTTTTTATTTATTTCTGCTGAATCTTTAAAAAATCATAGTAAATCACAGAAAAATCATAAAATAGAAAATCCAATTTTGCTGCACTCCACATGAGTAGATCTACACAGTGAACATATAATATGGCATACTTTAGTACAAAGTTTTTGCTATGAAAGTTTTGTCTTTTTGTTTTTTATTTATTTGACTGAATCTTTGAAAAATCATAGTAAATCACAGAAAAATCATAAAATAAAAAATCTAATTTTGTTGGACTCCACATGAGTAGATCTAGATAGTAAACATATAATATGGTATGCTTTAGTCCAAAAAAATAATTATAGAAGCAGCAGCTATGAATTATTGCAATTAATTATAGAAAAACATAGATCTAAAGCTACAACAAAAATTTTGTACTAAAATATATCATATTATATGTTCACTATATAGATATGCTCATGTGAAGTCTAACAAAATTAGATTTTCTATTTTATGATTTTTTTTGTAATTTACTATGATTTTTCAAAGATTCAGCCGAAATAAATAAAAAGAAAAAGGCAAAACCTTCGTAGCAAAAATTTTGTACTAAAGCATACCATATTATATATTCACTGTGTAGATCTAATCATGTGGAGTGCAACAAAATTAGATTTTCCATTTTATGATTTTTCTGTGATTTACTATGATTTTTTCAAAGATTCAGCCGAAATAAATAAAAAAAGAAAAGACAAAAACAAGGGCACTGTAGCAAAACCACTTGACATTGTAGCATACCGCCGTTTACTGTAGCAAAACCGCCTTCAAAACCGCTCGAGGGAGGTAAAATGCACAGTTTGAAAAGTTAAGGGAGGTGGTTTGTCTAGTTTTGAAATTGAGGGAGGAAAGGTGGACTTTTGTAATAGTTGGGGGAGGAAAAATAGACTTTTTCCTTACTCTAACGACCGCACCACGCGACGAGACGATGGGGGGCCCGATGGCCCACGCACGCGTGACGCGTTTCGAATCCGTTCGAAAAAAAAAAACTCCCCCGGCCCGCACCCACCCCCGACTCCCCGAGCAACGGTCGCCTCCTCCTCCTCCGTCCTCGTCGCTTTCCTTTCTCGCCCAGCCGCTCGATTCAAAGGGACCGATCCGCGACCCCCTCTCCATCTCCGCCTCCCCCAAATTCGAACCCCCCCGCCCTCCGTCCCTCCGTGCCTGTGCCTCCCTCACCGCCCGCGCCGCCGTCACGCGAGCGACGTGATCAGTACAGTCAGTCACCGTCCCTCTCTCGCCTCGCCGAACTGATTTGGGTAGGTGGCGTGAGATGGAGGACGAGGGGAGCGGCGGCGGCCGGAGCCCGGGACAGGACGGGGACCGCGCCAAGGCCGTCGTCGCACTCGCGCCCTTCGCGTCGCCGCGAAGGGCGAAGACGGTGAGGATGTCCGAGGCCCGCGACTTCATCATCCCCTGCGCCGCCGACCAGGGCCGCTCCTCCGGCTTCGACGTCGCCGAAGGTAACTCGCCCGCCACCGCTCCTCTCTCTCTCCGCAGATCTCGACCGGCGTCTCTCGATTTCTCATCTCTGTTTTTGCCGTTGCGGTGGCTACCAGAGCGTTCGCCGGCGGGCTCCGCGGGAGCGGCGCGGGCGCTCGGGCCCGCCAGCGGCGGCGGCGACGGCGACGGCGACGGCGACGGCTCGTCGTCGCTGCCCGGCGGCGTTCCGTCGGAGGGCGAGATGCAGGACACGCCGGACTACATCCGGAGAAGCGCCGCGCGGCACAGGGTCGCGCCGCTCGAGCTCTTCTCCGCCTCAGTCTCGCCGCCGCCGCCCGCAGGACTTGGCGCCGCCGCTGAGGGGATGGCTTCTAGTGAGAAATGCCGTGCCGCGGGTGGGTTGTCCGAGAGCGAGGCCGTGGGTGGTGGTCGAACCGTCTCAGAGAGCCTGAAACAGGAAGAGATTGAAGAGGTTATCCACATCACCAGAAATCTCCAAGAAATTGGATGCTGCTGCGTCTGCTCACTGTCCAACTAACTAAAATTTCCGTGTTCATTGCAGGATAAATCCGATTGCTGTGGCCTGCTGAAACAACAGTATGGTGTGCTTCTGCGGGAGAAGGAGGAGTGCAGGAGACTGTTAGAGGACCTGATGAGGGAGAACGAGCTCAAGACCAGGCAATGCCGTGAAGCCCAGGAGTCGCTCCACGATCTGCAGATGGAGCTGATGAGAAAGTCCATGCACGTTGGCTCTCTAGGTAAAGGATTGTGACAAGATACACAATTACATGCCGCTGGCCTGTGTTGCAGTTTAGTTCAGAATTTGGTAGTCTTGTAACTGAGCGCACATGCTCAGTTCACTGGATTTGTCACAATTACACACTTTAGGTTGTGGAAAATTTGATCACCGCTGGCTTGTGTAGTGGTTCAGTTCAGAATTTAATAGTCTTGTAGCTAAGCGCACATGTTCAGTTCACTGGATTTGTCATCAAACAATGACGTGCATGCTTAGGCTTCCTTGTTTTTATCGGAAGCGGTTTTGTTTACAATTTTTGTTGTTCATGCAGCCTCTGCAGTGGAAGGGCAAGTGAAGGAGAAGAGTCGTTTGTGTCAATTATTGAAAGAATTGGGCGAAAAATTTATGGTATTCTCAAAAAACATTTTACACACTTGCCTTGAACTTTATGTCATATATAAGAGGTCTGATAACTCTATCTCATATGTGATCTGACATTAATTACAATCATATGAAGGTATTAAAGTCAGAGCACCAGAATCTAAGACAAGAGTCACTAGAGTACAAAAAATGTGTGTTAGATGCTTCACAAATGTCCGCAATAATTCAGCAATATGGTATGTTTCTGATGGTTAAGCCTTTAAATATCTTATTGTTTGTATTTGCTTCTTATAAACTAAATGACTATATACATGATATGATCATTTGAACAGTGAATCAATATGTAAGTTTGGAATGCGAGTTTAAAGATCTTAAAGAAAAGTTTAATGAGGAGGCAAAGGAGCGGAAAGATTTATACAACAAGATTATAGAGCTAAAGGGTTTGTTGTTTTATTTTATTTTCATCTTGCAAATATTTATTGCAGATTATAGTGGTGACAAAACTAACAGTGATTTGCATGTTGCTTAGGTAATATAAGAGTATTTTGTCGGTGCCGGCCACTTAATGCAGAAGAAATAGCAGCAGGAGCTTCGTCAGCAATTGATTTTGACTCTGCAAAAGATGGAGAGCTCATTGTTAGGGGTCATGTATCTTCTAAAAAAGTATACAAATTTGATTCTGTCTTTAGCCCTGAAGAAGACCAAGGTAACTTATACAAATGCATTCACGTACCTTGTATCACATTATGGCTCATTTTTTGTATTGACGTGATTATTCATGCTTTTAACAATAATTTTTTATTCAACTTATGTATACAGAAAAGGTTTTTGAGAAAACAGCGCCATATGCAATTTCGGTGCTGGATGGATTTAATGTTTGCATCTTTGCTTATGGGCAAACCGGTACTGGTAAAACATTTACCATGGAAGGAATTGAAGGTGCTCGTGGTGTTAACTACCGGACTCTAGAAGAACTCTTTCGAATAATTAAAGAAAGAGAGGGCACATTCCAATATGAGATTACTGTCAGTGTTTTGGAGGTGTACAATGAGCAGATTCATGATTTGCTACTTACAGGATCTCAACCGGGCGCAACAACAAAAAGGTTCGATTTAACTCATGAGCTATATTACTGTATTACTAATATAAATCCCGTTATGAGATTGTACCTTTTTTTTGCAGACTGGAAGTAAGACAAGTTGCAGAAGGGGTTCACCATGTACCAGGACTTGTTGAAGCACGGGTGACCAACATGAATGAGGCTTGGGAGGTGCTACAAACTGGCAGCAAAGCTAGAGTTGTGGGTTCCACAAATGCTAATGAGCATAGTAGTCGATCTCACTGGTTGGTACTTTGTCCCAAAGATATTTTGTTCACTTATGTTATTACATAGCTCACAAATTATGTGCTAATTGATTTTTAATTTCAGTATACATTGTGTAATGGTCAAAGGAGAAAACTTGATGAATGGAGAATGTACAAAGAGCAAATTATGGCTAATTGATCTTGCTGGAAGTGAACGGGTAGCAAAGACAGATGCACAAGGAGAAAGATTGAAAGAGGCACAGAACATAAACAAATCACTTTCTGCACTTGGTGATGTCATATCTGCTCTTGCAACGAAGACCCCGCATATACCCTTTAGGTATTTAAATTTGAATCCTTTATTTAAATTTTAGTCTTGTAACTTAAATTATGACCACTTATTGACAATTGTTGTTTCTAATTATAGGAATTCGAAGCTAACACACTTGCTGCAAGATTCACTGAGTATGTAGTCTTTTTTCTTTTATGGAATGGTATAATCTTATACTTTAATTTAGTTTTATAATGCAATGTTTAAACAATACAGGTGGAGATTCCAAAACTTTGATGTTTGTTCAAATCAGCCCTAATGAGAATGACGTGGGTGAAACTCTTTGCTCATTGAACTTTGCAAGTAGAGTACAAGGCATAGAGCTTGGTCAAGCTAAAAAGCAAGTCGATGTTGGAGAATTGTCAAGATACAAGCTCATGGTATTATAGCATTATGTCAATATATGTATGTGCAGAGGTGCTGTAAATTTTAAAGTTTACTCAAATGTAACTCGCTATTGGTTCTGCTAGGTTGGGAGAGCCAAACAGGATAGCAAGAACAAAGATGCTCAGATTAAGAGTATGGAAGAAAGGATACAAACCCTTGAGGCGAAGAATAAGACCAAAGATTTGCTCACTCTGAATCTCCAAGAGAAGGTATATCTGGATATAATTAGTTGTTTATTATAAAATTGACCAAGAACAATAGTTTTCTACATATTATAAAATTGTTGTTATACATGCATGCTCTGTGTGTGATAGTTGTCACTATTATGTATAATGTTCTGGATATTAATAATGCCAATGCCTGGATGCCAAATAAGTATGCTTAGGACTTGCTTTTGCTATCATTTATAATGCCAATGCTTGTCACCTTGAAACTAGTATGGTTCAGGACTGTTGTTCTTTCAGTGATGGTATACTTGTTCACTTATAGGCAAATGTTAAGGTACTTCTAGTAGACTAATAAAGATCGTTCATTCTATTTGATTAAATGGCTAGACTAAAGTAGATAATATATTATCTTGGAAGGTAATAGGTCATCCATGACAATTTAGTGTTTATTTCTGGTTTTTCTATTTGGACACTTAGCAAAAAAAGGAAACAATGTATTTTGAATGGGTACACATGTATTTGATCCTGATGCTTTTGCCAATGTCACATGTCTATGATTTCTAATGAATTATTGCCTAGTAGCTAATGTTAAACATGGATCCAACATCTCATGCAAAGCATACACAATTTATGTTGCAAACTTTTCTCAGATGCAACTTAACAGAACTTATCATTTTCATATGTAACGTAAAATGTGGAATATGTGACAACGAACGACGATAGTTGGCACTAGTGCACAAAATTAAGTTCAATTCGTGTCATATGGAACATGTCATGTACACATTTTTTTTCAATTGTGAGTGGTGCACCTTGTCAGCTAAATTTACTAGACCAACCAGATCATGCAATTAACTTTCCTGTTACAACCAATTAAATTCTAATTAAAATTTCAATTAGACTGGTTAATCAAGAAAGTGGGTGATATAATTTTGTCTTCTTATATATCATGCTTTTGCGAAATGTGATGTGGTGAACGATGGAGTGTGCTGTGTGCATAGGAAAATTGGAATCCGAATAAAAAATTGACATGCTTATTGCTACTTCCAAACCTTTTGTAGATCAAAGAGCTGGAATCACAGCTTCTAGTTGAAAGAAAGATAGCACGGCAGCATGTCGACAACAAGATTGCTCAAGACCATCTGCAGAAGCAGCACGGCATGAAAGAAGAGAACTCGTACCTGAGAAGCCCAATGGCCGAGAGGAACCTCAACTCCACAGCAGAGAAAGCAGCAACACCTAAAGACTTTGGCATCTCCAAGCAGATGTTCTCAGACAGCAACATTGACACTTACAGCTTCAAGCAGCTGATGTCACTAGGGGACGAGAAGGAGAACAACCCTGAAGCTGTGCAGCTGCCGCCGACAATGAAAGCGAGACGACTCTCACTCTGCAACGGTGGAGCTTACCAGCAGCCGCTGAACCCGGCTTCGCGCCGGAATTCTCTGATACCGCTTCCACAGCGCAGCTCGCTGCTGCCAATGCCCACAGCAAAGCCTGCAGCAGCAGCAGCGCCATCGCCGCTTGACAAGATCACGGAGAACCTGTCCTCGCCCCAGCTGTGCTCTCCTCCGGTTGTCTCCATCGACAAGGGCAGCAGGAGTAAGAGGATCAACAGCATCCTGCGGCGAAGCCTACAGAAGAAGGTAGTCATTAGACCGTCTTTGGCGGCGCAGGCAGGGAAGAAAGCCGGGGCTGCAGCTGCCCAGGGGACTGACAACGCACGCAGGATGGCACGGCGAATGCCGGTGAACGGCGGCAGCGGTGGGCAAAAGGTGCAGCAGAACAGGGACAAGGAGCGTGGGTGGAACACCGGGACGAGCCTCAGGAACTTCTGATCAGGAGATCGTAGCAGCTCTATTCTTAAAGAAGCCTGTGAAAATTTTTTAGGCGTTTTTTTAGGTTG
The DNA here is from genome assembly GCA_038087645.1 of Saccharum hybrid cultivar R570. Lineage (NCBI taxonomy): Eukaryota > Viridiplantae > Streptophyta > Magnoliopsida > Poales > Poaceae > Saccharum > Saccharum hybrid cultivar. The sequence goes on along the minus strand of JAQSUU010000671.1, from coordinate 3,297,052 downwards.
GTTGTACAAAATTTAGGTGTTGTTTGATTGAGTTTGTGAGTTCTCTCATATTGTGAGAGAACTCCACGAATTGCTGCCGACTCCGATCAGGGTTTTTTTTTAAATCTAACTCCGATCAGGTTTACAATGCTTCCAACTTTTGTGATGCTCTGAACCACTTTGTGAGTGCTCTGAACCACTTTGTGAGTGCTCTGAACCACTTTTGTGATGCTCTGAACCACGTTGTCAGTCTCTTATGCTGATTTCTATCTTTGGAGGATTACTGTCACAGAGAGCTCTCCCAATGCGTGAAGAAAATGCTTTCCCAATGTGTGAAGAAAATTTACAATGGCAAGTGGTTTTTTTCAGTAGTATAGGTGCTTCTGGACAGATCTCATCCCGTAATGGGAAGTGATGCAAATTGCACAGTTAATACTGGAAATGATTCACTGCAAAACTTGTAGCTTCGATGACCCTTTTTGACAGAGAACTCATGGCAAGTGATGTAAATTGCACAGTTAATACTGGAAATGATTCTCACTGCAAAACTTGTCAGATTAGATGACCCTTTTGACAGAGAAATCATCCCGTAGGTGATGATGCTAGTACTGAAAATGGTTCTAATTGCAAAACTTGTCGTACAATCAAATAACACAATCTCATAATAAGTTTTGCAGTTCACACACTCAAGCCAAACTATGTTGGTGTATATAATGGGCGACTATCATACATTTCAAATGCACCCAGATAATGGTTGCATGCCAGATCTTTCATCTTCAATTCTTCTTTGATGTCCAGGTTTTCTAATTCAGCTAACCTAAACAATGCGAAATCAGATGCCTAGCCCCTTGTCAAAAAATTGCTTCAACCCTTCACTCCGCTTGTAGGTTCCTTGGCCTCCTGTAAATCATCAGAGCCATATTATGTGTGGATAATCAACAGGGTACTTAACAAATGAATTAACACATTACACATAACAAGTCAAGCTAAAGAAAAAACTATTATACATGGAAACCAAAAGTTGGTTGAATAAAAAGGATCATGGACTTTGTGTACACCATAAGATCTCAAATAGGCACCAAACATTGTTAGGCAACAATAGAAGATAACATGTTATTAAATGGAGAAGAAACTTTCATTGTCCTAATAATCTTAAATAAAAACCACTAATACATGAGAACTGATGCTTCTTAACAAGCAAAAGAATACTGTTAACATAATGGAAAGAGCAGCAGTGAGCCAGTGAATACAAATGAGGATATTGACAGATCAACTGAACATATTTTCTCAGTGAAGATCAGGATATGAAAATCTTGATTTAACATTGCCCTGTAATTTGTCTGTGAAAACTAACTCAAGGCATGTTGATTATTTACATCTATGCTATAATAAGGACTTGTTAGGACAGTGTACATTATGAAGTTTCTGTTATGGACTTGTTAGGACAGTGTACAATACTCACTACATTATGAAGTTTCTGTGACTTACATTTCAGTGACGTTCCAGCAAGACAAGTTAGCCTTGCTTTTGTATTAGCCTCTGCTAATGGAGTAGGCTTTCCATTCCCAATTGTCCGAATGTCCCATATCCTTATGACACCATCAGACGAAGCAGAAGCAATTAGATTGGAGAGCTCTGATCCACCCTTGCGATTATCGAAAACAACAACCCCTTTTACACGAGTTGCATGAGCACCCTCAATGCGTGAGGAGACCTTGCCGCTGGACAGATCCCAAGCAGTAACACAACGGTCCTCGCCTCCAGTGTAAAGGACTCCATTCTGAAAAAATCACAAAAAAACATGTGAGCAAAGTGCAAAAGGTAATAGAGGCATCAGTGGGAAGACAATAAGGTAGTGGATATAAATCAATCTGAAGAGCTAGTACACATATCACGAAATAATGAGTGTCTAAACTCTAGTCATAATGTGGAGCTGCACCGAGATGTCAATTCAGCATGCCATGGGCAACTGAAAATCTGATGAGAACTGAAGTTGCATTCGAGAAGACAACAAATTTCAACAATATGCATGCTAATTCACTCGTAAAGTCATAATAATAATATGAAGCTACACCTAGATGTCAATTCAGCATGTCATAGGCAACCAAAAGGATGATGAAAGCTGAAGTTGCATTTTACAAGACGATAAATTTCAACAATTTGCATCCTAATATACTCGCCAAGTCAATAATAAAAATATGAGCCTGCACCTAGATGTCAATTCAGCATGTTACAAGGCTGGTGCAAGCTGAATTTGCCATCAACATTTCAACAAGAAGACAGATTTCAACAATTTATCAGCTCCTCACGGTAATCCACTTTTAATAATAATTGAATCCTAGACATTCCATGACCAATTCAACATGATGCCCAGGCAATGGTGGTACCTTGGCAGGCGCCATGGCGAGAACCCTCTTGCCGCAGTCCATCTGATGAATAATCCTGGCATCCACGGAATCGTGCACGCTGACCTTCTCCTCAGCAGCCATGACGAACCGGTCCCCGCCGTCCTTGTCCTCAGTGTAGGCGACCGCGGACGCGGGGCGCTCGAGGCGGCAGGCGAAGCTGCGGCGTCCGCGGACGAGGTTGAGCATGGCGAGCGCCCCCGCGCGGCCGACGGCGAGCGCGACGCGGCCCGACGGGTGCACCGCGAGCCCCTCGACGGCCTCGTGGCGCGGGAAGGCGCGGAGCGTGGCGAGCAGCGCGAAGCCGTCGGCGTCGTAGAGGAGGAGCGAGCCGTCGTCGCAGGCGGCCAGGAGGTTCCGCGGCACGGGGCCCCGGGAGTAGAAGGCGAGCGCGGAGACGGCCGCCGAGGGGTCCAGGAGCGGGCCGAGGTCCGCGGCGGAGGGGAGGTCGTAGAGGCGCACGGAGTCGTCCGCGCCGCCGGACGCCGCCAGCCCCGCCCGCGGCGCCGCGGCCACGCAGCGCACCGGGCCCGTGTGGGCCGAGTACGAGAAGAGCGGCGCGAGGGTGAGGGTCTCGGAGGGCGAGGCGCCGGTGGCTGTGGCGGAGGGGGAGGTCAGGGTTTTGAGGGAGAAGCCCCAGATGAAGCGCTCGTAGGAGCCGGCGACGAGAGCCATGGCAGCAAGCGATGACCTCGCGACGCCGCCGCCGCCGGTTCGTTGGGGAGGAAAGGGTTTTGGGGTTAGACCAAGGGAGTGGAGTGCTGGACGTCTTTGAACACGGAATTGGGACGCCGACTTGTGGGGCCCACTGTATCAACGTTGGCGTGGCACGACTCTTGACGCGCTCCCTCTCGGGCTGGCAAGCGGGCCCTACGAACTGGCGGCGGCGGTTCATTCGCTCGCGAAGAGCACTAGGGCAGCACAGCCGCCGCCGGCGAATCTCAACACCTGGCAGAAGCAAATCGGCGTGGCACCCGCCGGTCGCCGCTCCCTCCTCCCGCTTCGCGGTCTTTGGTCCTCTCCAACTCTGCGGGCTGTGGTTCTGCCTCCACCTCCTAGCGACTTCGCCCACACGGCCGCTGCCCGCTGCGCCCGTCGCCCGGCCGCCGCCGCTCTTTCCCCCAGGTGCCTGTAACCCCCCTCCTTCGCGCCATCGTTCGCGCCGCAACCGTGCCGTCCATACCCGAGGAGGCGGGGCGAGGAGGAGCAAGCAGGCAGGAAGGAGCCGAGCATCTTGCCAGGTAATTTTTCCCCTTATATTAATCACCTAGAAATCACTTGTAGTCTTGCAACGTTATTTTTCAAGCTTTCAACAGCAGCTGGCACTTTGATCTAACGAACATTTTCAGACTTGGCACCTAGAGATCACTTGGATTAGCCATAATCCTAAATCAATGTTACTGCATCTTTATCAGTGTTGCAAACTGAAGAGAACCAATACATTCAGATTACAAATGTATGCTCAGTAATTATTTTAGTGGTGTCCCCCTTATTTTTATCTGCATTTACAGATTATGCACGTTGAGGTGGCATTGCTGATGATGGTGAAGACGGGAGGCTTGAATGCACCAAATCTTCACTAATTTGGCAGATACTCCTCCCTAAGCCACCCCCACCAACCGCCGCTGCAGCAGCAGTCGCCGACTCCTGCTCCAGTCAAATCAGCCATGTCAGCGCCACCCTGTGACATCCTGCCCACCGCCGCCAACAACATCCAGCCATTTCTTGTCCTTCACAAGGCTGCTGCCTCCTCGGTGCCATCTTCCCGGGCTAAGCGCCAGATTCAGACCTCACAGCCATCCTCACCCAGCCCCAAATCAGCAAACAGATGTCGTCAGCCAGTGGGCAAGGAGTGTGAGGACAAAGGGGATTTGGAGCTATACGAGCAGCTGCGCATTGAGGCCTTTCACCGAACCTGGTCCAAGATCCAGTCCACCATTGACGAGGTCCTCAGGGCCATCAACCTCAAGCTGTTCGACCAGGTGCTGCAGTGGACGAAGGAGTCCTTCGCCTCGGTCCGTGCCATCACGGAACCGCACCGCACTGAAGTCCAGCAGCCGTACCCTCTCCTGACTGATGTGATCTGCAGAAGGATCCCCACGGCATTCGTCCTCACCAAGAATGCGGAGTTTGTTGATGATATCACAACGTTTCATGATCTCGCAGGGCATATGAAGTCCAATGGATGTCACGTAGTCAAGCTGTCAGCAGCTGAATTATCAGCGAAACATGGAGTTGGTGGTTGCTTTAGGAGCCTGTTGCGGCAGCTTCTATCTGATGTTCCAGATGTTGCTGATGTATCTGCACTGGCATCATGGTATTGTGAAGCTGAGAACTTTGATCAGCCTATCATTGTCATAATTGATGATTTGGAGCAATGTTCTGGTGATGTGCTGGGAGAGCTTGTGATTATGCTGAGTGAATGGGTGTTTAAAATTCCAGTCTTCTTTGTATTGGGGATAGCAACTACCCTTGATGCTCCAAAGAAGCTTCTCTCGTCAGAGGCTCTTCAACGATTAGAGCCCTGCAAACTTACCTTGGGGTCTCCCTCAGATAGACTGAATGCACTTGTTGAGGCCATCCTTGTTAAACCATGCGCTGGATTTTGCATCAGTCATGAAGTCGCACTGTTCCTCAGAAATTACTTTTTTAGGCATGATGGAACAATAACTTCTTTTATTAGTGCTCTCAGGCTTGCATGCAGTAAGCACTTCTCCATGGAACCTCTAAGCTTTTTGTGCATAGGAATGCTGGAGGAAGATTCTGAGGAATTTTGGCATGATAAGTATGAATCACTCCCTCAAACAATACGGAAATATGCTTTTGATCTTCCCTCATCTAAAAGTGCAAATAATTCAAACAATTCTTGCAACATGGTAGAAGGATTGTCTAGGCTGCTGAAACTGCAAAAGGATTGGAGTTCTGTTCTCTTGTGCCTGTATGAAGCTGGAAGACATGACAAAGTGCAGCTTTTGGATATCTTCTGTGAGGCAGTCAACCCAGATTTGCAAACTGAAAATGCACCAGATAGTTACCTATTTGCCTCTAAAGTGACTTGTGAAAACTTATTAGGAGTAAATTCAGGGTCTGCTAAAGGATTTATAGCCCAAGTAATGAATACAATAAGGTACTTGCCTACGGAAATTTTGTTACATGTCCTGGAAGTTTGGAGCATCCATTTGAAAGGAATGAGTGAGATCAATGACAGAGTGAAGGAGCTTCAGTCAACCACAATTGGTGCCAATAGTGTTAGGGCCAAAAGGAGATCAACTGCCAATACTGGAAATGGAACAGTTGTACTAAATGAGAAAGCGGCTGCGCTATTACAGGATGTTATTAGGAAATATCTGGTACCTGTTGAGTCCTTACCTTTTCATGAAATCATCTGCTTCAAGAATGTTGACATTCTCCAATCTGCGCTGATTGGAAATCCAAGAAGAATGATTCAACTTGATCTTCTGAAGTCACAGAGCCATCTGAAATGCTCTTGTTGCAGTAGGAGTGGTGCTGCTGTGTCAGGGTCGTTGCATGACACATCAATCATGTGCAATCTAGCCCAAGAATATGGTGATGTGATTAACCTTCATGATTGGTACACGGCCTTTGAAGGCATTATCAAGAGCACAAATTCAAAAGCCAAACGGAAATCTTACAGTTCTCCCTCGAAGAAGAAATCAAAACCCACACCTCTGGAGACTGAAGGTATGATCCAAGCAAGGTTTTGCAGAGCTGTTACTGAGATGCAAATCACTGGCCTTGTTCGGATGCCAAGCAAGAGAAGGCCCGATCTTGTGCAGAGAATCACGTTTGGTCCTTAATGGTTCCGTGATTACATGCATGCTATACAGGTGAAACATTTTTCTACTAGTAGGGATTTTGAATGATCAAGGTAGATTAGGTACAAGCTTGTGCTCTTTGGCTCTTAGTTAGATGGCTTTGTTTTTGCATCTGCAGGCTCATGATAATACCACCATGTAGTAAATTGAACAGCTGTGGAAGGAAGGTTCAATCACTTCTATCGATGCATGTAAAGAATGAAGTCCACCTGGGATCTTTGCAAGAGAGCCGTGAAATGGAGCAGCAGCCAGTTCAGATATGAAGTGCTGATATTGCGTAGAATGGCTAAGCTATGTCGTTGTTTTTCCTTAAGAGCAGTATTAAACATGTTTTAGATTGATCCGTGCTCTGTAGAGCTGACATCGTCTCATGTAGCCCAAGGGTTATCTATTTTGAATGCCCATATCCAATTTTCCTGATGTTTCATTACATTGCTTGATGTTTCACAACTACACAACTATGCCTGATGTTCCCTTTGTCTTAGATATGGCCAATCCTATTTTCCTGATGTTTCATTACATTGTGATTGTATTACTGTTAAAAGATTCTAGCAAAATGCTGTACCTCTTAAGATCATGGAAACCTATTTAGAAATTAGACAGAGTGTGAGAGTTACATAGCGATCAACAGGCATCAGATATGCGTCAAAGCGTCGACATGTAGCAGTATTACAAAATGTGGTACTATATATATGTATATTAGAGGCACCGAGTATTTACTATGACAACATCAAATTGTAGAAAACAGATCCTTCAGATCGTGCACCGAGTATTTACTATTTACAAAATGTTTGTCTCGATCGGCGCAAGGTTGAGCGGGAGGCCGTTGAGTGCGTCAAAGGCGCCGGTGCCAGCGACAGGACGATGAGGATTGCGTTGCCCAAGGTGAGGCCCATCGTCTCGGCTCTTGCCGAGGCTAGCATCGCGGGTCGCGGCGTAGAGGGATGAGGCGGCAGGGGCTGCGGCATGGGAGTGCATGAAGAAAAACAGGCCTGGAATGTGGGGGCGGGGGATGCTGCAGGACGGAGGTAGCCTTGGCTGCTGCACCGCTGGCGCCGCCGCCGTCCGCCCACTCTGTGGAAATGACGAGGTGACTGTAGATGGGGCTACAAGTCTACAAGTAAGGAATGGTCTGGGCCTCTGGGGCTCTGGGCGCAGGTTGATCGGGCTATCGGTAGGGCCTGTTCCAAACTAAACCCACAAAAAAAACAACTATAATTTACCAAGCTGCTTTAAGATGTGTGCAAAGTTTTTCGAGAGAACCATGGGAGCAATTCTCGTGTAGTACATATTCGAAATAGGTAATTTCTTTGCTGATAGATTCCAGACACATGTATATGTTTTGTTTTCCAATTTAGGTATTGAAAATTTTGCAATGTTATCTAAGAATAAGTCATTGGAAGTTTTAGTGCTTTGCATGTGAAATTAGGCTAACATATCTATAGAGCACACAAAATACATAGCCCTAAGGTATATCGCAGAGTGTTCGCCCTGCCCTTCAAAACATAGGATCGACATTGTCTGCTACCAGCAATCCGACTGGGCGAGGCGCCCTATCAATGCCACCCCATGCCAACTCAGTGGCCTGTCTTGGGTACCATGCTCAACACCACTCTGCCCAATGATCCGACGTCGCCTTGCTTGACAATTCCTCCTGGAGGGGTGAGCGTCGGGGTCATCTCGATGTGCCTCCTCCTGTGGGCATAGGGCATCCAAGCGGCCGACATCGAGTAGGGGGAGAGATCTCAGCAGAAGAAGGTCGGCTTTGGATTGGTGAAAGCTCTATGTAGACTGGAGTTGCGTGCCAGGTTTGAGTTTTAGTTGGGCTATAGTTAGTTGTATTCAGCTGTTGGATTTTGTACTTCCAATCAAAACCGAATAACTGAGGGGATATTGTTGAGGGTGTATCATATGTTAGAAAACCCTCATTAGTGTGTTCAAGGCCCAATTACATAGCCTAGGAGGCTTGTGAGACAATGTTTATGACCCATTTGTAGCCCCTAGAGGCTATTTTGTAAATTCAAGCCCCGCCAATGGAAATAATAAAAGCCTCCCCTCCCATCACATCACCTATAAAAGGGGAGAGAAGGGGGTGGAGGAGAACCTCCGTGTCTCATTTGTCACTCTCACTTTCTCTACTCTCATCTTTCTATGTTCGGTTCTAGACAAACACACTCCAGAGTATGTACACGGCACAATCTCGTAAATCTTCTACTCTATAAGAACAACTGCTTGACTACATCGTTCTTCACTGTCCCCATATCACACAACAATAGTATATTCCAAACACTTGGGTCGAGCCCATAGCAAAGTTCTGATCTTTTAACCAACCCATACAAATAAGAAACTAATGTTTAGCAATATAAAACATTGGAAGCACATAATTGTCCTGACTTTGCCATGTAGGAAAGCTGTCAGTATTATTGTCACTATCTTGGTTTTACCTGTCCTTACAATGCCCTAACCAACATTTATACTTTGAGTATGAATACAATTTGCATTGAAAACCATTTTTGTTGCAAGCTGCTTTTGTGCTTTGTTGAGATCATAATTCATAAAAAAGATCTGATGTCTTCATTTGAGTTGTATAGATCTAGCAATTTTCTTTAGCTTGTTAAGAAAACATAAGAAAATGCACTGCTTATATTATGAATAAACAAATTGAAAAGAAGAAACTTAGAGAAGTGAATTTAACAATCTACTATGAGAGAAGGTGACGATATAAGCTTGATCACCACTTTGATATTCAAGTGTAATGTATTCAGATATGCACGTTTTTATTTAAATTGCACAAGAATATTTCAAACTTAAATTTGGAGTCAATGTCCCTTATCGTTTTATCATTGAAACCTCTAATATAATGAGGATGGTGTCCAATATTTGTTGCTAAAATGAACACCCTTGAATCATCATTTAATTCCTCAGATTCGTTTGGCTCTTAGCAGATAACATAATCAAATCTCTATCTTCAACAATGTGATCTTCATAGCTAATGTCAACATCAAAGTAAGACTAATGTCATTGACAAGACAATGAATAGCTTATAATAGGCTGGATGAGAGATAGACTTTAAAAGATAAAAGTATCCTGCTTTAGTTTCTTTAGTTAGCGGTCTCAAATCGCCTTTCTGGTGCATCCTAGGAACCTAGTTGCAAAACAAATCAATTGGAATGTGTAAGTGAGCTAACATGTATGTACAAAGCTACATGAGCTATAATAAATGGTGAGCAAAGAGAATTGATTTACCCATAGTCCCTTGTTGACACGAAATAGGCCACGATAGGACCATGAACTCCAAATCATCATCTTCAATATCAACGTGGCCCAGCACATGTGCATACTGCTACACCTCCAAATCTTGGCCGCTGTCAGTCACATGCGCTTAGGGGTTTGAAGCTTGATTAGCGACAGTAGGCACGTCATCAGCAGATGCTTATTCCGACATGGTGTTGTGGAGCAAAGGATGATGAGATGGATGAGTGACTAACGGACATGACAGGGATGAGCACACACATTGAATTGATGGTTGGTTGTGTGTAGCTGACTAAACGACCGAGCAAAACTAGCGACTACTACTGATGGTAATGTCAGAGCCGGACAGGAGGACCAATAGTCGAGGTCGATGGTGGCGGTGGTAGTGATCTTTCGGCGGTCAAAAGCCATGTGGTGGGTGGTGGCCGGAGACGGAGAAAGAAGTGCCAACCTCGTGGTAGTGTGGTATGTGCAAGCACGCATCATTAGCAACACATGTTTATGATTGAAAGATCAAACAAGAGACGGGACAACTGGCGGTGGATGCCAATGAAGATCAAGCTACAGAAAACACAGCGAGGATTTACATGTGCCACTGCAGATAAAAATGGCACCTTTGAAGAGCCGTGGTAACTCCGAAAAGTGGGCTTTTGTGCGGTGTAGGAGGTCTGTCATCGGCAATACGTTGCGCGCCTGCCGACAGGATCTCTTCCATTGGTCGACGAGCAGTGATGCAATTGCGATGGTATGAGTGGCGAGTAGAGCCTAGAAAGGAGCGCAAAGGCCAGGACTTTGGGGTGGACGATCAAGAATGCGTAGCAACAAGAAGGCAGGCAAACCCATTGCTCCTCTCTTCCCCTTTTTGCTTGCCGTCACCGTGGTGGGGTGGCGTTGTAGCCTCCTGCCTCCCCACGCTTGTTCTTGGTTTGTCCCCTCTCTCTCCCTCCGTTTCTTTTTTTGCTTTCTTTTTGCCCTGCGTTGCGCTTCTCAACCGCGGCAGAGGAGAGGGAGGCACCTGCTCTGCTCGTTCTTGAGTCAGACCCTATGGTGTTTCGGATTTCAAATGTGAAGCTTTTGCCTCCTGGAACTTAAAAAATGTGCTTTATCCATTACTAAACTTCTGCAACCAACTATGATATATGTAATACACGCATCAATTTGTGGTACATTATAAACTAGATAAGATGAGATGCATATATCCAACTTTTACTAAAAAGAAATCATAAATGTTGTCAGCTAATTATTTACTTGACCTCTCTGTAGGGTGCAAGCTGATGCTGATGTTTACGTACCACAAATGGAGGCACTAATTGAGTTGATCCGGTCTGGTAAAAGGTAAGAGTAGTTTCCTAATTTCATTTCCTAGCTTGATGTGTCTATCAATTGAACTTTTGAATACATCCTTACATATTAGGGAAAGACTAGCGCCCAGACGTCCGGACATGGCGTCTGTCCGGACGCCCGTGCCTACTGCTCGCTCACGCGCCTGATGCGTTTCCTTTGCATGCGGCAGGAAACGACATAGGCAATGTACTTCTCTGGATGCATGCAGCCAATGGAAGGGATACAAGCACCGTGCCCCCGCCTCCCACTTTGCTTGGGCGCACCCCACAGCGCATGCATGCAGCTCCTGCCTGCCCGCCGGTACATTGCTGCCGCACCTGTCTGCGCGCTCCTGCGGCTGTTGTCACCACGCACTACTGCTGCCACGCTTGGTGGCCTAGCCCTACCTACTGCTACGGTACGCATGCGCCTGCACATGCATGTGGGGGTCGCCACGCCCGCTTCGCTTTCCGCACGCACGCGGGGACTGTTGCGCTCAAGGGCACCACCTTCGTCTGCGCCCACTTTCTGTGCCTGGTCATGCAACACTTGCAACATATAGCATTCGCTGCAATACGTCCGAAACAAATGAACCATTTACAACATACGCTTGCAACATATGTGTATGACCACTGCAAATTCAGATAAAACACTTGCAACATATGTGTATAGCCAGTGCAACATATGCAACATCTAGATAAAACACTTGCAACATAGGTTTGAAACAGCTGAAACATTTAAAACATACATTTGCAACATACGTGTATAGTCATTGCAACATATGCAACATCCAGATAAAACACTTGCAACATACATTTAAAACTAAAACATACACTCGCAACATACTTGTACAGTCATTGCAACATATACAACCAGACAAAACACATGCAACATCTAGATAAAAACATATATCTAAAACGCATGAAACATATGGAACTAGATGCCATGGAGTGACCGAAAAATTTGGGCCAGCACTCAGCTGCCATGCAGACGTGGGTCCGCGCTCCTCTCACAAACAGGCAAGCGGCCTGGCTAGCCCTGCAACTAGCTAAGTGTCTAAGCCGGTCAGCCAAAGTAGCAACGGGGTAGGGGCAACTAGGCCTAGCGCAGACAACACAGAGAGAAAAGAGCAGCATGGCAAGCAGCAGGCCTAGGCGCTAGGTAGCAAATTAAGGGCAGGCATGGCAGGGAAGCCTGCGGCCCTGGGCGCGTGCGGCTAAGGGCCTAGCTGTCTGGTCTAGCCAGCAGCGGACGTAGCAGGAAGCCAGTCCTCTCTGTTTGGTCATGCGCATACACAGGCCTCCACACGCCGCATGCTCCCCGAACGAGTGGCAGCATGCGCTCCTAGCGTGTGAACCGCGCTGTAACTACGTGCCCTTTTTTTATTGGGCGTAACGCGCTTGTGGGGGTGGGTCTGTCTGTCCATCCAAACGCTCTCAACCAAGCATTATCATAAAACATCTGCATGTATTGTGAGGCATATTTCAATTAACAGAATCTTTATCTACTTCAGTTCATAAACTTATTTTGTGGCTCTACTTAACAGATAGCTTATAATAATTCTACAGTTAAGTTAGCTTATAATACTTCTACTGTAGAAGTTCTACATGTTCACTTGACACAACCTAGTAAATTAAAATGTATATCATAAGACACAACAATGCCAAACACTTCCCAAAACTATGTTATGGCATATGTAGGGTATATCACATTAGAGAGTTAGTTCTTGTACGTGGATGTGGATATACTTCTGATTGTGTATGCATATTGAAAAACATTTTATTCATTTTTAATGACACAAAATGTTCCAATTTTTGTTTGTTATGCTGACACTTGTGTCTATGATGCCAATGTTGTACCGATTATATCATGCTCCGGTGCAGTCTGTGGAGATAGTGAGCCTCCAAAACCTGAGAAGAAAAGTAGGATGGAAGAGCTTTTAGACAGTTTGGAACCTGGTAGGTGTGACCCAGTCATATTGCAAAGAAGCTGACCGCTTTGAAAGGATTGAGGCAGAGAGAGAATCAATTAAGAACAGAATGAAATGGATGGAAAGTAAGGTTCTTCAAGCATTTAAAATCTATAAATGATCAAGCTGTTATCAACTATGTCCAATTTTCACCATTCAATTCAATTGCACCTAGGTCGTTTGGTCATATGAATTCTTTCAAATCATCATTGTTTTATGATGATCCTAAAGGGCAATGCTACAGTACAACCATTACCTTCTAGGAGGTAATAGTTCAAAGAAATATGAGCCATTGATTTCTTTATCAACTAATTAATGAAATAAATAATAAATAAATAATCTAAGAAGAAAGAAATATCTTCTGAAATCCCCTAATCACCGGAACAACAAAAGAAGTGGGGGAACTTTCCCTCCGTGATTACATAGAAGCGATTGAGTGGCCTGGCCTCCTTTTAGTGTGCATGTCACGTTTGTGTATCACGTACATCATTATAGTGAATAATGTTAAAACATGTTACACGTACGTGACAACAAAAGCACCTGGCTTCCGTTTTCTTGTATGAAAGTTGGTCGTCCTGTATATAGTGCAGCACCTTCTAAATTAAAACAGGTTACACGTATGCTAATGAACGTTGGGAATCAAACACACTACAACTTGTAGCTGTCACATACAGGTGAATGAAAAGCTACATGCCAATCAAATTATATCACGTACATTAGCTATCATGGCAATTTGAGCTGATCAAATTATGTCATGTTCAAAGTTACAAAATAAAAAGATTTATAATATCAAACAGATCACGCATATATCAATTAGGTCTGGAAGAAAGATTTTTATACCTAAAACTTTTCTTATTTATCCTATCTTATTACCGAATTAAAAATTAAATAAATATATATTTCAACTATTACCTCCTAAAAAGTAATAGATGATCCTAACCATCCGATCTCATTAAATGAACGGTTCATAGTCTCTACTATAATTGACCACTTCAAATTATTTTAGGTCCACCAACAAAAACGTCCTCTACTGAGTAGTCAAATCATTGTGTACCTAAAATATTACACACAAGATTTTATCTCTATTAAAATTAAGAGCTAACAAAAGAACCGCATCAGATCCAAGGGCCCAGAGACAAAGTTTGATGCGAGACTTCTCACCCCCCTCACCCCGTCTCCGTCTCACGCCTCGCCTCTTCCTCCGCCCACAACCCCCACGCCCCGCGCCCTAGTACTACGCCACAACCATGGTTCGATCCCTCCTTTCCACCTGCAAGTAGGTTTTTTTTCCTGAAAAAACGAATTAGGCCTTGTTCACTATCCCATCCCAACCCAAAATATTTCTTCTTTCACCCATCACATCAAATCTTTCGACGCATGCATGGAGCATTAAATGTAGGTAAAAAAGATAACTAATTACATAGTTTATCTGTAAATATCGGGACAAATCTTTTGAGCCTAGTTAGTCCATGATTGGACAAATTTTGCCAAATAACAAAAAAAAAAAATGCTACAGTACCTTTTCAGCTACTTTTCGCGAAGTGAACCCACCCTTAGTTCCACTCCCATCCGTGACTCGTTCCTGTCCCACCGACGGCTATACATTGGACAGACACCATCAGAAATACTACAGCCTACCGTCAGCCAAGGAACAGGGCCAAGTTGTAAGGCAACCCTCTCAGTTTCAATTTTTTGTCTATATAATTTCCTCAAAATTAGAAGAAATTTCATTTACAACGGAGCTAGAACCATTTATAATTTGGAGTCAAGCAAATCAAACAAATGCTGGCTGGGTAGTTCTTTTTGACAACGTAGTTTAAACTTTCAGGGAGTCTGAAGCCCTGAAATAAGTTGCTAGATTGCTAAAGAAAAACACTACGTGATCCAAATAATCCAACTTATAGTCTATTTTAATAAATTATTCGACCATCTGGTTTATGAAAATTTATTAGCTGACTTTCACACCACCCGGTTTAGGAAAATCTGTAAGCTGACTCTCACTAGCTATTGGGGTTTGTAAAGGTTTAGCTGACCCAAACAGGACCATCGTCAATGCTCGATGATGATATATCTATCAGATGACAGGCATTGACTAATAATCATTTCAATGGAATCCTAAAGATTATTCCCACTCGCTTGGTAAATGGTAATAAAGATAAACGGAGTTCTATTTATCTGGCAAGTCTATGGGTTGTGTCCTGTCCGATGTGCTTCTATCCGGTCACGGTCGGAGGGAATAATCAGAACAGAACAGTTAGCTACCTCAACACATTATCATATCATTTGTTCGATAACATTGCACACACTGTGGAATCATTGCATTTGTCTCACCCAAAAAGAGACGGCCAAAAAGATGGGATTCTCATTGAAAAGAAAGCCAAGCGTTTGCTACCATTCAACTGCTGTTACCTTACTGTCTTTTTTTATTATTTATATTTCTCTCTTTTTGTAGGCACCAACCATTCAATGGTTTTCAGAAAAAAACTCGCCTTAGTATATGACACTACTCCGGTCTGGTCAAAGAGATAAAAAGGGACACATATATGCATAAAACAAGGTTAGGCCAACCAGTCCAATCACTTTGTTCAGTTATCTTTGCTTAGGGAACTGATGATATGATCAATGGTGTTATTTTGTAATTATGGTTGCAAGGGAGGGGTTGGTCCAATCGGTACCACTGGTTGAGGAAGGCGCATAGCAGCTAATCAATGCAGTATGTTTTTCTCACCGATTGCTTGATTTCTAAGGTACTGAATTTGTTCTTTTGGGTCATGAACAAGGTCAGCAATCATTTTTTCATGGAAAAAAAATACATGCTGCTTGTCAAAATATTTCATGAAATATGTACCTAAGGTGTACATATCTATGTTAAATATTAAGTTACAGTATGGAGTTATATTTGGTTGTTTCCATCAATTTTTAGATCATTTTTCTCGCATTTGATGTTTAGTGAGTACTGCCAGGAATATGGTTGTTGTTGGACTTATGCTACACAAATGCGTTCAAATTGATTACTCTGTAGCTTTTCTGCAACTAGAAATTGATTAGTGAGTGTGGCGCGTTAAGGATAAGGTGCTTCTCGATCCATTTTGTTCCTTTTTGGTCAGCGCATGATCTGGTGAGGCAGGGTGGATAGCTCCAATGGCGATGGCGCATTATCTGGTGACTTTCTCATTCGAATATATCAATTCCACTTAATCAAGTTTCAGTCATCCACCAAAAAGACTTCGCGTGTTTAACAAGGAAACTGTTAACACAAGTACTGCATCTCCTTCTTTTTGTATGAGATCATTGATCTGTGGATAGTAACTTGACTGAACCTGAGTATGATAGGGTATGCACGCTTTCTCCTGCCTTGATCCGCTCGTGATCTACCACAAAGGTTTAAGAAACATCGTCGTTTGGTTGTTTTTTATGTGCATCTTTGAAATGCCGCCGTGGCACCAATGGCGCCGAGGTAGGCCCGCGTCGCCGTTCCAATCCCCCAACAGCACAAAAGCCTTACTCCTCTTCCACCATGAGCCGCACGCTCCTCTTCCACGCACGGCCAATTTGCCGCTGATAGTGGTTAAAAAATACAAGCAATTTTTGTTTTGCAAGTTGCACATAATTTTCAGCAGCTGTGATCCTCTTAATTCCTTTTGAACTTTCTTTGAGTGCGGCTGCAATTACTTAGCTACAGATCAATTTTAAATTTATATTCTTTTAGGAACTGTGCATTCATTGTTGCTACCTGAATGGCAATTAATATGGTGACTTAAATTTTCTGGCACAGACAATGGCACCACCTTCATGGAAACTTTATTTTTTACTAACGTTCTCCTTTCAACTTGTAATTTGAATTGCAATTTTATTTCCTGTGGTTGGTGGTTGAAGTGACGGCATGGCAACAGGAAGGATAGGCTATGTCACATTCAAAGACATGCACTCATATGGAAGGAATATACATTTTTTGATAAAGGTGGTTATTCACTGGCCTTGTTCTAACTGGAGTTCAACACAAAATCTGAGTTCTGATCCACCCTATTATGGACAACTGTGATATATAGCAATAGAAAAATTGTCAGTTCAATATGAATGAACTACATCCCATCAAAGAAATTTAATTTCATCTTTTTGAGCAGAGATGGCATGATGTGCCTTCCTCCGAGGGCCCCTCAGCCATGTCGATGATATTTTGCATCCACTTTTAGGTGTGGACTGCCATGAGGAGGAGCTCTGGATTGATAGATGGTTGGATGGCATGATGCGCCTTCAGATGCATATAAGTTTGGATACCTATCATCATCTCAGGCTGTCAGGCAAGCCTTCACTTCTAACAACCTATGTTGCAGATGTCTATATGTTATAGTATTGTATTATATATGTTCTCAGCAACTTGGTGTTTTTCTCCACTAATACTTGTATCAAGAGGTTTATCAAACAACGTAAGGTTCTGTTAAAAAAACTAATGTAGCACACTTTCTTTACGATGCATTTTCCTTTACTTTGTCTGTTCCAAATTAAGCAGTTACCAATTCATTTTGTTGGTTGCCCTTGAGGCGAAGTATGATATCATGAGCATTTCAGCTCACAGCTTTTATTTTCAGACTGCACAGGAAGCTTTGCATAGTTGCAGCAGCATCTTGGAGAAATATAGCTCAAAGATTGCAACATTGGAGAATGGAGATCATGGTGGGTTAAATATTTCGAAGCAAGAAATTAATTACATTTAATGATATCAGTCATTTATTATTTTCCCTTTTGGGGCCCTCCGATATGCATTTAAATGTGTCATATCTTTATTTCTGTATTATTGATGTTCAGTAAATCTGAAGGTCTGATGGTGATGGAAGAGCGGACTCCGGGCTGTGCAAGTGCAAGCCTCTCATGACGTGGTTGCTCCGAGCAAGTGGAGGCAGACCAATAGGCAATGTTTCCAGGGCCATCACTGTGGAGGGAGAGTCGAGGCTGGGATAAGCGCTTGCTCCGAGTAAGTAGTGGCAGACCAATAGGTAATGTTCATAGTGGTGGGAGAGTCAAGGCTGAGCCGAGCGACGTAAAGTGGAGGATGAAAGGGTGGCACGGCAAGCGGAGACTAGACCTATGACAATTTTGATTATATATTTGCTATGAGCTCAACAATATGATAACTCATTTTCAAAACATGTCCTTTTGTTTTTACCGTTAGCACGCGGCTGTAGCTGCAGTGTAAAACGTTGGGAATTATATTTGTGAAATTATGTTTGTTTCTATATGAAAAGTGTCCATATGAAAATTGTCACATGAATTTGATTGTGATTTGAGTTTTACCGTAGCGTTAACACGAGCATTCTACCGTGGTCTTAGATGGTTTAGGCGAGACATAACTTATTATGCCTTGTTATCTATAAGTGTTTTCTGGAGTTTATAATGGTTCTATATAATTGTGTGAAAGTTGAAGTGCATCCTAGAAATGAAGCCGTGACGTTAGCACGGGCACTGTACTAGTCATTTAAAGGTACCACAACAAAGCCCGATCCTAAGGGTGAATTTGAGAATGCTTCTAATAAACCATCAAATTTTCAGGGGTCCCAAGTATGAGTTTGTCAAGCTTGACCACCAATGTCTCATACACGACGCCTCCTCAAAGTCGTACCACCACTATAATTTTACCATGAAGAAGTCCTCTTTTTACCTCAGGACAAAAGAGAGGAAAGAGGTCTTGAAATTATCAGCTCTTCTTTGCTGAAGTCAAAACCACAAAGGAAGGAAAAGAAATCATTTGCTGCCCACTTCAACATGGTGACAACGGTATAAATCTAATCTCATGTCACACTTCAAATTCTTATAAGCACCATACTTTAACACAGATCTTTGTTGGTTAATTCTGAAATAAATATATTGGTGAAAGAAATAACATAGATTTATTTTTAATAACTTTTGTTAATTGTGTATCTGATTCAAAGATGTATCTGTACTATCTTTCAAAAAGGTCATTGTTTTGGTTGCCAAAATGTTGGAATCAATCTTATGCCCAACAAGTGGCGGCTACGAGAAGGGCCATGAGGACTCTGGTTTTCCATTTGACACCTTTAGTGACAGTGACAGTGACTATGAATTATAAGGTATGCTCAGGATTCTTTCTTGTTTTTACATTACTCTGTCGGGTTGTTTTATCAAACTTTAGATCCGGTTATGTCAAAATGTTTCATGTGAAAGTTGAGAACTCCCACTAGGATTTGGTTGAACCTAATATTACTGTTTTTTCTCTTTAATAACTGTTATATATGAAGTGACTGCAGTGACAACTTTCTAAGAAAACAATGTGTTTGAATTTAACATCTATGTAGCCTCTTTTTTTTTGTAACTAAACATCTATGTAGCCTTGAGTTCATTTTCTGTAGATTTGAAGAGCAGTTCTTGTATGTTTAGTTGCTCCTTTTTTCTCGAACAACGCAGGAGAGTTGCGTGTAAATTCATTAAGATAGGAGAAAAAACAAGGGAGAGGGCATGAGGCCCTACTCCCAGAAACACCCTGAAACTCCCAACTCACACACCCACCCTAAACTAGAAACTGACTTGACGAGAGGAAAAAATACACCACAACCAAGAAACTCAAACCCATTCAAAGGCGCCATGGCTAATTGAAAAATGATTTGCTTAGATAAAATTTGTTCGGGTTACATTTAAATGAATCATGTGATGAAGCTCATTGATATGCTGGTTAGGTTGATTTGATGGATTCTGTATCATATGATAAACCATTTATATGTTTGTTAGGTTGATTTATTAATGGATTCTGTATCCTTTCTGTTCTCGACAAAGCCTACACAGCCGGAATGGATGCTTTCCTCCTTTTATTTTTACCGATACCGAAGTAGATGTTTTGTTCGTGGTGCCTTCAATGTTATTCAGGTGGAAGCAGACTGATGTAGTGCCTCTGGTTTGAAACTATGATGTCATACTTTGGCGGCACCTCTTCATGTGTGTATGTTTCCTAGCTGCATCTCGTCTTAAACTTGCTGAATCATTGGCGGGGCATTGAATCTTTGCAGATTGCTAACATGCCCGCTTAAAATTGAACTTTCCACAGTAGGTGAACACGTTTCCACCAGGCCGGCTGCCCTCTACCCTTCTCTCTGCCCTCGAACAGTCTCAAATCTGGATTCGTTGTTATTTGCTCAGTTGGTTAAACTTTACCAAATCCTGTTCGGAGGCAACAAACCAAACCAATCAGGAACCTACTTCAGAGCAGAGGAGCTCGGTGTAAAGAGCTTTAAAACCCATCAAGAGATCAACACACGTCATTACCAACTCAAGAAACCATAGCAAGAGCCGTACCAAGCCAAGAACAAGAGACACACCAAAAGACGAAAGGCAAAAATCAAAACAAAGCATACGACACCTTCATCCAACCTATACTTCATTGCCACCTGCCAGCATGTATACATGGCAATTCGGGGTATCAGGTTCGTGGAGGTGGAGCAGCAGCAATTACATCTTCCAATAAGTCCAGTTAGGCAATTATAGATTAACAAAAGGTTCATGGCCTAAATTCTGCTTATTGCACAATCTCCCACCCAACTGGCGCTGCTTCGATCATGCAATGATGTCATCTACAGGAACCACACCTGTCTGTTTCAGTCGCTGCATCGCCTTCTCCACCTTCCAATGAAAATAACACAATCAAGACTGCACTCAAGCAAATGTTTCCACTTAACATGAATGGGAGAACAATAATGTGCACTCACCTCCTTGTCCCAGTTAGTTCTGACTGTGAGAATAATCAGGGCTATCGTTTGCACAGCGACCCCTATAATTAAACCCCACCATATTCCCTGAACACAAAGACAGAATGTAGCTGATCAGCACCTTCCTCTGAAAACTGTAGGAGTTACTAAAAGTTACACGATTTTATAAGGTAAGAGGAAGTTACAGCTGCTCCAAGGCTTGTTTTGTATCCTAGAACGCAGCCAATTGGAAGCCCAATCAGGTAGTAGGCCCCAACATTGACATAGGCAACTGTTGCTTGCCATCCACTCCCAATGGCAACCCCTGAAAAAATTTTCAGAACGGTTTCGTTATGTGCCTATGATAGCGCTTGATGAATACAAGCTAGGTAGCTTCCGTGATACGTGCTTTCCTTTCCATACCTGAGAGAATTGGCTGAATCCCATTCAAGAAGATGCTGATTGCCATCAGGGGCATCAGACTGATAACAGCCTCTATTACTGTTGCGCTACTCGTGTAGAGTGTACTCAGTGGATACCTCAGAATTAAGACTGTAATCGTCGCAAGAAAACTGAAGGAGACGCTCACAATGAAAACTACAATGACCGAGAACCTTACTACCTTTGGATGGCCAGCACCAAGCTCATTGCCGACGCGAATACTGTGTAAGAAGTTCATGAGTCATGACAGCATTTATATTGATGAAAGTATATGGAATATACAGGCATAGCTCAGGCATTCGCACTGACCTGGCTGCATAGCTCAAGCCAAGCATGATATTGAAATCAAAGTTCCAATAATTGATGCTGAAACGTGTCAAAGAAAGTGCACCTTTGAGTTATGTCTGAATATGAGTGTATGGTCAGGAAACGGGAAATGGAATATGAATGTACAGCGCGGCCCTACCAGATTGAGAGAGAATCAAGTGCAATCTCTGAGTTGGGGAGGAAACCAGTAAGAAGCACAAATCCTTGTACGTACCAGATCTCCAATCTAATTAAGAATGCAAAAACGAGGTATAATGTTAAACAAGCAAGAAGCATCTAAATAACTAAGCATGACTAGCACCAGATTGCTCACGCTAGCATGATGGCCGAGGCAAAAGCAAGTTTGGCATATCCCCAGAGGCCTCTAAAGGCGAGCAAGGACAGTCCGGTCCACGTTTCTTTACAAGCTGGGCTCCAGACGATGTAACCCCATGTCAACACCACAAGCACCCACCAAGAGAAGCTCAGCATCAGTGCTGCTCCAAGGAGGCCTAAGCCAAGCACAAACACCGCTACCCATGAGACAAGGGTGTGGAAGATGAGCACTGCCAACGTGATGTATGCCACAGGATTGACGATGTTCTGGGCCTGCAGGAACCTCTGCATTGGGCAGAAGAGGGTGAAAGCAAGCAGCTGCGGCAGCAGGCCACGAGCATACAGCTGCCCCGCCGCAGCCACGTCCGCCTCCTGCCCGATGAGGCGCAGGAACGGACCAGCATACCAGTAGAGGAAGGCAATTGGGATAGCCGTGGTGAGCTGGAGCACTAGCGCCCTCTGGCACACAACGCCCATCGCTGCATACCTCCTGGCCCCGTATGCCTGACCACAGACAGTCTGCACCGCACTTGCCATGCCAATCTGCATTGTACACGATGCAATGCATGTTGAGGAACAAGCTAAGGGGACGCTATGTTTCAGCAAATGCATGCAAAGGACTGGAGAGTGGAGAGTGAAGGAAGGAAGAAGACACAGTTGCGTTGCATACCATGACGCCATAAGCTAGGCCCTGGATGCCAATGTTGGTGATGGAGGCGCCGGCAAGCTCAAGCTCACCGAGGTGTCCGACAAACATTTGCGTGACGAGGCTGAGCATGTAACTCAAAAGCGTGGTGAGGATGGATGCCCACGAGATGCGCCACAGGTTGCCTGCCTCCCATGCTGCCAACCGCGCCAGCACGCCCCATGGTACAGGCTCCTGCCGCAGCAGCACCTCCGACGCAGCCGATGATTCGTCGATGTCCAGCAAAGGTGCAATCACATTGCTGCCTGCCCCCATTGTCCGCTCTCCGTAAGTTCTGCACTGAGTTTAGAGTTCACTCCATAATGGAACAAGCCATTTATGCTGATACATGCATATGACCTGTACCTAACCTTCCTGGGTCACTGCTACCAGCCAACTCGATCGATGGTTGAAAAGGTTGGTGGAAGGCGTTAGGTGTGAATATGAAGTGGCAATGCAGCTTGGAAGAGGGCTTTAGTATTAGTAACCTACCAGTCAATGTGTTGTGACCATATTTCATCGGAAAATAAGCTGATTACAGACTTAGAGTCTATACTCTACCATAAACTATAGTTAGATAGATAATCTATGTCGTACCAACTTCCTGTACACTGCTTTACAAAAACAACAATAAACCTATTAAACCTTCTGATCTGTCTAGCATTTATTTCTCAGGACTAGGCAAATGCCCGTGCGTTGCAACGGGAACAAATGAAAATAAGAATAATTATAGTTTGCAGTATGTTGTACCATTAAAAAACGATGTTATTTCTATACCACTGTCATATCACGAGTGTTGTTAATTGAGCAATCACAATTAGCACTGAAGCACACAATTCAAGTTCATGCAAACGGTAGCAATCCACATGAATTAAAAATCTTCTAAAATTCTTTTAATACATGTGGATTGAAACATAATTTGTGCTTACAATGCGAATTTTCTATGTTGGCAATGTTAGACAGCTGCATAGGCGCATGCGCCATTGACCCATTATGGCTAATTATAGATTGATTGATGTAATGTTAGGCAAGGATATCCCACGGTGCGTCTCGGTGAGATCGTTAAGAATTACGACCTAGGGCTTCCTAGGGTACGAGCGACTCCCAGGCGATTCGCTGCGGGAGGATTTCATGCCGGCGATCCATCGATCCTCTCCACCTGATCGCTCGGGCTGAGCAAGGGGCTGCCTAGCGCGGCTACCCGGCCTTGGCAGGAGGGTGGGGAACGACGGGCACGGCTATTCTGGAAGCTTGGCAATGGCGGCAGAGTCGTCTTCCCGCGGCAAGTCGGCGGAGGATGGTGATGATGTGGAGAAGTTGCTCAAAACTCTGAGTCTGAGCGAGGCAGAGAAGGATGGAGTGGTCCTGGCATCGGCGGAGAGGACCAAGCTGCCGGAGGTGAAGTGGCTGGCGGCGGCAAGATTGCTGACGTCCAAGAATTTCAGCGAGCAATCCTTGATCTCGACGATGAGGGCTGCTTGGAACCTGGCCAGAGAAGACTCGTTCCGTGCTATCGGAAAGAACCTGTTCTTGGTGCAAGCCTTTTGTTTGGGGGATTGGAAGAGGATTATGGAGGAGGGTCCTTGGATTTTCAGGGGCTACGCTCTGATGATGGAGGAGTTTGATGGTGCGACACCCATCCCAGCAAAGCTCCCGAGCAGTGTACGAGTGTGGGTACAGATTCATAAGATCCCACCAGAATAGTGGAGATCATCCACAAGCTGGCTGGGAAGGTGGGAGAAGTGATCTCGGTGGAGATGAAGGTGGTGTCGATTGGGAGAGGAGATTTTTACAGGGCAAGGGTGAACTTAGGCGGTGTTTGAGACTGCTCCACTCCACGTTTTTTTAGCTCCGCTCCATGTTTTTTAGCCAAACGGTTTTAGCTCCACGCACTCCGTTCGAAGAAAAAGGGTGGAGTTGTGAGAGCACCTAAAGAGATGCTCCACAAACTCTAGTTTTTTGTGGAGCTGCTCCACGATGGAGTTTATAGAGCAGAGTTTGTGGAGTAGTCCCAAACACCCCCTTAGACGCGACTAAATCTCTGGTCCGATTTGTTACCCTGGCTCCCGAGAGGTGTGATCCTATGCACCTCCAGGTGAAGTATAAGAAGATGCCGCGCTATTGCGCCCATTGTGGCTTGATGGGTCACGTCCATCTCGAATGCAGATCGGGTGAATTTAAGGAGGACGATCTGCAGTTCGGCGATTGGATGTTGGCCGGGGGTGACTCCTGGCGGGCGGGCACTCCTCGTGTTCACGCTGCGGTGGGAGGAGAGCAGGGAAGTCAGCGGCCATAGGAGGTGCAGAGTGGCCCCGATGAGCACAGAAGGATGAGGGGTCATGGTGGCCAGTTTGGTGGCGCCCGCGATGGCTTTTGGAGGGAGAAGGAGGGGGAGAAGAAGGAAGACAGCGTGGGCTCAGAGTGGCTCGATGGAGACGGGGTTGGGTGAGGACTTGACTAACTCAGCTTCTAGCCCTCTCAAGTCGGCTCACCAGACCAACAAGGAGGAGGGGGCGAGCGATGCAAAAAAGTTGTTCGAGGCCACGGGCGGAGAGCAGCAGGGTACACCATCGCCTCCACCTCGGTATGTGTCCCCAAGGACAAAAAGAAGATGAAATAGCTTGAGGAAGTGCAAGAGAAGAACAACGCTACAACGGCCTCCGGTTCGGAAGTCCGCTAGGACCAATGAGTTGCCTCAGCTGGAACTATCACGGTTTGGGCAACACCGCAACAGTCAAGGAGCTTCGCGATTTGGCGAAGATGGTTGCCCCTACCGTGCTTTGTGTCCTCGAAACTCAAGTCCACCGAGCATGGGTGGAGGTTCTCAAGAGTACTCTAGGGTTTGATAATGCTTTCGCTGTAAGCAGTTTAGGGCGTAGTGGAGGCCTCGACATCTTTTGGAATAACAACACTAGATTTGAAATTTTACCATACTCTCAGTACCATATAGATACTATTATAACGGAGAGTGGGGGTGATCCCTGGCGCTTGACTTGTGTTTATGGTGAAGCGCAGGTGCCAGAACATCATAAGACGTGGGATATGCTCAAGTTCATCAGGGCGACGTCGCTGCTGCCTGGATGTGCATTGGGGATTTTAATGAAGTTCTTCTGCGCTCAGAGCATGAAGGAGTTCAGGAAAGAAGCTGGAGCCAGATAGCAGGTTTTTGGGATGTGCTTGACGTCTGTGGCCTTGTTGATCTAGGCTTTGAAGGACGCCGATGGACTTATGAGAAGCGAGTTGTAGGGGGCTCCTACTGTCGGGTGAGGCTGCATCGTGCCTTGGCATGTGCGGCATGGTGTGCCTGATTCCCGATGGCCTCAGTTCACCACCTCACTTCGGCGGCATCTGATCATGGCCCCATCGAGCTTAGATGGGCCAAAAAGGACAAACTCCAATGCGAGGAGACAAAAGAAGCAGTTCAGGTATGAATTAATGTGGGAATCACACGCAAGCTTTCGTGATACTCTCTCCCAAGCGTGGGAGAGCTAGCCGCCAGCTCTGGATTTGGAGGGGCTTCAGAAGAAGATGGTTGCCGTATCCAAGCATCTCAGTGGCTGGGAGACTTCGACCTTTGGCAATGTTAAAAGAGAACTAAAGGGTTTGAAAGAGGATTTGGAGCGGCTTCGTTCTGATTCTCACAGGTTGGGTCCATCCCACGAAGAGAGAAAGATTGCAGATAGAATTGTGGAGCTAAATCATCGCGAGGAGATAATGTGGAAACAACGTTCTCGTGTCACTTGGCTTACTAAGGGAGATCGGAATACCCGTTTCTTCCACCTTCGTGCATCTCAACGAAGGAGGAGGAACAAGATTTCCAAATTAAAGATGGCGGATGGAAGTTTTACTGAAGACGAAACGGTGATGGCTTCCATGACGACAGAGTTTTATCGGTCCTTGTACACTGCAGAGGGGACAACGAACACTGATCAGTTGCTGGACACGGTGCCGACCAAAGTGACCGGGGAGATGAATGATATGTTGTTAAAGCCGATTGGTCCAGAAGAAGTGAAGAACGCCTTGTTCCAAATGTTTCCGACTAAAGCTCCTGGCCCGCATGGCTTTCCAGCACATTTTTTCAGAAGCATTGGGACCTTTGTGGCAATGAGGTCACAGTTGTGGTGTTGCGTGGAGTTGATGATCCTGCAAAGCTCAATAATATGAATATTGTCATAATACCAAAAGTGGAGAATCCTGATGATTTGGGACAGTTTCGGCCTATAAGTTTGTGCAATGTGATCTATAAGATAGCTTCTAAAACGGTAGCAAACAGATTTCAAACTGTTCTACCTGAAATTATATCAGAGGAGCGGTCGACGTTCGTGCCTGGTAGGCTGATAACCGACAACATAATTACAGCCTATGAATGCTTGCATTATATGAAGAAGAAGAGGGCAGGGACAGTCGTTTCTGTGCTTTGAAACTTGATATGCGGTGTAACGGATCAACGTAATTATACGAGATTAAGTAAGAAAATCTTCCACCGAGGCGGTTAATTTATCGAACTTAAACCCGTATAACCCGAGATTCCATGAAATCACGAGGGATTTCAAACCAACCAACATACAACCAAGATCGTACTGATTTAGCAGCCACAGTTCACATGATACGTAGAGTTCACAATAAAAGTGGAGTACATCGGAGTTCGGAATAAAAGTTATTACAACACAGTTTAAAATAACATAGCGGAAGCAAGTAGTTTTACACCCACACTTAGTTCAAATACAGTGCCAGTAGATAGTCATGGTCCACAAAAGCAGTAGATAAGACGAACAGAGTGACCCTTGCCCAAGGTCCTAGTTGTCGCCCATCGCCGGATACAGACAGTTGGAGCAGTACCCATAGTACATCTGGCCATCTGCAACAACAATGGGAACAACGCCCTGAGTACGAGAATGTACTCAGCTAGACTTACCCGTCATAAACCAGAAATAAAGGACATCAAGGATCATGCAAGGCTTTATAGATTGGACTGGCTTGACTCATTTGTGAAAAGCATAAGTTGTTATGAAAAACTATACCAGTACTTTTTGCATCACTTTTAGTATAACCTATTCAAGCTAGGTAAACAGCTATTGCTAGAACAATCACTTGATTCATCGTTAGCAATCTAGATTACCATATCAGGTTTAGTATTTCCAACATCATTCACTTAACCGTCAGTGTTCCATTAATGTTACTACGATGCCATAGCTCGAGTCAAGTGCTCACTAACCGGGAGCGACGGCGATTCGAATCGAATTCCTATCCAGCTGGAGATTTATTCCTCACACAAACCCTGTTTCCCCCGTCAGGGTCGCGTAGATCACCAATGACACTTTCCAAGAAGCCGCGGGATAACAATCATGGATCGCACTACCCAGGGACCGCCCGACTGCCAGGACGCACCTTGGGCTCACTCTTCATGTCCCCGTTACACCCACTTCAACACCAGTCTGCCAACCCGAGTTTACCCCGGCTCGAAAAGTGTCACTAGCTTCGCGGTCGAAAGGTACTTTATTCGGCCAGCTAAATGTGAGGCATGCGTTCAACATGACAAGAGGGACGAGCAACGATCGGTCCTTAATCGACACAGACGGAATCACTATAGTCCAAAACCCTATAAGACTTCGCCCGGTCTTCATTTATCCATCAACACTTGGTTACTTTTTATGATCACAATTACAGCTAACCATAACCCGGTATCCACCTATAACTCGCAGGTGACAGGAAATCACCCGACTTCTACCGGTCTAAGCATGGCTAAGCAATTCACTCGATCCTGATCTAACAGGGTGAAAGATAATCCGGTGGCCAAGGTAATAATGCAACAACGGTTTCACTCAACTCCTATAACTTAATGCAACTATATATATAACTATAGTTCATGTAGTAAGGAACAACTTTTATAAAATAGGAGACTTAAAATGCTCTGGGGCTTGCCTTTTTCGAACGAGCTAGGATGGTGGTCGACGCACTTTGGCAGCTCCTTGCCTGACTCTTCCTCCTCGGGCACCTCCTATGCCTAGGGCTCCTGCTGATCCGTCCAAGCCTGCTTCTCCTGTACTGCTACCTGCGACTCTTCCTGCGATCCTGTATGATGCAAGTGCATAAGTAACCATGCGAATGATGCATCGGATTATGGTGGAGTGCTTTGATGACATGAGATGCAGATGAGCACATGGAATGAGCAGTTTGAATATAACTATTTCTTCTACAAGGTAGTCAACGTCATCCAAAAACATGTACCCTAAAACATGCACCTTATCCTTATATTAGTTAGCCTATCATCTACACATACAAGTGAACCTAAGGTACCAAAGCTTACCAACCTAATTCATCCATAACATCAGCAAGGCATAATGATGCTTCAAAGATACACCAAACATATTTTATTTCTCTTAATTTCTCATAAAGAATAATCTTTTATTCCCTATTTAACTAGGGTTACACATCAACACATATTTCTGGTGTAGATAAAAATCTACCAAAATTACAATAGATTACTCTTACCCTAACTAACCTACTACTAAATTTTCATGAGAATTGCATAAGTAAAACTATCTATACAAAATAAACAAGTTATAGCATAATAATGAGCATGAAATTATTTTATACTAGAAAAAGTATCAAACAACAGATTTCACATTTTTCCTATGTTACTAACAGTAAACTAACATACTACAAAAATTATCACATGTATGTTCTATACAAATTTAGCTCTCTACTAAAAATAACAAAGATTATCAATTAAAAGCATTTGAACTACACTTCAAAAATTTCTCACAGAACATGCTTCACTAATATTTTTCCTAGAAAGTACATCACTAATAAAGATTAAAGCAACAAGAATCACATTTTTCCCTTCATTATTTTATTTACTACATATTTTCTAAGATATCAGCATTTATAGCAATTAAATAAATTTGCACAGCAAAGTGTCACAAAACTGACATGAGATATTTTTAAACTGTAGATATATTCAAGAGGAACATTTTAAACTTTGTTTCATAATTTTTGAAGCTATAAATTGTACACAAACATTTTCTAAGTATTTTCTTTTTCCAAAACAAAATAGAAATTCAAAAACAAAATTTGGAAATCGTTTAACGGGCCAGCCCACTTGAAATCATCGGCCCAATGCCGTTTTCAGCCAGAGCGCCGAGCGGGGAAAAAGAAAAGCGGCCCGGTTCGGTGGTTCGGCC
The DNA here is from genome assembly GCA_038087645.1 of Saccharum hybrid cultivar R570. NCBI lineage: Eukaryota > Viridiplantae > Streptophyta > Magnoliopsida > Poales > Poaceae > Saccharum > Saccharum hybrid cultivar. The sequence goes on along the minus strand of JAQSUU010000671.1, from coordinate 3,267,645 downwards.
CAAGGCCGTTTGGCCCAGAGAGCAGAGAGGGGGGGCGAAGCGCGGGGCGCGGCCACGGGTGCCGGCGTCCCGACGTCGCGGGGGCGAAGCGGTGGTCGCCGTCGGCCAACGGCCGACCCCCGGCTCTGAGCGGCTACCTCGAGCGCGCATGGCTTCCACGAAAGGATGGCGAGCACGACAGTGCCAATCAAGGGAAGAAGGAGGGATCGAGGGCGCCGGTGGCGGAGCTCGAGCCCGGCGGCCGGCGACGGTGGCGCGCGCGGGAAAAGGAGAAATTGAGCCTCACCGTCGTCGAACAAGGGATACCGAGCCCCATTCGGAGAAGAGGAGAAGGTGGCGGAGCCGGTGGCGAGACGAATCGGGAGGTGGCGCGGCCGTTGAGCGGGAACGGCGGTGTTCGTCTCGGGAGGAGCGGCGGCGGCGCGAGGAGGCGGGAGCGGCGGCTGCTGCGGCTCGTGCGAGGCCGAGAAGGGCGAAATGGAGGGCGTGCTGAGGAGGGAGGAGCGGGTGCGGGTTCAAGACGCGTGGCGCGGCCGGTGGAGCCCACGGCTCGCCACCCGTACGCCGGAGGCGGCGAGCGGCGGCCACGCGGCGGGCGAGCCCTAACGCGGGCGTCGCGCTGGCGTGGGCGCGCGCGCGCGGGGAGGGGAGCGGGGCAAGCGGGCCAGGCCGGCGTCTGCTCGTGGGCCGAAAGGGAAGCCGCGGCCCGTTAAAGAAGGAAAAGCATTTTTCTTTTTCTAAATAATTTGCAAATTTTTCTAATTGTTTCAAATTCGAATTTGAAGATGAAAAAGAGGTTTTCAGAATTTTTGCCCAAAATAAAAGTTGTTCAAAATTTAATTCTCTACAACTTTCATGTAGGGCACTTTTCAAAATTCTAAATAGATTTTGAATTTGGGATTTAAAGCTAAATTTTTAAGTAAAAATTAAATTTTCTAGAATATTTTTTTAAAAGCAAAATTTGAAGGAATTTGAATTCAAGAGTTGCTCCAAAAATCATGTTTATTTATTCTAGATTATTTAAAATTGTAGCTACACAAAATTTCACCACTCTTTAGCACTTAAATGCAGAATTTGGGTTTTGAGTAATTGTTTTTCAACTTTAAATTTAAAAGGGTCTATATTGGTCTATATTGCATGCAATGATAACCATGTATGAGATGATTATGACTAATGCTTTAGATGCTAATGCATGCTTAACACCCAGGAGTGTTACAACCCTCCCCCTTATAAGAATCTCGTCCTGAGATTTTGAGTTACGAACCATTTATCGTAAAAATCTTTATACGCAGTTTGAAGATATTCTCCCGTTTCCCATGAAGCATCACTCTCATCATGATGGCTCCACTGAATCTTGTAGGTTGTTATCACTCTATTCCGAGTGACTCGGTCCTTTGTATCTAGAACTCGAACCGGTTGTTCACGATATTTCAAGTCCGCCTTGATCCGAATACCCTGCGGTTCTATTCTCTCTTCCGGAACACGCAGACATTTCTTCAACTAGGATACGTGAAAGACGGGAAAGATAGAACTCATCCCTTCTGGCAATTGCAACTTGTACGCCACGGGACCCTTTTTTCTCTATGATCTGGTATGGTCCGATATATCTAGCAGACAGTTTCTGCTTGATTCCAAACTATTTCTTCTTCATGGGGGTAACTTTCAAGTAGACATAGTCACCCACTTGGAAATCCAATGGTCTCCTTCTCTTGTCCGCATAACTCTTTTGACGGGACTGTGCAGCTTGCATGTTTTGCCGGATAATACGGACCTTCTTCTCTGCCTCATTTATAAAATCAATTCCATAAAACCTTCTTTCTCCAGGCTCTACCCAATTTAACGGTGTCCTGCACTTTCTGCCATATAAAGCTTCAAAAGGTGCCATCTTGATACTCTCTTGGTAACTGTTGTTGTAAGCGAATTCTGCCAATGGTAACCAGGATTCCCATGAGCCTCTGGATGACAGTACACAAGCTCTAAGCATATCTTCAAGTACAGCATTAACTCGTTCTGTCTGCCCATCTGTCTGTGGATGGTAAGCCGTACTACGAATCAAACTAGTACCCAAACCTTTATGAAGATGTTCCCAAAAATGAGAGGTAAACTGTGAACCACGATCAGACACGATCGTTTTTGGTATACCATGTAATCGGACAATCTCAGCAATATACTTTTCTGCATATTGAGGTGGTCGGAATATTGTCTTAACTGGCAGAAAGTGAGCTGTCTTGGTGAGATGATCTATTATTACCCAAATAAAATCATGTCCCTTCTATGTGGTGGGAAGACCAGTGATGAAATCCATACTTATATCATCCCATTTCCAATCGGGTACAGACAAGGGTTGCAGAAGTCCTGCGGGTCTCATGTGAAGAGCTTTAACTCTACAACACATGTCGCAACGAGCAACGTATGCTGCAATTTCTTTTTTCATCTTAGTCCACCAATAACGGGGTCGCAAATCTTGGTACATCTTACTACTTCCGGGGTGAATAGATAGCTTGGAATAATGGGTCTCATTCATCAACTTGTTCTTAAGCTCCCTATCCTTAGGTACCACCAGGCGATCCTTAAACCATAACACTCCTTGGTCATCCAATCGAAAGTGTTTGGTGGGTTCCCTCTTCATCTTCTCTTTGATATGAAAGATTCCCTTATTTGTCTTCTGACCTTCAATGATCTGGTTTTCCAGAGTACAACTGATCTGAATATTATGCAACACAGCAGGATGTAACAATTTGAACCCTTCTTCAAACATCGGTTGCACATCAATAGCATGTGATTTTCTGCTCAGTGCATCTGCTACTACATTAGCCTTCCCGGGATGATAATGCACGTTTAGATTATAGTCCTTTATCAGCTCTAACCATCTTCTCTATCGCATGTTCAACTCAGATTGGGTAAAAATATATTTGAGACTCTTATGATCTGTAAAGAGGTTACACACATTACCCAGCAGGTAGTGTCTCCAAATCTTTAGAGCATGCACTACTGCTGCAAGCTCCAAATCATGTGTAGGATAGTTAACTTCATGCTTCCTCAATTGACGTGAGGCATAGGCAATGACCCTTCCATTTTGCATTAGTACACATCCTAACCCATTCTTAGATACGTCACAGAACACATCAAATGACTTTTCTATATCCAATTGGGCCAGAACAGGAGCAGTGGTCAACAACTTTCGCAAGGTGTAGAAAGCTGCCTTGCACTCCTCTGTCCATACAAACTTATGATCCTTTTATAACAGGCTTGTCATTGGTTTGGCAATCTTCGAGAAATCTGGTATGAAGCGACGATAGTAACCGGCTAAACCAAGAAAACTGCGAACTTCATGCACTGAGGTTGGTGACTTCCAGTCCATAACCTCTTGCACCTTACTAGGGTCTATGGAAATGCCATCTTCAGACAACACGTGGCCGAGAAAAGGAACTGTCTTAAGCCAGAACTCACACTTGCTGAACTTCACATACAATTGATGTTCTCTAAGTCTAGTCAAGACAAACCTGAGGTGCTCTGCGTGATCTTCTTCATTCTCTGAATATATTAGAATGTCATCAATGAACACAATCACAAACTTGTCCAACTCTGGCATGAAAACAGAATTCATCAGATACATAAAGTATGCAGGAGCGTTGGTCAATCCGAAGGACATGACAAGATACTCGTACAAGCCATATCTGGTAGAGAACGCAGTCTTAGGCACATCTTGCGGCCTAATCTTAATCTGGTGGTATCCTGATCTCAAATCTATCTTAGAGAACACTTTGGCTTTAGACAATTGGTCAAACAAGATATCAATCCGAGGAAGAGGATATTTGTTTTTAATTGTCACTACATTCAGTGGTCGATAGTCCACGCACATGCGTAAGGAGTTATCCTTCCTCTTTTTCACAAATAGAGCGGGGCATCCCCATTCAGACGAGCTGGGACGAATCAAACCTTTCTTTAGTAAGTCCTGGAGTTGCTTTTTCAATTCGGCTAACTCATTAGGAGGCATCCGATAGGGCCTTCTCGAGATCGGTGCTGTTCCCAGAATTAACTCAATGGCAAACTCAACATTTCGGTCTAGTGGAAGTCCAGGTAACTCATCCGGAAACACATCTGGAAACTCATAGACCACTGGAATCTGGGCTAGCAGAGTAGTTTGGACCGCACAAGTCGTGCTAGCTAGGTCTACTTTCCGAGGTAGGACCACCCGAAAAGTGTCTTCTCCACTTGGTTCCTTAAGAGAGATACTCCTTCCTCCAATATCGATTACTACCCCCAACTTATTCATCCAGTTCATACCCATGATCACATCCAAAACTAACCATGGCATGACTATCAGATTAAGCTTATATTGTCGGTTGGATATGTTTAGGGTTACTCCCTGAACTATCTAATTAGTCAATAGATCAGCCCCAGCTGAACTGATTTTATAAGCACATTTCAATTCAACTATCTTTTGCTCATGCCTCTTAACAAATGCTTGACTTACAAAGGAATGAGATGATTCGGAATCAAACAAGACTACTGCAGGATGATTGTTGATAGAAAACATACCAGCTGTTACCGGTTCTCCTTTAGGGATGTCATCCACGGTGGTGTGATGCACACGAGCTTGATATTGCGTCTGTTGTTTCTTAGGGTAGGGACAAAACTTCGCAAAGTGTCCGGGTTGGTTGCAGTTGAAGCACGGTCCCTTCACTTGAGCCACAGTTCCAGATGAACTGCCTTGTCCTATCTTCGCCTGAGGCAATGCTATCTTGAATAGTTTCTGGTTCCTCTGGGATTGCTGAGCATTCTGATTCTTCCTTTGCGGTGGCCTAAACCTTGCACCTGGGGCAGGCGATCGATAAGCTGGACGGTTGGCCACTGGGGCTCTGGACTGGGACGAACCCGACTCGAAAGCTCTCTTACGGATCTTGGAAGCAGCATAAACATTGTTGTTCTTCTCTTGCTTCAGACAGTCACTAACGAAATCATTGAAACCAGTCCTCATATTTGTACCCACATGTTTCATCATCTTGGGATTCAGGCCTCTCTTGAAGCTAGCGATCTTCTTGGCCTCAGTATTCACCATATCAGGAGCATAACGGCTCAGGTTATTGAATGCATGTAGATATTGAGTTACAGTCTTCGTGTCTTGATTCAGTGCTAGGAATTCCCCAAGCTTCATCTCGGTCAGACCAGGTGGAATGTACGTTCCACGGAAGGCTTCGGTGAACTCCCTCCAAGTGATGTGAGCGTGGGGAGGAAAAGTGGTGCGGTGATGTTTCCACCACATTCCTGCCGGACCTTGAAGCTGATGAGCTACATACTCAGTCTTCAACACTTCAGTCATTCTCAAGACACGGAACTTGTCTTCCATAGTATTAATCCACTCTTCTGCATCCAAGGGTTTTACGGCTTCCTTGAAGATCGGTGGACGAGTATCCATGAAGTCCTTAAAACTACTGTACTGATTTGCTTCGTGCCCACCCGGGTTTATTCCCCGACGGGTGTTGTCTGCGATACTGCGCAACGCAACTTCCATATTCTGTTGTATGCCCTCCATATTACGTTGGCTTCCAAGAAATTGTGCGAAAAACTGTTCCGCAGTGTAGGGCGGAGGAGGCGGTGGTGGATCACGGTCATCACTAGCAGCTGCACTGCCACCAGCCTCAGCGGCACCATACACGGTACGACGAGTGTTTGGCATCTACATGTTTCAGCAACAGTAATTATTAGGTGATGTTGTAGGAATTGTGACCGAATGAAAAATCATGCTGACTGAATTTACTGGAGAGAATAAATTCATACAATAAAACAGGGGCACAATAAGTCATTCCAATTAACACAACATCACTAATTAGATTACTTAAAGCGCACCCATCGCGTCCATTACAACCAAGTTGCCAGCATACATACACTGGACTTTTTGACGTTCGGATACCGCCACAAACACATCCAAGCTTTCTAACATTACATCAAAGCCTTAGTCTTTCTACTCATTATTACATGCCCAACGTGCCAACAAAGCAAAAGATCATGTAGATGGAACCTAGTAGCTAGCATAACAACTACTAGCCTACTCCTCGTGGTCGCTGTCTAAGTCCGAGACATTGGCGTCGTCACCATTAGCAACGTCGTGGTGCTCCCCAACTGGTGCTTCGGGCTCTTCAGGATCTTCGTCTTCATTCAAATCCATCTCTGCCGCACCAGGAGGAACATAGGGGTTGAGTTGATTGTTCAGCCGATGAACCTCCTCATGCAGATTGTCATTATATTCCTCTGCATATGCCAGCTGTTGCTCTAGCTCAAACTGTCTAGCCCTCAACACATTCTCTGCGGACCAGGCTTCATTCCTCTGATGGAGCACATGAGTCAACATGCGCTCAACGTTCCTGTTGGCGGTGGTCAGTCGCCCAACCTGCTCTCTCAGGGCACGCACATCTCCTTCGAAAGCCACAGTTGGAGCAATACCCATAGTATATCTGGCCATCTGCAACAACAATGGGAACAACGCACTGAGTACGAGAATGTACTCAGCTAGACTTACCTGTCATAAACCAGAAATAAAGGACACCAAGGATCATGCAAGGCTTTATAGATTGGACTGGCTTGACTCATTTGCGAAAGCATAAGTTGTTATGAAAAACTATTCCAGTACTTTTTGCATCACTTTTAGTATAACCTATTCAAGCTAGGTAAGCAGCTATTGCTAGAATAATCACTTGATTCATCATTAGCAATCTATATTACCATATCAGGTTTAGCATTTCCAACATCATTCACTTAACCGTCAGTGTTCCATTAATGTTACTACGATGCCATAGCTCGAGTCAAGTGCTCACTAACCGGGAGCGACGGCGATTCGAATCGAATTCCTATCTAGCTGGAGATTTATTCCTCACACAAACCCTATTTCTCCCGTTAGGGTCGCGTAGATCACCAATGACACTTTCCAAGAAGCCGCGGGATAACAATCATGGATCGCACTACCCAGGGACCGCCCGACTGCCAGGACGCACCTTGGGCTCACTCTTCGCGTCCCCGTTACACCCACTTCAACACCAGTCTGCCAACCCGAGTTTACCCCGGCTCGAAAAGTGTCAATAGCTTCGCGGTCGAAAGGTACTTTATTCGGTCAGCTAAATGTGAGGCATGCGTTCAACATGACAAGAGGGACGAGCAACGATCGGTCCTTAATCGACACAGACGAAATCACTATAGTCCAAAACCCTATAAGACTCCGCCCGGTCTTCATTTATCCATCAACACTTGGTTACTTTTTATGATCACAATTACAGCTAACCATAACCCGGTATCCACCTATAACTCGCCGGTGACAGGAAATCACCCGACTTCTACCGGTCTAAGCATGGCTAAGCAATTCACTCGATCCTGACCTAACAGGGTGAAAGATAATCCGGTGGCCAAGGTAATAATGCAACAACGGTTTCACTCAACTCCTATAACTTAATGCAACTATATATATAACTATAGTTCATGTAGTAAGGAACAACTTTTATAAAATAGGAGACTTAAAATGCTCCGGGGCTTGCCTTTTTCGAACGAGCTAGGATGGTGGTCGACGCACTTTGACAGCTCCTCGCCTGACTCTTCCTCCTCGGGCACCTCCTGTGCCTGGGGCTCCTGCTGATCCGTCCAAGCCTGCTCCTCTTGTACTGCTACCTGCGACTCTTCCTGCGATCCTGTATGATACAAGTGCATAAGTAACCATGCGAATGATGCATCAGATTGTGGTGGAGTGCTTTGATGACATGAGATGCAGATGAGCACATGGAATGAGCAGTTTGAATATAACTATTTCTTCTACAAGGTAGTCAACGTCATCCAAGAACATGTACCCTAAAACATGCACCTTATCCTTCTATTAGTTAGCCTATCATCTACATATACAAGTGAACCTAAGGTACCAAAGCTTACCAACCTAACTCATCCATAACATCAGCAAGGCATAATGATGCTTCAAAGATACACCAAACATATTTTATTTCTCTTAATTTCTCATAAAGAATAATCTTTTATTCCCTATTTAACTAGGGTTACACATCAACACATATTTCTGGTGTAGATAAAAATCTACCAAAATTACAGTAGATTACTCTTACCCTAACTAACCTATTACTAAATTTTCATGAGAATTGCATAAGTAAAACTATCTATACAAAATAAACAAGTTATAGCATAATAATGAGCATGAAATTATTTTGTACTAGAAAAAGTATCAAACAACAGATTTCATATTTTTCCTATGTTACTAACAGTAAACTAACATACTACAAAAATTATCACATATATGTTCTATACAAATTTAGCTCTCTACTAAAAATAACAAAGATTATCAATTAAAAGCATTTGAACTACACTTCAAAAATTTCTCACAGAACATGCTTCACTAATATTTTTCCTAGAAAGTACATCACTAATAAATATTAAAGCAACACATTTTTCCCTTCATTATTTTATTTACTACATATTTTCTAAGATATCAGCATTTATAGCAATTAAATAAATTTGCACAGCAAAGTGTCACAAAATTAACATGAGCTATTTTTAAACTATAGATCTATTCAAGAGGAACATTTCAAACTTTGTTTTATAATTTTTGGAGCTATAAATTGTACACAAACATTTTCCAAGAATTTTCTTTTCCTAAAACAAAATAGAAATTCAAAAACGAAATTTGGAAATCGTTTAACGGGCCAGCCCACTTGAAATCATCGGCCCAATGCCGTTTTCAGCCGGAGCGCCGAGCGGGGAAAAAGAAAAGCGGCCCGGTTCGGTGGTTCGGCCCAAGGCCGTTTGGCCCAGAGAGCAGAGAGAGGGGCGAAGCACGAGGCGCGGCCACGGGTGCCGGCGTCCTGACGTCGCGGGAGCGAAGCGGTGGTCGCCGTCGGCCAACGGCCGACCCCTGGCTCTGAGCGGCTACCTCGAGCGCGCATGGCTTCCGCGAAAGGATGGCGAGCACGACAGTGCCAATCAAGGGAAGAAGGAGGGATCGAGGGCGCCGGTGGCGGAGCTCGAGCCCGGCGGCCGGCGACGGTGGCGCGCGCGGGAAAAGGAGAAATTGAGCCTCATCGTCGTCGAACAAGGGATACCGAGCCCCGTTCGGAGAAGAGGAGAAGGTGGCGGAGCCGGTGGCGAGACGAATCGGGAGGTGGCGCGGCCGTTGATCGGGAACGGCGGTGTTCGTCTCGGGAGGAGCGGCGGCGGCGCGAGGAGGCGGGAGCGGCGGCTGCTGCGGCTCGTGCGAGGCCGAGAAGGGCGAAATGGAGGGCGTGCTGAGGAGGGAGGAGCGGGCGCGGGTTCAAGGCGCGTGGCGCGGCCGGTGGAGCCCACGGCTCGCCACCCGTACGCCGGAGGCGGCGAGCGGCGGCCACGCGGCGGGCGAGCCCTGACGCGGGCGTCGCGCTGGCGTGGGCGCGCGCGCGGGGGGAGGGGAGCGGGGCAAGCGGGCCAGGCCGGCGTCTGCTCGTGGGCCGAAAGGGAAGCCGCGGCCCGTTAAAGAAGGAAAAGCATTTTTCTTTTTCTAAATAATTTGCAAATTTTTCTAATTGTTTCAAATTTGAATTTGAAGATGAAAAAGAGGTTTTCAGAACTTTTGCCCAAAATAAAAGTTGTTCAAAATTTAATTCTCTACAACTTTCATGTAGGGCACTTTTCAAAATTCTAAATAGATTTTGAATTTGGGATTTAAAGCTAAATTTTTAAGTAAAAATTAATTTTTCTAGAATATTTTTTTTAAAAGCAAAATTTGAAGGAATTTGAATTCAAGAGTTGCTCCCAAAATCATGTTTATTTATTCTAGATTATTTAAAATTGTAGCTACACAAAATTTCACCACTCTTTAGCACTTAAATGCAGAATTTGGGTTTTGAGTAATTGTTTTTCAACTTTAAATTTAAAAGGGTCTATATTGCATGCAATGATAACCATGTATGAGATGATTATGACTAATGCTTTGGATGCTAATGCATGCTTAACACCCAGGGGTGTTACATGCGGAAGGCATATGATAGGCTAGAGTGGGACTACCTACAGAAGACCATGATCAGGATGGGTTTCCATCGTCTGTGGGTTGATATGATCATGAGACTGGTTTGCTCGGTCTCTTTCTCAGTTATATTGAATGGCAACAAGCTGGAAGGGTTCAAACCCTCCCGGGGCATTCGTCAAGCGGATCCAATTTCCCCCTATCTCTTCTTGTTGGCAGCAGAGGGCCTTTCGTGCCTCTTAAATTTTGTTCTCGGTCATCAGATCTCATGGGCATTCCGGTGGCCCCTTCGACTCCGATGGTGAGTCACCTTCTCTTTGCAGATGACAGCCTGCTGCTTTTCAGGGCAAATAGGGAGAATGTGGAAACTATGAATAATGCGCTGGATTTATATTGTCGTGCTTCTGGACAGCAAGTTAACTTGGAGAAATCGTCAATCCACTTTGCTAAAGGGTGCAACAATGCTACTCGAAATGAGATCAAGGGTGTGCTCCAAGTTTTTAATGAGGCCTTGAGTGCAAGGTATTTAGGCATGCCGACGGATGTGGGCTCATCGGTCACCAGTGCCTTTTCTTATCTCAAGGACAGGGTGTGGAAGAAAGTGCAGGGGTGGATGGAGCAGAGCCTGTCGGCTGGGGGCAAAGAAATTCTCATCAAGGCCGTCGCTCGGGCCATCTCGACGTACTCAATGGCGTGCTTTCGCCTCCCCCGGGGACTTTGTAAGCACATTGATAGCCTCCTATGTGACTTCTGGTGGGGTAGCAAAGAAGGAAAGATGAGGACCTGCTAGGTTGCATGGGATGATATGACGGTGCCAAAAGGCTTGGGTGGGCTCGGTTTCAGGAATATCGAGCTATTCAACCTAGCTTTGTTGGCATGCCAAGCTTGGTGAATTTTGCAGGACCCCGGATCTCTCAGCGCAAGGGTACTAAAGGCAGTCTACTTTCCCGCGGGTGAGCTGCTGGATGCAGAGCTGGGATCGTCTCTGTCTCAGGTTTGGAGAGCTATCGTTGACGGCATTCAGGTGCTGCAACAAGGTTTGATCCGCAGGATCAGGTCGGGCGAATCGACAAAAAATTGGGAGTCTCCGTGGCTCCCCAGAGATGGCATGCTGCTTCCGCTACGACCGACCAAGGATAACCCACCACAGTGGGTCTCCGAACTTATTGATCAGTCTTCACGGAGTTAGAACAGACAGCTTCTGAGGGAGTTCTTTTCTCCGTTGGATTGGGAGATCATTGAAAATATCCCGTTAAGCACTACACCGCAAGACGACTTCTGGGCATGGCATTATGAGAAGAAGGGCATCTTCTCTGTCCGGTCGGCTTATCGAATGTTGGTTCGGAATCGAGAGGTAATGTCGGCCTGGGCAGAGGATAGGCCAGGTCGCTCGAACACAAGGGCCCAGGAGGAGTGGAATGACATATGGAGAATCAAAGTTCCATAAAAAAATCCGAGTTTTTCTGTGGCGTTTGGCAAGACCGTCCATCCCAACAGGAGACGTGCAACATCGCAGGAATATGGCGCTGGATAGGACCTGTTCCTTGTGTGGTGGGTTGGACTCCTGGAGGCATGCACTGCTGGAGTGCAACTTAGCCAAGTGCGTCTGGGCGTTGGAGGAGGATCTCACAGCTTTTATATGCCAGATAGAAACGCCAGACGCAAGAGTTTGGTTAGCAAAGGTGATGGCGGCGCTCAAGCATGAAGAGCTCACACGGGTGGTGGTTCGTCTTTGGGCCATCTGGTACGCGCGACGTCAGGCATTGTTTGAGAACAACTTTCAGAGTCCGTTCTCGACGAACAGTTTTGTGGAGCGGTTCATTAGCGAATTGGAGATGATCAAGCCGAGCACCAAGCAGCAAGTGGTGGGTGATCCAGCACCACGATGGATCAAGCCACCAAGGGGTTTTGCAAAGGTTAATGTGGATGTGGTGATCTCCAAAAATTCAAGCAACGCCTCGGCAGCGGCCATGGCTAGGGATGAGGATGGTAATTTTCTGGGCGCCTCAGCATTGGTCTTGGAGGGCTGAACCGACCCGAAAATAGCCGAGGTGGTGGCATGCCGCGAGGGCCTTGCTTTGGCCAGTGACTTGGGCCTCCAAACCCTCCGGGTGGCGAGCGATTGTGTCAATGCAGTTGCAAGCATCCATGGTGTGGGTTTCGGGAGGTACGGGACAATCGTACCGGAAATCAAGACCCGAACGGAAAGCTTCACAAGGGTGGAGTTTGTTCATGAAGGCAGACACTCTAATATTGATACTTATTGTTTAGCTAAGAGTTCTATAAACTTTTCGGTAGGAAGACATGTTTGGTTTATTGCTCCTCTTGATGGAGTTTGTACCAGTTATTCCGATGAATAAAGGGGGGTGACACTTTGCTCAAAAAAAAAAGGAGATCCCACAGTGGTCATGATTCTATAAACAAGCCTAGGGCCCTCCTTGCCTATATATGTACCTTGCCAACTGGCCTCCTAATCAATCAAGCAATTTCCAGTGCCATACGATTGCTTTCAGGCAATATGGAATTCTCGTTCTGCTCATTTGCAGTGGTATGACAATATCCTTTCTGTTACGGTTTTCTGTACAGGCAAATAAATGTGAATAAAATAATAATATAATGGAACACCTCATAAGCAAATAATGGTAGATAAAATTTCAGAAAAAAAAATCTTCACACAAAACTTAGTGCGACGCTAGAAAACACACGCAGTCTAGGATTAAATGATGAATGGAGCGTATGCTATGGAAACTAGCTTCTTATGGAAAATATGGAAACTTTAATCTAAGTCCACAGGATTCTAATCCGATGGCCTCAGATGAAGGTGGGTCATTTATTCACTTAAACCCTCCCACCAAGATTCTAATCCGATGATCTTAGATGAAGCACAACCCACCTTCAGCTGAGGCCATCGGATTAGAATCCTGTGGACTTGATTGAAGTTTCCATAGTTTCCACAAGAAACTAGTTTCCATAGCATACGCTCCCAATGATGAAAGGATTAGAAACAAGTCGGAGAGAGTAATTACATGATATTAGAAAAACTCCAGCAAAACATGTAAGTCCATGTAAGAACAGTTAGGCATGTGTGTCTCTTGATTGTCCTCTTTAAGTGAGTGCATTCAGTGGCATCACGAGGTTTGGATGCTCACTGATGTCCATTGTATGTGTGCCTGGCATTTTTCCAAACGCTGCCGGCGTCCAAGGAACAGGTGCCTGCCAGTTAGTGTGGGGTGACGGCAGATAGAAGCTATCACCAGTGCATGCAGAAAAGGCAAGTTTGACAGCTCTCAGATGCCACTGGTTCTTATGCACCTTGGTCTGGTTATCTCAGAAGCTATCTGATCAAATAGATCAGGTGATCCGACACCCCTTAACCATAAGATTGCAGGAATGTGAGAAGCTATCAGAAATATGTCAGATTGCCAGTAAAATACAAATACAATAGAAAGTCTAAGATATAAACAGGATATAGTTCCAAAACCCAGTTTTTCCATTGTACAAGTCAAAACAGAGATGGCTTCTACTTCCTCCAGTTTCTATTTTTTGTTATTGATAATGTGGAGGATTGCAAATGAACGAAACAACCAGTAAATCTAAATCATGTAACTAAGACAGACAAAAAAAGAATAAGGAAATATTCTGGCTTTTCAAAAGTTCTTGTGTTGTAGCCAATACAAAATTCAGTCATCAGGAAAACCATAAATGTGATGTTGTAATGATAAAGTAACATGTGTGTATTATATATTATTCTAATGGCCTTGCTTTGCTTTTCTACCCCACAAGAAGTTTAGCCTTGAATCAAGTTGTTTCTGGATCTCCAGGTCCAGGATTACATGAAATTGGCAAGAATCAAACAATAAAAAAGATTTAACAGAAAAAATGAACCATAGCAACGTTTACCAATGCTTTTGTGCCTCAGAATTTGCTTCCTATTTTTATCAGAATACCCTTTCAATTTTAGAACAGAACACCTAACTAACCTTTCTATACAGGAAAATTTGTGTAGTAATTTTCCCAGTTCCTAATACGCAACAAGGCTATTACTCCAGTTTTCCCAACTCCTAATATGCAGCAAGGCTATTACTCCAGTTTTTCCAGCTAACCACAGATTCCAATTACTCCAACTGGAATTAACTCCCAACTTAGAACTGGTCACCTTGATATTGGTTGACACTAAAATCATGCAGAAGTTGTTTCGTTGTAAACCAGGTTCATGGTCACCTCCTCACCATTATGCATGTTCACGCCTGCAAAGAAATAAAACAAGCAAGATTTGGAGCATGAATACACTGCAAGGATCCACCCTCAGTAGATGTATAAACCCAAGTCAAATTTCACAGCAAATTGGCAAGCTGTAGAGTCAAGAAGAACGGTGTCAGTGGGGAAGCACTAAAAATAGAGCTATCCTCCAGTCAATAGAATATGAATGTATTGTGTAAATGAACTATATAGCAGCATTTTCATGCACCAACAGACTGAACGAACACGATTTATGAGCACAGAAACTGTCAATTTCTAGTACAGATATCCCCTATCGTTCTTCTCCATCTCTCTCTGCCTCTCAAATAAAAATAGATGTCAATAAAAACTGATTATGTTCTAACTTTTCAATGAACTATTTGAAGCTGCAGCTCAAAAAAAAACATAGCCAATTCTCACCAGTCACCAAACTGAAGATCTGGTAGTGGCACCAAGCTGCATAGATTTTCAGGTCCAGTAAGAGCTGATGATATGTTACTGTACATTTAAGACTCATGGGATGTACCCTGGGCTCGAATCTCCATATATGGTACAAGACCATATAATTTCCCTGATATGGATGCAATGGATTGTTCATTAAAGCTCAACTGTCCTATCAATAAAGACAGGTAATACCAGAGGACTATGATACGAATCAGTTATCTTGTTTTTCTTGTTCTAGAATACCTCTTTCAACAAACTTAGTGATAAGCTTTCCAGCAGCTTGTTTCTCACCCACTAGGGCCAACTGACTGTCAACCTTTTGACATAATTTAAGATCAGGAATTAAGTTTCTCTGGAACATGCGGCAGGCCACATTATATGATTGAAGTGAGAGTCCTCTATTCAGAAAACTATCCATCAAAATGTGGCATGTTTGAGCATCTCTTTTTGAGGCAGTTCTTAGTACCTTGCTGAGGAGATTGTATGCCTCACTAAGTTTACCAAATGCACATAGCTTCTCAATGACCTGATTATATGCACTACTAAACCCTTGTTTTGTTAACATCTTATCCAGCAGATTGAGTAAATCTTCCACTGCACCATTTTCACAATATCTATGTATCACAGTCCTGTATGTGACAGGTGTAGGGAGCAAACCTCTATTAAGCATTTTCTCTACAAGCGCTGTAGCTTCTTTCATTTTACCTTTCCTTCCTAAAGCATCAACAACAACAGTGTATGTAACAACATCAGGATGCCTGTTGGTCAGATACATGTCATCCAGCAAAGATAGTGCTGATTCCAGATCACCCTGCCTAGAAAATCCATGGATTACAGTAGTGAAGTTAACAACATTAATGAAGCAGCCCTTGCTTTGGCACTGCTCCATGAAATCTTTGGCATCTGCTGGTTTTCGTTCCTTGCATAATGCGTGAATCAACAAGTTAATCTCCACTGTTGTGGGGAAGAAACCCTTCTGCAACATCTGCATTACCACATCACATGATTCCTTTAACTTCCCTTCCCTCCGAAATCCATGCATAACAACACTGTATGTGATATCACTTGGAGTCCACCACTCTTCTTCGCTCTTGTTTAGCAATTCCCATGCTTCTGAAGATTTCCCAACTTTGCAAAGCCCACTTAACAGTGCAGTATGCGTGACTGTATTTGGCTTGCAACCATTCTTATACATATGCTTCATCATCTTTCTTGCTTGTTCGAGTTCCCCAATCCGGCAGAATCCATCTACAACCGCACTATATGTTACAACATCAGGGCGGCACCCCTTTGAAATCATCTCACCTATAATTTCTTTTGCCTCTGCCATCCTACCATTCAAGCAAAACGAATGCACAATCGCACTATGGCCGACCTCATCAACACGGAATCTTTTCCCCTCTGACTCCCTCAAGAAACTCAACGCCTCATCTGCATGACCATGCTTTGCAAGACCATGAATAAGCATGTTATACGTGACCTGATCTGGAAATATACCTGCATCATTCCTCATCCTCTCAAGCAAATTCCACACCTCTGCCACCCTCTTCTCCTTGCACAAGAAGCTCATCACTGTAAAGTAGCTAATCTTATCTGGCGGGCACCCATTTTGCAGCATTGAGCCGATCATCTCCAATGCCTCAACGATCCGCCGAGCACTGCATAATCCCTTGATTAGGCAATTGTACGTGACCACGTCAGGGTCAACCCCAACACGCCGCATCCTTTCGGCAAACTCAAGTGCCTTGTCGACGCGTCCAGCCACAACAAGCACATTCACAGCCACGTTGCATATACATATGTCAGGCGCACACCCGTCCTTCTGCATGAGCTGGAGCACGCGCATGGCGGAGCGGAGCTTCCCGGCGCGGCTGTACGAAAGCATGAGGTGCGCGAACTGCCGCGTGCCCCGGCGCATG
Organism: Saccharum hybrid cultivar R570; assembly: GCA_038087645.1. Classification (NCBI taxonomy): domain Eukaryota; kingdom Viridiplantae; phylum Streptophyta; class Magnoliopsida; order Poales; family Poaceae; genus Saccharum; species Saccharum hybrid cultivar. Next base: position 3,251,061 of record JAQSUU010000671.1, on the reverse strand, counting down.
CCTCGCCGGATCATGAGGCGCACGACGCGGCGCGCCGGGTCGTGGAGCCTGGTGCGGCTGAGGAGCGCCAGCATTTCGTCGAACACCTCCGGGGCGTGGCGGTACTTCCACTGGCGGTCGGCCCAGCGGAAGAACTCGAACGCGGCGCGGGCGTCCCGCTGCGCCTGCGCGCGCAGCACGGCGCGGACCTGCGGCGGGGTCATCGCGCGGAGGAAGTGTCGGAGCTGCGCCTCCAGCTTGGCGCTCCACGAGTCCCGGAGCTCGAGCAGCCTGCAGGTGTCGCGCACGAGGCGGCTGCGCAACTCCTCCGCGAGGTCATCTTCAAGGGTAGTCTCGTTTGCGGCGGGAGCCGGCGCGGTCTCACCGGCGGCCGCCGAGGATGTGGCGGTGGCACGGAGCCGGTTGGAATGGAGGAGGAGGCGGCATCGGCGCGGGAGCAATGGGTTGTTGGTTAGGTGCCTGAGCATGGCGTGTGCTCGTGCATGCGAGAGGCCAGCGCCCGGGAATCTGGGATTATGTGAGTAGTCGGCAATGGTAGGAGGATGCCGCCGGCGGCCGCCGCCACTAGCGGAGGGGAGTCAGTTGGGTGGCAGAAGCAGCTGTGGGTCTGGTCAATTTTGCTGAAATGTCCATTGGTTGTATACTTGGCCACGCAGCCCGAGGCCCGGTGGCCCGGCCCAAGCACGGCACGGCCCGCCCCGAGAGACTTGGCCGTGCCTGGGCCGCCACCAGGCATGTGGTACGGCAAGGGCACGGCCCGGTCTAAGAGGCGGCCGTTAAATTGATAATCATGTGAATATTTGGTCCAGTCCACTGCAATCCATACATATATATATAATATCTTCATCACTCTAAACTCTAACTGCCTCTCACTTCCACTCTCACAGACGGCGCTACTCTTCCCTTCCCCTCCCCACCCGCCGCGCCGCTCTTCCCTTCCCCGCGCGCCACCGCTCTCGCACCGTACTCCCCTTTCCTCGTCAAGTCGTCATCTCCCTCGCACGCGGAGCGCCTCCAGCAGTCTAGCTACAGGGCGCGCGCGGAGCGCCTCCGGCTCCAGGGCGCGCGGCGCGGCGGACCCCTCCAGCTTCAGGGCGAGCGCGCGGCGGAGCAGGGATCACCTCTAGGGCGAGCCGCTACGGCCGCCGGCGCCGCCGCCACCTCCCACGCGGCCGGGGGGCGCTCCCTCGTGCTCTCGGGTCGCCTGTGGCACGCAGGGCATGTCGTGCTCTCGGGCCGGCCCGACGGCCCACGGGTCGTGCCTTGGGCCGGAGGCCAGGCACGAGCACGCCACAGGCACGGCCCGTGGTGGCACGACGTAGACCGGGCCGTGCCCCGGCACGGCTCGTTGGACATCTATAATTGGTTGTAAGAAATTTCGAGATTAGACATCTAGGAGTAGCAGTAGTAGTCTATGACATACAGTACGTATAAGCACAACATTTTTTTGTCTCGGTCCTTTTTAGATACCTTCCAAATTCTAAATTTTTACACTTTCTCTTCATTACATCAAATCTTTGGACACATGTATAGAGCAATAAATATAGATAAAAAATAACTAATTACACATTTTGGTTGTAAATCACGAAACGAATCTTTTGAGCTTAATTAGTCCATGATTGAACATTAATTGCTAAATACAAATGAAAGTGCTACGGTAGCCAAATTCTAATTTTTTTCATCTAAACACCCCCTTATTATAAAAAGCCAAATTAAGGGTGTGTTTAGTTCGTGAAAATTTTTGGCTTTTACTACTATAGTATTTTGTTTGTATTTGTCAATTAATGTCTAATTATGGACTAATTATGCTCAAAAGATTCGTCTCGTGATTTTCTACCAAATTGTGTAATTAGTTTTTTTCGTCTACATTTAATGCTCCATACATATGTCCAAACATTCGATGTGATGGAGAATCTTAAAACTTTTGGGAACTAAACATGGCCTAAATCCATAACGTAATTGTACATTTGGTCTCCACCTAACATATACTGTATTGAATTCTAATATTATTACTTCACTTGGACCAAGACAAACGTCTAGACTGATGGTGACGTGATTCCCGATCTTCCGTCAGGAAGAAAGGTAACTATCGTTTTAGATGGAGAGTGACACACCAATCCGGCTTCAGATCGAAAGACCGAATCCTGCAATCTTAGCAGCACAACTCCCCTGGTTATCAACCGTATCTCCAACCGGTTGACCTCGCCACGAAGGCTAATCCCTGCCTACGAAACGAAGAACACAAGCAAGAACTCGGAAGAACGCAGCTCAAGATTTGGGACAAACTGCAGATAAATGATTAAGTTCTCAAGTGGGGTCTCACAAACCGATGAAACGGAGACTGTTAATGGACAGATTGATCTAAGCAAAACTCAAACCCTAACTTAGGCGGCAGCTACTGATTATAAAGCCTAAGGGGCGTTCAAGGATCCTCACTCACGTCCCTAAGGAGTCTCGATATGTTACATGGCCTAAACGGCCCAAAAGACGACGACACATCATCCTGACAGATTCTGGACATCAACTTGTTTCGATGATTCCCATTGACTCCGATAGAATTTGGGCCTCAAACCAAAGCCATTGATTAGCTTATGAAATTATATTTCCATCCATATGTGGATCATTAAAAACGGAGTCCGAATGTGTCCTGAACGTCCGTTTTATTGCAGACTGGTCTAGAAGACCGAGACAGACTCGAACTCGAATTGGGCTGGGCCTCCAGCTTGGCTTGGACGTCCTTGCTGGGCTCCTAAGGTGGTGGCCAAGGAGGAGGACGTCCTTGGGTATCTCTTAGGTGTTCTCCATCTTCTTGGGGGCATGCTCCAACTTGGGTCTGGGTCCCAAAGTGTGGATAACAAGCCTGCGATGACGCCGTAGCACCCGACAGAAATAGCAGAAGAATGTCTCGATAATTTGGAGACTTTGACAATGTGATATTGAGGTGGGACCAGATATATTTGAAAGATTATCAAATAAGCTTTCCATCAAGTGCTCATTAACCTCGATCGCACTTCGGATGAATGAGTTATAGCCTTCCCAATGAAGCACTATCGGGCTGCCGACGAACCGAAAGTTTAACTTTGATAGACTTGCACTTTGAGACACATTTGTACCTACATTAAAATAACGACATGTACATGTAGAACCAAATGAATTGTATCCAAAATTACTATATAAATATAGGAACAAGCGCACCTTATAATCAATGGTCGTATCCATTGGTGTCATGTCCTCATCATGGACCTAACATATACTTTATCTAATTCTACTTCATTTTGATCGAGACATACAAGAAGACAATGTATACAACAATACAAGGCTGCTCAAATGCTCATCAATCATGGCTTAGAATTAAAATTAGTGGCATACGACGTTGATTATACTGCATTCAAGTAGGGTAGACGTAAAATAAAGAGGCCAAATGATATGGTAGAGTTTTCATGGATTTTATAGCGGGTGTAACTTAAATGAAAAAAACTATATGACTTAAATTTAAGACGGGAGGAAATAATAAAATGCATGAAGATCACTCTCTTTTCTAAACTAGAAGTGTATCCTTTTATTGCTTTTTATATTTTACAAAGTGCGATGTTTTTTTTTCCATTCTCCTCATTTTTTTCTGGTGGGGGGAGGTTGGGAGGCGAGCTTTCTTCTCCTTCTCTATCTTAATGGAGATATCCTTACCTCAGAGAGTCCATCGGCACATATTTAGTCCATTACCTCATTCCCTTTAGACCTCCACACTTATAAAAAAAAAATGTCTAAATTTATGTACTACTCCCTCAGTTTAGGAAAGAATACAATTCTCACTTTTTAAGGTGTCAAATAGCATGAACTTTGACTAAATTTGTATAAAAAAAACTACTATCACTCATGATATAAAATAAGTACCGTTAGATTAGTTATTATATAATATATTTTCATAATAAAATTTGTTCAGAGATATAATGCTAATATTTTTTACTATAAATATGGTTAAATTTAAGTTACTTTGACTGGCACGAATCTCATAAATTGTATTTTTTTTCTGGACGGAGGGAGCATATCAAGTGCTTCCTTTGATTTATTGCTTATTATCTTAACCCCCTCTTTTATCTTTATAAGTATAATACACTCTTTTACAACTTTACGATAACTTTGATCTTAGTTCTTTTATTAACCAGTACGAAAAGAACGCGAGCATACATTGGACATATAAATAAACATTTTATAGGATTAGTCTCCATCGCTCGATGCATTCTCTACCTCTCCCAGCTCATTCACATTGACTCAGGATGTGTTTAGTTCATGAATATTTTTTGGCTTTGGCTACTGTAGTATTTTCGTTTGTATTTGTCAATTAGTGTGCAATCATGGACTAATTAGGCTCAAAAGATTCGTCTTGTGGTTTTCTACTAAACTGTGTAATTAGTTTTTTTCGTCTACATTTAATGCTCCATACATGTGTCTAAACATTCAATGTGACAGAGAATCTTAAATTTTTTTGAAAACTAAACATGACCTCGTTTCAATCGCAAGTCATCTTTCTTTGTAAGAAGCACCATTTCCAACCACTGACCTATACATATATAAATGTTTTTTTGATAGATATGCACATGCGAATGAACAATATTGGATGTTAGAGAGCCCAAATTTATGCACGTGCTTACCCTATGTTTGATCACTCGTCTTATTCAAAAAATTTGTGCAAACATAGTCAAATTTAAGTTATTCTTGAAGAATTTTTTTCAATAAAGCAAACCACAACGAAAGAAGTGATATTTTGCATAAATTTTTGAATAAGACGAGTGATCAAACTTGAGGTAAAAAAAGTCAAACGAACTATAATGTTGAACAGATTTAGAAAATTCTTTTTAGCTCCTTCGATTCAATATAGTAGGTGCGAACTCCCCCGAGTTGGTCGAAAAGAAAGAAAAATGTAATTCTCACCTCCTGAACAATCAAATAAATTCAAATTTGATCAAATTTATACAAAAATACAAGTATTTATGATGCTGAATAAGTATCGTGAGATTATTTGTATAATATATATTTACATAGTAAATCTATTTGAAATATAAATACTGATACTATTTTATATTAATTTAATTAAACCTAAAACTTTTTTAGTTACCTTATTTTAAACCTACAATTACATTTCTCTGAAATATATCACAATTGTAAAATCACAGGACTGGAAATAGTTTATTGTGCACGTGCCTGTGTGCAAAACCATCTGCCAAGCAAACAAAATCCCACCTCCTTTCCTCAAAAATTAAAAAAAAAAAATCCCCGCACCTCCTACCACTGACCCCGTCGTCCTATTCTACTCTGTGCCCGGAGCCCCGGAGGCCTCGCATCCTCGGCCTCGCGCCCTCGCCACGGTCGCCGTCTCGCTCCGGCAAACCCAATGGCCGCCACCGTCCCCAACGGCCACCCCGCCGGCGGCGGCGCCGGCTACGAGGACGCGCCCCCTCCCGCTTCGTCGTCGCTGGTGTTCCTGGGCACGGGGTGCTCGAGCGCGGTCCCGAACGCGCGGTGCCTGATCCAGCCCCCCGACCCGCCCTGCCCCGTCTGCTCCCAGTCCCTCTCCGTCCCGCCCGAGCTAAACCCTAACTACAGGTGCCGCCTCGCCTCCTCTCGCTCCTCCTCTCCATAACCTTGTGAGACTTTACCGTCGTGTTGCGGCGTGGGGGGGGGGGGGGGGGGGGGGGGGGGGGGGGGGGGGTTACCGTGTTTGTTTATATCATCACGGGGTCGGTGCGGATCTGTGATGGCGTGAGATCGGGGAGCTTTGGCCTGGTTTGCTTAGGGTGATTATTAATTGTTGCCTAGGACTTTGGTTTTGTTTGAGAAATGTTGGTCAGATGTATACATTACATATTTGTTTTGTTTGTTAGTTTTAGTACTTTTTTAGCAGCAATCTGAATACTATAAATCAATCATTCTGTGTTTTGTCTGCGGCTGCAACAGCTGTCTCGTTGGTGCATTTGCATAGTTCATCTAATTGTTCACAACATGCGTTTTAAGCAGTCTGAGAACTGTTACAGTGACTGGAATGCTGTGGAAAGGGAAAAATTAGGATGTATCAGATTAGATATAATCAAACAATGGATATGTGATAGGACAGAGTCAACTTAGAATCCTCCTTAGATTGGCAAATATGTTTGAAATCAATGAATTGGACTCACAGGTTATGTACATTTTTATTTATACACACTACTTGGCCAGGCTTCCTATTTCATCTATAAAATATGAAATTAATTGATATCTTACTAACTTAAGCTTATTTCCAGTTTTTGTTTCTACATTGGACCCCTATGGCAGAAATCACAGTTCACTTTCTCCACTCTGTTTTTCCTTTCTACTGTATACAGGAGACTCAGTAGTATTGTGGAGGCTTAGATTATATGTGATTACGCGAGGTTAGAGCATTTTTACTTTTTGTCCAAGAAAGATCATGTACATGATGAAATCAGTACCTAAGGCAAAAGAAGAAGGTGCATATATCAGATGCAATTGCACAATGTCATGAAAGTAGGCTAAGTGAACCCAGGATACCTTAACCCTAGATTACAAAAAGAAATTGAATATACTATTTTACATGTCCTGCTAAATCAAACTTAGTTTCATGTATTTTTAGATTATGGAGAAACTTTGAAATGATTGAGCTCTGTCCATGCTCACACTTTTGGCACCTTCTCTAGGATCAAATTAAACTCTTCTAGCGACTTAGGATTATATCGTGCTTGTTTATGTTTTACTTGAGGGAAAGTAAATCAAAACTTCAGTCTGAAATGTTTCTAGAATGCTGTTGTACCTGAACAAGGTTGGTAGATAATTTATGCTTATACGTGTATTTCATGCAGGTGCAATACTTCTCTTTTGATTGACTATTGCCAAGATGAAGGTGCACATAAGTATATTATAATAGATGTTGGGAAGACATTCAGAGAACAAGTTCTGAGATGGTTTGTTCGCCACAAAATCCCTTGCGTTGATTCTGTGAGTTCCTGATATACTCTTGTTTGCTTTATTTTGTTTTTCTAGTGGTTTATTTCAAACCAAAAGGCCAACTAAGTGAGGGTTCACTATGACTGTAAAAGAGAATTCAGTGTTTTGCATACCCATGGTACACTAACACCTCTTCCTTATTGATAACAGATCCTTCTGACTCATGAGCATGCAGATGCAATCTTGGGCCTTGATGATGTTCGGGTCGTACAGCCATTTAGTCCCACAAATGATATTGATCCAACCCCAATTTATCTCTCTCAATTTGCTATGGACAGGTAATTGTGTTAGAACTTTGATAGGCATTGGTACTGCACTACTGCTCTTTTCAAATTATAAGTATATTTCACTATTTCAGTCAGGAATGCATGCAACTTGTTTTGTCATAATTATACTACACTTAGCTCACTGTTTCTCACAATATAAATTAGGGAACCACTTCTCCTGCACAGAATTTACCACTTTAGCACGTTTCCTGAGAACCTATGTTACACGGATACTCCAAGGTACAGGCGTATCGCGTATCCGATACGTATCGGATACGGATACGCGTCCGATACGCCGCGGATACGTATCGGCGGAGTATCAGAATTTTATTAATTTTACAAAATTCCGATACGCGGGACTGATACGTATCAGTGTTGGGGATACACGTATCAGCGTTAAAGGATACGGCCCGGCCCAAAGCATAGTATATCCCGTCATCCCGTCGCCCTAGCGCGTCGCACTCCTGCATCGCGCCGCATCCCTTCGCCTGCAGCGCGATTCCTCCCCCGCGCGGTGACGCCGCGAGCGCTACTCTCCGCCTGCCGACCACCGGCGACGAGCCTCCGCTCGCCGGCGACGAGCATCCGTCCCTGCTCGCCGGTGACGAGCTCCGCCCCTGCTCGCCGGCTCCGCCCCTACCCCTGCTCGCTAGCGACGAGCTCCGCCCCTGCTCCGCCCCTTCTCGGCTGCGACGGTGAGTTCCCTTCCCCATTCTCGATCTCCTCTGCTTCAGTTCGTAGTCGTAGCTGGTTGATTTGTTCGATCCCTACCTCATCTTCCTCTCCCCATTCTCGATCTATGTAGTAGATGGCGTCTCCCAATTTGAGCACTGCTAGTGGAAGTGCAAGTGCAAGTGCTAGTGTAGGATCTGCAGCCACAAACACAACAAACATCAAGGCTCCACTTTGGGATCATGTCACCATTTTAGAGTAAGCCTAAATCTGGTGGAGGAAACACATTATGGCGCTGCAAGTACTGTCCACTGGAAAAACTGAGTAGTTACTCTAGAGTTGAAGCTCATTTGTTGCAGATTAAGGGAAAGGGAATAAGTTTATGTCCTAAAGTTTCATATGAAATGCTTAGTGCAATGAGGAAGGAAATTGAAATGTCCTAGAGTTCCTTCATCGGGCAATACTAATGACACTTTCCTAAATTTGAGATTACTATATTTGAAACCTTCAGACCTACTGTCCTGTAATAATAGTACACTTAAGTAGTTATTTGAGACCTTCAGACGTATTGCATGATTTGCATTATTATTATTTTTATTTTATTTTTTTAAATATTAAACGTATCCGCGTATCGGTTTTTTTTGGAAATTGGCGTATCCGTATCCGTATCCGTATCCGTATCCGTATCCGATACCGATACACGTATCCGTATCCGTGTAACTTAGCTGAGAACTAAGTTAGTGAAGGATAACAAATATTTCTAAATAAACATTGATATAGTACTTGACAAATACAAATATACAATCATGTTATACTATCTGAAACAGCATCCGCCAAAAGTTCCCTTATTTGGTCAAAAAGAAATTAAAGGAAGGGGAGGAGGTCAGGCAAGTTGCTCAACTTGACTGGAAGATAATTGAGAGTGATATTCAGAAACCATTTACAACTTCAGGGCTAGAGTTTGTTCCCTTGCCGGTAATAAGAAGCATTTCCCTTCAACTGCATTTTATTTTGCTATGCATTTTGCTTAATTTGTATTCATATCAGGTGATCCATGGTGAAGACTACATTTGTTTGGGTTTCCTTTTCGGAAGGAAATCAAAAGTTGCTTACATATCAGATGTTTCACGGTTTCCCCCAAGCACAGAATATGGTAATCTTCTGTCTGCTAATGCTACTCTATTAGTTGTGCTTTTTAACCATCTTATGCTGCCATGTTGCCTGTGCTTGATTTTTTTTTTTTGGAAAAAAATTCACGGTGATAGGGGAGCGCAGTGTGGTGAGTGCCTGAGTGGTGACTCAGTCTAGGTTTTGGTTGAGTGGAATTACCCTAGTAGTGTCCCGTGGTATTATGTGTTACCATCTCTGCTTGGTACTCACCATACTACAGTGTTCCCCTGCTGCAGAAAGTGCTGAGCATTATATAGTACAAATATGATGATATTAATACTTATAGATTTGCAAACTTATTCATGGGGCTTGGGAAATAAATATCTGTTGATATGCAGAGATGGAACCAGGGGGGGCTAGCAGGGGCCATGGCCCCCCCAAGCACAGTAAGTTTTCTTTAATACCTATATGAATATATGAATTTACAGCTAAAAAATATCAATTTTCACCTATTTTTTATTCAAATATTATGATTTTGGTTATAAATAGTGTAAAATATTTAAAAAGTTGTTGACTCATATAATTACGTATATTTTAGCATACTAAAAAATATGATCATATTTATTTGGCCCCCCCTAGTCAGAATCGCTGGTTCCGTCTCTGTTGATATGTATTGCATAGATGTATTGTGAGTGCTTTGCTTTGCCTGTCCTTTTCCTTGACCTTAGCAATACATGCATGCATGGGCTGGTACATTATCTTCGCTGATTGTTTGAGAATAGCTGCAGGTTTGTAGATTTATTGCCTGTCATACCTTCTCTGATTGTACATGTATGTATGTTTCAGCAATTTCAAAGTCTGGAGGGGGGCAACTGGATTTGCTCATCTTGGATTGCCTATACAGGGTTAGTTTCTTTAGCTCTTTATGTTTGATATGCTGTGTTTTCCCTTTCCTGCTGCTCATTATGTATTTGTTTCTAGATTTACATATAAAGTACGAAACTTTTAGTTTATTGAACCGCAGCTCACTAGTCGCCTCAGATTACAGAATAAGGACAGATGTCTCTGAATACTGAGAGGAACATGTAGAAATTGGGAAACACCATTTCTCAAAAGCTGTTTTGCTTGTAATCCTTTATTGATGCGTGCACATAGTAGGAAATCTTTCATTGCGGGTATATTGTATGGATGAACATTTTTTGTCTCTTGGGGCGAACATTAATGTTTTTCATATAGCACAACATGATCTGTTGATTTTGCATCAAGCGTACAACCCACAGGATTCTTCAAATCAAATTCAGAACATTGACTGCAACAGATAGATGAAATTGAACGACCAATATAGATAATTTTGGTTTTGGTTATCGAAGTAATTATTCAGTTTACACTTAACTATTAGTTACATAGCAGTTGATTTATCTTGTAATTTGTGGCACTACAATTGCTATTGTATAAGGACATTTGATCATTAGTTAGCAATGTTATATTGCATCATTGCCTTCATTAATTTGTTGCATCTCTGACATGTGAACAGACAGGTTCTCACAATGTTCACCTATGTTGGGACCAGGTTGGTTTTCATTTCATCCCACTCTTTAATAATTTAAGCAAACTCTTTTCCCATTTCTTGTATATTCTGTATGCCTGATTTATGCTCACATTATGATCTTATACAGACACTAGATGCTGTTAGGAGGATTTGCCCCAAAAGAGCATTGCTCATTGGGATGACCCACGAGATGGATCATCACAAGGACAACCAAACATTGGAAGAGTGGTCCAGGAGGTAAGGCCTTCCTCCTAGATACTTTAGATGTGTGCAGACACAGGCTCATGTACCGAATAAGTTGACATAAAGAACACGTGCAAATGGAAGCAGTGCCATCTCTTTCAACATGATCTTATCATAGAAAGGCACACATGACACGTGCCCATTTACTGCTATTTGTTAAAAAAAAGCACTTGCTTTACTGTGCATGCTCATGTTCTGTAATTTGGAAATGCAGGGAGGGGATCGATGTGCAGTTAGCTCGTGATGGCTTGCGTGTCTACATCGATCTGTAACCGTGAAAGGTACAAGTCTCTGCCATTGTTTTGACTATAGCGATCGATCATATTGTGTTATTCATTATCATGGTCTGTTTGGTTAACACTTCACTATCCGTTCGGTTCACTGACATTCTATTCTTCTTTGGATATCAGGACCATGCCATACTCAGTGAACCGCGCCAGGCTTTTTGGCTGGTGTTAACATCCAGTCCCTCTTGTGAAGAAAGTACGAACTGACTAAAAAGGCGAACAACCTGTTTGGTGCATCATTCTTCGTGCGCAACAAGTAGATATATATAGTCTATTTTACATTTCGCTAGTTTATACGTGAATCTCCGAATAAAAAAGAGAGTAGTCACTAGCCAGTAGCTATTTCAGTGCCGCCCACAAATTAATGGCCATCTTCTTGGTAAGGTAGTTGAATGTTCTTGTCAATTGGAAGCTACACTGCACTGGATGGATGTACGTGCGTCAATCGAATTGAGCATGTGTTTTTTTTCCTCGGTCGCTCCCCGATCATGTACTGTATTTCGTTTAAGAGGAAAATCGATTGAGCATGTGAGTACCGCAAACAGATCTCCAAAACTCATGAACTTGGGTATCATTTTTTTCACGTTCCCGTTCCGATGTTCCACTTCCGGGAACGTCTATGTTTTGGAAAGCGTGAACGTTTCCATTCCCACGTTCCCATATTATAAAATGATACGCAAGCTCATGTTCTTGGATTCTCACGTTATAAAATGATACCCTTCCCGTATCGGGAACGTGGATGGTAAGAACTCACGCCTGTGAAGAGCACGAGATGACTCCAAAGGTTTAAATCGATTTTGAAGTGCCATTGTTTCATTCTCAACACGTTGAATCTTTTTTTTTTTAAGTTCTGACTTCTGGATCGCTACCTTGGGTTTTCAAAAAAAAAACCGATGTTAAGGGTTGTTTGGTTTGAGGAGTTAAAGTTTAACAAATACTGTAACACTTTCGTTTTATTTGACAAAAAAGTTTTCAATTTTGGACTAATTAGGTTTAATAGATTCGGCTCGTAAATTACTCCTAATCTGTACCGACATGCATGCAATTAGTCTACATTTAGTACTCCATGCATTTGAGGGAATATTGATGTGATGGGAGTTAACAAAAAAAACCAAACAGGCCCTAATCCAGCCAGGCAGGCCCACCGGCCGCACGCACGCACACGCGGCACGGCAAGTCGGCCAGGCGCGGCCGTGTGTGTGAGGACGCCACGGTGCAGCCCATCCAGCATCCATACGCCCACCACACATCCCCGCTCCCGTGAGCGTGGCCGCCCTCACTTGTTCACTCTGCTCGTCGCATCCACCCATCCATCTCCTGACCCCTCCCCCCCGGACACAGATTGAGTGACTTTGCTCCATAAAGTCACGACGTAACTTTTCATCCATCTCCTACGTCCATGCAAGATCCAACGCCTCCAAGAACTCAGTCACGAATCTCCTGCTTTTTTCACAGAACGCTGGCAAGAGCACTCCAGTTTCACGCGGGAGTTTGGACACCGGCAAGCTCCTTGCCGGCGGCGTCATGTACGTTGGGGTTGACCCCGAGCCCCGTTGAATCGAGCACTTGCCACCACGTCGAGTCGTCGAGCTTCTCCGAGTGCTCCAGAACGACGGGCTCTCGTCGTCGGAGACGGCCTACTGTCCATACTCACGAGCGTTGCCGCCGCCGCGGCGTCCGAGCCCGCGCCGGAGAAGGAGCCTGCCAAGAAGGCCGGCGTCCCCCGGAGCACGGCTCGCGGGTTCCTCAACGCCATCTTCAACGGCAGTCCTGCGCCACCATCACCGTCGTCGTCGTCGCGGGGGGCGGAATCCGCGTGCTCCACGGCGTCCACCTACTCGCGCTCGAGCAGCAGGAGACGAGTTGGGCGTCGTCGGCGTCGTCAAGCTCGCATCCTTGGTCCTCGTCTCCGCGCCGCCACCATCGCAGACGCGCCACCGCCGCGCGAGGTCGCCCCTGTCGCACGCCGCCGCCGTGGGGACGTGCTCCGGCCGAGCGCCGCCGCTGCGGGGACGTTCCCCTTGGCCGCGCGAGCGCGCCTGCGCAGCCATCTCCACGTGCGGATGCGCCGTGGCCAAGCGCCACCATCGCGGGGTCGCTCCCTGGCCGAGCGCCGCCGCCGCAGGGACGCGCCCCCGTCTGTGCGCACGCGCCGCTGACGCGCGAGCTAGCCCCTGCCGCGCGCCGCTGCCCTGGGGACGCGCCCCTGGCCGCGCGAGCACGCCTGCACCCTTGGGCGGACCCAGGACTAGGGCCCTAGGGCCATGGCTCTAGTCGTGGCCCAAGTAACCCAGGAGCAATTCTTTAGTTTTTGCCCATCAACCTAACATCAAAAGAAGTCCAGGCCAGAGAGTAGGACAGACCGATAGACTGGCTGGTAGACACGTTCGCCCGACGTCGCCTCGTTTGCGAGTCGTGAGATGCGCTCCGACGCTCGCGTCGTGCCGCCTTCTCAGCACCGCCCCTCCACTCTGCGCTCCCCCCTCAGCCAGCCAGCCGATGAGCCCTCCAAACTCCGGTGCGTCCCGCTTGGTGCTTGCGCTCAGCCCCGCCGGCCGCCGGCGGCCATCGTCACTTGCCGTCTCGCGGTCTCGCCGCCGGCGGCCGCCACACTGCCCAACGGTTGTTGCCCCGGTCGGCTGTGCCGTCACCGACTCACGGCATCGTGGGCACAGGCTCAGCCGTGCCCCGCTCGTGCTCGCGCTCGGAGCCTCGGCACCTGTGTTATCGCGCCGTCGTCCAAGGGCCAGGGCTCCAGACTACGGAGGCTCATCGGTGCAGTTGTTACGGCCAATCCCTGGCTCCCCGACGATGACTAAAATGTGGCCCTAGTCTTCGTCGAATCCTGTGTCCACCACTGCCTGCACTGCCATCTCCACGCGCGTATGCGCCCCCGCCAAGTGCCACCGTCGCGGGGCTGCTCCCTGGCCGAGCGCCGCCGCCGCAATGACGCGCCTCGGCCGCGCGCAGATGCGCCCCCACCGCCGTAGCAAGGCATCGTCGACCCCAGGCTGGCGGGCGGCGCTGGTTGCTGGGACGACCCGCCGCCGACCATGGCCACGTGCGATGCGGTGCAGAGGAGCACCGAGGGGGCAACGTGGTGCAGTTTCGGAGACGAGGAGGAGCAGAGTAGCCCCGGTCGCAGGTCAGCATAGGCGGAGCAGCACGGTGGAGGCGGCCTCGACGCGGCCGGAGGCGACGGTGGAGAGTGTGTCGCTCTCCGCCGCGACCATGCCCGCGCAGCCCCTCCTGCTCCAACGAGGGGTCGTCGAGGCGCGGGGCAACGCCACCGTCCAGACAACTGCAGGAGAAGGAGACGCGCTGCTCCACTTCGTCAGTCAGTCTGCGTCCGCATGCTCGCGGCGGCGCGGCGTGAACCGGCGAGAGTGCCTCACAGGCTCACGCCCGCTGCTGAAAATTCTAAGTCTCAAGCACTTTGTTGCTTGAAAGCGCTGGAGAGCCCTCGGATCAGAATTGGACGATGGATGTGAGGGGGAAAGTTACAGCGTGACTTGCTTGAGGAAAGTCACCGAATCCCGGTCCCTCCCCCCCGGACACAGATTGAGTGACTTTGCTCCATAAAGTCACGACGTAACTTTTCATCCATCTCCTACGTCCATGCAAGATCCAACGCCTCCAAGAACTCAGTCACGAATCTCCTGCTTTTTTCACAGAACGCTGGCAAGAGCACTCCAGTTTCACGCGGGAGTTTGGACACCGGCAAGCTCCTTGCCGGCGGCGTCATGTACGTTGGGGTTGACCCCGAGCCCCGTTGAATCGAGCACTTGCCACCACGTCGAGTCGTCGAGCTTCTCCGAGTGCTCCAGAACGACGGGCTCTCGTCGTCGGAGACGGCCTACTGTCCATACTCACGAGCGTTGCCGCCGCCGCGGCGTCCGAGCCCGCGCCGGAGAAGGAGCCTGCCAAGAAGGCCGGCGTCCCCCGGAGCACGGCTCGCGGGTTCCTCAACGCCATCTTCAACGGCAGTCCTGCGCCACCATCACCGTCGTCGTCGTCGCGGGGGGCGGAATCCGCGTGCTCCACGGCGTCCACCTACTCGCGCTCGAGCAGCAGGAGACGAGTTGGGCGTCGTCGGCGTCGTCAAGCTCGCATCCTTGGTCCTCGTCTCCGCGCCGCCACCATCGCAGACGCGCCACCGCCGCGCGAGGTCGCCCCTGTCGCACGCCGCCGCCGTGGGGACGTGCTCCGGCCGAGCGCCGCCGCTGCGGGGACGTTCCCCTTGGCCGCGCGAGCGCGCCTGCGCAGCCATCTCCACGTGCGGATGCGCCGTGGCCAAGCGCCACCATCGCGGGGTCGCTCCCTGGCCGAGCGCCGCCGCCGCAGGGACGCGCCCCCGTCTGTGCGCACGCGCCGCTGACGCGCGAGCTAGCCCCTGCCGCGCGCCGCTGCCCTGGGGACGCGCCCCTGGCCGCGCGAGCACGCCTGCACCCTTGGGCGGACCCAGGACTAGGGCCCTAGGGCCATGGCTCTAGTCGTGGCCCAAGTAACCCAGGAGCAATTCTTTAGTTTTTGCCCATCAACCTAACATCAAAAGAAGTCCAGGCCAGAGAGTAGGACAGACCGATAGACTGGCTGGTAGACACGTTCGCCCGACGTCGCCTCGTTTGCGAGTCGTGAGATGCGCTCCGACGCTCGCGTCGTGCCGCCTTCTCAGCACCGCCCCTCCACTCTGCGCTCCCCCCTCAGCCAGCCAGCCGATGAGCCCTCCAAACTCCGGTGCGTCCCGCTTGGTGCTTGCGCTCAGCCCCGCCGGCCGCCGGCGGCCATCGTCACTTGCCGTCTCGCGGTCTCGCCGCCGGCGGCCGCCACACTGCCCAACGGTTGTTGCCCCGGTCGGCTGTGCCGTCACCGACTCACGGCATCGTGGGCACAGGCTCAGCCGTGCCCCGCTCGTGCTCGCGCTCGGAGCCTCGGCACCTGTGTTATCGCGCCGTCGTCCAAGGGCCAGGGCTCCAGACTACGGAGGCTCATCGGTGCAGTTGTTACGGCCAATCCCTGGCTCCCCGACGATGACTAAAATGTGGCCCTAGTCTTCGTCGAATCCTGTGTCCACCACTGCCTGCACTGCCATCTCCACGCGCGTATGCGCCCCCGCCAAGTGCCACCGTCGCGGGGCTGCTCCCTGGCCGAGCGCCGCCGCCGCAATGACGCGCCTCGGCCGCGCGCAGATGCGCCCCCACCGCCGTAGCAAGGCATCGTCGACCCCAGGCTGGCGGGCGGCGCTGGTTGCTGGGACGACCCGCCGCCGACCATGGCCACGTGCGATGCGGTGCAGAGGAGCACCGAGGGGGCAACGTGGTGCAGTTTCGGAGACGAGGAGGAGCAGAGTAGCCCCGGTCGCAGGTCAGCATAGGCGGAGCAGCACGGTGGAGGCGGCCTCGACGCGGCCGGAGGCGACGGTGGAGAGTGTGTCGCTCTCCGCCGCGACCATGCCCGCGCAGCCCCTCCTGCTCCAACGAGGGGTCGTCGAGGCGCGGGGCAACGCCACCGTCCAGACAACTGCAGGAGAAGGAGACGCGCTGCTCCACTTCGTCAGTCAGTCTGCGTCCGCATGCTCGCGGCGGCGCGGCGTGAACCGGCGAGAGTGCCTCACAGGCTCACGCCCGCCGCTGAAAATTCTAAGTCTCAAGCACTTTGTTGCTTGAAAGCGCTGGAGAGCCCTCGGATCAGAATTGGACGATGGATGTGAGGGGGAAAGTTACAGCGTGACTTGCTTGAGGAAAGTCACCGAATCCCGGTCCCTCCCCCCCTCCCTCGTCGCGGCGCGGGCGGCGCAATGGCGATGGCCTCCACCTACGCGCCGGGCGGCAGCGCGGGGGCGCTCGCTCCAGGAAAGGGCAGGGTCCGCGGCCCCGCCGGGCTCGGCTTCCTCGGCCCCTCCAAGGCCGCCGGCCTCCCCCACCCCCGCCCCCTCGCCCTCGCCAGGCGGACGAGCAGCCCCGTCGCGGTCGGCGGCGGCGGCGCCGCCAGGCTGCGGTGCTCGGCGTCCTCCTCCCCCGCGGCCCCGGCGGCGCGGTCCGTCACGGCGCCGCGCTTCATCCAGCACAAGAAGGAGGCCTTCTGGTTCTACCGCTTCCTCTCCATCGTGTACGACCACGTCATCAACCCGGGCCACTGGACCGAGGACATGCGCGACGACGCGCTGGAGCCCGCCGAGCTCTACAGCCGCCACCTCAAGGTCGTCGACGTCGGCGGCGGCACGGGCTTCACCACGCTCGGCATCGTCAAGCACGTCAACCCAGAGAAAGTCACGCTGCTGGACCAGTCCCCGCACCAGCTCGAGAAGGCCCGGCAGAAGGAGGCTCTCAAGGGGGTCACCATCATGGAGGGCGACGCCGAGGACCTCCCGTTCCCCACCGACTCCTTCGACCGATACATCTCCGCCGGCAGGTCTCTCGAGTCGTCCTCCCCTGCTGGCTGCTGCTCGATTCACTTCACTTCACTAGTTCACTACTGTCCGTATATATCATCCTGCACTACCTGTCCATATATATTGTGAATATGTTCCAAATTAACCATGTTGTGAATTGTGATGACTGCGCATTCCATTCCATTAGTATATAACAGCTAGCCAAGTAGTACTATGGATTGCTGATTTTCCTGCCCTGTCATGATACCTTGCAGCATCGAGTACTGGCCAGACCCACAGCGGGGGATCAAGGAAGCCTACAGGGTGTTGAGGTTTGGTGGGCTAGCTTGTGTGATTGGCCCGGTGTACCCAACCTTCTGGCTGTCCCGCTTCTTCGCTGACATGTGGATGCTCTTCCCCAAGGAGGAAGAGTACATCGAGTGGTTCACGAAGGCCGGGTTTAAGGATGTCAAGCTGAAAAGGATTGGACCAAAGTGGTACCGCGGTGTCCGAAGGCATGGCCTCATCATGGGTTGCTCTGTCACAGGTGTCAAGAGACAGAGCGGAGACTCTCCCTTGGAGGTACCTTTCCCTTTCATTTTGGTAATGGAAAGCGTAGCTATCAGATTCATAGTTACATATCTCAATGCGTTTTTGCCACATCTCGTTCAGACTTTAGATTGTTCATTTCCTGCTGTACCTGCAGTAGGTAGGCAGGCATTCAGGGGTTTTGGTATAAGTTTTTCTGTTTTATTTTTGATGCAGCTTGGTCCCAAGGCGGAGGATGTCAGCAAGCCAGTGAATCCGATCACCTTCCTCTTTCGCTTCCTCGTAGGAACAATATGTGCTGCATACTATGTTCTGGTGCCTATTTACATGTGGATAAAGGACCAGATCGTGCCAAAAGGCATGCCAATCTGAGTGAGGGGGAATGAGCTGCATGGAAGAGAGGATAGCCAACATCTGAATTAGTCTTCTCTATATTAGGCGCTTCCTGCCTGTTTTGTATTATTACCTCTTGTTTTCCTGCTGCTATGTACTTCTTCTACTGTTGTTCCTGTTTGTGCGAATTAATAATACTAAGACATGGATATTATCCAGTTTCTTGAGCATGACTGCTTTCAGTGGGACCTCCGTAGCAGGTTATTGGATTTTAATTATATGATGTATAATTTAGTTGGTTAAATTATATGAATGTAAAATGTATAGTTTAGTTGGTTCCTGGCTCTGCAAAATTCCTTCTTTCTTATTATCATCAGTACAATTTCTAAGACCTGTTTTGTTACTCTATCTATGCTCTATCTTTGTTACCCTTGTTGGGTTTCATCTCTAGCTTACCCCAACTTGCTTATAATTAGAAGGCTTTGGTGTTGTTGTTATGCTAAGTGGTACAGAGAGATAATATCTGATAGCTCTGCATAAAGAGCATGTCTTATTGGGATGCTACCTGATTTTGAGTCCTTTTTTTAATTTAAAAGTTCTGTTGCATGGCATATGTGCATGTTAAACCAAATTGCTCTAACAACTCAAACCGTAGTTCGTCATTTTATTAAGGTGCTGCGTTTTGAACAAATTTGGTTGTGTAATATTTCTACGAACTATCAGTGTATTCTTACATATTTTCTGTACATGGCTAGATACATTCATGTAAACAGTCAGGTATTTGGCTCTATACACAGTTCAAGCAGTTATTTCGTTTTCCCCTTCTATGATACAGTTTTGCTTCGTGCTAATGCAATGATGTTCTGAGACTTGATGCTGTTAAAGCTTCCTCTGAAAGTGCATTTGCTCGGTGGAAGGGGTCGATGGGATGGACCATAAAATGGAACATTGAAAAGAACTGCTTGTAAGTTAGGCCTTCCTGTGGGACACTCTAGATGCATCAATGCACACACTCTTATGCAAATACATGTTTCTATGTGATTAATGTTGTCTTTGCCGATCCTGCTTGAAACTAGTGCATTCTGATTACTATATTTGCCTTCCACAGTTTTATTAAGATCTCTTAAAGATAACCATGCTCCTGCGCTGTAAATTGTATGTGCAGGGAATGGATAGCCTAATGTTAGGTCCTGATTGCATATCTATTGGATTTGGTTCTGTGACAAGATAATTTTTTTAATGATGACAAGGTATGTTGTTTAATCTGTTTGTTGAAGTTGAACCACAGTTCAAAATGTTCTCTTCCATTTGTTTGTCTTTGTACTTGTTTCTTACTTTCTTTTTTCCACTCCTGGTAGTATGGGGTATTGCATAGCAAATGAACTATAAGTTATTCACATTGACAGATATGATGGTAGGTATTGATGTAGTATTGTAGCATGGATTTGATTAGTAGACCTACATCAACTCAGTGCCATACAGTCTATCTATCATAATCCAGTATGTCAAAATCCTGGTTCTGGATAAAGACTATATAATGACTGTGTAAGGAAAAGCTGGAGCTCTTTGATATGTTAACGATTTAATCTGACACCCAAATAAAGTTTAAAATCGAAATACAGATGCAATTAATGCTGACAGTTTTTTACAATATATAGTTGTATATTAAGAATCACACAATGAACTTGCAGTACGAAGTGTTGAATTTGTTTTTCTTGAATATGCAGGAGAGTTGCGCTTCATTTAATTTAAGAAAAAAAAGGCAAAGTATAATATACATAAAAGTTCGGCATTTCACATATTTATCTTCCAAGATCTACCCCCAACACCAGTTTGGCTGTCTCAGTCCTCTAACATCCCAGTCTCATCTGAAGGCACAGAAACTAATGGCACTCCATAAGAATAATGTTCTTGAATAGGGTTAGTCTTGGTGACAAGCTGTCTGAAGTCTTCTTAACATTTGTAGTTGCTCTGCAACTTCCTTCATTGTTGGCCTTTCGTCTCCTTTTGGGCTCAGGCAGTGCATGACGAGCTGAGCTAGTTTCTCGAGTACTACTCCCTCCATTCATTTATCTCCTTCATCTAAGCAAAAACTTTTTATTCAAAAATCTTCTTCATATTAGCTTGGGACTTGCCCGCATTTATTGTCCGTTTGTTGCTCATTGGCTACCACCCGCCTGCATTTATTGTCTCTTTGCTGCTCATTGGCTGTTCCTAGCCTGTGACTCGTATTCGCTCAGCACGCGATGATTAAATGCAAACTGAGTGGTTTTACTCTCTCCTTGGTCACTACGCCAAAGGCTAAAATGATGGAGATAAATGAACAGAGAGAGTATCATAACTTCATCATCAACTATTTCAGTGTCCAATATATCCCGGAGCTTATTCTGGTGGAACATCAGTATGAAAGTATAGGATAGTGCCTTTTGTTCATTAGAAGTATCAATATATATGGCCTTCTTTCTTGTCATTATGTCCAAAAGAACGACCCCAAAGCTGTATACATCACTTTTATCAGTTAAGTGGTGACTGACAAAACTCTCAGGGTCGATATAACCAAGAGTTCCTTGGATAAGCATAATGAAATCGTTTTTGTCCATGGGCTTCAGTGCTGATGCTCCAAAATCTGACACTTATGCATTGTATTCGTTATCCAAGAGTATATTTAGGGATTTGACATCTCCATGCACAATTGTGCGAGAAGTTGATGAATGAATGTAGGCAAGAGCTTCTGCTGACTGTGTAGCAATATTCAATCTTAGATCCAATGGTATTGGTATTCTGGCATCAGTTCCATGAAGAAACTCAAAGAGCGTACCATTGGAAATGAACTCATACACCAACATCGGCACATCTACCTCCAAGCAGCATCCTAGTAACCTCACTATGTTCCTGTGGTTAATTTGTGACAGGACTATTATCTCATTGACAAATTCTTCTCTGCTGTCATCATTTATTATTTTGGACTTCTTTATGGCAACTTCTTTGTTGTCAGCTAAAGTTCCTCTATAGACCATGCCATGGCCACCACATCCAAGAACATGATCTTCACTAAAATTATCTGTGGCTTTCTTTATCTCTTTCTCTGTAAGGATATAAACAGTGTCAACTTGCCTTGATCTCATCTCATCATATAATTTGAGTCCTCCATTTTGTTTGAAATAATCATCCTTCTCCCTCCTATGCTTGTTCCGTTGTAACTTCATAACCAGTAAGCACGTCAAAGATACCACCACAACTGCACCTGCGCTGAGGCCTGCATGATGATTTTCTTATGATTAGATGCCTCAAAATCCTCGAAAGACATGTTAGATTGTTCAAGTCTACTCTCAAGTACAATCCTTACCTATGGCCACCTGTTCAGCTTGGCGAAGCACAGACCGGCATCCAGAATTTGTACCATCTGATCTTGTTCCTATCCTGCACTTGCATATATAGCCTCCTTGTGTATTGTGACAGACCCCATTTTCACATGGATATAATTCTTTGTACTTCAGGTCCTGCTTACGTAGCTTGCATTCATCTATGTCTGTAGGGAATTATTAAGAAAACAGGTTAACATGGATTTAATAAGGAAAAAGAAGACCAAAGTACAATTTAATTCATCATATGAAGTTAAAAAAAACTTGTACAAGTAACAAAAAATTCTTTTGAGTTTTGCCTTCTATTAAAGAGTTGGCTTTCACCACACGCTGGCTAAAATTGTTCCTGCAGTTGCTGTTATTATTCCTAAACTCTAAACAGCGAGTTCATTTGAACAAACAATACCTTGGCAGCCTCCGGAAAGATAAGGATTTCCCTCGTAACCTTGAGAGCAGTTGCAAAGGTACCCTGGCGGCCTGGCCCATTGCTTGAGAGCAGTTGCAAAGGTACCCTGGCCCATTGCTTGCACTCACACAGTAGCTGTTGGTACTCTTCCTCAAAAAAAAAAAAAAGCTGTTGGTACTGACACAAGCATAGTCTTTAGGTGCTTGTGCCCCATCTTTTGGACAGGATCCATTTCTAATGGCCCAGTCACCGACAACCGGAACACCTCTCGTTGCTCTTTCCTTTATGAACCCAAGGTGCCCGACAAGGTCCTGCCTCCTGAAGCTGTACCACCCGTCCTCAACAAGCATCGAACAGAAGCATGGATTGAAACTCCACACACTGCTCTGGTTGTACAGTAGTGCTGCGAAGTTGGTGAGGTTGGGGGATATGGTGGTCTCACAGCATCCCATCCCAGTGCATGGTGCTCCGTCAGATGTACTGTTGATGCCTTGGCAGTATGAGTAGCATCCAGTCACATAAAGGTCTGAGTTGCTGTGTGTGTCGCCGCCAATGAGCCCCAGGGTATTGCATCCGATGGCCATGAAGCGGTTGCGGGTGGAGGGGATGAATGGTGTGTACTCCAGGCTGAATCCGGCAGTGTTGTTGTCTGATATGGTGGTGTTTGACGTGAAGCAGTAGTAGCTGACACCGCCGTAAACACGCACCTCACCATGCTCCAGGGAGATGTCGATGACCTCTACAGCACTGGAAGGGTCACCAATCATAGGCCTTGGTGGCTGGAAACTATCCTTGCAGGTCACAGGAAAGTAGCGGTTCAGGTTGCCTGCAGCACAGCCATCACCGATGCCAAAGGGGTAAGGGATGGACACATTGCCACACTTTTCAGGGCACCCTGGCAATGATATGGCAAGCCCAGAAGAGGTGTCTGGCACTGTCACCATGAAGGTGATGAGAACCAGGAGGATTAATGCTTCTTCCATGGCTAGAGAGGTATGATGGCCGCTCGCTAATGCGTTGTCTTTCTAACTACCTAGCTAAGGCGGTGCTCTGATGTATACCATGCTGGGCCAGATGTTATATGGAAACAGTTGTAGGTTATAATGTGCTTGCACATATTTGACTAGGCTATCCCTTTCAGATGTATGAAAGCTGCTGCTGATGCAATGAAATTGATGTATCTGCTTCTAGTTTTTGACGATTGGTAATTAACTAATATAGTTGAGTTAGCATTAAGATAAAGACTTTGACTGGACTTATATAACGGTATAATGTTGTACTGTTCAAAGTTGAAAATGGTCGGATCTGATGTTCGAATATACAGATGTCAAAACCGTATCTGGTTAAGAAACTCCTCTGAAATTGCAAAGGATGACACTTATTGGTTTGTTAAGTCAAAACCATATGTGGTTAAGAAGCTTCTCTGAAATTGCAAAGGGTGACGCTTATTGGTTTGTCAAATCTGGAAAAGCTATCTCCAGTTTTGAGCCCCCACGCATATTATTACAGACAATCCTTGTTTTCTGACTTTGCATCTGGTAGCAAGTATGAAAGCATGCCTAATCTTCTCGAGGAGTTCGAATTTCTGCGCAATAACAGACACATGATCAAATAAGCAATGAAGGATTGACTTGGAAAGTTGAGACAGCTTAGGCGCCAGCAAAGGTGAAGGATAATCATGTTTGATTGACCATTTTGTCTTTGGATAAGTATATTTGTAGGCCTGAAGCCGTCCCATGTTTCTTTGTTTCGGATGATTTGACTCGTTGATCTCATTCTGTTTTCGTACAGTTCCCACTGGCATAAAAAAATCCGGTTGTGTTTGAGAAGTGCAGCGGAGTCTGGTCCCATGTTTCCGTGGTGCTTGGGGACAGTGTTTCGTTCTGAACTTCTGATCACGTCTTTTTTAGCTGGGGCGTGCTGAACCAAAGGTACAATTACAAAGGCTGGAGCCATCCTATGAAACACTGCTGCTGCTAGGCTTCAGCAGACTGTAGCACAGTAGCAGCAACGACGGCGGTAAGCACCCAGCAGTCTAGACTTCTCTAGTCATCTCCCACCCTCTGTCCCAAATTATAGATCGTTTTGGTTTTCTAGTTACTCCCTCCGTCCTGAAAAAAACGCAATCCAGCGATTCAAAATTTGTCCCAAAAGTATTGCACTTTTATACGGTGAAGGTTGAGGTACCAGGGCACATAGACCAATCGGCTTTCAAAAGCCTGTAACCTTCATGCATGGACGTGGCACCTTGTTGGCCACTCGTTTAAACTTCTAGAGCATTCTTTCCTGTAGAGCAGTTTATTTGTTGTTGATAAATGGTGCGCTGCAAAACTGACAAACGCCTTGTTTAGTTTGCCTCAAAGTTCCAAGTTTTTTCACTCTCTCTCCATCACATCAATTTTTAACCGCTTGCATGGAGTATTAAATGTAGGTAAAAAAATAACTAATTACACAGTTTAGTTGGAAATCACGAGATGAATCTTTTGAGCCTAGTTGGTCCATGATTGGACAATATTTGCCAAATAAGACGAAAGTGGTACTATTCATCGGGTTGAAATTTTCTTCAATCTAAACAAGGGCAAAGACCTGGTGTATAAGTGCACACAAGGGTATTTTGGTAATTTCACTCGCTACATTGGTATCCGTGTCCGGTCCTACAATTGCGTTTTTTACCGGACGGAGGGAGTACATAGCTTTTTGTTATACACCTGGATATACGAAATACTTAGATACATAATAAAAGTTACGTATGTAGAAAGCTGAAACAACCTATATATTGGAACGTGGTGAGTACTTGTCTTCACTGCTCTACTCTTTCTTGTTTTGTTTTCTCTCATTGTGTGGCTACCAGCCGGCGCCGCGCACCTCCAGTCCCATTTGCGCCTGGCTTTGCCCTTCTCAGACAAGGGCGACTACCCGGCAGACCCGACCGCGCAAGCTGCTCCTGCACCTCCCACCCATGGCCGGATTGATGCCGCGTGGAAACCCAATCTATTGGACGGCAGGTGGAAACGACTCGGTCCTGTCCTTCCCATCGGCTCCAAATCGGCAGATGGCTCGGCCTCATACATCGGCTCGGTTCCTTCGTTCACATCCCGATCTCCTCCGATGCCCGCCGTCGCCCATACCCGCGACCTCGGCCATGGAGAGGAGACCAAGCCGGCGCCCGATGCCGCGCTCCGCTGCGCTACGGCCTCGCTCCTCCTCGCCTCCCTCCGCCGACGCCGGCGCAAGATCGCCGCTGGACTTCCTCCTCCTCCTCTTCGACGGCATCTATGCACGCAACGGCGCCAACCCCGGCACCACCTCTTACGCAACGGCGTCGCCGAGTACTTCACGGAGACCGCGTGCCTCACCTAGGAGCAAATTCGCCTCGACCAGGACTTGATGGTTTGGGTATACATCCACACCCTGGAGCCCTGGACCAACTGAGCTTACCCCATCACTCTTTGGTAGGTTTCATCTTTAACTTACCCCAACTTAACGTACGAAAACAACTTAACGTACGAAAAAGGCTTTGTTTTTGTTATTGACAATTCGTTAAGCGGTATTCAAAAAGAGCATTTCTTATTGACATGGTACCTGATTTGGATTGCTCTTTTTTTTTTTTGTTTCTCCTATACTTGATGAAATGATGATGTTACTGCTCTGATGTTGTGACACTTGATGCTGTTAAGATTTCCCCTTAAACAACATTTGCTCTGTGGAAGTAACCCATGATGTTTGTACCCTAAATGAACAACTGAACATTACTAGTAAGGCAGGCTTTCCTGCAAGAAACTCGCTTCAGATGAATTGTGCACACTCTGCAACTGACATGTTTCTGTGTGAGTAACTCACTTCTTTTCAGAGCCTGCATTAAACTAGTGCAGTCCATTAAACTGTATGGGGACTGGATACCCTAAAGTTAGGTCCTGGCGATTGCATATCTACTGGATCTGGTTCTATGATAAGTTTTGCTGCTTAATCTGTCTGTTGAACTACAATTCAAAATGCTTCTTCCATGTATTTGTGTTCTTTGGTGATGCATTTTTAACGCTGTTTTGCTTTGTCTTTCTACTCGTTTTTCTTTTGGTACAATAAGGTATTGCATACTGAATGAAATGAACTGCAAGTTCTACATTGAGGTTCCAATTTCCATGTAGCACCGAGCCTCTGTAAGGAAAATCATGGAATGCTGAACAATGTAGCATAAATTTGATTAAACGAACCTACATCAACTCATTTCTTGCATACAGTTTATATATCCTAATACAGTATGTTGAATCCTGGACCTAGAGGAAGTTTTTTTCGAATTAATATGTAAAGAAAAGCTTGGAATACTTTGACATGTAACCAAGTTAATTTAACACCCAAATAAAGGAGCCGTTCGGCTAGAATTATAAGCCGGCTGAAAAACACTGTTGACTGATTTTTTGTGAGAGAAAAATACTGTTCCGGCTGAAAAAACAAGCTGAATAAGACGGATTATAAGCCGGATGAACAGGGCCAAAGTCTAACCTAAAACTAAAGATGCAATTAATTCTGACACATTGCAGGGCATGAGTGGTGATTTTTTATGTGCACGCACACACAAATGTATAACCTGTACATACATCATTTTTTATGCATTACAAAATATAAACAAATATACATAAAAAGGAAAACATTGCACATAGTTATCTTGTAATGTCTACCTCCAATTCCAGTTTGGTTGTCTCCATGCTCTGGTATTCCGTCTCATCTGAAGGGACATATACTGATTGCTCTTCATAATAATGGTGTGCTTGAATAGGAGGTGTCTTTGTCACCTGCTGCATCTCGAGCCTTCTTAACATTTGTAGTCGCTCTGCAACTTCCTTCATCGTTGGCCTCTCATCTCCTTTTGGGCTCAGGCAGTGCATGACAAGTTCAGCTAGTTTCTGAAGTACTATCATTATTTCATCATGTACTATTTCACTGTCCAAAATATCCTAGAGCTCATTCTGGTGGAACATCTGTATGAAAGTATGAGATAGTGCTCTCTTCTCATTAGAGGCATCAATGTATAAAGCCTTCTTTCTTGTCATTAACTCTAAAAGAACAACCCTAAAGCTGTATACATCACTTTTATCACTTAGATGGTGACTGACAAAGCTCTCAGGGTCAATATAACCAAGAGTTCCTTGGATAAGCATAATGAAATCATTTTTGTCCATGGACTTCAGTGCTGATGCTCCAAAATCTGAGACTTTAGCATTATATTCTTCATCCAAGAGTATATTGAGGTATTTGACATCTCCATGTAGAATTGTGCGAGAAGTTGCTTAATGAATGTAGGCAAGAGCTTCTAATCTCTGTGTAGCAATCTTCAATCTAATATCCAATGGGATTGGTGATCTGCTTTGATTGACATGAAGGAACTCAAAGAGGGTACCATTGGAAATGTACTCATACACCAACATCGGCACATCTACCTCCAAGCAGCATCCTAGTAACCTTACAATGTTCCTGTGGTTAATTTGTGATAAGATTATTATCTCATTCACAAATTCTTCTTTGCTGTCATCATCCTTTAGTTTGGAATTCTTTATGGCAACTTCTTTGTTATCATCTAAAGTTCCTCTGTAGACCATTCCATGACCACCACCTTAGGCACCGAGTTAGCTTTTCAAAAGCAATTTGCGCTTGAATCTCACCAAATCACTAGATCTAGTGCATATGCAAAGTCATTTCATTTCACACCTAGTGGCACTTAGATAACCGTTATGCACTTAATATTTTCCATCTTAATAGTACGACTACTATCCTAAACCCGACCATGCACTCTGTTGTGTCTTGGCCGGTGAAAACAAAACCTTATCATATACCTTTGCCTTCGAGCTTGTTTCCACCTCTTCATCTTCTCCAAGTGTGATCTTGCTTCATTTGGTTTGATCACCTACATTATCTCCAAGCCTTGCTTACCATCTTGGTGTGGACTTCACCTAGCTTAATCAACACTTAGAAAAAGGTTACTCCACTAGTTGTTTTAGTTACCAAAATCAAACTAGGGCTTTCAATGTTGTATTCGTTGCATTCTCGTCCAAGTCATTGGTCCGTTGTAGACGTTGTTGGCCTATTCAACACATTGTTGTGTAGTGTAGCGAGAGTTATAGTCGTCTTCAACATTGGTTAGTGGACTATCATGAGGAATGTCCTCATCACCATCACCGCCGAATCAAACACTTGACCACGTGGTGATGAAGATCTCATCACCACCGGATCATCCAACAGACCGGCTGTGATGAAGTATTATCACCATCACCGCCGAATCAAACACTTTTACCAACGATGCTACCTATTGGTCATATGCCACAAACATAGAAACACTATGTATGCATATACTGCTATTCGTGATTACGACATTGATCTGGAATATACAAGATTTATAGCACAAGTGCTGCAATAACTGGATATGATATAGTTTCAACATTCAAAGTTGTCTGTGGAGGAAGGGGTGTCTATGTGCATTATAGACCAATCCATGCTTCTTTTCCATTAAGAAGATCAAATAATTTCACATGAATACATGCAACGTGGTGTTGATGACTGTATCAGCGAGCAATCTGTACATCTTCTCTGTGGGATGGATTGCATCGAAGAACACATACTTGTTGGCATTTTCGCATAGCGTTGAGGTGCTGAAGCTGCAAAAGTAACCTGCCTCAAAAAGCCCCGTACCGCAACAACCTTGCACAGCATTGTCAAATCCTGTGCAATCGATAATAAAAAAAATGAAACTATGATTAGAACTCTTTGCACATGCTGTCTTTTTCCCATTTATAATATATATACATAGGATTCAAAAATAATTAGTTATTTTTGTAGTTTTTGCAGCATATACGTCAACATCTATATCTATCTATATTTAAGCTAATCCCCACTATAAGTTCTATCTCAACATACAAGTCATCCACGTCACCTTCCACTAACTATCCACACATCTTTCACTAATAGTCATATCATCCCACTAACTTCCAACCTCTTAATGCAACCAATTTTGATAAGAATAAGAATAGATGTAAGAATATGTAGATGATTTAACTCATATATGCAACAACTTCATTTCTAAGAGACCCGCAGCAACGTGCGGGTATCCTTCTACCTTATTATATAATTTAATACATCCTAGTGAAGGTTTTAAATTCAAATTTGTTAGTGGAATAGTAGTTTCTTAATTATCATAATGTGCACTTCTCAATAAGGAGTAAAGCACGATTCTTACAGTGAGGTGCTCTTCATTTTTATTTTTCTAATCTTTTATCCCACGCACGTGCAACCAATCACTTGCTCACACACCAACCGAGCACACCTGGTGAGCACTGAGCAATTTGTTTCCCTCCGTCTCTTCCTCCTTGCAAGTTTCCCAAACTCTAACCCTAACTTTCCTCCGGTCTAATTTATTGAGCTAGTTGCTATTCAACTTCCCTCAAATTAGTTAAATTAATGTAGCTTTATAGTTGTAGGCAGTTTTAGGGATGTATATATACTTATTTGAGGGAAGTTGCTATTCAACTTCCCTCCGGTCTAATTTTATTGATTACTTATTTGAGCTAGATGCTATTCAACTTCCCATTTATAATATATATACATTATGTTTTTTAGTTGTAAGATTTATATAATATGAAGTCGACATAATTGAGACTTTCATGGCCATTAGAAAGCATAGAACCAACAAGTAGTGATGTAATACTATTTGTTCTTTAAGCTTCTATTTCAAACTATTAGTTTATTAGTATGTTGTTTGAAGTATTTGTGTTGTAATTTAAGATTTCTTATAGTAATTTAGATTTGTGTGCCGTGGGATAATTTTTATGGTAATTTACTGAATTGCCAAATTGGTTATACTGAATTGCTAAATAGATTTTATTGAATGATCTATAAAAATTTTGGTCCGGCATACGCCGTGGAGAAATCTTAAGGTTCGCGATTGCATGCGGCGACGACGAAGGCAAGGCCTCCTTCCTCGACGCAAACACTGCAGATGGTGGTGACGGAGGGAGGCACGGTGAGGAGCTCCGCTGAGTCATTGCCAGGGGAAGAGAGAGATTGATTGGAGATCTGAGGCTGGAGAAGAAAGGAAAGGAGAGGGGATTTTCTCTCCGCAAGCGGCAAAACCAGGAGAGATAAGGACACACTATTTTTATCCACGTGGGTCCCAATGTTTCTAGCAAACTTCGGAGCCCTGCTTTCATATGTTGTGGCCTTTCAAGATATGATGAGAAGAAAGGAAAGGAGAGGGGATTTTCTCTCCGCAAGCGGCAAAACCAGGAGAGATAAGGACACACTATTTTTATCCACGTGGGTCCCAATGTTTCTAGCAAACTTCGGAGCCCTGCTTTCATATGTTGTGGCCTTTCAAGATATGATGCCCGTTCTTGTTATGGGATCGGCCCTTTTTCTTACCAGCATCACTGGTCTAAGTGTAAAGATGACCATGCAGCCGCAACCCGATGGCCTAACCCAAAGCACGGTTTTTTTGGCCCGACCCAAGCACAGCACGGCCCAACATTGTGTGGGCCCAGGCCAGCCTGGCCCGGTGCACACCGGGTGGCACGACACAGCCCGCAAATTAGTGGGAGAGGCTTGGTACCAGCCGGTGCCTAGGAACCCTAATATGTCATCCCCACTCTCCCTCCTCTGTATACAGCAGCTGCCGCCTTTTACACGAGAGTGAGGGCTTCTCCTGCAGCGCGGACGCCCCCTTTGGTCTTACCCTTCCCTCACGTCGTGCGACGACTGCCCCTTTCCTTCCCTCACGTCACGCAAGACACAGGCGCGCAGCGTGGACGCCCCCACCCCTTCCCTTGCGCGGCCTCTCCTCGCAGCGTCGACGGGTGAGGGCCGAGCGCCACCTCCCTTTCCTCCCGCCCCGATGGACCCAAGGGTGAGCTCACCGGCGGCCGCCGCCATCTCCTGCTACTAGCAGCCTTCTTGAATCCTCTGCGACGCGAGCGGCGCGCTCCTCCATGGCTACTCTGCCACGGCGGCCAGCTGCCTCCTCGAAGCCCCCTCGCGGATCTGGCTTTCGGCCTCGTCCTCCATGGCTACGGCCTGTTGTTGGTCCTCGGGGGCAAGCGTGAGGCACACGCCGGCAGTCGCCGCCACCTCTCGCGGCCTCCCCTTCCCTCTCTCTCTCTCTCTCTCTCTCTCTCTCTCTCGGCATTCACAGGCTCCAAGCTGGCACCGTGAGCTTTTGGGCCCATGCTTTTCGGGATGGCATGGCTAGAAAATCAGCCCGGAGGGCCGTGCCTGGGCCGTTGGCCAAGCACGATGCCCATAGAGGCACGACCCCGCGACACGTCGGGCCGTGCTTGGCATGGGCCCGTGGCGTGCCAGCCCGGGCGGCCCTGCTCATCTTTATCTAAGTGCGCTAGAACGATGTATTCTATTGTTGCGGGTGAGATATTTGTAGTTGTGGGTTTGTAGGTGAGTTTAGGCAGTGGAGCTCACGTGTTATGTTTGTGGGACGAGTTTTAATAACAAGCCCAAATAGTTATTCTCTGTTTCTAAGTTTGCAATTAAGGTCATCTCCAATGGTCAATTCTAGACTAGTTTTTTTTTCTTGAATACGCACAAGCAATGTGTATCTTTGTATGGTAGGAATAGAGTTTGACCATTACAAGATACCGTTCCACGACCGCGTTAGTGTTTTCATATACACAATGGTCAATTCTAAACTAGTATTAGA
This sequence comes from Saccharum hybrid cultivar R570, assembly GCA_038087645.1. NCBI lineage: Eukaryota > Viridiplantae > Streptophyta > Magnoliopsida > Poales > Poaceae > Saccharum > Saccharum hybrid cultivar. Next base: position 3,219,230 of record JAQSUU010000671.1, on the reverse strand, counting down.
TGTTAAGTAGAGGAAAAAGAGGCCAAAACCTTTGTGCTAGCAGGAGAGGCCAAAACTAGTATTAGAATAGTTATCTCTCTCATGCCAAAACCTTTGTGTCCTAGTAGATAAAAGATATTACTTGTCTATTTCTCTAGACATGAAAGAGAATATATAAATAACTAACATCTTATATGTGGAGTACTCCTATATAGGATGGTACGACATTTAATAGAGGGTACATAATAACGGTTATTATTATTAGATTAGAGGTACCTAACTTTTATGTTAATTGTTATACTGCTTCTGTTCTAAAAGGAGTGCCGCTACAGGGTTCATGCCGGTCAATTTTTTTTTAAAATGTAACTAGATTTAAGAAAATATTAGCAACATCTATATCTCTGAATAAGTTTGTTATAATATATTCAGCGATTGCATGGGTATCTTGTGACTTGTGAGCAAGAATGAATGGACTAGCCCGCGCGGTGCATGGGTTGCTCACCGTAGTCGGCCGGCTTGTTGACGACGTTGGCGAGGAGCTGGTACGTGTCGGCGAAGACGAGCTGCAGTCCCAGCAGTTCCCCGTTGAGCTTGACGACGAGCTCCTGCAGCTTGGTGTTGAAGGTCCTGGCAACAGCGTTGTACTGCTCGTTGCACTCCCCGGGGTCGCCACGGTTGCCGATCCGCTCGGCGGGGAGGCAGCCCATGGGCGTGAGCCCCGTGAAGTCCATCTTGCGGCCGCCGAGCGTGTGCACGCGGCGGATGGCGGCCTCGGCGAGTCCCAGCAGGTAGGCCTCGTACTCGCCCACACTGTACTGCATCCTCCGCTCGGGTAAGTTGTAGTAGTTCTCGATGAAGTCGTTGGTGCCGATGCTCCAGATGTAGAGCGCTTCGCTGATGATCTCCTTGGCCGCCGCCTCGCCCTTGGCGATCTTGAGGCGGTCCGTGTACTCGTTGAAGTAGGCGAGCTGCTCACCCAGCGTGATCACGGACTGCCGGCCGGCGGCCATTTTAGATCATACATGCCATTTTCGATCACCGATCGATCGAGGAGAATGAAAGCTAGAATGAAGAAGGAATGGGTAATTATTATTAGTTACTGAATTATTACCAAGACGCCGGCCGTGGCGTTGTCCAGGCCTGTGGCAGCGGAGGCGAAGGAGACTCCAGTGGCGAGCTGGTCGATGGTGCAGTTGTTGTCGAGGTAGGCGGGGATGGAGGGCGGCAGGCCGAAGGCCTCGGAGATGAAGTCGGTGGCGAGGCGTCCATTGGAAAACCGGCCCGTGGGGAGGCCATTGGCGTAGTCGAGGCCGTACGGCCAGAAGTTGCTCCGCGCGATGGTCGGGATGAAATTGTTGTTGCCCGTGTCCACGGAAGAGTCGCCGAACACGATGATTGCCGGCACCTTCTTCTTCTCGGCCACAGCACCTCCTCGTCCTCCTCCGTGCAGCAAGAACAAGATCAAGCACGGCAAGTACCTCTGGAATGACGACATTGCCGGTGCTGCGTCCGGCCACTCCCGGAGATAAGAAAAGGGGACCCAAGATCGATCGCAAAGAGCTTAAGAAGGCAACGGTTTGGTGCTAGGTGCATTACTCCGTAGCAGAGATATCAGCAAGGTTGTTGATTGTTTTGTTTGGATGAATTATTAGCTGATTGATAAGGGCCCTTCAGCGGCGATACCATGTAGCATTAATTGCGCCGTATGTGTTCGCGTGATGATGGCGCTAGGAATAGGTAAGAGGGTCATGCAGGAGAGAGCGAGAGAGAAGCTTCTACTCAGCTGCATGTGAGGCGCGCTTAAGACCGCATTCAATAGCCCCTCACTGCATGCCTGACTTCACGGGAAGGACAGCCGCCCGCTGCACGGTAAGACAGATCTACGACGCAAGAGGCTGTTTAGTTGGTAAATTTTTTGGCGAAATGCTACTGTAGCAGTTTCGTTGTTATTTGGCAAATATTGTTCAATCATAGTCTAATTAGGCTTAAAAGATTTGTCTCGTCCATTTCGTCTAAACTGTGTAATTAGTTTTATTTTTTATCTATATTTAATGCTTCATGCATGCGTTTAAAGATTCGATGTGACGGGAAATCTGAAAATTTTGGCAAAATTTTTGGCATCTAAACGGTGCCCAAGTCTCATCGGGAGTTTCGTATAACCTAGTTTCTAGAGCTCTCGTATGTTTAAAATAGTAGTATAGATAAATTTGGTCTTCACGAAACTCATTTCATTTTATGTAAAACTTTTAATTCTCTTTATCTATATATACTATGCCATATCAGCTCATTTCATTTCATATAAAACTTTAACATATATATATTTATCTATACTGTGTCATATCATCTCATGCATGAAACTCCAGTGAAACCCCCACTGATATTAGCCTGTTTGATCGTAGAATAATTTATTCTATAACCATCTCGATTTACGATAATATAGATATTTATTTACAATAATAATTTATTCTATAACCATATCTCGATTTATGAAAAATATAAATATTTATTTACGATGAAATGGTTACATATTTATGTTTATGTACATGTATTACTATAATGATGATATTTATCACAATGTTATAGTAAATTACTAGGAGTTGCAGTAATCTCATAAATTAATAGAATCACTAGTGTATTGCCTGTGTTAACACTATAGGCTACATTAAGTAACTTTCTAGATACCCACAAATTCTAACTATAAAAGAAAAATATGTGAGATTAACTTTCACATATTCAAGTAGTCCACATCTTTAAGTGTATCATGTGTTCAGCATCAATGTATATATTCCAAATGCGCTGTAGGTAGAACAGTCACAGCAGGAATCTGTTCACGCCCTGTTCGCTTGGCTTATAAGTCGTACTTTTTCAGCCAACGAACAATGTTTTTCTCTCACAACAAATCAGCGAACAATACTTTCAGTCATGACTTTTGAGCCAAGCGAACAAGACATATGTATAAACACCATGGGGCTGTTAGATTTGCCAGTGTATTGCATAGGAGTAATAAATAGGCTATACATATGCAGGAAGACCAAGGAAAATGGCCGGTCAATCCACAAGGCATCATGCAAGGACCGGTCAATCTCATAAAGCATGAAGTCATTTGCACCTCTTAAGTATTATGGAGACCTGCACAGCAGGAAACAAAGCCATATATATGTAATTATCTCCAAATTAATTTTGGAGCTCTTGTAGCAAACTTGCTTAAAATTGGTATGGAAAAGGTACAAACCGCGCTAGTGTTCTTTGTGGCTTTGACGAGAATAACATCATCGTTAGTGATTCTTTCGTGCACAACTTCATCAACATGTCCAAGGAATGATGAATCAAATGTTTCTTCAGCCTCCATGTCCGCAAAAGTAGTCACACTACACCACAGCCTCCTGTCGGTACAAGCCCTTTTAGCGTTAGACGGTCTGTCGATATAGAGATATACCGTCAGACCAAGTCAAATGGCGTAAACCCTGTCGGTAAAAAGCTATACTGACAGACGACCTTTACCGACAGATAGTTCGATGGAGAAAAAAATGCTCTGGCAGTCCATTACCATTTATACCGACGGTACATTTAATGATAGATTGTCCAACGAGACAGTTAAAAATTGATAAAAAAATAAAATCCAATTTAGCAGATTCATTACATATTAAATAAGAGTTTATGACTAATTGAAGATCCATCATATCACATTCACCTTCACAAATTTAGTCCCCAAATACATGGATCTCCATATGACATGCATAATATAGGTGTCTTGCAAATTTGCACCAAGTCATAAAACACAATTACATACATAGCAACAGATCCAATTTAGCAGAATCAATACATATTAAATTTGAGTTTATGAATTGAAGATCCATCATATCACATTCACTTTCACAAATTTAGTACCCAAATACATTGATCTCCATATGACATGCATATAGGTTTCTTGTACAGTTGCACCAAGTCATAAAACATACATGGCAGCATATCAAAGTATGGATCCAACAAGTTCTTGCACTGCCATTGGTATGGATCCAACATACATTTGCAGTACACAATCACTTTGATAGACTTAGAAACCAAACGGAGATGCATGGACCCAACAGCAGGTTCTTGCACTGCCATCGAGTTAAGTCCACAAGTTCTTCTAGAAACTCAAAACAAAAAAAACTTGGATCACCTGAAAGGTTCAATTATTAAGCCACCTATAATCCTAACAATGCACAGGCAAATAGTGTCAAGATTTTAGTTAAATACAATCATCGCATTACTTGAGAACCTCAAGAATAGAAGTTGTGCCAGTATTTATCTTTCCAAATTTTGTCATGTAAGCATACCATAGTTGCACAAAATTAACCCTAGCTACTCCTAGGCAAGAAAATTGCAGACTAAATTGTACAAAGTATAGATCACGTCACCAGCTGGCTTCCATCGCGGCAATGATAAAATTGACTGCAGGTTGTATTTGAGGAGTAAGTTGCAACATGTTGCTTATCGAAGAACATTATCTCACTGAAGTTGTCTGTGGCTTTCTTTATCTCATTCTCTGAGAGTATGAGAACAATGTTAACTTGCCTTGATCTCATCTCATCAAATAATCTTAGACCCCCCATTTTGTTTGAAATATTCATCCTTCTCCTTCATATGCTTACTTTGTTGTAATTTCATAACCAATAAGCATGTCAAAGATATGACTAGAACTGCAGAAGCACTGAGACCTGCACAATAGTTACTCTATATGCTTGAGTGCCTCAAAACCTTGAAAAAATACCTTAGGTTTAAAATTTACTCTCAACTATGATCCTTACCTATAACTACCTGTTCAGCTTTGCTAAGCACAGGTCGGCATCCAGAATTTGTACCATCTGATCTTGTTCCTATCCTGCACTTGCATATATAGCCCCCTAGTGTATTGCGACAGCGCCCATTTTCACATGGATATAGTTTTTTTGTACCTAACGTCCTGCTTACGCAGCTCGCACTCATCTATATCTGAACGAAGTTAGAATTTGAAAACATCTTAATGTGGATTTAGGAAAAATGTGAAGTAATCAATGTATGAAGTTTCCTTAAGATGTATTGGACAAGTACCAAATAATTTTTGATATCTTGAAATAGTAAATTTTTTAGCTTTTTTTAGCAACAGTAAAAAATTTTAGCTGTGCTTGGCAGTAGCGGAGCTGGGCTAGCCCCAGCCTGGGGCCACTCCATGGGCTGATTTTGCTAGATTAAATGATTAATTGAGCTTCTTTGGAACAGTTTGCTACAGTGTAGAAAACATGGCCCAACGCCTAGGGCATGGTCCTAGTGGGCGGCTTTCCTCCGCCACTGGTGCTTGGCTCTAATCATGTCATGTGTTGGCTAGACTTTTTCTTGCAGTTGTTGACCTTCATTTCTAAATTCTAGTTTACAGCAAGGTTATTTGAGGAGATACTTACCTTGGCAACCTTTGAGAAGATACGTACGGATTGCCCTCTAACCTATAGAGCAGTTGCACAAGTATCCTGGACCATTGCTTGCATTCACACAGTAGCTGTTTGAACTGACACAAGCATAGTCTTTTGGTGCTTTTGCCCCACCTTTCGGACAAGAACTTTTATAATGCCCAGTCATTGACGACATGGACACCTCTAGGAGCCCTGTCATTGGTGAACCCAAGGTAGCCGATAAGATCCTGTCTCCTGAAGCTATACCACCCAGCCTCGACAAGCATCGCATAGAAGCATGGGTTGAAGTCCCACACACTGCTTTCGTTCATTGTGATTATTGCTGAGAAGTCTGTGAGGTGGGGGAGACGGTGGTCTCGCAGCATCCTGTCCCAGTGCACGGCGCCCCGTCAGATGTGCTGTTGATGCCTTCGCAGTAGGAGTAGCAGCCAGCCACATGCAAATCAGAGCTGTTGTCCATGTAGCCGCCGATGAGCCAGAGGGTGTTGCAGCCAATGACCGTGAAATGGTTGCGGGTGGAGGTGATGAATGGCGTGCCATCCAGGCTGAACCCAGTGGTGTAGTTGTGGTATTTGACGTGAAGCAGCTGTAGCTGACATTGCCATAAACACGGGCCCGCCATGCTCCATGGAGATGTCAATGACCTGTACAGCTATGGGAGAGTCACCAAACATAGGTTTGGTGGTTGGAAGCTGTTATTGCATATCAGAGCAAAGTAGGAGTTCAGGTTGGTTGCAGCACAGCTTGCGCCGATGCCGAAGGGGTAAGGAATGGGTACATTGCCACACTTATTGGGGCACGCCGATACCGAAGGGGTAAGGAATGGGTACATTGCCACACTTATTGGGGCAATGATATGCCAAGCTCGGAAGGGGTGGCTGACACCATTGTCACCAGGAAGCTGATGAACAACAGGATGAGTAATGGCCTAGGGGCTAGAGATGTATGGTGGCCGCTTAGTACTGTGCCGTGTCTTTCTAGCTTCCTAGATAAGCCAGTGCTCTCTCATGTTTCATTTCTATGAAGCAGTTATATGTGCTATAGACCATCATATATAAGGTTGATAGAAGTAAAACTGAGATTTGTACCCGTCCAAAGTTGAGAAGGCATGATATAGTTTGTTATATCTGGAGAAGTCAGCTACACTTTGTAGGCTAATCCATATGCCAAACAATCCTTGTTTCCAGTCTCATCGTATGAGTTTTATCTGACGAATATGAAAGCATGCCTTGTATTCTTGAGGGGTCGCTGTAGTTTGAAGCCTTCCTCTGCAATAACAAACTGGATGAAATAAGCAATAATGGATCGACTCAGAAAAACTGAGACAGCTTACCCGAAAATGAAGTTGAAACATATGTATATTTGATTGATCTTTCATATCTTGTATGGATTGGTAATTCATCGTACACAGTTAGGGCTTGAATCCGTCGCAATTTATTTTCCTTTTTTGCAAGCCGCCATGTGTTTTGACTCATTGATGTGTTTTACTGCTTGTTTCCATGCACCTCTCGCTGACGTCATAATAAGAAAAAAAATGTATTATGTATATCTGCATCCGTCTTTTCGTGGAAGACGCGCGATGACATATAAATGAAATGTTCCATGATTATTTTTGAGTTTGCTTAGGGCTTATCGTGTCCGTTGAATCAGCCGTTTATCCTGTTTAAATCACCGTTTAACGCGTTTAATGACAGTTTAGCCCAAATAAATAGCTAAACGATAGATGCCGCCGCGTCCCCTCCGTGGGCGGAGATGTGGCCGGTGGGGGGCGTTCGAAGGGCCCGCGGGCGCCACGCGGTGCCTGTGGCGCGTGGCCAGGCCCACGGCGGTGGATGGCGACACTACTACAGAAAAACTTTTTGCGAGGTGTTTGGAAAATGGTCTCGGAGGCGAGCGGATATTTGAACCGCCTCGGTTAATGCATGGGATTAACCAAGGCGAACATTTTTTTTAACTGAGGCAGTCACAATCAACTGCCTCGCAAAATCGATTTTCGAAGGCGGTTACCTAAAATGCATTAACGGAGGCAGGCCTTATAGAAAGCCCCCTCCAAAAATACCCCTATTAACCGAGGCGGGCCACTTATAAGGCCCGCCTAGGTTAATCATGGCCAAGCCCACTGCCAATGAAAAAGCCCAAACCAGCCCAATATCACACCCACACTATATAAACTGTGACTTAGGGTTTTAGCTCTCTCACTTCCTCTCCCTCACCTCTCATTCGCTGGCGCGGCGCGATCCCCCCTCCCCCACGCCTGTTCCTCACCAAGGCATACACTTCCTCTCCCTCACCTCTCACTCCACCACTCTCTCCCTCTCTCCACTCTCTGTCTCCGTCGCGGTGCGGCGTGGCATGGCGGAGCAGGCTCGGCGCAGCACGCCGCGGCGCGGCCGAGCGCGGGCTCGGTGCGGCGCGGCAGAGCGGTCTCTCTCCCTCGCCGGTGCTTAGATCCACGGCGCTAGCTGGAGGATCCGGTCGTCGTGGCCCAGATCCGGCCTTGTTCGCGCTCGATGGCGGCTTCGCGAGTGGCGGCGCGACCCTGAGCAGTGGCGGCTTCGCGCGGATCCGGTGCGGCCCCAGCAGAAGTGCCTCGTGGCAGTGGATCCAAGTTAGCCCCCCTGGTGGCGTATCGGCGGATCCGACGACGACGACGCCGCCGCCCTGATCCAATGAGCCATGGTGGCGGCGACCCAAGGATGGGCTCATCGGGCTTATCCACTGGTTTTTCTCTTTTTATCTTTTATTCAATTTACTAAGGCGGGCATCGAACCGCCTCGGAAAACATCCCATTTACCGTGACCTTTGGAGCGAGGCGGTTGCGATGCCCGCCTCGGTTAATTGAATCTGCCTGCCTCAGTTAAGTTTTCTGTAGTAGTGCGAGGCCGCAAGTGCCGGCGCCGGTGGCGCGTAGCGAGGGCCGCGGCGGTGGGCCGACGCAGTAGTCTGCGTCGGGGAAGGAGCCCATGCGCAAGGTGGAGCCGGCGGAGGCAGGCCAACGTTTTTTTTTCGGAAAAGAAGAATTAAAATAGGACGTGGTTTTGTCTAAAAAACAAAGAAAATGAGACGCAGGGATGGGAATCGAACCCTGGCCGCCCGAGCATCGCGCGGTGTGGGGCGGGTGCAGGTGAGGAGTGTTGAAGCCTAGAGAGATTTGACAAGAACAATCATGGCTACAGGATTGGGTTGAAGCCTTTGATGGGTGGTTTTAGGCCCTTGATTTTAATGAAGATAATTTGCTAGGTACAATTTCTTTGGTGCATAATGATTGGACTTTTTCATAGGGGAACGCGATATGGGGTGTTCCAAGCATTGTTTTGAGTGTTCCCTTACAGTAGAGAAAGAAGAAGATTGAGAAATATGTTTATCTTCATAGTCCATTTTAATCATGAGAATGATTTTCTTATTATAATCATATATATATGACAACCGATTGGTTCTAGTACGAAAAATATTTCGCAAAGAGAGGGGAAATCCGAAAATGTTCTAGCAGCACAAGAACAGAGGTTATTATATTATCCGGGCCGAAATCCTGCTTTTTTGGACAGTTCGTGTCGGCCCATTCCGTTCAAGTTCAATCCACAACAGAGTTTTATGGGCCAGCGGCATTGCTGAACCGTCTTCAGTCCGGCCTGCGCCGCAGTTCACGGCCACGGCCCACGGAGGACGGATCGGAGGCGGAAGCCGTGCGCTTCCACTCGCGGCGCGGAAAATCAGAGCAGTGCTGTATTCCACACTAGCAGTGCGGAAAATCAGAGCAGCGCAGAGCAGTGCTGGATTCCACACTGCTCCCATCCCTTCATAGCTGTTCTTAAGTTGGGATACCTTAATCGTCAGCAGCGCGCGGTGCCACATCCACCGTCCAAGCCAGATCAAAAGGCTGCAGCCGTTTTCACCCTGGGATTTGGCCTCTCGGGCTTTTGGACGTGAAGACACGCTGCTGCACGGTGAAAGTTGGCCCGCATTTGCACTCTCCACCGGCGGGTTCACGGAAAATCCTGTCAGCAGCCATGGACGCGACGTTGCTGCGCTGCTCTTCCTTGCCCTTGTGATCTCCTTGCTCCTCTTGTCGAGGCTTGGTAAGGGGCACGGCAATGGCGTGCCGAGCCCGCCGTCGCTCCCGTTGTTCAGCCAACTCTACCGCTCGGCAAGCCACTGCACTGCTCTCTGGCCACGCCTGCGGCCGCGCACGGCGCCAGGACGTGGTGGCGCCGCTCTGTACGTGCGCTGCTGGTGTCAACGCACGACGCAGCCGAGGAGTGTGTTAGCACCAGAGTGGTGCCAGGAGGAAGAACGGGGAAAAATAGGTAGAACAATAGGAATTTAGTACTGATGAGTGCTTAATTGAAATAGAATTAGGTTTACAATTTATGTTCCCCCCCTCTCTCTTCCTTCCTCTTGCTACTTATACTATGTCACTAGTTGATCCAGGATAGGCCGACTACTTTGGAGGTGGGCCGCCTATCTCTCTTGGGCCTTGTAGTAGGCAGACCGGCAGATGAGCTTGCACCTTCAGGTATCAGGCTAGCGCTGCTAACATCCCCCAGGTCTTCAGAGCCGGCATGTCCCCAGGCCGGCGCTCTTAGAAACTACCGGCGAAGAGTAGTGAGCGGCTCCCAGGTGGCCAATTCTGGAGGAGTATGGGACCACTGGACGAGTCCTTGCTCCACTAGATGATCACCAGAGGACCACCGTCGCTGCAGTATGCGGAGAGGAACCTGGAATACCTGCAGGTCAGAACGTAATGCCGAAGATACCTGTTGATCACTTGGAGATAATTTCAGCCGGGAGACATGGAAAACTAGGTGAATGGATGAAGATGTTGGGAGCTCCAGTTTATACGCTACTGAGCCAATCTTCTTGACAGCCATGCCTGGAGATCAGGGATAGGTGCAGCTGAATCCACATTGAGACCCATGTGCCGAGGAGAGCAACCATATAACACCTCGAAGGGTGACTTGCCCAGAGCTGAATGAAAAGACGTATTGTACCAATACTCGGCAAGAGATAACCAGCGACGCCATTGAGATGGGAAAGAGTGAACAAAGCAGCGGAGGAAGGTTTCGAGGCATTGATTTACCCGTTCCGTTTGCCCGTCGGTCTGCGGGTGATAAGACGAACTGAGGCGGAGAGAAATACCAGCTGCTCTGTAGAGGGACTGCCAAAACAAGCTTGTGAATATTTTGTTGCGATCCGAGACTATGGACTTCGGCAACCCATGGAGGCGATACACATTGTCAAAGAACAGCTAGGCCACAGTCTGAGTGGTGAATGGATGCTTCAAGGCGATGAAGTGGGCAAACTTAGAGAACTTGTCCACAACTACCAGTATTGCATTTGCAGACCCGGAAGGTGGAAGTCCTTCTATAAAATCCATGGACACAATCTCCTAAGAAGCCGATGGCACAGGCAGCGGCTGTAACAGACCGGGGTAGCGGGCGCGGTCAGACTTAGCTTGGAGACAGACTGAGCAGGACTGAACGAATTTCCAGACATCAGCTTTCATTCCCACCCAAAAGAAAAGATGCTTGATTCTGGAATATGTAGCTAGAGCAGCCGAATGACCGCCGACCGGGCTAGCATGAAATGCTGAAAGGACCTGTTGTTGAATCGCCGTACTGGAGCCCAGCCAGACTCGACCCCAGTAGCGGATCACACCTTGGCCGAGTGAGTAAGAAGGAACTGAATCAGGTTGAGCAGCCAATTGTGATAGCAATTTAACAGCCTCCGGATCAGTTTGATAAACGAGAACCACCTCATCTAACCACAGATGTTTAATGGATGATATGGCCAGGAGTTGTTCAGGATGACGGCGACGTGATAAAGCGTCAGCGGCCCCATTGTCTGCTCCCTTCTTATATAAGATCTTGTACTGGAGACTCATCAGGCGAGCAAAAACCTTCTGCTGCCATGTTGTATGTAATCCTGCTCGTTGAGGTGAATCAAACTTTGATGGTCTGTGTGGATATAGAACTCAGCCTGCAGGAGGTAATGATGCCAGTAGTCCACCGCAAGCAATATAGCCAAGTATTCTTTCTCATAAACTGTTAAGCCTTGGTTACGAGGGCTCAGGGGCTTGCTAATGAAAGCAATTGGATGACCGTCTTGTTGCAGAACAGCCCCAACCCCTGAACCTGATGCATCTGTCTCGAGATGGAAGGGGCGAGTGAAGTCCGGTAGGGCGAGGACAGGCGCCGAACAGAGAGCTGACCTCAGCAGAGCAAAGGCCTCAGCATGGGCAGACGTCCAGACAAACACTTGGTCCTTCTTAAGCAGCTCAGTAAGGGGTTTAGCTAGAATACCAAAGTGTCTGATGAATTTCCTATAATAACCGGCCAGTCCTAGAAACCCACAGAGTTCTTTGACAGATGTTGGAACAGGCCATTCAGCGACAGCATGGACCTTAGCAGGATCTGTAGACAGCCCTTCAGCACTCATCACGTGTCCCAAATAGGATATGGATTGCTTTGCAAATGTGCATTTTGACTTCTTCAATTTCCATTGGTCACGACGTAGCCAATCAAAGACTTGTTGTAGGTGCTCAATATGGGTTTCCAGAGAAGGACTGAATACCAGAATGTCATCGAAGAAGACGATTACAAATTTTCGCAGACCAGGGGCAAGAGTAGCATTCATCGCACCCTGGAATGTGCTTGGGGCGCCCGTGAGTCCGAAGGCCATCACACAAAACTCATACTGGCCGAGGTATGTCTGAAAGGCTGTTTTAAATTCCTCACCATCCCGAAGCAAAATCTGGTGAAATCCTGCCCTCAAGTCCAGTGTAGAAAATCAGCGAGCATGAGCAAGCTCGTCCATAAGTTGGTCGAAGACCGACACTGGAAACTTGGATTTCATTGTCAGCGCGTTGAGGTGGCGGAAATCAACACAGAACCTGTATCCACCATCCTTTTCCGCACTAAGAGCACTAGCGAAGAAAATGGACTATTGCTATGCCAGATGAGCCCCTGAGACAACATGTCTTGCACTTGCTTTTCGATTTCATCTTTGAGCTTTGGTGGGTACCGATAGGGCCTCACAAAGACAGGTGTAGCTCTAGGAATCAAAGGGATTTCATGGTCACATGCCCTAGATGGTGGCAAGGAGGTGGGAGGCTAGAACAGGTCAGCATAGCTGTCAAGTAGTGACTGTAGCTCCACCGGCAACTGAGCAAATGCCGAGTTTGTCTCGTCCAGCTGGTCAACCGGGCCAATATGAAGGAGGATGTGCTGAGGAGAGGATGTATGCCGGCCCTGCAAAACGATGATCTGACCGTGATATGGAATACCTATCCACTTCTCCTGCCAATGAATTTGCATCGAGCTATGTGTTGCCAATCACTACATCAAAATTTCCCAATGGCAACACTCGGAAATCATTCTGGAAGGAGCAGTCACAGACTGACCATTGTACTTGGCAAAGCACTATAGTACTGACGAGCTGAGCACCACCAGCTATTTGTACTGAGCTTGAGACAGGCACTGACTCGACAGCGGTCAACTTGGACGAAAGAAGATGAACTATCGGAATCCACCAGAATTTGCACCGGAACCGATTGTAGTAACCATTGGAAGCATACTGTGCGGGCGGCCGGAACTCCAGAAACTGCCGCCTTGGATAGGGCCAAGCAACATTGCTCAGCTGTTGGAAATTCTTCAACAGAATCAGTCAGTGAGTCTTCTGAAGACAGAGAATCCCACAGGGCATCCACAACATGAAGTATCTCTGGGGCACAGACATGATCCTTACTCCACTTGGCATTGCACTTGTAACATAGGCCTAGTGCACGCCTGTATGCTTTTAACCGCAGCCATGGTTTGGTGAGCAGGTTGAGCGGCAGCCCCTGCCGGAGCAGCTGCAGCTTGTGCCACGGGCTTGTCGGCACGCGGAGGCGGTGGAGGTAGAGGCAGTGGAGTTGCCGGGTGAAAGTCCCTAGTTTGGTTTTGGCTAATTGATGAAACCTAGGACTAACCTTTGTATCTAAGTGGATGATTTAGATAAAGGTGGTCATTGCATATGAGACATGACATTGACTTATGTGACCAAGATGATGAAGACCAAGATGAGGCTTGGATCGATGGACCGGTTGTGAAGGTGAAGGGCAAGTCGAGGCTTCGAAGCGAAGGACCATGCGATGGTGAAGCTTGAGCAAGACTTGGCGCCGACAGACCAATGCAACGGTGAAGAGCAAGTGAAGTCAAGGTCGATGGATCGAGACGGTTATGTGATGATATGAAGTGGATCATATCATTTGAAGAAACAAAATGGGCTCAAGGCAAAGGTATAACCATAGGGCCATTTTGTTTTACACTCAAGACACCATAGAGGGTGTGAGTGGTTTAGGATCGATAGCCGAACTATTAAGAGGGGAAGTCTTATCGGTTATTCGATGCACGGGTGCCACTAGGTGAATTCATGAAGTGCATTGCATGTAGGGCCTAGTGAGCTAATTGGAAAACCTTTGAAAATGATTGAGAAAAAGCTAACACACAAGCACATGGAGATGTACACTTGATGGTGTTGGCACATTTGCAAAGGTGGCGTTGGTCGCGCTGTGGTTTGCGGGTAGAGAGGGGTTTGGGTTCCTCTCTCCCTCCCGCCGAGCGTGTGAGCGCGGGATTCAGGCGATTTCGGGGAAATAAAATGCCTATTTTCCACTACGCCAAAAGTCAGAAAAGAAACGGAGGCGAACGGGGTCACTGAGGTGACCGGACGCTGCACCGGACGCGGTCACGGTGTGACCGGACGCGTCCGGTCAGTACAGCGCGGTATCGGGCGCGCGGGCTAGGGTTTGCAACCGGCGCGTCCGGTCACTCGCGGGACCGGCGCGTCCGTTCAAGTGCCCAGAAGGAACTGCGGTTCGCAAGGACGATCGGACGCGAGGCGCGTCCGGTCACACGCGATTGGACGCGTCCGGTCGTCGAGGGAGCTTACTGGACTCCGACCGGACGCTGGCACTGTCGCGTCCGGTCGTTGCGAGGAGCGCGCCCGGTCGTTGTTTCGCGGGCGCGGGTGCTGTGCGGATCGGCGCGTCCGGTCGTTACGAGGAGCGCGTCCGGTCATTGCTTCGCGCGCGCGGTGCTGTGCGACCGGCGCGTCCGGTCGGTTGAGCAGCGCGTCCGGTCATAGCATTTGACCGTTGGCGCGCAGTGACCGTTGGAGGATCTAACGGTCGCATTTGAATTTTGAGGGACACGTGGACGTCGCAGGGCGACCGAACGCGGTTGAGCGCGTCCGGTCAGTTTCGACCGGCGCGTTCGGTCGTCCCGAAAAAACGGTTAGTGGAGTGGCAATGACTCTATTTGTTTGGGGTGCTTATAAATACTCGTTGGCCGGCCCTTGGGGAGGGGACTTGGTATTTCTAACACTCTTGTGCATCCTTTGAGCTAGAGCTACTCCTCCCACTCATCTCTCTTGCTTGATTGCAAATCAAAAGTGAGATTGAGTGATCCCAAAGTGCATTGCATAGCTTGAGGGCATCTAGTGGCACTTGTGGGTGGTTTAGCCGGTGGATTTCTTGTTACTCTTGGAGAGTACCGCTCCTAGCCGGCTTGGAGATTGTTGGAGGCATTGGCAAGAGAAGTTGATTGTTCTTGGCCACCTCCGGTTGTTTGTAAGAGGTTCTTGTGCTTTCCTCGGCGGGATGCCAAAAGCAACTCTATTACATTGCGCGTGTCATTGAGTTACCTCACTTGAGAGTGGTGTCTTGCGGTGCCTTGCGGGGCGTGCCTTGAGGGGCAAGTGACTTGAGGGTCGCACCGAGGAACCATCTAAGTGTTGGTCGACACAACCGGTGACGTAGCTTGTCGGTGCACAAGTGAACACCGGGTGAACAAAAATATTGTGTCTCTTGTCTCCCGGTGATTGGTCTCCATATTGTGTTGTTGTCAATATTGATTGATTGTATATCATCTTGGTGATTGGCAACATCTTCACTCCATCGTTGGTATAAGATACACAATCCTATCTCTTGCATTTACTTTTACTAGATTATCTTGTGTAGCTCTAGTAGTAGCCTTTACTAGTAGTTGTTAGCTTGCTCACTAGTGTATAAATAGTGACATAGCTTTTGTGTGAACTAGAGATCATAATCTACTAGACTTGTGGATAGGAGGCTTGCATCACAACCCTTGGCTAAGCAAAACTCGCTTTACGCCGTTTGTTATTCTAACAAGTTTGCTTAGTGGCTTGTGTAGAATTTTTAATAGGCTATTCACCCCCCTCTAGCCATCTAGGACCTTACAAGTGGTATCGGAGCCGTGGTCACCGTTTTAATCAAGGCTTAACATCCTTCGGTGTGAAAAATGGCTCAAATTGTGTTCAATCATGTTGGGGGCAAGCCACCGTTCTTTGATGGTGTTAGTTCTTTTGCTCATTGGAAGAGAAAGATGACAATGTACCTTGGTTCTATTCATGAGAGAGTTTTGCAAGTCACCGAGAATGACTTTGCTATCATTGATCCCGATCATCTCACCGATGAAGATAGAGCAAATAGAACATGCAATAGAACGGCTCTCAATACACTTTACAATAATATTGACACAAAAGTATTTGAGGGCATCAAGGATTTGGAATTGGAAAATGAAGTGTGGACAAGGTTGAGTGAAACATATGAGGGCACTAAGGTTGTAAAGAGTGCCAAGCTATATGGGCTCAAGAGTGAGTTTGAGAACTTCAAGATGAAAGAAGAAGAAACAATATTAGAGATGTTTCATAGATTGCAAGTAATTGTGAATGATCTCAAGAGCTTAGGGCACAAGACTCAAGACCAAGATTTTTGCCATAAGTTCTTGTTGAGCTTACCTAGAAGATTCAAGATGTTGATCATGATGCTACAAAGAGATGGGCTTGAAACAATGAAGCCAAATGATTTGCTTGGAGAGGTGTTAACCTTTGACAAGTATGATCAAGATGTTGATGAGAAGGAGGAAGAAAAGAAGAAGAAGACCGTGGCATTCAAGGCCATCTCCTCCAAGGGCAAAGCTACCATCATTGAAGAAGAAGAAGACAATGATGAAGATGAAGATTATGAAATTGATGATGAGGCATTTGCTTTTGTAGTCAAGAAAATGGGTCACATGTTCATTAAGAGAAGAGGCTTCAAAAAGAGAAATGACAATTTCAAGAGCAATGAGCAACAAAGGAAGTGCTTCAATTGTGATAGCACCGAACATCTTCAAGTCGATTGTCCCTATGACAAGAAGAAAAACAACAAGAGGGGCAAGTTTGAGAAGAAAAAGAAAGAAGCCAAGATAACATTCAAGAAAGGCAAGAATGGAGTCTATGTGGCCACTTGGGAAAGTGATGATGATGATGAAGAAGAAGAATCATCCAACAAGGCTTTTGCTTCCATTGCTATCAACAAGAAGCCTTTACTATTTGATTCATCCTCTTCATGCTTCATGGCCAAAGAAGCTAAGGTATTATATGATGAAAGTGATGATGAAAGTGAAATGGAATATGTTCATGATAGTGATAATGATAAATATGATAATGAAAATGATGATGATGAACCAACTAAAGAACAACTATATGACTTGTTGCAACAAACTAGAGACATAGCTATTGCCAAGAACAAGGAGTGCAAGAAGCTTTCAATGAAAGTAGCAATACTTGAGAAAGTTCTTGGTGAGCTTAAGACCACTCATGAGAGTCTAGTGGAAGACCATGAGGATCTTGGTAAGGCTCATTCCAAGCTTGAAAAGGCTCACTCATTGCTACTTGAGCAACAAGCAAAGAAGGAGGTTGTTGTATCATATGATATAGGTGTTACTTGTGATATAATTGATGAATCTTTTTATAAACCTATCATCATGACAAATGCTAACCCTTCTTGTAGCTCTTCATCCACCACCACCAACTCTACCTCCACTACTAGTGATGGTTTCACTTGTGATACCTCACTAATGGTTGAGAATGAGACTCTTAAGAGAGAGGTGGATGAGCTCACTCACGCCCTAGGCAAGGCCTATGGTGGTGAGGCCCGCTTGCTTAAGTGCTTGGGTAGCCAAAGGTTCTCTCTTAACAAAGAGGGATTGGGCTAGAACCCCAAGAAAGGCAAGTTGGCCTTTGCAACTCCAAAGCCTAGTTTTGTGAAGAGCAATGGTCGGTTTTGCAATAGATGCAAGCAAGTTGGGCACTTAGAGCATAATTGTAATAAAAAGAACCAAAGCAAGAAATTTGTTAATGCTATACCTTTTGATTCTTGCTATGTGCTTACCAAAGGTGTGAAGGGTGTGCAAGCTAAGTTTATTGGTACACCCATTGTTGGCCCAAAGAAGAAGGCTATTTGGGTACCAAAGAGCTTAGTTACTAACCTACAAGGACCCAAGCAAAAATGGGTAGCTAAGCTTTATTGATTTGCTTGTAGGTCAATTACAAAGCCGGAGGAAGGCATTAGATTATTGATAGTGGGTGCACTCAACACATGACCGGTACATCAAGAATGTTTGACTCAATCAATGACAATAATAGTGGTGTTGATTCTATCACATTTGGCAATAACAAGAAAGGCAAGGTTATTGGCTTGGGCAAGATTGCAATATCAAATGACATGAGTATCTCAAATGTGTTGCTAGTTGAAAGTTTGGATTTCAATCTTCTATCCGTGGCACAAATATGTGATCTAGGCTACAAATGCATCTTTGGGGTTGATGATGTGGAAGTTATTAGTGTGGATGGTTCAAATGTGGCATTCAAGGGCTTTAGATATGAGAATCTCTACCTAGTTGACTTCAATGCTAGAGAAACTTCTTTGACAACTTGCTTAGTCTCCAAATCAAGCATGGGTTGGCTTTGGCATAGAAGGCTTGGTCATGTTGGCATGAAACAATTGAAGAAGCTTACAACTCACAATCTTGTCAATGGTTTGAAAGATATTGAATTTGAGAAGAATAAGCTTTGTAGTGCATGTCAAGCCGGGAAGCAAGTTGGAAGCTCACATACAAAGAAGAGTACAATGAGCACATGCAAAGCATTTGAGTTGATGCACATGGATCTATTTGGACCAACAACATATACAAGCATAGGCGGCAACAAGTATGGCTTTGTCATAGTGGATGACTTCACAAGATTCACATGGGTATTCTTTCTTAGTGACAAAAGTGAAGTGTTTGACACCTTCAAGACATTTCTCACTAGAGTTCACAATGAGTTTGAGATTAGAATCAAGAAAGTGAGAAGTGACAATGGAAGTGAGTTCAAGAATACAAGAATTGAAAAACTTTGTGATCATTATGGTATTGGACATCAATTCTCGGCCAAGTACACTCCACAATCAAATGGCCTAGTTGAGAGAAAGAATAGAACATTGCTTGATATGGCTAGATCAATGCTTCATGAGTACAATGTTAGTCAATCTTTTTGGGATGAAGCAATCAATACCACTTGCTACTACATCAATAGATTATATTGTCATCCATTGCTAGAGAAGACCCCATATGAGTTACTTCATGGAAGAAAGCCCAATATTTCTTACTTTAGGGTGTTTGGTTGCAAATGCTATATCTTGAAGAAGGGCACTAGATTGGAGAAGTTTGACAAAAGATGTGATGAGGGGTTCCTACTTGGTTATTTAACTACAAGCAAAGCTTATAGAGTTTGGAACAATTCAAGTGGCATTCTAGAAGAAGTCCATGATGTGCAATTTGATGAAACTAATGGGTCACAAGATGAAGAAGAGAATCTAGATGATGTTGGTGGAACTCAATTGGTGGAAGCAATGAAGAACATGGACATTGGGGACATTAGAGCAAAGCAAGTAATTGACATTCAAGATGATGATAAAGATCAAGTGCTCAATTCTCCATTCAAGCTAGCTAGCGACTCTCAAGTGCAAGATCATGGTGCTAGTTCTTCTCAACAAGATACATCAAGTGATCAACCAAGCTCAAGCAATCAAGTGCAAGTACTCCAACCACAACATGTTGCAAGAGATCACCCCATTGATAGTGTTATTGGTGATATTAGAAGTGGTGTGCAAACAAGATAAAGATTGGCTATGTTTTGTGAGCATGCATCATTTGTGTCAACCATAGAACCAAAGAAAATAGAAGAAGGCTTTATATGGCTTAAAGCAAGCACCTAAAGCATGGTATGAGAGGCTAAGAGATTTCCTTCTCTCTAAGGGATTCAAAATGGGCAAGGTTGATACTACTCTATTCACCAAGAAGATTGGAAATGATCTATTCATAGTGCAAATATATGTTGATGACATCATCTTTGGATCAACCGATCAAGCTTATTGTGAAGAATTTGGTGCTATGATGGCCAAAGAGTTTGAAATGTCTATGATTGGTGAACTTAGCTACTTCCTTGGTCTCCAAGTCAAGCAATTGAAGAATGGAACATTTGTGAGTCAAGGGAAATACATAAGGAACATGTTGAAGAAGTTTGGAATGCAAGATGCAAAGCCAATTTCAACTCCAATGGGCACAAATGGCAATTTGGATAGTGATCTTGATGGCAAAATGGTGAATCAAAAAGAATATCGGTCTTTGATTGGAAGTCTACTCTATGTCACCGCATCAAGGCCGGATGTCATGTTTAGTGTTTGCATGTGTGCTAGATATCAAGCCTCACCTAGAGAAAGTCATCTCACGGCGGCAAAAAGAATATTGAGGTACTTGAAGCAAACAAGAAATGTTGGACTATGGTATCCCAAGGGGTCAAAGTTTGAATTGATTGGATATTCGGACTCCGACTATGGGGGTTGCAAGATCAATAGGAAAAGCACAAGTGGCACATGTCAATTACTTGGAAGATCACTTGTGTCATGGTCCTCAAAGAAACAAAATAGTGTGGCAATCTCTACCGCCGAAGCCGAATATGTGAGTGCGGGGAGTTGTTGTACACAATTGCTATGGATGAAATCAACTTTGAAGGATTATGGCCTCAACTTCAAGAATGTGTCGTTGCTATGTGATAATGAGAGTGCAATCAAGATGATACAAAATCCGGTTCAACATGGAAGAACAAAGCATATTGACATAAGACATCATTTCATTAGAGATCATCAACAAAAGGGAGATATTGCCATTGAAAGTGTTGGCACCGATGATCAACTTGCCGATATTCTCACTAAGCCACTTGATGAAAAGAGGTTTTGCAAGCTAAGGAATGAATTGAACATTCTTGATTTCTCAAACATGAGTTGAATGCACCCCACCCACTTATTGACATGCCTCTCCTTCGACATTGCAAGGTAAAATTGATTGACATGTCTTTCATCCTATGCTAAGGACTTGATAGAGCATGTAGACATAATAAGTGGTACGCATAAGCATTCATGATAAATCAAATGAATTTGATGGATATATGTTACCACTATTGCTTCTATGCTTATTTTGATCTAGTGGTGGCATATGACATGTTTGTGAGCTTGTAAACCTAGTGTTGAATCTAGAAGATTTGCTATAAGTGTTTAATTCAACATAGGCAAGATAACCCTTATTTTGAGGAGTGAAGAAGCTTGTCTTTGGTTCAAATCAAATTAAATATCTTTGGCAAGTATTCTAGGTTAAACCAAATTTGATAAATTTTTTAACCTTACATGTGGTATCGAATTAATTTCAATCTACTCCATCAAACACTTTTCCTTCTCTCCTCAATTTGATCCCCTTTTTGGGTAAGTTGTTGACAAAGGGGGAGAGAAAAAGATGATTCAACTTGATAAAGGGGTAAATAAAATTTATGAGAGAAAAAGATGATTCAACTTGATAAAGGGGTAAATAAAATTTGTTGATGCACACAAGTAGGGGGAGCAAGCTCATAAACAAAGTTGTTGCATTTGTTTGTGCATTCTCATATGACTTGCTCATTGCACATGTATTTAAATTCAATATACATGCTTGTGTGGTGCAATGCTAGTATAGAAATTGGATGATGAAATGATCTACTAGCATGCATAGGAATAGTTTACATGTGGTATCTAGACTTGCCTAAAGCTTTACAAGTGGTTAGCTTTACAAGTGGTCCAAGAACCTTTATATATAATGTTGATCTCACGGGGTTCTTGAGTTTTGATGGATGTCTAGTTACTTCATGATGCTAAGGATGGTGTAAAAGGCAACTCCGATTGGTATCACGCTTCAAAGGTCCATTTCTTACACCATAGCATCATTTTGGTAGAATTACTCTCCCAACATTTCTATCCATGCATATGTGCAAAAGCTTTCAATCCAAACTCTATGCACATATGTAGGGGGAGCTAATGCTACCAAAACCGAGCTTGTGATAATTGTCCAAACTTTACTTATGAGCAAAATGATTGGACAAGTATGACAAGTTCAAAACTTTTATTATCAAAATCATCTTTGTGAGGGTTGTCATCAATTACCAAAAAGGGGGAGATTGAAAGTCCCTAGTTTGGTTTTGGCTAATTGATGAAACCTAGGACTAACCTTTGTATCTAAGTGGATGATTTAGATAAAGGTGGTCATTGCATATGAGACATGACATTGACTCATGTGACCAAGATGATGAAGACCAAGATGAGGCTTGGCTCGATGGACCGGTTGTGAAGGTGAAGGGCAAGTCGAGGCTTCGAAGCGAAGGACCATGCGATGGTGAAGCTTGAGCAAGACTTGGCGCCGATGGACCAATGCAACGGTGAAGAGCAAGTGAAGTCAAGGTCGATGGATCGAGACGGTCATGTGATGATATGAAGTGGATCATATCATTTGAAGAAACAAAATGGGCTCAAGGCAAAGGTATAACCATAGGGCCATTTTGTTTTACACTCAAGACACCATAGAGGGTGTGAGTGGTTTAGGATCGATAGCCGAACTATTAAGAGGGGAAGTCTTATCGGTTATTCGATGCACGGGTGCCACTAGGTGAATTCATGAAGTGCATTGCATGTAGGGTCTAGTGAGCTAATTGGAAAACCTTTGAAAATGATTGAGAAAAAGCTAACACACAAGCACATGGAGATGTACACTTGATGGTGTTGGCACATTTGCAAAGGTGGCGTTGGTCGCGCTGTGGTTTTCGGGGAAATGAAATGCCTATTTTCCACTACGCCGAAAGTCGGAAAAGAAACGGAGGCGAACGGGGTCACTGAGGTGACCGGACGCTGCACCGGACGCGGTCACGGTGTGACCGGACGCGTCCGGTCAGTACAGCGCGGTATCGGGCGCGCGGGCTAGGGTTTGCAACCGGCGCGTCCGGTCACTCGCGGGACCGGCGCGTCCGGTCAAGTGCCCAGAAGGAACTGCGGTTCGCAAGGACGATCGGACGCGGGGCGCGTCCGGTCACACGCGATCGGACACGTCCGGTCGTCGAGGGAGCTTACTGGACTCTGACCGGACGCTGGCACTGTCGCGTCTGGTCGTTGCGAGGAGCGCGTCCGGTCGTTGTTTCGCGGGCGCGGGTGCTGTGCGGATCGGCGCGTCCGGTCGTTGCGAGGAGCGCGTCCGGTCGTTGCTTCGCGCGCGCGGTGCTGTGCGACCGGCGCGTCCGGTCGGTTGAGCAGCGCGTCCGGTCATAGCGTTTGACCGTTGGCGCGCAGTGACCGTTGGAGGATCTAACAGTCGCATTTGAATTTTGAGGGACACGTGGACGTCGCAGGGCGACCGGACGCGGTTGAGCGCGTCCGGTCAGTTTCGACCGGCGCGTCCGGTCGTCCCGAAAAAACGGTCAGTGGAGTGGCAACGACTCTATTTGTTTGGGTGCTTATAAATACTCGTTGGCCGGCCCTTGGGGAGGGGACTTGGTATTTCTAACACTCTTGTGCATCCTTTGAGCTAGAGCTACTCCTCCCACTCATCTCTCTTGCTTGATTGCAAATCAAAAGTGAGATTGAGTGATCCCAAAGTGCATTGCATAGCTTGAGGGCATCTAGTGGCACTTGTGGGTGGTTTAGCCGGTGGATTTCTTGTTACTCTTGGAGAGTACCGCTCCTAGCCGGCTTGGAGATTGTTGGAGGCGTTGGCAAGAGAAGGTGATTGTTCTTGGCCACCTCCGGTTGTTTGTAAGAGGTTCTTATGATTTCCTCGGCGGGATGCCAAAAGCAACTCTATTACATTGCGCGTGTCATTGAGTTACCTCACTTGAGAGTGGTGTCTTGCGATGCCTTGCGGGGCGTGCCTTGAGGGGCAAGTGACTTGAGGGTCGCACCGAGGAACCATCTAAGTGTTGGTCGACACAACCGGTGACGTAGCTTGTCGGTGCACAAGTGAACACCGGGTGAACAAAAATATTATGTCTCTTGTCTCCCGGTGATTGGTCTCCATATTGTGTTGTTGTCAATATTGATTGATTGTATATCATCTTGGTGATTGGCAACATCTTCACTCCACCGTTGGTATAAGATACACAATCCTATCTTTTGCATTTACTTTTACTAGATTATCTTGTGTAGCTCTAGTAGTAGCCTTTACTAGTAGTTGTTAGCTTGCTCACTAGTGTATAAATAGTGACATAGCTCTTGTGTGAACTAGAGATCATAATCTACTAGACTTGTGGATAGGAGGCTTGCATCACAACCCTTGGCTAAGCAAAAGTCGCTTTACGCCGTTTGTTATTCTAACAAGTTTGCTTAGTGGCTTGTGTAGAATTTTTAATAGGCTATTCACCCCCCCTCTAGCCATCTAGGACCTTACACCGGGGCCAACAACCTTGGCCTGTACGCAGGTTGCCAATCACCTCCACGCTAGGCTCACTGATTTGGAGCCGCACCGACTTCTTCCTGCAATAATGCCAAACGCACAGCAGTATCAAAATTTTGGGGGCGCTGAATAAGGACAATGGATTTGATATCATAGTGAAGGCCATCGACAAAATGGGTAGTGAAGAAGAGTGGGTCAGCATTTGGAGAGTAGGATTTAAGTTGATCCACCAACTCGGAAAAGGCAGTGACATAGGCTGAGACTGTGGTTTGTTGGCGGATATTGAACATTTGGCGCAAGAGGGATTCATGCTGATCACGATCGAAACGGTCATGCATCATTCGACAAAAGGATTCCCAAGTTGCCGTGGGCAACTGGGGAGCAATGGATTGGTACCAAATTACTGCTGGACCTTCCATGTAGTGTTTGACCAAGCCTATCTAGAGGGAAGGGTCAACAGCATATGTAGCAGAGTACTTCTGACAGAGGGAACGCCAATGCTTTGGGTTGAGCCCATTGAATGTTGGAAAGTGAAGTTTAGGAAGGCGTCTAGCCAGGGATTTGGGCGATTGGGATCAGGATAGGTGGAGGTGGGTATGGTGGGTGGAGCGGTGGGCGTGGATGCAAAAATGTTGGCAGAGGCGGAGGTGGGGGTGGACGGTACAAATTAGGTAGGGGCTGATGGATTGGTTTGGGAACAAGATGGGGTGGTGCATGCACGGGCGGTGGCCGAAAATCAGAAGTATGAACACAAGGGGAAGTGTCATGAGACATACCATTGGCCGGGAGATGGGTCCAAGTCGGTGCGACTCTAGACCCAACATCCCGTGTATTCATGTCGACGCGGTGCCCACTAGGCGTTGTGGCGGACGGACCGGTTGCAGAAGCAATTGCAGTCGCCACCGGTGGTGAGGTAAGCAGGACCGGTCGGTTGGACATATCGTCGAACACCTGTCGGTCGAGATTCTTCACCAGCTTCTGGACGTCCTTCTGGATGTCGTCCAAGACGCCCTCCATGCCGGGACGCCACGCTGCGAACTCCGCCGAAGCCTTCTCGAGCGCCGCCACCCTTGAGTCGTACTCCTCCTTGATGACTAGGGCACCGCCAGACTCCGGATTGGCGAGGCGCTATGTGTGGACGGCGTAGTAGTCGGCGTGGGCAGTTTCGAGGTCGAGAAGGCGCGCTTTGATCCTGGCTAGGCGCCGCTCGAGCCCGGTAGCCTGGGTGTGGATGGAGGTCTCCAGCGTGGCGAAGCGGGAGTCGACGGAGCCCGTGCGATCGGCGAACGCGCGGTCACGGTCGTCTAGACGGCGGTTGAACTCGTTGAAGCGGGAGTTGAGCGTCTCTAGGATCTGCTTCAAGGAAGGTTCCTTGGCGCCACAGGCATGATTGAGCCGGGTGTAGTGGTGATGTGGAGTTCGGGAGGTGGAGGCGGTGGTGGAGGAGCACGATTGGCCAGGATTAGAAACGAGAGTGTCAATACCAATTTGTGTAGCACCGGAGTGGTGTCAGGAGGAAGAACGGGGAAAAATAGGTAGAACAATAGGAATTTAGTACTGATGAGTGCTTGAATTGAAATAGAATTAGGTTTACAATTTCTGTTCCCCCTCTCTGTTCCTTCCTCTTGCTACTTATACTGTGTCATAAGTTGATCCAGGATGGGCGACTACTTTGGAGCTGGGCCGCCTGTCTTTCTTGGGCCTTGTAGCAGGCAGACCGGCAGATGAGCTTGCACCTTCAGGTATTAGGCTAGCGCTGCTAACAGAGTTCTTCGTCACCGTGTACGACGCCACCTTGGTGGAACGGCCGCGGGTGCTTGCCGGTCATAGCCTCCAAGGAATCATCGAGGAGACCTTCGCGGTGAGCGGCACCCCAGCATATGGGGCTTTAACCCGACGCTGAAGTGGGTCGACTGTCTACGCGGCGTGGATGTGGGGACGCGATGGTTCATCGCCAAACATGGAGAAGAATATATAACGCCATTGAGGAGCTTGTGTCGCTGCAAGAAATTGACCCCAACTGCTACACGTACTAACATTGTCATGAGCTTCAAGCCATGGTGGACGCATCGATGATGCTCGGCTACTCCATGCGGAGTTCTACGCGATGCTGCATGCCGCGTTCGGGCTGGAGCGCCGGAGCGCGCGACGCTGGCGCCCGGTGGCGTAGAGAGCGGGCTGCTCCGAAGCGCGGTGAATGGGCGTGACTGTTGCGGAGGGCAACGCGAACGCCGGACGGCTTAGGGAGCCTATGACTAGCGCTGTGAGCGCGAACAACCGGCGCAGGCTCGGGATGTGGTGAGTGCGCAGGGCTGGCTCGGATGGCAACGTGGCGAGCGCTGCGGGCCCAGGGCGCCGCGAGCATGTGCGTCCGACGCGGAGGGAGGCGCAGAGAGCGAGCAGCCGACACGGAGGGCCGTGGCCTCGCGAAGGGCAACATGGCGAGCTCGCGGACAGGCGGCAAGCATGCGCATCTAGAATGGAGGGCGGCACGATGAGCGGGTCACTGCACAGACGCGGAGGACGGCGTCCTACGGGGCGGCGCAGGAGGGCGGTGGCGGCTCAGCGTGGGAGGACTCGCGAACGGACTAACGGAGAAAGGTTCTCGTGGCCTGTCTATCTTTCACGGGTGAAGAGCCAAATTCTAGATGAAATCGCTGGCAGCCCTTAGATTGTCCATACACAGTGGATGTGATAGGGTAAGTTACCACGTGACTTGCTAGAAGCAAGTCACCGAATCTGTGTCCACGGCAGCAGCAGGGGACACCACGAAGGTTCTGACAGATGTCTCCACAGGACATCAGTCTTTCTGAGTTCTGAAGAAGAACAGAGATACACTGCTATATTGAGATAACAAAGGCAGTGTTTAGTTTCTTCCAAATTCTAAAAATTTTACAAGATTCCCTGTCACATCAAATCTTTGGACACATGCATAGAGCATTAAATGTAGATAAAAAAAACTAATTGCACAGTTTGCCTGTAAATGTCGAGACGAATCTTTTGAGCCTAGTTAGTCCATGATTGGATAAATTTTACCAAATAACAACGAAAAGTGTTACAGGAACTTTACACACACTTTACACCCATCTAAACACACCCAAAGAACCAGACTGTGGTGTTCTATATAAAAAAAAAACCAGACTGTGGTGGATCAGACTGCCTGCAGGAATGAGTGGATCGGATGCCATCATGCCACGTGGTGTGCTTTCATGCCTTCGCTGTCTAAAGGTACCATTACTTGTGGTTGTGGGTGGTAAGTTGAAGATGCTGTTCCGGAAATTAATTTCAAACTCTGTTTACATATCTACTTTACTGTCATAGAATGATGTCAACATAGACTTTGAGGAACCTCGTACAGTCTATGATGTGCTTGCAGCGGAGGGAGTCAGATGTGGTCGGAGATGCCTTGATGTGGGCGTGTGCGTTCCAACTTCCAACACCCAACTCCAAGCATTATGACTCTAGTTCCAGGTAGATGCCAACCAGTACGCATCAGAAATTGCACGCTTCAAGCCATGTAATTTTCTTCACATGCCCAATCAAACAATCTTCTTCTATAGAGCATAACTAAATACATCTCTAGACTGAAATAATTGCAAATCAAGAAAAAATGGTTGAAACCAATTTTTCTTTTGTGCTTAAAAGATACTGAAGGAGCCACTTCATTTTTATCACCAGTGCTAGAGTGGGTGTATAAATCATCGACGGGATATGTGCACCAGGTATTTGAACTAGTAATCAGTAACTTTGTCATTTTTTCCTTTTGGCATGGACATATACCACCCCTATGTTTATACAATTCCTAAAGAGCATGTTCCTTTTTGCTGTCTGTCTGCTAAAAAGAATGGTGAACTCACAAGCTGGATCCAGATATTCATAAGCAAACTGCCCGCAATATTATACACACATAAGGGGTTATATCAAGTTGCATGCTTTCAGCGATATATTAGACATATCAACTCAAATCTCAAAAGTTTGTATGCATTGAATCATTTTAAAAATAGTATGTTGCAGAACAACAAAACAACAGTAATGCCTTTTAGCAAGTTGGGGTAGGCTAAACCCAACATGAGCCACCAAACGGTGCCTACCTCGGCGTCTTCCACTTACCGCGCATTCTTCAATGGATCCTGCAAGCCGGAAGCGGCAGCGGAGCTCTGGAAAACTGCAGCGCCACCGAGGTCCGAGGGTCAAATTCTTCTTTTGGTTATCGGTGCACAGCAGACTATGGACGACGGCAGAATGGCGACACAGACACAATGTGCAGGATGATAACCTTTGGTGGTTACTGGTTAGCCTGTCGTGAGCAATTGAGCAGCGAAGTCAGGATGGGCTTCCATAGCGTTGTCCTGTTGGTGATCTGGTCTCTTTAATTTGGGGTGAACGCAATCAAAGAGGCGTAGCAGTAGAGGCGCATGCAGCTGTGATCAATAGCAATTAGTAGATGGTTGGGGATTAGTAGTTACTAGTCCATCAACCTGTGCACATGCACGGGCTAGTGATATATATAATTTATATCTTTGTTTATTTTTTATGTAAAGGAAATTGATTCCTTATATAATAACATGTCACGACAAATAAAGTTTCCATAGCTATATGGGTATAGGTATAAAAGATTGATGTAACTCTGCTGAACTATATAAAATGAGCCCTTCTATCAGTATTAAGACCTAATGCCCCCTCTATTAAAGGTTAAGTGCACTTTTTATTTGGAAAAAGAGATAAGTACGCACATGTAAATATGTTCCCAGAGAGTGCTAAGAAAATCATGTGATAAGGTTTAGTATATTATTATTTGTGTATTGAAAAATGTATTATAATCATAAAAAGCCATGCAAATTAGCATTCTATAAAACTATGCGAATCAAGGCATATACACATCTAAATGCATATATGGAAAGCTTAAATGTTGACTCACATCTTGATGATGAATTTGCTGAAGCATGAACGTCTGCAGTAGAAACATTTTTAATCACGCTTGAGATGGCCAGTTTTTCGTTGTAGACACTCAAGCAAGAGTGCGACCAAACCTTTGTAACTTTGACTACAGGATTTGACCAAATAATTAGACGGTTGATCATATGCATATAGTAGTACCAGACTTTTAATTTTTTTAAAATTGTAATTTTGTAACATATTATTTGTTACCTTTAAAAAAAACATCTAGTGGCCCATGTGAAGAGTCGAGATGGCGGACTAGAGGGGGGTGAATAGTCCTTTCTAAAACTTAAACGTGTTGGCTAACCAAAACAAATGCGGAATTAAACTTATCGGTCTAGCCAAGACTACACCCCTCTAACTAAGTTCACAAGCACCTCACAAAGATCCTAATTAAGCAACTAAGGTGCTTTCCTTAGCAAGAGCTCTCCTATTTAATTCTAGAGCAAGGTCACACAAACCTATGCACTAGTACTTTGCAAGCAAGAGGGGGCTCCTACACAACTAGTGAAGCAAAAGCACAAAGCTCCTAAGCTCACTAGCAATGCTCAATAACAAGGCAACTAATGCCAAATTAAAGAGCGCAAAACACTTAGCTACACAAACTAAGCAATGTGACTAACAAGGTTACACAAACCGAATTAGCCATGCAAAGGGGATACTTCTAGCTACACAAGCAAGAAGATAACTAGCAAGCTACCCAAGCACACTAGTTACGAGAGCAACTACACAAGCACAAGTATATATGAAAGTAAATACAAGCTTGTGTTGCACGAAGGCAAACCACCGAGAAGAGTAGACAATGTTGACACGGTGATTTTCTCCCGAGGTTCACTTGGTTGCCACCAAGCTACGTCCCCGTTGTGTCGACCAACACTTCGTGGTTCGGCGGCTAATCGGTCACACACCGAGCCTCTCAAAAGGCACCGCAAGAACCTACCATAAAGTGTGGTAGCTCAATGACACGCTCAACTAGAGTTGCTCTTCGCGATCCTCGCGGGGTGACCACAATCCCCCTCACAAAGCTTCTATGGAGCCTCGCACAATCTTCTTGCGAGCTTCGACGGAGCCACAAGCCACCAAGCCGTCTAGGAGGTGGCAACCTCCAAGAGTAACAAGCACCACCGGCTTGCAACACGATCACCTAGTGCCACACGATGCAATCTCTCAAAGCAACGCACTAGAATCGCTCTCTCACTCGATCCGATGAACACTATCAAGCATGAGTGAGTTAGATGGCTCCCAAGCACTATCACACAAGTCAGAAAGACTATAGTGTGCTCAGCTGCCGGCCATGGCCGGCCAAGGCATCTATTTATAACCCCACGGTCAAATAGAGCCGTTACCCCTTCACTGGGTCCTTTTCGGGATGACCGGACGCGCCGGTCGAACTGACCGGACGCGCTCAACCGCGTCCGATCCTCCAACGGTCACTGAACCCCAACGGTCAAACCAACGACCGGACGCGCCTCTGGCAACGACCGGACGCGCCCCTGGCAACGACCGGACGCGCCCTCACAATGACCGGACGCGCCGATCGCTCAGCACTGCGCGCGCAACGACATGACCGGACGCGCTCCTTGCGACGACCGGACGCGACAGTGCCCGTGTCCGGTTAGAGTCCAGTAAGCTCCTTCAACGATCGGACGCGTCCGATCATGTGTGACCGGACGCGCCGCGCGTCCGATCATCCTTGCGTTCTGCAGTTCCCACTGGGCGCATGACCGGACGCGCTGGTCCCACGAGTGACCGGACGCGCCGGTTGCAAACCCTAACACCCGCGACTGCGCTGTACTGACCGGATGCGTCCGGTCATACCATGACCGCGTCCGGTGCAGCGTTCGGTCACCTCTGTGACCTCCGTTCGCCTCCGTTTCTCTTTAGACTTCCGGCGTAGTGGAAAATAGGCTTTTCAACTCCTCGAAAACGCCTGAATCCCGCGCTCGCAAGCTCGGCAGGAGAGAGAGAGGAACCCAAACCCTCTCTACCGCTCAAACTTCATCGCCTTCGTAAATGTGCCAACACCAATAAGTGATCACCACCTTGTGCACGTGTGTTAGCATTTTCATAATCATTTTACCGAAGGAGTTAACCACTCAACTTGCCACGCCACTCGATCCTAGCAATGATGCATAGTTAGATCACACGAGTGGCACTAGATGACTGATATGCAAACAAGTTTGCCCCTCTTGATAGTACGGCCATCTATCCTAAACCTAGTCATAAACTTCTCTACACACCTATGACCGGTGAAATGAAAATGTCCTAGGTTATACCTTTGTCTTGCGCATTCCACTCCATCTCCTCCGACGTTGATGCAACACATGCACCAACCATATCACAAATGATATGATCCACATCATATCATTATGTGACCTTGGTCCATCGATCTTGACCTCACTTGCTCTTCACCGTTGCGTCGGTCCATCGGCGCCAAGTCATGCTCAAGCTTCACCGTCACACGCGGTCCCTCACTTCAAAGCCTCTAACTTGCCCTTCACACTTGCAACCGGTCCATCGAGCCAAGCCTCATCTTGATCTTCGCCACCTTGGCCACATGACTCCATGTCATGTCTCATATGCAATGAGCTCCTTCATGACACCATCACATGTGGACTAATCTCCTGTGTATCTCACATAACCACATATTAGTCCACCTAAGTTGTCACTCAATTACCAAAACCAAACAAGGATCTTTTAATCTCCCCCTTTTTGGTAATTGATGACAACTCTACAAAGATATGGAAATTAAGCTTTTTCAAGCTAGCACTTCACACAAGTGTAAATTGCTAACTTGTTTTGGATTTAATGTTACTTATCCAACTTTAAGCTCTATGTCAAGATTTGGATAAGCACCATAAAATCCGACTTGGTAGTGATAGCTCCCCCTACATATGTGCTCAAATGGTTTGGTTTCAAGCTCACACATATGCATGAATATGAAATTTGTGGGAGGGTTAGCACTACTAAGTGATGCTAAAGTGTATAGAATAAACCTTTGTAGCTTGATACCAATTAGTAGCTTGATACCATTTGAGAATCACAAGTTTGCCATTATCCTTAGCATCATGAGTAGCTAGACATCAAAAACACTAGAAACCCCGTGAGATCAACATTATAAGCAAGGTTCTAGTTTTTGCATGATAATCACAAGTCTAGCTAACATCCTATGCATGCTAGTTATCAAATCATCATTCAAGTTCTATAACTAGCATACACCACACAAGCATGCATATTGAATTTAAGAACTTTATGCAATGCAAGCAAGCACATGAGTTATGCACATATCAAATGTAATCAATCAAAGTTCATGAGCTTGCTCCCCCTACTTGTGTGCTTTCTTTGTCCAAGAATGTTTGATCCCCTTACATTCTTAAATGTTGCTCCCTCTTTGTTCATGTCCATGTTCAATCTTTCCAATCTCTCACCAAAGCTCAAAAAGCTTTCATATCTTTGTCTAATCTCTCCCCCTTTGTCATCAATTTCTATAAAAGGTGTTCTTCTCAATTGATACAAAGGCTTGCATTGGGGTAGATGGTTGAGACTTGAATATTGCATTTTTTATGGACATTACCACATATGTTGGAATGATAAACTTTATGGTTGCTCTTGAGATACCACATAGGATCTTTGACCTTGATACCAATCGGTGGGGCTCCTCCCCCTATGTCATAGCATGTGTCATTCACTTGAGATATCACTTGAAGATGAGGGTAGCATTGCTTGATTTGATCACTTAAAGTTGAGGATCACTTGTGAAACTATCGTCTTGCATGAATGATACCACGTGAAGATACCATGAGTAGAAATGTGATACCATTTGAAAGAATTTTCTAGTATGGATCTACTTTGAAAGATTTGACAAAAATATTCACTTCTTGAGCATTTGCTATCTTCATGAGTACTACTTGTAAGATATCACTTGTAGATCATGATCTAGACACCACCAGTGAATACCACTTGGAAGATCAATTTAAGTCTAGATATCACTTGAAACAAACTAGACATCCATTTTCATTGTTGTCTTGTGCTTGTACTCTTATCATCATCATGAGCTTCTAGTATGACTTGGACTAAGTTGATTTGCCTAAGATCCCAAGTCCGGTTTGATCCAATGACAAGCTTCTTCACACCTCATGCTAAGGGTTATCTTGCCAATATTGTACTTGTCACTTGTTAGCAATCCAAACTAGATCAAGTACTTGGGTTCACTAGCTCATGAACAAATTCATACACATACCACTAGATCATTTAAACAATTCAAGCAATAGTGATAGGCTATGAATTTAAATATTTCATTTGTTATGCATGATCCTAGTAAGCATGTACTATATGCACTAATCACATACTAGTAAGGGATGAAATGATCATACACATTACAATGATACCTTTGCTATATTGGAGTAGAGGATAGTCACATAGATTCCAATTCATTACTCCAATAGCAATGTGAAGTCCAATTTATAAGCTTGGTGAAGACCAATCATCATAGATAAATCCATTCTTCACCCATATGAAATGAAAACCACTTATGATCAAGTGCACTTTCTTGTTGTGGTTAGCTTGCTTCATTATATCATCTTTGCTTGCATGAGAGAATCACTTAGAATATTAATTGAATTGCAATGACTAACTTTCTTTTGGGTGTTGCCTGCTCTTTAGATCAATCATTTTGATTGCTTCAACTAAGCATCACAAGTTCCTCGGATCACCACTTCCATGTTAGCCTTTCAAGTCCCAAACTTGGTTTCACCTACACACGGCGGCAAGCCCCTCACTAGGGAGAAGTGACCTTTCTCCAAAGAACCACTCTTGATACTCACTTGACAATGATATAGTTCGATTGATCCAAAAGATGAACTCAATCTTGATGAATAATCCTTGAATCTTCATTTGAGTCCAACTCTTTCTACTTATTTAAGTCCTTTTCTTTCTATCAAATGATCTCTAATCATCACTAGAACTTAAACTTCATCTTCATCTTAAGTTTGATCTTGATCTTCAAATTTGAGTACTAAACATATATACCAAGTACATTCCACAATCAAATGTTCTTATACTCATTATTTTTCATGCTTCTAGATCAATCCAAAACTAAACTTAGGTACCTCAACCACTTATAAACATGTTTCCAACTTGAGGACCTTTCAATCAAAGTGACTCTAGATTAATCCAATGATTGTCACTTTTCTGGCAGATTCTGTACCCTTCAAAGAATAATTCATATCTCACAATGTACGGATCCAAATGCCATGAAATTTGGTGGAGATGTGACTCACGAAGTCATCTATCAGCTGTAAAAATTTGAGATTCATTTGACATCTAGATTGCTACCAGATTTAAAATCTTCTACCACTGCTACATGCTGAAAACTGCTACACTATAGCTGACAAAATACACTCCAAAACCGAAGCATCTCTTATCCAATTCTCATGGAATTTCTACAGCATCTTCTTTCATAAGCGTAGAGCATGTATACCAAATTTCAAGTCAATCCAAATAGATTTGATCACTCAAACATGGCTAAGATCACAGCTAGCTCAGATTTTAAATATTGGACAGATTTCACCACTTGAGCTAAACTTCATCAAATTGTGAATCAAACTTGTAACTAACTTGTTTGAACACTTTCACAAGACTTATATCCATTCAATCCACTTACTAAATGTCATCTCATGAATTTATCCAACACAAATCAATTCAAACTTGATTACTTAAACATTTAATCCATTCAAACATCTCATAGCAAACAACATTGCATATATATCCAATTCAATCAACTCATATGCACCCAAGTGAAATGATCAACAAGAGATATACCTTGGTTAGCTTATGATCATCCAATAGCAAGCTTTCAACTTGAATATTTGCAAGCCATCAAATATATCCAATAAATCACCACAATCTTTAACATTGCACTTGTATATTGTAGCACTTGGACTTCACTTATTTTGACTTGGCATTGGGATTGGATATGCATTGAGCTTTATAACTTGACTCAATATATGATGAACAAAATGAAACCAATTGAATCAAGCCTCCAATGCCGATGGTACCTACAAACAATCATCCACTTTTTGATGGTACCCAAACTAGTTTGGGTCCTCTCAAATTAGGTGCAACATACTTAGGCATAGCCTTAGTATGAGTAGCGGGATGTTTTGCAATTCCAACCAATGAGGTACCATTGCCATCCTTTCTAAGCATATTAGTATTATCAATTGAAATAGGCTTAGAATTGTTACCTAGGGGACATGAATGAGCATTGTGTCCCCTTTCCCGGCATGAATAGCATCTTCTCTTTGATTGAGCCTTTTCTTCATTGCTCATGTGATGCTTTTCATTACCTTGCCTCTCATGAGTTGCTTGAGCCTTCTTCTCAAGCTTGGTAGGACACCCCGAGGTAAAGTGTCCTATATCTCCACACTTGAAGCACTTGATGTGAGTCAAATTTCTTTTCTCATTTTGATTCTTGCTCATCATCTTGGCATCTTGAATTTGCATTGGATGCCTTGCTCTACCACCCCTTCTTGTTTTCTTTTTCTTCTTCTTCATCAAGTCACCATCATCTCCATGGTTGATCTTGATTTGCTCTTGGGGTGTCTTCTCTTGCTCAACTAGTGGCTTTGGTTGAGGCTTTACTTATTGCTTCACCAATTGCTTGGTTGGGCACATTGAGGTGAGATGACCCCAAATGCGGCACTTGAAGCACTTGACATGCTTTAGCCTCTCTTCTTCTTTCATCTTCTTGAGCTTCTCAATGTTTGGGCAACCATTAGCAAGATGTCCCGCTTCATGGCATCGATAGAACATGGAATGCGAGAGCTTCTTTTGGAATAGCCTCTTCATCCTCTTTTCTTGCTTTCTTTCGCCCTTTGTCATTTTCTTCTTGAAGCCAAGGCCACTTTTGTCACCAACGTTTCTTTGAGTCTTCATCATGTGCTCAAAGGTGACTTTTGAGTTGTAGCACCTCTCTAACTTGTTGCTCAAATTCTTCACTTCATTTTTGAGCTTATTGTTCTCCTTCAAAAGGTTAGTCTCACAAGACATAGAAGTAGAACAAGCATTTAATTGTGAAGAACATGGCATATCTAATAAATCATCACAAGAGGTGGATACATGCTTCTTGCCTACATCACAAGGGTTAGTAATATGTGATTGATCATTTGACCCAAATGATGAGCTCTCACTAGATTTGGTTTCTTCATTAGAAGTCTTCTTAGTGAGTAAAGCATGTTCTTGTACCAAGATATCATGAGCAACACTAAGTTCCTCATGAGCCAATTTTAGCTCCTCATGTGAACAAGTAGTAACACAAAGTAGATGCTTTTGTTGTTCACATGTGGTCTTTAGAAAAGAGTTTTCTTTTTCCAATTTACTTGCTTTTTCCATTTCTCTTTTTAAGGCTCTTGAGAGTTTATAAAGAAGCTCAAAATTTGGATCATCACAATTAACAACAAAACCACCAACATGTATCTTAGTGTTACCATGTGATGATATTGATGAGCTTGTTGAAGCATCACTCTCATAGCCATCATCTTCACCATCAAGTGTGCATGGAGTAGAATCATTGCTTGCATCACTTGTGGCATTATCATTCTTCTTATCAAGTGATCTTATGGTATGATCATCTTTGTCATCACTTGACATTGAGGTGGAGCAATCCTTCACAATCACCTCGTTGTGGTCATGCTCAACATCCTCATGTTCCTCCATCACTATGTGATCATCCTTCTTGAATTTTCCGTCATCCCAAATTGAGGAGCCACAATAGTGATGCTTGAGCGCCGTCCACATGCTATGTGCACTTGAGAGACCCCTCACATTGTCAAAAATCTCATCATTCAAAGCTTTGATAAGATAAAACTTGGCTTGTGCATCAAGTGTTCGGCAATCCTTTTGAGCTTGGGTACGGTTACCACACTCATCCAAGTCATGAGAAAAGCCAACAACTATGATCCACCAAAACTTAGGGCCAAGAGCACGAAAATGATCAAGCATGTGATTTTTCCACCGTGTATAGTGAGTGCCATCAAAAATGTGTTCCACACAATCATCTAGCCCATAAGTCGCCATCCTCTCGGGTCAGTGAAGACCACAAATGAGGGACCCGGCTCCGATACCACTTGAAGGGTCGAGATGGCGGACTAGAGGGGGGTGAATAGTCCTTTCTAAAACTTAAACGTGTTGGCTAACCAAAACAAATGCGGAATTAAACTTATCGGTCTAGCCAAGACTACACCCCTCTAACTAAGTTCACAAGCACCTCACAAAGATCCTAATTAAGCAACTAAGGTGCTTTCCTTAGCAAGAGCTCTCCTATTTAATTCTAGAGCAAGGTCACACAAACCTATGCACTAGTACTTTGCAAGCAAGAGGGAGCTCCTACACAACTAGTGAAGCAAAAGCACAAAGCTCCTAAGCTCACTAGCAATGCTCAATAACAAGGCAACTAATGCCAAATTAAAGAGCGCAAAACACTTAGCTACACAAACTAAGCAATGTGACTAACAAGGTTACGCAAACTGAATTAGCCACGCAAAGGGGATACTTCTAGCTACACAAGCAAGAAGATAACTAGCAAGCTACCCAAGCACACTAGTTACGAGAGCAACTACACAAGCACAAGTATATATGAAAGTAAATAAAGCTTGTGTTGCACGAAGGCAAACCACCGAGAAGAGTAGACAATGTTGACACGGTGATTTTCTCCCGAGGTTCACTTGGTTGCCACCAAGCTACGTCCCCGTTGTGTCGACCAACACTTCGTGGTTCAGCGGCTAATCGGTCACACACCGAGCCTCTCAAAAGGCACCGCAAGAACCTACCATAAAGTGTGGTAGCTCAATGACACGCTCAACTAGAGTTGCTCTTCGCGATCCCCGCGGGGTGAGCACAATCCCCCTCACAAAGCTTCTCCGGAGCCTCGCACAATCTTCTTGCGAGCTTCGACGGAGCCACAAGCCACCAAGTCGTCTAGGAGGTGGCAACCTCCAAGAGTAACAAGCACCACCGGCTTGCAACACGATCACCTAGTGCCACACGATGCAATCTCTCAAAGCAACGCACTAGAATCGCTCTCTCACTCGATCCGATGAACACTATCAAGCATGAGTGAGTTAGATAGCTCCCAAGCACTACCACACAAGTCACAAAGACTATAGTGTGCTCAGCTGCCGGCCATGGCCGGCCAAGGCATCTATTTATAACCCCACGGTCAAATAGAGCCGTTACCCCTTCACTGGGTCCTTTTCGGGATGACCGGACACGCCGGTCGAACTGACCGGACGCGCCGGTCGAACTGACCGGATGCGCTCAACCGCGTCCGATCCTCCAACGGTCACTGAACCCCAACGGTCAAACCAACGACCGAACGCGCCTCTAGCAACGACCGGACGCGCCCCTGGCAATGACCGGACGCGCCCTCGCAATGACCGGACGCGCCGATCGCTCAGCACTGCGCACGCAACGACATGACCGGACGCGCTCCTTGCGACGACCGGACGTGACAGTGCCCGCGTCCGGTTAGAGTCCAGTAAGCTCCTTCAATGATCGGACGCGTCCGATCATGTGTGACCGGACGCGTCGCGCGTCCGATCATCCTTGCGTTCTGCAGTTCCCACTGGGCGCATGACCGGACGCGCTGGTCCCGCGAGTGACCGGACGCGCCGGTTGCAAACCCTAACACCCGCGACTGCGCTGTACTGACCGGACGCGTCCGGTCATACCATGACCGCGTCCGGTGCAGCGTCCGGTCACCTCTGTGACCTCCGTTCACCTCCGTTTCTCTTCCGACTTCCGGCGTAGTGGAAAATAGGCTTTTCAACTCCTCGAAAACGCCTGAATCCCGCGCTCGCAAGCTCGGCAGGAGGGAGAGAGGAACCCAAACCCTCTCTACCGCTCAAACTTCATCGCCTTCATAAATGTGCCAACACCAACAAGTGATCACCACCTTGTGCACATGTGTTAGCATTTTCATAATCATTTTACCGAAGGAGTTAACCACTCAACTTGTCACGCCACTCGATCCTAGCAACGATGCATAGTTAGATCACACGAGTGGCACTAGATGACCGATATGCAAACAAGTTTGCCCCTCTTGATAGTACGGCCATCTATCCTAAACCCGGTCATAAACTTCTCTACACACCTATGACCGGTGAAATAGAAATGCCCTAGGTTATACCTTTGCCTTGCGCATTCCACTCCATCTCCTCCGACGTTGATGCAACACATGCACCAACCATATCACAAATGATATGATCCACATCATATCATCATGTGACCTTGGTCCATCGATCTTGACCTCACTTGCTCTTCACCGTTGCGTCGGTCCATCGGCGCCAAGTCATGCTTAAGCTTCACCGTCACACGCGGTCCCTCACTTCAAAGCCTCTAACTTGCCCTTCACACTTGCAACCGGTCCATCGAGCCAAGCCTCATCTTGATCTTCGCCACCTTGGCCACATGACTCCATGTCATGTCTCATATGCAATGAGCTCCTTCATGACACCATCACATGTGGACTAATCTCCTGTGTATCTCACATAACCACATATTAGTCCACCTAAGTTGTCACTCAATTACCAAAACCAAACAAGGACCTTTCACCATGTCATATCATGTCCATTCATAATCTCGGAGACAGAATAGCACAATAATAACTACTCCCTCCGTAGCAAAATATAAGTCATTTTAGCTTTTCTAGGTACATAACTTTTGCTATGTATCTAGATGTACATTATATCTATATATAGTATATACTATCTATCTAGAAAACTCAGAACATCTTACTATTTGGAATGGAGGGAATACATGTTTTGTGGAATTTCATAAAGTGATTTAGTTCACTCATGTTGTTGTAATTTGTAGCCACTAATAAAATAGGATAAGGTCTGTTTGGATCCATTGTGATAATAATAATAATTAGCTAAAATAATCTAATTGTGATCCAAATGGCTAGATTATGGATGGATTGTTATAATGAAAACACGATATTTACAGTAATCCTACAATCACTGCCGGAGAACGGAACTTTGCCGAGTGCTAAACGGTTTGCCGAGTGTTCCTTTTTGTCGAGTGTTTTTTTTGGCACTCGACAAAGAGCTTCTTTGCCGAGTGTTTTTTCTTGACACTCGGCAAAGAAGGTCTTTGCCAAGTGTTTTCTTTACACACTCGGCAAAGAAGGTCTTTGCCGAGTGTTTTTTTAAGCACTCGACAAAGACAAATTTCAAATCAAAATTTGAAGCAGTAAATTAATTCAAATGAAAAAGTTTTCAACTACAAAGTTGTAGAACTCATCAAGATGAACATTTTTTTGTTTAGGTCATTTCTTTATACGAGAAAGTGAAAGTAAATTTGTACATAAATTTTAGATCTCTCTCTTGTAGTTTATAAAAATAAAACAACCAAAATAAACTTTGTAGATCTCGAGAAAGTGAAAGTAAATTTGTACATAAATTAAATAACCAAAATAAATTTTATAGATCTCGAGAAGTTAAGAAACTTTATAGTTGAAAACTTTTTAATTTGAAATTATCCTGTCATGCAAAACTGTATCTGAATTTCAAAATTTTGAAATTCGAATTTTTCAAAAGACCTCGGATGAAAAAACAACCTAAACAAAAGTTGTAGATCTCAAAAAGTTATGAAAGTTTGTAGTTGACAACCTTTTCATTTGAGTTCATTTTGTCATGCAAAACTACCTTCTCTTGAGTTCATTTTGAATTTCAAAATTTTAAAATTCGAAATTTTCAAACGACATCGGATGGGAAAACACCCTTAATGAAAGTTGTAGATCTCGAGAAGTTATAAAACTTTGTTGTTGACAACTTTTTAATTTGAAATCATTTTGTCATGCAAAAGTATGTTTGAATTTCTCAAATTTGAAATTCAAAATTTTCAAACGACCTCGGATGTTAAAACACCCTAAATGAAAGTTGTAGATCTCGAAAAGTTATGAAACTTTGTAGTTGACAACTTTTTGATTTGAGATCGTTTAGTGTATCAAATAATCACTTTAGTATCGGAGATAGATAACATAACAAGAGCAAATATCATATTTGTACAAGAAAATCAAATAGGTCAAGTGGTCAGCAGAGGCGGTGGTAAGTCTCGGGCCGCAGGTCACATGATCGGCAAAGAAGGCTTTGCCGACAGTTTTTTTTACCGTGTGTCCTTTGCCGAGTGCAAATAGGGCTTTACCGAGTGTTTCAACACTCGGCAAAGAACGCGTATCCAGTATTGAATCTACAGGAGCCCTACTTTTTGGAGGTTATGTTTGTATTTGTCACTTTATTAACTAACAATAATCTAGGGACCCAAACTCCCTGATTATTATCATTCATAATATGTATTATAACATAATAATCTTATGTATCTGACCATATACTTTATTTTTGTATACAATTTCTACTCCGTCATGAGCCCACGTCGCTGGCTACTACTGTACCAAACACTACACAACACTGTTCAACCTTTTTTTCTCTCCTGGTTACCTGATAGGTAACAAATCAGTTTTTTTTGTGCATATACCACATGCTGCCTCTACGGTAAAAATAATTTATAAGGCAGACTTTCTTTAATTTTGCATGCCAAAAAATTGTAACTTCACCCGCGCGAAACGCGGGGTTACCTGCTAGTAATAATCTAGATTATAATAATCCAACTATGATTAACCCAGCCCTACATCTCCTTATATTGAGGAGCCCTTAGCTTAGCTCCTAAACTTAATCCTCCATATCCTCATCATATAGGGTGCTTCCTAACAAAAAATCTCCTTAAATATGCATGCCTTTTAATAGTTCTCCCCTGCTATCTCAGATAACATATATATATGGTGGACAATATGTAACCCTAAAAGTAGGGGAGAGGGGGGATTAGTTTACTACTAAATATAGGATGTTGAATAGAGGAACCGTTGGATGCCACAGGGAGTGTTTTCTTATCGCATATACACCTTAATATTGAATTTAATAGGTTGGATTGGAAACTCTTTGAGATACCCTGCCTGCTCTCTTGGTTTCATGATTGCCTTAGACTATTGGTTAATCAAACAGCACTTTCATCCTAGATTATCAAATTCTAAGTGATTATATATTAACTTACGAATATGACCCTATTTGGATACCCCTCGGACTATAATAATCAGATTATGTAAGCATTTTGATCCAAACAGGGTTGATTATATGGTGGATTATTATAGGTGAGATCAGGTTATAGAGGGATTATGGGTGCTGAAAGTAACTTGCCGCCCATCCAACTATCCAGCTTGCCCTCCAACCGATTGTCCAACTTGCGAAACTATAAAGGATAAGATAGGAATTCTCACTTTAACCAACCATAGTCTATTGACTCTAACACTCTAATTATTATGATCCATAATCCTGATTATAATAATT
This sequence comes from Saccharum hybrid cultivar R570, assembly GCA_038087645.1. Lineage (NCBI taxonomy): Eukaryota > Viridiplantae > Streptophyta > Magnoliopsida > Poales > Poaceae > Saccharum > Saccharum hybrid cultivar. Next base: position 3,176,882 of record JAQSUU010000671.1, on the reverse strand, counting down.
CTATGCATAATCTAGGTTATAATAATCCAGTTATGATCAAACAAACCCTAACTCATAGGTGCAACATTTTTCTTTTCCTAAAAGGTAAATAAGTAGGAAACTAAATACTTACACATTGTTTACATAGAGATGCATGTATGCATTACATACCTTGATGACTAACACCTTGTACTTGTACACTTATTGACCTTGGGCGCAATTTGCCATTGGTGCATCTTGCCCATCTTGGAGGTGTCGATAGATAGCCAGGGATGATGAAATCTTCAGATCAAGCATCTCAGTTTCCGTTGTTAACGATCAACCGCGAGGAGGCAATGCATGGTAAAGGATTCATGCAGGGGCCACACAGGATGCATGCCACCATGACTGCATGCAGAGATATCTACTGCACCTTGCGGTTACAGACCTTGCCACCACGGCACCACCCATGAGATTTCATCGCAGATTATGAAGAAGGCACGGCGGTGTCTAGCCTTCCCAGCTTAGACATACGGCAGATCGTATCTTAATTTGAGCCTGTCAGTTGCAATGGCCGGCCTCATGCGGAGTTGTGGATGATGCCTGTGCACAGGCCTCACTGTAGGCAGAACATTCTGGCCGCAGGCGTCGCCGAGGCGCCGATTCGCCTGTACCGATTGGCTGATTCTCGCACTTGAAACGTGAGTAGAGGCGTCACATGCAGGTTAGTGCTTGGTGCCCCCATTCGAATCCTATCCTGCTTGTCTTTCCACATCCATCCTCAAATAACTCTAGCAGGCGGACTATACTGCACTCGCGAGATTCTCTTGGCTACAACTCCACCATCCGCAACAGAGCTGAAGCCATCTTTGAATGGCATGCATGTCGCGTACTGCTGGACGCTGGTAGGAGAATTGGAACGCACGGAGAGGAACGGGAGAAGTTCGTTGAAAAAGCAATGTCCTCGATTAGGTTAGATGGGTTCTCGGGAAGAAACACATAAAACACGGCTGTTTAATTTAATTTTACATAATGGCAATGGTGGGTAATTTTTTAGAAAATCAAATTGATTCATCCAATGGTTATTATTGCTAGTGATGATTAAACCTTATTAAATTGAGTAGAGGAGCATGCGGATCAATAGCATTTAGGAGTTGGTTGGGCATTAGTAGTTATGGCTGGGCTAGAATCATGGAGCTAGGAACCAAGGAAACTTCTATTTATATCATGTAACCAGCTGAGTATGTTAATCTCATCCCCTTCACCATAGGGCGCACAGGGAAGAAGCCCCGAGCCATTATCAACCCAAGCTACGAACTTCGTAGTCAAGGGCTAGCTACCTCGAGCACCAACGCCCTTGACATCGTGTGCGTATTTTCCTTAGAGTTTTTGTGTTTTAAACGCTTGGTTGGACAGTGTTGGACCGCCGCTCACATCTTAAAAAAAATCCTCCCGTGATCCCTGTCCTCTCTCTACAGGCAGAGCGTGGCCTCATCTAAGCGGATGAGCAGCCCCGTCGCTGTCGGTGCCAGGCTGCGGGGCGCGGCGTCGTCCTCCCCCGCGGCGGCGCCGGCCTCGGTGCGGCCCGTCATGGCGCCGCGCTTCATCCAGCACAAGAAGGAGGCCTTCTGGTTCTACCGCTTCATCTCCATCGCCTACGACCACATCTTCAACCCGCAACAGTATACTGACGACATGCGCGACGACGCACTGGAGCCCGCCGACCTTCACAGCCGCAACCTCAAGGTCGTCGACGTCGGCGGCGGCACGGGATTCACCACGGTCGGCATCGTCAAGCACGTCAACCCGGAGAACGTCACGCTGCTCGACCAGTCCCCGGACCAGCTCCACAAGGCACGGCAGAAGGAGGCCCTCAAGGGGGTCACCATCATGGAGGGCGACGCCGAGGACCTCCCATTCCCCACCGACTCCTTCGACCGATACGTCTCCGCCGGCAGGTCTCTTTCTCGTCCTCCCCTCCTGCTCGATACCATCCTGTACTACCTGTGCGTATTGTGAATAGTATGTTCCAAATAAAATAAACGGTGCTGTGATGATTGCACTTGCACATTCCACTAGTGTAACAGCTACCCAAGTACTGTAGTACGGATTGCTGATTTTCCTGCCCTGTCATGGTAACTCGCAGCATCGAGTACTGGCCTGACCCACAGCGGGGGATCAAGGAGGCCTACAGGGTCTTGAGGTCTGGTGGGCTAGCTTGTGTGATTGGCCCGGTGTACCCAACCTTCTGGCTGTCCCGCTTCTTCGCGGACATGTGGATGCTCTTCCCCAAGGAGGAAGAGTACATTGAGTGGTTCGAGAAGGCTGGGTTTCAGGATGTCAAGCTGAAGAGGATTGGACCAAAGTGGTACCGCGGTGTCCGAAGGCATGGCCTCATCATTGGTTGCTCTGTCACAGGTGTCAAGAGAGCGAGTGGAGACTCTCCCTTGGAGGTACCTTTTCTTTTCATTTTGCTAATAATAATGGAAAGCGTAGCTATCAAATTCATAGTTACATATCTCAATGTGTCTTTGGCACATCTCGTTCAGACTTTAGATTGTTCAATTCCTGCAGTACCTGCAGTAGATAGGCATTCAGGGGTTTTGGTATAAGTTTTTCTGTTTTATTTTTTATGCAGCTTGGTCCCAAGGCGGAGGATGTCAGCAAGCCAGTGAATCCGATCACCTTCCTCTTTCGCTTCCTCGTAGGAACAATATGTGCTGCATACTATGTTCTGGTGCCTATTTACATGTGGATAAAGGACAAGATCATGCCAAGAGGCATGCCAATCTGAGTGAAGGGAATGAGCTGCATGGAAGAGAGGATAGCCAACATCTGAACTAGTGTTTGTCATGATACAGTGTTTTCTCTCACAACAAAACAGTATCAGCTCACTTATTAGCCACAGAAACCATTAGCTGAACACCCTGAATAATTTAGTTATGTACATCTTGTATTTTACTGCTGCTATGTACATCTTGTATTTGCATATTGTATTCTATCAGCCGCAGAAACCATCAGCCGAACACCCTGAATAATTTAGTTATGTACCTCTTATATTTTACTGTTGCTATGTACGTCTTGTACTGTTGTTCTTGTTTGTGCGAATTAATAATACTAAGACATGGATATTATCCAGTTTCTTGAGCATGACTGCTTGCAGTGGGACCTCCGTAGCAGGTTATACGAGGTTCTTGGCTCTGCAGAATTCCTTCTTTCTTCTTGTCATCAGTGCAATTTCTAAGACCTGTTTTGTTACTCTATGCTCTATCTTTGTTACCTTTGTTGGGTTTCATCTCTAGCTTACCCCAGCTTGCTTATAATTAAAAGGATTTGCTGTTGACCTGTTGTTATTGTTGTTATACTAAGTGGTACAAAGAGATAGTATCTGATAGCTCTGCATAAAGAGCATGTCTTATTGGGATGCTACCTGATTTGGAATCCTTTTTTAAAAAAATTAAAAGTTCTGTTGCTTGGCATATGTGCATGCGAAAACAAATTCCTCTAACAACTCAAACCATAGTTTGTCATTTAATTAAGGGGCTGCATTTTGAACAAATTTGGTTCGACAACGACATGGCGATGCGGGCATTCCGGGACAGCGTCATGCAGGACCGCGGTGCCTCCTGGTGTGTGGTGGACGGCCTGGTGCTCCGGGGCACCCGCGTCTATGTGCCAGCCTCCTCCGCGCTGCTTTCGGACGTGCTCCAGCTCGTGCACGCTGCAGGTCATGAAGGCATCCAAAAGACGCTGCAACGCCTCTGCCAGGACTTCGTCATTGACCATGATCGCCGGCTGGTGTGCGACTTCGTCCGCGCCTGCGCGACGTGTCAGCGCAACAAGACGGAGGCACTTCACCCAGCCGGCCTACTCCAGCCCCTTGAGGTGCCAACAACAGTGTGGACGGACATCTCGATGGATTTCATCGAGGGCCTCCCATGGGTTAATGGCAAGAGCGTCATCTTGACGGTCGTGGATCGCTTCTCCAAGTACGCGCATTTCACTGCGTTGAGCCATCCCTACACGGCCCTCTCCGTCGCCAAGGCCTTCTTCGAAGGTGTCGTTCACCTCCATGGGTTCCCGGCGTCGATTGTCAGTGACCGCGACCCGGTGTTCACTGGACACGTGTGGCGCGATCTCTTCAAGCTCGCCGGCGTCCAGCTACGCATGAGTACAGCGTTCCACCCCTAGACGGACGGCCAATCCGAGATCGTCAACAAAACCATCGCAATGTATTTGCGGTGTATCATGGGATCGGCCGCGCAAGTGGCTGGAATGGCTGCCTTGGGCCTAATATTGTTACAACACGGTGTACCACACTTCGCTCCAGACCACGCCGTTTCAGGTGGTGTACGGGCGCCCGCCGCCCGCTCTTGTGCCATATGCTGCAGGGACGGCCACTACAGAGACGGTCGACACGCTGTTGCGCGACCGTGACGCCTTCATCGCCGATGTTCGGGATCGTCTTCTGCAGGCTTAGGCATATGCGAAGCAGAATTATGACGTTCACCACCGCCTGCTGGAGTTCGCCATCGACGACTGGGTTTAGCTTCGTCTCCTTCACCGGCCGGCACAGTCCTTGCTTCCGGGATTGCGTGGTAAGCTGAGCCCGCGGTACGCAGGACCATTTCAGGTGGTGGAGCGCATCGGGCGGGTGGCGTATCGCCTTTGGCTGCCGGACGGTGCCCGAATCCACGACGTCTTCCATGTCAGAGTGCTCAAACCGTTCCACGGGACGCCGCCGTCGTTGGTGCCGGCGCTGCCTCCTCTCCACAATGGTCGGCTGCTGCATCGTCCACTTCGCGTCCTACGTTCACAGCTACGCCGAGGAGTTTGGCACGTGCTCGTTCACTGGTCGGACATGGAGCAGGCTGACGCGACTTGGGAGCTAGTCGACGAGTTCAAGGCCTGCTTCCCTGACTTCCAGCTTGAGGACGAGCTGTTTGTCGAGGGAGGGAGAGATGTTATGATCGGCAAGGTCAGAGGCGTGGCAAGGCTAGTGGCTGAATGGTGGTCCAGCATTGCACGGCCACCACCCTTGCCTGCGGGATATTTGCTATTATTATTTGTTAGATTTGTTAAGAACATTATTAGCTTATGGATAGCTGAGTTTGTTAGGATTATGGTTATAAGTTGGAACATTCAGATCTTAATGGATTAGGCCTGGGATTGGAGTTATCTCCTCCTTGGGCCCCCGGGCTATTGTGCACATCATTCTGTTCGCCGATCCCATCTGCTCTTTGCCCAGGCGCCGAGCACGGCACCTCCGCCTCGCCGCCGTGCATTCAAGCCTCAGCCTCCCATCTCACACTCCTACAGTCTAAGGTCCCGAGGTCGTAACACACACAATGAACTTGCAGTACAAAGTGTTGAATTTGTTTTTCTCGAATACGCAGGAGAGTTACGCTTCATTTGATTTGAGAAAAAAGGTAAAATATAATATACACAAAAGATCGGCATTTCACATATTTATCTTCTAAGATCTACCCTCCACACCCGTTTGGCTGTCTCATCTGAAGGCACAGAAACTAATCGCACTCCATAAGAATAATGTTCTTGAATAGGGTTGGTCTTAGTGACAAGCTATGTCCGAAGTCTTCTTAACATTTGTAGCCGCTCTGCAACTTCCTTCATTGTTGGCCTTTCATCTCCTTTTGGGCTCAGGAAGTGCATGACGAGCTGAGCTAGTTTCTCGAGTACTATCATAACTTCATCATCTACTATTTTGGTGTATACATCAATATATATATGCCAGAATATATATTGCCCGGTTCGTTTCGCTGAAATTTGGCTTACTCTAATTTGTCGTGAGAGGAAAACACTGTTCGTTCGCTGAAAAGTATTGTTGAAGTAGTGCTGAAGAACAGGGTCTATTACCAAAACCATTGGATCTAAGATTGAATATTTTTAGGCCTGAAGCTGTCGTTGCATTTTTCGGATGATTTGACTCATTTATCTTGTTTACATGCAGTTCTCACTGGCATAAAAAAAATCCGGCTGTTTTTGAGAAGTGCAGCGGAGTCCGGTTCCATGTTTCCGTGGTGCTTGGGGAGAGTGTTTCGTTCTGAACTTCTGATCTCATCTTCATCTGAAGCAAGCGTGTGCCTCGCCTGGAGCGTGCTGAACCAAATGTACAATTACAAAGGCTGGAGCTATCCTATGAAGATTGCAGCAGACTGTATAGCACAGTAGCAGCAACGACAGCGATAAGCCCCCAGCAGGTTAGACACCTGGCTTATCTTCGCTGTTGTACTCTTCTTTATTTTCTTTTGTCTCGCCTCATTCTGTGGCTACCAGGCTACCACCGTGACAAGAAGAAAAGATAGATGCGCAAAGGCTCATAGCACTATCTGGCGGTTGAGTGCGTCATTAGAAGAACGAGACGTGCCATCAGAGGAATGAAACGCCATCAGAGGAATGAAACGGGGACCCTCCCATCTGGCTAGCCCTGTTTATGGTTAGGGCTTGTCTGGATCTATTAACATTAAAAATTAGCTAGATAATAGTTAATAGCTGCTAATTTTTAGCAAAGAGCTATTTGGATCCACCTGCTAATAGGGGGTTAGATAATGAGTTAAAGGTGCATATGAATTATTAGCATATATTCCCTCCGTCCTAAATTATAAGTTATTCTAAAAATCTTGAAGAGTTAAAGCATCTCAAGTTTGACCAAAATTATAGAAAAAAATTACAAAAATTTATGACATCAAATAGATATACTATGGCTACTTCACCCCCTAATTATGGGAGGTCTCCTTCACCCCCTAAACTATGAAACCGTCTACTTTACCCCCTGAATTTTTCAAAACCGGTCAAATTACCTCTAGGCGGTTTTGAAACAGCGGATTGCCCGTGGATTTGCTACAGTGACAACGGGTTTGCTACAGTACCGGTGGTTTGTCTTTTTCTTTTTTATTTATTTCGGCTGAATCTTTGAAAAATCATAGTAAATCACAGAAAAATCATAAAATAAAAAATTTAATTTTGTTGGACTCCACATGAATAGATCTACACAGTGAACATATAATATGGTATGCTTTAGTACAAAGTTTTTGCATTAGATTTTGATCTATTTGACTGATGCAGATCTTTTGTATTTACCTATTATATATGTAGTTGACGAAAGATGTTTATATATATAATGGATTCATGGACTGAGTATCAGCAAGTTTTCCGTGTGGTTGCTGGTACTTGCACTGGAGTTGGTATTTGAGATAATTCTGATAATACGTACTAAAGGTGATGTTCTGGAATGTAAAGTCTGCTTATGGTATTTGTCTTGTCAGGCAAATCTCAACCCTAAAACCACTCTAGTTTTTTTAGAGAAAACACTATACCATGACTGATAAGCCGAGATGATAAGTTCAAGCGAACAGGCATTAGTTTTTATTATATTGATTGATAATACCCGAACCAGTATGTGTATAGCTGTTAGTCTGCAAGTATCCTGGACCATTTCTTGCATTCACACAGTAGCTGTTTGAACTAACACAAGAATAGCCTTTTGGTGCTTTTGCCCCATCCTTTGGACACGAACCATTTCTAATTCCTTGATGAACCCAAGGTTCTGCCTCCTGAAGCTGTACCACCCTTCCTCGACAAGCATCGCATAGACTGCTTTGATTGAACAGTTCTCTAGTGCTACAAATTCGGTGAGATTGGAGGAGATGTTGCATATCAGAACAAAGTAGGGGTTCAGGTTGGATGCAGCACAGCTTGCGCCGATGCCCAAGCTCCCTGGCAATGATATGCCAAGCTCGGAAGGGGTGGCTGACACCATTTTCAGTTTGTCACCAGGAAGCTGATGAGCACCAAAAGGCTATTCTTGTGTTAGTTGAGCACCAGGAAGCTGATGAGCAGGATAGGTGAGTAAAGCTTCTTGCATGGCTAGGGATGTATGGACGTATGGTGATCGCTTGCTACGGCAGTGTGTTTCTAGCTTCCTAGATAAGCCGGTGCTCTCTCATGTTTCATTTCTATGATATGATGCAGTTATATGTGCTACGGACTAGGCTAGATAATAGGTTAAGTAGAAGAAGATGCAATTCAGATTCCTTTCAGATGATGTATGCTGCTGCTGATGCGTTGAATTGTTATATGTGCTGTTAATTTCCTCGATTGGTGATTGACTAGTGTAGGTGGTATTAGTGTTAAAACTGAGCTTTGTAATGCTTTACCCGTCCAACGTTGAGAAGGAATATTGGCATAATATAGTTTTGTTAAATCTGGAGAAGTCAGCTACACTTTATAGGCTGCTAATCCATATGCCAAACAATCCTTGTTTCCAGTCTCATCGTATGAGTTTTATCTGACGAATATGAAAGCATGCCTTATCTTCTTGAGGGGTCGCTCCGTCGCTCTTGAAACCTTCCCCTGCAATAACAAACTAGATGAAATAAGCAATAATGGATCGACTCAGAAAAACTGAGAGCTTACACGAAAATGAAGTTGAAACATAGTATGTATATTTGATTGATCATTCATCTATGGATTGGTAATTCATCCTACATAATTAGGGCTTGAATCCGTCGCAATCTATTTTCTTTTTTGCAAGCCGTCATGTGTTTTGACTTATCGGTGTGTTGTTTCTATGCACCTCTCACTGATGGCATAAGAAAAGTGTACTATGTGTATTAGATACATAGTAAAACATACTTCCTCCATCCCAAATTATAAGAAATTTTAGTTTTTCTGGAGCTTTTGTACTTATATATCTATACATTATGTTTAGATATATAATATAGTAAAAACAATATATCTAGAAAAGCCAAAACATCTGAGGGAGCACGCGTCATGAAAAGTCAGAACGACTTGTAACTTGGAATAGAGAGAGTATTACAATTGGCGTCGATGACCCGAACTACGTGCAAATAAAGCCAAATGATTCAAATCATTTTGACAATGGAAGAGCTAGCGCCCGGACGTCCGGATGCTACTCCCACACCTGCGCCTGCATCGCATCCCACGCCCCCGCGCCCCGCATCCCATCCCACACTAGCGCCTGCATCCGAACGCAGCACCCTCGATGACCCCCACCCCAGCGCCAACGCCAACGCCAACGCTGAAGTGAGATGAAGGGAAGGGGAGGGAGAGGAGAGGAGAGGAGAGGGCGAGGCGCGCCGTGCGAGGTAGGAGTCGAAGCCTTGCCTAGGCCACTGTCCGTCAGCCACTGACGCCATTGCAACATGTGCAACACACGATCTACTTTTAAAACATCCAGATGAAATATTTGCAATAAACGTCTGTAGACAGATGAAACACTTGAAACATACGTTTGAAACACTTGCAAAAACAGCTGAAAACACATGAAAAGTCATTGCAAAAAATATGCAACATCCTGCTAAAACAATTGCAACATACATGTGGAACATATGTAACATCCAAATAAACATACTTGCAACATACGTCTGAAAAAACAGATAAAACATTTGAAACATATATTTGCAACATGCGTGTATAGTCATTGCAACATGCGCAACATCCCAATCTACTTTTGCAACATCCAGATGAAACATATGCAACATCTAGATGAAACATCTTAAACACTTGAAATATACACTTGCAACGTAGGCCTCCATTGGCCAGGGGAACGACGATGTCAGCACTCAGCAGCACCTCGATGCGGCGAGGGACAGGGCACAGTGCACAGTGGCAAGAGGTGGGCACGACACGCAGGGGCAGGGACGGGGCACGACACGACGCAACACGGGATGGGGGCACCGCGCTGCGCTGGTGGTTGGGGCGTGCGGAGAGCGCAATGAGTCACGACGAGCGAAGCGAGTCATGAGTTGGGGATTTATCGTAGAGATGGAGAAAAGAGTGTAAATGGAGCAGGCCCGCCTTTGGCTGTTGGGCCCGATCGCTGCGCTTGGGCAGGTACGTCCGAACGGACATCTCACCAGAGTATTGTCGTTTGTTTTGCTAAAAAACAAGAGTATTATCGTTTTGACAACCATACAAATGTGATGTAACCAAACAATCGATACAATACAAGCCCACAACGATGGGCCTTGCTCAGGTGGTGGACCGCGGTCCGGTCTCGCCCGTCGGCTCGAGGGATGAGAGCTGTCGGCCGCCGGGAGGCTACGGCAAGCCGGCGACGGTGGCGCCTGGCGGAGCCTAACGTCCGACCCCGCACCCAGCCGCCGCCGCCAAACACACACGCACCTCCGTTTCCTTTGCTCCCCTTTGCGCCCCGCTTTGCCTCTTCTTCTCAGACGAGCTCGACCCGGCCCACCCGCGCGAGCTGTGCTCCTGCCTCTCCCTCCTCTGCCCTCTCAACTATCAAGTGAGCACGTGCTAAGCCCTAACTCGAATAATCACCTTATATTTGCCTTTTGTAGCTGCACCGAGCTCGCTGTAAACTGTATGGGCACGGAATTTATAGCCTGAAGTTAGGTCCTGGCGATTGCATATGTACAGTGTACTAGATCTGGTTCTATGATAAGGTTCGCTGCTTAATCTGTCTGTTCAACAGCAATTCAAAATCCTTTCTTCCATGTGTTTGTCTTCTTTTGGTTATGCAATCTTTGTCGCTGTTTTGCATTTCTATTCTACTCGTTTTTCTTTCGGTAGAATAAGATACTGCATATTGAATAAACTGCAATTCTCCATTGAGGTTCCAATTTCCATGTAGCACCCAGCCTCTGTAGGGGGGGAATGAAATGCTATACAATGTAGGCTACCATTGTAGCATAGATTTGATTAAACCACTCATTTCTTGCATATGTATCTATGATAATCCAGTATGTTCAAATCCTGGATCTGGAGAAAGGTTGCTCTAATGAATGTGTAAGAAAATCTTGGAATACATGTACATGTGACCAAGTTAATTCAACGCCCAAGTAGAGTTTCAATTTAGGCTATAGATGCAGTTAATTCTGACAGATTGCAGCACATGAGTGATGATTTTGATGTGCACACACACAAACGTATGGCAAGTACATAAAACAATTTTTACGCATCGCAAAATTTAAACCATCAAAAGAAATTGGGGCGACGTTGCATGTAGTTATCTTGCAAAGTCTACCTCTGTACGGCGTGGGCAATGCGTAGAGCGCAAGGGAGAATGCAAGAGCAGTTGAGACTGGGAAGAAGAACGCAGTGGATATCTGGGAACCGGAGGCCGGTTGTGGGCGATGGCGGCGGCGTCGGAAGGCTTCGTCGCCACCGTCGAGAGAAAACCCACACCCTTCCCGGGGAAGGTTTATTTCTCTTGATGCCTATTACAAACTAACTGTGTGCCTTTTATACGACAGGTGCACTTAAATAACCAATCTCCTATTATCTCTCCTAACTGTAGATCCTATTTTCCTTCCCACAACCTCCAGCTGCGTAGCTACTTGCTTGCCTGGACTTAGCCACGATTTGGGCTCCTCTAGCGGCACGGTCGCCGGCGGTATTGCCAGCCCACAAGGAGTCCACAACAACCACTGGTGGAACCAGGGGGGCTGTAGGGGCCAAGGGCCCCCCTATGGTCTGAATTTTTTTTAAATACTCCTGCTTCAGCCATGGTTGTAGTAGTTATTTCAAAGTGAAGGAGCCCTTGAAGTTATTGTCTCCATGCCTTACCTTCATCTTGGCCGCCCCTTAGTTTTTTCTCTGGTTCCGCCCATGACAACAACCTCCAAAACCAGTTTGGTTGTCTCCAAACTCTGGTCTTCCGTCTCATCTGAAGGGAGGAGATATGTTGATGGCCCTCCTTAAGAATGTCGAGCCTTCTCAACATTCGTAGTCGCTCTGCAACTTCCTTCATCGTTGGCCTCTCATCTCCTTTTGGGCTCAGGCAGTGCATGGCAAGTTCAGCTAGTTTTTGAAGTACTATCATTACTTCATTTTGTACTATTTCACTGTCCAAAATATCACGGAGCTTGTTCTGGTGGAACATCTGTATGAAAGTATGAGATAGTGCTCTCTTTTCATTAGAGGTATCAATGTATACAGCCTTCTTTCTTGTCATTAACTCTAAAAGAACAACCCCGAAGCTGTATACATCACTTTTGTCACTCAGACGCTGACTGACAAAACTCTCAGGGTCAATATAACCAAGAGTTCCTTGGATAAGCATAATGAAATCATTTTTGTCCAAGGGCTTCAGTGCGGATGCTCCAAAGTCTGACATTTTTGCATTGTATTCTTCATCCAAGAGTATATTGAGGGATTTGACATCTCCATGCAGAATTGTGCGAGAAGTTGCTGAATGAATGTAGTCAAGAGCTTCTGCTGACTGTGTAGCAATCTTCAATCTAAGATCCAATGGGATTGGTGATCTGCTTTCATTGACATGAAGGAACTCAAAGAGGGTACCATTGAAAATGTACTCATACACCAACATCGGCACATCTACCTCCAAGCAGCATCCTTGTACCCTTACAATGTTCCTGTGGTTAATTTGTGATAAGATTATTATCTCATTCACAAATTCTTCTCTGCTGTCATCATCATCCTTTAGTTTGGACTTCATTATGGCAACTTCTTTGTTATCATCTAAAGTTCCTCTGTAGACCATTCCATGACCACCACATCCAAGAATATTATCTTCACTGAAGTTGTCTGTGGCTTTCTTGATGTCGTTCTCTGAGAGTATGAGAACGGTGTCAACTTGCCTTGATCTCATCTCATCATATAATCTCAGACCCCCATATCGTTTGAAATATTCATCCTTCTCCTTCCTATGCTTCCTTTGTTGTAATTTAATAACCAATAAGCATGTCAAAGATATCACTAGAACTGCAGAAACACTGAGACCTGCACAATGGTTACTCTGTATGATTTAGTGCCTCAAAACCTAGAAAAAAAAACCTTAGATAGATTTAAAATCTGCTCTCAATTATGATCCTTACCTATAACTGCCTGTTCAGCTTTGCTAAGCACAGGTCGGCATCCAGAATTTGTACCATCTGATCTTGTTCCTATCCTGCATTTGCATATATAGCCTCCTGGTGTATTGTGACAGCGTCCATTTTCACATGGATATAGTTTTTCGTACCTAGCGTCCTGCCTACGCAGCTCGCACTCATCTATATCTGAACGAAGTTAGAATTTGAAAACATATTAATATGGATTTAGGAAAAATGCAAAGTACGTCAGTGTATGAAGTTTCCTTAAGATATGTTGGACAAGTAACAAATAAGTTTTGATATCTTGAACTAGTAAATTTTTGGGCTGTGATTGGCTCTAATCATGTGTTGGCTAGACTTTTTCTTGCAGTTGTTGACCTTGATTTCTAAATTCTAGTTTACACAGCGAGGTTATTTGAGGAAATACTTACCCTTGCAACCTTTGGGAAGATAAGGATTGCCCTCATAACCTATAGAGCAGTTGCACAAGTATCCTGTAGCATTTCTTGCATTCACACAGTAGCTGTTTGAACTGACACAAGCATAGTCTTCTGGTGCTTTTGCCCCATCCTTGGGACAGGAACTGTTTCTAATGGCCCAGTCAATGACAACAGGGACACCTCTAGGAGCTCTGTCATAGATGAACCCAAGGTGACCGATGAGGTCCTGGCTCCTGAAGCTGTACCACCCAGCCTCGGCAAGCATCACATAGGAGCATGGGTTGAAGTCCCACACACTGCTCTCGTTCATTGTGATTATTGGTTTGAAGTCTGTGAGGTTGGAGGAGATGGCGGTCACGCAGCATCCTGTCCCTGTGCACAGCGCCCCGTCAGATGTGCTGTTGATGCCTTCGCAGTAGGAGTAGCAGCCAGCGACATCCACATCATCATCAGAGTTTTTGTTCGTGACGCCACCGATGAGCCAGAGGGTGTTGCAGCCAATGACCGTGAAATGGTTGCGGGTGGAGGCCATGAATGGCGTGTCATCCATTCTGAACCCAGCGGTTTCGTAGTATGATCTGGTGCTTGAAGTGAAGCAGCTGTAGCTGACATCGCTATAAACACGGGCCTCACCATGCTCCAAGGAGATGTCAATGACCGCTGCAGAGTCACCAACCATAGGTCTTGGTGGTTGGAAGCTGTCGTCGCATATCAGAGCAAAGTAGGAGTTGAGGTAGGTTGCAGCACAGCTTGCGCCGATGCCGAAGGGGTAAGGAATGGATCCATTGCCACACTTATTGGCGCACCCTAGCAATGATATGCCAGGCTCGGAAGGGGTGGCTGGCACCATTGTCACCAGGAAGCTGATGAACAGCAGGATGAGTAATGCTTCTTGCATGGCTAGGATGTATGGTGGCCAGCCGCTTGCTACTCCAGTGTCTTTCTAGCTAGCTTCCTAGATATAAGCCAGTGTTCTCGCTCTCATGTTTCATTTCTATGATGATGATGCAGTTATATACGAGCGGCATGGCTAGGGATGATTTCACCTTGCTGGTTGGCAGCAGCAGCGGACAAGCGCTGGTCTGGCCGAGGAAGCTGCAGCTGTTCATCGAGGTCGGCCCAAATCCTAGTGCACAACCTAACCGATGGATGGTAAAATACAAGGGAGAGGACGGAGCGGGCGAGGCAAGAGGCCGGCCGGTGCAATCGGCCAATCGCTGACAACACGGCGCGCAATCCCTGACAACACGCCGACGCAGCGCAAGCTATCCCACGAAGAAGCAAAGTCAGCGGAAGACACGCACGCAACTCTGGAGGCAATCACAGGCACGGTCTTGCATTGGTGGGTGTCCAGAATGGCAACCGGAACACTGGCAACAGGGAACCACATCGTGTCCACGCGTGCCGAACGCAACGGGCTGCCCGTACAGCAACAGGAGTCTTAAACTCTGGGAGAGCGCCGATTCTATGAGTGATATGGAGTTGTAGTATATGCTATAGACTATCATATATAAGGTTAAGTGCTGTTAATTTCCTCGATTGCACTGGTGATTAACTAGTGTAGGTGCATGGTATTAGTGTTAAAACTGATCTTTTCAGATGCAATTGATCAGATTCCTTTTCAGATGCTGTATGCTGCTGCTGCTGATGCGTTGAATTGTTATATGTGCTGTTAATTTCCTCGATTAACAATGTAGGTGGTATTAGTGCTAAAACTGAGCTTTGTAATGCTTTACCCGTCCAAAGTTTCTTTGAACTGCAACATTCGGCTGCTTGTTGGTAATATAGTTTGTTAAATCTGGAAAAGTCAGCTACACTTTAGAGTCTAAATCCATGTGCCAAACAATCCTTGTTTCCAGTCTCATCGTATGAGTTTTATCTAACAAATATATGAAAGTCATGCCTTGTCTTCTTGAGGAGTCGTTGTACTTTGAAGCCTTCATCCGCTTGTCTGCTTGTTGATACGTGCCTCGCCATGGTCCAGGGAGATGTCGATGACCTCTGCAGCTGCAGCTATGGCTATGGGAGAGTCACCAAACATAGGTCTTGCATTGGTGGCGGAAGATGTTGCATGCATGCATGCATGCATATCAGAGCAAAGTAACAGCTGTGTACTTTCTCCTCAGAAAGCAGAAGCTGGAACTTTGTTCCATTATCAAAAAAAATATCAGAGCAAAGTAGGGGTTCAGGTTGGTTGCCACACAGCTTGCGCCAATGACCAAGGGGTAAGGAATGGAAAGCTCCCACCAGTAGACAGATGGGTTTTACTCCCGGTTGGGAATGTGCTTCTAAAGGTCCCGGCCACATATGGGCTTTAGTCCCGGTTGGGAACGGGCTTTTAAAAGTCCTGGCCTTTAGTCCCGCGTCACACACCCTCGGGACAAAAAAAATCTTTAAGTCTTGGAGACCACTATTGCGGTGCGTGAGATTCAAACCTAGAACTTTTTGCCTCACGCGTAGATTCCTTACCAACTCAACTACACAACACATATGACAAAATCCTGGGCGCTCTTCTTTTGAATTGACCTGTTGGGACCTTTAGTCCTGAGTGGGAGACTTTTAGTCCCGGTTGGTGACACCAATAAGGACTAAAAGGTCACCCTCAATCGGGACTAAAGGTTGGAGAACCTTTACTCCGGATTAGTGACACCAATCGAGACTAAAATGATGGCTTTTAGTTTCGATTGGTGTTTGTTACCAATCAAGACAAAAGGACCTTTGGTACCCATGAAATTTAGACCCGGGACTAATGCTCACATTAGTCCCGGACCCCAACACAACCGAGACTAAAGGTGCGAACCGAAAGTTGTTTCTCTACTAGTGTTCCTAGATAAGCCGGCAAGTGCTCCCTCATGTTTCATTGCTATGATGCGGTTATATATGCTATAGACTAGAAGCCCGTTCACTTAGCTGAAAAGTCATAGCTGAAAGTACTGTTCACTGATTTGTTGTGAGAGAAAAACACTATTTCGACTGAAAAAACAAGCTGAAAAGTACGGATTATAAGACAAGCAAACAGGCCCTAGGCTAGACCGCTAGATCATAGGTTAAGTAGAAGTAGATGAAATTCAGATTCCTTTTCTGATGATGTATTGCTGCTGCTGATGCGTTGAGTTGTTATATATGTGTATGTATATGTAGGTGGTATTAGTGATACAACTGAGCTTTGTAATGCTTTACCCGTTCGGAATTATTGGCGCCCAGACGTCCGAACGCAAATAAATATCGGACGTTGTGTTGACCCACCTTCACGATTAAAAATCATCTCTGCTAGCACGCTTGCCACGACGCGCACGCTGCCTTCTTTCCATCATGTTCCATGCACTCGCCTCTCTCGGCCACGGTGGAGCACGACCGTGCACCAACCTACAACCTCATGCTGCACCGCCCAAACATGGCGGAGAAGAGAAGGGAGAGAGAGATGGCTGCAACATTAAAACAAGTTGCTGCAACATCTTGAATCAACTTATGAAACAACTAGAGAATACCTGCTGCAACACTAAAACACAGTTGTTGCAACATATTGAATCATCTTATAAAACAACTAGAGAAAACCTATTGCAACATGATAGAGAATGTTAAAAAAAACTAGGTTGCTTGTTGCACTTGCACCATCGAAAAACATGCAATTGCAACGTAGAAAAACACACGTCTATCACCATCTCGATCTTGACCAAACAAACTAGCAACAGGTAGAGAAAAGTCATTGCAACAAGACCAACTTATTGTTGGGACATATAGTTATAATTACCGCAACATCCAGAAAATGCATCTAGAACAAAAACATATCAAAATCCGCTTATTACGCGGTGCAACATATTGAATGAGTCATGCAACGGCTCCAAAAAGATTAATGCAACATTAACAATCATATGTTGCAACAAAACAAGAATGGAGGATCCGCTGAAACAGATCTTGGCGAGGAGCTCCAACCCTGGCCACACGCCCTTTGCCCTCTGCTGACCAGTGTACTGCTACTCTGCCTCTTGCTCCTTGCCCACAAACCTCCAACGTAGGAGCATAGATCCATCCAAGAGGGTAAGGGGGGAGGGACTAGTCTTGAAGTCAGATGGGTGCGGGGCTCAGCCCTACCTCAGTCTATTTATGCTTTCGTCCTCACTTCACGTAAAATGGTTAAATTTGGGGACGGTGGGATGGTTATCAGGCTAGCAAGACAAAGCTTGCCTGCATAAGCCCCAAGGTAGTTATTAGGCAAGACAACCAAACAAGCAATGTTGTTCAATATCCTCCCACTACAAGGTCAAACAGTACCCAACAAATGAACCAAGTAGTCTCTATATGTTGGTCTAGCCCACCTTTGATAGCCAAGGTGAGACTAAACCCTCCATAATATCTCATTAACATACACATGGACCACAATGGGTCAAATTCCAAACCGAACCAGATGTCACACCCATCCAAAGTTGACAAATGACTAGGCATAATATATATAAATTAAAACCTTTGATAGTCAACAAGTTTCTTTGAACTGCAACATTCGGCTGCTTGTTGGTAATATAGTAGTTTGTTAAATCTGGAAAAATCAGCTACACTTTATAGACTAATCCACACGCCAAACAATCCTTGTTTCCAGTCTCATCGTACTGACGAAAATGAAAGCATGCCTATTCTTCTTGAGGGGTCGTTGCAGCGTGAAATCTTCCTATGCAAAACTGAGACAGCTTACACGAAAATAAAGTTAAAACATATGTAAATATTTTTTTCGATTATACAGAACAACTCAGACACTCACAATGCACGCATCTTCACCCCTATGAAAACACGCACGCTGCAAATCCTACCTTTATAAGCATCTTCGAAAACTGGACCGGCAAATTCTCGAGATTGACGAAGTCACCACATGCGTCTCGCTGTCGACGGAAACATCGTCTATCACCGGTAATTCATCCTACATAATTAGTGCTTGAATCCATCATAGTTTATTTTCTCTTTTGCAAGTCGTCATGTGTTTTGACTTGTGGATGTATTGTTACCATGCACCTCTCACTGATGGCATAAGAAAAGTGTACTATTTTTTGTGACTAATGCTCTTGCAACATATTTCTTGCGTTCCAAATTGTAATTTATTTTAGTTTTTCTAGATATACTTTATGTCTGTATCTCTTCTCTTCTCTATTCTACACCTAAAAAAACTGTAATGATCGTCTACCTAGTGATACCAAGTCTCGATCCCTACTCACGCGTCCGGGTCCGATACAAATCATCCTTCACATGGAACTCACACATCTGTATCCTACTCGGATCCATGTGTCCACGTCCGATAAGTCCTCAAAAGTCATGTGTCCGCGCTCGATTACTGGGTTCAGTTCAAAAATATGGTCTGATGCAACACATGGGCATATATCTAGTGTATAGTAAAAACTGTGTATCTACAAAGACAAAACTACTTATAACTCGGTATGGAGGAAGTATTATAATTGACGTTGATGACCCGAACTACGTGCAAATAAAGCCTTTTTTTTGAGCAAATGCAAATAAAGCCAAATGATTCAAATCATTTTGATAACTTTTTTTAGGAATATCATTTTGATAACTATAAAATGTGATGTAACCAAACTGTATAACCGATACAAGCCCACAACGAGGCCTTGCTCATGATGGGCCGTATGAAGACGCCGAAAGACAGTTCTCTCATGGGCTGTGCCGTCCGCCCGCGACTGCCACTTGACGGGCCGGCCAGCTGGTGGACCGCGCTCCGCTCTCGCTCACATCACTCTCGATCTGCTCAAAAAAAAATCGCCAGCTCGAGGGACGAGAGCTGTCGTCGGCCGGCGGGAGGCTTCGGCAAGCCGGCGGCGGTGGCACCTGGTGCAGCCTCCTAGTAGCCTTACAATGTTCCTATGGTTAATTTGTGATAAGATTATTATCTCATTCACAAATTCTTCTCTGCTGTCATCATCCTTTAGTTTGGACTTCTTTATGGCAACTTCTTTGTTATCATCTAAAGTTCCTCTGTAGACCATTCCATGACCACCACATCCAAGAACATTATCTTCACTGAAGTTGTCTGTGGCTTTCTTTATCTCGTTCTCTGAGAGTATGAGAACGGTATCAACTTGCCTTGATCTCATCTCATCATATAATCTTAGACCCCCATTTTGCTTGAAATATTCATCCTTCTCCTTCCTATGCTTACTTTGTTGTAATTTCATAACCAATAAGCATGTCAAAGATATGACTAGAACTGCAGAAGCACTGAGACCTGCACAATGGTTAGTCTATATGCTTTAGTGCCTCAAAACCTTGAAAAAATACCTTAGGTTTAAAATTTACTCTCAATTACGATCCTTACCTATGACCACCTGTTCAGCTTTGCTAAGCACAGGTCGGCACCCAGAATTTGTACCATCTGATCTTGTTCCTATCCTGCACTTGCATATATAGCCTCCTTGTGTATTGCGACAGAGCCCATTTTCGCATGGATATAGCTTTTTGTACCTAACATCCTGCTTACGCAGCTTGCACTCACCTATGTCTGAAGGGAGTTAGAATTTAAAAATATGTTAATATGGATCAAGAAAGTATTTCAGTGTATGAAGTATCCTAAAGATATCTTGGATAAGTAACAAATAAGTTTTTGAGCTGTGCTTTCAATGACAAAGTTGGCTATAATTATGCATTGGCTAAAATTGTTCTTGCAGTTGTTGACCTTGATTTCTAAATTCTAGTTTACTGGAAGCTTATTTGAGGAAATAACTTACCTTGGCAACCTTTGGGAAGGTAAGGATTGCCCTCATAACCTATAGAGCAGTTGCACAGGTACCCTGGTCCATTGCTTGCACTCACACAATAGCTGTTTGAACTGACACAAGCATAGTCTTGTGGCGGTTTTGCCCCATCCTTTGGACAAGAACTGTTTCTAATGGCCCAGTCATTGACAACCGGGACACCTTTAGCTGCTCTTCCATTTATGAACCCAAGGTGCACGTCTAGGTCCTGCCTCCTGAAGCTGTACCACCCTTCCTCGATCAGCATCGCATAGAAGCATGGGTTGAACGTCCACACAATGCTCTGAATGTACAATATCGCTTCAAATTCGGTGAGATTGGAAGAGATGGTGGTC
Organism: Saccharum hybrid cultivar R570; assembly: GCA_038087645.1. Lineage (NCBI taxonomy): Eukaryota > Viridiplantae > Streptophyta > Magnoliopsida > Poales > Poaceae > Saccharum > Saccharum hybrid cultivar. Next base: position 3,156,561 of record JAQSUU010000671.1, on the reverse strand, counting down.
TCGCAGCATCCTGTCCCAGTGCATGCTGCGCCATCGGATGTGCTGTTGATGCCTTGACAATAGGAGTAGCAACCAGCTACATACAGGTCAGAGCTGTTGTGCTTGTAGCCACCGATGATCCCGAGGGTGCTGCAGCCGATGACAGTGAAACTGTTGCGAGTGGTAGAGGGGATGAATGGTGTGACATCCAAAACGAACCAGGTCTTGCCGTAATCCGACACGGTAGTATTTGATGTGAAGCAGCTGTAGCTGACACCACCATAAACGCGCATCTCGCCATGCTCCAGGGAGATGTCGATGACCTCTACAGCTATGTCAGGGTCGCCAATCATAGGCCTTGGTGGCTGGAAGCTGTCATTGTAGGTCACTGTAAAGTAGTGGTTGAGGTTGCTTGCAGCACAACCATCACCGATGCCGAAGGGGTAAGGGATGGACACATTGCCGCACTTGTTAGGGCATCCCGGCAATGATATGGCAAGCCCAGAAGAAGTGGACGACATCACCATTGCTGGGAAGAAGATGAGAACCAGGAGCAACGTTTCTTTCATGGATAGTGAGGTATGGTCTAGGGAGCTGTCTTTCTAATAACTACCAGCCAGTGCTCTCATATTTCCTTGTTATGATGTGATTATATATATGTATGCATGCTAAACTGGGTTTACATCATTTGCGTTAGAAAAAATTGGGTTTACATCATTGGTTATATGGAAGCAGTTGCATACCAGATTCCTTTTCAGATTATGTAAGATGTATGTTGGTGCTCATGCATTGAATTGTTATGTCTGGAGATTGGCATTAAACTAATGACTTTGACCTCACATTTTATGGAGTTACTGTATGTCAGGAAGCTTATCAGGAAGGCGGCGGCAAATGCTGACGAGCAACAAGAGCAGGCGAGACAAAAGGAGTCTATTGAGGATGAGGAAGATGGGCCAGAAGCTAGGAGGCCCAAGCGAACTGCAAAGCACAATCCCAATTACTTCGGGCCTGAATGGAGGAACTGCTAGTCGATAAGAGGGGAATACAGAGCTTTGTGGAGGGCAAGGCAGAACCCATAGGCAAGAGGTCGGCTGCGTCTGGAGAATAGGAGCCGGGAGCACTCTGCTCGCCGTGCTTGTTCCAGATCGAGAAGTTCCTCTGTTGAATTCGTGTTAAACCTTATCCACTTAATCGATATCGTGATTCCGAACTATTGTTGAGTTTTGGATCATGACAATTTGGTAATCGAAGCTGTCGATCCCGGTGCGATTTCGGCGCGATTCTGTCCTTCTCCGGGGAGGCGTTCCTCGGCGGAGATCCGGCGATTCTGGCGTCACCGCCAGACTATCTACTTCGTCCCCAGTATCAGACTAGAAAGCAGAAGAGGCTGATGGCACTAGAGGGCTAGATCGGCGACTTCGCGGTGTTCCTCAAGGGGATGCAGGCTCGGATGGATGAGCAGCATCAATCGATGAAGAAGGTGCTAGAAGTGAATACCTCAGTTCTCTAGGAGCTCACTGGTTGGAAACCCAAGGTACAAGTAGATGTTGAGGAACTCCAATCCAGTGTTCGTGACCTCTGCACCAAAGTGGATCATCTCGCGGTAAAGCAGGAGGAGGTGACCAACTCTGCTTACAAGGTATTCGATACTGAGCATCCGAATCTGGCGAGGTCTACACCTACTGATCTGCTTGGCAAAACAACTGGGCCAAGTGGCCACGATGATGAAACCATCCTCCGGGGTTCAGGCAATGGAGTGGTTACCATTCTCATTCCTACCCCCGTCACAGGTGCGAGAAATACCAAAACTCTTACTCCTGTGGCTTTTCCTTTGGGACATGCTTGTTCCCCTGAATTTGCTCAGTATCACCTTAATCATGCTTTACCCACTGTGGAGTTTCCTGATTTTGATGGCAGTAGTCCTAAGCTTTGGATCAAAAAGCGCAACAATTACTTTGACATGTATACTGTGCCAGATTTCCTTAAATCTAGAACTGCTTACATGCACTTTAGTGGTAATGCTGATTTCTGGGCTCAGTCACTAGATTACCCTGTTTAGGAACTTGCTTGGCCTGATCTCTGCAAAGCTGTTTGTGATAGATTTGAAAAAGATCAGCATAATCAGTTGCTTAGGCAGTTCTTTCGCATTAAGCAACAGGATAGTGTGGCTGAATATATTGAAAAGTTTGATAGTATTGTTCATCAAATTTTAGCTCATGATCCTAAATTTAGTATAACTACCATTACCAATAGGTTTATTGATGGACTGAAAGAAGATAATAGAAATGTAGTTCTTGTCCACCGACCCACAAACCTGGATACTGCTAGCTCTATTGCTTTGTTGCAGGAAGAATACTACAGGGATCCACCCAAGAAAGAATTCAGGAAGCATGAGAGTAATACTGCTTTCAAGTATTCTGGCAGGAACAGTAGTGGTTCGTTTGGTGGCAATGCTGCATCCCAGGCAACTAAAGGGGCTGAGCATGGTCAAACCTCTTCCAAGAGAAATTCTGACAGTACAAGAGGAAATCAGTTAGAAGATAAAGCTGCAACTCTCATGAATTATAGAAGAGCTAAAGGGTTGTGTTATAAATGTGGACTGAAATGGAGTCCTGGGCACAAGTGTGCAACCTCTGTGCCACTGCATGTTGTTGAAGAACTTTGACAAATGTTACAAGTTGAAGAGCAAGACACCCCTGATAATTCTGAGGAAGATTCTGGTGATGATCTTATGGCCATCTCTATGCATGCAATACGAGGTACAGATTCCAGTAAAACTGTGAGAATGGTGGGCAATTTGTGTGGAAAGGAAGTCATTATTCTGATTGACTCTGGGAGTACTCATAATTTTATTAGTGAGTCACTAGCTTTAATATGGAGAAATTGGAATGAACTGCAATCACCAATGCAGGTCAGGGTAGCAAATGGTCAAATCTTGACTTGTTCCCATGAAATTACTGCTTGCCATGTTTGGATTAGTGGTTATGCCTTCAAATTACCTTTGAAAATTCTACCTCTCCATTGTTATGATGTGATTTTGGGGATTGACTGGCTGGAGCAGCACAGTCCAATGGAAGTTAACTGGAAAGATAAGTGGATGTCTTTTGACTATCAGGGCAGCAAGGCAGTTCTCCAAGGAATTACACCCCAAATACAATCCTATCAAGAAATATCTCCTCATGAGCTCACAGTACTGGAACATCAAGATCAGTTATGGTGTCTGTTGGCATTACAACCAATTGATACCAGTAAGGCTATGTACACTAGACCACCTGAAGTGCAGCAACTTGTGGATTAATTTCAAAGCATTTTTCAACCTCCTACTGGGTTACCACCAAAGAGAGCATCAGAACATACCATTCCACTAATTCCTGGGGCATAGCCATTCAGGCTCAGACCCTATAGGTACAATTCTGCTCAGAAGGATGAAATTGAGTCTCAAATCCAGCAGCTACTAGCTAATGGTTGGATTCAGGAAAGCCAAAGCCCATTTGCTTCTCCAGTTCTTCTAGTCAAAAAGAAAACTGGAGACTGGAGTATGTGTTGATTATAGGAAGCTTAATGCACTGACTGTGAAGAATAAATTCCCTCTTCCTTTCATTGATGAAATGCTTGATGATTTAGTAGGAGCTAAATGGTTTACCACCTTAGACATGTCATCTGGGTTCCATCAAATCTTAGTAGCTGAAACAGATGTCCCTAAAACAACATTTCACACTCATAATGGTCACTATGAGTATAAAGTTATGCCATATGGAGTTACTGGTGGTCCTGCAACCTTTCAGTATGAGATGAACACTGTGTTGGCACCTGTGTTGAGGAAGTGTGTTATAGTGTTTATAGATGACATTCTTATATACAGTAAGACTTGGGCTGAGCATCTACATCATATTAAAGAAGTATTTACTCTTTTGCTCCAACATCAATTTAAGGTTAAGTTGTCCAAATGTTCTTTTGCCAAGCAAGAATTAGCCTATTTGGGTCATGTCATTAGTGCCAAAGGTGTGGCAACTGACCCTGGCAAGGTTGATATTATCAAGCACTGGCCAGTACCATTGAATGCTAAAGAAGTGAGGAGTTTTCTTGGGATGGCCGGCTATTACAGAAAGTTTGTGCAAGGTTTTGGGGCTATCAGCAGACCACTTACTAGTCTTCTTAAGAAGGGGTCCTTATTTGTCTGGACACAAGAGCAGCAACAGTCTTTTCAGGCTCTGAAGGATGCCCTCACCACAGCCCCAGTCTTAGCTTTACCTGATCTCACTAAATCTTTTGTAATTGAAACTGATGCTTCTGACAAAGGGATTGGAGCTGTCGTCCAACAAAATGGCCACCCTGTAGCTTATGTCAGCAAAGCTCTTGGGCCCAAGAATCAAGCTCTTTCCACATATGAAAAAAATGTTTGGCTATCCTCTTAGTTGTGGACCATTGGAGAGCATATCTTCAACATGGTGAATTCACTATTAAAACTGATCAACACAGTTTGGTTCACCTGGATGATCAGAGACTTCATACCCCTTGGCAACATAAAGCTCTCACCAAACTCATGGGCTTAAGATATAAAATTTGTTATAAAAAAGGTGCAGAGAATAGAGTGGCAGATGCTCTTTCAAGAGTTACTAACAATCCATGTCAAGAACTCACAGTAGTATCTTCCCTACAGCCTGTGTGGTTACAGGAGTTGGTAGACACATATCAGTCAGATCCTCATACAGTTAAGTTGTTGTCTACCTTGGCTGTCAACAATACCTTTGGTCATTTTTCCTTGCAGCAAGGAATCATCAAGTATAAGGGCAAAATTTGGGTTGGTCACAATGCCACCATTCAGCAACAAATTCTACAGTCTCTCCACTCTAGTCCTCTTGGGGGGCATTCTGGATTTCCAGTTTCATACAAGAGGGTGAGAGGTCTGTTTGCTTGGCCAGGTCTTAAAAGTATGGTGAAGGAATTTGTGGCTCACTGTACTGTGTGTCAACAAGCTAAGCATGAGAGGGTTAAATACCCTGGTCTTCTTCAACCACTGCCAGTCCCAAAATTTGCATGGCAGATGGTCAGTTTAGACTTCATTGAAGGTTTGTCCAGATCTCACAATTTTGATTGTATATTAGTGGTTGTGGATAAGTTCTCTAAATATGCTCACTTTATTCCAATCAAACATCCTTACACTGCCCTGCAAGTTGCAATGGTTTACATGGACAATGTCTTCAAACTCCATGGTTTTCCTGAAGCACTTATTTCTGATAGAGATAGAGTATTCACTAGCAATGTTTGGCAGCAGCTGTTTAAGCTCACAAAAATAGAACTCAGAATGAGCACAGCTTATCATCCTCAGTCTGATGGGCAAACTGAAAGGGTTAACCAATGCTTAGAAGCCTATCTCCGATGTTTTGTTCATGCATGTCCAACTCAGTGGCAGAAGTGGTTAGCTTTAGCTGAATTTTGGTATAACACAAGCTATCACACTTCACTGAATACAACTCCCTTCGAAGTCCTTTATGGTCAGCAACCAAGACATTTGGGCATTGATGTCATTGAGTCTTGTGTTGTACCTGATCTCCAAGTCTGGCTGGCTGAAAGGAAAATCATGGTTTAGTTGCTTCAGCAACAGTTGCTCAGGGCTCAGCCGAGGCAGAAAGTGCAAGCTGATAAACACAGATCTGAACGCTCCTTTGAAGTTGGGGACTCGGTTTATCTTAAACTGCAACCGTATGTGCAAACATCGATAGCCACCAGAGCTAACCACAAGCTATCATTTCGGTACTTTGGACCATATCCCGTTGTTGCTAAAGTTGGTCAAGTTGCTTATAAGCTTCTACTGCCTGAACATATATCTGTTCATCCGGTGTTTCATGTTTCCCAGTTGAAGAAGGCACTTCCACCTACAGTCCAGGTTTCCTCTGATATCCCTAAACATTCTGATACTGATGCTTTTCGTATTCCTACTCGCGTCCTGCAGCGTCGCCTGAAGCCTGATGGTGACAAGCTAGTAGCTGAAGTTCTTGTTCAGTGGTCTTCTTGGTCACCATCCATGGCCACGTGGGAATTAGAAGTCGAACTCAAGGACCAATTTCCAGCAGCACCGGCTTGGGGACAAGCCGGAATTCAAGAACGGGGGAATGTCAGGAAGCTTATCAGGAAGGCGGCGGCAAATGCTGATGAGCAACAAGAGCAGGCGAGACAAAAGGAGTCTATTGAGGATGAGGAAGATGGGCCAGAAGCCAGGAGGCCCAAGCGAACTGCAAAGCCCAATCCCAATTACTTCGGGCCCGAATGGAGGAACTGCTAGTCGATAAGAGGGGAATACAGAGCTTCGTGGAGGGCAAGGCAGAACCCATAGGCAAGAGGCTGGCTGCGTCCGGAGAATAGGACCCGGGAGCACTCTGCTCGCCGTGCTTGTTCCAGATCGAGAGGTTCCTCTGTTGAATTCGTGTTAAACCTTATCCACTTAATCGATATCGTGATTCCGAACTATTGTTGAGTTTTGGATCGTGACACTGTCTAAAGTCGAAATGACATAGCATAGTTTACAGAAATTAAAATCTGACTGGTTAAGAAGTTGCTCTGGAGTTGCAATGTTTGGTTGAATATATTTATGCTCAATGTGGAGAAGTCAGAACTAATTTTGCTAGCTGTTTATTCAAATGCCAGAGTGGACATTGGACACATTGTGAGTTAAATATGAATGCATACCAAGTCTTCTTGAGGAGTCGCTTTAGTTTGATCAAATCAGAAATCAAAAGCTGAGACATCATCTTATTAGATGGCAGCACATATATTTGTCTGATCGTTTCATCTATGGATCAGTGTATAATTTTGCTTGAATCTGTCGCGTGCGTGTCTCTTTTGCTGGTGACCTGTTAAATGTTTTGACTTAACTTATTCAATTGTAAATCGTATATCGTTCCGGATTTTCTAAAAAAATAGTTTTTACTATTTATCTAGACATAGTGTATGTCATACAAAGTAAACTGTATCTAGAAAAAAAATCAAAACGACTTGTAATTTGGAAGAGAGGGGGTATATTGTTTTCATGTAGTTATGGCTGGTGCACAAGAATGTACCTATGTCTGCAGTTGTCCGTTTGCAAAAGATCCCATAGAATCCAGTTCCACATGTCTTTTTCTTTATGCCTTAGTACTTCAAGTACACACCAAACGCACGCACATGCACACACAATGGACATGTGAAGCAAGTGTGCCTGGCTCCAAGTTATAATCAATGAATACGTGTAGGTTGCTTACAGCATACTGGGTCTTATATTCTTTTGTTTTTGTCTTCTCCTTCTGTATTGGGTATTGGTTGAGTGCACTGTTTGATAGCAGAGGTCGGAACAACATTGCAATGTTTTTCTTCTGTTACATGTTATGCATCATATCACCCTGTAGGTGAATATTGTGGAGCTCGATGAGACTTGCAGCATTGTTGCTCACAGTGTTTTCAATACACATCTAAACATTGCATGGATGATTTAGACACAAATATAGTTTGAAATAAAAATTGTAAACTAAAGGGTTGTGATCTCATTAAGCTCCATAATTTTTATATAGATTGTATCTCCAATATCTAGGCTCATATATAGAAAATTATGATTTTCTTAAGGTATGCTGTGAAAAAAAGGAATTTTTGGCAATTCAAATGGCGGAAAGAGAAATTCCTTCGACCGATGGACGAAGCACTGGATGAACAGAAGTCTCACATTTTCTACAGAGAAGAAAAGCTTAGATTATTTTATTCCATTCCATAAATGACATGTTTCCTTGTGGGCTAACTCACTTCCATATGCCTCTGCTTGCCTTCTGCAGATAACTTATCTGGAAGGTACCACACTCACTTGCTAAATTTGTTTTCACAACAAACATGGAAGTTAAACTCTGGTGACTCCAAATTTGGTTCTGGTATTCTATGCATCTTGTATATTATGTCTGTATATATTTATGGCAAGGCATGTTTCTTAATCTGTTTTTACCATACCTAGTTTTGTTCTTAAAAAGCCAATTCTGCAGGATTCCGAGGGTGCTGCAGCCGATGTCAAGGGCCTGGAGATCTAGGGTAGGTGGCCCTCGACTACGAAGGTCGTAGTCTCCTGCCGTTGTCTTCCGATCGCGGAGGTTATACCCCTCACGGCGGCTTGGGCTTGAGAGCGTGGAAGAGAGAGATTAGGGTAAATATTATTGCTTAATAACTCAAGGTGCCGATTACATGCATATATAGCCAAGACTTGATAACTAATTGGAGTAAGTCCTCCTAAATAAAGGGCTAGTCATAATATATTTCCTAATCTAGCCACTAGTTTGTTGGGCAACAATCTCCTGCGCCGTGCTGGGCCTGGCCTCCGCACGCTTGGTGGCCCTGCGTATGTCGCGGGCGCGGCGTCTCCTGGAGTACGGAATACCGTACATGACATCTCTCCCCCCCTCGACTACCAGCTCGTCCTCGAGCTGGAACGTTGGGTACTTCTCGGTGAAGGAGTCGAGGTCTTCCCACGTAGCGGAGGCAGCCGGTTCACCCTTCCAGCGGACGAGGACCTGGCGAACACCTCGGGCGACACGGGTGCGAACGGCGCGCTCGGGTTCCGGGCTGACGGCGCCATGGTGCACCTGAGGAAGCGGTGGAGGAGCTGCTGGAGGCGCGCCAACCCATTTCTTGAGGAGGCCGATGTGGAACACGTCGTGCAGCTTGGCGCGGGAAGGCAACTCGAGGCGCACCGCGACCTCATTGATGAGTTCGACGACGCGGTACGGCCCATAGAAGCGGGGCTGGAGCTTGCTCGTCGGCGCCGAGGACAGGGATGCCACAGGCCGGTGGCGGAGGCGAAGCAACACCCAATCCCCCAAAGCATAGGAGACGTCGCGGTGTGCCTTGTCGTAGTAGCGCTTCTGCACAAGCTGGGCCTGTTCCAGGCGATGGCGAACGTCAGCCAAAAACTCCTCGCGTTCTTCCATCGACTGGGCCATGGCAGCAACCCTTGTGTCGCCAGCTTCATAGGACCGGATGGTCGGCGGGTCTCGCCCGTAGACCACGCGGAAAGGCGTCTCTTGCAGGGACGACTGGTAGGCCGTGTTGTATGTGTATTCGGCCCACGGCAGCCACCGCAGCCAATCCCGGGGCCGGTCGCCGGAGAAGCAACGGAGGTACATGACGATGACGCGGTTGGCAGCCTCCGTTTGACCATCGGACTGTGGATGAAACGCCGTAGTCATATGCAGCTTGGCACCCATGAGCCGCATCAGCTCCCTCCAAAAAAGAGAGGTGAAGACTGGGTCGCGGTCCGACACCATGGAGTGCGGCATCCCATGGAGGCGCACTATCTCAGCGAAGAAAACCTGTGCCACAGACTCAGCAGAGTATGGGTGAGCCAAGGGTATAAAGTGACAATACTTGCTGAAGCGGTCAACCACCGTAAGGATGACCGATTTTCCTTTGACGCGCGGCAGGGCCTCAATGAAGTCAAGACCGATGTCCGTCCACACACCGGTCGGCACGGGCAAAGGCATCAGGAGGCCCGCGGGGTGTAGATGCTCCGTCTTGAAACACTGGCAAGTGGGGCAGGCGCGGACGAAGTCTTGGACTACACGGCGCATATCGGGGAAGTGGAAGTCGCGCCGGAGCCGGTGGAGAGTGCGTTATACCCCCTCGTGGCCATCATCATGCACCGCGGCCACAATCTCGGGCAGAAGGGGCGAGGCCGGTGGCACGTACAGCCGGCTGGCGTAGGTGACCAGCCCGTCGACGATGCTCCATGGCGCAGAGCGCGTGCCGGCTGCCAGTTCATCGCGGATGGCAATGAGGGCGGGATCTTGAGTCTGAGCTTGCCGGAGCCGCGCGATGAAGTCGAACTAGGAAGCTGAAACGGCCAAAACCGCCCCCTCCGGAGTGTCGCGCCGGGATAGGGCATCGGCGACGGTGTTCTGGGCGCTGGGCTTGTACTCCACCGAAAAGTCGTAGCCCAGGAGCTTGCCGACCCAGTGGTGCTGTGGGATCGTGGAGAGTCGTTGGTCGAGGAGGAACTTCAAGCTGTAGTGGTCCGTGCGGACGGTGAAGCGCCGCCCCCACAAATATGGCCGCCAGTGGCGAATGGCGTGCACGAGCCCGATGAGCTCACGCTCATATGCAGCGAGCGCGCGATGGCGAGGGGCGACGGCCCGACTGAAGAAGGCGACATGGTGCTTGTGCTGTAACAGCACCGCGCCGAACCCGTGCGTCGAGGCATCACACTCGACGATGAACTCCTGCTAGAAATTGGGGAGCGCCAGCACAGGGGCCGACGTGATCGCGGTCTTGAGCGCCTGGAATGCCACGGCCGCGTCGGCGTTCCATGAAAACCCTTCTTTCTTCAACAGGGCCGTCAGTGGGGCGGCGATGGTGCCGTAGTTTTGGACGAATTTTGCGGTAGTACCCGGCCAAGCCCAGGAACCCACGCACCGCGCGCGCCGAACGGGGTAGGGGCCACTCGGACACCGCTTGCACCTTAGCGGAATCCATGGCGACGCCGGCCTCGGAGATGATATGGCCGAGGTAGGAGATGGATGACACCCCGAAGGCGCACTTGGAACGTTTGACGAACAGTTGGTGCTACTGCAGCACAGTAAGGACGACCCGGAGGTGGCGAAGGTGGTCGGCCAAAGAAGAGCTGTAAATCAAAATATCATCAAAAAACACAAGAACGAACCGGCGAAGGAATGGGCGCAGCACATCGTTCATGAGAGCTTGGAATGTTGTCGGGGCGTTGCACAGCCCAAACGGCATCACCAAGAACTCGTAGAGACCGTCATGGGTCCTGAAGGCCGTCTTGTCGATGTCGGACGTCCGCATGCGGACCTGGTGATAGCCTGAGCGGAGGTCCAGCTTGGTGAAGAACTTGGCGCCGCGGAGTTCGTCGAGCAGCTCGTCCACCACCGGAATGGGGAACGCGTCCTTCACGGTAATAGCGTTCAAGGCGCGGTAGTCGACGCAGAAGCGCCAAGAGCCGTCCGCCTTCTTGACGAGGAGCACCGGGGAGGAGAACGCCGAGGAGCTGCGACGGATCAGCCCGCGTTGCAGCATGGCTGAACATTGGCGTTCGAGCTCGTCTTTGTGCGCCGGCGGATATCTGTACGGCCGCACAGCCACGGGCGGCGCTCCCGGCTGCAAAATGATGCCGTGGTCACGGGAACGCGGAGGGGGCAGGCCTTGCGGTTCAGCGAACACGCCACTGAAGGAGGCCAGCAGCTCGTCGAGGATGGAAGGCGAGGCCGTGGTGGTGCAAACAGAACTGCGTAGAGGCTCGGCCACCGCACTCCACTGGATCATGGTTCCCTGCTGCTGGAAAGACACTGTGCGCGCAGTGAAGTCCCAAGTGACGGGTCCCAGCGTGCCTAGCCATTGTGCGCCAAGGACTACGTCGAAACCAGCCAGTGGCATGATGAAGAGGTCGACCGTGAACGAGGAGCCCTAAATGGTGAAACTAGCCTGGGGTAGGATGCCCGGACAGGCGACCCGTTCGCCATTGGCGACCACGGCCGAGAGCCGGGGTCGTGGGACTACCGGCAGTCCCGTGCGCTGCGCCGCCCGCTCAGAGATGAAATTGTGGGTGGACCCCGAGTCTAGGAGGGCGACGAGGGAGGCGGATCCCACCATCACGCGAACCCGGAGGGTGTCGCTGAGCCGAACGCCTGCCACAGCGTGGAGGGAGTAGCAGGGAGCTTCCGCCCCCGCGTTGTGCTCCGCCGCGTCCGCCATGTCCTCGGCGGAGTCAATCTCCACCCCGTCCACGAAGAAGATCCGCTTGCAGAAGCGGTTATGGCCCCTGGTATACGGCTCATTGCAGTTGAAGCAAAGGCCTTAGCGGCGTCGTTCCGCCATCTCCTCCCTGGAGAGGCGACGGAGGTTGCCCTCGCCGCGACCAGACTGATCGGCCGCTAGAGGGGCCAGGAGCGCCAAGGGCTGCTGGGGAGCCGGAAGCGCCGGTCGAGGCGCCGGAGCAGCCAGGATACCGCGCGCAGGCGTGCGGGAAGGAGGCGGCGGCAGCCGGGATTGCTCCATCAGTTTGACCTGGCGTGCCAGGCTCATGGCGGCGGCGAGCGTGTCCGGGTGATGCAGCCGGACGGCGTGGCTGAGCGGCGGAAGGAGGCCCCCGGTGTAAAGCTGGATGCGTTGCTCCTCCTCGAGTCGTCCCGCGCGCGGCAGGAGGGCCTGGAAGCGGTTGGAATATTCGTCCACGGTGCCCGTGCGCCGGCACTCGGCGAGCTCAAACATGGGCGCGGAGCGGATAGGAGGACCGAAACGAAGGTTGAGGAGGTCCTTGAAGTGGTTCTAGTTTGGCGTGCCATCATCGGTTTGCAGCTGGATGAACCATAGCTGCACCGCGTCATCCAGATGGTATGACGCCATGGGCACGCGTTCGTCCACCGTGGTGCGATGCTGGCGGAAATAGGCCTCGCATTTTTTGATGAAGAGCATCGGGTCGGACGTGCCATCAAAGCGGGGGAAATCCCACTTTTTGTGCTTCGGATGGAACTCCTGATCACGCGGTCCCTCCGCACGACGGTCGCCCCCGGTGCCGGAGGACGAGGATGAGTGGGTCTTCATGGTCGCCATGTCGGCCTTCATGGAGGCCACATCCGCGGTGAGGGCCTCGAGGGCCTTCAGGAGATCGGCCATGGAGGGTTCAGTCATGGTGACTGAGCAGGCAGAGGAAGGTGACGACGGAGGGGTAGGGTTTTGTTGGGCGGCGGCGGCGCTGTGGTGGGCGGCGGCGGTGCTGTGGTGGGCGGCAGCTTGACTAGGTGCAGCGGCGGCGGAGGAAGATCGACGGCTAACCGATACCAGGTTGTCAAGGGCCTGGAGATCTAGGGTAGGTGGCCCTCGACTACGAAGGTCGTAGTCTCCTGCCGTTGTCTTCCGATCGCGGAGGTTATACCCCTCACGGCGGCTCGGGCTTGAGAGCGTGGGAGAGAGAGAGATTAGGGTAAATATTCTTGCTTAATAACTCAAGGTGCCGATTACATGCATATATAGCCAAGACTTGATAACTAATTGGAGTAAGTCCTCCTAAATAAAGGGCTAGTCATAATATATTTCCTAATCTAGCCACTAGTTTGTTGGGCAACAATCTCCTGCGCCGTGCTGGGCCTGGCCTCCGCACGCTTGGTGGCCCTGCGTATGTCACGGGCGCGGCGTCTCCTGGAGTACGGAATACCGTACATGACAGCCGATGACCGTGAAACGGTTGCGAGTGGTAGAGGGGATGAATGATGTGACATCCAAAATGAACTAGGGGGCCTGTTTAGATCCTAAATATTTCCCTAAATTCCAATATGCAAAAAGAAGATTTCTCATCACATTAAAATACCGGCACATGTATAGAGTACTAAATGTAGATAAAATCAAAAACTAATTGCACAGTTTTGTTGTACTTTACGAGACAAACGTTTTGAGCCTAATTAGTCAGTGTTTGGACAATTTTTACCAAATAAAAATAAAATTCTACAGTAACACACAGTGCGCTACAGTGTTTTTTCCGCCCCCCCCATCTAAGCACGTCACAGGTCCTGTCGTAATCCGACACAGTAGTATTTGATGTGAAGCAGCTGTAGCTGACACCACCATAAATACGCATCTCGCCATGCTCCAGGCAGATGTCGATGACCTCTACAGGTATGTCAGGGTCACGGTCTTGTTTAGATACCTAAATTTATTCTCAAATTCCACTATGCAAAAAGGAGATTTCTTATCACATCAAAATGTCGGTAAATACATGGAGTACTAAATGTAGATAAAATCATAAACTAATTGCACAGTTTTGTTGTACTTTGCGAGACGAACATTTTGAGTCTAATTAATCAATTTTTAGACAATTTTTACACTAAACAAGGCCTTGCTTTGGTGGCTGGAAGCTGTCATTGCAGGTCACTGTAAAGTAGTGGTTAAGGTTGCTTGCAGCACAGCCGTCACCGATGCCGAAGGGGTAAGTGATGGACACATTGCCGCACTTGTCATGGCATCCCGGCAAGGATACTGCAAGCCCAGACGAAGTGGACGGCATCACCATTGCTGGGAAGAAGATGAGCACCAGGAGCAATGTTTCTTTCATGGCTAATTGGCTAGTGAGGGTGATGTCTTTCTAATAACTACCAGCCAGTGCTCTTTCATATTTCATTGCTATGATAGTATGATGTGATTATGTATGCATGCTAAACTGGGTTATATCATTGATTGATTATATGGAAGCTGTTGCAGCTCAGTTTCTTTTTCAGATGATGTAAGATGTATGCTGGTGCTGCTGGTGCTTGAAATGTTCTGGGGTTAATTTCCACGATGGTGGCATTAAACTAATGGCTTTGACTTGACATTTCATTGGTTCACTGTTTGAAGTTGAAAAGGCGTAGCGTAGTTTGCAGAAATTAATATCTGACTGGTTATGAAGTTGCTCTGGGATTGCAATGTTTGGTTGAATATATGTATGTTCAATCTGTACAAGTCAGGAACAATTTTGCCTTGTTCATACGCCAGAGTGGACACATTGTGTGGGTTAAATATGAATGCATGCCAAGTCTTCTTGAGGAGTCACGGTAGTTTGACGGGGCCTATTTGGTAGAGCTTCTTACGCTCTAGATTCTCTTGGAGGCTGATTTTTTTTTTACAGAAGTGATTTTCTGACTGATCATGTTTCTCTATTATTTTCTATGATAAACTTTATACATACAGTAACTCAGTGCATGATGCTTCCTAGTTTATTTCAGATAAACTTTACAGAATCACTCGTAGAATCACTTCTCAGCAAAAAAAAAAAAAAAAACTTGGCAAAGCTCATTCTAAATTTAGCCTAGAAGTTGCTTTGGGAGGTCTGCTAAAGAGGCCCAAATAATCAGTACTGGATAGACATGGAAATCTGAGACATCATCTTAGACGGCGGCAAATATATTTGTTTGATCATTTCATCCATGGATCAGTGTGTATATATATAGTTTGGGTTGAATCCGTCGCGTCGCGTCGCGTACGTGTTTCTTTTTGTGGCTGACCTGTTAAACGTTTTGACTTATATTGATCTACATTGTTTTCTTTTCGTACCTACGTGTCTAGATATCCACCTCCCTGACAATAGCACACATTTCATCCTTCACGGAATCGTTTGTAGAAAAAAAAACGATAGAGCACCATAAGATAAAAGCATGATTTTATATATATAAAAGTAAAGTAGTTTCTTAACTTTTCGAGCAAAAACAAAAATTCTATGAATTTTCTAAGATTTAAAAAGATTTTAGGATTTTTAATTGCATTTTTCCCATGTAAAAATATTTAGATAATTTTTAATATTTTTTAATTCTAGTCCAATTTACCTCCTCAACTTTCAAATTAGTATGATTTTCTTTACTTTTTCATCGTGGTTAACGTGACGTCGTGTCAGCAAAAACTACCATCAAAATCGCATAGAGTGCAAAACCAAACAATTTTAAAAGTTGAGAGGTAAAAAAATGGTTTTGTAGACAAAATGGAATGGTTGGACGACCATGAAAATTGATTGAGGTCAAATGACTTGTTCCCTTTTCTTTTGAGCCGGAACCCCTTTCTTCTTGCTTCAAAAAAAAAAGAACCCCTTTCTTCTTGGGCCAATTTCTGGCTTGTCGGTCTTCACTCCCGCGCCCCATTGTTTCTAGGGCCTAAACCCCATTGTTTCTAGGGCCTAAACCCCTCTCTCTTTCTAGGGCCTAAACCCCATTGTTTTTTTTTTTTGAGAATTTCCTAAACCCCATTGTTTACTTACGGAAAACCAACGGTCCATAAAAGAAACGACTGGGCCTCTCCAGTCGAAAGCCAGAGCGTCCGAGTTGCCGGAGCTCCGAGTCCGAGGCGTCGTCGGCTCGGCTGACGGCGGGAGGGATCCACAACGAGCAGCGAGGCGTCGGTGAGCAATGCACACACACGCGCGCGCGACCGCTTTGCTGTGCGACGCACACAAGGTGCTCGAGCAAATTGTTATTCCAGGCCTAGCATCCTGCAACGCGCTATGCCTTGTTGGGAGCCTGGGGCCTGTCCGCCGAAGTGAGCTTCTCTCAGTGGATGGCGAAGAGGAACGCGTGTTGTTTCTTCTTCACCTTAGAAGAATGTCTGAAATTAAGGTTGACACTTCTACTGAAAAGTTTAGATGATTTTATTGCATCAATGTTCATTGCCATGTTTGATGTTTCCTTGTGGGGCTAAAGTGCTTCCTTCCGTCTGAAGCTTAAAATGAACTAGTGCAGTATATTGATATTCAGCATCTATTTGCCTTCTGCACTACTTGTGCTAAGTTCTCCCAAAAGGTACTGCATTCATGTGCTAAATCTGGATGTGCAGGGAAGGTATAACTCGAAGCTGGGTCCTGGTGATCTGTGTATCTTTCATATGCTTATCGGTATGTATTTGTGATAAGGTATGTTCCTTAATCTGTTGTACTAAGCCAATTGATCTTAAAAAGCCAAAGCTCACAAAAACAAATGTTAGTTCGAAATGCACATCCTCTTGTTTGTGTTTGTTTGCTTGTGCATTTCTCTGTGACTTAACTTGATTTTTCCATTTAGGCTCCACATAGGATTCAGCCAGCCAAGGAAAAACTGGAATAAGAATAGCTGTATGTGCACAATGTCTTGTTAGATAAACCATTAGCCAAAAAACCTACTCACGAAGAATTTAGGGCACATTCGTTTTGAGCTGCAAGCAACCCTCCTAGATTTTTGTCATGACTAAGTGATGGCATTGAGACGATTTTTGTTATGAGTATGTAAAGAAAATTTTGAGATCTCTAATATGTGAACAAGTCAATAGCGGATGGGGAAAATTTTAAAATTGGAAAAGGTGGATGACAGCAATGCTACTTTTCTGAAGAATCTGCCACAATTTGTCTTATGAATTGCACATTATTACACTTTGCAGTAGATAAATAATCATTTAGAAGTGCAAATACATATATATCCAAGCACAGTGCCATAGTCAGTGCTTACTGCAAAACCTTGAATATTAAAACCAGTTTTATACATTACATAAAAAAGGGAGACCTTACACATTATATCTAGCAGGATCAACATCCAACAGCAGTTTGGCTGTCTCCATGCGTGAAGTGGCAGCTGTCACTGGCCCTCCATAGGAGTAGTGTGCTCTAATGGGGTTTGTTTTTGTGAGTAGCTGCATCTGTAGTCTCCTCAGCATTTGTAGGCGCTCAGCAACTTCCTTCATTGTTGGCCTCTCACTTTCTCTTGGGCTCAGCCAATGCATGACAAGTTCAGCTAGTTTCTCAAGTACTACCATAATTTCATCATCTATTATTTCGAAGTCCAACATATCCCTCAGATTGTTCTGGTCAAACATCAATATGAAAGTATGAGATAGTGATTTCTTTTCATTAAGGTTATCTCTGTATATAGCCCTCTTTCGTGTAATTAGCTCTAAAAGAACAACTCCAAAACTGTAGACATCACTCTTGTCAGTTAGATGATGACTACCAAAAGTCTCTGGGCCAAGATAGCCAAGAGTTCCTTGGACAAGCATAATGAAATCATTTTTGTCCATGGGCTTCAATTCTTGCATTGCATTCATTATCCAGGAGTATATTGAGGGATTTGACGTCTCCATGGAGAATTGTGCGAGAAGTTGATGAGTGAATATAAGCAAGAGCTTCTGCTGATTGTGTAGCAATCTTCAGCCTAAGATCCAAGGGGACTGGTAAACTTTGGTCATTTTCATGAAGGAACTCAAAGAGGGTACCATTGGAAATAAACTCACCTCCAAGCAGCATCCAAGTAACTTGACAATGTTCCTGTGATTAATTTGTGATAATATTATTATCTCATTCACAAATTCTTCCCGGCAGTCATCATCTATTACTTTGGACTTCTTTATAGCAACTTCTTTACCATCATCTAATGTTCCTCGATAGACCATCCCATGACCACCACATCCAAGAACACGATCATCACTGTAGTTTTCAGTGGCTTTCTTGATATCTTTCTCTGTAAGTATATGGATGGTGTCAACTTTCCTTGATCTCATCTCATCATACAATTTAAGACCTCCATTTTGTTTGAAATACTCATCCTTCTCCTTCCTGTGTTTCCTTCTTTGTAATTTCATGACCATCAAGCATGTCAAAGACGTCACTGCTACTGCCAAAACACTGAGACCTATACAATGATTTTCGGTATTATTAACTGCATTGAAAGCATAGGGCACTCAATCAGGTGTGATCCTTACCTGTAGCCACTAGCTCGGCTTGTGTTAACACTGGTCGACATCCATAATTTGTGCCATCTTATCTTTTGCCTACCCTGCATTTGCACATGTAGCCTCCTGGTGTGTTGCGACAGATCCCATTTTTGCATGGATACAATTCTATATCTGAAGATAAATTGAACAGAACAGCATGTATTACTCAAAAAAAAAAACCAATGCAAACTAATTCAATAACATGGTGCCATGAAAGAAGCTAAAGAACAATTGAACGAGCAACAAATATCTTCTAAATTATATTTGAAATGTACAAGTTTCTGTGTTGGGCCTGTTGGCTAAAGTTCTTGCAGTTGCTGGTCTAGATTTCTAAACTTAGAGCAAGTTTATTTTGACAAATACTTACCCTGACAGCCTTCTGGAAGATACGGATTTCCCTCATACCCTTGAGAGCAGCTGCACAGGTATCCTGGGCCGTTGCTTGCACCAACACAGTAGCTGTTTGAACTGACACAAGCATAATCTCTGAGACCCTTCTTTGGATCCTTTGTACAGGATTCATTTCTGATGGCCCAATCACTGACAAACGGGACACCCCTCTTGGCCCTCTCACTAACAAACCCAAGGTGCCCCATGAGGTACTCCCGTCTGAAGGTGTACCATCCAACCTCGGCAAGCATAGCGTAGAAGCATGGGTTGAAGTTCCACACGCTACTCTGGTTTATCACCAAGACTGCTGTGGAGTCTGTGAGGTTTGGGGTGATGGTCATCTCACAGCAGCCCATCCCGATACATGGGGAACCATCGGATGTGCTGTTGATCTTCTGGCAGTAGGAGTACCAGCCTTCCACATATAGGTTGGGGTTGCTGTGCATGTAGCCACCGATGAAACCCATGGTGTTGCAGCCGATGATTGAAGCGGTTGTGAGTGGTTGAGGGCAGTGGCGGATGTGGGATGCGGGATAAGGGGGGGCTAAAACAACAGAGATGTTGATTTGCACGAAGATTTAACGGTGAAATCAAGTTTTTGCTACAGTAATTAGCATTGAAATCAAGAAATTAGGGGGGGCTGGAGCCCCCCCAGCCCCCCTTTGGATCCGCCCCTGGTTGAGGGAATGAACGGGTGCCCTCCATGCTGAACCCGCTGGTGTAGTTCTCTGGCATGGTCCTGTTGGACGTGAAGCAAGTATAGCTGACTTCGCCATAGGCGCGCATCTCACCATGCTCCAGGGAGATGTCGATGAGTTCCCTTGGCCTTAAAGTGTGACCAACAGCAACCATAGGCCGTGGTGGCTGGAAGGTGTTGTTGCAGGTTACAGTGAAGTAGGGGCTCAACCTGGTTGCAGCACATCCAGCACCGATGCCAAAGGGGTAAGGGATGGACACATAGCCGCATTTGTCAGGGCACCCAGGCAACGATATGATGAGCCCAAAAGAGGTGGTGGAGATTACTGTCACTGGGAAGATGAACACAAGGAGGACATGGCTGGGGAGCTATGGTGACCACTTGCTATGCTATGGTACTGTTAACAAGCAAGCTAAGACAGCTCTACTGTTTTCATAATGATGTGATCATGCTACTATGTGTTCTAGACTGCGCAAGGTAATGAGCTATAACAAAGTAGATGTGTCTCAGAATTCCTTTTCAGATGATGGAGGCCGCTGCCCATGAACTGGATACTACTATTTAGTTGTTATTATGTGTATGGATGATTCCACGTACGTGGGTTTAAGTACTGTAGGTGAGATCAGCATTGATCCTAAGACTTTGACCTGAATTACATACTTCTTTGCAGTCAAACTTCAAAGGTTAAACATAGGTTGATTTACACGTTTAGCTTAAGAAGCTCCTTGGAAATTGTGAAAAGGTCAGCTCCTTTGCAACCTATCTTTGTTAAAAAAGAAAAACTTGAACAATCAGCACTAGTTTTGAGGTTATTTACTACCCATCGTATGAGTTGTTTCTGAAGAACATGACAAGTTACTTGGCTGCTTGAGTAGCTATGGTTGGAAACATTCCTCTGCGATAATAAACTAGACATGAGAGAAATGGATCATCTTGATGAGACTGCTTAGATGGCAAGAAATTTGAAGTATATAGACAGTTAATATTTTGATTATTTTCCTACTGTGGACTTGTGTACAGCAAGGCTTCAGTTCATTGCAGTTTCTGATTGACTAATCTACCTGTCTTCTCCATGCAGTTCTAACCTAACATGAGCCATCGTGACTGCTTAGCTTTTTCCTACTAGTTGATCTTATAAAGCCATCAGCTCAATCCACTTGTTTGTGTTCTTTTGCTTATGCGCTTTTGTACGGCTTAGCTTTGGTTTTAAAGCGGTACTGTGCATTTGTGAATAGGCTTTGAGTTTTCCATTGAGCCTCCACATCCACAGGGCTATTCCCTGCTGTAGGTAAAAAAAACTATAATAAGAAAAGATGTTTGTGCACAATATGTCTTGTTATATGACCATGGCTAAGAAATCCATTAGCCGAAAAGCCTACTCAAAAGGAATTTAGGACCCGCATGATTTGAGCCCCAAGCAACAGTCCCCATTTTTTTGGTCATGACTTATTGCTGGCATTTGAGAGGATATATTTTAAAAAAAATCTGTAAAGAAAAATTGAGCTACCTAACATGTGAACAAGTCAATACTGGAAAAGAAAAATGTTTTAAATTGAAAAAGTGCATGACATCATTGCTGCTTTTCTAACGAATCTGCTAGAATTTGTCTTGAGAAATGCACTTCATACTTTGCAGTAGATATATAATGATTTAGAAGTGCAACTATACATATATATGCGCACACAACAGCATGGTCAGAACTTACAACCACTACTTCTTACAACAAAACCTTTATACATATTGTATTACATAAGAAAGAACAACATTGCACATATTATCTGGCGAGATCAACATCCAACACTAGTTTGGCTGTCTCCGTGTCCGAAGTGACAGTTGTCACTGGTCCTCCATAAGAGTAATGAGCTCTAATAGGGTTTGTTTTTGTGTCTATTTGCATCTGGAATCTCCTCAGCATTTGTAGGCGCTCAGCAACTTCCTTCATTGTTGGCCTCTCATCTCCTCTTGGACTTAGGCACTGCATGATGAGATCTGCTAGTTTCTCGAGTATAACCATAACCTCATTATCTACTATTTCACTGTCCAAGATATCCCAGAGCTCATTCTGGTGGAACCTTAGTATGAAAGTATGAGATAGTGATTTCTTTTCATTATGATTGTCGATGTATATAGCCCTCTTTCTTGTAATTAGCTCTAAAAGAACAACTCCAAAGCTGTAGACATCACTCTTGTCAGTTAGATGGTGACTGACAAAAGTCTCAGGGTCAAGATAGCCAAGAGTTCCTTGGATAAGCATAATAAAATCATTTTTGTCCATGGGCTTCAGTGCTGAAGCTCCAAAGTCTGAAACTTTTGCATTGTATTCATTATCCAGGAGTATATTGAGGGATTTGACATCACCATGGAGAATTGTACGAGAAGTTGATGAATGAATATAAGCAAGAGCTTCTGCTGACTGTGTAGCAATCTTCAACCTAAGATCCAATGGGGCTGATAATCTTTGGTCATTTTCATGAAGGAACTCAAAGAGGGTACCACTAGAAATGAACTCATACACCAACATCGGTACATCTACCTCCAAGCAACACCCAAGTAACTTGACAATGTTCCTGTGATTGATTTGTGACAGTATTATTATCTCGTTCACAAATTCTTCTCGGCAGTCATCATCTATTACTTTGGACTTCTTTATGGCAACTTCTTTTCCATCATCTAGAATTCCTCTATAGACTGTTCCATGACCACCACATCCAAGAACATGATCGTCGCTATAGTTCTCTGTGGCTTGCTTAATCTCTGTCTCAGTAAGTATAAGAATAGTATCAACTTGTCTTGATCTCATTTCGTCATATAACCTCAGGCCACCATTTTGTTTGAAGTATTCATCCTTCTCCTTCCTGTGCTTTCTCCGTTGTAATTTCATAACTAACAAGCATGTCAAAGACGTCACCACAAGTGCAGAAGCACAGAGGCCTGCACAACCACTTTATTTTAGATTCGACGCATCAAAAGCCTAGAAAGGGACCTGCTATGGCCTTAGAGTTATAAACTTTGCTTTCAGAGGTTTTTTAGATTCTTACCTATAATCACTTGTTCGGACTGGCTAAGAACAGGCTGGCATCCAGAATTTGTACCATCTGATCTTGTCCCTATCCTGCATCTGCATATATAACCTCCGGGAGTATTGATACAGACCCCTTTTTTGCATGGATATAATGCACTGTACTTTGGGTCTTGTTTACGCATCTCACACTCGTTTATATCTGAAGAGAATTAAAACGGATTAACATATAGTGACAAAAAAGGGGGTCAAAAGATGAGTTACTTCAATCAATATCTTAAAGATATGCAGAAAAGCAAAACAAAACTTGAGTTGTTATTGTTAGTAACAAGCAATCTACAATTACATGGTTGGTTAAACATGCATGTTTCTGTAGTTCGTGATCTTGATGTTCAAATTTAACCTAGTTTACAGCAACTTTGTTTAAATAAATCATAACCTTGGCAGCCTTCACGAAGATAAGGATTTCCCTTGTAACCTTTGGAGCAGCTACACAGGTACCCTGGCCCATTGCTTGCATTCATACAGTAACTGTTTGTACTGATACAAGCATAATCTTGAGGCGCCATTGCCCCTTCTTTTGGACAGGAGCTTTTTCTAATGGCCCAATCACTGAGGACTGGTACACCTCTGGTGGCTCTTTCGCTTATGAACCCAAGGTGCCCAACAAGGTCCTGTCTCCTGAAGCTGTACCACCCAACCTCGACAAGCATCGCGTATATGCATGGGTTGAAGCTCGGTAACAAGGTAACATTGGCCACTGCCGCCTGGAAGGCAGTAAGGTTGGGGGAGATGGCGGTTTCACAGCACCCCTTCCCACTGCACGGTGCTCCATCTGATGTCTGGTTGATGCCCTCGCAGTATGAGAAGCATCCAGCCACAGAAAGGTCAGGGTTGCTGGATCCGATGAGCCCCAGGGCACTGCAGCCAATGGCCATGAAGCGGTTTCGTGTGCTTGAGAGGATGAGTGGTGTGCCTTCCAGGCTAAACTCGCCGGTGTAGTTGTCCAGAGTATTGGTGTTTGGCTCGAAGCAGCTATAGCCGACGGGGGCATAGATGCTCACCTCGCCACGCTCCAGGGAGATGTTGATGACCTCCATTGGTGTTGAAGTGTTGCTGTCGGCACTGGCAGGGACATAGATCATAGGCCGTGGTGGCTGGAAGGTGCTGTTGCAGGTCACAGCAAAGCTGGGGTTGAAACTTATTGCTGCACAGCCATCACCAATGCCGAAGGGGTAAGGGATGGTCACGTCGCCACACTTGTCGGGACACCCCGGCAGTGATAGAGCAGGCTCAGATGGGGTGGCTGACGACGACGCTACTTTCACTGGGAAGATGATGAGCATCAGGAGGACTAATGCTTCTTGCATGGCTAATGAGGTATGTTGGCCACTTGCTACAGCAGTCTTTCAAATTCTAGTTCTTCGTTCTCGTTGGCATGATGTGGTTCTGCATCCTGCTGTATGTACTGGCCTAGAATACTAGATTATTTATAGATGGGAGTATGAACGGTTTGTTTGATCTTTGATGTCACTAGCGTGGGCGTGGTAAACTGGATTCTTTGAACTGGCTTGTACATTGCCTTTCTTTTTTGTTTTTGAAAGAAGACTTTTTATATTGCTTTTTACTGCTAAAAGTTGAATAGGCTAAACATGTACAACTCAAAATCTGATTTATGAGTGATTTTTTTATGTTTTCAGTTAATATAAGAAGTTGTTGGCAAGTTGGAAACTTCAAGATCAAAGGGTCTGCTTCCTGGTAAGTCGTGTCACCCCTTAGATTGCCGGAACCTGGAGAAGGCAGCATCCGGTTTTGAGGTTTATTTATTCGATCGTGTGTCTGAGAAAGCGATAGTCCTTGTTTCCTTGCCCCATCCTATAGATGACTATGAGTTGCATGCACATGATCAACTATATATGAACGCGTGGTGGATCTTGTTGAGTAGTTGGTACAGTTTGTGAAACCTTGCTCTGGACTGAAAAACCAGAAGCAGCACACAGTTTTGGATCTCTGCTTGACGAGAGATATATTTAGACGGCAAGAATTTTTTGTAGTATATGTATGGTACAATTGGTGGGACATTTTTGTATTTTATAATGTGCTGGCTTGGAACGGTCACATGTGTTGACCAATTAGTGATTGATTGATCTAGTCAACTGAATGTGCACGTGGTTTGTGAACGTGTGGTTTGTGAATGCTTGGTGGGCATCTACGCCATCCGAGTCCTGACGACTGACGGCCGGTTGAAGCGTTGACGGGGCCAGCTACGCCTTGACACTGTATAGGTTTTTATATATATATATAATAACTGGCAATTTTATTAGCTGCATGAAGCTGCGATGAGGGAAAGTCCCTCCAAAGATACAGAGTTCAGAGGCACTAGAGTTGGGCATCTGGATACATGACCTGGGTGTGTTCAATAAGAGGAGACTTGTTGGAGAAACACCACTGCCTGATGGCAGCTAAAAAATGGAAATGTTTGTGAGACAAGACGAACCTTGGGAGCACAAGTTGGTGTCGACCCATTCCGGTTCAAGTTCAATCCACAACAGAGTTTTATAGGCCAGCTGCATTGCTGAACCGTCTTCAGTCCGGCCTGCGGCGCAGTTCACGGCCAGGCCCACGGTGGACGAATCGGAGTCGGAGACGGAGCCGTGCGCTTGCACTCGCGGCGCGGAAAATCAGAACCGCGGCGGCGGCAGCGACGGCGAGGTTTCTGGGAGCGCCCGTGCGTGCGTCGATGCGGCACGCCTCCCCCTCCCCGTAGTCATGTCGATGCGGCGAGGTTTCAGGGAGCGCACAACTTTCCTGGGCTCCTGCATTGCTTCTGCTGAGTGATGATCATGTCAGTTCAGTTGTCTCTCCACAACTCTTTTGTACATACTGAACAAACAATTAATTTGAGTAATAGTTAAAGTTTACTTTGACCTTCTTGGATCTCGATATGGAGACCAGGTTGAGAGGGCTCTAGAATTGAGTTCCATTGTAGATCTTGGTAGAGCCATACCAAATACTCCTTGTGTCCCAAAAAGAATATAATTCTCGTTTTCCACGGAGTAAAACGATCTTAGGTTTGACCAAATCTATATAAAAAGTATTAACATCTATGATACCAAATAAGTATCATTAGATTAATTATAAAATATATTTTAGCAAACCTGTTTATATAGATACATAAATGTTGACATTGTTTTCTATAAACTTGATCAAACTTAAGAAAGTTTGACTTATTCCATACTTAGAATTACATTCTTCTTGGGACGGAAGGAATAGGTCTAATTCAAAAGCGGATGGAGTGATATTTCTTTAAAAAATTTGGTGACTTGGTTTAGTTATCTGAATTAGCTGACATACTCTGTTTTACATCTTCCTTTTATTTGAATCTGTCCATTTCAAGTAGATGTAAATCTGGTATTTGCATTATGCAATTCTACTATACTCCATCCGTTCCAAATTACAAGATGTTTTAACTTTTCTAGGTATAATGATTTTTCTACGTATCTAGACGTAGTATGTATCTAAGTGTATGTATCTAAAAAAAATAAAATGTCTTATAGTTTGGAATGGAGGGTAGGGGTGGAGGCGTGGAGCTCCTTTGGGGAGAGAGAAAAAAAAACATTCCATAAACAGCCCTGTTCCTGGGCCTCTTGAGTCCTGACTCAGCTGAGGAGAGGAGACCAGCTGCTTTTTTGTTGAGCCATCGGCCCGGTCCTGTCCGTCCAGCGGAGCTGTTCTGGTGGGCTGCACCAATTCGGGCCCACGGAGCGGAGCCCGGCGCGGCGCTCGGCGACTCGCGGCGGAGACGTCCAAGTGCCGGCGGAGGAGGCGGCGACGGCGAGGTTTCTGGGACCGCCCGTGCGCCAATGGGGCGCGCCTCCCCGTACTCGTACGCCGTCTTCGAGCACCTCCTCCGGGAGCACTTCCCATTCCCGCGCCGCGTCTTCCAGGTGCACGCGCTGCTCCTCACCTCCGGCGTGCTGCTCCTTGACCTTGACCCCCAATGTTCCTCCGCCGCCTTTCCTTACAACTGCCTCGCGCACGCGCACCTCCGCGTCCCCGCCGCCTCCTCTTCGCTGCCCCCGTCCGCCCCGCTGCGCCTCTTCTCCGCCATGCTCGCCCGCGGCGCGCGCCCCAACCGCCACACCTTCCCGTCCCTCCTCAAGTCCGCCTCCGCCTCGGGCTCCGCGGCCGCAGCGGGGGCCCTCCACGCGCAGTGCCTCCGCCGCGGCCTCGCGGCCGACCGCTTCGTCGCCTGCTCGCTCGTCAGCACCTACGGCCGAACGGGCCACCCGGCTCGCGACGCGCGCAAGGTGTTCGACGAGATGGAGGCCCCCACGGACCTGGCCTCCTGCAACGCCCTGCTCGACGCGCTGTGCCACGCCGGGGACCTGGACGCGGCGGGGGGCTTCTTTGAGCGGATGGCGGCGAGGGACGCCGTGTCGTGGACCACGCTTGTGTCTGGGCTGTCGCGGGGCGGACGCCACCGGTGCGCTCTCGAGGTGTTCAGGGGATTTTTGCTGGGTAACATGGGGCGACGGCTTCAGGAGGCCACGTTGGTCTGCGTGTTCTCGGCCTGTGCCAACCTTGACGGCGGTGAGGGGCTTGCCACGGGCACGGCTGTCCATGCATACCTCGTCCGCCATGAGATTGAGCTCACTGCATTCCTGGGCACAGCGCTGGTTGACATGTATGGGAAGCATGGGAGGCTTGGCTGCTGCAGTAGTGCTTTTGAGGTCGTTTGCAAGAAGGAGGTTTCCACGTGGAATGCGCTGTTGTCAGCTTTGGCTAATCATGGGAAGGAGACTGAAGCGCTGGTGAAGTTTGACGTGATGAGGGGTGAAGGCTTCTTGCCAAACCAGATAACCTTTCTTGCTTTGCTAACGGCTTGTGCTCATGCAGGATTGGTGGAGGTTGGGTTATACTGGTTTGAGGCAATGGTTGCTGAATACAAGGTGGCACCGTTGATGGTCCATTATGGATGTGTTGTGGACCTCTTAGGCCGTGCTGGCCGTTTTGGAGAAGCCATTGAGGTTATAGAGAGGATGCCCTTCGCGGCTGATGCTTCTGTGTGGGGTGCTCTTCTTGGGGCTTGCAAGCTCCATGGTAATGTGGAGCTTGCAGTGGAGATTGGGCAGAAACTAATGTCTCTTGGCCCCCAGCAATCCGGTCGGTATATGACTATTAGGAATGTCTATTTAGAAGATGGGAATTGGCATGCCGGCGCAAGAATGGGAGAGGTGATGCAGGAGGCTGGAATCATGAAGGCAGTAGGGCAGAGCAGCGTTGTGCCTGGTACTGCTATTCCTTAATTAGCTTTCATTGCAAAACTTGTTGGTTGGGGACGGATACACTTCAATGATTATTAACAGATGTTTCTTCACATTTGTCCTGTCCCCCATGGGTATAACTTTGAGGAGATGTAAGTACCAAATATTCACTGCTTGGTTTGCCCTTATTCATGCATTTTATGCCCTTAACCAATAGCCAATATAAACCATAATTCTACCATGAAAAGGTTGTGTAAGTTTTTTTTATCGTAGATGTTGCAAAACTTAAATGTAGTGACTTCACATGACGCTACTGACAAGTAGTACAGTGTTCTTGCTGCAGTAGAGAAGCGGCACCAAGATGTTGGGTTGATCACAGTGGTAATGCTAACGCAATTGGGTGGCGGCATTCAGTTGCCACTTAGCTCAGGATTGGATTGCCGCTAGCTCAGGATTGGATCACAGTGGAGGAAAGAATCAAACCACACGAAGAAGAGACACAGATGTGATGTGAGTTGCCTAGGAGCTCCAACTCCAAGCATTATGACTCTAGGAGTCCAGGTGGACCAAGGAGCTTCAGGAATATCACCCATCAGGAAGTCAGGTAAATTTTGCTCCATCTATCCAGTTAAATAGCTCCTTCTGTGGTATAGAACTGAAGGCACTTTTACTATATAGAACAGAATCCCTACTCCAAATTGCTAGGGACTAGCAGGCTCTGATATTGTTATAGAATAATAGAATTGGCTTGATCAGGAAAATCAAACTGAACTAAGTTCGGTACATAGACTGAAGAAACAACTTCACTTTGACTGTCCACTTAGTCAAACTATAAAAGAACACATGAATGTTTCAAGAGCAGGAGTTCCACTTAGTCTAGAAGAGGCATTTAAGGACACACTTTTCCAAACTATAAAAGAACTTATGAATGTTTATTACTTAGTACTTTTAGTTGAGTTGACCCAAGGGGTAAAAAAATCTCTTTCCTGCACATGTACCTCCCTTGATGTTTCTATAAAACTAGAGCTATTCATGTAAAAATTACATACATGTAGATATCATACATGCATAAAACATCATATGCAGTTGCAGGCTTGGAATGATATCTCAGACATAGCAGTTCAGAAGGAATTTTGTAAATGTTGCATCATATCCTACATAGCATATTGTGGCAACAGCTTAATAAACATGTACTATTTATTACATCAACAAGTACTGAAAGATAAGCCTAGTGCTCGGCAGCACTCGTATCTTACTTTTCTACATTTTACTTTCCCTGGTATCAAAGTCTTAGGGTTCTTGAGTGAGCAAGCGCCATGTCCACCGAGAGCCAGATCGCGAGGGCGCGTGCCGCCGCTGGCGCGGTGATCAACCCCAGCGGGAGCCGGAGCGGAGCCGGAGACCGCGCGATGTGCCTTGCTGCCGCAAAGGTAGCGGTTGTGGCGGCGGCCAAGACAGCAAGGCAGGCCGCGGCTGTGGCGCAGGCCGCGGTGGCTGCCGCTGCAGCGCTGCGCGCCGAGATGGAGTGGGAGCCGGAGCCTGGTGGAGGATCGCGTAGCCCGGACGGGCACCACCGCCAGTCGCCGTCACCAGAGCGGCACTCCCCGGTGCTGCAGACAGTCTACCGTGACTCCGGACCGGGAACGCCATGGCTGATGCTCACCAAGTCGAACTACCACGAGTGGAGCCTGCTGATGAAGGTCAAGCTGTAGGCCCGGCGGCTGTGGGAGGCGGTACACGTCGGCGGCGTCAGCTACAACGACGATCGCCAGGCACTGGAGGCCCTGTGCGCCGCCGTCCCCACCGAGCTCGGCGCCTCCCTCGCTAACAAGGCCACGATAGAGCTGGTGTGGGAATCGATCGCCGCGGCGCGCGTCGGCGGAGATCGCGTGCGCCGGGCGACGTTGCAGCGCCTCCAATGGGAATAGGAAGGCCTCGCCTTTCAGCCAGGTGAGCAAGTCGAGGACTTTGCCCTTCGCCTGACCAACCTGATGGAGTAGATGGCGCGCAACGACGACATCGACCTCATGGAGGAGCGCGTGGTGGAGAAATTCCTCCGCTGCATGCCGAAGAAGTACGCGCAGATCGTCATGTCGATCGAGACGCTTCTCAACTTCGAGCAGCTCACCGTCGAGGACGTGACCAGGAGGCTTAAGGCGGTGCAGGACCATGAAGAGGGGCCTCACGCCGAGCCGGGTGCCGCCAGAGGCAAGCTGCTGTACACGATGGAGCAGTGGCGCGCATTTGAGAAGGAGGAAGGATCCGGACCATCCGGTTCCTCCAAGGAGTGTCGCCGGCGGCCACGCTGCAGCAAGGAGAAGGGGCCCGGGCTCAGGCAGGTGCTGATGGCAGCGCCGTCGGCAAGCGCAAGGCGACCCGGGATGACACCTGCAACAACTGCAGCAGGTCGGGCCACTGGGCCAAGGACTGTCGCCTTCACGCCGTGGTGGGTAGGCTCACGTCGCGCAAGCAGGAGAGGAAGTACGGGTGCGTCGAACCGCAGCAAGAAGCAGGGGAGGGGGTGAAAGGTCCAAGCTTTCCCCTTTTCGCGTCGGCTAGCTCCGCACATCTCCACCTCGACGAACCGCGCGCCCACGCCTTCCTCGGCAAAGGTGCAGTCTGCGCAGACGATGACAAGATCGA
Organism: Saccharum hybrid cultivar R570; assembly: GCA_038087645.1. NCBI lineage: Eukaryota > Viridiplantae > Streptophyta > Magnoliopsida > Poales > Poaceae > Saccharum > Saccharum hybrid cultivar. The sequence goes on along the minus strand of JAQSUU010000671.1, from coordinate 3,126,353 downwards.
CGGCTGGTACCTTGACACCGGTGCCACACACCACATGACTGGTCGGCGTGAATTCTTCTCCGACCTAGACTCTGGCGTGAAGGGCTCCGTCAAATTCGGTGACGCCTCCGCCATCGAGATCAAGGGGGTTGGCTCGATCATCTTCAAGGCCAAGACGGGGGAGCACCGCCTTTTCACCGGCATGTACTACATCCCAGCCTTGAGGAACTCCATCGTCATCGTCGGGCAGCTGGATGAGAATGGCTCGCGGGTGAAGATCGAGGACGACGTGTTGCGCATCTGGGATAGAAGCCGTCGCCTTCTCGCCAAGGTGAACTGGGGAAGCAACCATCTTTACGTGCTTCATGTGCAGGTGGCGCACCCCCTTCATCCTGCCGCGCGCCAGGATGATGAGGCGTGGCACTGGCATGAACGCTTCGGGCATATTCACTTCGAGGCCCTGAAGCAGCTCGACAAGGAGGAGATGGTCCGCGGCATGCCCTGCGTCGAGTAGCTCTGCGACACCTGTGCGGTGACCAAGCTGAAGCGCCGGCCCTTCCCGCGTCAAGCCTCCTACCACACCACCGAGCAGCTCGAGCTGGTGCACGGCGACCTCTACGGTCCAGTGTCACCAGCCACTCCTAGAGGTCAGCGCTACTTCCTACTGCTCGTCGATGACGCCACCTGCTACATGTGGACTGTGTTGCTCGATTCCAAGGCGGCAGCTGCAGGCGCCATCAAGCGCCATCAGGCAACCACGAAGGAGTGTGGCCGCAAGCTCCGTCAGACGGTGGTGGCTGCGGCACGCGTCCTCCTCAAGCAGCGCGGCATGCCAGCGATCTACTGGGGCGAGGCCGTTATGATCGTTGTACACTTGCTCAACTGCTCGCCGACCAGTGCACTCGACAGAAGCGCTGTAGAACTGACCAGACGCCATAGTGCCAGCATCCGGTTGGAGTCCAGTAAGCTCCCTGAACGACCGGACGCATTCGGTCGACAGTGACCGGACGCGCTGCGCGTCCGATCATCAAACTGAAACACGCGCAGACGCTGAACGCTGACCGGACGCGTCCGGTCAAACAGAGACCGCATCCGGTTCAGCGTCCGGTCACCTCTGTGGCCTCCGTTCGCCTCTGTTTCTTTTTCGACTTCCGGCGTAGTGGAAAATAGTCATTTTAACTCCCCAAAAACGCCTGAATCCCGCCTCGCAAGCTCGGCAGGAGGGAGAGAGGACCCCAATCCCCCTCTACCGCTCAAACTCCACCGCCTTCGCAAACGTGCTAACACCACCAAGTGATCTCGTTATGTGTGAGTGTGTTAGCATTTTCACAATCATTTTTCGAGGCGATATTAGTTCTATACAAATGCATATGATTATGAAATGCACACCTAGAGGCACTTAGGAGTTCAATAGCCGCGTCATTTCCCTCTTTATAGTACGGCTATCTATCCAATAATGTAACCACACCCACTAAGTGTCTTGGTTACTAAAACACAACCCCTTAAGCATATATCTTTGCTTTGATCACATATGGTTACGTCCAAATCCAAGTGTGGCCATCATGATCACCATGTCTATCTTGCCACCAACCTTGGAATGTACTAATCCTCATATGCTACATACAACTTAGGTATAGAATTAGTACTTAGGCATTGTCACTAATTATCAACACTAAACATAGGACTTTCACCTTGCCTGTGTCGAGCTGCTCCCGAGCTCCACGAGCTCAACCATGGTGTCGTCCATGCAAGAAGCAAGAAAGAAGACCCTTGCTAGCTTTTATCTCTCCCTTCCCATGCATGTGTGTATAACACGTGGGTCCTAAGCTACAACTCCATCCAAATATCACACGCATAGTATACACTATGCACTACCAGCCAAGGCAAATGCCCACGTGATCACTCATTCCTTAATCGTGCATTATTCTTTTCCGCGTGATTAAAATTCGGCCATCTTGCAGAACCACATGTCAACTCCGATTCCAAATATTATTCTTTCTAAATTCATCCTAAATCATGATCTATCTCTCATATAAATTTTATGATTTTTAGAGCTCATTTGAATTTATGTGATTATTTATCTATGCTTGTTTGTCTGTTGCGCTCGTTGGGTACTTTTAGCTGACGGAGTGAACGAACTAGAGAACGACGGAGGCGAGTATCGCGAGTTCAACGCCGAGGACCCGGACTGCCAGCAGGAGTTTGCCGAGGACGCCGACGGAGGCAAGTCCAGCCTATTCCCCTTTGATGCATATTGATCCTATTTTTAAACACAGCCCGTAGAAGCCGTTTTAAATATTGCATGTACGATATACGTACGAAGTATTTTCGCTGCTTAGTTAAGACCCGTTTGAATAGCCACCCTTGAATTGATACTACCTAATAATTGTCTTGTTCAAACTTAGGGACAAATAATATGCTATGGTAAAATATAATTATTTAGTATGCTTAGGATTTGATACTCATCATGGATACTCATTATTATGTTTTCTCAAATACAATTATTTTAAAAGAAAACTGTGTGAGTTATGGAAATGAATTATGGGTATTATAAAAGGGTTAATGAACAAGTTATAGATGGTGATTACCCTAGAGATGGGGCGGATCGGTGTTCCTTTTGTGGGATGCCGTGGTGTTGGGGCTTGTACCTTTTGTGATTAAGCATGAAGATATCCGCCTTGTCTTGATTAAGGACCGAGTTAATGATTCATCTTGTCTAACTCATTTTCGTACAACCACTCGCCTTGCATGGGAAAGGCTTAGTATAAATCCCTCTAGTTGGTCTGGCAATCACCTGGAGGCTGGTGTGCAACGGGACACTAAGAGATGTATGTAGAAATTAATGAATATTGTATAAAATGTAAAGAGCTCTGTAAATTATTGTATTATGAGATGTGGCCTTAGTGTTCCCGTGGTGAGCGCCATTACTTAGCTATGGAGGGTAATGGCTTTGATGGATCTGTGCTTGCACGACGGTGTTAAGCTACGGTATCCTACTTGTGGAGAAGTGTACAATCTCTGCAGAGTGTAAAATTTATCCGGATAGACATGTCCGCGGTATCGGACGAGTTATGGTTTGGTTTCAACAACTAGATGGGTTGGGATGAGTGAAAACATGAGAGTGAGTGATTTTGGAAATGAATGGTTGTATGTCATATGTTGCGGGAATAGAGGGTTTAGCAACACATAAAATTGTGATCAACCCATTTTTCAGAAATACTATTATATATGAAAAATATGTCTTTTGCAAAGGTATTTATAAAATAAAACCCTATATGTGTAAAAAGATAGCTTTATGCAAATAAACCAAGCATTATCCTTGATTTATCTATATGCATATACTGATATCTCATTCCGTAAGGTAAGGTTGGATTTGCTGAGTACTTTATACTCACCCTTGCTTTGTTGAACAGAGGAAGATCTAGACTTCAATCCTGACGTGGTGTACGAATAAGGTCGTGTCTGCACCCAACTAAGTCTGTGGCATTGGGATCCGTCAGATGATATGTTTTAGCGAGACCTTGTTCTGGGTTTGTTGGACATGTATTATGTTGTGGTTACTTTTAATCGTGGCATGTCTTCATTGTCTACGCTTGTCGAGACTACTACAATGAGACCTATCTAATGTAATAAATGTGTTACTAGCCTCCTGAGACTAGTATTGTATCACATTTGAGTTCGTGGTTAACTAGGGACGCTTCATTGTTCTCCCTCGTACTAACTCCAAATGTGATGATTTTTTCCTAAAAATTTCTAAAATCATGGTCCACCATTTTAGTTTGGTCAAACTTGAATGTGACAAATTTTGAATAATTGAAATTTTGAATTTCAAAAAATTACAGCTTCAAACTAGATTTTGATCTCCTGAATTATTTCAACTGAAAAAGTAGTGAACACCAAAGTTGTAGAACTCATCAAAATCTATAACTTTTATTTTAGTCATTTCTATATTTGACAAAATATTAGTAAACATTGTTCATAAATCCACATATCTGTCATATAGTTTCATGAATGTAGTCTCACACACATACATAAATATAGTCTCTCACACATACATAAATGTAGTCTCACACATATACACTACTTATGTTGATCAACTATCATGTAACACTTTTCCCTTGACACCTTTTCGTTTCCATGGCAATACATTTTTGGGTAGGTTCTTTTCCACAGCTTCGATCTTCTTAGGAAAGTTAGTGAATAACTGCATTTCAGTGTAGTTGTAGTCTTCAACATTGTCCACGCCATCAACTCCGATAATGTGCTATTTCCTAGAGGCAACCACATGCTTTGTCTTTTTCTTTAGAGGGAGGTTAGTTCGTGGATCAGGTAAATAGAAAACTTGTGCGACACGTGAACCGAGCACCCAAGGGTCATCTCGGTAGCCTAGATTGTCGAGGTCCACGACTGTCAACCCGATCTTGTTGATGTGGTATTGTTTGATCCAGCGGCATCGAAACAGGGTCATTCTTATATTCATTCCATAGTCAAGTTCCCACATGTCATCAATGATGCCAAAGAATGGGATCTTTCACCCTAATCTGTCGAGAGCTTCTATTCGGACGTCGTTGTTTTGGTTCACACATGTACTATCCTTTGCGTGGGTATAGTACGTGTACCCATTGATGTCGTAAGCTTGCCAAGTTGTGACTTGTCTCGATGGCCCCTTCGCCAACCTACTGATGGTAATATCATCTATGGTTTCTCCAAGCGGTATGTTTTGATCCTTCAACCATGTAGTGAATTGTTGCTTGTGTTGTTTCATGACCCACTCGTCTGTGTGGCCATTACTCTCCTCCCTAATGATAGTCAAGTGTTCATTAATGTACGGTTCCATCAGTTTCATACTCTGCATGACACAGTAATATGCTTGACTAATTGCTTTGTAGTCTTCGTCGATGAACACTTTTCGCTCCCTGGTGCCCTTCCCAGCCAGCCTACCCTTGTGACGAGAATCGGGTTTACCAATCACTTTCTTCCCTTTTAGGTACTCTTGATAGCACTCGATGACTTCTTCAGTACTATAGCCCTCTATCATGGAGTCCTCAGGGTATGCTTGATTATGCACGTATCGGCTTAGAACCGACATGAACCGCTCATAGGACCACATTTCATGCAAGTAGCAAGGGCCTAGGGCCTCTATCTGATGAACCATGTGAATCATGAGATGTGGCATTATATCAAAAAAAGCAGGAGGTAAACACATCTCTAGTTGGTTCTGGGTCTCCACCACAAATTCATGTAGGTCACTTAGCTCTTTCTTACCGATCATCTTCTGTGAGATCTTCGTAAAGAAGTAGCACATGCGGTGGATGGCTATTTTCAAGAACTCTGGCTTTATAACCCTAATTGCAATGGGTAGGAACACTAACGGCATCACATGACAATCGTGAGCCTTGAAGTTTTTCACTAATAGGTCTTTCATCGACACTAGCCTTTTCACATTTGATGAAAACCTGGTCGAAACTTTGATCCCCTTAAGGAAAGTGCATATTGCCCTCCTCTCTTCTGGGGTCAGGTTGAAGCTAGCCGCGGGCAAAGTGTATTTACCATTACCCTCATGTACCGGGTGAAGCTCTTTCTTCACATTTAGCTGCACCATGCCTGTTCGTGATTTTAGACCATCCTTTGTCATCCCTGTGTCCATCAAGGTAGCAATGAGACTCTCAAAGACATTCTTCTGTACGTGCATAGCATCAATAGCATGGGGGACCTCCAAGTCCGGCCAATAAGGCAAATACTGAAAGAAGATTGAATGTTTCTTGAAAGGTACGCCGACGACAGGAGGTGTGCTTCTATCTTTCGTCATCCCATCCGGATTCTTCTTTCCGAGGACAGCACGTATGTTTTTCACCATTTTGAACACGTGTTGCCCGTTTTTTCATCTCTCTGGAGGAGGTTCATAATACCTAAAGTACATCTTGCCGTGGTATTTGTGAGTTGTCTTTAAGAAGCGTCGGTACCTTTGGTAGACTGTCTTTTTGGATGCATCCAGGTACACCCATGTAGTACCATCCAAGCATACTAAGCATCCCATCTTCCCTTTGATCTGTCCAAACAAAGCAAACGGCACGGGGTAATCATTGGTAGTAACAAAGATCATGGCTCTACATATGAAGTCCTCCTTTTAGAACGCATTGTACATCGGCTCCCCATACCTCCATAGCCTCTCAATTTCTTGCATCAAAGGCTCGACAAACACATCTATATCAATGCCTGGTTGTTTTGGGCCCGAAATGAGAATAGTGAGGAGAAGGTACTTTCGCTTCTGACAAAGATACGTCGGGATGTTGTACATGGTCAAGAACACTGGCCATGTGTTGTGATCGTTGTTCCTCTCATTGAAGGGGTTCATTCCATCAGTGCTCAAGCCAAACCATACATTCCTTGGGTCCGCGCTGAAATCTTTATGCTTCTCATCGAAGTTTTGCCACTGAGTACCATCAGTCGGGTGTGCAATCACATCATCATCAACCTAGTGCTCATCGTCCCACCATGTCATGAGTGCAGCTTCCTTAGGGTTTAGGAAGATACGCCTCAAGCGGTCCACCACTGGTAGGTACCACATGACCAAGGCTGGAATTCTTCTCTGCTTTGCATCGTTGCCTAATGGAGTCTACTCTATGGGTTATGAATCTTGTACCAACTTTTTCCCACCCTTCTTCCTCTTCTTACCCGTGGAGGCTTCTTCCCCATCGTAAAGGTCATTGTTCTTGTACCGACTAGCTCCACACCTGGGACATTATCTAGTGACTTGAACATTTTGCCACGAAAAAGTATACAGTGGTTCGGGCATGCATGGATTTTTTCAACCCCCATTGCCAATGGACTTATAACCTTCTTCGCTTGGTATGTGTTGGCGGGAACTGAATTTGGCTTTGGCAGTAACCATGAAAGGAGACGCAATAGATCATTGAAACTACAGTCTGACCAGCCATACTTAGCCTTTAGGATGAGTAGCTCAAGCACAAATCATAGAAGTGTCCAATGTGTTGGGCAACCCTTTTTAACATCATACATAGTCTCCTTCGATGCTTTTGTCACCCTTTCCAAATTTTCTAGACCTTTCGGGCTCTTTAGTAAAATCTCTGGTCCAAGGGACCGAAGCATTTCGTCGAAATCATCATCATCATTTTCATCACTGACATGCTCCGTCATCATTATTTACAGCACCTTTGACGTTATCATCCCAACCACCAGCACGACCACCTTGCTCAAGGTAATCATTAGCCATTCGTGCACAAAGCTCTGCTACATATTGGTTCAGGTAACCTAGGGTTTCAGCATCATCTTCTTCTGGAGCAACTTCGTCAACAACTGTTTCACCATGATGAATCCACGCTGTGTAGTTGTTAACAAATCCTCGCATAATCAAGTGTGTTCTGATGGTCGTCACATCTTTGAATGCTAGATGATTCTTGCAATCTCTACACGGACAAATAATTGAATCTTTATTCTCTTTCAAGGTCTTTGCATGGTTCTCTGTGGCTTTGATAAATTTATCCACTTCGTCACGGAAACCTGGCTTGTACCTTAATGCACCATACATCTAAGACTGCATGTACTCCATCTTATACGAGAGCTATCAAAGAAAAAAAATAAAGGACTAATTATTCACAGATATATAACTAGCAACAATTCTACAGAACAATTGTTGACCTAATTTAAAACATATATTTAATTCTCCACTAAAATATCATGGTTACAATAACAAACAATTTCAAAGATAATATATAGCAACAATTAATATTTTACACACAATCCTTCATGCAAAAAATGTAATTAATAATAAAAAACAAACCCTAGCTCTAGATCTAGATCTAGATCTACATGACACATCCATTGAACTAACTAATAGACCAATAAAATGAAGCAAGAACCACTAAATAAAGGTGTAATCTTATTCCACTAACTAATTTACACTAGAACCTTCAAAACTTTGATCTAATTTGCTTCATAAATGCCTAAAGCACCATAGAAGAGAGAGAAAAGCATAACCCTAATTACTCACTAACCAACCATTAAAACTTCCAAAAAATATTTGGAATAACATTTTCTTACCTTCTACAACCTCTTCACCAAAGAAAATAAGATCAAAACCTCCCCCTTGTAAGAGTAATTTTTGGGAGGTGCCCAAGACCCCCCCTTCCTTCCTTTCTCGGGCTACGGCAACTGGCCCGAGGAGGAAGAAGGGGGGCGTCGGCCTTGAATACCCGGGGATGCCGCCCCTACAAATCAAATAGTAGGGGTGGCTGGTGAATGAGCCGCCCCTACAAATCGACCCATTTGTAGGAGCGGCTCTTATCACCAGCCGCCTCTACTGTTGGATTTGTAGGGGTGGCTCGCCTAGCGGGGCCCGGGCAAGACCACTGTAGGGGTGGTTGCCGCCGGAGCCGCCTCTACAAAAAAAAAAGGTCCTGTTGCTACAAATCCATTCTGTAGTAGTGTCCGGAAGGAGTGGCTGACACCATTGTCACTAGGAAGCTGATGAACAGCAGGATGAGTAATGCTTCTTCCATGGCTATGGCCTAGGGGCTAGAGATGTATGGTGGCCGCTTACTACTGTGCCGTGTCTTTCTAGCTTCCTAGATAAGCCAGTGCTCTCTCATGTTTCATTTCTATGATGCAGTTATATGTGCTATAGACCATCATATATAAGGTTGATAGAAGTAAAACTGAGATTTGTACCCGTCCAAAGTTGAGAAGGCATGATATAGTTTGTTATATCTGGAGAAGTCAGCTACACTCTGTAGGCTAATCCATATGCCAAACAATCCTTGTTTCCAGTCTCATCGTATGAGTTTTATCTGACGAATATGAAAGCATGCCTTGTCTTCTTGAGGGATCGCTGCAGCTTGAAGCCTTCCTCTGCAATAACAAACTGGATGAAATAAGCAATAATGGATCGACTCAGAAAAACTGAGACAGCTTACACGAAAATGAAGTTAAAACATATGTATATTTGATTGATCTTTCATATCTTGTATGGATTGGTAATTCATCGTACATAGTTAGGGCTTGAATCCGTCGCAATCTATTTTCTTTTTTGCAAGCCGTCATGTGTTTTGACTTATCGGTGTGTTGTTTCTATGCACCTCTCACTGATGGCATAAGAAAAGTGTACTATGTGTATTAGATACACAGTAAAACATACTTCCTCCATCCCAAATTATAAGAAATTTCAGCTTTTTTTTTGAGATTTTGTTCTTATATATCTATACATTATGTTTAGATATATAATATAGTAAAAATAATATATCTAGAAAAGCCAAAACATCTGAGAGAGCATGCGTCATGAAAAGTCAGAACGACTTGTAACTTGGAATAGAGAGAGTATTACAATTGGCATCGATGACCCAAACTACGTGCAAATAAAGCCAAATGATTCAAATCATTTTGACAATGGAAGGGCTAGCGCCCGGACGTCCGGACGCTGCTCCCACACCTGCGCCCGCATCGCATCCCATGCCCCCGCGCCCCGCATCCCCATCCCACGCCAGCGCCTGGATCCGAACGTAGCACCTTCGATGACCCCCACCCCAGCGCCAACGCCAATGCCGAGGCGAGATGAAGGGAAGGGGAGGGAGGGGAGGGAGATGAGAGGAGAGGAGAAGAGAGGAGAGGGCGAGGCCCTGCCTAGGCCGTTGTCCACCAGCCACCGGTGCCATTGCAACATGTACAACACACGATCTACTTTTAAAACATCCAGATGAAATATTTGTAATAAACGTCTGTAGACAGATGAAACACTTGAAACATACGTTTGAAACACTTGTAAAAACACATGAAAACACATGAAAAGTCATTGCAAAAAATATGCAACATCCTGCTAAAATAATTGCAACATACACGTGGAACATATGTAACGTCCAAATAAACATACTTGCAACATACGTCTGAAAAAACAGATAAAACATTTGGAACATATACTTGTAACATGTGTGTATAGCCATTGCAACATGCGCAATATCTCAATCTACTTTTGCAACATCCAGATAAAACACATGCAATATTCAGATGAAACATCTGAAACACTTGAAATATACACTTGCAACATGGGCCTCCATTGGCCAGGAGAACGGCGATGTCGGCAGCACCTCGATGCGGCGAGGGACAGGGCACGGTGCACAGTGGAGAGGGGTGGGCACGGCACGTAGGGACGGGGACGGGGCACGACACGATGCAACACGGGATGGGGGCACCGCGCTGCGCTGGTGGCTGGGGCGTGCGGAGAGCGCAATGAGTCACGACGAGCAAAGCGAGTCAAGAGTTGGGGATTTCTCGTAGAGATGGAGGAGAGAGCGTAAATGGAGCAGGCCCGTCGTTGGCTGTTGGGCTTGGTCGCTGCGCTTGGGCAGGTACGTCGGAACGGACATCTCACCAGAGTATTATCGTTTTTTTTTTGCTCAAAAAAAAACAAGAGTATTATCATTTTGACAACCATACAAATGTGATGTAACCAAACTGTATAATCGATACAATACAAGCCCACAACGATGGGCCTTGCTCATGATGGGCCACTTGACGGGCCAGCTAGGTGGTTGAAGAGTTTTCCGACCGTTTCCGACCGTTTTCATTCTTAATCGTGATTATTGGTTCGAAGTCTGTGAGGTTGGAGGAGATGGCGGTCTCGCAGCATCCTGTCCCTGTGCACGGCTCTCCATCAGATGTGCTGTTGATGCCTTCACAGTAGGAGTAGCAGCCAGCCACATGCAGATCATCATCAGAGATTTTGTTCGTGACGCCGCCGATGAGCCAGAGGGTGTTGCAGCCAATGACCGTGAAATGGTTGCGGGTGGAGGCCATGAATGGGGTGCGATCCAGTCTGAACCCAGCGGTTTCGTAGTATGATCTGGTGCTTGAATTGAAGCAGCTGTAGCTGACATCGCTATAAACACGGGCCTCACCATGCTCCAAGGAGATGTCAATGACCTCTGCAGCTACGGGAGAGTCACCAACCATAGGTCTTGGTGGTTGGAAGCTGTCGTTGCATATCAGAGCAAAGTAGGAGTTCAGGTTGGTTGCAGCACAGCTTGCGCCGATGCCGAAGGGGTAAGGAATGGATACATTGCCACACTTACTGGGGTACCCTGGCAATGATATGCCAGGCTCGGAAGGGGTGGCTGACACCATTGTCACCAGGAAGCTGATGAACAGCAGGATGAGTAATGCTTCTTGCATGGCTAGGATGTATGGTGGCCAGCCTCTTGCTACTCCAGTGTCTTCCTAGCTAGCCTTCCTAGATATAACCCAGTGTTCTCGCTCTCATGTTTCATTTCTATGATGATGATGCAGTTATATACGAGTGGCATGGCTAGGGACGATTTCACCTTGCTGGTTGGCGGCAGCAGCGGACAAGCGCTGGTCTGGCCGAGGAAGCTGCACCTGTTCGTCGAGGTCGGCCCGAATCCTAGTGCACAGCCTAACCGATGGATGGTAAAATACAAAGAGGAAGTGCCAAGGGAGAGGACGGGGCGGGCGAGGCAAGAGGCCGGCCGGTGCAATCGGCCAATCGCTGACAACACGGCGCGCAATCGCTGACAACACGCCGACGCAGCGCAAGCTAGCCCACGAAGAAGCAAAGTCAGCGGCGGACACGCACGCAACTCTGGAGGCAATCACAGGCACGGTCTTGCATTGGTGGGTGTCCAGAACGGCAACCGGAACACTGGCAACAGGGAACACACCGTGTCCACGCGTGCCGAACGCAACGGGTTGCCCGTACAGCAACAGCAGTCTTAAACGCCTGGGAAAGCACCGATTCTATAGGAATTGTAGTATACTAGTCCATTACGCCCGTCATCGCGCGCGCCGGTAAATCACCTGGTTAAGGCGCAGGTAAAAAACATGTTTAATCTCTGGATGGAAATAATATTAGGAGCTAAATATAGATATGTCATGCACAAAAGCTGAAAGATTGGAGCCTTTTTTATATGGTGCATGACACATCTACTATGCATACTTTTGAAATCATGGCATTTTCTATGCGTGGTAATCACGAATTTACAACGCAAATTTTAGAACAGTGTCTTAAAACCGCAAGGCCACACAAAGCACTGTAAGCTAACACCGGTAATTAAGAACTTCCACGCTACTAAAAACTCAATGTTACTTTGATATAGACAAGGTTCCTCCTTTCTAGCTTCGTTATTAACATTTCTTTAATGTAATTTAGAGGCAGACATGTGAGTATATTCTTTAATCAGTTGGGCATCTTAAGTGGGAGTGTAGTCGAATATCCAACTATATTAATTTTAATTGGACCTTCTTGTTCGATCCTAACCTCAAGCCATGCCCATAGAATCTCCATCGAGGAGAAGCCAGCAGGCCACCTGAATCGGTCTCCAGAACAACTCGGGCATCTACCGGGAGGCAGGTTAAGGAGCAGTGGAATGCCACATGAGGGCTATGCTGACCCGTTACGAACGATGAACCCGGATTCCACTTAGACATGCCCGTTAGCGAGTTCACCGAGCGTGACACTCGAGCCATCGAGGCAAGTGACGTTAGCTCAACCCCTCCGGTTGCGGAAACCACGGACAGGGTGACGATCACAAAGACAAACCGACCCTCGATCGGACCCTCGCTACGCGCGGGGCCTCAGGGAAAGTTTGACTCGCAAGGAGACCAAATGCATGGTCATAGAACGATGTCTCGGATCCTAGGGAGGGGGTACGAACGAAAACTAAGAATAACATTTCTAAAACAAAAAACACTTTCTCCTACCAGTTTCGCTATCGTCTTCTCGATCTTTAGTGAAACCCGACCTCGACAACGGCAAAGGGTCGGGTCTCACTCGGGGGCTGATAAGGGTATATATATACCCTTTCTGAAATAGTCATCGTGCCCGACCCTTTCTCACGATTAAAAACCTAGAGGCAAGGTTTGTGGAAACAAACGTCGAGTGAAACTGGTCGGACTACAAGAAACCTATGTCCCAGCGGCTACGGCACTCTTACCAGCGTGACCAGAGTTTCCCGCCCACACCTCGAGCTCTACGGTCTTAACAACAAGAAGGGTTGGAACGCATTAACTCTTTTTACACATAAAAAGGAGAAAGAATAAATTTGTTCAAACGAAACAAAAGAACAGACTTGTTCAACCGAAACAAAAGAATAGACTTGTCCAGATGAAACAAAACGGATGGAACTCGTCCGCTTATTACAAAAATGACCGCCCGACCTATTTAACTAACTAGCCCCTCCGGGGGAGAACTATGCCTTCTATCCTGTCTGCCAGGTCCTGCGAAAGGGGAGCCACCGCCGTTTCCATCTCCAGCTCGTGGACTTCATAACCGGGCATGTAGTTGTGGCTCATCGCCTCCAGATTGATGCTATCCCCATAATGAGAACGAGCAATTGCGAAGGACTGATTGACCATGGCGTAAAGGGCATTCCTCTCGAGCTGGCTTACCCGAGCCGTGATCTCGACGGCATGAGCCGTGAGCGAGCTGGTCCCCTTCGACTGCACCACCTCAAGGTCATCGCAGACCACTCCGAGGGCGGCGCTTAGGATACCGAGCTCGTCACTCTCTGCCTGAAGATTTGTCCTCACGTCGGCGAGATCCACAGCCAGCCCAGCAAAAACACACTTGGCCTCTAGCTTATGGGTCGTCTCCCTTTCGAGCTTGGCCTAGAGGGAGTTGACCTTCTGCCGCGCGTCGTCACGCTCTTGGCAGGCTTGGTCACGCTCTCGGAAAGCCTGGTCGCGCTCCTCGTGAGCCACGCCACGTTCCGAGTAGAGCCTCTCCGTGGTTTGGATCAGCTCATCCCGCTCCTTGCGCAGCCGAGTGACCACCGTGGCATCCAGGCTCGCCCATTTCTCTAGGGCTACGAGCTTCTGTTTGGCCCCAACTCAGATCCCTTTCTTTCTCAACCTCGCCTAGAAGGTCAAGGATCCGCTGGCGGGTTTTAGTGTCCTTCTAAAGCAACTCATCCCGCTCATTCCTGACCCTAGCGGCTTCTTCGTCATCCTTCTGCGACCTCGTCGATAGGGCCTCGAACGCCTTCTCGGCCTCATCAGCATCCCGACGGGCCTCGGCCACCCGCGACTAAAGATTGGTTGCCTTCTTGGCGAAGCGAGTCAGCTCGACCACCCTCTATTGGGCGGCAACGAGCTGAGCCATCAACTCCCCGCATAGCCACGCCTCCTCGACGAGGTGGTCCTAGGCTTCCTTCTGTTGCCGAAGGAACCAAGATTCCCTCCGGCTGTGAGCTATAAGGGACTGCAGGGAGATGATGGTCAGGATACAAAAAAGTATATAGAGGAAGAAAAAAGGGCAAGAAGCAGGACCAAGCAATACCCGGCCGGAGGGAACAAAAATGTCGCGCAATGCGCTTGTGGCGTGGTCCAGGGCCTCGAGCATGGACGCGATCCCTACGTCGAGGCTCTCCCACTCCATGCTCTCTGCAGCGTCGTCAAGGGTAAAAAGCATCGACGCTGGATCCTACGGATCCGTTCACTAGAGCAGGGGCTCGCCCCACGCGGGCAAGCCACTACCCATCGATGTCAGGGTTAGGGATGACTCCTCGCCAACCCCAAGCTCCACCGACCCCTCTCGCCGTGGCATCCCCACTGAGACGCCCCCTCCAGTGATGGAAGGGGCCAGTGATGCGGACACGAACCTCTCTCCCAGCACCACAACTCTCGGGGACCCCTCGGCCATGTCCCTCTCTGGCCGGCACGCGCCAGGCATCGTCGCTTGGGCCACCGATGGCACATGTTGCGCCGATACCTCAGGCATTTGAACTAGTAATCAGTAACTTTGTCATTTTTCCTTTTTGGCGTGGATATATACCACTCCTATGTTTATACAATTCCTAAACAGCATGTTCCTTTTTGCTGTCTGTCTGCTAAAAAACGGTGAACTCATAAGCTGGATATTCATGAGCAAACTGCCCGCAATATTATACACACATAAGGGGTTATATCTAATTGCATGCTTTCAGCGATATATCAGACATATCAACTAAAATGTCAGAACTTTGTAAACATTGAATCATTTTCAAAATAGTCTGTTGCAGAACAACAAAACAACAATAATGCCTTATCCCAAACAAGTTGGGGTAGGCTAGACACCCAACATGAGCCACCAACAAAAATGGAAAAGGAAGAGAAATAAAATGAATACATATATAAAGCATCAATAATAGTGATATTACTAGTTGATCCAAAACCTGTTCATGGTCCAGGGACGTGAATAGCTGCTTTCAAAAATAGTCTGTTGCAGAAGCGTAGAGAAAATGGTTTGTTTTTGAAGGACCGGAAACGGCGACCAGAGGGGGGGTGAATGGGAGCCTCAAATTTCTTTCGAAATCTTCGACCACTGTCCCAACATCAATCCCCAAAAAGCATACACGAAAGACTTGATGACCACGACCCTAGAGAAGGGTGGATGCTCCCTCAGAACACAGCGGGTCACCACAGAGCAAACGGAACACAGATCGAAGGCCAAACGAGCAAACTCCCAAAAGAAAACAGCACTGCTCCTGCAAATATCGGACACGTCCGGTATTTTCGGACACGTCCGGTATGATCTCGGACACGTCCGGTATTTTCAGCAGCATGCTGACCAAAAGAGAAAAATCCAAAACCCCGTCAAATGGTGTCCAAAAATTATGAAATTTTAACCATAGCTCTTTAGACACCAAGGGAAGGTCTCCACCAAATTTTAGCTCAAAACTCCAAAGTGAGAAATATCGGACACGTCCTAGATCATATCGGACGGGTCCGGTATGAACGAGTAGTTTCTCGGGAAAAATCAAATCAAGCCATAACTTGATCAAATCAACTCCAAATGACTTGAAACTTTGCACAAGGGTTCACAAGCGAGTAGAAAGGCAACCTCTAAAGGATCATGGCCCGAAACAAACTCTAACTCCGTGAATCGAAGGAATTGAAGAATCCCCCAAAAAATAGGTCAAGAACTTAAATTGCTCGGATCTGCGATCTCGTGAGGAATTAGTGGATTTCCTTTGGTGGAAAGCTTCTACTCATGTCATTGATCGATCCAAGGCAACAAGAACGAACCAAAAACATCCCAAAACGAAGAAACGAGAGGGGAAACAAGAAGGGACAAAAGGAGCTCGTGAAGAACACCAAAATCACATCAAGAACACAACTAAATCAGGAATCCCAGAGGGCATACGGTGGTTACGGCCACCGATTCCTTCAAAACCAAGTCACAATTTGAGTTGTGGACCTCTCTCATACATGGAAGCAAACTAGAGGAAGAAACCCTAAAGGAGAAAATGAAAAACTGGAGGAGGTGAGGGAGATGGGTGAAAGGTGGCTAGAGGGGGGTGAATAGCCTATTAAAATTTTCTACAAAGACAAGCTAAACAAGTTTATCAATAAAACAAATAGCGAGATGCGAGTTTTGCTTAGCCTACGGGGTGTTTGCAAGCCACCTAACCAAATCACAATTCTAGTGTAGTTGCACTCAACCGCACAAGTCAAACCGAGAAGGAAACTACAACTAGCAAGCTACACAAAGGAAACTACTCTAGCAAAGCTAACTCGCTAGCAAAGATAACTAAGAAATTAATACAAGAGAGAGTTAGGAGGGTATCACCGAGGGGGCGAAGAATTGAGCCAACCAATCAATATAATCAAGAGATGAATACCAAGATAACCGAACACCGGGATCAATCAATCACAATATGAAAGTGATGACACGAAGATTTATCCCGAGGTTCACGTGCTTGCCGGTACGCTAGTCCCCGTTGTGTCCCTCTTCACCACGTGGTTCGGTGGCTAATCGGTCACACACCGAGCCTCTCAAAAGGCGTCACAAGAACCTACCAAATGGCAAAAGGTTGCAATGACACGAAGCAATTTACTAATGTTGCCTTTGGCGCTTCGCCGAGGTAGGCACAAACCCCTCACAATCACCGGAGGTGGCCAAGAACAATCACCAACTCTTGCCAACGCCTTCAAGCTGCTTTAAGCCGTCTAGGTGGCGGCAACCACCAAAAGACATAAGAATCCCGCAGCAAATCAACCACCAAGTGCCAACTAGATGCTATCTCACAATGCAAATACACTTGGATCACTCAATCTCACTTCGAATATGCAAGAAGCAAGAGAGATGAGTGGGAGGGGAGTTGCTTAGCTCAAAGTGCTCACAAGTATGTCAAATGTTCGAGAGAGAGAGCCTTCAGCCGGCCAACGAGTATTTATAGATGTACCCCTTCGAATATAGCCGTTAGAAACTTAAACAGCCGAAATCGCGTTGACCAGACGCGCTGGTCCAACTGACCGGACGCGCCGGTCGCCCAACGGCTAACTCGAGAAGTATTGACCGGACGCGCTGGTCCAACTGACCGGACGCGCCGGTCGCCCAACGGCTAACTGCGAAGCAACGACCGGACGCGCTCATCGCGCAGACTGGACGCGCTGGAAATGACCGGACGCGCTGGTCCCGTGAGTGACCGGACGCGCTGGTCGCCTGAGCAGCGCTCAACAAAACAGTGACCGGACGCGCTGAAGAAAATGACCGGACGCGACAGTGTCAGCGTCCGGTTAGAGTCCAGTAAGCTCCCTGAACGACCGGACGCGTCCGATCATCAGTGACCGGACACGCCTCGCGTTCGATCATCGAACTGAAAAACGCGCAGACACTGAACACTGACCGGACGCGTCCGGTCATGCAAGGACCGCGTCCGGTTCAGCGTCCGGTCACCTTTGTGACCTCCGTTCGCCTCCGTTTCTTTTCCGGACTTCCGGCATAGTGGAAAATAGGCATTTCAACTTCTCAAAAACGCCTGAATGTGCTAACACCACCAAGTTATCTCGTCAAGAGTGAGTGTGTTAGCATTTTCACAATCAGTTTTCGAGGCGATATTAGTTCTATCCAAATGCATATGATCATGAAATGCACATCTAGAGGCACTTAGGAGTTCAATACCCGCGTCATTCCTCTCTTTATAGTACGGCCATCTATCCTATAATATAACCACACCCACTAGGTGTCTTGGTTACTAAAACACAACCCTTAAGCATATACATTTGCCTTGATCACATAGGGTTGCGTCCAAATCAAGTGTGGCCATCATGATCACCATGTCCATCTTGCCACCAACCTTGGAATGTACTAATCCTTATATGCTACATACAATTTAGGCATAGGATTAGTACTTAGGCATTGTCACTAATTACCAACACCAAACATAGGACTTTCAATCTCCCCTTTGTTGATAATTGGTGACAAACCTTTCATAAAGATGTTATGATAAAATTTTGATTGAACCCATGTCACATTGTCTAAGTATATTACCATGTGTAAGAATTATGGACATGTGATCTTGAATTCAAATTGATAGCAATGGCTCCCCCTACATGTATGCTATATGTTTAGATTTTGGAAGCATACATGTTAGATAGAAAAGATTAGGAGCATTGACTATCAATAGGTGCTAAGTGTTTAAGATTATAGACCTTTGAAGCGTGATACCATCGGAGTAGCGATAAACACCATCTTAGCACCTTGTGTAGTTAGATTCCACTTGTAAAAGCACAAACATAACTAGAGACCCCGTGAGATCAACATTATAAGCAAGGTTCTAGTACCACTTTGAAAAACATGAAGCAAGAAAAATCTAACTACTTCCTATTCATGCTAGTACCACAATGCATCATTCAAATTATACTAGCAAGTCACCACACAAGCAATGTATCGGAGAAAATGAAATGCATAACTATGCATCATACATATGAGGTGCACATAGAAATGCAACATTCATGTTTAAAAGCTTGCTCCCCCTACTTGTGTGCTTCTTTTATCAATTCTCCCCCTTTAGGATTTAACTTTGTGAACAACATTTTCTCTCCCACAACATTTTTTGAGTTCTATCTTTGTGAACAACATTTTCTCTCCCTTTGGCACTAATTGACCACAAGGAGCAAACTTTAGATAGATTGTCATGTTAAAATATGGGGTGAGGATCAAGTTTATGATTCAACCTAGATTGCTTGCATAAATAAAATACTTCGGTTTGATACAAGGGCAAGCTTCTTCACACCTCACTAGAAGGGTTATCATGCACCATGTTGAAGCAAATATTTAGACAAGGGATCTAGATTAAACACTTAGGATCACAAGCTACTTAAACAAGTTATATGCTACCACTAGATCATACAAGTCATGGAAACAATAGTGGTACCATATAAACTTCAAATTCATTTGATTTTCATGAATGAGCCTAGAACATGTAAATTATGACTAGATGCACTAAACAAGTCCTTAGCATAGAATGTATGACATGTCAACCAATTGTACCTTGGGGCTCGAAGGAGAGGCATATCATATATGGGGTGCATCAACTCATGTTGGAGAAATCAAGTATGTTCAACTCATTCTTTAGCTTGTGAAATCTCTTCTCATCAAGTGGCTTGGTGAATAGATCGGCTAATTGATCTTCGGTGCCCACTCTCAATAGCAATGTCACCCTTTTGTTGATGATCTCTAATAAAATGATGGCGAACATCAATATGCTTTGTTCTTTGATGTTGAACCGGATTGTTGGTTAGCTTCACGGCACTTTCATTGTCATATAGCAATGGCACATTCTTGAAATTGATTCCAAAATCCTTTAATGTTGCCTTCATCCACAAGATTTGTGCACAACAACTACTCGCGGCGATGTATTCGGCCTCGGCGGTAGATAGTGCAATACTATTTTGCTTCTTGGATGACCATGAGACAAGTGATCTTCCCAATAATTGATAAGTCCCGGAAGTGCTCTTTCTCTCCACTTTGTCACCGGCATAGTCGGAATCCAAATATTCAACTAGCTCAAAGCTTGCACCTTTGGGATACTATAATCCAACATCTTGTGTATGCTTTAAGTACCTCAATATTCTCTTTGTTGCCTTCAAATGACTTTCTCTTGGTGAGGCTTGAAATCTTGCACACATGCATACACTAAACATTACATCGGGCCTTGATGCCGTCACATAGAGTAGGCTACCAATCATTGATCTATATAGCTTTTGATCCACCATGTTGCCACTCTTGTTACTATTCAAGCTTCCACTCGTGCTCATTGGGGTTGTAATGCCCTTTGCATCTTCCATTCCAAACTTCTTGAGCATATCTTTGATGTACTTGGTTTGGCTCACAAATGTTCCTTCCTTCATTTGTTTGATTTGAAGTCCAAGAAAGAAACTAAGTTCTCCAATCATTGACATTTCAAATTCCTTTGCCATTATTTTTCCAAACTCATCACAATAATCTTGATTGGTTGAGCCAAATATGATATCATCAACATATATTTGCAACACAAACAAGTCTTTCCCAATCTTCTTGGTGAATAGTGTTGTATCAACTTTGCCCATGACAAATCCTTTGGATAGCAAGAAGTCCCTCAATCTTTCATACCATGCTCTAGGTGCTTGCTTCAATCCATACAAAGCTTTTCTCAATTTGTAGACATGATTGAGTTTCTTATCATCTTCAAAACCGGAAGGTTGCTCCACATACACCTCCTCTTGAATGTACCCATTGAGAAATGCACTCTTCACATCCATTTAATATAGCTTGATATTGTGAGCACAAGCATAGGCAAGTAAGATTCTAATTGCTTCCAATCTTGCAACTGGGGCATAAGTTTCATCAAAGTCAAGACCCTCTATTTGTGTGTAACCTTGAGCCACTAGTCTTGCTTTGTTCCTTACTACTATCCCATCTTGATCCTGCTTGTTGCGAAAGACCCATCTTGTTCCAATGACATTGTGATCCTTAGGCCTCTCAACTAATACCCATACTTCATTTCTCTTGAAATTGTTGAGCTCTTCATGCATTGCATTTACCCAATCCGGATCTCTCAATGCTCTATCAATGTCCTTGGGTTCTTCCATTGACACAAAAGAAGAGTGAGCACAAAATGATGTCAATCTTGATCTAGTTTGAACTCCTCTTTGTATGTCACCAATGATAGAATCCAATGGATGGTCTCTTGCAATGTTAGTTGGTTGAAGCACTTGGACTTGATTGCTTGGATGTTGATGTTGACCATGAGTTTGAGATGATGAACTAGCCACTTGTTGATCTTGTTGCACTTGAGATGATGTACTAGTTTGATTTTGCATTAGAGAACCACTTGCTTGTGTAATTGGACTTTGGAGCACTTGATCTTTGTCATCATCCACATCAATCACTTGCTTTGGCCTAATATCACCAATATCCATTTCTTTCATAGCATTGGTCAATTGAGTTCCTCTCACATCATCCAAGTTATCTTCTTCATCTTGAGAGCCATTTGTTTCATCAAATTCAACATCATGAGACCCGACGCCGACACTCTTCTTGCTCGATGATGCTACCGAGAGCATAGAGCGGGAGAGTCTCAACGAGGGGATCTCGGCCATGCTAGAAGCTCTGAACCAGGCCAGGGGTGCCCTGCGCGACGTCGTTGTTCCCACTGGCCGGGTAATCTTTTAATCTTGCCTTTCTCCCTCTTCTTTCTTCATGTATTTTTGTGTTCTAACCATCAACTTTTCTTCAGTCCCTTATCGCTCGTAGCCGGGAGAAGTTCCGGTTCCTTCGCGAGCAAAAGGAAAGCTGGGATCGCCTCATCGAAGAGGCCTAGATGCGCGAGGATGTATCCGCCCAGCTTGTTGCCGCCCAACAAAGGGTGGCTAAGCTGACTCCCCTAGCCGAGGAGGCGGCCAGTCTTTGGCTGTAGGAGGCCGAGGCCCATCGAGACATGGAGGAGGCCGAGAAGGCGTTTGAGGAACTGTCGACGAGGGTGCGGCAGCATGAGGAGGAGGCCGCCAGAGTCCAAAAGGAGCAGGACAAGCTGCTCCAGAGGGACGCCGAGAACCACCAGCAGATCCTTGAGCTTCTGGCCGAGGCAGAGAAGGAGTGGGAGCTCAAGCTGGGAGTTGAGGAGAGGTTCGTAGTCCTACAGTAGAGGGCGAACCTGGATGCCGAGGCGGTTGCCCGGCTACGAAAGGAGCGAGACGAGCTATGCCAGACCGCGGAAAGGCTCCGCTCGGAGCACGGTGTGGCCCGCGGGGAGCGTGACCAGGCTGTCCGAGAGCGTGATGAGGCGCAGCAGAGGATTGGCTCCTGCTAGGCCGAGCTTGAAACTGTGGCAACCTGAAGGCTGGAGGTTGAGAGCATCTCCGTCAGGCTGGCCACGGAGCTCGCCGAGGCGCGGAGGAGCCTTCATGCGGAGAGCGACGAGCACGACCTCCTGCACGCTGCCCTCGGAGTGGTCTATGATGACCTGGAGATGGCGTGGCCAGAGGGGACCAGCTTGCTTGTGGCCCGTGCCATAGATATCACGGCGCGGGTGCACCAGCTAGAGAGGGAAGCTCTTCGCTCTGGGATCACCCAAACCTTCGCCATTGTCCTCTCTCATTACACGGATAGTATTGAGTTGGATACAATGAGCCTTGGCTTCGCGCTTGGCTACGAAGCGTCCGAGCTGGATGAGATAGAGACAGCGGTGGCTCCTCTCGCGCGGAACCTGGCAGATAAAGTTGAAGACATAGTTCTCCCTCAGAGGGGATAGTTAGTCAAATAGGTTGGGTGAATTCGGATGAACATCATTGTACTCTATGGACAATTGCCTATTCTTATGTATCACAAGAACAAATTTGTAACTTCATTATTTTGTTTTGTTTGATTGAATTTATTTTCTTCCCTTTTTGTATGCGAAAACAGAAGGCCCACGTATTCTGACCCTTCCATTCGTTAAGACCATAGGGCCCGAGGTGTAAGGGGAGAACTTCAATCATGCTAGTGAGCAAAGACACCGTAGCCGCCGAGGCGTAGGTGTTTTGTAGTCCAACCAGACACTATCAATTATTTATTTCCACAAACCTTGCCACTAGGCTTAGCGTGAAGAAGAGGTCTGACACAGTGACAGTTTCAAAAAAGGTATACTTATACTTTTATCAACCCCCGAGTGAGATCCGGCCCCTTGCCATTGCTAGGGTCGGATGTCACTGAAAATCAAGGGGAGCATAGCAAAACTTAGGAGAATGCATCTCTTGTATTCACACGTACCCTCCCCCTAGGATCTTAGCTATCATTCTACGACTGTGCGTTAGGTCTCCTCGCAAGTCCAACCTTCCTCGAGCCCCCGTGTGTGGTAGGGATTCGGTTAAGGGTCGGCTCATTTTTTTGTGTTTATCGCCCTATCCATGGTTTCTGCAACTAGAGGGGTTGAGTTAATGTTACTTGCCTCGGTGGCTCGAGTGACGTGCTCGATGAGCTCGCTAATGGGCATGTTCAAACGGAATCTGATTCTATTGCTTGTGACGGGGTCGGCAAAGCCCTCGTGTGGCATTTCGTTGCCCCTTAACCTGCCTTCCAATAGATTCCCCCTCAATGGGGATTCTATGGGCTCGGCTAGAGGCTAGGATCAAACGAGAAGGTTGAGATGACCTTATCTGCTTCTAAATGGGACGGGCACAGGCCGCTGAGGCTCATCTGTGTTTTCCCCCATGGCTCTTTGTTCGACATGAGGTGGCCTCAGACCCTTCGTGAGCCGGCCTTCAAACCTTGGTCTCTCGATCTAGGATCGGGCAGCTCAAGCCCCCAAGCCCCTAGGGGGTCGATAAGGGTCGGTCGTGTTTCAAGCGTCACCCCATCCTCGGTTTCCGCAACCGGAGGGGCTGAGCTAACGACACTTGCCTCGATGGCTCGAGTGTCGCGCTCAGTGAGCTCACTAACGGCATGTTTGAGTGGAATCTGAATCTGTCGTCCGCTGACGAGGTCAACAGAGCCCTCATGTGGCATTCCACTACTTCTTAACTCGCCTCCCAGTAGATGTCCGAGCCATTCGATAGGCTCGGGTGGCCCGTTGGCCTCTCCTCGATAGAGATTCTGTGGGCTTGGCTCGAGCTTAGAATCGAACGAGAAAGGTCGAGTTGTCCCTGTCCGCTTCTAAGCGGGGTTGGGCAAGGCCGCTGGGGCTCATCTCAGTTTTTCTCCCCTAGCTCTGTTTGACATGAGGCGGCCTCGAGCCCTTCGCGGGCCGGCCTTCGAACCTCGGTCAGTTGCCGCTCATATCAAATGAGATGGCTACCGCTTCATGACACGATGCGAAGCATTGTGATGCAGCAATCGCATATGCGATGCTTGGATGTATGAGATAAGTGTATGAATGATTATATAAAGAAATAGTGGGGGTCGGTAATGTCACCTCGATGGCACAAGTGACAGGTTCTGGGAGTTCTTACCGGATATGTCCGTGCGGGGGTCCGGGTCTAGTGTTCGTGATGGAACCAGTGTAACCTGCATGAGCCTCACATTCTTCCGTATCTATCATTCGGTAGCGGCTCGAGCCGTTTGATCAATTTGGACGACCCAATAGCCTCTCCTTGATGGAGATTCCGTAGGTAGACCCCTCCAAATCCTTTCCAAGAAGGTGGAGGTTCAGGTTTGGAGTGCGGAGACAAGGACTCTGATCACGCTGGTGGATAAAAAATGCCATAGCCACTGGGGCGTAGGGTCCTAGTGGTCCGACTAGGCATACTCAAAATTTGCGCCTGCACACCGTGCCTCTAGTTTTTTAAACGTAAGGAGGGGTCGGGCAAAGAGAATGTCTAGCGAATAGACCCCCTCGCCAACCCCCGAGCAATTCTTGACCCTCTACCGTTGCTGGAGTCGGAGGCTCGGTAATGAAATTGATATGTAAAGTAAGTAAGTGAGGATGCTTATCTTTTGGTAACGGTCTTGAGCCGTCTGATCGACATGGGCACCGGTTTTACCTCGATGGTAAGAGTGACGGGTTTGGAAAGCCTCCCACAGATATGAGCGTGATCCTGTCTGCTCCTTATCCACTTTTCATTGGTGGCCAAGCCATTTGATTGACTCATGTTACCTATCGAGACAAGATTTTCCTGAGGAAATAGAGGATGAGAACGTCCCGCGTAAGAATTTAGTTAGACAGATAAGCCAAGCGTCGAATTTGTGCAAAATGGACGAGCTCTTTGTTATAGTAAACAACCTTTTAGCTCTTCTCTCTCTTTTTGTAAAATAGGTTTAGTGCATTCCGACCCTTCCCATAGTTAAGGTCATAAAAGCTCGAAGTGCGGGTGAGCCAATTCTAATTACGCTGGTGAGCAAGGGCACCATAGTCGCTGGGATATAGGTATCCCGTAGTCCGACCAGTTGTACTCAGAGCTTGTTCCCATAAACCTAGCTCCTAAGTCCTAACGTAAAAAGAGAGGCAGGCACAGAAAATGTTTGCAGGATAAATGTACTTATATCAGCCCCCGAGTAAAGTTCGATGCCTTGCCGTTGCTGGGGTCGGATGTCACGAAGGATCAGAGAGTTTTGATAACAAACTGATAACGAAAAGTGTGCATTTATTAGGGATAAAAGCGACGTAGCTGCTCGATGTTCTAGGCATTGGTAAAGATTTCATCGTCGATGTTCTTGATCTTGTAGGCGCCTAGACGGAGCACCTCCGCAACTACGCACGGTCCCTCCCACGGCGGGGAGAGCTTGTGGCGGTCCTTGTTGCTCTATACAAGGCAGAGGACTAGGTCCCCGACGTTGAAGGCTCGGCTTCACCTCATCGGCTGTGTGAAAGGTCCTAATGGCTAGAAGGGGTGTGAATAGCCTATTAAAAATTTTCTACAACAACACTTAACAAACCGGTTAGACAATTATGAGGCAAAGCAAGTGTTGCGCTAGCCTACTAAAAAGCAAGCCACCTACCAACATTCTAGTTTATATAGTTTCTATCCATACAATAGCTATGATACTACACTAAGTTAGTGTGCTCTCAAAAGCTAACTAAAGAGCCACACTAACCAAACTAACAAGATCTCACAACTAGCTACATTAAAGAGGTTGACAACTAGTTTGCGGTAATGTAAAGAGATTGAGCAAGAAGGTTATACCACCGTGTTGAGGAGTGAACCAATCAATCACAAGGATGAATACCAATGAATACTAATCACCTCGAAATCAAATGATGAACACAATGTTTTTTACCGAGGTTCACTTGCTTGCCGGCAAGCTATTCCTCGTTGTGGCGATTCACTCACTTGGAGGTTCATGCGCTAATTGGCATCATACGCTAAACCCTCAATAGGGTGCCGCACAACCAACACAAGATGAGGATCACACAAGCCACGAGCAATCCACTAGAGTACCTTTTGGCTCTCCGCCGGGGAAAGGTCAAGAACCCCTCATAATCACCACAATCAGAGCCGAAGACAATCACCAACCTCCGCTCAACGATCCTTGCTGCTCCAAGCCATCTAGGTGGTGGCAACCACCAAGAGTAACAAGCGAATCCCGCAGCGAAACACGAACACCAAGTGCCTCTAGATGCAAACACTCAAGCAACGCACTTGGATTTTCTCCCAATCTCACAAAGAGATGAATCAATGATGGAGATGAGTGGGAGGGCTTTGGCTAAGCTCATAAGGTTGCTATGTCAATGCAAATGGCCAAGGGAGTGAGTTTGAGCTGGCCATAGGGCTTAAATAGAAGCCCCCACGAAATAGAGCCGTTGTACCCCATCACTGGGCATAACACTGGGTGACCGGACGTAGGACCCTAGCGTTCGGTCGTACGATGCATGCCACATGTCCCCTCTCTTTAAATACTGAGCGCCCGATCCCAACAGTCAAGTGATGACCGGACGCGCTGCTGCGAAGTGTGACCGAACGCTGGACCTTAGCGTCCGATCGTTTCTAGTAAGCATCCAGAAGCGAGAAATCACGACCGGACGCGTCCGGTCATGCTCGACCGGACACACCCAACGTTCGGTCACTTGGCGTCTCCCCTATATGCTGCCACGTCAGCAGGACCGGATGCAACCCTCTAGCGTCCGATCACTAAGTGACCCAGTGTCCGGTCAGAGATCGACACCAGCGTCTTTGCAACTTCTACTGACCAGACGTGCCGGTCCAACCGAGGCCAGCATTCGATCACTTACAGGACACTCCATCGGTGAAGTTTCTTACCCTTGCTCAACTATGCCAACCACCAAGTGTATCACCTTTTGCACATGTGTGTTAGCATATTTTCACAAACATTTTCAAGGGTGTTAGCACTCCACTAGATCCTAAATGCATATGCAATGAGTTAGGGCATCTAGTGGCACTTTGATAACTGCATTTCGATACGAGTTTCACCCCTCTTAATAGTACGGCTATCGATCCTAAATGTGATCACACTCTCTAAGTGTCTCGATCACTAAAACAAAAATGGCTTCTACCATTTATACCTTTGTCTTCAGCCTTTTGTTTTTCTCTTTCTTATTTTCAAGTCCAAGCACTTGATCATCATCATGGCATCACCATCATCATGTCATGATCTTTATTTGCTTCACCACTTGGAATGTGCTACCTATCTTATGATCACTTGATAAACTAGGTTAGCACTTAGGGTTTCATCAATTCACCAAAACCAAACTAGAGCTTTGAATCTTCCCCTCTTTGGTAAATGATGACAACCCTTTCACAAAGATATGAATTAAAATTCAATTGAATCCATATTTCTTGCCCAAGCATATTTACCATGTGTAAAGGATATAGACAAGCTTCATGAACTCCATATGGTAGCATTTGCTCCGCCTACATATGTGCTAAGAGTTTAGATTGTAGCTTGCACATATGCTTAGATAGGAAATATCGAAGACAATGTCTACCAAATGATGCTAAGGTGTAAAAGATGGACCTTTGAGGCGTGATACCAATTGGAGTGCACCAATATACCATCCTTAGCACCATGGTTAACTTGATACCACTTGGAAACACTTGAAAATGAAATCACTAGATAACCTATGCATGCTAGATTTTCATTTCATCATTCAAACCTTCAACTAGCATACACCACACAAGCATGGATATTGAAATTTAAAACTTGTGACATGCAAGCAAACATATGAAATGCACATTCAAATGCATCATACAAGTTCACGAGCTTGCTCCCCCTACTTGTGTGCTCAAAATTTTAATTGATCCCTTTCCTTTATCATATCTCTCCTATGTCAAATTCTCTCCCTTTGTTATCTTTTCACTATCATAGTACACTAATATCTTTGTTTTTCTCCCCATGTACTAATATCTTTGTTTCTCTTCTCCTTTGTCATCAATGACCACAAAGGCTCAAATTATAGATAGGTTGAGATTATCAATGTCAATCAATAGGGTGAGGATCATTTTCCTAAATTTGGTCTAATCTATATCATTTGCCATAGATATTTAACTCAGTTTGATCCAACGACAAGCTTCTTCACACCTCCAAAATAAGGTTTATCTTGTCCTAAGTTGAGTTAAATACTTAGAGCTCATTTTCTAGATTAAACACTAGGTTTACAAGTCCATAAACATGTCATATGCTACCACTAGATTAAAAATAAGCATAAAAGCAATAGTGGTACCATATAATCATCAAAGTCATTTAATTTTCATGAATGAGCCTATTAAATGTGAAAGATGTCTAGATGCACTAAACATGCCCTTAGCAAGGATGTATGTCATGCCTATCAACTTTTACCTTGGATTACTCAAAGGAGAAGCATGTCATATAAATGGGGGTGCATCAACACATATTTGAGAAATCCAATATGTTCAACTTATTCCTTAGTTTGCAAAATCTTTTCTCATCCAATGACTTGGTGAATATATTGCCAAGTTGATCTTTAGTGCCTACACTGTCAATGCAAATGTCTTCTTTTTGTTGGTGATCTCTTATGAAATGGTGGTGGACATCAATATGCTTTGTTCTTGCATGTTTAACCGGATTGTTGGTCAACTTGATTGCACTCTCATTGTCACATAGCAATGGTACTTTCTTGAACTTGATTACAAAGTCACTCAAAGTGGTCTTCATCCAAAGTATTAGTGCACAACAACTACCAGCGAATATGTATTCGGCTTCGGCGGTTGATAATGCAACACTATTTTGTTTCTTTGATGACCATGAAATAAGTGATCTTCCCAACAATTGACATGTGCCCGAGGTGCTTTTCCTTTCAACCTTTCATCCCGCATAATTTGAGTCGGAGTAACTGTAACAACCTAAAAATCCACACACCAAAAATCACAACTACAAAATTTTTGTTGTTACCCTATGCAATGTTAAGTGACATCAGGAGCCAACCCTAGGTGTTGCATCAGTTGTAAACCAACTAAACAATTTCATGAGCATGGCATGTCATTTGTTAATTATGTTTATTTAAATACTGACAAATAAAATATGGCATACATTGTTAACCCAAATGATGATTTGGATTTTCATTTGTTTTATGTAATGCTTAACAACACCTTTTAAGAAATAAACCATAAAGTAATTATTAATCAAACCAAAGAATAAATGCTTAAAGAGAAAACTATTTCCATTTTTGTATAACAAAACTACACTTATATTTTTTTTGTTATACAAAATAGCTAAATAAATGCTTAATATATATATAAAAGAATGTTGTGGACCTCATACCAAAAACTCTAATAAATAAGGTACACCAATTATGAATTCAAATTCCAAAATCAAATTTGAATTTAAACAAAGGAGAAGAAAAAATAAAAATAGAAAAGGGAAAGAAAGGGAAAAGGCCCGCAGTTGCCTCGGCCTGCTAGCGCGCAGCTGAAAGCCCAAGTTTGGTTTTGGTAATTAATGACACCAAGTTACTAATGCCATGTGTTAAGTGTTTTGAGTTAGGCACAAGCAACACACGTGATGAAGGAGCATGTGGCATGGAGTGATGGCCACAAGATCACAAGTGGTGGAGATGCACATAATATGGTGTACATGATGATCAAGTGGAAGAAAAGGAACTAAGAGCGCAAGGCAAAGGTATAACCATAGGGTTTTCCTTTTGCCGGTCTAAGATGAGTAGAGAAGTGATTGACCGGGTTTAGGATACATAGCCGACTATCAAGAGGGGCAATCACGGTTAGCTCGGGAATCAAGTGCCACTAGATCATTGTCTTGAGCATATGCATTAGGATCTAGTAAAAGAGCTAACATAACGCCTTGAGAAATGATTGTGAAATGCTAACACACATGCACATGGTGGTGTACACTTGGTGGTGTTAGCACATTTGCGAAGGCGGTGAAGTTTAAGCGGTAGAGAGGGGTTTGGGTTCCTCTCTCCCTCCCGCCGAGCTTGCGAGGCGAGATTCGGCGCTTTTTGAGGAAGTGAAACGCCTATTTTCTACTGCGCTGGAAGTCAGAAAAGAAACGGAGGCGAGCGGAGGTCACTGTGGTGACCGGACGCTGCACCGGACGCGGTCACAGCTTGACCAGCGCGTCCGGTCAGTTCATTCGGTCAGCGTGCCTAGGGTGAGTGACCGGACGCTGGTCTGGCTTGACCAGCGCGTCGGTCAGTTCACCTGTGCGCAGATGCACAGCGCGCGACCGGTCCTTCACGGGACCGGCGTGTCCGGTCATGCGTCCAGAAGGACAGAGAGCAGCGGAGTGATGATCGGATGCGGGGCGCGTCCGGTCATGTGCGATCGGACGCGTCAGGTCACTAAGGGAGCTTACTGGACTCTAACCGGACGCTGGCACTGTCGCGTCCGGTCGTTGCCTGAAGCGCGTCCGGTCATTGCTTTGAGGGCTCGCGGTGTTGCGCGACCGGCGCGTCCGGTCAGTTTGACCAGCGCGTCCGGTCATTCACTGCAGCGCGTATGGTCTGCGCGACCAGCGCGTCTGGTCGTTGCCTCGCAGTTAGCCGTTGCGCGACCGGCGCGTCCGTTCAGCGCGACTTCGGCTGGTTAAAGTTCCTAACGGCTATTTTCGAAGGGGTACGCTATAAATAGAGGTTGGCCGGGGTTTGAGGGCAACTATTGCACACTTTGAGACCTAGAGACATACTTTGAGCTAGAGAACAACCCCTTCACTCATCTCTTTGCATAGTTGCACATCTTGAGTGAGATTGAGTGAGATTCAAGTGCATTGCTTGAGAGTTGCATTCTAGAGGCACTTGTTTTTCGAGTTGTTGCGGATTTCTTGTTACTCTTCCGTGTTTCCCAACACGGTAGACGGCTTGGAGCAGCCGAGGTGATTGAGCTCGCAATTGGAGATTGTTGGAGCCTTCAACAAGTGTTGTAAGGGGTTCTTGATCCTTCCCTGCGGGAGTTCGCAAATTGGATACTCTAGTGAAGCTCGTGGCTTGGAGGATCCCTATCTTGTGTGCGGTTGTGCGGCGCCCACCGAGGGCTCGACTCTTGATAGTCGATTAGCTCGCGAACCGACAAGTGGGTGTATCGCCAGAACAGGGAGTAGCTTGCCGGGAAGCAAGTGAACCTCGGGATAAATTATTGTGTCATTCTCTTCCCGAGGATTTCTATTGTATGATTGATTGATTAGTATTTCTCTTCTCTTCACGGCGGTATAATCACTCAAAGCTCTTCTCTCGTATTACTTCTTGTTTATAGCTTGTAGTTGTTGTTGTGTTTAGTGAATAGCTTTGTTATAGACTTGTGTAGATGGCTTGCTTAATTAGTTAGAGCTAGTGCTTTTGCTTCACCACCTTTAGTACTAACGTGTGTTTAAGTAATTCTTGTAGAAGTTTTAATTAGGCTATTCACCCCCCCTCTAGCCTATTTGGACCTTACAGCAGTAGCAGCCGGCCCAGCCAGCCAGCCAGCCCAGCTTACGCACGCGGCAGCACCTGGCCCCGCAAGCAGCCCTGCTTCGTGTGCAGGCCGGCCCAACTCGTGTGGCCAGCCCAGGAAGCAGCCCAGCGCGCTGCTCACACCCGCACGCCTCCCTGCTTCGCTTGCTGCCACTGCCACCGGACCCCACGCGTCAGCCACACCCTGCCACGGTGTCGTCTTCCTCCCCACGCCGGCACCGCCTCCGACCGAGACCCGACCAAAGTGATAGGCGCGGGCCCGGGATCATGCGAGTCACCTGGCCCTGTCCCCTTAGCGTCGCGCCCACGCAACCTCCACGCCAACCACCCACGCCCACGATGCCGTTCGATGCCAACGGCGCATCGCTAGCCGTCCGCCCCATTCGCCATAGATGGAGCTCGGACCCTAGGGCTATAAAGCAACGCCTAGAGCCCTAGGGATTCCTTAGCCACCGCCACCGCTTGGTGGCCCAACAGCCCGCACCGCACCGAGAGAAGAGGGCCAAGGAGTTCAGAAGAGGGGGAGGCGAGCAGAGAGAGCTCGGAGGTGCCGATCACCGAAGCTGGAGCGCCGCCCCAAGCGCCTACCCCGACAATGCGCCTCGCCACTGCGCCACCATCGAACGCCGCCAGCACCGCTCGGTGAGTCTTTTGGCTGAGACCTCCTCCCAGCCCTTGGACGTCGTAGCAGAGCACGCGCACGCCGCGCTCCCGATGCCGTCGTCATGGCGTGGCCACCACTGGCGCACCCGGTCGCCTCGCCGGACTAGGATGTAGTCGTAGCACCACCGTGACGCTCGGAGGGTAGCCACGTAGACCGAGACCTTGTTAGCCGGCCACAGCGTCTTGGCCACGAGCACCGGACCTCGGCTGGAGTTCCGCCGTGCACCATCACCATGCGCGGACTTCGCCACGCCTAAAGGTCGTCGTCGATACATTACCCTGTCGCCCACTAGTCGTATGAATGGGAACGGGGCACCAGGACCCCTGGAACAGCCCCTAGCTGCCCCGCCGGCGAGCACCACCATGACCAAGCCACCGACCACCACGGCCAACGCCCTAGGAAGCCCTAGCCACCACCTAGACCCCACCACCGTGTTCGCCGAGGCCTGGTAAAGCTTTTCCCCACCTTAATTGGACGCCAGCACCGCCGTAGGAGCTCGCCGGTGAGCACACCATCGGCAGGAGCGCGCCGGGGATGGAAGTAGAGGACTCCCCTCGTCGGCCGCACGCGCCTGCACCCGGTGCACATGGGCTAGGCCAGAGGGAAGAAGGGTGGACTTGGTCCACCGAAGACCAGCCAACGGTCCATGGACCATGAACATGAGTCCACCGTGAACCACGCGGTGTGGGCTGAGCTATGAACGAAGCCCAGTGGGGGCCCTTGGCTACGACGTGGTAGCGCCATAGCATGCCACATGTCCGGGCCAGCCCAGCCCAAATCCAGCCCCGTCCAGGCCCACCAAAGCCCAGTCGAGGCCCAACCTGGTTGACCATTGACCGATCAACGTTGATGGTTGACCTGGCCCCACATGTCAGCGACACAGACTCCGGACCCACTTGTCAGTAAGTGACGTCATGCTAACGTCATGACAACGTCACGCGGGTCCCACCTGTCAGTAACAACACAGCCGAGGTGACGTCACGATGATGTCAGCTGCTGACATCAGCAGCCCTGGCCCCACACGTCAGTGACTATAAACCGTTGACCGTTGACTCACCCGTTGACTTGATGTTGACTTTGATCGGACCCACAAGTCAGTGACCCAAGAAACCCTGGCCCCACCTGTCAGAACAGATGACGTAGATGACGTCATGCTGACATTAGCAGGACCCCACCTGTCAGCTCAGAATCGAGATGATGACGTCATGCTAATGACATGTTGACGTCAGCATGTCACGTGGACCAGTCACAGCGTGACACGTGTCAGCATGATATTAATCCAGCCTTTTCTCATTTTCAGAAATGGTTAAAACTTCGGAAATTCATAACTAATTCATACGACCTCAAAAAATACGAAACCAGGACCAAAATTCATCTAAAATTGAGCTTTACGCAATGAACCCATGTTTGAGTGCATTTGACTCTTTTAAATTTTCATTGCTTCTTTATGCTACTCTATAGACGTCGCTAGCGCGACTATAATTCGAACGTATGCAGACTCGGAGGAGAACCAGACGGACGAGGATCGTGAGTACCGTGAGGAGAACGGAGACGACTACACTGAAGGTGCCACATCCCACCCAATCTCGTAGCACCTATTACGCATGGCTAATATAGAACTGCTATTACTTTACTTTACTGTTATAATCATACTATGATAGGACTTGCATGGTAGTATGCTTACTTGATGGTCTTTACCTTGACGCAACCTTACCCCTGCATACCCTGCTATTAGGCTAGACACACGCTTACTGCTATATTTCATTGCTTATACTTCTACTACGCTTATACTACATTAATGCATGGTGAAAACTGGTGTTATCTGGACTATGGGGAGAGTGTTGCGTGTGTGACTTGGGTGTGTGGAGGGTGAGGGTTGTGTCGATCAAGTTGGAGTATACGACGAGCCTGGAGCAAGTCTTGCCATGGGGTGCTACCTGGGCACCCTTGGAAATGGATACCTGTGGTGGGTAAATGGTATATGAGGTGGTCCTGGGTGTGAACCTGTGATGGGAGGAGTCCGGGATAGAGGTGCTATGGTGGCACGGTAAATGGAAACCCTGATGAAGACATTCTGGCTTGGTCATCCCTAAGGACTTACTAGTACTCAGATTCACCGGGAAGCCTTACGTACCACTCACCTTATATGGTGCGGGACGGCCGGACTACTTGGTAGGATATTGCCACTACTGCTAGGTTGATAGCGGACAATGTAAGGAGGTACGGGGCATGGAGGATTCCCCCACACCCTTCTGAGACTTCATAGAGACCTTGTGGACCCGGCTCATGACTCACAGTTTCAGCCACCCCAGACTAAACTTGGGGTGTACCAGGGCTGAATGGTAGAGTGGCATTATCCTAGGCTAGCAAGCGGCCGGAATCAGCCCAGTTGACGACGGTCAACGAAGAAGGCAGATCTTGTGGTTATGTAAAACTTCTGCAGAGTGTATGGTTGATCGATCAATACATGTGCCGACTTGTCGGCTATGGACCTTTCCTAGGTTTCGCTTAAACTAGATAGTGAGATGAGTCATTCCCTTCTTCCCTCGTGAGAGAGTGTCAGACGTAGCCAGGGGCTACGGGCCTTGAGACAGTGCCGAGAGGGAGTTGGCCTGTCGACTGAGCGGTGGTATGGTGATGATGTGGAGATGGTGGTGTTTCGATCCTAGGATCGAAACCTAGCTCTGGAAAGAAAATAGGGTGGAATGTGTGTGGGAATGGTGTTAAAACTTGACCAACTATTATTATATACTTGACATGCTAAAACATAGGAAACCCTAGCCTTATAGGTTCCTTTTGATTACATCCAATTTGCATCCAATTTCCACAAAGCAATGCTCATAGGGTGGGAGTGGCCAGTACAAATCGTACTGATAGATTTTGGCACATAGGTTCTGCTGAGGAGTATAGCTCCGAGGAGTTTGACAGTTGAGGGGTTCGTTCCTATGCTCGAGTTTGGCGATCTTATCTTCAAGCTGTTCTGAATGAATGCTACTTTTGATTCCGCCAATGCGGCGATGTAATAAATTATGTAATTCCACACTATTTGTACTCTGATATTATCGTTGTATGGATGTGGTATTCGACTGGAAATTGGGTAATATGATCTACAAACGGTCTTATTACACTTCGACTCTGGATGTCCCTTCGTGGAAATCAGGTCGTTTCAGTAACCAACTAGCTTAAACTTTGCTCCTTTAGGATACCACAAAATAATATTTTGTGTATGCTTCAAGTACCTTAATATGCTCTTTGTAACCTTCAAATGACCTCTCTTGGTGAGACTTGAAATCTTGCACACATACATACACTAAACATGACATCCGGCCTTGATGCGGTCACATAGAGTAGACTTCCAATCATAAACCGATACAATTTTTTATCTACCAAATTTTCACTTGCATCACTATCCAAGTTGTCATTTGTTCCCATTGGTATGCTAATTGTTTTACTATCATTCATGCCAAACTTCTTGATCATGTCCTTGATATACTTGCCTTAACTCACAAATGTACCATTCTGCAATTGCTTAATTTGAAGACCAAGGAAGTAACTTAACTCTCCAATCATGGACATTTCAAACTCATTAGCCATCACCTTTCCAAACTTATCACAAAAATTTTGATTGGTTCATCCAAATATGATGTCATCAACATAGATTTGCAACACAAATAAATCTTTCTAATCTTCTTGATGAAAAGAGTGGTGCCAACCTTGCCCATCATGAACCCTTTAGAGAGTAGGAAGTCCATCAATCTCTCATACCATGCTTTAGGTGCTTGCTTCAAGTCATATAATGCCTTCTTCAACTTATACACATGGTCGGGCTTCTTGTCATCTTCAAAACCGGGAGGTTTCTCAACATATACTTCTTTATTGTTGTAACCATTGAGAAATGCACTCTTAACATCCATTTGGTAGAGCTTGATATTGTAGGCATAAACATAGGCTAGCAAGTTTCTAATTGCTTCCCATCTAGTAACCGGGACATATGTTTCTCTAAAGTCAAGACCTTCAACTTGTGTATATCCTTATGCTACCAATCTTGCTTTGTTCATTACTACTATCCTATCTTGATCTTGCTGGTTTCTAAATACCTATTTGGTTCTAATCACATTGTGTCCCTTTGGTCTCTCTACTAATTCTCGTACTTGATTTCTTATAAAATTATTCAATTCTTCATGCATAGCATTCACTCAATCAATATCATTCAATGCTTTATCTATCTTCTTTGGTTCAATGGATGACACAAATGAGAAGTGCTCACAAAATGAAGTCAATCTTGATCTAGTTTGCATACCTCTTGAAATATCACCAATGATAGTGTCCAATGGATGATCCTTTACAACATTGGTTGGTTGGAGGATTGGAACTTGATTGCTTGCACTTACTTGATCATTGGGTTGAGATGATGTACTAGCCACTTGATCTTGTTCATTATTATGAGAGCCACTTGTACTAGCTTGATTTGTATCATCTTGCACATTTGAGTTAAAGAGCACTTGCACTTGATCATCTTCATCATTATTTGCTTGCCTAGGCCTCAATTCACCAACATCCATGTTCTTCATGGCATTTGAAAGTTGAATGTCTCTAACATCTTCCAAGTTCTCATTCTCTACTTGTGAACCCTTGGTTTCATCAAATTCAACATCATAAACTTTCTCGAGAGTACTACTATCCAAATTCCAAACTCTATATGCTTTGCTTGTAGTGGAATAACCAAGTAGAAATCCTTCATCACATTTCTTGTCAAACTTGCCCAATCTAGTGCCTTTCTTCAAGATATATCATTTGCAACCAAAGACCCAAAATATGCAACGTTGGGCTTTCTACCATTCAAGAGCTTATATGGTGTCTTTTCTTTCAATGGGTGACAATAGAGGCGGTTGCTACAATAGCAAGCCGTGTTGATAGTTTCGGCCTAAAAAGATTGACTCATATTGTACTCACTAAGCATAGACCTTTGCCATATCAATGAGTATTCTATTCTTTCTCTCAACAAGGCCATTTGATTGTGGAGTATACTTGGCCGAAATTGATGTCTAATTCCAAATTCATCACACAACTCATCAATTCTAGTATTCTTGAACTCACTATCATTGTCACTTCTAACTGTCTTGATGGTTGTTTCAAACTCATTGTGAATGCCCTTGACAAATGATTTGAAGGTTGCAAACACATCACTTTTGTCCACTATAAAGAATATCCATGTGTATCTAGTATAATCATCCACTGTTACAAAGCCATAATTATTTCCACCAATGCTAGTGTATTGTGTTGGCCCAAATAAATTCATATGCAATAACTCAAATGCTTTACTATTGTTCATCATGCTTTTCTTGGGATGGGTGTTACCAATTTGTTTTTTGGCCTGACAGGAGCTATAAAGCTTATCCTTCTCAAACACATCTTTCAACCCTCTAACCAAGTCATGCTTAACCAATCTATTCAATTATTTCATTCCAACATGACCAAGCCTTCTATGCCATAACCAACTCATGCTAGACTTAGTGAACAAGCATGTAGATAATTTAGTTTCACCAGCATTGAAATCAACCAAGTATAGATTCTCATATCTAAAGCCTTTGAAGATCAAATTAGAGTCATCTATACTTATGATCTCTACATCATCTACCCCAAATATGCATTTGAATCCAAGATCACATAATTGAGCCACGGATAGCAAATTGAAGTTCAAGCTCTCTACTAGCAACACATTGGATATGCTCATGTCATTGGATATTGCAATCTTACCAAGCCCTTTGACCTTGCCTTTGCCATTGTCACCAAATGTGATATTATTATAACCATCATTGACATTGGTGTTGATTGAGTTGAATATTCTTTCATCACCGGTCATGTGTTGAATGCACCCACTATCAAAAACACAATGCCTTCCTCCCGCTTTGTAATTGACCTACAAAAGAAGATCAATTCCTTTTAGATACCCAAACTTGCTTGGGTCCTTGAAGGTTAGTCACTAAGCTCTTTGGTACCCAAATGGCTTTCTTCTTTGAGCCAATCCATGGTTTACCAATGAACTTAGCCTTCACACCATTTATACCCTTAGTAAGCATATAGAAAGAATCAAGCTTAATGGAGGATACTTTAGGATTTTTGCTCTTATTTTTGCATTCATGCTCTTTATGACCAACTTGCTTGCAACTAGTACAAAACCGACCATTGTCCTTCACAAAACTAGTCTTGTGAGGGGCAAAGGCAGCCTTGCCTTTCTTGGGGTATAGTCCAATCCCTCTTTGTAGAGAGAAGCTCTTTGGCTACCCAAGCACGTAAGCAAGCGGTCCTCGCCACCATAGGCCTTAGCCAAGGTGTGAATGAGCTTATTGACCTCCTTCTTGAGGTTCTCATTCTCAACCATTAGTGAGGCATCACAAGTAAAACCATCACTAATAAATGAGGTGAAAATATAAGTACTACAAGAATAATTAGTGGGAGCAACAATGATAGGCATAGATAATGATTCATCAATTATATCACAAGTTAAGCCTATATTGCAAGTTTCAACATGCTTCTTTTTATTTTGCTCATCAAGCAAAGAGGAATGAACCTTTTCAAGTTTTTTGTGAGCCTTGCCAAGTTTCTCATGGGCTTCCTCTAGCCTCTCATAAGATGCATGGAGCTCATCAAAGGCTTACTTAAGGGCTTTTAGTTTCTTACGCAAGCTTTTGCATTCCCTTCTCTTGATGTCAAATTGTTCTTTATCATCTTCTAACATGTCAAATAGTTTATCCATAGTAGGTTCATCATCATCACTATCACTTTCATTTTTGTTTTCATTATCATGTTCCTCATCACTTCCATCATCACAAATTTGTACCTTAGTGGCCTTAGCCATGAAGTAAGATGGAGTGTCGAAGAAAGAAGGCTTCTCATTGATTGCAATGCTTGCAAGTGCCTTCTTCTTCATCACTATCATCATCATCACTTGAGGAAGCATCACTATCCCAAGTGACCACATATGAACCACCCTTTTTCTTCTTGAAGGTCATCTTGTCCTTCTCTTTATTTTCCTTCTTGTCCTTCTTGTTCTTCTTGTTGTCATCATCATTATCGCTATTGTATGGACATTGAACAACAAGATGATCTTTGCTTCTACATTTGAATTACCTTCTTGACTCTTCCATGTTCTTGGATGAAGATTTCTTTCTTCTAGCATGGTACCCTTTCTTTATCATGAACTTGTCAAATTTCTTGACAAAGAGAGCCATCTTTTCATCATCATAATCATCCCATGAGCCATCATCTTCACTTGATGTATCTTGCTTTGCCTTGCCCTTGGATGATGTGGCCTTGAATGTCACGCTCTTCTTCTTCTCATCCTTCTTCTCAACTTTTTTTTCCTTCTTTTCTTCCTTCTCATCATCATCTCTATATGTATCATCGGTTATTATATCTCCCAACACTTGGTTTGATGTCATGGTGTCCAAACCACTCCTTACTAGAATAGTGACCAATGTGCCAAATCTTGAAGGCAAACATCTCAAGAACTTGTGGGAGATGTCCTTGTTCTTCACCTCTTCTCCAAGTGATTTGAGATCATTGACAAGCACTTGAAGCCTATGGAACATCTCTGGCACACTCTCATCCTCCTTCATCTTAAAGCTTGCAAACTTCTCTTTGAGAATATATACCTTTGCACCCTTCACGGCTTGAGTGCATTCAAATGAATCCTCCAATTTCTTCCATGCCTTAAGAGCTCTCTCAATATTCTTGATTTGCTCAAATGTTCTTTCATCCAAAGCATCATGGATGGCACTAAGAGCAATGTCATTGTTTTAGAGTAGTATTTCTTCGGTGGCGTGGGAGTCTCTTCATCTTCAATCTCAATTTTTGTCTCTACCACCTTTCAAACCTTTCTATTGATTGACTTGATATAAGTTGTCATCTTAGCCTTCTAATAGGGATAGTTGGAGCCATCAAATTGGGGTGACTTCTTTGTGTTGTTGATTTGAGCCATTTTTACACCGAAGGTTATTAAGCCTTAAATCACGGTGACCTCGGCTTTGATACTACTTGAAAGGTCCTAAAGCCTAGAGGGGGGTGAATAGCCTATTAAAAATTTTCTACAACAATACT
This sequence comes from Saccharum hybrid cultivar R570, assembly GCA_038087645.1. Lineage (NCBI taxonomy): Eukaryota > Viridiplantae > Streptophyta > Magnoliopsida > Poales > Poaceae > Saccharum > Saccharum hybrid cultivar. The sequence goes on along the minus strand of JAQSUU010000671.1, from coordinate 3,086,048 downwards.
TAACAAACCGGTTAGACAATTATGAGGTGAAGCAAGTGTTGCGCTAGCCTACTAAAAAGCAAGCCACCTACCACAATTCTAGTTTATATAGTTTCTCTCCACACAATAGCTATGATACTACACTAAGTTAGTGTACTCTCAAAAGCTAACTAAAGAGCCACACTAAAGAGGTTGACAACTAGTTTGCGACAATATAAAGAGAGTGAGCAAGAAGGTTATACCACCGTGTCGAGGAGTAAACCAATCAATTACAAGGATGAATACCAATCATCTTGGAATCAAATGATGAACACAATGATTTTTTACCGAGGTTCACTTGCTTGCTGGCAAGCTACTCCTCGTTGTGGCGATTCACTCACTTGGAGGTTCACGCGCTAATTGGCATCACACGCCAAACCCTCAATAGGGCGCCGCACAACCAACACAAGATGAGGATCACACAAGCCATGAGCAATCCACTAGAGTACCTTTTGACTCTTCGCCGGGGAAAGGTCAAGAACTCCTCACAATCACCACGATCGGAGCCAGAGACAATCACCAACCTCTGCTCAACGATCCTTGCTGCTCCAAGCCGTCTAGGTGGCGACAACCACCAAAAGTAACAAGCGAATCCCACAGCGAAACACGAACACCAAGTGCCTCTAGATGCAAACACTCAAGCAATGCACTTGGATTTTTTTCCAATCAAACAAAGATGATGAATCAGTGATGGAGATGAGTGGGAGGGCTTTGGCTAAGCTCTCAAGATTGCTATGTCAATGCAAATGGCCAAGAGAGTGAGCTTGAGCTGGCCACAGGGCTTAAATAGAAGCCTCCACAAAATAGAGCCGTTGTACCCCTTCACTGGGTGCAACACGGGGTGACCGAACGCTCTAGTCATATCGACCGAACGTAGGACCTTAGCGTCTGGTCGTGCGATGCACGCCATGTGTCCCCACTCTTCAAATACTGAGCGTCCGATCCCAATGGTCAAGTGATGACCGGACGCGCTGCTGCGAAGTGACCGGACGCTGGACCTCAACGTCCGGTCGTTTCCAGTAAGCATCCAGAAGCGAGAAATCACGACCGGACGCATCTGGTCATGCTCGACCGGACACACCCAGCGTTCAGTCACTCGACATCTCCCCTATGCGCTGCCACGTTAGCAGGACCAGACGCAACCCTCCAGCGTTCGGTCACTAAGTGACCTAGTGTCCGGTCAGAGACCAACGCCAGCGTCTTTGCAACTTCTACTGACCGAACATTCCGGTCCAACCGAGGCCAGTGTCCGGTCACTTACAGTGACCTCCGTCTTTTCTGTATAGGGCGCCGGTGGCACCGTCTGACTGTCCGCACTCTACGGGCGGACACTCTGCCAATAAAGTTTCTTACCCTTGCTCAAATGTACCCACCACCAAGTGTATCTCCTTGTGCACATGTGTGTTAGCATATTATCACAAAACATTTTCAAGGGTGTTAGCACTCCACTAGATCCTAAATGCATATGCAATGAGTTAGAGCATCTAGTGGCACTTTGATAACCGTATTTCGATATGAGTTTCATCCCTCTTAATAGTACGGCTATCGATCCTAAATGTGATCACACTCTCTAAGTATCTCGATCACTAAAACAAAAATGGCTTCTACCATTTATACTTTTGTCTTGAGCCTTTTGTTTTTTCTCTTTCTTCTTTTCAAGTCCAAGCACTTGATCATCACCATGGCATCACCATCATCATGTCATGATCTTTATTTGCTTCACCACTTGGAATGTGCTAACTATCTCATGATTACTTGATAAACTAGGTTAACACTTAGTTTCATCAATTCACCAAAACCAAACTAGAGTTTTCACTGTGGTACCGTCACAATGCCTGTTGGTACTTGGCCGAGCGGAGGAGGGCGACGTCGCGCGCTTCATCGTGTTGGTCCATGGTGTCCTCGTGGGATGCCTTGGCTCCCTGTTCATCATATGCCTTGATCCTTGGTGCTCCATAGTCGAGGTCGGTTGGGAGGATGGCCTCAGAACCGTAGACCATAAAAAAGGGCGTGTAGCCGGTGGCTCGACTAGGGGTTGTCCTCAGGCTCTAGAGTACTAAAGGAAGTTCGACGACCCAGTGTTCGCTGAATTTTTCAACCGGTTGAAAATCCTAGGCTTGAGGCTCTGTAGGACCATGCTGTTTGCGTGTTCTACCTGCTCATTCGTTCAGGGTGCGCTACGGAGGCCCAATTGATGCGAATGTGATGTTCATCGTAAATCAGAGGAATTTCTTGCCAGTGAACTGCGTGTTGTTGTCCGTGATGATGGAGTTCGGAACACCGAAGCGATGGACGATGTCGAGGAAGAACAGTACGGCCTACTCGGATTTGATCGTGGAAATCGATCGAGCTTCTATCCACTTTGTAAACTTGTCTATGGTGACAAGCAAGTGGGTGTAGCACCTGAGCGCCTTTTTTAGTGGTCCAACCAGATCGAGTCCCCAGACTACGAACGACCAGGTGATGGGGATCGTCTAGAGTGCTTGGGCCGGTAGGTGAGTCTGCCAAGCATAGTACTGGCACCCTTCGCAGGTGCGTACGATTTGTTCGGCATCGGCTACCGCGGTAGGCTAGTAGAAGCCCTGTCGGAACGCGTTTCCGACCAAGGTTCTGGGCATGACATGGTGACCATAGACCCCACCATGGATATCGCTCAGCAAACGCTTTCCCTGTTCGAAGGGGATGCAGCGCTGCAGGATCCCGGTGTGGCTTCGCCTGTAGAGTTCGCCCTCCATAAGAACAAAGGACTGGGCGCGACATGCGAGCCATCGAGCCTACATCCTATCCATCGGTAGTGTGTCACATAGGAGGTAGTCGAGGTAGAGCGTCCTCCAGTCAACCAGAGGGTCGGGCTCTGTCGCTGGGTCCTCTTCGAGCTTCATGACCTCGAAGTCGGATGTAGCAAACGGTTGGTCAACCCCTGCGTCGGGATTGGACGGACCATCAGCGCCTTGTTCTGACTCCTCGTAGTGAACTGAGGGCTTGTGCTGGTCGATGGCGAAGACGCCCATTGGCACCGGCTCTCGGCCGGATGCTACTTTCGCAAGCGTGTCAGCCGTCTCGTTGAGATGCCTCGAGATGTGGTTGAGCTCGAGGCCATCGAACTTGTCCTCCAACTATCATACTTCTCGGTAGTAAGTAGTCATCTTGATGTGGTAGTTTGATTGCTTTATGACCAAGTCGATGACCAGCTAGGAATCTCCTTGAACGTTGAGGCGTCGGACACCCAACTCGATGGCAATGCGTAGGCCGTTGATGAGCGCCTCATATTCGGCCACATTATTGGAGGAGGGGAAATAGAGACGGACCATGTACCTCATGTGTATCCCAAGGGGTGACGCGAAGACCAGCCCCGCGCCGGTGCCCTTCTTCATCAGCGATCCATCGAAGTACATTGTCCAGTACTCTTGATCGACGACCGCCGATGGCATTTGGACCTCAGTCCATTCTATGATGAAATCAGCCAACACCTGGGACTTGATGGCCGTCCGGGAGGCATACGCAATGCCCTGACCCATTAGCTCAAGCACCCATTTCACGGTTCTTCCAGTGGCGTCCTAGTTTTGGACAACCTCACCGAGGGGGAAGGACATCACGACCGTCACTAGATGTGACTCGAAGTAGTGGCATAGCTTCCTCCTGGTGATGAGGATAGTGTATAGAAGCTTCTGGATTTGGGGGTAGCGGGTCTTCGAGTCGGATAGGACCTCGCTGATGAAGTACACAGAGCGCTGTACTTTGAGGGTGTGCCCTTCTTCTTCCCGCTCCACTACCAGGGCGGCGCTGACCACTTGCGTGGTGGCCGCGATGTAGAGCAGAAAGTGTTCTCCCTCGGTGGGAGGAACCAGGATCGGGGCCTTTGTCAAGAGCTGCTTAACCATGTCAAGTGCTTCCTGGGCCTCAGATGTCCATTCAAAGTGATCGGCCTTCTTCAGAAGTCGATAAATAGGGGGGACCTCGTTCACCGAGGCATGAGATGAAGCGGCTAAGCGTGGCGAGGCACCCCATAACCCGTTGTACCCCCTTTATGTTCTGAATCAGGCCCATCCTTGTGATGGCTGAGATCTTCTTCGGGTTGGCTTTGATGCCACGCTCGGAGACGATGAAACCAAGCAGCATGCCCCTCAAGACCTCGAAAAACACACTTCTCGAGATTGAGTTTGATGTCGTTCGCTCAGAGTTTTGCAAAGGTCTGCTCAAGATCGGCTGCGAGGTGGTCAGCCCATTTGGATTTGACCACGATGTCGTCAACGTAGGCCTCAACGGTCTGCCCGATGAGGTCCCTGAAGCACTTGAGCATACAGTGCCGGTATGTAACCCCAGCGTTCTTCAGACCGAACGGCATTGTGACATAGCAGAACGATTCGAAGGGGGTGATGAAAGATGTCGCAAGCTAGTCAGACTCTTTCATCGCAATTTGATGGTACCTAGAGTATGCATCGAGGAAGCAGAGGGTTTCGAACCCCGAGGTAGAGTCAATTATCTGGTCTATGCATGGCAAAGGAAATAGATCCTTTAGGCATGCTTTGTTGAGACCCGTATAGTCAACACACATCCTCCATTTTCCACTCCTCTTTTGTACAAGAACGGGATTGGCTAACTACTCTGGGTGTTACACTTCCTTGATAAATCCGGCTGCCAAAAGCTTTGCGATCTCCTCGCCGATGGTCATGTGTTTGCCCTCGTCGAAGCGACGTAGGCATTGTTTCACCGGCTTGGAGCCTAGGCAGATCTTCAAGGCATGCTCGGCGACTTCCCTTGGAATGCCTGACATATTCGAGGGTTTCCACGCGAAGATGTCTTTGTTGGCGCGGAGGAAGCCAACGAGCGTGCTTTCCTATTCAGAGGAAAGCATGGTACCAATGTGCACCGTTTTGCCCTCGGTGCTTCCAGGGCCTACGAGGACTTCCTTGGAGCCCTCCACTGGCTCGAAGGACCCGGTCGATTGCTTGGGGTCAGGTGCTTCTTCGGTGACCTCCTTCCTGAGCGTCGCGAGCTCTATAGAGGCGACGATTGCCGCGGCGTGATCGCAGCACTTAACCTCACACTCGTAGGCGCGCTGAAAGGAGGTGCCGACGGTGATGATCCCGCCTGGGCCCAGCATCTTTAGTTTGAGGTAGGTGTAGTTGGGGACGGCCATGAACTTCGAGTAGCATGATCGCCCTAGGATGACGTGGTAGGTTCCGTGGAACCCAACCACTTCAAAGGTGAGGGTCTCCGTCCTATAGTTGGACGAACCCTCGAAGGTGACGGGCAGATCGAGCTACCCAAGTGGCAAGGCCTGCTTTCCAGGCACGATGCCATGGAAAGGCGCTCCAGTTGGCTGGACACGTGCTCGGTCAATGCCCATGGCGTCGAGCGTCTCGGCGTACAGGATATTGAGGCTGTTGCCCCCATCCATCAGTACCTTGGTGAGGCACTTCATACCGACAATCGGGTCGATCACGAGCGGATATCTCCCCGGTTGCGAGACGCTCTCCGGGTGGTCGGTTTGGTCAAAGGTTATGGCATATTCTGACCACAGGAGGAAGGCGGGTGTGGCCGGTTCGGTCGCATGGACCTCGCAGCATGCGATCTTCTGGCGGCGCTTGGAGTCGTAGGCCTCCGATCCTCCGAAGATCATGAGGCAACCATGCGATGTTGGGAAGCCATCGTCCTTCTCCTCGGCGTCGTCCGCGGTGGGGTCAGGGTCCTTTCCGTGCTCCCCTTTGTTGGAGCCTCTGGACAAGAACTATCGTATGAGGCTTCAGTCCTTGTACAGATGCTTGACCGGGAAAGCATGGTTTGGGCATGGCCCCTCGAGTAGTTTTTTGAAATGGTTCGGAGTGCCCTCCGTGGGCTTCCGACTACCCCTCCGGTCAGTGGCGGCCACGAGCGAGCCCTCACGCCGTTTCTTCTTGTTCTTCTTTTTGGCGGGATGATTGGAGGTGCCTTCGTCGGCGTCCTCGTCTCGCCTCACCTTGCCATTGAGGCGATCAAAGATGGCTCCGACCGCTTCTTCGTCCGAGGCATGGCTGGTGGCGATGTCCAAGAGTTCCTTGGTGGTTCGCGGGCCCTTACGTCCTAGCTTGTGAACCAAAGACTCGCAGGTGGCCCCGGACAGGAAAGCTCCTATAACATCGGCGTCGACGACGTTAGAGAGCTCGTTGCATTACCGGGAGAAGCACCGGATGTACCCACGGAGGGTTTCTTTAGCCTTCTACCGACAGTTCTTGAGGTCCCACGGGTTTCCAGGGCGCTTGTATGTGCCCTGGAAGTTTCCCACGAAGATCTCTTTCAAGTCCGCTCAACTTTGGATTCTGTTGGACGGAAGGTGTTCCAACCAGGTTCTTGCCGAATCGGCCAAGAACAATGGAAGGTTGCGGATAATGAAGTCATCATTATCCACGCTACCAGCTTGGTAGGCAAGCCGATAGTCTTCAAGCCATAGTCCGAGGTTTGTTTCCCCAGAGTACTTCGGGATATTGGTTGGTAGTTGATACCTTGGCGGAAAGGCAACGTTGAGGATGTGTTGGCCAAAGGCCTGAGGCCTCGGTAGGCCGGGCCTCGGGCTTCGGTCCTCGCCGCTGTCGTAACGTCTACCACAACAAGGGTGATAGCTATGTCTGGCTCCCTCTCTCGGGTCGTCGTAGGCGCATCTACGGGCGTCGAGGGTGTTGCGCGCGTCATGGTTGCGGCTGAGACGCTGACGCACCGGGACCGTGGTGTGCTGCCTACTTCCTTGTGGTTCCTGGTGGACCGACGCGTCCCCGTCGGGACGCTCCGAGGGCGTGCACTGGCTAGCATCGAGCTCGTGTCGTCGAGACAACAAGCTTTCGGCTTGCTGCGCCGCCGCACGCTCGAGCAGGTTGTGAATCTTGTGGTGGGCCCAACGATCCTCGGGCGTTGTGGCCTCTGGAAGGCCATGGAGCAAGGCCGCCACGATGGCGATGTTCTGGCTTGCCCGGGCGAAGCGAGGGAGGGCTTCATCATTGGCGATGATCCTTCGGTTCACGTCGCGGGCCATGGTGCGGGCGCGCCCACCATCTCCGCGGCGCTCGATGTCCTGATCGAGCTTCGCGCATTCCTGCTCGAGCTGGAGTCGTGCCTCCTCGATGTCTCGGTGTCGGGCTTTCAGCTGCTCCACCGGCATGCGTGGCGGGGCCGCTGTCTCCCTCTCTGTCTCGTGGTCGAGGTTGTTTGTTGGGGTAGCCTCCTCCTCGTGGACGCTTTCGACGTGCCCCTCGGGGGTACCCGTCATGAAGCATTCACGAGAGGGGTGGTGGCTTCCCCTGCTGGAGTTAGAGCCAGAGGGCGACTCTGGCTCCTCTGCCAGGAGGTTGTGGAAAGATTTCGCGACGTGTTCGATCACCCCCACGAATTCGTCGTTCGTGGGAGGTGGGACCATGCGTTGTGCCACAAGGTGGCTAACAGTCGCCACGGCGTTGCAGAGACCGAACGGAAGCACCGTCGAGGCGCTCCGTATGAGGTGTTTCGGAGAGAGGGGTTCCCCTCCGGCGAGCCACGCCATGACGTTGGTGTCAGAAAAGAGGAGGCGGTGCGGGTCCTTCCTGGACAGCTGGGGTCTCAGGGAGACACCGAGCTAGCGCTCAAGCCTCCCATAGTCAAGGTCGATGGAGGGGAGAGGTTGGATGGTGGCGTGAGCCAATGCCAACTCTCCTCCCACCGTGATGATGAATTCCAGGTCCCCGAAGCGCACGCTTGCGTCCGGGACCCAGCTGATACCGTGGCTAGCCATCATTAGCCTAATGTTAATGTCGGAAAGCACAATGGTCCCCTACCTAACGCGCCAACTGTCGGTGTTTCGAGTAAACACCAACGAGTAAATTTGTTTATTACGCGTCTGGCCCGGATGGTGTGCTAGAAAAGACACAAGGTTTATACTAGTTCGGGCAGAATGTCCCTATATCTAGTTCGTGGCTGCTGCTCGTGTTATTAGCACTAAAAAGTTCATAGTATGGGTTACAAACGGGCGAGAGAGGGACAGGTCCCAAGTCTTTGATGAAAAGGTCGAATGGATGCTGAGAGCTTGGTTGCTGCTCAGCTGTGTGTGATGTGTTCAATCGATCCGCCCCCTTAATGGGGTGTCCTGCCTTCCCTTTTATAGACTAAGGGGAAGCATGGATTACAGATGGGAGAAAGAAGAAAAACCAGAGGCCAAGGAGGTCCTTCAAAGATGTCGGGTCCTCCTTTTCCTCTGAGTGAATCCCTCTAACACGACAGACGGTGCCAGGGATAGCTCCATGCTGGGTGCACGTCCACTGATCCTGATAGGGCCGCTCTGGGCGTCTGTCTGCTGATGATGCCATGTTCTGGCTTTCTCAGCAAGTGGTCACGTCCCATCCCGCCCTGGCGGGCGGCGCGACGGACCAGGGTGCTGATCCGTGACCCCACGGAGAGCATACGGCGCAGTGACCGTTCGTCCGTTACTGTAGATGATGCCAGTTTCCTCCTGGACCGTAGTGGTTGTCGTATGCTTCCGTTAGGATCCGCGCTCGAGGGCAAATGGCGGCGCCCACAACGTTGTAAGACAAATGTCGGCGTCTACAACACTGTTCGGGCTCTGACATGCCTGGAAGGGCTTAAAGCGCCCGTCTTGTCATATCCTGACGGTACCTTCCTGCAGGCGTGCAGGGTATGGTCCTCGGTATTGCGGTTGACTTGAGTGCCCTACCTTATCTGCGCGCGTAGTTATGAAGGAGCAGCGTGCAGACGTCGGGCGAGGCGGAGTCTGCCCCCAGACGTCGGGCGAGGCGGAGCCAGCCCCTAGACGTCAGCTTGAGGCAGGACCCATGGTCTCGGTGGACGGACGAGGAGTGACCCGGCATGCGGTGTAGTCGTGCTCTCGATCGCGTGGATGAATCAATGTTGACGGTCATTAGCTCCTCCTCTTCGGGTACCATAATATTGGTCCCCGACAAGTAATGTAATTGTATTTTGAGTATCAAGCCGGCATCCATAATTTGTGCCATCAGATTTTCCTTTCTTGCATATGCATGAGTTGTTTCCTAGTGTGTTATTACAGACCCCTCCTCCTCTGCATTGATACAGTTTTTCATACTTGGAAACTTGCTGACGCAGCATGCACTCATCTATATCTGTTAATATCAACGGAAACGTAAGCACCTCAAGAAATGAACACAAATTAAACAGAAGGGATGACTGGTTCAACAAGTAAAGAGCAGCAAAACATTTAATAACTCTATAACAGCGTAACTTGCCCTTCCATAACTAATCCAAAATTTAGCATCACGACATGTATAGACAATTACACCATGAAGCTGACTATTTTTTAACCGGTTCAGAAGTTAATGGGCTAAACATCAAATCTAAGTGCTAGCACGCCTTTTAAGCAAAATTTTGGAAGATTTGTTTTGAAAAATCACAGGAGGTAGTACACAAAATGAAACTTGAGTGAACAAACAGTGTTCATAATTTTGTGTAAAAGTTCATCTTCAAATGCAGTAAAACTAGGTGGCATTACCAGCTTCTCATGAGTTATTGAGTTATACCAGTTAGAATGGTGTACTGCTGGGGGCACTGAAACTCCGTGCCGGTCCGTGTTTGAAGCCTAGTACCACTCCTTAAGGTTATGCCCCGGGTGTTATAGTTTTTTAAAACTAAGTGGTATAAGAATTTTGTATGTTTTTCTAGTTCTTTCTTAATGAATGCACCATATCTATTCGTAAAGAAGAATTTTCTATTAATAAAGATGAAATTTACAAGTAAACGGCCATGGGAGGCCACCTAAAGGGAAACAAAACGCAAAAGCTGTATAGGAGCTATAAACGTTAGGCCCAGGCAACACAGCAGCAAAAAATCCGTGCCCCGCTATGCCGTATGCTCTAGCCTCTTCCTTGATCTTGCGCCCCTCAGAATTACAGACAGGTTAAGTTTGAGTAAATGTACCTTGGCATCCATTCCAAATATAAGGATTACCCTCATACCCATGGGAGCATCGGCATAGATACCCTGGACCATCGTTTGCGGCCATGCAGTAGCTGTTTGCACTGACGCAGGCATAGCCAGTTGGTGGCTCCTTCCCCTCCTCTGGGCAGTTGCTGTTCCTGATGGCCCAGTCAGCGACAACTGAGGCGCCCCTCTCGGCTCTAGTTTTGATGAATCCAAGGTGGCCAATAAGGTCCTGCTGCCTGAAGCTGTACGAGCCAACCTCAACAGCCATCACGTAGAAGTGTTGGAGTGTGTGTGTGTGGGCCTCCAGCCCAGGCCGGCCCATGTAGGGCAAGGCCCATTAGGGTTAGGGTTGGCACTCTGTGCCTATATGTACCCTGGGGGTTCACCCTCTATCATAAATCCAATACACACAGTCTCGTTCTTCTACATGGTATCGAGCCGATTTTCTCTTCCTCCCTGAGCCAGCCGCCGACCACCACCTCTTCTGCTGCCTCCAGCGCGCCCCCGGGGAGAGCCTCCTCTCCACCGGGGGCAGCGCCCTTGGTTTGGCGTCGATCCCCTTCGATCCGCGCCCGTAGTCGCGTCAAGAAGTCCGAGCAGCAAGCAGCAGAGGACCGCCCGCTCTTCCTCCCCCACGCCGGCGCGGTGGCACCCGACCGCGGCAGCCCCCGCATGCAGCGGACCGTGGCCGCTGCGGCCTATCCCGGCGCGGATCCGCCGACCCCTCCCCGCCGCCGCCGCTCTGCGCGCCTCCAGCGCCGCCGCCATTCTGGCCGCGGCTGCGGGGGCCGGCGCGGGCGGCCAGGGCGCTCCACCGGCGCGGATCCGCCGCCTCCTCCCCGCCCTGCCTCATCCCGGCGCGGATCCGCCGCCCCCTCTCCTCCAGCTCGCGAAGGCCCCCCGCGCTCGCATACGCGCCTGCTCGGCCGAGCCCTCCAGCGCCTACGCCGTCGCCGCGCGCCGCCGCCGCCCTGCGCGCCCCCAGCGCCGCCGCTGCTCTGGCCGCGTGCGCGGGGGCCGACGCGGGTGCGGGCGGACCAGGAGCCGGCGCCCCCGGCGCGGGTGCGGGTGGCCCCCACCAGTCGCGGATCCACCACCTCCTCCCCGCCCTGCCTCCTCCCGGCGTGGATCCGCCCTCCCCTGCTCTGGGGGGCCGGCGTCGACGCCAGCGCGAGCGCAGAAGCTCCGCCCGACGCGGATCCGCCGCCTCCTCGCCGCCACCACCACCACCGCTGCTGCTGCTATGTATCTTTTTGTTTCCTTTGTGTCGCCCTGCCGTTTCGTCGTCTTCATCGACATCCCGAGGACGAGCCAGCTGCTGCGCCCTTCCGGCTGCAGCGGCGCCGCTCGTGGTCTGCCTTCACCGCCGGTGTCGCCGCCTTTCCAGGCGGTTGCGCCACCCGCCGCCGGTCGTCGTCAAGCAAGCTCGTCCGGAGTCCACGCCCTTCGCCGTCTACCGCGGACAACGCCCCCCTCCCCGTCACCCCTGCTCTGAGCGCGGGACTTCTACGAGGGCGGGCAGGAAAGCCGCCACCCCATTTCTCCCCCTCCGCCACCCCTGATCTGAGCGCGGACCTCGACTTCTCCGCCACCCCTGCTCTGAGCGCGGTCTCCGAGGTATCCGGGTGCGCTGCCATCGCCTGGCGCCCCTAACGCCGCATGGCTCGGCTCATCGTTCCGCGGCCATGACAGCTCGGTGTTGCGACTACGTCTTCGACCGTCTTCGCTGCCACCTCGACTCGGCAACTTCTACCTCGGCTACGACCACGACGACCTCGACCTCGGCTACTTCGGCACAAAGAGGGCTATCCTCCACTTCTTCGCTCCAGCCACAACGGCCGCGACATGGTTGCGACTGCGGGGGGATGTCATCACTTCGGCTTTGTTTGTCTCCAGTCTCATCGTGTGTGCGCCCCCGTTGTGACTGCGGGGGGATGTTGGAGTGTGTGTGTGTGGGCCTCCAGCCCAGGCCGGCCCATGTAGGGCAAGGCCCATTAGGGTTAGGGTTGGCACTCTGTGCCTATATGTACCCTGGGGGTTCACCCTCTATCATAAATCCAATACACATAGTCTCGTTCTTCTACAAGAAGCATGGGTTGAAATCCCAGACCTTGCTCTGGTTCATCCCAAAGATGACATGAATGCCAGTAAGGTTTGCAGGGATGGAAACCTCACAGCAGCTCATGCCTGCGCACGGCGCACCATCTGATGTGCTGTTAATGTCCTCGCAGTATGAGTAACACCCAGCCAGGTATTGGTTTGCAGCAGCATTGTACCCACCGATAAGCCCGAGGGTGTTGCAGCCGATGACCATGAAACGGTTTTGCAATGGGGATGGGAGAAAGGGCGTGCCCTCCAGTCTTAACTCTTAACCCCCAAGTGAAGTTGGTAGATGTGGTGTTTTATGTGAAGCATATGTGGCTGACGGGGCTGAGCACTCTTATCTCACCGCGCTTCAGTGAGATGTCGGTGATCTCAAAACGTAACTCACTATCCCCGACTGTTGGTCGTGGTTGATGCAAGGTGTTGTTGCAGGTGAGGTTGAAGTAGCTGCTTAAGCTGGTGGCGGCACATTGCTCGCCGATGCCAAAGGGGTAGGGAATGGACACGTTGCCGCACTTGTCGGGGCAGCCTGGTAATGACAAAGGGGGGCTCGAAGAGGCTCCATCCGGCATGATCACCGCTGGAAGGAAGATGCACAGTATGAGTACTAGGACTTTTGGTCCTCGCATGGTTGGATGCAATGCAATCTCTTGCTTTTGCAGTCACTTTAACTTGAATGCTAGCAGCATGTTAGAGTCGCTTATAAATAGATAAGAAGCTTCTTCATGTCTTAGCGGTTTTATTGCTTCTAAGTTGATGCAAGTTGTAGTATTATTCTGACTGGCTACAGTTGTTTATGGGGAAGACTTTAGATCTTGTTAGTTAACTATAGTGAATGATATCAGAGGACGTCAACGCGTAAGATGACATTGATTATAACTGGGTGTTGTCATATCCTTTACTCTTTATATAATTGACCATTGTTAATATTGCCTCCTATTTTACTTTTGGATATGTACAGGAGAAAAGCCCTTATTTCGCAGTGGGAAGCCAGAAACCAGATAGCATTTGCAGGTTCCAATCAGAAAAGATACTGGTGTAATCAGAATTGTCTATCAAACCCACTTGCTAGCATACATCACCGAAATGCAATTAATAAAACTATTAAACATGAAAGTCTAAGTCTAGCACGCAACAAATAGACATTTCTTGTTTTTGGCATCTGAGTAAATCCTCTTGTTGTATATACAGAGCCTATTTCTTAATGCTTTCCCTCATTGTATTTATCTTGTTTCAGAGAACGAAGTAATCTTATGGTAGCAAGCAGGAGAAAAAGCATTATCTTTGTTTGGTCAGTGGCTCAGTGCTCAGTTGGAGTCTACAATATCCATCATCAATGTTGCCCCCCTACACTGCAAGTTTTTCCTCTGGTTAGCAGCTCACAACCGCAGCTGGTAAGCCGACCGCGTCTTGCACGGCATGGCTTGCAGCACCGTGAGCATTGCGCACTGCAGGAGGACGAGACGGCACAGCTTCTGCTTACCTCATGCATCTTAACGCGTCAGGTGTGGTTCTCGGTGTTGAGCACCCTTGGGCTGCAAGCGCTAGCTCAGGACCACTCCAATGATGTCTCTTCCAGGATTGGCGGCGCCATTGTGCAAGGTCTTCAACACATTAGTGATCCTAGTGGCACGGTTGGTTTGGAAGCATAGGAACCGTTGTCTTGGACCGCGTACAACCAGAGGTCCAGCTAGCACTGCAAGACGTGGCTGGCCAGGGCAAGCTCTAGTTGAGGGCTGGCGCCACGCACTTTGAGAAGCTAAGGCAGTGTATAACTTTGGGCTGTTCATTGTTTCAAGTTACAGCGGGCGCGATTGTGACGGAAAGCTAACTTGAACTGTGGAACCGGAATTGTAATCGGACTGTTTTTCTACCTTTAATAATTAATACAATGACACGCGGCTCTTTTATGTGTTCGAGAAAGGAAAAAGAAGTCGTCAATGTTTTAGCCTTTTATTCTCATGGTGAAAAATACCTTTTTGGAGCATCTTCTGGCTGCACAAGCATGCCCTGTAAGCTGTAATCACTGCAAATTTGTGAATGCTATTAACAGGAGTAAATTTAGCGGCACATACAATTGTATTCCCAAGTGGTAAGGCTGCCCTGTTCGCTTGAGCTTATTCAGCACTATTTTTCAGTTATAGAACAATATTTTTCTCTCACAACATTTTAGCATAAGCCACGTCAAGGTAGCACAACTTTGGTTTGGCAGATTTTATCTTGTTTGCTTCTACCTGGCTATATATATAGCCAATAAGTAAAAAGGAAAATGCTAGTGGGTGTGTCAAGGCTATATGCATATCTTGTGCTGATCCTGTTCGTAGTTTTGAATGGGATATGTTATTTCTATACTCACCAGCTGTGATGTGATATTTTTCTTTTTGAGACTGATAACCAGGAAAACAAAAAGGAAAATGCCAGTGGGTGCAATACAACGACCGTACAAGTAGCTGAAGGTCAGCTTTGGTGCGTTGAAGCTAGAAAGAAAGCAGCAGAATTGGTTGCTGATCCAACCGCAGACGCATTCATCTTAATAAAAGGCATAATTGGTTCAATGTATTGTCGTTCTTGATGCGTTTCATTTGCAAGTGTAGCCTTTTTCTGTATCTTGAATTGTCAGCTCTGTTGCGCTGAGCCAACCATTCGTAATGGACTAATGGGCACTGAAACATTTTCACACGCAAATTACGTGTGCGATTGGAGTCTGAAGATTACGTGCGCAAATTCTTAGTGTCCTTTGTCCTTTGACATGGTTGAGAAGCCAGCAGGCTGAAGATCGATTGCATGGAGCTACTATTGACGTCAGCATATCACCATTGCGAAGCTAGGGTGGAAGCAGAACGACTAGCTAGTTCACCGACGCAGCTCCATTCGGCTTGCTGAAACTTGACTGAAAGTGGTTGAAAAATACTGTTCTGGCTGAAATGTTGTGAGAGAAAAACACTGTTTTGGCTAAAAAAAGAAGTTGAACAAGCCGGATATAAGATAAGCCGAATGGAGCAGTATCCATGAGACCAAGGAGTTTTAGACCCTGTTTGGCACAGCCCAGCTTCACCGGTGAAGTTTTTTTTTGAAAACAGAGCTGCTCTGTTTTAGATTGACATAACAGCTTCATTACCAGCTTTATGTATAGTTGAGAGAGGAAAATGTGGAAGAGAGCTATGAAAAACTACTTTTTCCAGCCTCACCTATCGCCATTCTTTTGTAAGAGTATAAAAAAGAGTTTCACCCACTAGTTGTTTTTAAAAGGTTGTTTGACAAAAAATAGCTCATGAAACTTTTGGTGAAGCTATGCTAAAGAGGCTCTTATTTGTCTCCACAACTCATGCCTATCCAAATCTCAAAAAAAAATCATGCCTATCCACTGAAAAAGCGGCCAAGATTGCAGTAAAAAAATTAATTTGTGGCCAGGCAAACATGCACAAGTGTTATTTTCTTTTTAGAATGCATTATCAGTTACTATGAAGCGTTTTGTTGAACGATAATGTGAAATATGGATATATTAATACCCAATTGACCTTTTTGAATCTTCATATGGTGACCAGTTTGAGAGGGCTTTAGAATTGAGCTCCATTGTAGATCTTGGTAGAGTCCTAAACAAATACTCCCAGAGTGCCAAAAAGAATGCAATTTCCGTTTTTCAATGAGTTAGATAATTTTAAATTTATCAAATTTATACAAAAAGTACTAACACCTATAATACCAAATAAGTATTATTAGATTTTAATTATAATTATATTTTATAAAAAATCTATTGTGATACACAAATGTTGATATTATTTTCTATAAATTTAATCAAATTTAAGAAAGTTTGACTTTTTCCAAACCTTGAATTACATTTTTGGAGGGGAGGTAGAGGAGTAGGTCGAATTCAGAAGCGGACGGACTTATATTTCTTCGAAAAAACGGTGTCTTTGTTTAGTTATCTCAATTAGGAAACAAGCTCTAGGTTACATCTTCCATCCATTTGAATCTGTACATTTCTGGTAGATGTAAGCCTGGTATTTCCATTATGCAATTGCAATAATAGGGTGGACCTCCTTTGGAGAGAGAGAGAAACAAACAAACATTCCATAAAGAAAACAGAAAAACAGCCCCGTTCATGGCCTAAGCTGAGGAGACCAGATGCTTCTTTGTTGGGCCGATCGGCTCAGTCCATTCCGTCCAGCGGAGCTGTTCTGGTGGGCTGCGCCAATTCGGGCCCACGGAGCGGAGCCCCGCGCGCACTCGCCGACTTGCGGCGGAGACGTCAAGCGCTGGCGGGAGGCGGCGCGGCGGCGGCGGAGGCGAGGTCTCTGAGGAGTGAGGACCGCGCGGCGGCGTGCGCCCATGCGGCGCGCCTCCCCGTACTCGTATGCTGTCTTCGAGCGCCTCCTCCAGGAGCACTTCCCATTCCCGCGCCGCGTCTTCCAGGTGCACGCGCTCCTCCTCACCTCCGGCGTGCTGCTCCTTGACCTTGACCCCCAATGCTCCTCCGCTGCCTTTCCTTACAACTGCCTCGCGCACGCGCACCTCCGCGTCCCCGCCGTCTCCTCCTCCTCGCGCGCCCCGTCCACCCCGCTGCGCCTCTTCTCCGCCATGCTCGCCCGCGGCGGGCGACCCAACCGCCACACCTTCCCGTCCCTCCTCAAGTCCGCCTCCGCCTCGGGCTCCGCGGCCGCCGCGGGGGTGCTCCACGCGCAGTGCCTCCGCCGCGGCCTCGCGGCCGACCGCTTCGTCGCCTGCTCGCTCGTCAGCGCCTACGGCCGAACGGGCCACCCGGCTCGCGATGCGCGCAAGGTGTTCGACGAGATGGAGGGGACCCCGGACCTGGCCTCCTGCAACGCCCTGCTCGACGCGCTGTGCCACGCCGGGGACCTGGACGCGGCTGGGGACTTCTTTGAGCGGATGGCGGTGAGGGACCCCGTGTCGTGGACCACGCTCGTGTCTGGGCTCTCGCGGGGCGGACGCCACCTGTGCGCTCTCGAGGTGTTCAGGGGATTTTTGCTGGGTAACATGGGGCGACGGCTCCAGGAGGCCACGTTGGTCAGCGTGTTGTCGTCCTGTGCCAACCTTGACGGCGGTGAGGGTCTTGCCACGGGCTTGTCTGTTCACGCATATCTCATCCGCCATGAGATTGAGCTCACTGCATTCCTGGGCACGGCGCTGGTTGACATGTATGGGAAGCATGGGAGGCTTGGCTGCTGTAGTAGTGCTTTTGAGGTCGTTTGTAAGGAGGTTTGCACGTGGAATGCGCTGTTGTCAGCTTTGGCTAATCATGGGAAGGAGACTGAAGCACTGGTGAAGTTCGACGTGATGAGGGGTGAAGGCTTCTTGCCAAATCAGATAACCTTTCTTTCTCTGCTCACGGCTTGTGCTCGTGCAGGATTGGTGGAGGTTGGGTTATACTGGTTCGAGGCAATGGTTGCTGAATACAAGGTGGCACCGTTGATGGTCCATTATGGATGTGTTGTGGACCTCTTAGGCCATGCTGGCCGTTTTGGAGAAGCCATTCAGGTTATAGAAAGGATGCCCTTCGCGGCTGATGCTTCTGTGTGGGGTGCTCTTCTTGGGGCTTGCAAGCTCCATGGAAATGTGGAGCTTGCAGTGGAGATTGGGCAGAAACTAATGTCTCTTGGCCCCCAGCAATTTGGTCGGTATATGACTATTAGAAATGTCTATTTAGAAGATGGGAATTGGCATGCTGGCGCAAGAATGGGAGAGGTGATGCATTAGGCTGGAATCAAGAAGGCTGTTGGGCAGAGCAGCGTTGTGCTTGGTACTGCCATTCCTTAATTAGCTTTCATTGCAAAACTTGTTGGTTGGGGACAGATACACTTGGATGATTATTAACAGATGTTTCTTCACATTTGTCCTGTCCCCCATGGGTATAACTTTGAGGAGATGTAAGTACCAAATATTCACTGCTTGGGTTGCCCTTATTCATGCATTTTATGCCCTTAACCAATAGCCAATATAAACCATAATTCTACCACGAAAAGGTTGTGTAAGTTTTTTTATCGTAGATGTTGTAAAACTTAAATGTAGTGACTTCACATGACGCTACTAACAAGTAGTACAGTGTTCTTGCTGCAGTAGAGAAGCGGCACCAAGATGTTGGGTTGATCACAGTGGTAATGCTAACGCAATTGGGTGGCGGCATTCAGTTGCCACTTCGCTAAGGATTGGATTTCCGCTTAGCTCAGGGATGGATCACAGTGGAGGAAGGAATCAAACCACACGAAGAAGAGACACAGATGTGATGTGAGTTGCCTAGGAGCTCCAACTCCAAGCATTATGACTCTAGGAGTCCAAGTGGACCAAGGAGCTTTAGGAATCACACCCATCAGGCTTCTAGTCAGGTAAATTTTGCTCCATCTATCCAGTTAAATAGCTCCTTCTGTGGTATATGAAGGCACTTTTACTATTTAGAACAGAATCCCTACTCCAAATTGCTAGGGACTAACAGGCTCTGATGTTATAGAATAATAGAATTGGCTTGATCAGGAAAATCAAACTGAACTAAGTTCGGTACATAGACTGAAGAAACAACTTCACTTTGACTGTCCATCTGAAAATGTTGAGTTGGCAAGGTTTTTAAGAGCAGGAGTTCCACTTAGTCTAGAAGAGGCATTTAAGGACACACTTTTCCAAACTATAAAAGAACTGACGAATGTTTATTACTTAGTACTTTTAGTTGAGTTGACCCAAGGGGCAAAAAAATCTCTTTCCTGCACATGTACCTCCCTTGATGTTTCTATAAAACTAGAGCTGGATGTTCATGTAAAAATTGCATACATGTAGATATCATACATGCATAAAACAGCATATGCAGTTGCAGGCTTGGAATGATATCTCAGACATAACAGTTCAGAAGGAAGAATTTTGTAAATGTTGCATCATATCCTACATAGCATATTGTGGCAATAGCTTAATAAATATGTACTATTTATTACATCAACAAGTACCACATGCAATTATCCAGTCTAGAAGCACCGTTAAGTATCGTGTTACAGGATCTATGCCAAGAACAGTGTAGATGTCTCTATGCTGTTGTATGCCATATCATCCAAAGGGGCAGCCAATGATGATGATCCTCCATGGTGTGCATAGTAACTGTCTTCACAGTCACTGGTTGCATCCATGTGGAGCCTCCTCAACATCTGTAGGCGCTCTGCAACTTCCTTCATTGTTGGCCTGTCATCTCCACTTGGGCATAAGCAATGCACTGCTAGTTGGGCCAGCTTTTCAAGCACTGCCATAACTACCTCGTCAATAATTTCAGAGTCCAGCATTGCTTTGTGCTTATTATGGCGGAACATCAAGAGAAAGATATAAGACAATGATTTTTTTTCATTGAACCTATCAGCAAACATAGCCCTTTTCCTTGTGATCAGCTCCAGAAGAACTACTCCGAAACTGTAGACATCGCTTTTCTCAGTCAGTTGATGACTGATAAAGCTCTCAGGATCAAGATAGCCAAATGTTCCTTGTACAAACATGATGAACTCACTTTCGTCCATGGACTTTTGTGCTGATGCTCCGAAATCTGCAATCTTTGCATTGTGCTGATCATCCAACAGGATATTGGCAGATTTGACATCTCCGTGTAGGATCGTGCAAGATATTGATGAATGTAAGTAAGCAAGAGCTTCTGCTGATTGTGTAGCAATCTTCAGGCGAAGATCTAAGGGGATTGGTGATCTGTGATCAGCACCATGAAGGAACTCAGATAAAGTTCCATTGGAGACAAACTCATACACCAACATTGGGACATCTACATCCAAGCAACAGCCTAGTAACCTCACTATGTTTCTGTGGTTGATTTGAGATAAAATGATTGTCTCATTGACAAATTCTTCCCTGCAATCATCATTTATTACCTTGGACTTCTTTATGGCGACCTCTTTGTGGTCATCCAAAGTTCCCCTATAGACCATTCCATGACCTCCACATCCAAGTACTCGATCTTCATTATAATTGTCTGTGGCTCTCTTTATCTCCTTCTCTGTAAGAATATGAATTGTGTGAACCTTCCTTGCCGTCATTTCATCATATAACTTGAGACCTCCATTTTGTCTGAAATATTCTTCTTTCTCCATCTTGTGCCTTTTCCTTTGTAATTGCATGGTGTACAACCATGCCAAGGCCATCAACACTACTGCAGAAAGACTGAGGCCTGCAAAAATATTTTTTAAAAAGAAGGAAAACAGATTCTAGTAAACATCTATTGCCAATTTAGTATGCAGTCTTCTTTTTCTTTTTCTTTTTTGCTTAGGCTGTATCTTAAGCTTGACTTCTTCCCAGGTGCATGGAACAGAAATTGAAAGGAATTCTGTAAAGGTTTCTTTTTTCGTTGTTATAGAAAATAGAAATTCTTAATAAGAACCTTACAACACCGCATACACCTTCAAGTCTCCAACACACTTTGGTTCCTAAAACATGTGTGCCACAAAAACACATATACTGACCACACCCTTTAAAACCGACCAATTAACGTTCAGGAGGTGCTGGGGTGAGGAGGTGAGTAATACATCGCGCCCCTTTTTTCTTCCTAATATAGTGATAGGCAGCTCTCATGCGTGTTCAAGAAAAAAAAATGTTAATAAAAGACTTGATCAATGGGAGAGACATCCCCTGGACTTTAGTCTTAAGAAGGGGCTCACCAAACCTGGCAAACATGCAGGAACCTCGCGCGCGCACGCTTCTTTCGTGGCCGCGGAACCATCTGCGCTGTTTCAACCAGGGAGGTGGGCACACAACCATGCAGGCACCAGGGATCGAACACTGGTGGGGAGCTCCGCACCTCGGGTGCTAAACCCTGAAAATTCTTAATTAAGCTGTAAAACATTTGTTATGGGTTAATACTTACTCTCTGTGTTTCACAGTATTTTTCATTATAGGATTCAATAATTTTTTTCTCAAACTATTTGTCACTTTCACTGTATTTTTCGTTATAGGATTCAATATTTTTCTCAAATTATTTGTCATTTTCACATTCCGAAGCATCATTAACCCCCTACCCTTCATGGCTTCATCAATGTATCCACAAAATCGAATTACCCCCTCTCCCCGCCAAGGATTGTGATATACTTAATGTGGGTATAGTTTCTATCTTTAATGCTCCTTATTTTTTGTGACATTTGTTAGAATGACAAATATTGTGAAATGGAAGGAGTTTTAATGTCATACCTATGAGTGTTTATTTGTCACTAAACATCTTAATGTTGATTAAACAAAAGTGTAATATAGGCACATGGTAATTACCAATAACTAGTTTGGTTGAAGCATAAAGGGGCCGGCATCCAAAATTTGTGCCATCATCTCTTGTTCCCATTTTGCATTTGCAAGAGTAACTTCCCTGTATATTGTGACAGACCCCTTTTCTGCAGGGATACAATTCCTCATACTTGGAATCTTGTGTACGCAGCATGCACTCATCTATATCTGAAGATGTAAATAAAAACATAAACAATTGGATAAGTTAAACTAACACATGGATGGAGGGTAAGAATCTCAAGAAGTGATAAAGTCAGCAGACTTTATAATGCTGGAAATTGCCTTTCCATAACTGCTCCCATAATTAAACATTAAAACATGAGTGAGCAACCTACGCTAGAGCTGACTGTTTCTTTTACCAGTTCAGAAATAAAAACCAAAATGAAATTGATGACACGTGTCATGCATGCCAACAACATTTTGTGTTCTTTTAGCAATAACAGTAGCTGAAACATGGTGAAAATTTATTATTGTACTCATTTATGATGTTCATAAGATTTTAGTGCAAGTGTATTAAGACATTGCAACCTCAATGGCAGTAAACGAGTAGCATTGAGAAGTCGATCAGGTTTCTAGAGTATTATCCTAGAAACTCCAGACCAAGATTACTTTTGAGTAAATACATACCTTGGCAGCCATTCAGAATGTAAGGATTGCCCTCATATCCTTTGGAGCATTGACATAGATGGCCTGGGCCATTATTTGCATTCATGCAGTAGCTGTTTGCACTGATGCAGGCGTAACCACTAGGTGGCTCTTTTCCCTCCTCTGGGCACGAGCTGTTCCTGATGGCCCAGTCAGCGATGACCGGGGCGCCCCTCTTGGCTCTAGCGTCGATGAATCCAAGATGGCCAATGAGGTCTTGCTGCCTGAAACTGTACCACCCAGTCTCAGCAATCATGGCGTAGAAGCACGGGTTGAAGCTCCAAACCTTGCTTTGGTTCATCCCGAATGCCACCTCAAAGGAATTGAGATTCGCAGGGATGGTAGCCTCACAGCAGCCCATCCCCGCGCAGGGGGCACCGTCGGACGTGCTGTTGATGCCCTCACAGTAGGAGTAGCACCCAGCAAGGTACTGGCTCTTGGCGTCTTTGTTCCCACCGATGAGCCCAAGGGTGTTGCAGCCAATGACCATGAAATGGTTGCGCGATGGGGATGGGAGGAAGGGCGTGCTATGCACATCATACCCAGTTAAAAGCTGGGTAGATGTGGTGTTTGACGTGAAGCAGATGTGGTTGATGGGGCCGAGCACACGCATCTCTCCACGCTCCAGTAAGATATCAGTGACCTCCAACACTGCGCTATGGTCCCCGACTGTTGGCCGTGGTGGATTGAAGGTGTCATTGCAGGTGACGATAAAGTAGCTGTTTAAGCTGGTCGCGGCACATTGCTCGCCAATGCCAAAGGGGTAGGGGATGGAAATGTCACCGCACTTGTCAGGACAACCTGGTAATGACACAGAGGGTCTAGAAGAGGCTCCATCCGGCATGACCATTGCTGGAAAGAAGATGCATAGCATGAGGAGTACAGGGACCATCGTTTCTCGCATAGCGAGATCACTTGCTTTCGCAATCTATTTTAGCTAGAGGCACCTAGTGTAATGCCATCTGCTCTTGTGTTACATATATATGTATACAAACAGCATACTGGTCTGGCTTAAAACAATAGGAAGTGGATTTGTCTTGGACTTTCTATCACAAATATGTTAATGCAAATTGTGATATATAAGATTGCCTGGATAAGGCTGTGTACGAGATAGTCTTGGTAGTGCGTAAGCTAATGACTATAGGCGTTATTATATAAGATTGCCTGGATAAGGCTGTGTACAAAGACTTTTACAGAAAGAAAACGTAAAATATAGCTGCAATCAGAATTTTTTATGGAGCCTACATAGCGTGTTGTGGAGCAGCTTAATAAATGTGCTATTTACATAACCATGTATCATACACAAGTTCCCAGTGTAGAAGTATTTTCTTCTAACAAAACGAAATGTAAAAGTATCATGTTGCAAGATCTATGCCAAGATCAGTGTAGACATCTCCATGCTGCTGTGTGTCATCCTCCATGGCTGTGTGCATAATAACAGTCTTCATCTTCAATCATAGGCGCTCCGCAACTTCCTTTGTTGTTGGCCTGTCATCTCCACTTGGGCATAGGCAGTGGACTACTAGATGGGCCAGTTTCTCAATCACTTCCATAGCCGCCTCATCTATAATTTCAAAATCAAGCATAACTTGGTGCTTATTGTGGCAGAACATCAAGAGGAAAATATAAGATAATGACTTTTTTCCATTGAACTCATCAGCAAAAATAGCCCTTTTTCTTGTGATCAGCTCCAGAAGAACAACTCCAAAACTGTAGACATCACTTTTCTCAGTCAGTTGATGACTGAAAGCTCTCAGGGTCAAGATAGCCAGTGTTCCTTGTACAAGCATGATGGACTCACTTTCTACCATGGACTTCTGTGCAGATGCTTCAAAATCTGCGATCTTTGCATTGTGCTGATCATCCAACAGGATATTGGCAGATTTGACATCTCCATGTAGGATTGTGCAAGATATTGATGAATGTAAGTAAACAAGAGCTTCTGCTGATTGTGTAGCGATTTCCAGGCAAAGATCCAAGGGAATTGGTGGTCTATTATCAGCATCATGAAGGAACTCAGATAAAGTTCCATTGGAGACAAACTCGTACACCAACATTGGGACATCTGCATCCAAGCAACATCCTAGTAACCTCACTATGTTCCGGTGGTTGATTTGAGATAAAATTATTATCTCATTGACAAATTCTTCCCTGCAATCATCATTTATTGCCTTGAACTTCTTTATGGCAACCTCTTTGTGGTCATCCAAACTTCCCTTATAAGAAGTGGACTTCAGGATTTGTCTTGGACTTTCTGTTTGCAGCTAAGTTCATGAAAATTGTAGTATAATATTGTCTCAATAGGGTTGTGTACAGGTAGTCTTCATAGCACATAAACTAATGATCATAGGCATCCTATCAGAATATGTTAACACGTACGGAGACTTTTACAGGGAAAAAGAGTAAAAGATAGTTACAGTCCGAATTTTGTTTGGAGCCCACTAGCTAGCAGAAACCGGTGAAACGGGAGTAGGTTGTCAACCGCGCGAGCAAAATGGACATCTCTTGGTTTGGTTTGGTCAATGGGCAAACTCTGTCCTGTGATGTAAACGCGGAGCTGTTTCTGAATGTTTTACTTATCTTGTTTCAGGAGACCTGGTATATATCACGAGGTCAGAGGAGGAAATATCTTCGATTGCCTACGCAATCATTGCCGATGTGTCTGACGGATGGAAACTACTGGTTGTGTCGTCTTCTGGCTGTAACCACTGCAGGAGATGTCCATGTTCTGCAGATTTGATCTTTGCCATGTTCTAACTTTTTATAGGAGAGTGCACATGTTGAGATCCTTTTCTCTAAGTATTCTGCAGAGTCGTTTCTTGCACCTCAGTATCTTGGAAACAAAAACTGGATATGGTCTCAACAACAGACGCTTGGCTTCCATCTTGGTCTGGCCTGTAGGTCTGTTCATCTGTTCACGTATGTTTCTCTTGTAGAAAATCCATTTGTGACCACATTCTGATAGTTACAGTCAGAATTTTGTATGAAGCCCACTAGCGAACAGAACCCGGTGAAATGGGAGTAGAAGTAGTCAGCCATGAATGCCTATGTCAACGGCACGAGAGAGAAAGAATGGACGACATCTCTTGGTTCGGTTTGGTCAACGGGCAAACTCTGTCCTGCGCTATAAATGCAGTACGTATTTACTTATCTTGCTTGAGGAAACCAAGTACCACAAGCCAGAGGAAGATCGAACAATAAACTGCTGGCTTGTGTTGTCTTGTGGCTTTAACGAATGCAGGGAGAAGTGCTTGTTCGTCAGGCCACTCGGCCAACCTTGTTCTGCAGATTTGATCTTTCTCCGCTTAATTAAAATCTGTAGTTGAAGAGGAGAGTGGAGCATGTTGAGATTGTGCGGTGCCTTTCCTTGAAGCATTCTGCAGGCCCGTTTCTTGCAATCCTATCTTACACACGAGTGCTCAGTGCGCTCGGATGGAAACCAAAAGCTGAGACAAGACGTGTGCCTGCAAGGGGTGTGACATGATATTTGGGCTGGGCTGGGCTGGGCTGGTGTGTGTGTGTGTGTGTGACATGTTCCGGCCCAAAGACATGCATGCTAGTAGATGCTAGTGACTGCGTGCAACGGGCCGGGCGGACAGTAGCAGTGCACAGGGACAGGACGATAGGATACACTGTACTCGTGTCACCATCCCACAGGCAGCAGCAGGCTACAGCATCCGTACAAGGCTACAAGCTCCACCTCCACCTCCACCTCCACCAGGGGATTGGCAGCCTTTCTCGCCTCTCTTCCCCTCTGTGCTTGGTGCTCACTGCTCGATCACACACGGACGGACACTGTCACTCCGGCCCGGTGACCACCACGGCTCCACTCACTCCGGCACGAGGTGCGACGGCCGAGTAGTACCCATGCCGGGGAGGGGCTCGATCTATACAAACCCCATGTCATCGTCAGCAAACTAATAGGAAGATAGAAGATAGGCAGAGAATTGGTCAGGCCGTCCAAGAAGACAACGTTGGTCTTTCTTTCCAAGGCAGAGAGGAGGCGAGGAACCACGCCGCACACTCTGGTCATGACTCATGAGTTCGCGATGCGCCGACGCGCGGCGCACGACGGCGGCAACCGGGCAAGGCTCCACGACGACGGCATCTTGGTTCCTGCCTCCTTGCGAATTGCATTCGCCGATGTCCACGTCCTGGATAGTTTTTTCTTGTTCATTTTTTAATCCAAATTAATTATTTGTATAATATTCCACACATCTAGTATTTTGTACTCGTATAGTTATGGTTTTCTTCTAATTTAGGTTTTAGATTAAAAATATATTATTGTATTATTTTCACTTTATAAGTAAAATTAGCGCTTATATATTATTAGATTTTAGAGGAGCCACGGTGACCAGTTCGCCAGAGGGCAGCACTGCGCCGTGCCCATGCGTGACATCAGGAACGGCTGCAATCTAGCGCTTGTCTTTATCTGCAGACTGCACGGCACAGTAGAGCACGTAGGAAGGACCGAAGGTCGAAGGAGATGCATGCACGAGCACGAGGAGGCTGCAAAAGTGGCCGCTGCTGCATCTCGTGGTCGTCATGCATGGGCATGGCGGTCAAGGAAATATGCGCGTGGATCGATTCCATCGTAGAGTACTACTGTACAAATGGTAGCAGTGTCGATCGAGTGCAAGCTCAGATCGACTCAGTGGTAGCACTGTAGCACCCATGCAATACAATGCAGCCCTTTGCACTGCACGGTGATGGATCGCCGGCACCGCGAGCTTTTCGTAGTTGGTCCCTGCTCATGCTCGCTCGCACGCACGCACCATGCCCCTGCGTGGAACACGTTTTCGGTTCTAGGCTTTAGTCACGGTTATTTTTGACCCGAAACTAAAAAAAAAGGATTAGTTCTGGTTGGAGCTACCGACCATGACTAAAGTCTCCTGCCTAACGATTAGAGGCGCAGCTTTTGCAGGAGAGGACCTTTAGTCCCGGTTGATGGCTGGACTAAAGGTCACCCTCCAGTCCTGGTTGGAGCTACCAGCCGTGATTAAACCTTTAATTCCGGTTGGTGTCTTCAACCGGGACTAGAATTCTACCTATAGTCCGGGTTTATACCACAAATCGAAACTACATGTCCCGGGCTATATACTTTCTCCTTCTTCCTCCCCTAGCCCGAGTCATTTCAAGCTCTCTACCTGCTCTCTGTTCTTGCTCGTGGAAGGAGTTCATGCTTGCGGGATTGGTGAAGACTTCATTCCTCCATCCATTCTTCGGTTCTAAAGGTTACCAACTTCATCCTCCCATGTTTCATCACTAGCATGGCTCATTTCGTGGTCTAGAAATAGAGAAATTTGTGGTTTTTTAGATTAGGAATGATGGTGGATTTTTTTATTTATATACCATTTGAGCTCAAAATCACTTGATAATTTGAATATGAAGATGAAGAAAGGTTATAGTAGTTCATCAAAACTAGTACACACCTTTCATTGCCTCATTTCACGGTCTAGAAATAGAGGAATTTTTTGTTTTCTAGATAGGGAATAATGGTGGATATTTTTTATTTATATGCCATTTGAACTCAGAATCACTTGATAGTTTGCATATGTAGATGAAGGAATCTTATAGTAGCTCATCAAAACTAGTATGCACCTTGCCTCATTTCATGGTTTAGAAATAGAGAAATATAAGATTTTTTTAGTATATAGCTTATTTAATTTCATGGTTCACAAAATGAGAAATTTATAGTAGTTGATGAAAATGAGTATAGAGAGTCGAAGATGGCGACTGCTTCCGGGTCCTCGGCCTCGCATGGGGTCCCTAAGCGACTAAGGCTGGACCTCCCTCTCATTGCGTGCAGCAAGTGTGGGCAGAAGACTGTGAGGGAGTATAGGGTGAAAAAGAAGGGTCACAGCCAAGGGCGCATCTTCTACACGTGTCCGGATTGCGAAGTGAGTTATTTTTTTTGTCATGTTTTGTTATGGTTTGTAGCCATTTTTCGTGATGATTTGATTAAAGTTCTTGATTTGTTGTTTTAATTTCAGTGGGATGGCACTGGATCATGTGACGGTTGGTACTTGGAGGAAGAGTATGTTGAGCACGTCCAAAACTCTCTTGCAAAGGCGAAAGAGGCGACTGACAAGAGTGCACCTTTGTATGATGAGGCAATGAACCAGCAGAAGAATAATCTATCTATTTTAGTTGGAATTGGTCGTGAAATCCTTATTCTGCTGAAGTGCATTGTAGGTTTAGTTTGTTTAGTGCTATTTTGGATTGTCTACATTGTATCAAGGCTTTAATAAATTAATGTTCGAGAGTACACGAAATAGCTGTGTGGTATATGATATTAATTAATCATGTTGATGGATGGATATTTTGGATCTTTTAATTAACTACTGATCATGCATGTTGTATAATATGGGTTATTATAAGTTTTTGATGTGGTATACGTCATGTAATGCAGATGAACCGGCAATGGATGTACAACGCAGACCGTCGCTCTCCAGAGTTCATTAGGGGCGTGCATGAATTCATAAATGTGGCCAAGACAAACACGCAGAATGGTTTCATGTGCTACCCATGTGTTTTATGTAAGAATGAGAATGATTATTCTTGCTCAAGGATCCTTCATGAACACCTGTTTACGTCGGGTTTCATGCCAAACTATATTTGTTGGACTAAGCACGGAGAAAGATGTGTAATAATGGAAGAAGATGACGAAGAAGAAGGGGATGATGACAATATTATTATTCGTGGCTTTGCTGAATACGGTGCATTTGATGATACTGCAATGGGGGAAGTTGAAGAAGAGGTAGCGGCTGAAGAAGAGGTAGCGGGCAGAAGATGAGCCCGCTGAGTATTGTAAAGGTCTTTGACTCAACGACAAAACCCAGAGAAGATTACCAAGAAATGATAGATATTCTCCTGTGGTAATTTCGGTCTCGCACACTGTATACTCTCTTATGCTATTTTATTGATATAACTCCATTTATTTATTTTGTTGGGCAGTGCTTGGAAAAGGTTCGCCGAGAAATGCCATTATGATCAATGGAAAGTGCCTTTGAATGTAGTCCAATACCCAGTAAATACTAGCTAGGTCACCGCATCTTTATTTAGTTCAATTCATTATTACCATGCTTCATTGGTTGATGATGAATCTTTTTCTGTAAAGTGGTGTCTGCAGCAGGGATCGGGGAACAACTTATGTGGATACTACATCTACGAGTTCAATGTAAGGAAAATGGACCCTAGTCCCATTTACTTTGGATTTTGGTGTTTGATGACCAACACAACCAAATTAGACTAAAGAATTTGCAAGTGTTTGTTTTGTAGTTCAATAGGGTGCAAGACGTGACTTGGACGAAGGCGACGTGATGATCCAATGATCAACACCATAAGCAAGACCTTAGAAGCACAATAGAAGACCCAAGATATCAAGCAAAGTCCAAGCACGAAGATAGGAACTAAGCCGGACGCAAGATCGCGAAGAAACAAGCTCACAGAGGTGACAGGACGCTACACAGGACGCTGCACCAGACGCTCCGATCAAGAGGCTCGGCAACAGTAGTGTCAGCAGTAGCGACCGAATGCTGCATAGGACGCTGCACCGGACACTGAGTGCCAGAGTCCGGTCAATATCAGTAAGGTTCTAGAGAGCCATTTTTGTGACTGAACGCGTCCGGTCAGTGTTGACCGGACGCTGGTCAGAGTCCGGTCAGTAGCAGAAAAGCGGGATTTCGTCCCCAACGGCTACTTTCTCAGTGGGGCTTATAAATAGACCCCCCCAACCGACTATTTGAGCAGTGTAGAGCTGAGGAAACATACCAAGGGTGTTGATACACCATTTTAGTGATCTCCACTTGCATAGTGCTTAGTGTTTTATTAGGTGATTAGCGTAGGTGCTTTGCGAAGTGTTTAGGTTGATTAGACCACCGCTTATGCGCTTGCTCTAGGTTTAGGCCTAGTGTTTAGTGAGGTTTGTATACCTCTTACCACTCGGTGCTTGTGCGCACCATTGTTGTACATCGGAGGGGCTTGTAGTCTTGCGAGATCACACCAACCGCATTTGTGGTGTGGCCGCCACCATGTACCGGAGGGAACAAGGCCCGTGGCAATTCGACCGGAAGCTTGATAGTGAAGACGATGGGGAGCATCCGGGAGAGGCTTGCCGAAAGACACGTTGAAGACCCACTTACGCGTGGGGAAGGCCCAAGGCTATCCACGGAGTTACCCGATCAGGAGCTTGGCCCTTGTGAGGGGCTCCAACGAGAACTAGGGGGAAGCTTGTGTAACACCCTAGGTGTTTGTCACCAGTTAAGAAGTGGGTTTGAGCTCAAACATGACAGATTAAGTGATGATTAAGATGTCAAGGTCAAACCTATGGAAATGAGCCCCAACCTAAACTCGGATATTGCACCCTTGCTTTACATATAGGTTATTTTCAAGATATATGCTTGGCTGGTGTTATTGGAATATCTTCATGTGTCTCACATCAATACCCATCTATACGGGTCACTGGAAGAGTTTCATGAAGTTTGGAATCAAAAAGTCACATAAAATGATAAGTTATATCCTTATTGGAATGACTTTACTAAGTGCTTGAATTGCATTATTAAGTGAATGGAAATGTAGGTCATCAACCAAACCTTGCAGCCTAGCCCAAATGACTCTAGATGAACTCTACAGCAAAAGTCATGAAAGATCCATGTTGGGCAAATGCCAAGAAAATGCTCCAATGGATCAAAAAGGATAATCTAAGCTTTATCGTGATCCTACTTTTGTCAAAGTAGAACTGTAGGTTCTATGCAAGCTTTGATGTTGGACCTTCAATAAAAGTTGTAGTTCATATTATGTAGAAGAAACTTTGTTTTTACACTAAGACCTAGATCAGCTTGGAAATAATTCAAACAGAGGTCACAAGATTGAATTTACTGCAGTTTCAACGCTTGGAAATATTCTAAGTCTAGAATTTCATTGACATCAGCATTGGCGTCTCGTGTTCTCCAAAATTCGTTAAGCAACTTGAGTTGGTCCAAAAATAAAAGTTGAAGGTTATATTATGGAGAAGAGCATGCAAAAAGTTGCACTGAGTTTGACCGAGTTTTGACCTCCGAAAGCGAATTTCCGTGACCGTTATCAATGTGTTGACACTAGCAGTTTGTAGCTTTGAAAGGATCAAGATGCCCAAGAGGGGGGGTAAATTGGGCTTTTCTAAAAATTAATTACAAGAATTAAATCCTACAAGCCAAACTTCACCCCTAGTGCCTACTTGTGTTCCTTGTGTTTCTACCGATAAAAGTTATGCACCCTAAGTTCCAATCCTAGACTAGCAAGGCAATTCTAGGAAAGTAATCAAGCAATGAAAGTAATGCAAGAAAGTAAATGCTTGAAAGTAAGGGATAGGAACATGACGATGTTTTGCCGAGGTATCGGAGAGTCGCCACTCCCCACTAGTCCTCGTTGGAGCACCCGCGCAAGGGTGTAGCTCCCCCTTGATCCGCGCAAGGATCAAGTGCTCTCTACGGGTTGATTCTTCGACACTTCGTAGCGGCGAATCACCCAAAACCGCTCACAACTTGAGTTGGGTCACCCACAATCTCGTCGGATGATCACCGAACTCCCAATCACCACCA
Organism: Saccharum hybrid cultivar R570; assembly: GCA_038087645.1. Lineage (NCBI taxonomy): Eukaryota > Viridiplantae > Streptophyta > Magnoliopsida > Poales > Poaceae > Saccharum > Saccharum hybrid cultivar. The sequence goes on along the minus strand of JAQSUU010000671.1, from coordinate 3,054,528 downwards.
AACCGTCTAGGTGATGGCGATCACCAAGAGTAACAAGCTAGAACTCTCACTTGACCACAACAAGTCTAATGAGAAGATGGATGCACACTTGCTAGACTCTTGTCACTAGAGAGGATTCTCAAACTTTGATTCGCAAATCTCAATCCTCACTATGGCTCTTGCACTCCCTTGCACTTCAAAGGTGTTTCTCAGCTAAACAAATGAGCAAGAGACCTCTAAAAGAGGTGGAGGGGTTGTATTTATAGACCCCTCAGACAAATCCAACCGTTACCTTTCGAAACAGCCAGACGCGCACTGACCGGACGCGCCTGTCAATATGACCAGACGCGCCGATCAGTTGTAACGGTCGAAAACGGAAACCTATACTGAGAGACCGGACGCGCCGATCTGTGCTGACCGGACGCACCGGTCTGAGATGACCGGACGCGCCGATCAGGGATGATCGGACGCGTCCGATCATGCAAGAGCTCTCTGGAAATTTGACCTGACGCAACACCGCGTCCGATCATAGGTGACCGGACGTGTCAGGTCACCACGGGACCTTACTGGAACAAGACCGGACGCACGACCGCGTCCGTTCATAGGTGACCGGACGCGTCAGGTCTCCGCTGGACCTTACTGGAACATGACCGGACGCACCGGTCTTTTTCACAGTCGCGTCCGATCTTTGTTGTTTACCCTCTAGAACACGTGTCAGCCTGACCACCGCATCCGGTCCTCTCAAGGACCGCGTCCGGTCAGTCAGCAAAAAACGCAGTTAAGACTTTGTACTGACCGGACGCGTCCGGTCATGACCAGGACCGCGTCCGGTCATAGGTAAACGGCTCAAACGTCTTCTAAACGCAATGCAACTTGAACCAAGTCGCTTCTAATTGTACTCTGAGCTTTTCTCGAGCTACCTAGTGCTAAGTTTGACAAGTGTGCACCACACCTAAACATAAGACTCACCTAGGTCAAGCTACTCGCTCATGCCCCTCTTCATAGTACGGTCAAAGGAAGAAACAAAGATCCTAACGACTATTCCAGATGTATCTCAACACCTTGACATCCGGAACTAACCGTCCTTAATCTTATCGTTGATCCTTTCAAAACCAAAACAATTTCCATCAAGGGACATGACTGCCATATTGCTCAAAGCAGTTATCATCTCCATGACCTAACTTACCGATGTTTCTGCAAAACACACGTTAGTCATGGTAATTATGTGTTGTCATTAATTATCGAAACCAACACCGGGGCCTAGATGCTTTCAATCTCCCCCTTTTTGGTGATTGATGACAACACTTAGATTCAGAAGATATGAGTTGAGGTTTTTGATCATGCTTGGTTAACATAAGCATAAAGCTGTAAGCACAAGGGGTTAGTCAATGCTTATGTGTTCCAAGCCAACTGAGTGTACTCATAGGATAAAACATGAAGAGTTAGTACACATAAAACAAAGCTCATATGAAAACGGAGTAAGGCACGGAAGCACAACCTTATGAGCTAAAAAACAAACAAGTGACATGTTTTAAAGTTGTGATTAGATAAACCATATAGACTTAAGATATCTCATAAGATCACATGTCACACGAATGCAATTACTGTAAAGTAAACATGATGCATGAGAGTAGCACACAAGAAAAGAACGAAAACCCTCTAACAAAAGCTCCCCCTGAATCTACTCTCTCTCCCCCTTTGGCATCAAACGTCAAAAGCTAATCTAAGGATCTGACGGGGGAACAGACGGAGTCGAGTCGGGTGCCGAGGAGCGCGGAGTAATCACAAACTGAGAGATGTCTCCCTCGAACTCGGAGCTATCTGGCTGACCCTCTAAAGAAGCACGAGGCTGTGAAGCGGTCTGGGTCTGATCAACAGGAACAGGTGCTGCCGAAGTAGCGATAAGTGAAGCAGTCTCTGTGACCTGAGCCTGAAGTGAGCCAAAAACTGGGGGATCTGTCGAGGCAACGAACGACGGAACAGTCTCTGTAGTGCCTGTCCCTGTCACTGGAAGGAAAACTACCTCTGAACCTGACAACCCTGAAGAAGTAGCAAATGTGGTGTGCGAGGGTGTCGGCTGACCAGTCAACTCGCTATATGTGGCACTCAGATCAATGAACGGTGTGCCGGTCAACATGTGAGGGCGAGGCTGGTCTGAAGGAGTAAACCCCGTCTGAATGGGCGTGTAGCTCGGGGACTGGAATGATTGAGGAACCTGCAGCTGTGGAGATGTGAACTAAAAGCTCGGCTGATCCTGACTTGAAGGTCCACTGAATGGTAAAGCTGAAGTCAGGATAGATGCAGGTGGAGGAGCCCCAACTGTGACTAGGTGACGCAGAAGCTCCAAGTACTGCTGCTGGCTAGCTGCACTCTGTCGCTGCATCTCATACTGCTGACGCTGCATCTCGACCTGTTGGCGCTGTATCTCAAGCTACTGTTTTTGGAACTCATCCTGTCGAGCTTGTATCTGTGCAAACGCAGCAGCTGTGTCCTGAGCCTGTCTCTGTAGCTGAAGCTCCTGTCGCTCCTGTGCCTGGGTCAGCCTCTCAAGTATAGCCACCATGGCTGGGTCTGAGCGGGAGGCTGAACTAGAGCCACCAGCCTCGTGGTCGTGAGGCCGAGGAGACCGATACCTAGGGATGGGCTGATAGTCCTCGTCAGTGCTGTCAGAGGCCTCATCCTCAGCTATATCAGCGGGCTGAGCATCTAGATCTGCAAGTTCTGCCTCAGCAAGATCCTATATGGTCGCATCCTGCTCAGCCGCTGTCTCGGGCACCTCAGGTCTCTCTCTCTGTCCTGGTGCAGGGGCCTGCTCTCTAGTAACTGAAGCCCATAGCTGACGAATATCATACTCAGGAAAAGCAATAGTGGTTTCAGTTATCTCAGCACTTATTTCTGAAGGCAGCTCAAGTGCAGATCTGATGATGAAACAAATCCAATGAGCATAGGGCAGCTGACGGTGTCCCTTGAAGCCTTCTGCTAGGGTGTCCTCCATCTCACTGACCATAAGATCCCAAATGTCAAAAGGTGTCTGTGAAAGAAGGTGGTGAACTACCCAAAGCTGCATCCTGGTGAGTCCCTCTCTATAACCAAGTCTGGGAAGAAGAGTGCGTCTGACAATAGCATCCAAGACTCAGGCAATCGGTGTCAAACTGGCAGGTGTGCGACGAGACCCTTCGCCAAAAGGCTCACGAAAACAGGGTCGGATCAGGTCTGTAGGTGGCACAGAACCGCCATGAGGGCGTCTAGGTGGAGCTGTCTGACCAAAGCAGAGCTGGTGAATCTTCATGTCTGAAGCTGGGAGTCTGAGAATCTCCCGTACTCTGGAGCTGTACAGTCTGCAGTCGCGGCCTCTGAATGCAAAGTGTATGAACTCATGGGCTGGATCAATCCATAATGAAGCATAGAACTCTCTAACCCAAGTGCCGTAGTATGCACCTGTCCGTCCAAGAAAATCCGACAGGCCTGGTAGATAGGACAGGTGCGGACGTAGCTGCTCACCCACTACCTCAATAAGTGACTCAATGCGACAGACCCTCTGTGGTCGAAAAGCAATGCCACTGTCAACAAGAGCTCTGTAAAAGTCCTCCTGGAGAGGAGTATAGAATCCCTCTGAAGCTCTGGAGTCCCTCTGAGGTGGGAACCACCGGTTGACCTCAACAAATCTCAAACTTTGCACCTGTCGTGCAGTAGCACCTCTCAAGTCAAAGTGCTCAACTGGGGGTGTACCTCTAACTCTCGGAGGTGGACGTCCTCCACGACGCTGGCCCTCTGGCCTAGGAGTCACCTGAGTCCGTGTGCGTGTGGAGCGGCGATGTGATGGAGTCTGAGCTGGCTGTTCCGTTGTCCCCTCTGAAGGTGCTACAGGTGGATCAACTGACATAGTATCTGCATCCATTGGAACTTCTGTGCCCTCAGTGGTCTCAGTGGTCTCTGTACCAAGCTGTCGTCCTTCAAGATGAAAACGACTGTCTCCAATGTGTATACCACTGCTCCTGCCACCCCTTTCTACTGCATCTGCTGCTTCTGCCACTGCCTGAGCTATCTCTGCATCAGTGAGAGTCTTCTTCTTTTTTCTGGCCATGATCTTTATGCGCTTTCCACGCGCAACCTCAGACAGACGAGGAGGACTGTCGTCCCCGTCACTAGGAGCACCACCGACATTCTTGCAACGAACGATACTGTCACACTGTCGGAAAACCTCTGAAAGATGATGTACTGACACTCGAGAGGCTTAGCCTCAATCCGTATCTGCAGGCTTGGCCTCGGATTCAATCAACAGAATAGCAGTTACCCCGACACACCGACAAACTCGCTGAAAAGACGGAATAGATGGATCTACTATAAGCAACATATATGATCTAAAGGTACGAAACCCTAGAGATAGCAAGCATATAAGATAAGACGTGAAATGAAACGCGATGGCTACCTCGGATCGACGAGAAAGCGGTGATGAGATGAGATGACCTAGGTCGCGATACTTCCCGACGCACTGGACGAGCACTGATTCGCCGAAACAGAAGTCGATTAGAGTTAGCGAAGACAAAATTTCGACAAACCCTAATACGAAGATCAAGGAAGTGCGAAGCAACCTCGAGCGAAGACATCGCGTGAGGGACGTTTCGATGACGAACGAAGGAGACACTGCAGAACGAACCCTAGGGTTAGGGCGACGCGCAATGGCCGAAGATCGAGGATGAATGCGATGGCAGGGACTGGTCGGAGGTCGTGCACGGTCTCTAGCAGCAGTGGCGGCGGCTCACGGCGGCGGCGGCGGCGGCGGAGATGGCGGCGCGGTGAACGGCGGCTGCGCGGGTGTGGTGGCGGAGACGGCGTGTGCGCGAGAGGAGAGCAGCTGTAGGGCCGGGCGGTGGCACAGGCGTGGCGGAGAGCTTCGGTGAGCGGCGGCGCGGCGGAGCTTCGGCGAGCGGCGGCGCAGCGCGTTAGGGCACGGAGGCGGCGGTTGCGAGTTCTACAGGCGAAGAAAAAGAAGGAACGCGAAAGATTATATGAGGGGTTAGATCCGCTTGATATGCGATGACCGGATGTGGTGGTCGATATGACCGGACGCGGAGAGGCAGCGTCCGGTCACATTCCAGTAAGCTCCTGGAATGACCGGACGCGTCCGATTATCCGCGATCGTACGCTGACGGCGTCCGGTTTGATTTGCCCAGAAAACTGAGACGGATGACCAGACACGGTGGTGGTTACCGGGACCGGACGCGGTGGTCAATAGGGCCACGTCCGGTGCAGCGTCCGATCACTAGATCAGGAGACGGTCTTCAGGATGACCGGACGCGCTGGTGGTCGCCAGGACCGGACGCGGTGGTGAAGCAACACTGCGTCCGGTGCAGCGTCCGGTCCAGCGTCCGGTCACTATTTTTCACCCTTTTTCATACCGAACTTAGACGCGACTTCTTCCAATCAAGTTCCAATTGAAAGAGACACAGATAAACACCAATTGGAACAAGATATGAGTGACCTCACTTAAACCCTCAAGTTTCTCAAAATAGTTTGCCTTAGGCTAATATTATTTTTAGGAAAATAGGCAACAAACACCTGAGGAGCAACGTATGGCCATGCAATAGAGCTTTTGAACCCTTGGGAGCGTCAAAATGCTCTCTCTACCCATGGACGAACACAGAGGTTGCTCAAAACTTAACCGAAAAAGGAACGACAAAACAACAACCATGCATATGCAATGCAAAACAAGTAAGTAAAGCTAGGTTGCTTGTCAAGTTTGATCCACGGTTAGGCTTCTTCACTCCTCCAAAGGAGGGTTATCGTAACCATGTTAGTCAAGCCCTAGATGCATTGCGGGTAATTAAACATGACATATAATACAAATGCAATGCAAGGGACAACACAAGCTCATCTTTTAAAGTTACTAGAATCAAGCACATTTAGTTCACTTCTCAATCTACAAAAAGTAGCTTCATCCAAAGGTTTAGTGAAGATATCCACTAATTGATTCTCACTTCTTACACCTTCTAGTGATATGTCATTTTTAGCAACGTGATCTCTTAGAAAGTGGTGGCGGATATCAATGTGCTTGGTGCGAGAGTGTTGTACCGGATTATTAGCAATTTTAACCGCACTTTCATTGTCACATAAAAGCGGCACCTTTTTAAGAACAACTCCATAGTCTAGAAGGGTTTGTTTCATGTATAGGATTTGTGCACAACAAGCCCTCGCGGCAATGTATTCCGCCTCGGCGGTGGACAAAGCCACACTATTTTGCTTTTTCGATGACCATGATACTAAGGATCTCCCAAGCAAATGGCACCCTCCGGATGTGCTTTTTCTATCAATTTTGCAACCGGCATAATCCGAATCAGAGTAGCCAACTAGTTGGAATCTAGCTCCTTTGGGGTACCATAGTCCGATGCTTGGAGTATACTTAAGATATCTTAGGATTCTTTTTACGGCACTTAAGTGAGGTTCTTTAGGGCACGCTTGAAAGCGGGCACACATGCACACACTAAACATGATGTCGGGCCTAGATGTGGTAAGGTATAATAAGCTACCAATCATCGAACGGTAAAGAGTTTGATCGATTGGTTTACCTCCCTCATCTAGGTCGAGATGTCCATTAGTTGGCATTGGGGTCTTGATTGGCTTGCATTCTTCCATCTTGAATCTTTTGAGAAGATCCTTGGTATACTTCTCTTGAGAGATAAAGATCCCTTCTCTCATTTGCTTGACTTGAAACCCAAGGAAGAATGTTGGCTCACCAATCATTGACATCTCGAACTCTTTTGACATCAATTCACCAAATTCTTTGCAATAGTCTTCATTTGTTGACCCGAAGATGATATCATCAACATATACTTGACAAATGAAGATCTCTTCTTTGAATTTCTTGGTGAATAGTGTGGTGTCAACCTTCCCAATGGTGAAGCCCTTCTCAATGAGGAAGTCCCGAAGGCGCTCGTACCATGCTCTAGGGGCTTGCTTGAGCCCATATAGCGCCTTGGACAACCTATAAACATGATTAGGATATCTAGGGTCTTCAAACCCGGGAGGTTGTTCAACAAAGACTAGTTCATTTATAAAGCCATTTAAGAATGCACTTTTCACATCCATTTGATATAGTTTCATATCATGATGTGATGCATATGCAAGTAGGATACGGATGGCTTCAAGTCTTGCAACGGGTGCAAAAGTCTCTCCAAAATCAAGACCTTCAACTTGAGAGAACCCTTTTGCCACTAGTCTTGCCTTGTTTCTTACCACTACCCCTTGATCATCTTGCTTATTGCGGAACACCCACTTGGTTCCAATGACTCTTGCACCTTTTGGATGCTCTTCAAGTGTCCATACTTGATTTCGGGCGAAGTTGTTCAATTCTTCATGCATGGCATTCACCCAATCCGGATCTTAAAGAGCTTCTTCTACATTCTTAGGTTCAAGACAGGAGACAAAAGAGTGATGTTCAACAAAAGAATTAAATTTTTGAGATCGAGTCATTACACCCTTTGTAGGACTCCCTATGATGAGATCTTGTGGATGTGCTTGAAGTAGAGGTGAGTTTCTTCGATCAACCATTTGAGGGGTGGGATGAGGAGCATCAACGTCTTGTGCTTGTGCCTTGGCTTGATGATGAGAGACATGGGTGTCTTCATTTTCAACTCTCTCATTCTTGTCATCATCTTGAGGCACATATGATGATGATGGTGGATTGACAATTTGTACATCGTCTTCATCATCTTTAGGCTTGATGTCACCTACCGGCATGTTCTTCATGGCCTCCCTCAATGGTTCATCATCTACATCATCACAATTCTCAATTGCTCCTTGGGAGCCGTTAGACTCATCAAATTCCACATCATATGTTTCTTCAACCAAACCGATGGCATGATTAAATACTCTATATGCTTTGGACTTTGATGTGTAGCCAACAAGAAAACCAATATCACAACGTCTTTGGAACTTCCCTAGGTGTTGACGCTTCTTGTAGATGTAGCATTTGCTACCAAACACCCGAAAGAATGAGACGTCCGACTTCTTCCCATTTAGCAACTCATAAGGGGTCTTGCAAAGGAACTTTTGTAGGAAGAGACGATTTGAAGCATAGCATGCGGTGTTGATTGCCTCGGCCCACAATTTTTCTGGTGTATTGTACTCATCTAGCATTGTTCTTGCAAGAGTGATCATGGTCCGGTTCTTCCTCTCAACTACACCATTTTTGTTGAGGAGTGTAGGTTGATGACACTTCATGCTTGATTCCAATTTCATCACAATAGGCTTCAATGTTGGTGTTGTCAAACTCTTTTCCATTGTCACTTCTAATCTTCTTTATCTTGACTTCAAATTCATTTTGAGCTCTCTTTGCAAACTTCTTGAAGCAACTTGCCACTTCGGATTTGTCATGAAGAAAGAAAGTCCAAGTGTATCTTGAGAAGTCATCCACAATCACAAGACAATAAAGATTTCCACCCAAACTCTTGTAAGTTGTAGGACCAAACAAATCCATGTGAAGGAGTTCTAGCACTCTTTATGTTGACATGTAGGCTTTGGTTGGATGAGTGTTTGCAACTTGTTTGCCGGCTTGACATGCACTATAAGGTTTGTCCTTTTCAAACTTTACATCCTTTAAGCCTCTTACTAGTTCTTTCTTCAATATCTTATTGAGAGTGTTCATTCCAACATGAGCCAGCCTCCTATGCCAAAGCCATCCAAGTGTGGTCTTGGTGAAAAAACATGTTATCAAGTTTGCATCTTCGGAGGTGAAGTCAACAAGATAAAGATTGTTGTATCTAAAACCCTTGAAAATCACTTGCTTGTCATCTATCTAGGTAACAACCACTTCATTTGGACCAAACAAGCATTGGTAGCCAAGATCACAAAGTTGCCCAACGGATAGTAAATTGAAACTCAATGAAGCAACATAGAGCACATTGGAGAGAGAATGATCATTTGATATTGCAACCTTGCCTATACCCTTGACTTTGCTCTTGGAATTATCCCCAAATGTGATCTTGTCTTGGCATACCCCATCCTCTTCAAGTGAGGTGAACATACGAGGATCACCGGTCATGTGTTGTGTGCAACCACTATCAATTACCCAATGAGATCCACCGGTCTTGTAGTTCACCTACACACAAGAGATCAAACCTTTTGTTTAGGGACCCAAACTTGAGAGGGACCCTTAACTTTTTCAACTAGTGACTTGGCAACCCAAATTTTCTTTGGCCTATTCTTGTTAGGAGGACCCAAGAACATAACTTTTATCTTTCCACTAGAGTCCTTTCTAAGCATGTAGTGAGCATTGAAAGCAAAGGGTCTAGCATGCTTGGGCAAGGGTTGTGGTGGTGGAGTTTTGCACTCATGAGCAAAATGACCTTCTTGTCCACACTCAACACATCTCTTTGGCTTGGGCTTTGACTTGCTTTGTTGTTGTTGAGTTTTGACCTTCTTCTCTTGATTTGCCAAATAGCCAATGTCACTCCTATTCAACTTCATGACGGTGTTCATGAGTAGCTCACTTTGCAAATGTTGGCCTCTTATAAACTTGCTTAGGTCGATCTTGAGATGCTCTTTCTCTTGCTTGAGCTTCTTGTTTTCTTCAATAAGTGACTCATTTGAAGCTTGCTTTTCAAGAGCCAACAACTTCTTGTTCTCAACTTTAAGCATCTCATTTTCACTCTTGAGCTTGACATACTCATCATAGTCATTGGCCTCAACCACACTCTTGCCTTTGCCGCTAGAGCCTTGCTCAAGGTTCTCAATAATCAAATCATCACATGATGTAGCTATATCAATCTTAACAATTTGGTTAGTAGCATCATGTGTCTCAAGAGCAAGCTCATTAGCAACAATAAGAGTATCATAGTTGATTTTCAATGTAGTATATTCTTCTTTTAGAGAGTTGAGTCTAGTCATGAGTTCACCATGCTTCTTCTCAATTTTATCATGTTTATCTCTAAGCTCCTTGTTAGAGAGAAGAAGACATAGTTTCATTTTGATCTATGAGCTCATCCCTAGTCTCATGTGCACTTTCAAGCTTAGATGAGAGTGTTTCATTTTCATGTTGAAGCTCATCATTTTCATTTCTAGTCCTCCTTATGATTTTAGAATATTTATTTAACAATTTTACTAATTCATCATAAGAAAGTGCATCATATTCATCATCACTATCACTGTCATCACTATCACTATTTTGTACCTTTCGATCACCTTTAGCCATGAGACATAGGTGGGAAGTGGATGATGACGGTGAGGATGGCGGTGAAGATGGTGATGAAGACGTTGATGACGATGGTGATGGCCCAACCACAAGTGCGGCGATCTTCTCTTTTTCATCATCACTTTCATCGCCGGAGGACTCACATGATGATTCAATGTCGGTGAGCCAATCACCAACAATATAAGCCTTGCCTCCCTTCTTCTTCTTGTAGAACTCTCTTTTCTTGTCATCTTTCTTCTTGTATGGTTTGTTCTTTCTTTTATCATCTTCTTCTTTACTTGAATCATCTTTCTTGCCCTTGTACTTATTCTTGTTTTTGTCTTTTGGAGGCTTTGGGCATTGATGAGCTAGATGGCCAAGTTCTCCACAATTGAAGCAATCCATTTTAGAGATTGGCTTCCTTTTGGTACTAGTGAAGAATTTCTTCTTCTTGCCATCGAACTTGATGCCACTCTTGTTGAGCTTCTTTAGCATCTTGGTGGTTCTTCTCACCATGAGTGCAAGTGATTCATCATCAATATCACTCTCACTTGTGCTCTCTTGCACTATCATGGCTTGGCCCTTCTTCTTTTTCTTTTCATAGCTAGCTTTGAAGGCCAAGTCCTTCTTCTTGGAAGATGATGAACCCTCTTCCGGAGTGATGTGCATGTACATCTCATGTGCATTGATCTTTCCCAATACTTGAGTCGGTGTTGCGGCGGAGAGATCACTTTGGTGAAGTACGGTGACAATATGTCCATACTTCTCAACGGGGAGAACACTCAAGATCCTCCTTGCAACATCCGATTGACTCATTTTAGTGAGTCCAAGAGCATTGAGATCTTCTACAAGAACATTTAAGCGAGTGTACATTTCATTAGCACTTTCTTTAGGAAGCATCTCAAAAGAATTAATTTTCTTTAAAGCAATATGATAGCGTTCCTCACGCTCACTCTTAGTTCCCTCATGGAGAGCACAAAGATTCTCCCACAATTCATGAGCGTTTTTGGCATTACGTACACGATTGTAGATATCTTTGCCTAGTGCCCGGTAGATTGCATTTTTTGCTTTTGCATTCCACCGGTCGTATTTCTCCTCGTCACCACTTGGGTTAGCGGGATCCCTTATGGGGGGAAGCCCTTCGGTTGCGGCTCTAAGGCACCCAACATCTATGGCTTCGAGGTACGCCTCCATACGAATTTTCCAATATGGAAAATTGTCTCCCTCAAAGGTGGGAGGTGGTCCTTCCCCATTAGACATCTTGCTCTAGGCGGTAAAGCCTAAATTTAGAGCAACACGGCTCCGATACCAATTGAAAGGATCAAGATGCCCAAGAGGGGGGGTGAATTAGGCTTTTCTAAAAATTAATTGCAAGAATTAAATCCTACAAGCCAAACTTCACCCCTAGTGCCTACTTACGTTCCTTGTGTTTCTACCGATAAAAGTTATGCAACCTAAGTTCCAATCCTAGACTAGCAAGGCAATTCTAGGAAAGTAATCAAGCAATGAAAGTAATGCAAGAAAGTAAATGCTTGAAAGTAAGGAATAGGAACACGGCGATGTTTTGCCGAGGTATCGGAGAGTCGCCACTCCCCACTAGTCCTCGTTGGAGCACCCGCGCAAGGGTGTAGCTCCCCCTTGATCCGCGCAAGGATCAAGTGCTCTCTACGGGTTGATTCTTCGACACTCCGTCACGGCGAATCACCCAAAACCGCTCACAACTTGAGTTGGGTCACCCACAATCTCGTCGGATGATCACCAAACTCCCAATCACCACCAAACCGTCTAGGTGATGGCGATCACCAAGAGTAACAAGCTAGAACTCTCACTTGACCACAACAAGTCTAATGAGAAGATGGATGCACACTTGCTAGACTCTTGTCACTAGAGAGGATTCTCAAACTTTGATTCGCAAATCTCAATCCTCACTATGGCTCTTGCACTCCCTTGCACTTCAAAGGTGTTTCTCAGCTAAACAAATGAGCAAGAGACCTCTAAAAGAGGTGGAGGGGTTGTATTTATAGACCCCTCAGACAAATCCAACCGTTACCTTTCGAAACAGCCAGACGCGCACTGACCGGACGCGCCTGTCGATATGACCGGACGCGCCGGTCAGTTGTAACGGTCAAAAACGAAAACCTATACTGAGAGACCGGACGCGCCGATCTGTGCTGACCGTACGCGCCGGTCTGAGATGACCAGACGCGCCGATCAGGGATGATCGGACACGTCCGATCATGCAAGAGCTCTCTGGAAATTTGACCTGACGCAACACCGCGTCCGATCATAGGTGACCGGACGCGTCAGGTCACCACGGGACCTTACTGGAACAAGATCGGATGCACGACCGCGTCCGTTCATAGGTGACCGGACGCGTCAGGTCTCCGCTGGACCTTACTGGAACATGACCGGACGCACCGGTCTTTTTCACAGTCGCGTCTGATCTTTGCTATTTACCCTCTAGAACACGTGTCAGCCGAAAACGCAGTTAAGACTTTGTACTGACCGGACGCGTCCGGTCATAGGTAAACGGCTCAAACGTCTTCTAAACGCAATGCAACTTGAACCAAGTCGCCTCTAACTGTACTCTGAGCTTTTCTCGAGCTACCTAGTGCTAAGTTTGACAAGTGTGCACCACACCTAAATATAAGACTCACCTAGGTCAAGCTACTCGCTCATGCCCCTCTTCATAGTATGGTCAAAGGAAGAAACACAGATCCTAACGACTATTCCAGATGTATCTCAACACCTTGACATCCGGAACTAACCGTCCTTAATCTTATCGTTGATCCTTTGAAAACCAAAACAATTTCCATCAAGGGACATGACTTCCATATTGCTCAAAGCAATTATCATCTCCATGACCTAACTTACCGATGTTTCTGCAAAACACACGTTAGTCATGATAATTATGTGTTGTCATTAATTGCCGAAACCAACACCGGGGCCTAGATGCTTTCAAGCTTAATTACCTACTAATCCATAGCTCAAATGACTTGACACCCTTAATAAGAAATGTAGAGCGCACCGACGTGAGAAAACTTTGTTTTGGGCCCATTGCTAAATTCAGCCCGGAAGCGGCCCAAATCGGCTCCCCACGTCGGCCATACCGTCGCCCGCCACGTGCTCGGTAAAAGGCCTCAAAGAACGCCGCATGTCTGTGGACGTGGCCACCATTGCTGAGCTTTCTTGCCGCGTGGTCTGCCCCTATCGCGTCCCTGTGCCCTCTTGAAGGAATGTCGTGCTGCCCTCTCTCCCTCACTCGCTCTGCCGCTCCCTCGCCTCGCTCCGTTCGGCGCTAGAGCGTGCGTCCGCCATGGCAGGCGGGCCAAGCTCGCCGTCACCGCCGTTCCCTGGCCCCAGAGCTTCCTCGTGTCCCTCCACATGAGCCACGGGCTGCTCCGCCCTCTCCCCGTCCTCGTGCGCTCCTCCACCGGGCCGTTGGGCTGCTGCCAGCGGGCAGCCGCTGCTGCACCCGCCACCGCCCGGCGTGCGTGCGTGGCCGTGCCACTACGGGCCACCTCGGGCCGTGCTGAGCATCCCTACGCGTGCGCGCGAGGCTCCTAGTGCTTCCCCACCATCCCCCCCCCCCCCCGCCGCCGGCCCTTCTCCGGCCGCCACCGACCGATTCCCCGGCGTTCTTTGTTGAAGTTCGCGTCAGGGACCCCGTGCTAGAATTCGACAAAGGGAAGGGGTCTAACTGCAAAGTCTGTGACTCAAATGAATAGTGCCGATAAGGACCTATTTGCAGTAAATTTGCTGAATCTTTGGAAATTCATAATAATTCATAGAAAAACCGTAAAATAGCAAATGAGGACTTTTTGGAATCCTTGTGAAATTCTCTATGCACTAGATCTATAATATGGCATGTTTTAGTTTAAATATTTTACGGTAAAAATAGATTTGTGCAGTAAGGTTGTAATGCTACTCATGTGATACAAAATTTTTTTATTGTGGCATGCTACTCATGTGATTGTTGATGTGTGGTAAAAAATTCATGAGTATTGGATGAAGTATGAGTGAGTTATTGGTTTATCTCGCTCTCACATGATTTCTTGCAATAGCAAATTGTCTTTTTCATAGAGGTTGCTATACATATTCAAATGGAGTGAAATTTGTATAGTAGACTATTGAGAGGATATGTGAGCCACTGTAATTTTTGTAGAATTTATTGGATACTTTTGGTATATGTTCATTAAGTCACCTTGTTATCTAAAATAAATTAAGAAATGCATTAAAAGAATTTATTTGGGCATGGACACTTGGTTTTCTGGTGTTCTTTAGTCATGTGTGACATGTTGGTAAAGTTGGTTTTGCCTAATTATGTGTTTGCAATATGAGTTAATATTTATTTTCTTGCAAATGTGGTTTACGGACAGATCTGGGAACTTAGCTAGGTTCTTCATGATAATATGCTTTTTTATGAAACTTGTTTATACAAAAGTCGTAGATTATTCATGTATCTAGGTGCTGTTAAAATTTGGTGTCATTTGGCCAAGTAGTTTAAGAGCTACAGTTGTTTAAAGTTGGGTTATACAATTGATTGCTCTCTGTCTTCTTTAGACCAGTTTTGGTAAATGTATAATTTTGACCTATTTAACTTGTGAATCATGCCATGATGGTTATAAATGAAATGTATATAATTTCACAAGCTTTCCAGAATGTCTTCTTGCAAGTCATTTGGATTTGTGTAACTCTAGTTATAGCTAAATCTTGTAGCTGCTGTTTGCATGTCCAGAAATTGACAGATTCCAATTATAGTTGTTTGCTTGTATATTGCTAAGTGTGGCTCATACCTTTGATGATGGTTGAGTTAGAGTACCTGAGATCTTGAGAAACTTGTGTCATGCTTGGTGTTGTCGTCTTCTTTGCTATCGTGGCATGATAAATTGTGCGATATTAAAAGTAAGCAATGCGAAGTGCTTGTGCATGTTAATGTAACCTTGTGCTTGTCTTACTTACTGCATGCGATGCATTGTCTATTGCACTTCTATGTATTCATACACTTGCATCTTGCACCTCATCTAGGTACGCTAGATGCATCACGGAAAGGATGTGATGTTGGAGCCAAACCCGAAGACGGTGTTTGGTGGACCTATCCCGAAGATGGAAGGACTGAACAAGTGCTAGGACGGGAGATGCTCACTTAGCGAGTGTCGTCTAACTAACACTGACTCAGTGTGGGATCCCAGGCAAGCCCCGGAGCATTCTAAGTCTTCCATGTTTTTACAAATAACTTGAGTATCTTTTATTGTTGATGATGCATTAAGTATAGGAATTGGTTGGAACCAATTGTTGCATTATATCCTTACCTTGTCCAGATAAAATCCTGTGAATCCTAATTAAGTGTACGATCGAATCATGCTTAGCTATGCATAGACCGGTAGAAATCAGGTGATTTCCTGTCACCTGCAAAATGTAGGATGAGCTCTAGTCACAGTTGGCTATATATGCTATCATGGGAAAAGAACCATGTGTTAATAATGAATGGAGACCGGACGGGATGACGGTAGTGCAGCAACAAGGCATGGAGGTCTTGGGTGTGAATCTATCCCCGTCTGTGTCGTTTAAGGACCGATACATTGTACGTCCTCATGTCATGTTGAACGCAGCCTAACACTTAGCTGGCCGGATAAGTCGTTCCGACCGTGAAGCCTAGTAGCTCGACTCAGGCCGGGGACGCGAGCAGTGGCGTGCATTCTAGAGGTAGTAAGGATGTGCGGAGAGCCATTGGCATAAGTCCAAGACGGGTTAGAGTCTCGAACAACCTTGGCAGAGTGGTTCTCTGAGAATGTCGATCTGTTCGGACTCACGACTCCTGAATCGTACCAACAATGACTTGTTTGCAACCCTGACGGGGAAGCAGGGTTTGTGTTGGGAATACCCCTCCAGCTGGATAGGAATTGATTCAAATCGTCGTCTCTCCCGGATAGTAAGAACTTGACTGAGCAGCGGCAACGTAGATGAAAGCATCTAGGCCCCGAGGTTTGGTTTCGGCAATTGATGACAACGCTTTATTACCATGACTAACGTGTGTTTTGCAGAAACTTTGGTAAGTTAGGTCATGGAGGTTTTAACTGCTTTGGGCACCATGCTATTCATGCCCCTTGATGGAAATCGTTTCGGTTTTCAAAAGAGTGACATCAAGATTAAGGACGGTTAGTTCCGGATGTCGAGGTGTTGAGAGACATTTGGAATAGTCGTTAGGATCTTCGTTTTTCTCTTTTGGCCGTACTATTAAGGGGGGCATGAGCGGGTAGCTTGACCTAGGCGAGTCCTATGTTTAGGTGTGGTGCACACTTGTTAAACTTGGCGCTAGGCAGCTCTAGAATAGCTCAAAGTTCAGTTGGAAGCAACTTGTTTCAAGTTGTGACGCGTTTCGGAGAGTTTCGGGTCGTTTTCCCATGACCGGACGCGGTCCTCGGCATGACCGGACGCGTCCGGTCAGTACAGTTCCGCGGCTAGGGTTTCAGCTCTGAACACCGGACACGGTCCTCGCGAGGACCGGACGCGGTGGTCAGAAGTCAACACGTGTCACTTGAGGGAAACACCCGATCGGACGCGACCTGGGTGTGATCGGCGCGTCCGGTCACAGTCCAGTAAGGTCCAGAGACGACCGGACGCGTCCGGTCATCATCGATCGGACGCGGTCGCGCGTCCGGTGCGAGTATAGTATGCTCCCTGCACGATCGGACGCGTCCGGTCACCCCTGACCGGTGCGTCCGGTCACTCAGTTGTTTTTCGGATTTCGACCGTTACGAGCGACCGGCGCGTCCGGTCAGTTCAACCGGCGCGTCCGGTCAGCTCGTGTTTTGCTGAGTCAGCGGGTAACGGTTCGTTTTGTCTGTGGGGTGTATAAATGCATCCCCACCACCTCTTTTAGAGGTCTCTTGCTCATTTGATCAGCTGATAAACACCTTTGGAGTGCAAGGGAGTGAAAGAGCACTAGTGAGGATAGAGATTTGAGAATCAAAGCTTGAGAGTTCCTCACTAGCGATTAGAGAGTAGCAAGTGTGCATCCACTTTCTCATTTGGGCTCGTAGTGGTCAAGTGAGAGTTCTAGCTTGTTACTCTTGGTGATCGCCATCACCTAGACGGCTTGGTGGTGATTGGGAGTTCGGTGATCATCCGGCGGAGCTTGTGGATGACCCAACTCATCCTGTGAGCGGTTGTGGGTGATTCACCACGACGGAGTGTCAAAGAATCAACCCGTAGAGAGCACTTGATCCTTGCGCGGATCAAGGGGGAGCTACACCCTTGCGCGGGTGCTCCAACGAGGACTAGTGGGGAGTGGCGACTCTCCGATACCTTGGAAAAACATCGCCGTGTTCCTTGCCCCTTTACATTCAAGCATTTACATTCTCGTATTTACTTTCATTGCTTGTTTACTTTCCTAGACTTGCCATGCTAGACTAGGATTGGAAACTAGGGTGCAAAACTTTGTATCAGTAGACTCTCTAGGAACACAAGTAGACACTAGGGGTGAATTCCGGCTTGTGGGATTTATTTCTTGCATTTAATTTTTAGAAAAGCCCAATTCACCCCCCCTCTTGGGCATCTTGATCCTTTCAATTGGTATCAAAGCCGTGTTGCTCTATTTTTAGGCTTTACCGCCTAGAGCAAGATGTCTAATGGGGAAGGACCACCTCCCACTTTTGAGGGAGACGATTTTCCATATTGGAAAATTCGTATGGAGGCGTACCTCGAAGCCATAGATGTTGGGTGCCTTAGAGCCGCAACCGAAGGGCTTCCCCCCATAAGAGATCCCGCTAACCCAAGTGGTGACGAGGAGAAGCACGACCGGTGGAATGCAAAGGCCAAAAATGCACTCTACCGGGGCTTAGGCAAAGATATCTTCAATCGCGTGCGTAATGCAAAGAACGCTCATGAAGTGTGGGAAAATCTTTGTGCTCTCCATGAGGGAACTAAGAGTGAGCGTGAGGAACGCTATCACATAGCTTTAAAGAAAATTAATTTTTTTGAGATGCTTCCCAAAGAAAGTGCTAATGACATGTACACTCGCTTGAATGTTCTTGTAGAGGACCTCAATGCTCTTGGGCTCATCAAAATGAGCCAATCGGATGTTGCAAGGAAGATCTTGAGTGTGCTTCCCGTTGAGAAGTATGGACACATTGTCACCGTGCTTCACCAAAGTGATCTTTCCACCGCAACACCGACTCAAGTTTTAGGGAAAATTAATGCTCATGAGATGTACATGCATATCACTCCGGAAGAGGGCTCATCATCTTCCAAGAAGAAAGACTTGGCCTTCAAAGCTAGTCATGACAAGAAGAAGAAGAAGGGCCAAGCCATGATGGTGCAAGAAAGCTCAAGTGAAAGTGATGTTGATGATGAATCACTTGCACTCATGGTGAGAAAGACCACCAAGATGCTAAAGAAGCTCAACAAGAGTGGCATCAAGTTCGATGGCAAGAAGAAGAAATTCTTCACAAGTAGCAAGAGAAAGCCAATCTCGGAGATGGATTGCTACAATTGTGGTGAACTTGGCCACCTAGCTCATCAATGCCCTAGACCACCAAAAGACAAGTACAAGAACAAGAACAAGGGCAAGAAAAATGATTCAAGTGATGAAGAAGAAGAGAAGAAGAAGAACAAGTCATACAAGAAGAAGGATGGCAAGAAGAAGGAGTTCCACAAGAAGAAGAAGGGAGGAAAGGCATACATTGTTGGTGATTGGCTCACCGACATTGAATCATCTTGTGAGTCCTCCGAAGATGAGAGCAATGATGAGAAAGAGAAGGTTGCCGCATTTGTGATGGGGCCATCATCTTCACCAATATCTTCATCACCACCTTCACCGCCTCCTTCACCATCATCGTCCACTACTCACCTATGCCTTATGGCCAAGGGTGAACGAAAGGTACAAAACCATGATAGTGATGATGATGATGATAGTGATAGTGATGATGAATATGACTCACCTTCTTATGATGAACTTGTAAAATTGCTAAACAAATACACTAAAATCATAAGAAAAACTAGAAGTGAAAATGATGATCTTCAAAATGAAAATGAATCACTCTCATCCAAGCTTGAAAATATTCAAAAGACTAGTGGTGAGCTTAGAGTTCAAAATGAAGTGATGTCTTCCACTCTCAAGGAGCTCAAAACCTCTTATAAAGAGCTTAAAGATCAACATGATAAACTTGAGAAGAAGCATAATGAGCTCATCACTAGACATAATTCTCTAAAGGACAAATACACCACATTAAAAATTGACTATGATAGTCTTGTGGTTGCAAATGAACTTGCTCTTGAGACACATGATGCTACTAACTATGTTGTTAAGTGTGATATAGCTACATCATGTGATGACTTGATCATTGAAAGCATTGAGCAAGGTTCTAGTAGCAAAGGCAAGAGTGTGGTTGAGTCAAGCAACCATGATGATTATGCCAAGATTAAGAGTGAGAATGAGAAGCTTGCAAATGAGAACAAGAAGCTAAAAGGTTTGATGGCTCTTGAGAAGCAACCAACAAATGAGTCACTCATTGAAGAAAACAAAAAGCTCAAGCAAGAAAAAGAGCATCTCAAGACCGGCCTGAGCAAGTTCATAAGAGGCCAACATTTGCAAAGTGAGCTCCTCATGAACACCGTAATGAAGATGGATAGAAGTGGTATTGGGTACTTGGCAAATCAAGAGAAGAAAGCAAAAGCTCAACAACAACAAAGCAAGTCAAAGCCCAAGCCAAAGAGATGTGTTGAGTGTGGTCAAGAAGGTCACTTTGCTCATGAATGCAAAACTCCACCACCACAACCCTTGCCCAAGCATGCTAGACCCTTCGCCTTCAATGCTCATTATATGCTAAGAAAAGATTCAAATGGAAAGATGAAAGTCATGTTTTTGGGTCCCCCAAACAAGAATAGGCCAAAGAAAATATGGGTTGCCAAGTCACTAGTTGAGAAAGTCAAGGGCCCCTCTCAAGTTTGGGTCCCTAAACAAAAAGCTTGATCTCTTGTGTGTAGGTGAACTACAAGACCGGTGGATCTCATTGGGTTATTGATAGTGGTTGCACTCAACATATGACCGGTGATCCTCGTATGTTCACCACCATTGAAGAGAATGGAATATGTCAAGAGAAGATCACATTTGGGGATAATTCAAAGAGCAAAGTCAAGGGTATAGGCAAGATTACAATATCACATGATCA
Source organism: Saccharum hybrid cultivar R570 (assembly GCA_038087645.1). Lineage (NCBI taxonomy): Eukaryota > Viridiplantae > Streptophyta > Magnoliopsida > Poales > Poaceae > Saccharum > Saccharum hybrid cultivar. The sequence continues at coordinate 3,034,209 of JAQSUU010000671.1, read as the reverse complement.
CTCACTCTCAAATGTGCTCTATGTTGCTTCATTGAGTTTCAACTTGTTATCCGTTGGGCAACTTTGTGACCTTGGCTTCCAATGCTTGTTCACACCAAATGAAGTGGAAGTCTCAAAGATAGATGACAAGCAAGTGATATTCAAAGGCTTTAGATACAACAATCTTTATCTTGTTGACTTCACCTCCGAAGATGCAAATTTGATGACATGTTTGTTCACCAAGACCTCACTTGGTTGGCTTTGGCATAGGAGGCTTGCTCATGTTGGAATGAACACTCTCAACAAGCTATTGAAGAAAGAACTAGTGAGAGGATTGAAGGATGTGAAGTTTGAAAAGGACAAACCTTGTAGTGCATGTCAAGCGGGCAAACAAGTTGCAAACACTCATCCAACCAAAGCTTTCATGTCAACTTCAAGAGTGCTAGAACTTCTACACATGGATTTGTTTGGGCCTACAACATACAAGAGCTTGGGTGGTAATCTCTATTGTCTTGTGATAGTGGATGACTACTCAAGGTATACATGGACTTTCTTCCTTCATGACAAATCCGAAGTGGCAAATTGCTTCAAAAAGTTTGCAAAGAGAGCTCAAAATGAATTTGAAGTCAAGATAAAGAAGATTAGAAGTGACAATGGCAAAGAGTTTGACAACACCAACATTGAAGCTTATTGTGATGAAATTGGAATCAAGCATGAGGTCTCTTCAACCTACACTCCTCAACAAAATGGTGTAGTTGAGAGAAAGAACCGAACATTGATCACCCTTGCAAGAACAATGCTAGATGAGTACAACACTCCGGAGAAGTTGTGGGCCGAGGCAATCAACACCGCATGCTATGCTTCAAATCGCCTCTTCCTACAAAAGTTTCTTGGCAAGACCCCCTATGAGTTGCTTAATGGGAAGAAGCCGGACGTCTCCTTCTTCCGGGTGTTTGGTTGCAAATGTTACATCTACAAGAAGCGTCAACACCTAGGGAAGTTTCAAAGACGTTGTGATATTGGTTTTCTTGTTGGTTACTCATCAAAGTCCAAAGCATATAGAGTATTTAACCATGCCACCGGTTTGGTTGAAGAAACATATGATGTGGAATTTGATGAATCTAACGGCTCCCAAGGAGCAATTGAGAATTGTGATGATGTAGGTGATGAACCCTTGAGGGAGGCCATGAAGAACATGCCGGTGGGAGACATCAAGCCAAAAGATGATGATGACGATGTACAAATTGTTGATCCACCATCTTCATCACGTGTGCCTCAAGATGATGACAAGAATGAGAGAGTTGAAAATGAAGACACTTATGTCTCTCATGAACAAGCCGAGGCACAAGCTCAAGATGTTGATGCTCCCCATCCACCTCCTCAAGTGGTTGATAGAAGAAACTCACCACTACTTCAAGCACATCCACAAGATCTCATCATAGGGAGTCCTACAAAGGGAGTAATGACTCGATCCCAAAAGCTAGCTTCTTTTGTTGAACATCACTCTTTTGTCTCTTGCGTTGAACCTAAGAATGTAGAACAAGCTCTTCAAGATCCGGATTGGGTGAATGCAATGCATGAAGAATTGAACAACTTCACCCGCAATCAAGTATGGACACTTGAAGAGCATCCTAAAGGTGCAAGAGTCATTGGAACCAAGTGGGTGTTTCGAAACAAGCAAGATGACCAAGGCATAGTGGTGAGGAACAAGGCAAGACTAGTTGCAAAGGGGTTCTCTCAAGTTGAAGGTCTTGATTTTGGAGAGACCTTTGCACCCGTTGCAAGACTTGAAGCCATTCGTATCCTCCTTGCATATGCATCACATCATGATATGAAAATATATCAAATGGATGTGAAAAGTGCATTCTTAAATGGCTTTATAAATGAACTAGTCTATGTTAATCAACCTCCCGGGTTTGAAGACCCTAGATATCCTAATCATGTTTATAGGTTGTCCAAGGCGTTATATGGGCTCAAGCAAGCCCCTAGAGCGTGGTATGAGCGCCTCCAGGACTTCCTCATTGAGAAGGGCTTCACCATTGGGAAGGTCGACACAACACTATTCACCAAGAAGTTTAATGGGGAGATCTTTATTTGTCAAGTATATGTCGATGATATCATCTTCGGATCAACAAATGAAGATTATTGCAAGGAATTTGGTGAATTGATGTCGAAGGAGTTCGAGATGTCAATGATTGGTGAGCTCACATTCTTCCTTGGATTTCAAGTAAAGCAAATGAGAGAAGGGATTTTCATCTCTCAAGAAAAGTATACCAAGGATCTTCTCAAAAGATTCAAGATGGAAGAATGCAAACCAATCAAGACCCCAATGCCATCAAATGGACATCTCGACCTAGATGAGGGAGGTAAACCGGTTGATCAAACTCTCTATCGTTCTATGATTGGTAGCTTATTATACCTTACCGCATCTAGGCCCGATATCATGTTTAGTGTGTGCATGTGTGCCCGCTTTCAAGCGTGCCCTAAAGAACCTCACCTAAGTGCCGTAAAAAGAATCCTAAGATATCTTAAGCTCACCCCAAGCATTGGTCTTTGGTATCCCAAAGGAGCTAGATTCCAACTAGTTGGCTATTCCGATTCGGACTATGCCGGTTGCAAAATTGATAGAAAAAGCACATCCGGAGGGTGCCATTTGCTTGGAAGATCTTTAGTATCTTGGTCATCTAAAAAGCAAAATAGTGTGGCTTTATCCACCGCCGAGGCGGAATACATTGCCGCGGGGGCTTGTTGTGCACAAATCTTATATATGAAACAAACCCTCCTAGACTATGGAATTGTTCTTGAAAAGGTGCCACTTTTATGTGATAATGAAAGTGTCGTTAAAATTGCTAACAATCCGGTACAACACTCTCGCACCAAGCACATTGATATCCGCCATCACTTTCTAAGAGATCACGTTGCTAAAAATGACATATCACTAGAAGGTGTAAGAAGTGAAAATCAATTAGCGGATATCTTCACTAAACCTTTGGATGAGGCAACCTTTTGTAGATTAAGAAGTGAACTCAATGTGCTTGATTCTAGTAACTTTAAAAAATGAGCATGTGTTGTCTCTTGCATTGCATTGTATAATATGCCATGTTTATTTTGTCGCAATGTTTTTAGGGCTTGGCTAACACGGTTACGATAACCCTTCTTTGGAGGAGTGAAAAAGCCTAACCGTGGATCAAACTTGACAAGCATTCTAGTTTTACCTTCTTGTATTGCATTGCATATGCATGGTTGTTGTTCTTGTCGTTTCTCTTCGGTTAAGCTTTGAGCAACCTCTGTGTTCGTCCATGGATAGAGAGAGCATTTTGACGCTCCTATAGGTTCAAAAACTCTATTGCATGGCCATACGTTGCTCCTTAGGTGTTTATTGCCTATTTTCTTAAAAATAATACTAGCCTAAGGCAATCTATTTTAAAAATTTTGAGGGTTTGAGTGAGGTCACTCATGTCATGTTCCAATTGGTGTTTATTTGTGTCTTTTTGAATTGGAACCTGATTGGGAGAAGTCGCGTCGTAGTTCGGAACAAAGAAGGACGAAGAACTATGACCGGACGCTGGACCGGACGCTGCACCGGACGCAGTGATGCTTCACCACCGCGTCCGGTCCCGGCGTTCACCAGCGCGTCCGGTCATCCAGAAGACCAACTCCAGATCTACTGATCGGACGCTGCACCGGACGCGCCTCTGTTTGACCACCGTGTCCGGTCCCGGTTACCACCACCGCGTCCGGTCATTCGCCACGATTTCCCGAGCTCCCCTCGACCGGACTCTGACCGCGTCTGGTCAGTCCTCACCGGACGCGTCCGGTCACTCTAGGAACTTACTGGAGTGTGACCGGACGCTGCACCACCGCGTCCGGTCATAACGACCACCGCGTCCGGTCATCACGCGTCGAGCGGATCTGACCCTTCATATACCGTTTCGTCCTCGGTCGTTTTCTTCCTCAGCCCGACCTTTTTTCCGCCGCTGCCTCGCCAAATCCGCCAGAGCCGCCGCGCCATCGCCGTCGTCCTTGCCTCCGGCAAGCTCGCCTCCGTCCTGCCCCGCGCAGGCCCTCGCTCGCGCACGCGCCAGCACTGCCCGTGCCTACCCGCGCCACCGCCGCCCGCACGCCACCGCGTCACCACCGCCCACGCGCCACCGCGCCACCGCCGCCCGCTCGCCTCTCGCCGCCGGTGAGCCGTGCCTTTGTCGCCGGTGAGCCGTGCCCTAGCCCACCAGCTTCACCTCTGGCCGTGGACTGCCTCGCGCTCGCCTCCAATCGGTCTTCGTCGTGTTGCCCTAACCCTAACCCTAGGGTTCGCGTAACGTCGTTCGGCCGTTCGTCGTCGAGGTTTCGTCACGCGCCGTCTTCTTCGCGAGGTTGTTTCACGTCCCTTGATTTCCTTGTTAGGTTTTGCCGTAACTCATTCCTTAATCCTAATTATCTCGTGTTTTGGCAAATCAGAGCCCGTCCGGTGGATTCGGGGAATCACGCAATCTAGGTCACCTCATCTTGTCACCGTCGTCTCGTCGATCCGAGGTAGCTTCACGTCTCGATTCTCATCGTATCACATATGCTTGCTATCTCTAGGGCTTCGTACCTTTTAGTTATATATGTGCTTATAGTAGATCTCTCTATTTCCGTCGTTGCAGCGAGTCTGTCCGTGTGTCAGGGTGAGACCAGTTTGCTGAATCCGAGGCCAAGCCTGCGGATACGGACTGAGGCCAAGCCTCTCGAGTGACAGTTCACCATCTTTCAGAGGTTTTCGGTCAGTGTGTCAGCATGGTGCGTTGCAAGAACGCCGGTGGTGCTCCTGGTGATGGGGACGACAGTCCTCCTCGTCGGTCTGAGATTGCACGTGGGAAGCGTGTCAAGATCTTAGCTAGAAAGAAGAAGAAGACACTTACAGAGGTAGAGATTGCTCAGGCCGTGGCAGATGCAGCAGAGCAGGCAGAGAGAGGTGGCAGGAGCAGTGGCATACGCATAGGCGAGCGTCGCTTTCATCTTGAAGGTCGACAGCTCGGCACAGAGACCACTGAGGGTACTGAGGATACTGGAGCTACAGAGAGTATGTCAGTTGATCCACCTCCAGAGGCTTCAGAGGCTCTAGAGGCTACAGAGGACACAGAGGAGCAGCCAGCTCAGTCTCCACCACGTCGCCGCTCCACACGCGCACGTACTCAGGTGACTCCTAGGCCAGAGGGCCAGCGTCGTGGAGCACGTCCTCCTCCCAGAGCTAGAGGTTCACCCTCGGTCGAGCACTTTGACTTGAGGGGTGCTACAGCACGTCAGGTGCGGGGGTTGAGGTTCGTGGAGGTCAGTCGGTGGTTTCCGCCTGTGAGGGATCCCAGAGCTTCAGAAGGTTTTTATACCCCACTTCAGGAGGATTTCTACAGGGCTCTAGTTGACAGCGGTATTGCTTTCCGACCACAGAGGGTCTGTCGACTTGAGTCACTCGTTGAGGTTGTGGGAGAGCAGCTACGTCCGCACCTGTCCTTTCTGCCAGGCTTGTCAGATCTTCTTGGACGGACAGGTGCATACTGCGGCACATGGGTCAGAGAGTTTTATGCTTCACTATGGATTGATCCTGCCCATGATTTCATCCACTTTGCATTCCGAGGCCGCGATCACCGCCTATACAGCACCAGAGTGCGGGAGATTCTCAAACTCCCAGCTTCCAACACGAAGATACATCAGCTGTGCTTTGGTCAGACTCCTCCACCGAGACGCCCTCACGGCGGTGTAGTGCCACCTACAGACTTGGTTCGACCCTGCTTCCGTGAGCCTTTTGGCGAAGGGTCTCGTCACATGCCTGCCAGTTTGACACCACTTGCCAGAGTTCTGGATGCTATAGTCAGACGCACTCTACTTCCCAGACTTGGCTACAGAGAGGGACTGACTCAGATGCAGCTATGGGTTGTTCACCACCTCCTCTCACAGACACAGTTTGACATTTGGGATCTCATACTTAGTGAGATGGAGGACACCATAGCTGAGGGCTTCAAGGGTAATCGTCAGCTGCCCTATGCACACTGGATCTGCTTCATTATTAGATCATCCATCCAGTTACCAGCAGAGATCCGAGCTGAGATATCAGATACGACTACTGCTTTCCCTGAGTATGATATCCGTCAGCTTTGGGCTTCAGTCACTAGAGATCAGGCCCCAGTGCCAGGACAGCGTGTGCGACCTGAGGTTCCTGAGACAGCTGCCCTATGCACACTGGATCTGCTTCATTATTAGATCATCCATCCAGTTACCAGCAGAGATCCGAGCTGAGATATCAGATACGACTACTGCTTTCCCTGAGTATGATATCCGTCAGCTTTGGGCTTCAGTCACTAGAGATCAGGCCCCAGTGCCAGGACAGCGTGTGTGACCTGAGGTTCCTGAGACAGCAGCTGAGCAGGACGCCACAGTTGATGAGCTTGTAGAGGCAGAGCTTGCCGATCTTGACGCTTAGCCTGCTGATCTTCCTGAGGATGTGACATCTGATAGCACTGATGAGGACTACCAGCCCATCCCCAGGTACCGGTCTCCTCGGTCTCACGACCACGAGGCCGGTGGTTCTGGTTCAGCCTCCCGCACAGACCCTGCCATGGTGGCAATACTTGAGAGGTTGACTCAAGCACAGGAGCAGCAGCAAAAACAGATACAGCGACAGGCTCAGGACACAGCTGCAGCACTTGCACAGATTCAGGCTCGTCAGGACGAATTTCAGCGTCAGCAGCTTGAGATCCAGAGGCAGCAGGTTGAAATGCAGCGACAGCAGTACGAGATTCAGCGAGAGACTGCGGCTAGTCAGCAGCAGTACTTGGACCTCCTGCGCCACCTAGTCACTGTTGGGGTTCCTCCGCCTGCCTCCGTCCTGACTTCTGCTTTACAATCCAGTGATCCATCAAGTCAGGGACAGCCGGGTTTCCAGTTCACATCTCCACAGCAGCAGGTTCCCCAGTCTTTCTAGTCCCCGAGCTTCACGCCTATTCACACGGGGTTTACACCATCAGACCAGCCTCGCCCTCACCTCCTGACAGGCACACCCTTCGGTGATTTTAGTGCTACCTACAGCGAGTTGACTGGTCAGCCGACGCCCTCGCACACTACCTTTGCTACTTCTTCAGGGTTGTCAGCTTCAGAGGCAGCTATTCCTCTAGTGACAGGGACTGGTACTATAGAGACTCTACCTTCGTCAGTTGCCTCGACAGATCCTCCTGCTATTGGCCCGCTACAGGCTCAGGTCACTCAGACGGATCCTCTTATTGCTACTACGTCAGTACCTGTTCCCGCAGCTCAGACCCAGACAGCTTCACAGCCACGTGATTCTTCAGAGGGTCAGCCAGATAGCTCAGATTCCGAGGGAGATTCTCTACACTTCGTGATTACTCCGCGCACCTCGGCACCCGGCACAACTCCGTCTGTCCCCCCGTCAGATCCTTAGATTAGTTTTTTGGCGCTTGATGCCAAAGGGGGAGAGAGAGTAGTTTCAGGGGGAGTTTTGAGAGAGGGTTTTCGTTTTTTCTTGTGTGCTACATTCATACATCATATTTACTTTTCAGTCATTGCATTCGTGTGACATGTCATCGTGAGATAAACCTTGAGCCTTAATGTTTTATCCAGTCACAGTGTTAGCGCTTGTCACCGTTTTTAATTATAGCTCTAAGGTTGTGCTTCCGTGCCTTACTCCGATTTCTTATGAGCTATATCTGTTTGTGTACTAATGTTCTTTGTCTTATCTTATGAGTACACTCTTTTGGCTTGGGGCACATAAGCAATTCCTAACCCCTTGTGCTTATTGTTTTTTGCTTATGTGAACCATGCATGCTCGAAAACCTTAACTCAAATCTTTTATATCTTAGTGTTGTCATCAATCACCAAAAAGGGGGAGATTGAAAGCATCTAGGCCCCGAGGTTTGGTTTCGGCAATTGATGACAACGCTTTATTACCATGACTAACGTGTGTTTTGCAGAAACTTTGGTAAGTTAGGTCATGGAGGTTTTAACTGCTTTGGGCACCATGCTATTCATGCCCCTTGATGGAAATCGTTTCGGTTTTCAAAAGAGTGACGTCAAGATTAAGGACGGTTAGTTCCGGATGTCGAGGTGTTGAGAGACATTTGGAATAGTCGTTAGGATCTTCGTTTTTCTCTTTTGGCCGTACTATTAAGGGGGGCATGAGCGGGTAGCTTGACCTAGGCGAGTCCTATGTTTAGGTGTGGTGCACACTTGTTAAACTTGGCGCTAGGCAGCTCTAGAATAGCTCAAAGTTCAGTTGGAAGCAACTTGTTTCAAGTTGTGACGCGTTTCGGAGAGTTTCGGGTCGTTTTCCCATGACCGGACGCGGTCCTCGGCATGACCGGACGCGTCCGGTCAGTACAGTTCCGCGGCTAGGGTTTCAGCTCTGAACACCGGACGCGGTCCTCGCAAGGACCGGACGCGGTGGTCAGAAGTCAACACGTGTCACTTGAGGGAAACACCCGATCAGACGTGACCTGGGTGTGATCGGCGCGTCCGGTCACAGTCTAGTAAGGTCCAGAGACGACCGGACGCGTCCGGTCATCACCGATCGGACGCGGTCGCGCGTTCGGTGCGAGTACAGTATGCTCCCTGCACGATCGGACGCGTCCGGTCACCCCTGACCGGTGCGTTCGGTCACTCAGTTGTTTTTCGGATTTCGACCGTTACGAGCGACCGGCGCGTCCGGTCAGTTCAACCGGCGCGTCCGGTCAGCTCGTGTTTTGCTGAGTCAGCGGGTAACGGTTCGTTTTGTCTGTGGGGTGTATAAATGCATCCCCACCACCTCTTTTAGAGGTCTCTTGCTCATTTGATCAGCTGATAAACACCTTTGGAGTGCAAGGGAGTGCAAGAGCACTAGTGAGGATAGAGATTTGAGAATCAAAGCTTGAGAGTTCCTCACTAGCGATTAGAGAGTAGCAAGTGTGCATCCACTTTCTCATTTGGGCTCGTAGTGGTCAAGTGAGAGTTCTAGCTTGTTACTCTTGGTGATCGCCATCACCTAGACGGTTTGGTGGTGATTGGGAGTTCGATGATCATCCGGCGGAGCTTGTGGATGACCCAACTCATCCTGTGAGCGGTTGTGGGTGATTCACCGCGATGGAGTGTCAAAGAATCAACCCGTAGAGAGCACTTGATCCTTGCGTGGATCAAGGGGGAGCTACACCCTTGCGCGGGTGCTCCAACGAGGACTAGTGGGGAGTGGCGACTCTCCGATACCTCGGAAAAACATCGCCGTGTTCCTTGCCCCTTTACATTCAAGCATTTACATTCTCGTATTTACTTTCATTGCTTGTTTACTTTCCTAGACTTGCCATGCTAGACTAGGATTGGAAACTAGGGTGCAAAACTTTGTATCGGTAGACTCTCTAGGAACACAAGTAGACACTAGGGGTGAATTCCGGCTTGTGGGATTTATTTCTTGCATTTAATTTTTAGAAAAGCCCAATTCACCCCCCCTCTTGGGCATCTTGATCCTTTCAGTAGATTCACTAAATTTAAAGATATAGTTGAAGGATGATGATGATGATAATGACAATGAGTCATGAAATACCTGATATGGTTATTATTGTTTGTAACTTAATCAAGTGATTGATTAGTACATGTGCTAATATAGAGGGTAGGTAATGGCTAAAAGTCACTGCTAGTACAGGTGAATAATGCTAATGGTTACTCAAGCTTTTACGCAAAAAGGTTGTCCAGCCAGATCCACTAAATTAAGCTATGCATGATCCTTGGTGTCATTTGTTTTGGTTTCCGACGGGTAAGTCTGGCTGAGTATATTCGAGTACTCAGGGTTTATCCCACCATGTTGCAGGTGAAGTTCTCGGCCTGTTGAAGATGGTGGCTAACCGCCAATGGGCTCGGTGATTCTATAGTTACTTCTCATCTATATGCTTTTGTCGGATGATGTCACTTATGCTAGCAATGTATTTGGAACATATATTAATGTAATCTTTTGAAAGCTATGTTGTTTTCACTAATCGGTTTTGAAACCCAAAGTTGTACTATTATTTATGAATCCATTTGTAATATTATTTTCCGCTGCAACCCTACGTATGTGATGTGTATTTGCTTAATCACGCGATCTTGGTTGTGATGTTGATTTACCGAGGTCTTTCGGGACACTCGGCGGACTACCGGGTTTATATGAGTGAAAGTATGCGTGTGCCAACGTGTTAGCGGGGACAGCCGTACTTGATCTTGTATAAATTGGGCGGTTCTGTCACAGCTTGTGCGCTTCTTGATACCTCGGTAAAAAATACCAGAGTCATCGATGGGAGTTTGCATATCTCTACCTTCTTCTTTAGCTTCTGCATTTACATTGATTGCATTACTCCTTTTGCGGTAGAGATAGCAACACATTAGCAAAACCGTAGTTGCATATTTAGATAGTTTGTCTTTTGCATAGGTTTTGCTAAGGTTAAAAAAAGAGGCCATAGTTTAGAGTTATAATTTTAAGTTGCCTAATTCACCCCCCCTCTTAGGCGTCACGATCCGCTTCATTCATCATGGAGTACTCAAGGAGGACAAGTGAAGAGATCCTCGAAACACATAAAAAATATACACAATTTATTTATTACCATTGTGTTGATATATATATATATATATATATATATATATATATATATATATATATATATATATATATATATATATATATATATATATATATACTTTTCATTTCATTCGAATTGAAGATTGAATGGAGAAAGCAAAAGACTATGCGATGTAATCAGATCAAAGCAATTCAAGAGGTATTGTCAGGATTTCTTATGGACGAGGTCATAGATCTCAAAGGCACATACCGCTATGACCCTGAAGAATTAATACCTAGTAGCTCACTAACGGGCGCATTTGAGCGGAATCCGGGTCCGTCGTTCGTAACGGGGTCGGCATAGCCTATTCGTATTTAAATAGGGGAAGGGAGAGGAATTGTGTCCCATTCCTTCGCCTTTCTCCATCTGCCGCCTCTCCTCCTCCTTCCTTCTTGCCAAGCGCGTTCATGCACCGCGGCGGTTTCTGAGAGAGAGAGGGTAAACAGCTCATGAAACTTTTGGTGAAGCTGTGCTAAAGAGGCTCTTATTTGTCTCCACAACTCATGCCTATCCCAATCTCAAAAAAAAAATCATGCCTATCCACTGAAAAGCGGCCAAGATTACAGTAAAAAAAATTAATTAGTGGCCAGGCAAACATGCACAAGTGTTATTTTCTTTTAGAATGCATTATCAGTTACTATGAAGCGTTTTGTTGAACGATAATGTGAAATATGGATATATTAATACTCAATTGACCTTTTTGAATCTTCATATGGTGACCTGTTTGAGAGGGCTTTAGAATTGAGCTCCATTGTAGATCTTGGTAGAGTCCTAAACAGATACTCCCAGAGTGCCAAAAAGAATGCAATTTCCGTTTTTCGATTAGTTAGATAATTTTAAATTTATCAAATTTATACAAAAAGTACTAACACCTATAATACCGAATAAGTATTATTAGATTTTAATTATATTTATATTTTATAAAAAATCTATTGTGATACACAAATGTTGATATTATTTTCTATAGATTTAATCAAATTTAAGAAAGTTTGACTTTTTCCAAACCTTGAATTACATTTTTTTTTGGGGGGGGTAGAGGAGTAGGTCGAATTCAGAAGCGGACGGACTTATATTTCTTCGAAAAACGGTGTCTTGGTTTAGTTATCTCAATTAGGAAACAAGCTCTAGGTTACATCTTCCATCCATTTGAATCTGTACATTTCTGGTAGATGTAAGCCTGGTATTTCCATTATGCAATTGCAATAATAGGGTGGACCTCCTTTGGAGAGAGAGAAAAACAAACAAACATTCCATAAAGAAAACAGAAAAACAGCCCCGTTCATGGCCTAAGCTGAGGAGACCAGATGCTTCTTTGTTGGGCCGATCGGCTCAGTCCATTCCGTCCAGCGGAGCTGTTCTGGTGGGCTGCGCCAATTCGGGCCCACGGAGCGGAGCCCCGCGCGCACTCGCCGACTTGCGGCGGAGACGTCAAGCGCTGGCGGGAGGCGGCGCGGCGGCGGCGGAGGCGAGGTCTCTGAGGAGTGAGGACCGCGCGGCGGCGTGCGCCCATGCGGCGCGCCTCCCCGTACTCGTATGCCGTCTTCGAGCGCCTCCTCCAGGAGCACTTCCCATTCCCGCGCCGCGTCTTCCAGGTGCACGCGCTCCTCCTCACCTCCGGCGTGCTGCTCCTTGACCTTGACCCCCAATGCTCCTCCGCTGCCTTTCCTTACAACTGCCTCGCGCACGCGCACCTCCGCGTCCCCGCCGTCTCCTCCTCGCGCGCCCCTTCCACCCCGCTGCGCCTCTTCTCCGCCATGCTCGCCCGCGGCGGGCGACCCAACCGCCACACCTTCCCGTCCCTCCTCAAGTCCGCCTCCGCCTCGGGCTCCGCGGCCGCCGCGGGGGTGCTCCACGCGCAGTGCCTCCGCCGCGGCCTCGCGGCCGACCGCTTCGTCGCCTGCTCGCTCGTCAGCGCCTACGGCCGAACGGGCCACCCGGCTCGCGATGCGCGCAAGGTGTTCGACGAGATGGAGGGGACCCCGGACCTGGCCTCCTGCAACGCCCTGCTCGACGCGCTGTGCCACGCCGGGGACCTGGACGCGGCTGGGGACTTCTTTGAGCGGATGGCGGTGAGGGACCCCGTGTCGTGGACCACGCTCGTGTCTGGGCTCTCGCGGGGCGGACGCCACCTGTGCGCTCTCGAGGTGTTCAGGGGATTTTTGCTGGGTAACATGGGGCGACGGCTCCAGGAGGCCACGTTGGTCAGCGTGTTGTGGTCCTGTGCCAACCTTGACGGCGGTGAGGGTCTTGCCACGGGCTTGTCTGTTCACGCATATCTCATCCGCCATGAGATTGAGCTCACTGCATTCCTGGGCACGGCGCTGGTTGACATGTATGGGAAGCATGGGAGGCTTGGCTGCTGTAGTAGTGCTTTTGAGGTCGTTTGTAAGGAGGTTTGCACGTGGAATGCGCTGTTGTCAGCTTTGGCTAATCATGGGAAGGAGACTGAAGCACTGGTGAAGTTCGACGTGATGAGGGGTGAAGGCTTCTTGCCAAATCAGATAACCTTTCTTTCTCTGCTCACGGCTTGTGCTCGTGCAGGATTGGTGGAGGTTGGGTTATACTGGTTCGAGGCAATGGTTGCTGAATACAAGGTGGCACCGTTGATGGTCCATTATGGATGTGTTGTGGACCTCTTAGGCCGTGCTGGCCGTTTTGGAGAAGCCATTCAGGTTATAGAAAGGATGCCCTTCGCGGCTGATGCTTCTGTGTGGGGTGCTCTTCTTGGGGCTTGCAAGCTCCATGGAAATGTGGAGCTTGCAGTGGAGATTGGGCAGAAACTAATGTCTCTTGGCCCCCAGCAATTTGGTCGGTATATGACTATTAGAAATGTCTATTTAGAAGATGGGAATTGGCATGCTGGCGCAAGAATGGGAGAGGTGATGCATTAGGCTGGAATCAAGAAGGCTGTTGGGCAGAGCAGCGTTGTGCTTGGTACTGCCATTCCTTAATTAGCTTTCATTGCAAAACTTGTTGGTTGGGGACAGATACACTTGGATGATTATTAACAGATGTTTCTTCACATTTGTCCTGTCCCCCATGGGTATAACTTTGAGGAGATGTAAGTACCAAATATTCACTGCTTGGGTTGCCCTTATTCATGCATTTTATGCCCTTAACCAATAGCCAATATAAACCATAATTCTACCACGAAAAGGTTGTGTAAGTTTTTTTATCGTAGATGTTGTAAAACTTAAATGTAGTGACTTCACATGACGCTACTAACAAGTAGTACAGTGTTCTTGCTGCAGTAGAGAAGCGGCACCAAGATGTTGGGTTGATCACAGTGGTAATGCTAACGCAATTGGGTGGCGGCATTCAGTTGCCACTTCGCTAAGGATTGGATTTCCGCTTAGCTCAGGGATGGATCACAGTGGAGGAAGGAATCAAACCACACGAAGAAGAGACACAGATGTGATGTGAGTTGCCTAGGAGCTCCAACTCCAAGCATTATGACTCTAGGAGTCCAAGTGGACCAAGGAGCTTTAGGAATCACACCCATCAGGCTTCTAGTCAGGTAAATTTTGCTCCATCTATCCAGTTAAATAGCTCCTTCTGTGGTATATGAAGGCACTTTTACTATTTAGAACAGAATCCCTACTCCAAATTGCTAGGGACTAACAGGCTCTGATGTTATAGAATAATAGAATTGGCTTGATCAGGAAAATCAAACTGAACTAAGTTCGGTACATAGACTGAAGAAACAACTTCACTTTGACTGTCCATCTGAAAATGTTGAGTTGGCAAGGTTTTTAAGAGCAGGAGTTCCACTTAGTCTAGAAGAGGCATTTAAGGACACACTTTTCCAAACTATAAAAGAACTGACGAATGTTTATTACTTAGTACTTTTAGTTGAGTTGACCCAAGGGGCAAAAAAATCTCTTTCCTGCACATGTACCTCCCTTGATGTTTCTATAAAACTAGAGCTGGATGTTCATGTAAAAATTGCATACATGTAGATATCATACATGCATAAAACAGCATATGCAGTTGCAGGCTTGGAATGATATCTCAGACATAACAGTTCAGAAGGAAGAATTTTGTAAATGTTGCATCATATCCTACATAGCATATTGTGGCAATAGCTTAATAAATATGTACTATTTATTACATCAACAAGTACCACATGCAATTATCCAGTCTAGAAGCACCATTAAGTATCGTGTTACAGGATCTATGCCAAGAACAGTGTAGATGTCTCTATGCTGTTGTATGCCATATCATCCAAAGGGGCAGCCAATGATGATGATCCTCCATGGTGTGCATAGTAACTGTCTTCACAGTCACTGGTTGCATCCATGTGGAGCCTCCTCAACATCTGTAGGCGCTCTGCAACTTCCTTCATTGTTGGCCTGTCATCTCCACTTGGGCATAAGCAATGCACTGCTAGTTGGGCCAGCTTTTCAAGCACTGCCATAACTACCTCGTCAATAATTTCAGAGTCCAGCATTGCTTTGTGCTTATTATGGCGGAACATCAAGAGAAAGATATAAGACAATGATTTTTTTTCATTGAACCTATCAGCAAACATAGCCCTTTTCCTTGTGATCAGCTCCAGAAGAACTACTCCGAAACTGTAGACATCGCTTTTCTCAGTCAGTTGATGACTGATAAAGCTCTCAGGATCAAGATAGCCAAATGTTCCTTGTACAAACATGATGAACTCACTTTCGTCCATGGACTTTTGTGCTGATGCTCCGAAATCTGCAATCTTTGCATTGTGCTGATCATCCAACAGGATATTGGCAGATTTGACATCTCCGTGTAGGATCGTGCAAGATATTGATGAATGTAAGTAAGCAAGAGCTTCTGCTGATTGTGTAGCAATCTTCAGGCGAAGATCTAAGGGGATTGGTGATCTGTGATCAGCACCATGAAGGAACTCAGATAAAGTTCCATTGGAGACAAACTCATACACCAACATTGGGACATCTACATCCAAGCAACAGCCTAGTAACCTCACTATGTTTCTGTGGTTGATTTGAGATAAAATGATTGTCTCATTGACAAATTCTTCCCTGCAATCATCATTTATTACCTTGGACTTCTTTATGGCGACCTCTTTGTGGTCATCCAAAGTTCCCCTATAGACCATTCCATGACCTCCACATCCAAGTACTCGATCTTCATTATAATTGTCTGTGGCTCTCTTTATCTCCTTCTCTGTAAGAATATGAATTGTGTGAACCTTCCTTGCCGTCATTTCATCATATAACTTGAGACCTCCATTTTGTCTGAAATATTCTTCTTTCTCCATCTTGTGCCTTTTCCTTTGTAATTGCATGGTGTACAACCATGCCAAGGCCATCAACACTACTGCAGAAAGACTGAGGCCTGCAAAAATATTTTTTAAAAAGAAGGAAAACAGATTCTAGTAAACATCTATTGCCAATTTAGTATGCAGTCTTCTTTTTCTTTTTCTTTTTTGCTTAGGCTGTATCTTAAGCTTGACTTCTTCCCAGGTGCATGGAACAGAAATTGAAAGGAATTCTGTAAAGGTTTCTTTTTTCGTTGTTATAGAAAATAGAAATTCTTAATAAGAACCTTACAACACCGCATACACCTTCAAGTCTCCAACACACTTTGGTTCCTAAAACATGTGTGCCACAAAAACACATATACTGACCACACCCTTTAAAACCGACCAATTAACGTTCAGGAGGTGCTGGGGTGAGGAGGTGAGTAATACATCGCGCCCCTTTTTTCTTCCTAATATAGTGATAGGCAGCTCTCATGCGTGTTCAAGAAAAAAAAATGTTAATAAAAGACTTGATCAATGGGAGAGACATCCCCTGGACTTTAGTCTTAAGAAGGGGCTCACCAAACCTGGCAAACATGCAGGAACCTCGCGCGCGCACGCTTCTTTCGTGGCCGCGGAACCATCTGCGCTGTTTCAACCAGGGAGGTGGGCACACAACCATGCAGGCACCAGGGATCGAACACTGGTGGGGAGCTCCGCACCTCGGGTGCTAAACCCTGAAAATTCTTAATTAAGCTGTAAAACATTTGTTATGGGTTAATACTTACTCTCTGTGTTTCACAGTATTTTTCATTATAGGATTCAATAATTTTTTTCTCAAACTATTTGTCACTTTCACTGTATTTTTCGTTATAGGATTCAATATTTTTCTCAAATTATTTGTCATTTTCACATTCCGAAGCATCATTAACCCCCTACCCTTCATGGCTTCATCAATGTATCCACAAAATCGAATTACCCCCTCTCCCCGCCAAGGATTGTGATATACTTAATGTGGGTATAGTTTCTATCTTTAATGCTCCTTATTTTTTGTGACATTTGTTAGAATGACAAATATTGTGAAATGGAAGGAGTTTTAATTTCATACCTATGAGTGTTTATTTGTCACTAAACATCTTAATGTTGATTAAACAAAAGTGTAATATAGGCACATGGTAATTACCAATAACTAGTTTGGTTGAAGCATAAAGGGGCCGGCATCCAAAATTTGTGCCATCATCTCTTGTTCCCATTTTGCATTTGCAAGAGTAACTTCCCTGTATATTGTGACAGACCCCTTTTCCGCAGGGATACAATTCCTCATACTTGGAATCTTGTGTACGCAGCATGCACTCATCTATATCTGAAGATGTAAATAAAAACATAAACAATTGGATAAGTTAAACTAACACATGGATGGAGGGTAAGAATCTCAAGAAGTGATAAAGTCAGCAGACTTTATAATGCTGGAAATTGCCTTTCCATAACTGCTCCCATAATTAAACATTAAAACATGAGTGAGCAACCTACGCTAGAGCTGACTGTTTCTTTTACCAGTTCAGAAATAAAAACCAAAATGAAATTGATGACACGTGTCATGCATGCCAACAACATTTTGTGTTCTTTTAGCAATAACAGTAGCTGAAACATGGTGAAAATTTATTATTGTACTCATTTATGATGTTCATAAGATTTTAGTGCAAGTGTATTAAGACATTGCAACCTCAATGGCAGTAAACGAGTAGCATTGAGAAGTCGATCAGGTTTCTAGAGTATTATCCTAGAAACTCCAGACCAAGATTACTTTTGAGTAAATACATACCTTGGCAGCCATTCAGAATGTAAGGATTGCCCTCATATCCTTTGGAGCATTGACATAGATGGCCTGGGCCATTATTTGCATTCATGCAGTAGCTGTTTGCACTGATGCAGGCGTAACCACTAGGTGGCTCTTTTCCCTCCTCTGGGCACGAGCTGTTCCTGATGGCCCAGTCAGCGATGACCGGGGCGCCCCTCTTGGCTCTAGCGTCGATGAATCCAAGATGGCCAATGAGGTCTTGCTGCCTGAAACTGTACCACCCAGTCTCAGCAATCATGGCGTAGAAGCACGGGTTGAAGCTCCAAACCTTGCTTTGGTTCATCCCGAATGCCACCTCAAAGGAATTGAGATTCGCAGGGATGGTAGCCTCACAGCAGCCCATCCCCGCGCAGGGGGCACCGTCGGACGTGCTGTTGATGCCCTCACAGTAGGAGTAGCACCCAGCAAGGTACTGGCTCTTGGCGTCTTTGTTCCCACCGATGAGCCCAAGGGTGTTGCAGCCAATGACCATGAAATGGTTGCGCGATGGGGATGGGAGGAAGGGCGTGCTATGCACATCATACCCAGTTAAAAGCTGGGTAGATGTGGTGTTTGACGTGAAGCAGATGTGGTTGATGGGGCCGAGCACACGCATCTCTCCACGCTCCAGTAAGATATCAGTGACCTCCAACACTGCGCTATGGTCCCCGACTGTTGGCCGTGGTGGATTGAAGGTGTCATTGCAGGTGACGATAAAGTAGCTGTTTAAGCTGGTCGCGGCACATTGCTCGCCAATGCCAAAGGGGTAGGGGATGGAAATGTCACCGCACTTGTCAGGACAACCTGGTAATGACACAGAGGGTCTAGAAGAGGCTCCATCCGGCATGACCATTGCTGGAAAGAAGATGCATAGCATGAGGAGTACAGGGACCATCGTTTCTCGCATAGCGAGATCACTTGCTTTCGCAATCTATTTTAGCTAGAGGCACCTAGTGTAATGCCATCTGCTCTTGTGTTACATATATATGTATACAAACAGCATACTGGTCTGGCTTAAAACAATAGGAAGTGGATTTGTCTTGGACTTTCTATCACAAATATGTTAATGCAAATTGTGATATATAAGATTGCCTGGATAAGGCTGTGTACGAGATAGTCTTGGTAGTGCGTAAGCTAATGACTATAGGCGTTATTATATAAGATTGCCTGGATAAGGCTGTGTACAAAGACTTTTACAGAAAGAAAACGTAAAATATAGCTGCAATCAGAATTTTTTATGGAGCCTACATAGCGTGTTGTGGAGCAGCTTAATAAATGTGCTATTTACATAACCATGTATCATACACAAGTTCCCAGTGTAGAAGTATTTTCTTCTAACAAAACGAAATGTAAAAGTATCATGTTGCAAGATCTATGCCAAGATCAGTGTAGACATCTCCATGCTGCTGTGTGTCATCCTCCATGGCTGTGTGCATAATAACAGTCTTCATCTTCAATCATAGGCGCTCCGCAACTTCCTTTGTTGTTGGCCTGTCATCTCCACTTGGGCATAGGCAGTGGACTACTAGATGGGCCAGTTTCTCAATCACTTCCATAGCCGCCTCATCTATAATTTCAAAATCAAGCATAACTTGGTGCTTATTGTGGCAGAACATCAAGAGGAAAATATAAGATAATGACTTTTTTCCATTGAACTCATCAGCAAAAATAGCCCTTTTTCTTGTGATCAGCTCCAGAAGAACAACTCCAAAACTGTAGACATCACTTTTCTCAGTCAGTTGATGACTGAAAGCTCTCAGGGTCAAGATAGCCAGTGTTCCTTGTACAAGCATGATGGACTCACTTTCTACCATGGACTTCTGTGCAGATGCTTCAAAATCTGCGATCTTTGCATTGTGCTGATCATCCAACAGGATATTGGCAGATTTGACATCTCCATGTAGGATTGTGCAAGATATTGATGAATGTAAGTAAACAAGAGCTTCTGCTGATTGTGTAGCGATTTCCAGGCAAAGATCCAAGGGAATTGGTGGTCTATTATCAGCATCATGAAGGAACTCAGATAAAGTTCCATTGGAGACAAACTCGTACACCAACATTGGGACATCTGCATCCAAGCAACATCCTAGTAACCTCACTATGTTCCGGTGGTTGATTTGAGATAAAATTATTATCTCATTGACAAATTCTTCCCTGCAATCATCATTTATTGCCTTGAACTTCTTTATGGCAACCTCTTTGTGGTCATCCAAACTTCCCTTATAAGAAGTGGACTTCAGGATTTGTCTTGGACTTTCTGTTTGCAGCTAAGTTCATGAAAATTGTAGTATAATATTGTCTCAATAGGGTTGTGTACAGGTAGTCTTCATAGCACATAAACTAATGATCATAGGCATCCTATCAGAATATGTTAACACGTACGGAGACTTTTACAGGGAAAAAGAGTAAAAGATAGTTACAGTCCGAATTTTGTTTGGAGCCCACTAGCTAGCAGAAACCGGTGAAACGGGAGTAGGTTGTCAACCGCGCGAGCAAAATGGACATCTCTTGGTTTGGTTTGGTCAATGGGCAAACTCTGTCCTGTGATGTAAACGCGGAGCTGTTTCTGAATGTTTTACTTATCTTGTTTCAGGAGACCTGGTATATATCACGAGGTCAGAGGAGGAAATATCTTCGATTGCCTACGCAATCATTGCCGATGTGTCTGACGGATGGAAACTACTGGTTGTGTCGTCTTCTGGCTGTAACCACTGCAGGAGATGTCCATGTTCTGCAGATTTGATCTTTGCCATGTTCTAACTTTTTATAGGAGAGTGCACATGTTGAGATCCTTTTCTCTAAGTATTCTGCAGAGTCGTTTCTTGCACCTCAGTATCTTGGAAACAAAAACTGGATATGGTCTCAACAACAGACGCTTGGCTTCCATCTTGGTCTGGCCTGTAGGTCTGTTCATCTGTTCACGTATGTTTCTCTTGTAGAAAATCCATTTGTGACCACATTCTGATAGTTACAGTCAGAATTTTGTATGAAGCCCACTAGCGAACAGAACCCGGTGAAATGGGAGTAGAAGTAGTCAGCCATGAATGCCTATGTCAACGGCACGAGAGAGAAAGAATGGACGACATCTCTTGGTTCGGTTTGGTCAACGGGCAAACTCTGTCCTGCGCTATAAATGCAGTACGTATTTACTTATCTTGCTTGAGGAAACCAAGTACCACAAGCCAGAGGAAGATCGAACAATAAACTGCTGGCTTGTGTTGTCTTGTGGCTTTAACGAATGCAGGGAGAAGTGCTTGTTCGTCAGGCCACTCGGCCAACCTTGTTCTGCAGATTTGATCTTTCTCCGCTTAATTAAAATCTGTAGTTGAAGAGGAGAGTGGAGCATGTTGAGATTGTGCGGTGCCTTTCCTTGAAGCATTCTGCAGGCCCGTTTCTTGCAATCCTATCTTACACACGAGTGCTCAGTGCGCTCGGATGGAAACCAAAAGCTGAGACAAGACGTGTGCCTGCAAGGGGTGTGACATGATATTTGGGCTGGGCTGGGCTGGGCTGGTGTGTGTGTGTGTGTGTGACATGTTCCGGCCCAAAGACATGCATGCTAGTAGATGCTAGTGACTGCGTGCAACGGGCCGGGCGGACAGTAGCAGTGCACAGGGACAGGACGATAGGATACACTGTACTCGTGTCACCATCCCACAGGCAGCAGCAGGCTACAGCATCCGTACAAGGCTACAAGCTCCACCTCCACCTCCACCTCCACCAGGGGATTGGCAGCCTTTCTCGCCTCTCTTCCCCTCTGTGCTTGGTGCTCACTGCTCGATCACACACGGACGGACACTGTCACTCCGGCCCGGTGACCACCACGGCTCCACTCACTCCGGCACGAGGTGCGACGGCCGAGTAGTACCCATGCCGGGGAGGGGCTCTATACAAACCCCATGTCATCATCAGCAAACTAATAGGAAGATAGAAGATAGGCAGAGAATTGGTCAGGAACGTTGGTCTTTCTTTCCAAGGCAGAGAGGAGGCGAGGAACCACGCCGCACACTCTGGTCATGACTCATGAGTTCGCGATGCGCCGACGCGCGGCGCACGACGGCGGCGACGACGAGGCTCCATGACGACGGCATCTTGGTTCCTGCCTCCTTGCGAATTGCATTCGCCGATCAGTTGTTTCAATTCATGTGGATATTTTTTTCTTGTTCATTTTTTAATCCAAATTAATTATTTGTATAATATTCCACACATCTAGTATTTTGTACTCGTATAGTTATGGTTTTCTCCTAATTTAGGTGTTAGATTAAAAATATATTATTGTATTATTTTCACTTTATAAGTAAAATTAGCGCTTATATATTATTAGATTTTAGAGGAGCCACGGTGACCAGTTCGCCAGAGGGCAGCACTGCGCCGTGCCCATGCGTGACATCAGGAACGGCTGCAATCTAGCGCTTGTCTTTATCTGCAGACTGCACGGCACAGTAGAGCACGTAGGAAGGACCGAAGGTCGAAGGAGATGCATGCACGAGCACGAGGAGGCTGCAAAAGTGGCCGCTGCTGCATCTCGTGGTCGTCATGCATGGGCATGGCGGTCAAGGAAATATGCGCGTGGATCGATTCCATCGTAGAGTACTACTGTACAAATGGTAGCAGTGTCGATCGAGTGCAAGCTCAGATCGACTCAGTGGTAGCACTGTAGCACCCATGCAATACAATGCAGGCCTTTGCACTGCACGGTGATGGATCGCCGGCACCGCGAGCTTTTCGTAGTTGGTCCCTGCTCATGCTCGCTCGCACGCACGCACCATGCCCCTGCGTGGAACACGTTTTCGGTTCTAGGCTTTAGTCACGGTTATTTTTGACCCGAAACTAAAAAAAAGGATTAGTTCTGGTTGGAGCTACCAACCATGACTAAAGTCTCCTGCCTAACAATTAGAGGCGCAGCTTTTGTAGGAGAGGAGCAGGAGAGGACCTTTAGTCCCGGTTGATGGCTGGACTAAAGGTCACCCTCCAGTCCTGGTTGGAGCTACCAGCCGTGATTAAAACTTTAATTCCGGTTGGTGGCTTCAACCGGGACTAGAATTCTACCTATAGTCCAGGTTTATACCACAAACCGGAACTACATGTCCCGGGCTATATACTTTCTCCTTCTTCCTCCCCCAGCCCGAGTCATTTCAAGCTCTCTACCTGCTCTCTGTTCTTGCTCGTGGAAGGAGTTCATGCTTGCGGGATTGGTGAAGACTTCATTCCTCCATCCATTCTTCGGTTCTAAAGGTTATCAACTTCATCCTCCCATGTTTCATCACTAGCATGGCTCATTTCGTGGTCTAGAAATAGAGAAATTTGTGGGTTTTTTAGATTAGGAATGATGGTGGATTTTTTTATTTATATACCATTTGAGCTCAAAATCACTTGATAATTTAAATATGAAGATGAAGAAAGGTTATAGTAGTTCATCAAAACTAGTATACACCTTTCATTGCCTCATTTCACGGTCTAGAAATAGAGGAATTTTTTGTTTTCTAGATAGGGAATAATGGTGGATATTTTTTATTTATATGCCATTTGAACTCAAAATCACTTGATAGTTTGCATATGTAGATGAAGGAATCTTATAGTAGCTCATCAAAACTAGTATGCACCTTGCCTCATTTCATGGTTTAGAAATAGAGAAATATAAGATTTTTTTAGTATATAGCTCATTTAATTTCGTGGTTCACAAAATGAGAAATTTATAGTAGTTGATGAAAATGAGTATAGAGAGTCGAAGATGGCGACTGCTTCCGGGTCCTCGGCCTCGCATTGGGTCCCTAAGCGACTGAGGCTGGACCTCCCTCTCATTGCGTGCAGCAAGTGTGGGCAGAAGACAGTGAGGGAGTATAGGGTGAAAGTGAAGGGTCACAACCAAGGGCGCATCTTCTACACGTGTCCGGATCGCGAAGTGAGTTATTTTTTTTTCATGTTTTTGTTATGGTTTGTAGCCATTTTTCGTGATGATTTGATTAAAGTTCTTGATTTGTTGTTTTAATTTCAGTGGGATGGCACTGGATCATGTGACGGTTGGTACTTGGAGGAAGAGTATGTTGAGCACGTCCAAAACTCTCTTGCAAAGGCGAAAGAGGCGACTGACAAGAGTGCACCTTTGTATGATGAGGCAATGAACCAGCAGAAAAATAATCTATCTATTTTAGTTGGAATTGGTCGTGAAATCCTTATTCTGCTGAAGTGCATTGTAGGTTTAGTTTGTTTAGTGCTATTTTGGATTGTCTACATTGTATCAAGGCTTTAATAAATTAATGTTCGAGAGTACGCGAAATAGCTGTGTGGTATATGATATTAATTAATCATGTTGATGGATGGATATTTTGGATCTTTTAATTAACTACTGATCATGCATGTTGTATAATATGGGTTATTATAAGTTTTTGATGTGGTGTACGTCATGTAATGCAGATGAACCGGCAATGGATGTACAACGCAGACCGTCGCTCTCCAGAGTTCATTAGGGGCGTGCATGAATTCATAAATGTGGCCAAGACAAACACGCAGAATGGTTTCATGTGCTACCCATGTGTTCTATGTAAGAATGAGAATGATTATTCTTACTCAAGGATCCTTCACGAACACCTGTTTACGTCGGGTTTCATGCCAAACTATATTTGTTGGACTAAGCACGGAGAAAGATGTGTAATAATGGAAGAAGATGATGAAGAAGAAGGGGATGATGACAATATTATTATTCGTGGCTTTGCTGAATACGGTGCATTTGATGATACTGCAATGGGGGAAGTTGAAGAAGAGGTAGCGGCTGAAGAAGAGGTAGCGGGCAGAAGATGAGCCCGCTGAGTATTGTAAAGGTCTTTGACTCAACGACAAAACCCCGAGAAGATTACCAAGAAATGATAGATATTCTCCTGTGGTAATTTTGGTCTCGCACACTGTATACTCTCTTATGCTATTTTATTGATATAACTCCATTTATTTATTTTGTTGGGCAATGCTTGGAAAAGGTTCGCCGAGAAACGCCATTATGATCAATGGAAAGTGCCTTTGAATGTAGTCCAATACCCAGTAAATACTAGCTAGGTCACCGCATCTTTATTTAGTTTAATTCATTATTACCATGCTTCATTGGTTGATGATGAATCTTTTTCTGTAAAGTGGTGTCTGTAGCAGGGATCAGGGAACAACTTATGTGGATACTACATCTACGAGTTCAATGTAAGGAAAATAGACCCTAGTCCCATTTACTTTGGATTTTGGTGTTTGATGACCAACACAACCAAATTGGACTAAAGAATTTGCAAGTGTTTGTTTTGTAGTTCAATAGGGTGCAAGATGTGACTTGGACGAAGGCGACATGATGATCCAATGATCAACACCATAAGCAAGACCTTAGAAGCACAAGAGAAGACCCAAGATATCAAGCAAAGTCCAAGCACGAAGATAGGAACTAAGCCGGACGCAAGATCGCGAAGAAACGAGCTCACAGAGGTGACAGGACGCTACACAGGACGCTGCACCGGACGCTCCGATCAAGAGGCTCGGCAACAGTAGTGTCAGCAGTAGCGACCGAATGCTGCATAGGACGCTGCATCGGACGCTGAGTGCCAGAGTCCGGTCAATATCAGTAAGGTTCTAGAGAGACGTTTTTGTGACCGAACGCGTTCGGTCAGTGTTGACCGGACGCTGGTCAGAGTTCGGTCAGTAGCAGAAAAGCGGGATTTCGTCCCCAACGGCTACTTTCTCAGTGGGGCTTATAAATAGACCCCCAACCGGCTATTTGAGCAGTGTAGAGATGAGGAAACATACCAAGGGTGTTGATACACCATTTTAGTGATCTCTACTTGCATAGTGCTTAGTGTTTTATTAGGTGATTAGCGTAGGTGCTTTGCGAAGTGTTTAGGTTGATTAGACCACCGCTTATGCGCTTGCTCTAGGTTTAGGCCTAGTGTTTAGTGAGGTTTGTATACCTCTTACCACTCGGTGCTTGTGCGCACTATTGTTGTACATCGGAGGGGCTTGTAGTCTTGCGAGATCACACCAACCACATTTGTGGTGTGGCCGCCATCATGTACCGGAGGAAACAAGGCCCGTGGCAATTCGGCCGGAAGCTTGATAGTGAAGATGACGGGGAGCATCCAGGAGAGCCTTGCCAAAAGACACGTCGAAGACCCACTTACGCGTGGGGAAGGCCCGAGGCTATCCACGGAGTTACCCGATCAGGAGCTTGGCCCTTATGAGGGGCTCCAACGAGAACTAGGGGGAAGCTTGTGTAACACCCCAGGTGTTTGTCACCAGTTAAACAGTGGGTTTGAGCTCAAACATGATAGATTAAGTGATGATTAAGATGTCAAGGTCAAACCTATGGAAATGAGCCCCAACCTAAACTCGGATATTGCACCCTTGCTTTACATATAGGTTATTTTCAAGATATATGCTTGGCTAGTGTTATTAGAATATCTTCATGTGTCTCACATCAATACCCATCTATATGGGTCACTGGAAGAGTTTCATGAAGTTTGGAATCAAAAAGTCACATGAAATGATAAGTTATATCCTTATTGGAATGACTTTACTAAGTGCTTGAATTGCATTATTAAGTGAATGGAAATGTAGGTCATCAACCAAATCTTGCAGCCTTGCCCAAATGACTCTAGATGAACTCTACAGCAAAAGTCATGAAAGGTCCATGTTGGGCAAATGCCAAGAAAATGCTCCAATGGATCAAAAAGGATAATCTAAGCTTTATCGTGATCCTACTTTTGTCAAAGTAGAACTGTAGGTTCTATGAAAGCTTTGATGTTGGACCTTAAATAAAAGTTGTAGTTCATATTATGTAGAAGAAACTTTGTTTTTACACTAAGACCTAGATCAGCTTGGAAATAAGTCAAACATAGGTCACAAGATTGAATTTACTGCAGTTTCAGCGCTTGGAAATATTCTAAGTCTAGAATTTCATTGACATCAGCATTGGCGTCTCGTGTTCTCCAAAATTTGTTAAGCAACTTGAGTTGGTCCAAAAATAAAAGTTGAAGGTTATATTATGGAGAAGAGCATGCAAAAAGTTGCACTGAGTTTGACTGAGTTTTGACCTCTGAAAGTGAATTTCCGTGGCTGTTATCAATGTGTTGACACTAGCAGTTTGTAGCTTAATTACCTACTAATCCATAGCTCAAATGACTTGACACCCTTAATAAGAAATGTAGAGCTGACCGAGGTGAGAAAACTTTGTTTTGGGCCCATTGCTAAATTCAGCCCGAAAGCGGCCCAAATCGGCTCCCCACGTCAGCCATACCATCGCCCGCCACATGCTCGGTAAAAGGCCTCAAAGGACGCCGCGTGTCCGTGGACGTGGCCACCATTGCTGAGCTTTCTTGCCGCGTGGTCTGCCCCTGTTGTGTCCGTGTGCCCTCTTGAAGGAACGTCGTGCTGCCCTCTCTCCCTCACTCGCTCTGCCGCTCCCTCGCCTCGCTCTATTCGGCGCTAGAGCGTGCGTCCGCCATGGCTGGCGGGCCGAGCTCACCGTCGCCGCCGTTCCCTGGCCCCCGAGCTTCCTCGTGTCCCTCCACGTGAGCCACAGGCTGCTCCGCCCTCTCCCCGTCCTCGTGCGCTCCTCCACCAGGCCGCTGGGCTGCTGCCAGCGGGCAGCCGCTGCTGCGCCGCCACTGCCCGGCGTGCGTGCGTGGCCGTGCCACTACGGGCCACCTCGGGCCGTTGAAAGTCCTATGTTTGGTGTTGGTAATTAGTGACAATGCCTAAGTACTAATCCTATGCCGAAGTTGTATGTAGCATATGAGGATTAGTACATTCCAAGGTTGGTGGCAAGATGGACATGGTGATCATGATGGCCACACTTGGATTTGGACGCAACCCTACGTGATCAAGGCAAAGGTATATGCTTAAGGGTTGTGTTTTAGTAACCAAGACACCTAGTGGGTGTGGTTACATTATAGGATAGATAGCCGTACTATAAAGAGGGGAATGACGCGGCTATTGAACTCCTAAGTGCCTCTAGATGTGCATTTCATGATCATATGCATTTGGATAGAACTAATATCGCCTCGAAAAAAAGATTGTGAAAATGCTAACACACTCACACATGACGAGATCACTTGGTGATGTTGGCACGTTTACGACGGCGGTGGAGTTTGAGCGGTAGAGAGGGTTTGGGTTCCTCTCTCCCTCCCATCGAGCTTGCGAGGCGGGATTCAGGCTTTTTCGAGAAGTTGAAACGATTATTTTCCACTACGCTGGAAGTCCGGAAAAGAAACGGAGGCGAACGGAGGACACAGAGGTGACCGGACGCTGAACCGGACGCGGTCCTTGCATGACCGGACGCGTCCGGTCAGTGTTCAGTGTCTGCGCGTTTTTTAGTTCGATGATCGGACGCGGGGCGTGTCCGGTCACTGATGATCGGACGCGTCCGGTCGTTCAGGGAGCTTACTGGACTCTAACCGGACGCTGGCACTGTCGCGTCCGATCATTTTCTTCAGCGCGTCCGGTCACTATTTCGTTGAGCGCTGCTCAGGCGACCAGCGCGTCCGGTCCTTCACGGGACCAGCGCGTCCGGTCGTTCCCGGCGCGTCCGGTCAGTTGGACTAGCGCGTCCGGTCGTTGCTTCACAGTTAGCCATTGGACGACCAGCGCGTCCGGTCATTTGGACCAGCGCGTCCGGTCAGTACTTCACGAGTTAGTCGTTGGGCGACCGGCGCGTCCGGTCAGTTGGACCAGCGCGTCCGGTCAGCCCGATTTCGGCTGTTTAAGTTTCTAACGGCTATATTCGAAGGGGTACGTCTATAAATACTCGTTGGCCGGCTCAAGGCTCACTCCCTCGGACAGCACTTGAACATTTGACATACTTGTGAGCACTTTGAGCTAAGCAACTCCCCTCCCACTCATCTCTCTTGCTTCCTTGCATATTCGAAGTGAGATTGAGTGATCCAAGTGCATTTGCATTGTGAGATAGCATCTAGTTGGCACTTGGTGGTTGATTTGCTGCGGGATTCTTGTTTCTCTTGGTGGTTGCCACCACCTAGACGGTTTGTAGCAGCTTGGAGGCGTTGGCAAGAGTTGGTGATTGTTCTTGGCCACCTCCGGTGATTGTAAGGGGTTTGTGCCTACCTCAACGAAGAGCCAAAGGCAACGCTAGTGAATTGCTCGTGTCATTGCAACCTTTTGCCATTTGGTAGGTTCTTGTGGCGCCTTTTGAGAGGCTCGGTGTGTGACCGATTAGCCACCGAACCACGTGGTGAAGAGGGACACAACGGGGACTAGCGTGCCGGCAAGCACGTGAACCTCGGGATAAATCTTCGTGTCATCACTTTCATATTGTGATTGATTGATCCCGGTGTTCGGTTATCTTGGTATTCATTGTCGATTATATTGGTTGGCTCAATACTTCGCCCCTCGGTAAAACTCTCCTAACTCAACTCCGCTTTATCTTCTTAGTTATCTTTGCTAGCTAGTTAGCTTTGCTAGAAGTAGTTCTTTTGTGTAGCTTGCTAGTTGTAGTTGTATTTTCCTTCTCGGTTTGACTTGTGCGGTTGAGTGCAAATACTAGAATTGTGAATTGGATAGGTGGCTTGCAAACACCCCGTAGGCTAAGCAAAACTCACATCTCGCTATTTGTTATATTGATAAACTTGTTTAGCTTGTCTTTGTAGAAAATCTTAAAAGGCTATTCACCCCCCCTCTAGCCATCTAGACCTTTCAAGTGGTATCAGAGCCGTGGTCACCGTTTGTAAGGCTTAACAACCTCGGTGTAAGATGGCTCAAGTTATGTTCAATCATGTTAATGGCAAGCCTCCATTCTTTGATGGCATCTCTTCCTTTGATCATTGGAAAAGGAAGATGAAGCTATATCTAGGCAATATACATGAGAAGGTTTGGGATGTGACCAAAGAAGGATACATCATTCTTGATGAGGAAAACCTCACTCCCAATGACCGCATCAACAAACAATGCAATACGGCGGCACTTGCCACAATCTGTCAGGCCGTTGATGATAAAGTATTTGAGCAAATCAAAGATCTTGAAAAGGCAAATGAGCTTTGGACAAGATTAGAGGAAACATATGAGGGCACTTCAACGGTAAAGAGTGCCAAGCTCTATATGCTCAAGGATAAGTTTGCAAGCTTCAAGATGAAGGATGATGAGTCCATACCGGAGATGTTCTATAGGCTCTAAGTCATTGTCAATGATCTCAAGGGGCTTGGGGAGAAGGTTGAGGACAAGGACTTCTCACACAAGTTCTTGATGTGCTTACCCAAGAAGTTTGCCACCTTGAGAAGAATGATCTTTAGAGAGGGATTGGACAAGGTCAAACCAACCAATGTGCTTGGAGATATAATGACCGATGCCCAATACAATGATGATGAAGATGAGGTAGAAGAGAAGAAGGAGACCAAGGTCAAGCAAGAGAAGCCCATTGCATTCAAGGCTTCATCCTCTAAGGACAAGAGCAAGGTGGAGAGTGATGATGATGATCCATACGATGATGAGACCATGGCCCTCCTTGTGCACAAGATGGGAAGGTTCATGAAGAAAAAAGGATATGGGGCAAGAAAGAGGAGAGACACTATAAAGGCAAAGACCCTTTGCTACAATTGCAATAACCCCAATCACATAGTGGGGGATTGCCCCTATGAAGATAAGAGACTTCATAATGGGGACTTGAAGCTCAAGAAGAACAAGAAAGATAAGAGAGAGAATGAGAAGAAAACAAAGAAGAGCTTCACCTTCAACAAGAAGAAGAAGGGTGGTGGTTATGTAGTCACTTGGGATAGTGACAATTCCGATAGTGATGATGATGCAAGCTCTAGTGATGATGAGAGGATCACTCGGCGAGCCATTGCAAACATCGCCCTCTCCAACAAGCCATCCATCTTCGACACTACATCGACATGCCTTATGGCCAAGCCTACCAAGGTAAAATATGATGATAGTGATGATGATTCTTGTGCTAGTGATGATTGTAGGAGTGATGATGAGGAGGATGAGGACTACTCCAAGGATGATCTATTAGGCGTAATAGATCAAATGAGCAAGGGCTACAAGAGGACAACCAAGAAGTGCAAAATCTTGGAACAAGAGCTCATTGCTAAGTGCAATGAAAATGATGCCTTGATGAAGGAGCTTGTTGCTCTCAAAAAGAGTAAGGAGTGCAAAGGAATTGAACAAGAGCTCAAAGCTCTTAGGAAATCCTTTGATGAGCTAGAGGCCTCTCGTGAGTGTCTAAAGGAAGACCACGAGGACCTAGAAGTTGCTCACACTAGGCTTAAGGAAGCCCACTCCACTCTACTTGAGCTCATCAAGGAAAAGGACCTCAAGTTGGAGAAGCTCATGAAGGAAGCTAAGGAGGAGCAAGTGATTGTCACTTGTGATATTGGACTAACATGTGATATTATTGCTGATTCTTTACTTGTTAGTCCTACTAATGCTTCATGTAGCTCATCATCATCCACCACAACCAACTCTACCTCTACTACTAGTGATTCATCACTTGTGGTTGAGACTCTCAAGAGAGAGGTGGATGATCTCACACGCGCATTAGGCAACGCCTATGGTGGGGATGCCCGCTTGCTAAAATGCTTGGGTAGCCAAAGGTTCTCTCTTAACAAAGAGGGATTAGGCTATACTCCCAAGAAGGGCAAGGCGGCCTTTGCTACTCTAAAGCCTCGCTTTGTGAAGGGCAATGGTCGTTATTGCAATAGATGCAAGCAAGTTGGGCATCTAGAGATTAATTGCAATAAAATGAACAAGAACAAGAAAAATGCTAATGTACCTTACATTCCTTTTGATTCTTGTTATGTGCTTACCAAGGGAGAGAAAGGTGTGCATGCTAGGTTTGTTGGTACACCAATTGTGGGCCCAAAGAAGAAGGCCATTTGGGTACCAAAGAGCTTAGTGACTAACCTCCAAGGACCCAAGCAAGTATGGGTACCTAAGAAACATTAAAATTATTTTGTAGGTTAATTACAAGGCCAGAGGAAGACATTGGGTACTTGATAGTGGGTGCTCTCAACATATGACCGGTGATTCAAGAATGTTCAACTCTCTCAAATCAAATGATAGTGACATTGATAGTATCACATTTGGTGACAATAGCAAGGGTGATGTAAAGGCTCTTGGAAGGATTGCAATCTCTAATGATCATAGCATTTCCAATGTGCTCTTAGTTGAAAAGTTAAACTTCAATCTTCTCTCGGTTGCTCAATTGTGTGATCTCGGTTTCAAGTGCATATTTGGTGTTGATGATGTGGAGATAGTTAGTGTTGATGGCTCTAACTTGATCCTCAAAGGCTTTAGATATGAGAATCTATACTTGGTTGATTTCAATGCTAGTGACACTCAACTTTCAACATGCTTG
Source organism: Saccharum hybrid cultivar R570 (assembly GCA_038087645.1). Classification (NCBI taxonomy): domain Eukaryota; kingdom Viridiplantae; phylum Streptophyta; class Magnoliopsida; order Poales; family Poaceae; genus Saccharum; species Saccharum hybrid cultivar. The sequence continues at coordinate 3,002,218 of JAQSUU010000671.1, read as the reverse complement.
CTCACCAAATCAAGTATGGGTTGGTTATAGCATAGAAGACTTGGTCATGTTGGCATGAAGCAATTGAACAAGTTAGTAAAGCATGACTTAGTTAGAGGCTTAAAGGATGTCACATTTGAGAAAGATAAGCTATGTAGTGCATGTCAAGCCGGAAAGCAAGTAGGCAACACTCATCCATTGAAAAGCATTATGAGTACTTCCAAGGCATTTGGGTTGTTGCACATGGATCTATTTGGGCCAACTACATACACAAGCATTGGTGGCAACAAGTATGGCTTTGTGATTGTGGATGATTTCACTAGATATACATGGGTATTCTTTCTTGGGGACAAAAGTGATGTATTTGACATATTCAAGAAGTTCATCAAGAGAGTGCAAAATGAGTTTGAAACCATAATCAAGAAAGTGAGAAGTGACAATGGAAGTGAGTTTAGAAACACAAGAGTTGATGAGCTATGTGAGGAGCTTGGAATCAAGCATCAATTCTCGGCCAAGTATACACCTCAATCAAATGGATTAGTTGAGAGGAAAAATAGAACCTTAATTGATATGGCAAGATCACTGTTGAATGAGTATAATGTGAGTCATTCATTTTGGGCCGAAGCAATCAACACGGCTTGCTTCTATAGCAACCGCCTCTATTGCCACAAGTTTCTAGAGAAGACACCATATGAGATCTTAAATGGAAGAAAGCCCAATATTGCATACTTTCGGGTATTTGGTTGCAAATGCTATATCTTGAAGAAGGGCACTAGATTAAGAAAGTTTGAGAAGAAATGTGATGAAGGCTTCCTACTTGGTTACTCAACTACTAGCAAAGCTTATAGAGTATGGAACCTAGCTAGTGGACAACTTGAAGAAGTGCATGATGTTGAATTTGATGAAACAAATGGCTCTCAAGATGAAGAAGATAACTTAGATGATGTGAGAGGAACTCAATTGACCAATGCTATGAAAGAAATGGATATTGGTGATATTAGGCCAAAGCAAGTGATTGATGTGGATGACAAAGATCAAGTGCTCCAAAGTCCAATTACACAAGCTAGTGGTTCTCTAATGCAAAATCAAGCTAGTACATTATCTCAAGTGCAACAAGATCAACAAGTGGCTAGTTCATCATCTCCAACTCATGATCAACATCAACATCCAAGCAATCAAGTCCAAGTGCTTCAACCAACTAACATTGCAAGAGACCATCCATTGGATTCCATCATTGGTGACATACAAAGAGGAGTTCAAACTAGATCAAGATTGATATCATTTTGTGCTCACTCTTCTTTTGTGTCAATGGAAGAACCCAAGGACATTGATAAAGCATTGAGAGATCCGGATTGGGTAAATGCAATGCATGAAGAGCTCAACAACTTCAAGAGAAATGAAGTATGGGAACTAGTTGAAAGGCCTAAGGATCACAATGTCATTAGAACAAGATGGGTCTTTCGCAACAAGCAAGATCAAGATGGGATAGTAGTAAGGAACAAAGCAAGACTAGTGGCTCAAGGTTACACACAAATAGAAGGTCTTGACTTTGGTGAAACTTATGCCCCGGTTGCAAGATTGGAAGCAATTAGGATCTTACTTGCCTATGCTTGTGCTCACAATATCAAGCTATATCAAATGGATGTAAAGAGTGCATTTCTCAATGGGTACATTCAAGAGGAGGTGTATGTGGAGCAACCTCCCGGTTTTGAAGATGACAAGAAACCCAATCATGTATACAAGTTAAGGAAGGCTTTGTATGGATTAAAGCAAGCACCTAGAGCATGGTATGAAAGATTGAGGGACTTCTTGCTATCCAAAGGATTTGTCATGGGCAAAGTTGATACAACACTATTCACCAAGAAGATTGGGAAAGACTTATTTGTATTGCAAATATATGTTGATGATATCATATTCGGTTCAACCAATCAAGATTATTGTGATGAGTTTGGGAAAATGATGGCAAAGGAATTTGAAATGTCAATGATTGGTGAACTTAGTTTCTTTCTTGGACTTCAAATCAAACAAATGAAGGAAGGAACATTTGTAAGCCAAACCAAGTACATCAAAGATATGCTCAAGAAGTTTGGAATGGAAGATGCAAAGAGTATTACAACCCCAATGGGCACTAGTGGAAGTTTGGATAGTGACAAGAGTGGCAACATGGTGGATCAAAAGCTATATAGATCAATGATTGGTAGCCTACTCTATGTGACGGCATCAAGGCCCGATGTGATGTTTAGTGTATGTATGTGTGCAAGATTTCAAGCCTCACCAAGAGAAAGTCATTTGAAGGCAACAAAGAGAATATTGAGGTACTTAAAACATACACAAGATGTTGGATTGTGGTATCCCAAAGGTGCGAGCTTTGAGCTAGTTGGATATTCGGACTCCGACTATGCCGGTGACAAAGTGGAAAGAAAGAGCACTTCCAGGACTTGTCAATTGTTGGGAAGATCACTTGTCTCATGGTCATCCAAGAAGCAAAATAGTATTGCACTATCTACCGCCGAAGCCGAATACATCGCCGCGGGTAGTTGTTGTGCACAAATCTTATGGATGAAGGCAACATTGAAAGATTTTGGAATCAATTTCAAGAATGTGCCATTGCTATGTGACAATGAAAGTGCCGTGAAGCTAACCAACAATCCGGTTCAACATCAAAGAACAAAGCATATTGATGTTCGCCATCACTTTATTAGAGATCATCAACAAAAGGGTGACATTGCTATTGAGAGTGTGGGCACCGAAGATCAATTAGCCGATCTATTCACCAAGCCACTTGATGAGAAGAGATTTCACAAGCTAAAGAATGAGTTGAACATACTTGACTTCTCCAACATGAGTTGATGCACTCCATATATGACATGCCTCTCCTTCGAGCCCCAAGGTACAATTGGTTGACATGTCATACATTCTATACTAAGGACATGTTTAGTGCATCTAGTCATGATTTCTTATGTTCTAGGATCATTCATGAAAATTAAATGAATTTGAAGTTTATATGGTGCCACTATTGTTTCCATGACTTGTATGATCTAGTGGTAGCATATAACTTGTTTAAGTAGCTTGTGATCCTAGGTGTTTTAATCTAGAAAACTTGTCTAAATATTTGCTTCAACATGGTGCATGATAACCCTTCTAGTGAGGTGTGAAGAAGCTTGCCCTTGGATCAAACCGAAGTATTTTATTTATGCAAGCAATCTAGGTTGAATCATAAACTTGATCCTCACCCCATTTTTCAACATGATAATCTTTCTAAAGTTTGCCCCTTATGGTCAATTGGTGCCAAAGGGGGAGAAAATATTGTTCACAAAGATAGAACTCAAAGGGGAAGAAAATGTTGTGGGGGAGAAAATGTTGTTCACAAGATAGATTCTAAAAGGGGAGAAAACCTAAAGGGGAGAATTGATAAAAGAAGGGGATCAACTAAAATTTTTGAGCACACAAGTAGGGGGAGCAAGCTCTTTAAACATGAATGTTGCATTTCTATGTGCACTTCATATGTATGATGCATAGTTATGCATTTCGTTTTCTCCGATACATTGCTTGTGTGGTGACTTGCTAGTATAATTTGAATGATGCATTGTGGTACTAGCATGAATAGGAAGTAGTTAGATTTTTGTTGCTTCATGTTTTTCAAAGTGGTACTAGAACCTTGCTTATAATGTTGATCTCACGAGGTTTCTAGTTATATTTGTGCTTTTCCAAGTGGAATCTAACTACACAAGGTGCTAAGATGGTGTTTATCGCAACTCCGATGGTATCACGCTTCAAAGGTCTATAATCTAAAACACTTAGCACCTATTGGTAGACAATTCTCCTAATCTTTCCTATCTAACATGTATGCTTCCAAAATCCAAACATATAGCATACATGTAGGGGGAGCCATTGCTATCAATTTGAATTCATGATCACATGTCTATAATTCTTACACATGGTAATATACTTGGACAATGTGATATGGATTCAATCAAAATTTTATTATAACATCTTTGTGAAAGGGTTGTCACCAATTACCAACAAGGGGGAGATTGAAAGTCCTATGTTTGGTGTTGGTAATTAGTGACAATGCCTAAGTACTAATCCTATGCCTAAGTTGTATGTAGCATATGAGGATTAGTACATTCCAAGGTTGGTGGCAAGATGGACATGGTGATCATGATGGCCACACTTGGATTTGGACGCAACCCTACGTGATCAAGGCAAAGGTATATGCTTAAGGGTTGTGTTTTAGTAACCAAGACACCTAGTGGGTGTGGTTACATTATAGGATAGATAGCCGTACTATAAAGAGGGGAATGACGCGGCTATTGAACTCCTAAGTGCCTCTAGATGTGCATTTCATGATCATATGCATTTGGATAGAACTAATATCGCCTCGAAAAAAAGATTGTGAAAATGCTAACACACTCACACATGACGAGATCACTTGGTGATGTTGGCACGTTTACGACGGCGGTGGAGTTTGAGCGGTAGAGAGGGTTTGGGTTCCTCTCTCCCTCCCGTCGAGCTTGCGAGGCGGGATTCAGGCTTTTTCGAGAAGTTGAAACGATTATTTTCCACTACGCTGGAAGTCCGGAAAAGAAACGGAGGCGAACGGAGGACACAGAGGTGACCGGACGCTGAACCGGACGCGGTCCTTGCATGACCGGACGCGTCCGGTCAGTGTTCAGTGTCTGCGCGTTTTTTAGTTCGATGATCGGACGCGGGGCGTGTCCGGTCACTGATGATCGGACGCGTCCGGTCGTTCAGGGAGCTTACTGGACTCTAACCGGACGCTGGCACTGTCGCGTCCGATCATTTTCTTCAGCGCGTCCGGTCACTATTTCGTTGAGCGCTGCTCAGACGACCAGCGCGTCCGGTCCTTCACGGGACCAGCGCGTCCGGTCGTTCCCGACGCGTCCGGTCAGTTGGACCAACGCGTCCGGTCGTTGCTTCACAGTTAGCCATTGGACGACCAGCGCGTCCGGTCATTTGGACCAGCGCGTCCGGTCAGTACTTCACGAGTTAGTCGTTGGGCGACCGGCGCGTCCGGTCAGTTGGACCAGCGCGTCCGGTCAGCCCGATTTCGGCTGTTTAAGTTTCTAACGGCTATATTCGAAGGGGTACGTCTATAAATACTCGTTGGCCGGCTCAAGGCTCACTCCCTCGGACAGCACTTGAACATTTGACATACTTGTGAGCACTTTGAGCTAAGCAACTCCCCTCCCACTCATCTCTCTTGCTTCCTTGCATATTCGAAGTGAGATTGAGTGATCCAAGTGCATTTGCATTGTGAGATAGCATCTAGTTGGCACTTGGTGGTTGATTTGCTGCGGGATTCTTGTTTCTCTTGGTGGTTGCCACCACCTAGATGGTTTGTAGCAGCTTGGAGGCGTTGGCAAGAGTTGGTGATTGTTCTTGGCCACCTCCGGTGATTGTAAGGGGTTTGTGCCTACCTCGACGAAGAGCCAAAGGCAACGCTAGTGAATTGCTCGTGTCATTGCAACCTTTTGCCATTTGGTAGGTTCTTGTGGCGCCTTTTGAGAGGCTCGGTGTGTGACCGATTAGCCACCGAACCACGTGGTGAAGAGGGACACAACGGGGACTAGCGTGCCGGCAAGCACGTGAACCTCGGGATAAATCTTCGTGTCATCACTTTCATATTGTGATTGATTGATCCCGGTGTTCGGTTATCTTGGTATTCATTGTCGATTATATTGGTTGGCTGAATACTTCGCCCCTCGGTAAAACTCTCCTAACTCAACTCCGCTTTATCTTCTTAGTTATCTTTGCTAGCTAGTTAGCTTTGCTAGAAGTAGTTCTTTTGTGTAGCTTGCTAGTTGTAGTTGTATTTTCCTTCTCGGTTTGACTTGTGCGGTTGAGTGCAAATACTAGAATTGTGAATTGGATAGGTGGCTTGCAAACACCCCGTAGGCTAAGCAAAACTCACATCTCGCTATTTGTTATATTGATAAACTTGTTTAGCTTGTCTTTGTAGAAAATCTTAAAAGGCTATTCACCCCCCCTCTAGCCATCTAGACCTTTCAGCCGTGCTGAGCATCCCTACGCGTGCGCGCGAGGCTCCTGGTGCTTCCCCACCATTCCCCCGCCGTCGCCGGCCCTTCTCCGGCCGCCACCGACCGATTCCCCGACGTTCTTTGTTCAAGTTTGCGTTAGGGACCCCGTGCTAGAATTCGACAAAGGGAAGGGGTCTAACTGCAAAGTCTGTGACTCAAATGAATAGTGCCGATAAGGACCTATTTGCAGTAAATTTGCTGAATCTTTGGAAATTCATAATAATTCATAGAAAAATCGTAAAATAGCAAATGAGGACTTTTTGGAATCCTTGTGAAATTCTCTATGCACTAGATCTATAATATGGCATGTTTTAGTTTAAATATTTTGCGGTAAAAATAGATTTGTGCAGTAAGGTTGTAATGCTACTCATGTGATACAAAAAAATTTTATTGTGGCATGCTACTCATGTGATAGTTGATGTGTGGTAAAAAATTCATGAGTATTGGATGAAGTATGAGTGAGTTATTGGTTTATCTCGCTCTCACATGATTTCTTGCAATAGCAAATTGTCTTTTTCATAGAGGTTGCTATACATATTCAAATAGAGTGAAATTTGTATAATAGACTATTGAGAGGATATGTGAGCCACTGTAATTTTTGTAGAATTTATTGGATACTTTTGGTATATGTTCATTAAGTCACCTTGTTATCTAAAATAAATTAAGAAATGCATTAAAAGAATTTATTTGGGCATGGACACTAGGTTTTCTGGTGTTCTTTAGTCATGTGTGACATGTTGGTAAAGTTGGTTTTGCCTAATTATGTGTTTGCAACATGAGTTAATATTTATTTTCTTACAAATGTGGTTTATGGACAGATCTGGGAACTTAGCTAGGTTCTTCATGATAATGTGCTTTTTTATGAAACTTGTTTATACAAAAGTCGTAGATTATTCATGTATCTAGGTGCTGTTAAAATTTGGTGTCATTTGGCCAAGTAGTTTAAGAGTTAAAGTTGTTTAAAGTTGGGTTATACAATTGATTGTTCTCTGTCTTGTTTAGACCAGTTTTGTTAAATGTATAATTTTGACCTACTTAACTTGTGAATCATGCTATGATGGTTATAGATGAAATGTAGATAATTTCACAAGCTTTCCATAATGTCTTCTTGCAAGTCATTTGGATTTGTGTAACTCTAGTTATAGCTAAATCTTGTAGCTGCTGTTTGCATGTCCAGAAATTGACAGATTCCAATTATAGTTGTTTGCTTGTATATTGCTAAGTGTGGCTCATACCTTTGATGATGGTTGAGTTAGAGTACCTGAGATCTTGAGAAACTTGTGTCATGCTTGGTGTTGTCGTCTTCTTTGCTATCGTGGCATGATAAATTGTGCGATATTTAAAGTAAGCAATGCGAAGTGCTTGTGCATGTTAATGTAACCTTGTGCTTGTCTTACTTACTGCATGCGATGCATTGTCTATTGCACTTCTATGTATTCATACACTTGCATCTTGCACCTCATCTAGGTACGCTAGATGCATCATGGAAAGGATGTGATGTTGGAGCCAAACCCGAAGACGGTGTTTGGTGGACCTATCCTGAAGATGGAAGGACTAAACAAGTGCTAGGACGGGAGATGCTCACTTAGCGAGTGTCGTCTAACTAACACTGACTCAGTGTGGGATCCCAGGCAAGCCCCGGAGCATTCTAAGTCTTCCATGTTTTTACAAATAACTTGAGTATCTTTTATTGTTGAAGATGCATTAAGTATAGGAATTGGTTGGAACCCGCCGGATATAATTTACCCTGCCGGGTATGGGTCTGGGGAAATTCCACCACCCGCAACTGGTTATGGAGATACCCGTGGTCTCAAATTGTTATCACGGGGATGGGTCTGGGGAGTCCATGTCTAATGGGGATTTACCCATTGCGTGGCAGGACGAGGCAGATAGGGAAGGACGGCAGCGATACGATGGGAGTGCGGCGTATTTTTGCTGGGTCGTTCGGTACTGTCCGATGAAATGCTATCCCATCAGGCGTCCGGGCTCCAGCAATTCTCTTCAACCAATGCAGGGAGAAGTGCTTGTTATCGGAGGAGTAGCACCCTTTTGAAGCAGCAACAGCAGCAGCCAGGACCTACGGTTTCGTCAGGCCACTGGGCCAACCTGGTTCTGCAGATTTGATATTTCTCTGCTTAATTAAATCTGCAGTTGAAGAGGAGAGTGAACAAGTTGTTGTGCCGTGCGCCCGTGCCTTTCCTCGAAGCATTCTCCAGCGCCGTTTCTTGCAATCATATGCGTTCAGTGCGCTCGGATGGATACCGAAAGCTGGATGTGGTCTCAGCATGCAGCAGACACTGTAGGCTTCCATCCTGGTTAGGTGAGGCCTGTCTGTTCGTGTATGTTTTCTTGTAATAGAAACTGCGTTTGTGGCTTCATTTTAATTTGATTTGATGTGAATTTTGGGCTTAAGGAACAGTTTGGAATGAAGATGTTTTTGCGCTGCCTGTATTTTTTTCCCCATAATTCATGGCAAGTAGCAGGCAAATCGGGCTTGTGAAGAAGATGCTAGCGGACGTGGGCCGGCAAGGGGTGTGACATTTGGGCTGGGCTGGGGTGGGTGCGACATGTTCCGGCCCAAAGACACGCATGCTAGATGCTAGTCCTACGTACTCCACAGACCACAGCATCCTACAAGGCTACAAGCTCCTCCACCTGGGGTCGGTCTGGCTGGGGATTGGCAGCCTCGGCATGATGGCCGTCGACGATGTCCAGTCCCTACTGTAGCTCTGCCCGCCGCGCGTGTGTACGATCGCACCGCGTCCCCGGCAGCGCTGCAGTGCTAGCTGCAGGAGTGCAGGTAGCCATGCATGCCTGCCCCTCGCCTCCTCGCCCACTCTCACCCTCTCCAGTCTCCTCTCGCTACCATTTCCTTCCTTTCCTCCTCGTGCTAGCGCTGGGTGGGTGGAGTGGTAGCCATGGAGTATGGAGCGCGCAAGCCATAGGCCATTGCTCTTGCATTGTTGCTCGGGCAAAAAGTTTTTAAAATTTTCCGTCACATTGCCGGTACATGTATGGAGCATTAAATGTAGGTAAAAAAATAACTAATTATATAGTTTATCTGTAAATATCGAGACGAATCTTTTAAGGCTAATTAATCTATGATTAGATAAAATTTATTAAATATAAACGAAAAGTGCTACAACACTCTTCTAAAAAAAATTGTAAACTAAAACGTGGCCTCGATCAGTTTCTCTCGAGGCAGCTTTTCGCTCTGTGGGTCTGTGTCTGTCCATGCATGGCGATCGGTCATCGATGGCCACAGCGATCGAGCCCCGGAGTGATGGAAATGGAAGGCCTATTACAAATTTTTTCAACTTCGGCTACTATAGCACATTTGTTTGTATTTTTTAATTAGTATTCAATTATAGACTAATTAGACTTAAAAGATTTATCTCGTGATTTATAACTGATTTGTATAATTAGTTATTTATTTTACTAACATTTAGTAATATATACATACGTTCAAAAATTAATGTGGCGGAGAGAGCGAAAATACTGGAATTTTGGAAGGGAAGGGAAGAAGGCCCAAGATGGATAGAAGCTACTCCTACAGCCTACTTACCTATAAAGGGCCGGGCAGCTAGCTACGAGTACTACAGTACTCCTAGCTAGCTACTAGTAGGCGCGGCGCAGGGTCCGAGGTTGGACGAGCCATGCACGCGTACCCCAGCAGTCCCACCACCCCATGCAGCCGCAGCCCGTAGCCTTTCTCGCCTCTCTTCCTGCCCTGTTGGCCTGAACTTAGGCCCCTCGTTTAGTTCAGTGAATTGTAGAGAAAAACACTGTATCAGAATTCTTGTAGCATTTCGTTTATATTTGGTAAAAATTATCTAAATTTTGATTAACTAGGCTTAAAATGTTCGTCTCACAAAGTACAACAAAACTATGCAATTAGTTTTTGATTTTATCAACATTTAGTACTCCATACATTTACCGACATTTTAATGTGACGGGGAATCTTCTTTTTGTATAGTGGAATTTAGGGAAGAATTGGGGAAGCTTACTAGTAGGTGCTTGCTGCTCGATCACACACACGGATGGGGACGGACACTCCGGTCCGGTGACCAGCCCTGTTCGTACAGTACGTAGGAGTAATTGGAAGCCTGGACTGCACTGCATCCCTAGGCCCAGGGCCCGCGGACGATGCTCCCTAGGCCCTAGCTATAGGCTCTGGCTGCTGCAGCCATGCACTAGTAGCTTTTTCCATGCTGCAAAAAGAAGATTCCCATCACATCGGATTGCACAGTTTTGTTGTACTTTGCGAGACGAACATTTTAAGTCTAATTAGTCAAAATTTAGACAATTTTTACCAAATACAAACAAATTAGTACAATGCGTATTTAATGCGCACTGTACCAATTCCGGAGCACCAATTCGAGAACTGAACACGGGCGCAGTGTACAGGCCTTTGCACTGCACCGCGAGCTTTTCGCATGCTCATGCAGCTGGTCCTGCTCGTGCTCGCTCGCAGTCTCGCACAGTAGCACGCACCTCGCGCCGCGCCAGGCCCATGCAAATCGCACAGTAGCACGCACCTCGCACCGTAAGAGCGAGGCTAATAATTTAGGCAGCTGAAGGCTACAGCAAGGTGCCACATCATATACTGCTAATTATTTAGCCAACTCATATTATAGATTGACGGCAACATTGATTGTTAGGATTTAATGCTTATGTATGCGTGGACGTATCACAGCAGCCGGAACGAGAATGTGGGGAGCCAAGCGCCGAGCCTGCAGCCTGCAGCTGGCTGGGAACAGACTGCATGGAGAATTCAACCGGGCTGGGAGTCAAGCGCCGGCTGTTTGCTTTCTCCTTTTCTCTCTCTGCCAAATCACTCTATTTTTCTGATGTGGCTCCATTTAGCCGGCTGAGTAAGCATTGTTATACTTGCTCTAACCGAACGGCAATCTAGCGCTTGTCTTTATCTGCAGGCTGCACGGTACAGTAGAGCACGTACAGGAAGGACCGAAGGTACTGTAGGAGCGAGATGCAGGCACGAGCACGAGAGAGGCTGCAAAGTGGCTGCCATGCATCTCGTGGTGATCATGCATGGGCATGCCGGTCGAGGACAGTTCTCTCGTCGATCGATTCGATCGTAGAGTACTGTACAGATGGCCGGCCGTGCAGGACCAGTCGATCGAGTGCAAACTCAGATCGACTCAGTGGTAGCACTGTAGCAGCCACGCAACACAACACAATGCAGGTAAACCTGAGCATGCAGCCCGCGGGCCCAAGGCACGACCAGAAGCACGAAAATTTGGTCCGGCCCGAGCATGGCACGGCCCGTAAGGCAAACGTGCCCGTGCCGGCCCGAGGCACGTAGCAGGCCGTGCTTGGGCCGGCACGGTCCGGCCCGCTTGCCAGCTGCAGGCACGGTCACGGCCCGTTGCCCCTCTGGCTATATAAGCCGACCCCGTCACGCCCCCCAAACCCTAATCCCATTTCCAATCCCCACCGGCCACCCCGCAGCCACGACGCTCCCCACCCCGTCCCCCAAACCCTAATCCCCTTCCCTCGCCGCTGTCGTCGTCGAAATTTGCTGTCGTGCTGCACTCCGGCGAGGTCTCCACCGCCGGATCTTGAAGATACCTCGCGGTCTCTCTCGCCGAATCTTGCCACTGCCGTCTCCTTCCTCTTCCTCTTCTCCGCCTCTGCAGCTCGTCTTCTCTATTTCTCCGGCGCTCCCCACCCCGCCCCCCAAACCCTAATCCCCTTCCCTCGCCGCTGTCTCCACCGCCGGATCTTGAAGATACCTCGACAGATCTTGGAAATACCGGCGAGAAGCTTCTGTCTCCCAGTCTCTCTCGCCGAATCTTGCCACTGCCGTCTCCTTCCTCTTCCTCTTCTCCGCCTCCGCAGCTCGTCTTCTCCATTTCTCCGGCGCCGAGCTCCGTCTCCATGCAGGCAAGTACCCGTACCCTAGATCTACTTGTTCCTGTACTCATCTTCGCCATTTCTCCTATGATAACCCTAACCCTAACCCCTCTGTTTTCTGTTCGTAGGTCGTCGGCGTCTAGCTGGTGCCGCAGGAGCCATTGAGGAACGGTGCCGCGAGGTGAAGAAGATGAGCTACGGGCTGGCCCAAAGGACTACTGGGCCTCGTGCTCTTTGGGCTGGCACGGCCCGTTAATCGGCCCACGGATCGTGCTTGGGCCGTCAAGCAGGCACGGTAGCCTGTAGAGGCCCGGCACGACGACACGCGGGCCAAACAGGCCCGTGCCCTAACGGGCCGTGCCTAGCACAGGCCCGTGCCGTGCGGGGCCGTGCCGGCCCGTTGCTCATGATTAAATGCAGGCCTTTGCACTGCATGGTGATGGATCGCCGGCACCGCGAGCTTTTCGCAGTCGGTCCCTGCTCATGCTCGCTCTCGCACGCACGCACCATAACCCCTGCGTGACCTCTATAGACTTAGATCTAGTTCGTTTTCATAGGATTGGTCCGTTTCGGCCCGTTTCGGGTGGATGGTTGCGGCCCGTTTTCAATCCACACGTGAGTTCAAATGTGCATTTGTTTTAGCCTGGCCTGGAACTAAAACTGGCCCGGCTTGGATTTCCCTCCACATTGCATGGCCCGGATCGGAGCTTGGTGTCTTACCCTCCGGAGCGAAACCGTCCGCGAGGCGACCGCGCAGCCGAGGGCGCCGCCGAAGGCGACGTCGCGGCGGCGCGGCACGGCCACCACCGCGACGGCGACGGTGAACGCTTCCCCTCCGACGTCCACGCTCCCGCCGTCTTCTCTCCGGTAAAGCGTCGCGTCCTTCCCCTCTCCTGTAGCTCTCTAGGGTTCTTGGTTGTTGGGACTGGGACTAGGTGATTAGCTTCAGCGCTGGCAAGATCCAGCCTCCAGTTGCTGGCAGCCACTAGCCGGCCGCGGCGGCGGCGCAATAGCTACCAATCCCGTCTCCTAGTCTTCGTCAGGGGCTGTATGGTTGTATCCCGTCTTAGGCCATGTTTAGATACCAAAGTTGGGGGCAAAGTTTGCATAGTAAACGTCGCGACACACTATAGCAATTTTGTTTTTATTTGGTAATAATTGTCTAAACATTGAGTAATTAGGCTTAAAATGTCCGTATCGCAAAGTACAACAAAACTGTGCAATTAGTTTTTTATTTCATCTATATTTAGTACTTCATATCTGTGTTAGCATTTTGATGTGACGGGGAATAGGAATTCTGCATAGTAAATTTGGTGGACAAAGTTGGGTATCTAAACATGGCCTTAGCGAATTGGTGTCACGGTGGCTGACGGCAGATGGCGAAGCAAGTGTGCCGCAACCGACCGCTGATGCCGACACACGAAGCGATGCAGGGCTACTGCCCCTGCTGGACCGAAGCTTGATTGCATCCCTATTTGAGACATTGCCTGCAGCTGTGCTGCAAGGAATGTATTTTTCTTTCCTTTCCTATTTTTTACTAAAATCTACTAAGTACAAATTAAACTGATGTGTATCTCTATTTTTTCTCATCTGTTGTATATATGTGCTTCTTCATGCCTAGTGTTTCAGATCCAAGTCATTAGTTATGTGTTCTATAAATTGGTCTAGAAAATATATGTCAGATTACCAGAAGTGTAAAAAATACAAAGATTAGAGGATTTATCATTCTTAGAAAAAAAAATCCATGGATCGGTCTAGAAAATTTAAGTCAAGTTAGCATAAACATTAAAAAGTAGACATTAGAGGATTTTATTGTTCTATTTTGCTATATTGTGAGGCCCCATTTTAAACATTGGCACAGGGCCTTGGTTTAGGCCAGGACGGCCCTGCCTGGGTTGGGGCCGCTGGACGGCTGGCAGTACATTGTTTTCATGGAAGATTGCATCAACTATTGAGCTGCAACAAGAAATAAATACCCTATGGCTTATTAGAGTATGTTAGCCCTTGTCTTTTCTAACAGTGCGTTTTCAGTTCATATGCATGCTCTTACTGTCATTATGAATTAGTTATTAGCTGACTAATAAAGGCCTCGTTCCATTACTAATCGTGGGCTGACCTGACATCCCTATTTTGACTCGTGTATGTAATGCGCTAATGCTTTGTCGATCTTGGGATATATGTTGATCTTTGATTAGAAGGTCGCTTTCTTGGATAATGCATACAGTACATACAACTAATTATGTGCTGAGTTGTTATATATGACAAATATATTGTGGTCCTAAATGAGAAGTAGATGCCTAACATGATGCTTGTTTTGTTTAAATTGTGGTGCCTTTATTGCTTTGTATGTTGTTACATTAGAATAGCATACTGTAGTTCTGCTGGATGTGCTTCCTTTATATATTTGCTCAAATATTTTCTTTAATTTGAGACATTAGTTGTCTAATCAGTTGTTGTAGCCCAACTAATATTGACCTTGGGAACATCATAAGCTTTATGTTATAGTTGGTTCATTCCAGGGCTTACACATATGAGATGAAAGTTCAGAGGTTCTATTTATTTCACTTTTCAATTTAGACAATGGAATCTGAGTGTGACACTAGTACTCTTCTTATCTTCCTTTCCTTGCAACCGGCATTTGCCTGATACAAGCAAGTTCCTGTTGTGACATGGCTAGTACACAGTGAATTGATTAGGTTGTTTAATGCTACTTTTTTATCCAATTGTCTTCTGACACTTTTGTGATATTAATTTTCCTTGTGTGATTGACTGTTCCATTGCTCGTTTTGTTGAATAAGCATCTACCGAACACTACTTGTTGGTTTGTTGCAGGAGGCTCCAAGGTCAATACTGAAACCTACTAGACAGGCATAGGAGAAAGACATGGTCTTAGTACAAGAAGAGGATTTATCATTCTATTTCATCCTGCATCATCATAAGCTACCTATTGACTTTTGAGAATAAGCCTTCTCAATTTTGTTTATTTGTTGCTTTGGGTATTATTGTAATTTAAGTTTTGGATCTAGGAACCATTTTCATGTTTAAACATGGGGCCGGTTTAGTTGCGAAAATTTTGGCAAAATGGCATTGTAGCACTTTTCATTGTTATTTGGTAAATAATGTCCAATTATGGTCTAATTAGGCTTAAAAGATTCATCTCGTCCATTTCGTCTAAATTGTGTAATTAGTTTTATTTTTTATCTATATTTAATGCTTCATGCATGCGTCCAAAGATTCGATGTGGCGGAGAATCTTGAAAAATTTGGCAAAATGAAGTGGAACTAAACAGGGCCATGGTATAATGGCACTTTGGGTATTGAGTTGTCACGTCATGATGATGCACGTCCATTGTTTGTGAGGTCGTGAATGGTTTTGCTTTGCATGTAATTTGAATTTTTCTAAGCTTGGTCATATTCTGTTGGGTTTATATGCAAGCTACAGTTCATACATTTGCAGTTTTTTTTATCTGTACATATTAGTATAGTCTTTCCCTTTTCAGTGTCAATTATAGATGGTAAGTGCTTGTTATAGCATGCAAGCAGTGAGGCCTGGATTCATCCCAGGTTGAACCGAACAGCAACTAGGAGCCCATCAGGATTGGATCCGCTAGGGAATTGAACCCAGGCCTGGAATGAGTGACACAATTGGATCCACTGGTTCCAGTCCTGGATTGATTCAGAACCTGGATTGGGATCAGCTAGAAACGAACGAGGCCTTAGCGGTATCGGTACAGTACGTAGAGCACGTAATACAGTAGGAAGGAGCGAGATCGATGCATGCACATCCACGAGAGAGGCTGCAAAAGTGGCTGCCCTCTGCCGCATCTCGTGGTCGTCATTCACGGACCCAACGTCCCAACGGTCGAGGAACTCTGCTCGTCGATCGTGTAGTACTGTACAAATGGCCGGCCGGCCAGCCAGGCCAGTCGATCGAGTGCATGTGCATGCAAATTCAGATCGACTCAGGTCTTGTTTAGTTGTCAAAATTTTTGGCAAAATTCAACTGTAGCACTTTTTGTTGTTATTTGGTAATTAGTGTCTAATTATGGTCTAATTAGGCTTAAAAGATTCGTCTCGTCCATTTCGTCTAAACTGTGTAATTATTTTATTTTTTATCTATATTTAATGCTTTATATATTCGTCTAAAGATTTGATTAAACGGAGAATCTACTGTTTTTTTGCAAAATTTTTTGAAACCAAACGTGGCCTTAGTGGTATCACTGTAGCAGTACCGCGTTTGAACTGCTTATCAGTCTTTGTATATGTTTCTCTCACAATAAAATATTATTAGCCGGCTTTTTCAACTGCAGACGTCCTCGTAATCTTTCAAAGAAAAAAAAACACCCACAGTACTACGCACCGGGGCACGGGCAGGCGCACGACGCAGCCTTTGCGTGCTGCCTGCCGCCTGTGTCTGTGTGGCTGTGTGCGTGTTGGGACGAGCCGCGGGTGATGTGCGGCTGTGTTTACTTTTTAAATTTAGAGTGTCAAAATTCACTATAACAATATTGTACCATTTTGTTTATATTTGGTAATAATTATCCAACCGTTGACTAATTAGGCTCAAAACGTTCGTCTCACAAAATACAACCAAACTGTATAATTAGTTTTTTATTTTATCCATATTTAATACTTCATGCATATATCGCAAGTTTGAAGTAACGAATTTTTTTTTGTATAGTGCACTTTTTAATGGAACTAAACATAGGCTGCACCTTCCGGTCTCCAGAGCTGGGTTCCACTGAGCTCTGGATTAATGGCGAGTTCGGCGTCAGAGAAGAGCGTCTCGCCTCCTCGCCTCGCCACAGGCTTCGGTGCTTCCGCGAACGCTCCATCATCGTTGAGCTCGTACTACGTGTCCCAAACCGGCCGGCGACGGCGACCCATCCCCGCCCGACAACGATGGACAGAGCGATCGATCCGTCGAAGCCTCTCTGCGCTGCGACGGCGACAACGTCCCGCCGGCAACCGCTCTCGATCCGTCCAATCCGCCCGTCCGTCCAGCGGTCCGCGGTCGCGTCCTTCGCGGGCGCCTTCTGCCTCTGGACCCAAGCATCGAACCAGCAGCACGGCAAGCTGGTGCAGCGGCACACGCCACCAGCACGTACTGCAGGCCTGCAGCTACAGCCACCGCCGTGCGTGCTTGATGCTCGTGCTTGCAGTGGGACCCGCCCCTCCCCTTGTCTAGGGGATTGTAAAAATTTCAAAACAACTTAAAAGAAAATACTCAAATGACACGGGATTGCAAAGATTAAACCCACTTAAGGCCCATTTGGCTTACCGGAAAATCAAAGGAAAAACGTAGACCGTAGTAATTTGCTACGATCAATGTCGATATATTTTTCAATAACTTTGTTAACACTGAGTAAGTTTGACTTATGACAAAGTCAGAGTAGGGGTGTGTTCACTTTCCCATCCCAACCCAAAATATTTCCTCTTCTACCCATCACATCAAATCTTTCGACGCATGCATGAAGTATTAAATGTAGGTAAAAAAGATAACTAATTGCATAGTTTGTCTGTAAATGTCGAGACGAATCTTTTAAGCCTAGTTAGTTCATGATTGGATAATTTTTGTCAAATAACAACGAAAGATGTTACAGTAACTTTTCACCTACTTTTCGCGAAGTGAACACACCCTAAACTGTAATTTGAAGGTCTAGACTACTAGTGACATGTCATTTGCGTTCAATTCACCTTCCATTAGACAAAATATTGGGTTTGGTTGTATTTTTTTCTAACAATAGTCATTCATAATAATCCCTCGACTTTGATTTAGTTTTTTCTTCTAAAGTAAAATTCCCTAACTTAAACCCAATTTATGTAAAAAAAATTAGCATTTGCAATGGCCACCGTAATAACATCAAGATGGATTAATGAAACTAATTTCGATAACATACATACTCTTATCTCCGATGCCTGTGCCATCGCTAGCTTCCGACCTAACAAATAATACTCTAACTTAGAATTATTGCTAGCAAACAACGTGGAACTATCCGGTATCCGACATGTATCCATTGTTTGGATTACATGCCTTGCTCGGATTGTATGTGAATTATTATATAACTAATCAAATAACTCCAATTATCTGAGTTGGATTGGGTTCTGAGGTTCTCGAATCTACGGCTGTGTTCAGTTCCTCAAAAAAAAAAAAGCACTGTGCAAACAAAAGATTCCCCGTCACATCAAACTTGCGATACATGCATGGAGTACTAAATGTAGATGAAATCAAAAACTAATTGTACAGCTTGGTTGTACTTTGCGAGACGAACGTTTTGAACCTAATTAGTCAACGATTGGACACTATTTACCGAATAAAGCCAAAACATGCTACAGTACTTTTTTTACACCTTTTCACGAAACTAAACACACCCTACGTAGATTTTAGGAGAAGACCAAAAAACTCATGAAATTCAGGGATTCTGGGAGGAGCCGTTTTTCCTTTTGTCAGGTTCCCGCTGAATCATAACAGGCCCTATATGGTACTTGCTTCGGTTACAAACAAATACTTTCACATATGTGTAACCTATTAATACGGTCTTCTTTGGTACGTACTCCCTCCGTCCCAGAAAAAGTGTCGTTTTAGGTTTTTCAGACATCGTGTTTGACCGTTGTAAGGTCCAAATAGGCTAGAGGGGGGGTGAATAGCCTAATTAAAACTTCTACAAGAATTACTTAACCACGAGTTAGTACGAAAGGTGACGAAGCAAAAGCACTAGCTCTAACTAATTAAGCAAGCCACCTACACAAGTCTAGTACAAGGCTATTCACTAAACACAACAACAACTATAAGCTAGAAACAAGAAGTAATACGAGAGAAGAGCTTTGATTGATTATACCGCCGTGTAGAGATGAGATGTACCAATCAATCAATCACATAAGAGAAATCATCGGGAAGAGAATGACACAAGAATTTATCCCGAGGTTCACTTGCTTCCCGGCAAGCTACTCCCCGTTGTGGCGATACACCCACTTGTCGGTTCGCGAGCTAATCGACTATCTAGAGTCGAGCCCTCGGCGGGCGCCGCACAACCGCACACAAGATGGGGATCCTCCAAGCCACGAGCTCCACTAGCGTATCCAATTCACGAACTCCCGCGGGGAAGGATCAAGAACCCCTTACAACACTTGGTGAAGGCTCCAACAATCTCCAATTGCGAGCTCAATCACCTCCGCTGCTCCAAGCTGTCTACCGTGTCGGGAAACACGGAAGAGTAACAAGAAATCCGCAGCAACTCGAAGATCAAGTGCCTCTAGAATGCAACTCTCAAGCAATGCACTTGAATCTCACTCAATCTCACTCAAGATATGTAACTAATCAAAGAGATGAGTGGAGGGGTTGTTCTCTAGCTCAAAGTATGTCTCTATATCTCAAAATGTGCAAGAGTTACCCTCAAACCCCGGCCAACGTTTATTTATAACGAAGGGGTACGCAGCTAGCCGTTACAGACGACGCAGCGAAAAACGCGTTGACCGGATGCTCTGGTCAGGGTGACCGGACGCGTCCGGTCACTACACGACAAACGTGAACAGTGCGCGTCAGAACTAGCCGTTGCCATGACCGGACGCGCTCAACCGAGTGACCGGACGCGACAGTGCCAGCGTCCGGTCGCGTTCCAGTAAGCTCCAGCTGCGACCGGACGCGTCCGATCGCACGTGACCGGACGCGCCGCGCGTCCGATCGTCACACCGGTTCGCTCTGCCCCTCTGGACGCCTGACCAGACGCTCCGGTTCCATGAAGGACCGGACGCACCGGTCGCGCGCTCTGGTTCGCTTAGGAGAACTGATCGGACGCGCTGTTGAACTGACCGGACGCCACAGTGCCAGCGTCCGGTTAGAGTCCAGTAAGCTCCCTGGATGACCGGACGCGTCCGGTCATCAGTGACCGGATGCGCCGGTAGCAAACCCTAGCACCCGCGCCTGCGCTGTACTGACTGGACGCGTCCGGTCATACCATGACCGCGTCCGGTGCAGCGTCCGGTCACCTCTGTGACCTCCGTTCGCCTCCGTTACTTTTCCGACTTCCGGCGTAGTGGAAAATAGGCATTTCAACTTCACAAAAACGCCTGAATCCCGCGCTCGCAAAGCTCGGCGGGAGGGAGAGAGGAACCCAAACCCCTCTCTACCACTTGAACTCCACCGTCTTCGCAAATGTGCTAACACCACCAAGTGTACACCACCATGTGCATGTGTGTTAGCATTTCACAATCATTTTCCAAGGCGTTATGTTAGCTCTTTACTAGATCCTAATGCATATGCTCAAGACATTAATCTAGTGACACTTGATTTCCGAGCTAACCGTGATTGCCCCTCTTGATAGTCGGCTATGTATCCTAAATCCGGTCAATCACTTCTCTACTCATCTTAGACCGGCAAAAGGAAAACCCTATGGTTATACCTTTGCCATGCGCTCTTAGTTCCTTCTCTTCTACTTGATCATCATGTACACCATATTATGTGCATCTCCACCACTTGTGATCTTGTGGCCATCACTCCATGCCACATGCTCCTTCATCACGTGTGTTGCTTGTGCCTAACTCAAAACACTTAACACATGGCATTAGCAACTTGGTGTCATTAATTACCAAAACCAAACTTGGGCTTTCAACCGTTCGTCTTATTCAAATTTTTTTAATAAATATTATTTATTTTTTATGACTTATTTTATCATTAGAGATACTTCAATAATGATTTATTTATTTTATAATTTGCACAAAATTTTTGAATAATACGAACGGTCAAACCGGCCTTGTTTAGATTCCAAAGTTTGCCTCCCAATTTACTATGCAGAATTCTTATTCCTCGTCACATCAAAATACCGGTACATATATGGAGTACTAAATATAGATGAAATCAAAAACTAATTACACAGTTTTGTTGTACTTTACAAGACGAACATTTTAAGTCTAATTAATCAATATTTGGATAATTATTACTAAATAAAAACAAAATTACTACAGTGTGATGAGACACTTACTATGCAAACTTTGTCTCTAAAGTTTACATCTAAACAAGGAGGCTGTTTAGTTGGCAAAATTTTTGGCGAAACGCTACTGTAGCAGTTTCGTTGTTATTTGGCAAATATTATCCAATCATAGTCTAATTAGGCTTAAAAGATTTGTCTCGTCTATTTCGTCTAAACTGTATAATTAGTTTTATTTTTTTATCTATATTTAATGCTTCATGCATGCGTTCAAAGATTCGATGTGACGGAAAATCTGAAAATTTTGGCAAAATTTTTGGCACCTAAACGGTGCCAAGGCCGAAACCTCCCTGTCCAAGGATTTGCTGACAACCATGGAAGCTCGACCTGCATCCGCTCGACCTGCCGCACGTCTCCCCAGCAAGCCAAACCACTCCACGAGCCACGTCACGTCTTCCAGACTTGCATCCCAGGAAGAGGAAGGCAGGCACGCCAACCAAGCGCGCGCGCCAGGTCAACCGGCGCCATTAATGTAGTAATCGCCTGGCAGGGCACCCCTGTCAGCAGACAAGTCCAGCGCCCATGTGACCCGCTGTTACCATCACCTCCCGACACACCTCGCCCGCTGTCAACCCTAACCACGCCACGTCACCGGAGCACGCCTCGGAATTCAGCGACACAGAGAGTTTGAGCTTGACCGAGCAGCAGAGTTCCAGTTCAAGTTCGATTAGACTAAATTAATGACATGCTACAAGAGATTAATTTAGTACTACTACTGTGTACAATGGCGAGTGATGCAACTAGGTCAATGCGCGCGTGCGTGCCGGACGTCGCCGCGTGTCTCCCGCCGGCGCTGGGCAACGCAACGCAACGGTCGGTCAGAACTCAGAACAGGTCGAACCGGGCGTCCGGCGGCGGCGGCTTGGACGCCCTCCTGTGCGCCGCCGTCGCCGTCGCGGACGCGGTGGCCGCGCTGCAGGACTGAGAGCGGTGCAGCGGCTGGGAGCGCGGCGCGCCGGGGACGACGGGCGGGCGGGAGGACCGGAGCAGCGCGAAGTTGAGCCCGCGGAAGAACGGGTGCGCCTTCACGTCGGCGGCGCCGCGCCGGGACCCCAGCCGCTGGCGAGGGTCCTTGGCGAGGAGGCGTGCGATGAGGTCGCGCGCGTCGGCGTCACCGGCGCCGGACCCGGACCCGGCGGCAGGCGAGGGGAAGGTCAGCGGGCGGCGCGCGATGTTGCGGAGCGTGGCCTCGTTGTCGGCGCCCGCGAACGGGGTGCGCCCGTGCAGCAGCTCATACAGGAACACGCCGAGCGCCCACCAGTCCACGGCCGCGCCATGGGGGCCGCCGCGGGCCACCTCGGGCGCCACGTACTCGTGCGTGCCCACGAACGAGCAGGACCGCGCCTCCACCGGCTCCGCCACCACCAGGGGCTGCTGCGGCTGCCGGGCCGAGGCGGACGCGGCACGGCGGAGGAGCGCGCGCCGGCTGCTGCGGCGGCGAAGCGTGAACCGGAACAGGTGGTCCGGGAAGCAGGACACGGACGTCGCTGCGTCGTCGTCGGAGGAGGCCGACTCGAGCGACGGCGTGGAGGTGGATTGGAGAGAGAGGTCGAAGTCGGTCAGCATGATGTGGCCGTCCGAGCGGATCAGCACGTTCTCCGGCTTCAGGTCGCGGTACACGATGCCCATCATGTGCAGGTACTCCAGCGCCAGCAACACCTCCGCCGCGTAGAACCTGCACCCACCGACCGGCGCCGCCGTTACCGTTAGCACCCGTAGTCATAAGGTGCGGTGCAGCCGTAAAGACGACGACGACGTACTAGCACTCACCGAGCTGACGGGAGAGGGAAGCGGCGGTTGGGCATGCGGTGGCGGAGCGAGTGGAGGTCGCCGCCAGGGCAGAACTCCATGACGACGCAGGAGAAGTGCGGCGCGGCGTCGAAGTCGGCGAAGAGCGTGGGTAGGAACGGGTGGTCCAGCACGCGGAGGATCCGCTTCTCCGCCGCCGCGCGCTCCAGCTTCTTCTTCTTGGCCACCACGCGCCGGTCCGCCACCTTCATCGCGTACAGGCAGCCGCCGCTGGGCTGCCGCCCCGCCTCCGCCTCCGCCTTCGCGTCCGCGTCCGACGTCCGGAGGCGGCACAGGTACACGGTGCCGATGTCGCCGCCGCCGATGCGGCGCAGCAGCCTGAAGTCCCGTGGCCCCAGCGGCGCCGCGGCCGACGTCGACGCCGCGCGGATCGCCGCCCACGCCGCGTCCCCGGACCGGTGCGGCCGCGCCGGCGCAGGGGAGGAGGCCGGAGCAGCAGCCGCCGCCAAGGAGAGGGCCGCGGAGGGGGAGCAGTCGAAGGAGAGGCGGGACAGGCTGGAGCACCGCGGCAGGCTGGCGGCGCTGCTGACCGAGCTGAGGCTGGAGTTGGGCGCGGCCGTCGACGACGCCGTCGTGTCGGCATCCGACAGCCGCTCCTCCCCCGCCGCTGGCCCCGGCGGCGCTACCACCTCTAGCATCGCGAGCCCCGGCCCCGGCTTGTTCCCGAGCCCCGGGGCGACGCGCACCGCGGCGACCATGGCCGGCTGGCAGCTCGCTCTCTGTGTGTCTCGTGCACTCGCGGCACGGCGTGTTTGCGTGAGTGAGGTTTCCGCGGTCGCGGCGTGCGGCCAAGGGAGTTGGTGGCCCGGGCGCTTTATACCAGCGGCGAGCCGAGCCCACCACACCCGCCGACGCGTGGGTCCAGGAGACACGCACGTCGTCGTCTGCCGATACCGACGGCGACGGGGCGGGGTCACGGACACGCGGGGTCCAGCGACGACGTGGCCGAACCGGTCGCGAGCGCGGGCGATCCGGACAGACACGGCTCCGTCGTGGCTGGGCGGGTAGGGAGGGGCAGATCCGTCAATCCATCGCGCCGCAGGCTTTTATTACTGCAGCGTGGAAGCAGCGGCGGCGGACTGGCGGGGAGGCCGCGCCAGAGTTGCCAGACCGGTGCGGGTCGTGATGTACACTACACGAGCCGTTACGGAGAACGACGAAGAGCAGTGCCAGACCTTATTGCTTCCCGGATTGAAATTCTGAAAACCCAGAACCAATTTGAAACATTAATTCTATTTATTTTTTACATTACATTGAAGATTTGTTTTTAAAATTAGATTGAAAACTTATGGATGTCCAGGCTCGAAATGGCTGATCGTTGAACGGGTTTGGATGTACTCCGTAGGATTATAGGTCCGAAATGAGCGGGCCTGTTGATGGGCAGGTGCGAGGTGAGCGACGAAACAAGGCCTCGCCTCACATCTCTCTGCCTAGTAGCCCAGCGATTAGAAGGTAGAACATCGAATGGTAGAAGAACCTAGCCTTGAGGCAGCACGCGTCCTCTCGACTCTCGTCCCCTCATCTTCGTCTCGGTCAACACCAATTCGGCAATAGGCAGTTCACCAGTTTACCGCCATGCCACCTAAGAAACGCACCTGGCCACGCACAAACCGTAAGGCCAGACTGCAAGAGCAGCACCGTTGCAGGTCAACGGTAGCAAGGACACAAAGGGAAGCAGGCAGATAGGACCTCACGGTAGAGGGCAGATGCGCTGCCGCAGCCATTGCCTGTCGGGAATTCAGGTGATTCCGAAGTTGATTAATTGATATGAATTTTGATCGTATGAAATTATGTATTGGCAAATTGCAATCCAGGATGTACCCTATGTAAATTACTTTGATGTACTTGTGAACGGGGAGACGTTTATTCCTTGATCCTCGATCATCAGGTCTTTTTACACACTTGTTTTTGTATGCCATTCAAGTCAAGGTTATTCTAGAAGCTGCAAAGCTACCTTTTTTTTAACTTAACCATGCCACATGGGGCTTTGCGTAAAGCAGCTTGAGAAGACATGAGAGAACCTGCTAATTAAGCACATGGTGAGGTGGTTAGACACGCACTCAGTACTATCGACAGGGATTATTGCCCGTGTACACGTACGTATATAGAGTAATAAGCAGGTGATTGGTTATTCTAGCATCGTTAGCTAACTGGTAACTTTGTCGGGGACGGCAACCACGTCAACGCCGACGGCAATAAAAAGTCCACACTCCCTGTGTGACTTGTGAGTCGTGAGTGAACCGCAAGGAAGGCAGGTAGACAGCGTTGCGTGGCCCGATTCCCTTACGCTTTTTACGGTGGCGTAGGGTCCATCAAAAGCGTCGCGTTTTTTTTAACTACTGCCTGCTGGGCAGTACGCACAGTACTGCTGAAAAAAACGAGAACCAATAGTTCAGGAAAATGTCAAAGAAACAAAAAAAAATGCATGCATTGATGCTTGTGGTTGGTGCCTGTCTTCTCCAGGGTACTCGTAGATTTTTAAGCTAGCACTAGCAGGAGCGTCAAAAGAGAAGCGTTTGATTATTCGTACGGGGAGCATGATCACTGGCGTCAAATTTGCGGGCGCGTGCTGCCCGGCTACCTGATTACGCTACTGCCCACTCTGAAGTCAGGGAGAATAACCATTTTTTGTTTGTTTGTTTTTGCTGGGCTAAAGGTCAAAATTGTAGCTCTAGCTCCATTGATTTCTAAAACTAGAATTGCTATAGCACCAAGGAAAAAACCATAGATATCTGGGAGCTAAAGCTCTGCCAATCAATCAAGTAATATAAAGGTCCTGTTTGCTACGCTCACGACTGAGCTATTCAAACTCAGCTTCACCTACTTCTCGCTCCATAAATACATTAAATTTTAGAGTTATTCTAAGCTAAACTTTTCTTTTGAGCTTAACTTAATTTTATAAAAAATGGTTAATATTAATGACCTAACATTATAGTTAGATACAACATGAAATATATTTTTCATATTATATATTTTATTAAGTTGCCATAGATATTGACTTTTTAATAAAATTGATCAAATAAAACAATTGACTTATGACAACTCTAGAAGTCTGGGTTTTGTAGCAGGGAGAGAGTATTTGACCGAAGCACCTAACCACCGGCATCGGCAAGAGGAAACCATGGAAAACCAACAAGTGTTTGACATAAGTTGATGGAAGGAACCCTTAGGCGTACAGCGTACTATTATATTGTTGTCACGGTCGTCGTCATGCGTTGGCCCATGCCGGTCGGCGCGCCATCTCGCTGGCATGGCATGCATCGTCGTCGTCTTCACTTCTTGTCCGGCGACCGGCCGGTCAGCCGGTGTGTTACTGCTAGTACGTGTACAGTACCATAGCATACTGGTAGCAGCGATGGCATCGCACGTACGTACGTGCACGTTACAAAGACGTGGTGCGCTGCCCTGCTCGTACCATGTGCAGTGTTGCCAACGGTCCAACGTGTAGTATATGGTGCACGTACAAACCGACGGATCGGAGCTGAACGGAAGGCAGACACGTACTCCTACTCCACGCACGTACGGACCGAAAGGTCTCGCGAGTCTACGGGAGCACAGTGGCCAACTGGCAAATCAGAGGTCGCATAGACCGCGTGACTAGGGTCTGTTTGGATCTTTTACAGTTCTACTATCATGCTAGCTGAGCACCCCACTTCCTATGTCTTAAAAAATACTAAATATAAACACTTTATTATGTGATTGTAAGGAAGCAAAAATATAATACACTTCTACTAGGTATGATCACTGAGGTCCTCTAATCCTCTCGATTTAGGGATGAAACGAATATGGGCTGACAGGGATCCTTCCGTATCGGATAACAAACAAATAGCTCCCACACTAGCATTAATCTAACCCGATTTCGTCAGCGGCTCAGATCAGCGCTGTCTCTCGCGACGTGCTCACTAAACCCTGCGAAGGCGCAGCAGCAGGCCAGCAGCGACGGTCACGTTCGCGTGTCCGGTAAGACATGCATGGGGCTCGTTGCAGCCAGTACGCCCCAGGCCGGCGTGTCGGCCGTCGTCCACGGCTGTCGTTGACGAGACCCACGCCGGCGCCGCGAGCGACGCGCGTTCTCGGCATGCATGCATGCATGTGCGCGGCGTCGGCGGTGTCTCCGCGCGCTGCCTGCGGCCGCCTGCCGCCACGGGCATGCACGCATGATGCACCCATCGACCAGCACGCTTGCGCGCCAAATGGGTACGGTGGTGCAAACAAAGTTAACTAAACTGCGTTGGAATTACAAACAGAAAATTAACTCTTCTTGCAAATGCTGGTGGAAGGTATCGTATCGTATCATGAAACCAAAGTTTAACAGAAAAACTCGATCTTTTTATGATTTTGTTTTTCACCGAAGTTGAGTGATGGAGCTACAGCTAGTACGTACGTACAACTGCTCCTCCGCTGTCCACACTGACGAATTAGTGGCAGCAACACACAAATATCAAATGACAAACCACGAAAAATATAATGGGAGTTACTAGTTGCTATATTTTAGATTTCTGAATTTTAAGATGGTTTTATGAGATAAACTTATACAACCAATTGGTGTATAATTAAAAAGGCAACTAGTATATAATTTAAAAGGCAACTCACAACAGATAATTCATATTTTTTTCTATATATTCAAACAATGACAAATGTACTTATTGTTTGAACAGTAACAAAAAAAGGCACCTGAAATATAGGCAAAAGCAGTACAGTACTGTGTGAAACCGATAGGACTGCTAGCTACTTGCGTGCACTTGATACTAATTACTTACTTTAATCTGAGTTGGCCGTTCAATGGAGACTTGACAGGATAATCTGTCTGCCTAAACGGAAACCAAAAGCAGGAGCAAGTACACGCACCACGCACGTCGCGCCAAGTAATTAAGGACTCATCACCGGCTCCTCATGTTAATAATGCCATTTCTTTTTTTTTTTCCATTCCTTTCACTCCAGTTCTTTACAATGAACACACTCTAGTGTGGTGTGGTTCCCTTTTCTCGAACAGAGAG
This sequence comes from Saccharum hybrid cultivar R570, assembly GCA_038087645.1. Lineage (NCBI taxonomy): Eukaryota > Viridiplantae > Streptophyta > Magnoliopsida > Poales > Poaceae > Saccharum > Saccharum hybrid cultivar. The sequence goes on along the minus strand of JAQSUU010000671.1, from coordinate 2,974,511 downwards.
AGATCATTGGTATGGTTATCCCTTTGCAATGATATCACAGATCACCATGTCGATCTTCCACTCGCGCTACCTTTCATGCATATTTGGCCATTTGGGTGCATCCGAGAAGGAACATGATGGACTATAATCGGCAATGCAAAAGATTTTTTATACGTCCGGGAAAGCAACAGCTCGATTCAGGTAGTACATGATAGGAAGTTGGACTGATGAACACAGGCCAAGAGTAGAAGTATACTAGTGCAGTGGCGAATCATGCATTATTGCGCTGCTGAATCCGAGAATTGGGGTTCAGTCGTGTATCAACTGCTAATAGTGGTAACATAATTGGGATTCATTTTTTTGTGATGATCAACAAAACAAACGGTTAAATAACGCATGTTGGCTGGGCCCATGGCCCAGTGGCTGAACAAGAAGCCAGTTCTGGTAGGTAGAAGGCGCAAAAGCAAGTTCAGGCAGAATGGTACACACCAGTGCAAGGGTCCAGTTTACTAGCAGAGCATATGTAATAAGAAAAAGATATTATGGAATGTATTTTTTGACCTAACTTTTTTGATGTGGTTGAAGTAAATATTTTCCTCTATAATTTTAGTCAAACATGAGGTGGGTTGACTTAGAATAAAACAAATAAAAATGCGCTATATTTTTGGACGCAAAGAGTATACTGTTAGTTAAGTTCAGAAGCAGAGCGTACATACATAATAAGAAAAAACGATCGAAGCTAGCAAAGTTTTGAAAACAACAACTGAATCTTCTGACATGGTGGCCCATTAGTTTTAGCATTTATACTAGTGTATTAGTTGACATTATAGCTTGCTGCATGACACGGCAGCTTGTTTCTGAATTTGCTTAGCACACGACCAGACACATGGACCACTACACACTATACAGTATGTATGTATATATATTTGTTTCTTCGATACAACAAGAGATTAACACTCAGATCAGGCAACGACTATCATCCCCAAGTGAGTCACCCCAGCTTAGCTGACATAGACGACTACTGATGATAAACAAATGTTCATCAGATCGCCACCACATGACTGTTTGCTGTCAGTCCGAAGCACTAGAACCACTAGTGTTTCTTTAACCTAAGGGGCGATCGATCTTTGTACGTATACGTAGCAGCACCTGCATGCAGAGAGATCAACGCGTCACATGCAAAGATAACCTACGGTCTAATGCTTGTTTTGTCACCTTGCATCAAGATGAGCCAAGGAAGCTGGAGAATCTGGAGAGAAGCTCACGGCGGGTCAGGGGGCTCTGCAGGTCAGAAGCACGGCAATATTGGCGCCGGCTTGTTGGGGAACAGAACAGACAAGCCAGCGCGGCGCAGAGGCCATGTCTACTTCTCATCACCTAAGAACCCTACATCATTAGTTCATTACATTAAGCAATGCATCTCCATTTGTTCTAATATATAATCGAAATTTATATTTGAGGAATCTTCTGATGTAGTAGTAGGAGTATATATGATACTGAGCCTGCTCTGCTAGCTAGTTTGTCCTTGCAACTCTTTCTCTCTCTATTTTTAAGTATAAGAAGAAGAAAAGTGGCTTGTTCTCCTCTGCTTTGCCTAGTTTAATTGGGTGTTAGGACTTAGGAGGGGCTTTGCATGGCCATCTGGTACAGACATGCCCACATGGCTCACACACACAAACTACTATATACTAGTAAGTACTAGTAGTATATATATACTGCAAGTACGTACGTATGGTTCAAAAGAAGAAAAAAAACTGCAAGTAGTACGTGTTTTGTCAAACAGCAATGTGAACTTTTGATATGGGTTTCTGCGTGCACGCATGGAACTAGCACTAACACACACCTCGGAAAGTAAAAAAAATGGACTAATTAAATGCCTAATTAATAGTTATCTGTCCTTGCACCACTAGCAGTAGTGCGCAGCGTTGAATTTATTGGATATGGCTGTGCGATTAGATCCTTCATTAGTGGCCGCATCATGGGACCTCGCTTTCGAGCCAGGCTAATAATACAACCGGCTTGTTGGCTATAAGGTTTCTTGTAGCCTTCTTTCAGTCCGTCCATAGAGTAGTTAGCTCTATAGTGTTAATATATGGTCCATCTGTCTCTCTCGCAGAGTTTCTTGGTTCTTGTGCTCAAACCGGCTGTAAGGTTACAGCCCTCTTCTCATTTCTCTCCTCCCCTCTCTTCTCCACATCAACATTTAGCCATCTTACCGTCTGTTATTATACTTGCTCTTATTCTAATGATGGACTATTTAATGCGGTGGTGTGCGTGTGCTAGCAAGAGCAGTACTGTACATAAAGCTAGCTAGCTGCTAATCGTCGTCTCGTGTTTGCTTTCAGATGAGCCAATGCAATGCAAGTGTTTGTAGAGAGGGAGATCAGTCGTACGGTTTGTATGTTTTGTTTTGAAGGCACGGACGTACCGCGTCGCGTAAACTGCGTGGAGGTTACTGTGAAGCCATCGGCGGAGTTGCAACGGCGAGAGAGATCATGGCATGTGGCTACCTACCTACCTTCTACTAGTAGTACTGGCTGATTAGCAAGCGTGATCTATCTAGAAGACTAGAAGCAGTGGCAATGTAAGTATATAGCTGGCGGCTTTCAAGGCCACATCAAGGGCATAATAGCTAGCAGTATAGTAATTAGTAAGCTAGATAGGGCTCTTCTTTTCTTCCGAATCATGCAGAGATCATGGGTTATTATCCATATGCAATTATGATTAATTATATGTAGCGCAGAAGATCACCATCCTGATCCCAAAATGATACTCCTACTTTGCAGGCTTGTTGCCTGTGTCGTCTCCAAAGAAGAAACGACTGCTCTCTTCCACTGATGAGTGCTCCTACAACACAGTGGCAGACAAATTCAGATGCCAAACAGATCACCATGATCATCAGGAGGTGATAATCATGACTTCATGAGCAGTTGAGCGCAGTAGTAACTTAAATCATGCATAGTATATAGTCAGTGGCGAAGGCAGAACAAATTCGAGGGGGTGGACATGTACTAGCACACACACATGCTAATTTCTCTTTTATGCTTGCATAAATAAACAACAAAAGGAGAACAAGAGAGTCACATTCCCATATGTACTTACGTGTGACAATATTCTTTAATTCCCCCACATCGACCACGACACTTGGCGCTAGTGTAAGTTTCTTTATCTGTTGCTTCAACATAATAATAATATACACTTCATTGCTTGGAATTTGCTAACACACATGACCAGCAGGCAAACTGGAAAAGACATGCATGGGACCACACTGCAGGTTGTTGAGCCAGTAAGCCAGATTAACTAAATTCGTAACACATAGTACTTCTTAGGGCCTGTTTAGTTTCTAAAATTTTGTAAATTTTTTCAAGATTTCCCGTCACATCGAATCTTTGGATGCATGCATGAAGCATTAAATATAGATAATAAATAAAAATAATTACATAGTTTAGATAAATTCACGAGACAAATCTTTTAAGCCTAATTAGACCATAATTGGACAATAATTGCTAAATAACAACGAAAGTGCTACACTACCATTTTCTAAAAAATTTCGCGAACTAAACAAAGCCTTAGAAGAAATATATATATGCTCACCATATCGAGTAAGGACAACATCTTTAGTCATCGGTGGAAAGTCATTTAGAAGAAATGCTCACATACCTGCAGTAGTGCAGTCTGCAGATGGACGCATGCAGCATGCAGAGCCTGCATGCCTTTGTGATGAACACTTGCATTGTATAGTACGTACTCCTATGTGCAAGATTCAGGGGTGTTTAGTTACCGGACCTAAAATTTTTAGGTGTGAATATTTTATGGAATGTTGAAAGAGGTTTTCGGATACTAACAAAAAAAACTAATTACGAAACTTGCTTGTAAACTGCGAGACGAATCTAATGAGCCTAATTAATCTATTATTAGAGCATGTGTTACTGCAGCAGTTTAGTGTCTAATCACAACCTAATTAGGCTCAATAGATTCGTCTCGCAATTTACAAGAAAACTGTGCAATTAGTTTTTTATTTCGTCTATATTTAATCCTCCGTACAAGTGCCGTAACCATTTGATATGACACTTTTGAATTTTGAACTTTGCATCTGAACACTGCCTCACTATATTTCCAGAGAGCAAATTCACAAGCAGTTTGCTTGTGTGAGTTGTTGTACACAGCACAGGAGCTAGAGTTCAGATTTTGCTTGTGTGAGTTGTGACCAGAGTCCAAGGAAGCTGGAGAATCTGACTTGCCTGCAGGCTGCAGGGCAGCTGCCGCAACAAGCACGCCGATATTCGCGCTGGGCTTGTAGGGGGACAGTAGGCCGCGCACGGTGCCCGGTTTCATACTTCCCCTACATGCCATCAAAACTTATAAAGATCCCTTACTTGCCATCACAAATTATGCAATCCCTTCAAAGCTATCAATATAGATCTTTTATCCCTTGTATGCCATTACCGTCATACCACAGTTAGAGTGCTGTTAAATGATAGGATGAAAAGACAATTATATCCCTATTATTTCTATAGTCTAATCCCTTATATGTCATTGCTCTGATAATAGTGAACAATATATACAGACCGACCAAAATAGACAAATATAACATGACAACAAATATTTGATTTTCATTCCAGCATCATTTTTAAGCATCCATTGCTGTCCATACCAGCATATTTCCAAACCATTGTTGATGTCCATTACAACATCATTTCAAGCATCCAAACAGCCATATGCCCATATAATAAGAAGCCACAAAAACAAACTGACAGCAGATATTAGCCCACATAGGCCAAGCAAAATAACAGGAGACTTGGTTTCACAAAGACCAATCAAAATGAAGAGATCTCCATAATAAACAGCTACAAGTTGAGGTCTGGAAGCTTTCTCTTGCTCCTAGTATGTGAGGCAGAGCTACTCCTTTGAGGGGTTTTGCTTCTAGTACACATAGCTGGACTTTCAAGTGGAACTGGAACTTCATTCTTCTTTTTCTTCACTGCTGCCTTGTTCTTTTTCTTCTCTACTGCCTTGACCTTCCCTTCAGCCTTTTTATTCCCTGTAGCCATGGAGGTGGTAGGAGGCGGTGTAGTTTCACCTGAAGAAAACAAGGAGAACTCAAGGGAAAGTGGCTCAGGTTGGTTTGAGCCCTTTCTAGACCTGTCCAAGAGTTGCATAATTTAGGATAATAGCAAGATCGATGTTGCAAAAATAATATGTAAGCACTAAAATAAAAATACCTTAGAGAGTTTCCTGAGCTTAAGCTAACTGAGGTTCCTTGGCTGTAATAGAAAATAATGCAAGTTTTTACAAAAATATCATAATGTAATCATACAAAAAAATAGAGAATGTAAGTGTACAGATTCATACCTAGCAGGAAAAATCATTTTTTAGGTGCTGGGTCTATAGGGACAATGCTGCTCTCAGTTGTTTGGTTCAATGGGTTTCTTCTTTTTCTTTGGAGGACCCCTATGTTTCATTATCAACATGAAAATAGAGCTACCTATTCAGTTTGAAATTGATGACAAGTGCAGTCGTAAGGAAAAGATCAGAATGCTTACTTCATAGCTTGCATTGCTGCTATGTCTTCAGGATCACCATTTTTGCAATTATACCAGCGATGGCCATATCCCTTGCAAATGGGGCATTGATGTGAACCTTTCTTTCTTGTTGTGCTGCCCCCCGCCTCTGCAGACCCTTTGTACCTCTTGTTATGTCTTCTACCAGCAGTGGCTTTAAGGAGTGGTGGATGCATGAAAAAACCATGGCTTGATTCTGGCCATTGTATATGCTTCCTACTCTCATTGGAGGGTCTTCTTTGTCATAAGCTACAATTGGAATAGGTGGCAGAGGATCAGCTCCTATTAACCCATCCTCTTCTGTGTACTCCTCATCAGACTGAGACTCGGAATCAGACTCATAATCAGATTCAGATTCCTTGCCCTCTCTAGTTTCCTTATGATCAAGTAAATACAAGCCATCGTCATCAACACCCACATGTTCATTATGTGGTTCAGGATTTGCAAGATAACCATCATCGTCGTCGTCATCATTATCTGACTCAGATGGAGGATCAGTGAAATGGCTTGCTGTAGGCTTAGGGGGCTGGTTTGGCAACATCAGAATTGTTGCATGATCAGTGGAGAGGCTTGCTATAGCTATAGATGGAGAAACCAGAGATGGTGTGCATGGGATATCATGTGAATGCAAAGCTTCATTATCTGGTTCAGGAGTGTAGGACTCGTTGGGCTCGGTGAATGCAATAGTCAAGTGAACTATCTTGCCATGAACATGCTTGCTAAACATTTCAAGTAGGCCCTGGTCTGTTGTGACTTTTGGGAATGTTTTCTGGGCACCATCATAGTAAAAAATGCACAATATCATTATATCCATGAGGGTACTGATCAACAATTTCTTCGACAAGGTCCTTAAAATTGCATAGATCAGAATCCACGACCTTACTGCATCTAAAGCACGAGAACTCCTTCCTACGCTTTTTAGGATTGCCTACAAGTCTGATTTTTAGTAAGTAACTTGACTTAGGGTCCATCCTGTGAATGAACGGACCATCAAAACTATGCATTTTACAAGAATTTTAATTATTTTTCCTAATTACAATCAGACAAATGTAGAAGGAAAAGGATGAGAACAATTCTTACCCTTCAGGAAGCCAAGAGCTGTCGCGGCCTTGCGAAGGCATCACCATGCCACTTGGGCTACTCATCTTCATATCATCAGGTGATGAAGAACAGAGCGAGGCACGGTCACGGCGGTCGGGGCAGCTGAAAGTCCTATGTTTGGTGTTGGTAATTAGTGACAATACCTAAGTACTAATCCTATGCCTAAGTTGTATGTAGCATATGAGGATTAGTACATTCCAAGGTTGGTGGCAAGATGGACATGGTGATCATGATGGCCACACTTGGATTTGGACGCAACCCTACGTGATCAAGGCAAAGGTATATGCTTAAGGGTTGTGTTTTAGTAACCAAGACACCTAGTGGGTGTGGTTACATTATAGGATAGATAGCCGTACTATAAAGAGGGGAATGACGCGGCTATTGAACTCCTAAGTGCCTCTAGATGTGCATTTCATGATCATATGCATTTGGATAGAACTAATATCGCCTCGAAAAATGATTGTGAAAATGCTAACACACTCACATATGTTGAGATCACTTGGTGGTGTTAGCACGTTTGCGATGGCGGTGAAGTTTAAGCGGTAGAGAGGGTTTGGGTCTCTCTCTCCCTCCCGCCGAGCTTGCGAGCGCGGGATTCAGGCGTTTTTGACAAGTTGAAATGCCTATTTTTCACTACGCCGGAAGTCCAAAAAGAAACAGAGGCGAACGGAGGTCACAGAGGTGACCGGACGCTGCACCGGACGCGGTCCTTGCAGGACCGGACGCGTCCGGTCAGTGTTCAGTGTCTGCGCGTTTTTCAGTTCGATGATCGGACGCGAGGCGCGTCCGGTCACTGATGATCGGACGCGTCCGGTCGTCCAGGGAGCTTACTGGACTCTCACCGGACGCTGGCACTGTCACGTCCGGTCATCTTCTTAAGCGCGTCCGGTCACTGTTTCGTTGAGCGCTGCTCAGGCGACCAGCGCGTCCGGTCCTACACGGGACCAGCGCGTCCGGTCGTTCCCGGCGCGTCCGGTCAGTTGGACCAGCGCGTCCGGTCGTTGCTTCGCAGTTAGCCGTTGGGCGACCAGCGCGTCCGGTCGTTTGGACCAGCGCGTCCGGTCAGTGTTTCACGTGTTAGCCGTTGGGCGACCGGCGCGTCCGGTCAGTTGGACCAGCGCGTCCGGTCACCCCGATTTCGGCTGTTTAAGTTTTCTAACGGCTATATTCGAAGGGGTACGTCTATAAATACTCGTTGGCCGGCTCAAGGCTCTCTCTCTCTCGATTTTGACATACTTGTGAGCACTTTGAGCTAAGCAACTCCCCTCCCACTCATCTCTCTTGCTTCTTTGCATATTCGAAGTGAGATTGAGTGATCCAAGTGCATTTGCATTGTGAGATAGCATCTAGTTGGCACTTGGTGGTTGATTTGCTGCGGGATTCTTGTTTCTCTTGGTGGTTGCCGCCACCTAGACGGCTTGGAGCAGCTTGGAGGCGTTGGCAAGAGTTGGTGTTTGTTCTTTGCCACCTCCGGTGATTGTAAGGGGTTTGTGCCTACCTCCGCAAAGCGCCAAAGGCAACGCTAGTGAATTGCTCGTGTCATTGCAACCTTTTGCCATTTGGTAGGTTCTTGTGGCGCCTTTTGAGAGGCTCGGTGTGTGACCGATTAGCCACCGAACCACGTGGTGAAGAGGGACACAACGGGGACTAGCGTGCCGGCAAGCACGTGAACCTCGGGATAAATCTTCGTGTCATCACTTTCATATTGTGATTGATTGATCCCGGTGTTTGGTTATCTTGGTATTCATTGTTGATCATATTGGTTGGCTCAATACTTCGTCCCTCGGTGATACCCTCCTATCTCTCTTGTATTAATTTCCTAGTTATCTTTGCTAGCTAGTTAGCTTAGCTAGAGTAGTTCTCTTGTGTAGCTTGCTAGTTGTAGTTGTACTTAACTTCTCGGTTTGACTTGTGCGGTTGAGTGCAAATACTAGAATTGTGAATTGGATAGGTGGCTTGCAAACACCCATAGGCTAAGCAAAACTCGCATCTCGCTATTTGTTATATTGATAAACTTGTTTAGCTTGTCATTGTAGAAAATTTTAATAGGCTATTCACCCCCCCTCTAGCCATCAAGACCTTTCAAGTGGTATCGGAGCCGTGGTCACCGTTTGTAAGGCTTAACAACCTCGGTGTAAGATGGCTCAAGTTATGTTTAATCATGTTAATGGCAAGCCTCCATTCTTTGATGGCGTCTCTTCCTTTGATCATTGGAAAAGGAAGATGAAGCAATATCTAGGCAATATACATGAGAAGGTTTGGGATGTGACCAAAGAAGGATACGTCATTCTTGATGAGGAAAACCTCACTCCAAATGACCGCATCAACAAACAATGCAATACGGCGGCACTTGACACAATCTATCGTGCCATTGATGATAAAGTATTTGAGCAAATCAAAGATCTTGAAAAGGCAAATGAGCTTTGGATAAGGCTTGAAGAAACATATGAAGGCACTTCAACGGTAAAAAGTGCCAAACTATATATGCTCAAGGACAAGTTCTCCACATTCAAGATGAAGGATGATGAATCCATCCCGGAGATGTTCTATAGGCTCCAAGTCATTGTCAATGATCTCAAGGGACTTGGGGAGAAGGTTGAGGACAAGGACTTCTCACACAAGTTCTTGATGTGCTTACCCAAGAAGTTTGCCACCTTGAGAAGAATGATCTTTAGAGAGGGATTGGACAAGGTCAAACCAACCAATGTGCTTGGAGATATAATGACCGATGCCCAATACAATGATGATGAAGATGAGGTAGAAGAGAAGAAGGAAACCAAGGTCAAGCAAGAGAAGCCCATTGCATTCAAGGCTTCATCCTCTAAGGGCAAGAGCAAGGTTGATGATGATGATGATGATCCATTTGATGATGAGATCATGGCCCTTCTAGTGCAAAAGATGGGTCGGTTCATGAAGAAGAAAGGCTATGGTGCAAGAAAGAGAAGAGACTTCATGAAGGCAAAGGAGGTGCTTTGCTACAATTGCAATAGCCCCGATCATGTAGTGGCAAAGTGCCCCTATGAAGACAAAAGATATAATGATGGGGAGTTAAAGTTGAAGAAGAACAAGAAGGAGAAGAAAGCAAAGAAGAGCTTCACTTTCAACAAGAAGAAGAAGGGTGGTGGTTATGTAGTCACTTGGGATAGTGACAACTCCGATAGTGATGATGATGAAAGCTCTAGTGATGATGAGAGGATCACTCGACGAGCCACTGCAAACATCGCCCTCTCCAACAAGCCATCCATCTTTGACACTATATCAACATGCCTTATGGCCAAGCCTACCAAGGTAAAACATGATGATAGTAATGATGATTCTTGTGCTAGTGATGATTGTAGGAGTGATGATGAGGAGGATGAGGACTACTCCAAGGATGATCTATTAGGCATAATAGATCAAATGAGCAAGGGCTACAAGAGAACAACCAAGAAATACAAAATCTTGGAACAAGAGCTCATTGCCAAGAGCAATGAAAATGATGCATTGATGGAGGAGCTTGTTGCTCTCAAAAAGAGTAAGGAGTGCAAAGGAATTGAACAAGAGCTCAAAGCTCTTAGGAAATCCTTTGATGAGCTAGAGGCTTCTCGTGAGTGTCTAAAGGAAGACCACGAGGATCTTGAAATTGCTCACACTAGGCTTAAGGAAGCTCACTCCACTCTACTTGAGCTCATCAAGGAAAAGGACCTTAAGTTGGAAAAGTTCATGAAGGAAGCTAAGGAGGAGCAAGTGATTGTCACTTGTGATATTGGACTAACATGTGATATTATTGATGATTCTTTATTTGTTAGTCCTACTAATGCTTCATGTAGCTCATCATCATCCACCACAACCAACTCTACCTCTACTACTAGTGATTCATCACTTGTGGTTGAGACTCTCAAGAGAGAGGTGGATGATCTCACCCGCGCATTAGGCAACGCCTATGGTGGGGATGCCCGCTTGCTAAAATGCTTGGGTAGCCAAAGGTTCTCTCTTAACAAAGAGGGATTAGGCTATACTCCCAAGAAGGGCAAGGCGGCCTTTGCTACTCCTAAGCCTCGCTTTGTGAAGGGCAATGGTCGTTATTGCAATAGATGCAAGCAAGTTGGGCATCTAGAGATTAATTGTAATAAAATGAACAAGAACAAGAAAAATGCTAATGTACCTTATATTCCTTTTGATTCTTGTTATGTGCTTACCAAGGGTGATAAAGGTGTGCATGCTAGGTTTGTTGGTACACCAATTGTGGGCTCTAAGAAGAAGGCCATTTGGGTACCAAAGAGCTTAGTGACTAACCTCCAAGGACCCAAGCAAGTATGGGTACCTAAAAGACATTAAATTGTTTTGTAGGTAAATTACAAGGCCGGAGGAAGGCATTGGGTGCTTGATAGTGGGTGCTCTCAACATATGACCGGTGATTCAAAAATGTTCAACTCTCTCAAATCAAATGATAGTGGCATTGATAGCATCACATTTGGTGACAATAGCAAGGGTAATGTAAAGGCTCTTGGAAGGATTGCAATCTCAAATGATCATAGCATCTCCAATGTGCTACTAGTTGAAAAGCTCAATTTCAACTTGTTGTCGGTTGCTCAATTATGTGATCTCGGTTTCAAGTGCATATTTGGTGTTGATGATGTGGAGATAGTTAGTGTTGATGGCTCTAACTTGATCTTCAAAGGCTTTAGATATGAGAATCTATACTTGGTTGATTTCAATGCTAGTGACACTCAACTTTCAACATGCTTGCTCACCAAATCAAGTATGGGTTGGTTATGGCATAGAAGACTTGGTCATGTTGGCATGAAGCAATTGAACAAGTTAGTGAAGCATGACTTAGTTAGAGGCTTGAAGGATGTCACATTTGAGAAGGATAAGCTATGTAGTGCATGTCAAGCCGGAAAGCAAGTAGGCAACACTCATCCATTGAAGAGCATTATGAGTACTTCCAAGGCATTTGAGTTGTTGCACATGGATCTATTTGGGCCAACTACATACACAAGCATTGGTGGCAACAAGTATGGCTTTGTGATTGTGGATGATTTCACTAGATATACATGGGTATTCTTTCTTGTGGACAAGAGTGATGTATTTGACATATTCAAGAAGTTCATCAAGAGAGTGCAAAATGAGTTTGAGACCACAATCAAGAAAGTAAGAAGTGACAATGGAAGTGAGTTTAGAAACACAAAAGTTGATGAGCTATGTGATGAGCTTGGAATCAAACATCAATTCTCGGCCAAGTATACACCTCAATCTAATGGCTTAGTTGAGAGGAAAAATAGAACTTTGATTGATATGGCAAGATCAATGTTGAATGAGTATAATGTGAGTCATTCATTTTGGGCCGAAGCAATCAACACGGCTTGCTTCTATAGCAACCGCCTCTATTGCCACAAGTTTCTAGAGAAGACACCATATGAGATCTTAAATGGAAGAAAGCCCAACATTGCATACTTTCGGGTATTTGGTTGCAAATGCTACATCTTGAAGAAGGGCACTAGATTAAGCAAGTTTGAGAAGAAATGTGATGAAGGATTTCTACTTGGTTACTCAACTACTAGCAAAGCTTATAGAGTTTGGAATTTGGCTAGTGGTTTACTTGAAGAAGTGCATGATGTTGAGTTTGATGAAACAAATGGTTCTCAAGATGAGGAAGATAACTTGGATGATGTGAGAGGAACTCAATTGACTAATGCTATGAAAGAAATGGATATTGGTGATATTAGACCAAAGCAAGTTATTGATGTGGATGACAACAAAGATCAAGTGCTCCAAAGTCCAATTACACAAGCTAGTGGTTCTCTAATGCAAAATCAAGCTAGTACATCATCTCAAGTACAACAAAATCAACAAGTGGCTAGTTCATCATCTCCAACTCATGATCAACATCAACATTCAAGCAATCAAGTCCAAGTGCTTCAACCAACTAACATTGCAAGAGACCATCCATTGGATTCCATCATTGGTGACATACAAAGAGGAGTTCAAACTAGATCAAGATTGGCATCGTTTTGTGCTCACTCATCTTTTGTGTCAATGGAAGAACCCAAGGACATTGATAGAGCATTGAGAGATCCGGATTGGGTAAATGCAATGCATGAAGAGCTCAACAACTTCAAGAGAAATGAAGTATGGGAACTAGTTGAAAGGCCTAAGGATCACAATGTCATTGGAACAAGATGGGTCTTTCGCAACAAGCAAGATCAAGATGGGATAGTAGTAAGGAACAAAGCAAGACTAGTGGCTCAAGGTTACACACAAATAGAGGGTCTTGACTTTGGTGAAACTTATGCCCCGGTTGCAAGATTGGAAGCAATTAGGATCTTACTTGCCTATGCTTGTGCTCACAATATCAAGCTATATCAAATGGATGTGAAGAGTGCATTTCTCAATGGGTACATTCAAGAGGAGGTGTATGTGGAGCAACCTCCCGGTTTTGAAGATGACAAGAAACCCAATCATGTCTACAAGTTGAGAAAAGCTTTGTATGGATTGAAGCAAGCACCTAGAGCATGGTATGAAAGATTGAGGGACTTCTTGCTATCCAAAGGATTTGTCATGGGCAAAGTTGATACAACACTATTCACCAAGAAGATTGAGAAAGACTTGTTTGTGTTGCAAATATATGTTGATGATATCATATTCGGTTCAACCAATCAAGATTATTGTGATGAGTTTGGTAAAATGATGGCCAAGGAATTTGAAATGTCAATGATTGGTGAACTTAGTTACTTTCTTGGACTTCAAATCAAACAAATGAAGGAAGGAACATTTGTAAGCCAAACCAAGTACATCAAAGATATGCTCAAGAAGTTTGGAATGGAAGATGCAAAGAGTATTACAACTCCAATGGGCACTAGTGGAAGCTTGGATAGTGACAAGAGTGGCAACATGGTGGATCAAAAGCTATATAGATCGATGATTGGTAGCCTACTCTATGTGACGGCATCAAGGCCCGATGTGATGTTTAGTGTATGCATGTGTGCAAGATTTCAAGCCTCACCAAGAGAAAGTCATTTGAAGACAACAAAGAGAATATTGAGGTACTTAAAGCATACACAAGATGTTGGATTGTGGTATCCCAAAGGTGCAAGTTTTGAGCTAGTTGGATATTCGGATTCCGACTATGCCGGTGATAAAGTGGAGAGAAAGAGCACTTCCGGGACATGTCAATTGTTGGGAAGATCACTTGTCTCATGGTCATCCAAGAAGCAAAATAGTATTGCACTATCTACCGCCGAAGCCGAATACATCGCCGCGGGTAGTTGTTGTGCACAAATCTTGTGGATGAAGGCAACATTGAAGGATTTTGGAATCAATTTCAAGAATGTGCCATTGCTATGTGACAATGAAAGTGCCGTGAAGCTAACTAACAATCCGATTCAACATCAAAGAACAAAGCATATTGATGTTCGTCATCATTTTATTAGAGATCATCAACAAAAGGGTGACATTGCCATTGAGAGTGTGGGCACCGAAGATCAATTAGCCGATCTATTCACCAAGCCACTTGATGAGAAGAGATTTCACAAGCTAAAGAATGAGTTGAACATACTTGACTTCTCCAACATGAGTTGATGCACCCCATATATGACATGCCTCTCCTTCGAGCCCCAAGGTACAATTGGTTGACATGTCATACATTCTATGCTAAGGACTTGTTTAGTGCATCTAGTCATGATTTCTTATGTTCTAGGATCATTCATGAAAATTAAAATAAATTTGAAGTTTATATGGTGCCACTATTGTTTCCATGCCTTGTATGATCTAGTGGTAGCATATAACTTGTTTAAGTAGCTTGTGATCCTAAGTATTTAATCTAGAAAACTTGTCTAAATATTTGCTTCAACATGGTGCATGATCACCCTTCTAGTGAGGTGTGAAGAAGCTTGCCCTTGGATCAAACCGATCTAGGTTGAATCATAAACTTGATCCTCACCCCATATTTCAACATGATAATCTATCTATCGTTTGCCCCTTGTGGTCAATTGGTGCCAAAGGGGGAGAAAATACTGTTCACAAAGATAGAACTCAAAGGGGAAGACAATGTTGTGGGGGAGAAAAATGTTGTTCACAAGATAGATTCAAAAAGGGGAGAATTGATAAAAGAATGGGATCAACTAAAATTTTGAGCACACAAGTAGGGGGAGCAAGCTCTTTAAAACATGAATGTTGCATTTCTATGTGCACTTCATATGTATGATGCATAGTTATGCATTTTGTTTTCTCCGATACATTGCTTGTGTGATGACTTGCTAGTATAATTTGAATGATGCATTGTGATACTAGCATGAATAGGAAGTAGTTAGATTTTTTTGTTGCTTCATGTTTTTCAAAGTGGTACTAGAACCTTGCTTATAATGTTGATCTCACGAGGTTTCTAGTTATATTTGTGCTTTTCCAAGTGGAATCTAACTACACAAGGTGCTAAGATGGTGTTTATCGCAACTCCGATGGTATCACGCTTCAAAGGTCTATAATCTTAAACACTTAGCACCTATTGGTAGACAATGCTCCTAATTTTTCCTATATAACATGTATGCTTCCAAAATCCAAACATATAGCATACATGTAGGGGGAGCCATTGCTATCAATTTGAATTCATGATCACATGTCCATAATTCTTACACATGGTAATATACTTGGACAATGTGACATGGGTTCAATCAAAATTTTATCATAATATCTTTGTGAAAGGTTTGTCACCAATTACCAACAAGGGGGAGATTGAAAGTCCTATGTTTGGTGTTGGTAATTAGTGACAATACCTAAGTACTAATCCTATGCCTAAGTTGTATGTAGCATATGAGGATTAGTACATTCCAAGGTTGGTGGCAAGATGGACATGGTGATCATGATGGCCACACTTGGATTTGGACGCAACCCTACGTGATCAAGGCAAAGGTATATGCTTAAGGGTTGTGTTTTAGTAACCAAGACACCTAGTGGGTGTGGTTACATTATAGGATAGATAGCCGTACTATAAAGAGGGGAATGACGCGGCTATTGAACTCCTAAGTGCCTCTAGATGTGCATTTCATGATCATATGCATTTGGATAGAACTAATATCGCCTCGAAAAATGATTGTGAAAATGCTAACACACTCACATATGTTGAGATCACTTGGTGGTGTTAGCACGTTTGCGATGGCGGTGAAGTTTAAGCGGTAGAGAGGGTTTGGGTCTCTCTCTCCCTCCCGCCGAGCTTGCGAGCGCGGGATTCAGGCGTTTTTGACAAGTTGAAATGCCTATTTTTCACTACGCCGGAAGTCCAAAAAGAAACAGAGGCGAACGGAGGTCACAGAGGTGACCGGACGCTGCACCGGACGCGGTCCTTGCAGGACCGGACGCGTCCGGTCAGTGTTCAGTGTCTGCGCGTTTTTCAGTTCGATGATCGGACGCGAGGCGCGTCCGGTCACTGATGATCGGACGCGTCTGGTCGTCCAGGGAGCTTACTGGACTCTCACCAGACGCTGGCACTGTCGCGTCCGGTCATCTTCTTAAGCGCGTCCGGTCACTGTTTCGTTGAGCGCTGCTCAGGCGACCAGCGCGTCCGGTCCTACACGGGACCAGCGCGTCCGGTCGTTCCCGGCGCGTCCGGTCAGTTGGACCAGCGCGTCCGGTCGTTGCTTCGCAGTTAGCCGTTGGGCGACCAGCGCGTCCGGTCGTTTGGACCAGCGCGTCCGGTCAGTGTTTCACGTGTTAGCCGTTGGGCGACCGGCGCGTCCGGTCAGTTGGACCAGCGCGTCCGGTCACCCCGATTTCGGCTGTTTAAGTTTTCTAACGGCTATATTCGAAGGGGTACGTCTATAAATACTCGTTGGCCGGCTCAAGGCTCTCTCTCTCGATTTTGACATACTTGTGAGCACTTTGAGCTAAGCAACTCCCCTCCCACTCATCTCTCTTGCTTCTTTGCATATTCGAAGTGAGATTGAGTGATCCAAGTGCATTTGCATTGTGAGATAGCATCTAGTTGGCACTTGGTGGTTGATTTGCTGCGGGATTCTTGTTTCTCTTGGTGGTTGCCGCCACCTAGACGGCTTGGAGCAGCTTGGAGGCGTTGGCAAGAGTTGGTGTTTGTTCTTTGCCACCTCCGGTGATTGTAAGGGGTTTGTGCCTACCTCCGCAAAGCGCCAAAGGCAACGCTAGTGAATTGCTCGTGTCATTGCAACCTTTTGCCATTTGGTAGGTTCTTGTGGCGCCTTTTGAGAGGCTCGGTGTGTGACCGATTAGCCACCGAACCACGTGGTGAAGAGGGACACAACGGGGACTAGCGTG
The DNA here is from genome assembly GCA_038087645.1 of Saccharum hybrid cultivar R570. NCBI lineage: Eukaryota > Viridiplantae > Streptophyta > Magnoliopsida > Poales > Poaceae > Saccharum > Saccharum hybrid cultivar. The sequence continues at coordinate 2,957,610 of JAQSUU010000671.1, read as the reverse complement.
CCGGCAAGCACGTGAACCTCGGGATAAATCTTCGTGTCATCACTTTCATATTGTGATTGATTGATCCCGGTGTTTGGTTATCTTGGTATTCATTGTTGATCATATTGGTTGGCTCAATACTTCGTCCCTCGGTGATACCCTCCTATCTCTCTTGTATTAATTTCCTAGTTATCTTTGCTAGCTAGTTAGCTTAGCTAGAGTAGTTCTCTTGTGTAGCTTGCTAGTTGTAGTTGTACTTAACTTCTCGGTTTGACTTGTGCGGTTGAGTGCAAATACTAGAATTGTGAATTGGATAGGTGGCTTGCAAACACCCATAGGCTAAGCAAAACTCGCATCTCGCTATTTGTTATATTGATAAACTTGTTTAGCTTGTCATTGTAGAAAATTTTAATAGGCTATTCACCCCCCCTCTAGCCATCAAGACCTTTCAGCAGCGCTGTCACGACTGGGGGCGGACGCAGTCAGTGGGGGCGATGCGGTCACGGTGGTGGAGAGGCGCTGGCAGACGGTGGGGAAGGGGGCGCGCACACTCGTGGCGAGCCTGTGGAGGCGGCGCGCCCAGCTGACCAGGACGGGGCGCCCAGCTGATGGCGGCGGCGCGCCCAGCCGATTTGGGCAGCGGCGGCGCACCCAAGCGGAGCGGCATCCTGAGCTCAAACCGAGGGGGCGGCGTCCTGGGCGAAGAAGCAAAACCGAGGGAGCCGCCAGGAGCCCAGGACTCGATCTAGGGTTTCATGTGGTGCGGAGCTTTTTTTTTTCTTTTGACCGGATGTGCTGCCGCTCGGCTGGGAGAGAACGACGGCCTCACCTTTTTCTCTCGAGAGATCTTTTTTCTCTTTGCAGGAGTATCCGTGAGGGGTACAAAAGGAAGTGATTTGACTTAACGGCGTTATAACGTTTGCTTCACTAGTATTAGTCAATATTCAGTGTAGTGGCATACAAGGGATTATAAATTTATATTGATGACTCTCAAGGGATTGTATAATTTATGATGGCGAGTAAGGGATAGGTGTAGATTTTAATGGCAAGTAAGGGATAGGTGTAGATTTTAATGGCATATATAAGGACGACGCTATCTGCATTAAGCAAAGCGTCGCAGTTTGTCTCTAATTAATTAATTAAACTCTCTCGAGGAATCTTCTGAAACTTAGCCGACCCTGCTGCTGCATGCCTCTTTGTCGCTGTATTTTTTCTTTTTCTTTATTATTTATAAAAAAATCACGTACTATATCTTGCTCTACTTTAACTGATGAAGCCTTTAGTTTAATTAATTTAACCTGGAACTATATATATGTATCTTATTATTATATTATAGTCGGCTTGCATTGCATGGTCACGTATATATATGTACAGACATGCTCACATGGCTCATGGCTGACACACTACTCCTTATTTTATTTTATTTTATTTTATTTTATTTTATTTTATTTTATTTTATTTTATTTTATTTTATTTTATTCTATTGAAAGATCCAACAAAAGCTGGCTTTATATATAATACCTTAATTATTATATATTTATCCAAGAAAAAAATGGACTAGCTAGTTTGTAGTACTACTTATATAGTATGTAGTTTAATTTTGAGTTTTTAATATATACTGGGCGATGCATGTGGGGGATGTTGCATTAGTGGGCATATTGTGATCATTGTCCTTTATTTTAGTTGGGTGCAGCCGTGTGCTACAATGTACTGCATATCGCGATTTATTCAGCAGAAAAAGCGTATACATTGCATGCATGTTGTTGTTTTTTTTTTGTTTAGTTTAGAGGTGATTGTAAGTACTAGCTAGCTAGTAGCGTGTATATTTTGACACGGAAGGATGTACGGCCGCGTAAAATGCGTGGACACTACTGTGAAACTTGTCCTGTATAAGTGAATCGAGTCAAAAATGTTTGAGTTTTCAATGGCGAGAAACATGGCTGCTTAGTAGTGGCCAATAGAAGAAGATTCACGAGACGGGAAGCCACAACGACAATTGTTGTCTTCTTGTTCTTCTTTTTTTTTTTACGACTAACGACAATGTTGTCGCTTCGTACCTTTTTTGTTCGTTTCAGGGTGCCCAGCTGCATCTGCATGCGTCTATGACTGCGGCTTCACTTGTGGGCCAATTCGACCGAACGAACCTCGCTAAGTTTCCTAAGTTTCAACCAATTGTTTGGTCAAATTGCACGTATGATGTATACCTGCTTTATAAAATTTCACTGCTGCTTATGTAGTTATGTACTGCTGCTATTAATCTGTAGTATTTGTTTGTTTTTTTTTTGTTTTTGGAGGAAATCTGTAGTATTTGTTGCTGCGGAAGAGCTCGCCCAAGCCCCAACGGCCCAAGAAATACTTCACCGGCGTCCACAGGCCCGTTACCGCAGGCTTACTTTTGATTGGGCCCCTGCCAACGTTTTGGGACGGAAAGTCGTTTTTTACCTCTCCGATTCCGAGTTTTCTAGGTCGTCGAACCATCAAAACCAGTACTCCAGTACCAGTAGTGGATCCTCTTGCAGATTGTATTCAGATGATTGTGGCTACTGATAGTGCACCATCTGAGTAATGGAAAAAACTGGCTGCACTTTGCCCATCTCAGCTTGAATTCATCGTACTACTCCCTTCGTCTCAAATTATAAATTTATTGGAGAGTCAAAATATTTTAAATTTGACTAAATTTATGTAACAAAATAATAACATTTATAATACCAAATAAATATCATTAGATTCTTCATCAATTGTTTTTTCATAGTATACCTTACTTCTGACTAAAATTTTGGTCAAACTTAAAATGTTTTAACTCTCCAAGAATGTTAGGAGATTTAATTTAGAACAGAGGGAGTAGTTTTTAACTGACGTAAAGAAACAGTTTTGACAGATTCACATTTGATATGGCAAATGTGGTCAATATATGAAAAAATGTAAATTCTTAAGGATTGTTTCTTTCCCTATAAATCTTGGGAGCAAAGAACTCTAGCCTACATACGTGGCTTATGTAAACCATCTAATCTGTGAAGTTCCTTTCGTGCTCACGATCCAGAGTTTCAAGGGAACAATTTCCCTGTGAAAAATATCATTTTGCTATATCTATTGTTTCCTGCACGTAACAAAATCAATGCCCTTTAGAATTAACAAAAAAAACATTAACACTAACACATTTACATGCCATATGACCCATATAGTTCATTAAAGCAATCTACAGTATCTATATCTATACCTATATCCATATCTATATATCTTATATTTTCTTATATTTTTAAACTCTGCTAGCAATTTATCTTGTTATGCAAAGTGTGCACATCAGCATCCACTAAAACATCCCACTAGCAGATGCAACTATCTCGGAATATAAAATGTCCACAACAGCATCCACTAACACATCCAACTAACACATGTCATTATGTCTTCATTTAAGGTATACCCCACTAGCAATTTATATTGTCATGCAAAGTATCTATATCAGTATCCACTATAATATCTCACTACCACATGCAACTATCTCACCATGCAAAGTGTCCACGTCATCATCCACTAACACATGCCATTATGTCTTCATTCAAGGTATTCACATTAGCAAACCACATTATTTACTAACATATATTTAGCTGTCCAAATCAAAATGCCAAAAATCATCTACTACTATATATTATGATATGTATTTATTCATATTAGTAAATATAAGAATTTTCGCAAGAACACGTGGGGCGTCCTTCTGGTCTATATAGCCACGGTACACGGTGCCGATGTCGCCGCTGCCGATGCGGTGCAGTAGCCTAAAGTCCCGAGGCCCCAGCGGCGCCGCGGCTGACGTCGACGCCGCGCGGATCTCCGCCCACGCTGCGTCCCCGGACCGGTCGGAGCAGCAGACGGGGAGGAGGAGGCCGCCGCAGCCGGAGCAGCAGACGCCGCCAAGGAAAGGGCCGCGGAGGGGGAGCAGTCGAAGGAGAGGCGGGAGAGGCTGGAGCACCACTGCACGCTAGCGGCGCTGCTGGCTGAGCTGAGGCTCGAGTTGGGAGCGACCGTCGACGACGCCGTCGTGTCGGCGTCCGACAGCCGCTCCTGCCGGCGGCGCCACCACCTCCAGCATCGCGAGCCCCGGCCCCGGCTTGTTCCCGAGCCCCGAGGCGACGCGCACCGCGGCGACCATGGCCGGCAGGCAGCTCGCTCTCTGTGTGTCTCGTGCACTCGTGGCACGGCGTGTGTGCGTGAGTGAGGGCTCGCTTGTTGTGTGCCCAGTGCAGTGAGGACCAGTGAGGTTTCCGCGGTCGCGGCGTGCGGCCAAGGGAGTTGGTGGCACGTGCGCTTTATACCAGCGGCGAGCCGGAGGGCGGAACGCTCGCCGACGCGTGGGTCCAGGAGATAGATAGACACGTTGTCTGCCCGATACCGACGGCGACGGGGCGGGTCACGGACACGCGGGGTCCAGCGACGCGCGGCCACGTGGCCGAACTGGTCGCGAGCGCGGACGTGGCGCAGGCGATCCGGACAGGCACACACTCCGTCGTGGTCGATGGTTCGTGGTTGGGCGGGTAGGGAGGGGCAGATCCGTCAATCCATCGCGCTGCAGGATTTTATTACTGCGAGTTTGGCAGCGCGCGTCAGCGTGGAAGCAGTAGCCAAGTCAAATCGGATCCGATGCGGCGGACTGGCGGGGAGGCCGTGCGGGCGCCAGAGTTGCTAGACTTGTGGTGGGACCCTGGGTCATGATGTAGGAGGTACATGAGCCGTTATGGAGGGTGACGATTAAAGATGGCAACGGGTACGTACCCAACGGGTAGTAGCAACCCACACCCGCACCCGCGAGATGAAATTTTACCCATCGGGTTACCCGCGAATACGCGCGGGTAGGAAAATACTCCCATACCCGTACCCGCGCGGGTAATTCTACCCGCCGGGTAACCCGCACCCGACAATTGACCCGAGATCACATAAATTTATCATACATTCACATGCAAATCCAGCAGATCACATACTGACATTCATATTAAAAATCATTGCAACAACCTGACAGGAGCATAGAAATATAGCTAAAATGCATCATTGGCTCATTCCAGTTCCAGCAAAGCTAATATTAATAGTAGCACGTAGCAAATAAGTTCCGGACTTCAAGTTCCAGCCTTCCAACTTCCAAGTCCAGCCTTCTAAAAGCAATAGTTGCTAAGCATAGTTCACATACTAGATACTACAGATTAATAGTAGCACTAGGCCACTAGCACACCAGCCTTCCAGGCTTCCAGCCTTTCCACTTTCCAAGTTCAGCCATCCAGTTCCAATAGTTGCAAAGACAAGACTAAAATATTATAAGTTCACATGGCTTCATCCACCATGAATTAAAGAGACCACACAGGTTACAAGTTCACAAATGCAATTAACAGAGAGGTCATCAAAAGGAAGCACATGCACTTCATCCAATTCTTGCATCATTTGACTTGTTCCTGTGACCAAAAGGGTGCCATGAGGCCATCTCACAACCACTTCATTTGTCCTCAGATTGTAAGTGCCTACATTAGGATAAACAGATCACAACTTAGCTATCTAATATCACATATCACAAAGTTGCTGAAAATAAACAAATTTCAGTGCGTATCGCACCTGAAGCCCTCTTGTATGTCCTAAAGACATGACCAAAAGGTTGCAGGCTGCTTGCTTTTCTCATCGACTGCAAAACAGAAGTGACCAAATGAGTTGGTTTGCATGAATAACTGTAAATATTTGCACAAATTAACAACAAGCTAATAGACATAAGAGCAGTGTTAAATATACCTTTGTATTTGTTCCTTAGCCAATCTTGAGAGCACATGAGGGCCTCCAACATCTTGGAAGTGAGCCTGCTGCGATGCTCACTTAAAACCCTACCACCAGTGCTAAAAGCTGATTCTGAAGCAACTGTTGTAACAGGAATATCAAATATATCCCTAGCAATCTTTCTCAAAGTTGGGAACCGAGTTCTAGCCACCTTCCACCAATCTAAAACTTTGAAATCCTTAGTATTCATGTCCAACAGCTCTTCATCCAAGTAGCGATCTAACTCAGTTTTGAATCCCATTGCTGTTGGCCTTCTACTAGCAATACGAGCACTAATGGAAGATAAAAAAATCATCCTTTTGTCCTGATGCAGGTGCTGCTGCTACACTAGTTCCCACATCATCATCCACACGGTACTCAAGCATCAAATCAGCCAACAAATTCTTCACCTCAACAACCCTATCCTCACATTATGTACCAGTTGTCCCAAGCAAATCCTCAAAGCAAATCAGCAGCACTGTGGCCTTAAATCTAGGATCAAGAAGGGTAGCAATCCCCATGAACCCTTGAATATCAGTCCAATATTTGTCAAATTTGGCTACCATATTGGATGAAATAGCTTCCACCAGAGGATTTCCACAAGTTGACCACTCTCTAATCTCCTTTCTAACCTCAGCAATTTTAGTGAAGTATATGTTAGCTGTTACATAATATGTTCCAGAGAACAATTTAGTGATGTCATTGAACAATCTAAGCCTCTCTACAACACCCTCAGCAAATTTCCACTCATCCTCGATGGCAAGGAAGTGTACAACCTGTCTACACGACTTGCCCTAATGAAAGCAGCCTTGTATAGTAATGCACGACTAAGCATTGTGAAAGTTGAATTCCACCTAGTCCTACAGTCAAGAATTATCTTAGTTGTGGCTTTCACTTTAACAAATTTAGCTATCTCCTCAAAATTTTCTACCCTTTTTGGTGTAGCTGTCCAATAAGCTACGCTATCACGAATGTTTTCTATTGCATCTTTCAACTCCTCTAACCCATCCTTCACTATCAGATTGAGAATATGAGCAGAACAACGCATATGCAATAGGTTACCATGATTCAAGAGCCTATGTCTTCCATTATTCCTCACAAGCAAAGGGATTACCACATCATTTGCAGTGCAATTGTCAAGAGTAACTGAAGATATCTTCTCATCAAGATTCCACTCAACCAAGCTGTCATACAATTCTTCACCAATGACTTCAGCAGTATGAGGAGCAGGGACATAAATGAACCTGACATTCAATATTAAAAACAAAATAAGGAACTGAAATACAAGCCATTTTTTGAACAATATGATATGCAACCAGATCTGAAAACAGTTTATGCTGAATAGTTAGTACCTCATGATAATATTTCTAAGATTCCAAGCTTCATCAATAAAATGTTCCGTGATGGTCATGTAACCTCTCTTTTGGTTGTCAGATGTCCACAAATCAGTAGTGATGGCCACCCTGGACTTAATACCAGCCATATGTTCAATAGCTTTTTTCTTCTCCAACTCATATTGAGCCATAATATCAGATCTAAAATAAAACAGAGAATATTAGGAAATTAAATGTTATATTACTAGTATAATTTGCAAGTAGGATGCGGGCTCACAGATTTTATATCTTATTATGTTCCTTGTCCCCATTTTGATTGACAACTTCTTCTTCTTCTTCTTCATCATCATCTATCTCGATTAGCTGTGAATCATTGGTCGATTCAATTTGAGGTGATCCAGAGATTGGAACTGAATCTGATTGCACTTGTGATGCCTGTGATCCACACTGCGGGTTGCTGCTCCCATCACTAGTAGTAGCTGCAGTACGTGCAGACATCTTGCTCAATCTGTACAAGCACATTGAGCAATTAGATACATCAAACATTGTACTGAAGCCATCTCTGCAATATCATAACATATCTCAGAACCAGTAGCTCCCATCTGAATATTTATTTATAATAACCAAATCTGACCAATTAACATATACATGAACAGATCACATCTAGACCAAAATACCAAACAAAATAAGCTACCAGCACTAACAAAAAAAGCTAGCAGAGTACATTTTTTATTTATAACAACAGATCACAACTATACATGTGGCATGTATCTCAGAATACACAATCTTTTTTTTTGAATGTCACTAGGGGGATTACTCCCCACCTGAATATATATTGAAGGAAACAAAGGCATGGTGCTTCATTGAAAGAAACAAAAATACATTACTACAACTACTGCTAGTAGTATCCCCCTAGCACCCATGCTTTGCTGGTTTCTTGGATTAGATCTGCTTCTATATTTAACAGATGCAATGTTTCATAATCTATTTATACTTTTGAAAGTATACCATGGAAAGTTTGAAACATGCCTTTCCATGAAATTTGATTTCTTTTGATGAAACAATGCTGGCTTCACATAATTACACCCTTCCACTTTGTCCAACGAAACATATCTTAACGATTTAAGGTGTGGCAATGTGGCATACAGAGGATGGCATATCATATGACTTTTCTACACATTTTGATCTATAACAATAATCAAGAAATGGAAGTTCCATTGCACAGAATCTAGAATATGAAATGTATTTTGTACCTGAAGTATTTATCCAATCTAAGTCCAACGGAACATTTTGGTTTGATTTGGTTGTGTTTTACAGTAGCACTACATGATTCTTTTGAGTCATTTTCTAATCTTATACGATATTGCACAATGAAAGCAAATCATGCATCATCAGATATTTCGTTTCAGATGTGATTTGATGCTTGATGGCCATTAAAGAACACACAATCTTGCAATAAACCATTTTTTATTTCTACTATAAGAACTAAGCACAACTAGAGAAACCACATAAATCGACAAGGAACATGAAAGTCGTCATCTTTGCTTACCCAAGGGAGCGTTTCAGGTGGTGGTTTCGCACTTTTTGAGCAACTGCAGTTCTATTCGTGGGAGATCGGGGAGGCCGACCACCCTTAGCTGCTGTTGTTGGCTTGCCGATGCGTGGGCGTGGTGTGGAAGGAGCCGTCACTGCCTTCTTGGCTGCTGCACCAACTGGGAAGCCCTTCGGCTTAGCAGCACCAACTGCAGCTCGCACAGGAGGTGGCAGGAGCAGGGAAGGCGTCGGTGCAGGCGGTGCACCGTTCTTCCTCGTCGCCTCCGGATCCGGCGCTTGCAGGACGGCGTCCCTTCGGGACGGCGTGGGGTCAGAACATGGCAAACGTGATAGATGTAGAAGCAGAGCTGCAACAATGGATTAGATGGTTAGGGTTGAGGAAGAGCATCACCGGCTGTCATCTTGCGTTGTGCTAGAGTTTTCCACCATGACGACAAGATGGCTTGGCGGTGTACAGCGCGGAGGCGTGGAGAATGTTGAGGGGGAGAGGCAGAGCGGAAGTTGCGGTGCCGCGGTGGAGCAGGGACGGGCGGCGGACTCGCGGTCGCGCGGTCGCTCACTCGCGCGACGCGGTCACGCCGGGTCGCGCACTCGCGCCCGCCTAAAGATGGCAACGGGTACCCGAAACCCGAGTACCCGACGGGTTTTACCCGATAAAACCGCGGGTATGGGATGAAGTTTGTACCCGTGGGTACGTTATTGGGCGAAAACCTATACCCATCGGGTATGGCGGGTACGGGTGTGGGCGTACACTACCCATACCCGCGTACCCGTGGGTAAAAAAACCCGCAGAAATAATGAGCTACCCTGCGCATTTCAGCCCATAAAGCCCAAGAATGTGGCCCAAATCCAACTAAAACACTCCTAGTATAAATAGTCTTGAACCCCTCAGAAACCCTAGCCCAGACTGACGATGAGCAGTGCCGTGTGCGCCTTGGGACAGTTTAAAACCTTCTTTCTTCACAGGGTGAAATTCTGAAAACCCAAAACTCTCCTTTTTTTTCTATACCAGTGGGGACCGTCCAATTACGTTGGTAGCTATTTTCTCCTAAAACTAAGATCGGCATACTAGTCTTTGCATCTTTGTTGACTTGGGGTTTTTCTCATCTCAGTAGATGAACACGTGTTGTGTTGTGACGAGCAACACAGGCCATCGAGTTATATATCAAGCTGGCACATCACGGCACGATCGAATGACAGTATTATCATAGTTGGATCGCTAGCCAGACCCGTTAGGTGGCACGACATCGCCCCGCGAGACACTAGGATCGTGCTAGGGGCAATTTGAATGTTTGGACATCTATAGCCACATGATTGCTTTGGGGTATGTTTGGGTCTTAGGAGTGCCTTGCCTCGCTTCAATGCGCTATCGCAGGCAATGAGGAGCTCGCCACAACCGGGCAAAACAATGTGGCTCTCTCGTAGGAGCAACACAAAACTCATCACACACGTCATGAAGCAACTAACACAAAAATACGTAGGCTTGCTCCACATCCACGTTCGTCAAGGCAATATGTTACAGTGCCTGCTGCATCCTTATCTCCGCGTTAGTTTTAGTTTCTAGCGGTCAACTATTGTTACCGCCAACGCTTCTTCATCTGAGCAAACATGGCCCGACCCACTTCACTTTACTCTCTTTGTCTCAGAAAGACTGTGTAGTTGTAGCATTCAAAATTTTTCTCAGAAAGACTGTAGTTCTAGGGACGTGTGTCAGGGCCTAACTTGCAGAAGCTTATCAGATCCATCCTGCCACGTACGTTCAATAAAAAAATTAAAGCAAGGACGCGTGGACAGCCTCACCTCCACTTGTTTCTCTCATGTACGGACGCTGGGACTGCAACTCGGACTGGAACAGGCCTTGCGAAGGGACATGCGCCGGAATAAATCAGATACATTGATTTGCGTGCTTATTACTACAACTACGATCTTTTTGAGACGGAGGGAGTACTAGGTAAGACCTAGGAAGTGGTATTGCTACCTAGAAATTTTTTTGAATTGTGCATTGAAAACTTTTATGGGTGTGGCCAAGCTCAAAATGGCAGGCACGAACCTATCCGTTAAACGGGTTGAGACGCGTATTATAGGTGCGACCGTTTTACACATACCTAACCAAACTTTTGCTCAAGTCTAAAATACACTTTCTAACCCTCTCTTCCTCCTCCCCCTTATGCCATTCCAGTCAAGATTATTCTAGAAGGTGCAAAGCTACCCTTTTTAAACTTAACCATGCCACATGGGCCTTGCGTAAAGCAGCTTGAGAAGACATGAGAGAACCTGCTAATTGAGCACATGGTGAGGTGGTTAGACACGCACTCAGTACTATCAACAGGGATTATTGCCAGTGTACGTACGTATAGAGTAATGAGGAGGTGGTTGGTTACTCTAGCATCGTTAAGCTAACTGGCAACTTTGTCGGGGACGGCAACCACGTCAACGCCGTCGGCAATAAAATTTCCACACTCCCTGCTGTGTGATTTGTGAGCGAACCGCAAGGCAGGCAGGCAGGCAGAGGCAGTGTTGCGTGGCCCGATTCCCTTAGGCTTTTCACGGTGGCGTAGGGGTCGGTCAAAAGCGTCGCATTTTTTAAACCGCGCCTATTAGTACGCTTCTGCCAGTATGTACAGTACTGCTGAAAATTAAAACGGAGGACCAGTACTCCAATAGCGCAAGAAAATGTCAAAGAAACAAACAAACAAAAAAAATGCATGCATTGATGCATGTGAATTGTGATTGGTGCCTGTAATCTACTATTTGCAGGGAGGCGCGTCAAAAGCGATTCGTTGATTATTCGTACCGGGAGCATGATCACTGGCGTCAAATTTGCGGGCGCGTGCTGCCCGGCTACCTGATTACTACAGTATTATTGTCCACTCTGAAGTCAGGGAGAATACCCTTTTTTTGTTTGTTTTTGCTGTGCTAAAGGTCAAAATTATAGCTCTAGCTCCATTGGTTTATTCTATCTAAAACTAGAACTGCTATAGCACCAAGTAAAAAATCATGAGCTAAAGCTCTGCCGATCAAGCAAAGGTCCTGTTTGCTACGCTTACTGAGCTCCTCGAACTCAACTTCACCAACTTCTCAATCCATGAATACATTAAATTTTAGATGTATTCTGAGCCAAACTTTTTTTTAAGTTTAACTTAATTTTATAAAATATGGTTAGGTATAACATGCAATATATTTTTCATATTATATATTTTAAGTTGCCATAGATATTGATTTTTTAAATAAATAAAATTGATCAAATAAAACAATTGACTTAGGACAGGTGTAGAAGAAGTCATGTTTTGTGGGGAGGGATTACTTGACCGAAGCTCCTAACCACCGGCATCGGCAAGAGGACGTCATGCGTTGGCCCATGCCGGTCGGCGCGCCATTTCGCTGACATGGCATGCATCGTCGTCGTCTTCACTTCTTGTCCGGCCGGCGGCCGGCCGGGCAGCCGGTGTGTTACTGCTAGTGCGTACTGTAGCGATGGCATGGCACGTACGTACGTGCACGTTACAAAGACACGTTGTGCGCTGCACTGCTCGTTAGTACTACACCGTGTGTAATATATGGTGCACGTACAACCCGACGAATGGGAGCTGAACCGAAAGCAGACACGTACTCCACGCACGTACGGACCAAAAGGTCTGGTGAGTCAACGGGTGCACAGTGGCCAACTGGCAAATCGGAGGTCGCATTAACAGGGACTAGGGTAGAGAAGACTAGGGTCTGTTTAAATCTTTTACAGTTCTATACTTCTATCTCCGTCCCTAAATAACTGTCATCGTTGGTATGCGTGTCGCAACTTTAAATCGATTTATAGAAAATTTGTGTAACATTTATATCTCCAAATAAATTTATTAAAAAAACTAGATTTAAAGATCTTTCCAATGATACTAATTATATATGTACCATAAATATTAATAGTTTTTAATATAAATGTAGTTAAAATTATTTTTCAGGAAGCGCAAAACGACATATATTTAGGGGCAGAGGGAATAGCTTTCAGTACCCCACTTCCAGTTCCTATGTCTAAAGAAAAACTTGAAAAATATGTTGCTGTCCAAATGCTAAAGCAACATCCATAAACTTTGAGGTGCTACTGTTTGTACAAATGCTATACTTCCATATTTGTTGAGGTGCAACTGTGCAAGCAGATTTCGTGGCGTCACCATGTTTCTAACAATCTTTTTTTTTTAAAAAAAAAGAGACTATTCTATCGTGATAACTTTGAGGCCAGAGTCTGTCTGCCATGATCAAGCTGTGAAATCAAGTCATCAATACCATTGGAAAAAGCCTCTAATTTTTTATAATTTAGCTCTTTTTTTTTGTTAAAAATTCACGTTTCGACTCTGGACGAAGTAAACTCAATTTTAGATCATTTTCTCGGCGCTATAACCTACGGCGCCGAGGTAACACGTCTCGGCGCTATATAGGTCATGACGCCGAGGTCGGAGGCCAGAAATTACGTGGCTGAGGACGTGGCGTGACGTGGACAGAGCTCGACGCCGTGAATCACAAAACTGTTACTTTTTGAAATTTAGTTATTCTGCATCTTTTGCATGCATGCTAAAGTATAAACACTTTATTAGATTAAGAAATGCTAAAATAAACTACTATGATCACTTAGGCCTCGTTCGTTTCATCTCTAAACGGGGGGGATAGATTTAGGGATAATGAGACAAAATCAAAGGCGTGAAAGGGATGGATCGGATCGGAGGAACAAGAAAACAGCTCCCACACGAGCATTAATCTAACCCGATTTCATCGCCAGCGGCTCAGCGCTGTCTCTCACGTGATCACTAAACCCTGCGAAGGGGCAGCAGCAGGCCAGCAGCGACGGTCGCGTTCGCGTGTCCGGTGAGACATGCATGGGGCTCCTCGTTGCAGCCAGTACGCGCGCCCCCTCAGGTCGGCGTGTGGGCCGGCCGTCCGGCCGTCGTCCACGGCTGTTGTTGTCACGGCTGTCGTTGACGACGCACGCCGGCGCCGCGAGCGAAGCGCGGTCTCGGCATGCATGCATGTGCGCGGCGTCGGCGGTGTCTCCGCGCGCTGCCTGCGGCCGCCGGCCGGCCGGCGACGACGTTGCCACCTCCCGCGTGCCGCCACGGGCATGCACGCATCGACCAGCGCGCGCGCGCCAAGTGGGTACGGCGGTGCATGCAAAGTTAACTAAATTTCATTAAACTTACAAACAGAAAAATAACTTTCTCGAAAATGCAGGTGGAAGTATGATATCATATCATCCAACCAAAGTTTAACACAGTACAAAGTGGACTTTTTATGATTTTTCCACCGAAGTTGAGTGATGGAGCCACAGGTAGTATCACTGCTCCTCCATTGTCCATACGACGGATTAATAGCAGCAACGCCGGTTGTTCATATGTTTCCAGGGTGACCCTCCATTTGTATTCTTTCAGCATGTTCGTTTCGCTGGTTTATCGTGGCTGAAAGTATTGTTCGCTGGTTTGCTGTGAGAGAAAAACACTGCTGGATGGCTGCTGATTCCGCTAAATAGCTCAAACGAACAGGGTGTTTGTAATCCCCTTTTTTCCATCTAATATATTGATCAGCAAAACTCTTTGCCCCCTTTTCTAAAGACAATAAGCTAAAAAAGAGACAGCAATACACAAATATCAAATGACAAACCACGAATATATAAAGGGAGTTGCTATATTTTTAGACGTCTGAATTTTAAAATGATTTTTTGAGACAATCTTACCCAACCAAATAGTATAATTTAAAAGACAACTCACAAATTATAATTTTTTCTATCCTCAAACAATTTCTATCGTTAAACGATGACAAAATTGCTTGCTGCTTGATCAACAACAACAAAAATGAGGCATGGCTTGAAAAAGCAGTACTGTCAAACCGATAGGACTGCTACCTGCACGCGTGCACTTGATACTAGCTAATTACTTACTTTAGGGCCTGTTTAGATACGTAAAAAGAGCCAAAAATTTTTGCATAGTAACTGTCACATCGAATCTTTGGACGTATGCATGGAGCATTAAATGTATATAAAAAAATAACTAATTACACAGTTTGTCTGTAAATGTCGAGATGAATCTTTTGAGCCTAGTTAGTCCATGGTTAGATAAATTTTGCCAAATAACAACGAAAAGTGCTACATGAACTTTTCCCCAAAATTTTTCACATCTAAACACGCCCTTAATCTGAGAGCAACCACAATGTGGCAATAGAGCAGTCCATAGTGATTAAAGTATTGTCTAAAGGCTACCTGAAACATTGTGTGAGTGGTCCATTGAGTAGTCAATAGCTATGGATACCCATAACACTATGGGCTGACTATAGGGAATAAAGAAATAGTATTACTCCTCTCTCTTCCTCCTCCCTCCTCTCTCTCTCCCTCTTAGTTGCAGCAATATGAGGATTTTTTTATTTTATGTGGGCCCCATCTAATGAGTTCGACATTGTGGAGAAAAAAATAGTAAAGGACCACTTATGTTGGATTTCTTCTTATGAACTGATTTTGCCATATACATTGAGCTTGCTCTGAGTTGGCCGTTCGATGGAGACTTGACAGGATAATCTGTCTGCCTAAACGGAAACCAAAAGCAGAAGCATACACGCACCACGTCGCGCCAAGGACGACTCATCACCGGCTCCTCATGTTAATAATACCATTTCTTTTTTTTCCCATTCCTTTCACTCCAGTTCTTTACAATGAACACACTCTAGTGTAGTGTGGTTCCCTTTTCTCGAACAGAGAGAGAGATCATTGGTACGGTTATCCTTTTGCAATGATATCACAGATCACCATGTCGATCTCCACACTCGCTACCTTTCATGCATATTTGGCCATTTGGGTGCATCCGAGAAGGAACATGATGGACTATAATCGGCAAAGCAAAAGATTTTTTATACGGCCGGGAAAGCAACAGCTCGATTCAGGTAGTACATGGGTCTTGTTTAGTTGACCGATTCGGTGAGCAAAACACTGTGCCGAATCACTGTAGCACTTTTGTTTTTATTTGGTAATAATTGTTCAAATATTGATTAATTAGGATCAAAATGTTCATCTCGCAAAGTACAACAAAATTGTGCAATTAGTTTTTTATTTCATCTACATTTAGTACTCCATGCATGTACCGACATTTTGATGTGACAGAGAATCTTCTTTTTCATAGGGCTTGTTTAGTTGGTGAAAAAGTTTGGGTTTGGTTACTGTAGCATTTTTGTTTTATTTGGCAATTTGTGTCCAATCATGGACTAATTAGGCTCAAAAGATTTGTCTCGTGATTTACAACAAAACTGTGTAATTAGTTTTTTCTTTCGCTTATATTTAGTACTCCATGCATATGCCGTAAGATTCGATGTGACAGGTACTGTAGCACTTTTTGGGTTTGCTTTTTGCAAACTAAACAGGCTCATAGTAGAATTTGGGATGAATTTGGGAAACTAAACAAGGCCATGATAGGAAGTTGATGGAGGACTGATGGCACAGTGGCGAAACATGCATTATTGCGCTGCTGAATCCGAGAATTGGGGTTCAATCGTGTATCAACTGGTAGTAGTGGTAATATAATTGGGATTCAATTATTTGTGATGATGAACAGAACAAACGGTTAAATAATGCATGCTGGCTGGGCCCATGGCCCAGTGGTTGAACAAGAAGCCAGTTCTGGTAGGTAGAAGACGCAAAAGCAAGTTCAGGCAGAATGGTACACAGCTGCTTGTTTCTGAATTTGCTTAGCACACACGACCAGACACATGGACTACTACATACTATACAGTATGTATGTATATATATATTTGTTTCTTCGATACGACAAGAGATTAATACTCAGATCAGGCAACGACTATCATCCCTAAGTGAGAGTCATCAGCTCCAGCTGACATACTAGACGACTACTAGTGATAAACAAATGTTCAGATCGCCACCACATGACTGTTTGCCGTCACTCCGAAGCACTAGAACCTAGCGTTTCTTTAACCTAATAAGGCGATCGATCTTTGTACGTATACGTAGCAGCACCTGCGTGCAGAGAGATCAACGCATCACATGCAATGCAAAGATAGCCTACGGTCTAACGCTTGCTTTGTCACCTTGCATGCATCAAGAAGATCAGAGCCAAGGAACCTGGAGAATCTGGAGAGACAGAGAAGCTCACGGCCGGTCAGGGGCTCTACAGGGCAGAGGCACGGCAATATTGGCGCCGGCTTGTTGGGGAACAGAACAGACAAGCCAGCGCGGCGCAGAGGACATGTCTACTCCTCATCACCTAAGAACCCTACAGCATTACATTAAGCAACGCATCACTATTTGTTCTAATCGAAATTGCTATATTTATTTGAGGAATCTTCTGAAGTAGTAGGAGTAAGATACTGAGCCTGCTCTGCTAGTTTGTCCTTGCAACTCTTTCTCTCTCTATTTTTAAGTATAAGAAGAGGAAAAGTAGCTTGTTCTCCTCTGCTTTAATTTGCCTAGCTAGTTTAATTGGGTGTTAGGACTTAGGAGGGGCTTTGCATGGCCATCAGGTACAGACATGCCCACATGGCTCACACACAAAAAAAAAAAACTGCAAGTACGTGTTTTGTCAAACAGCAGTGTGAACTTTTGATATATGGGTTTCTGCGTGCACGCATGGAACTAGCACTAACACCTCGGAAATTAAAATATAATGGACTAATTAAATGGCTAATTAATAATAATCTGTCCTTGCACCAGTAGCAGTAGTACGCAGCGTTGAATTTTTTGGATATGGCTGTGCAATTAGATGTTGCGTTAGTGGCCGCATCCTGGGACCTCGTTTATTTTACTGATGGATTCTTCAGTGCAATGGTGTGCGTGTGCTAGCTAGAGCAGTACTGTACACAAAAGCTAGCTAGCTGCTAATCGGGGTCGTCTCGTGCTTGCTTTCAGATGAGCCAATGCAATGCAAGCGTTTGTAGAGAGGGAGAGACCAGTACGGTTTGTGTTTTGTTTTGAAGGCCAGGACGTACGGCGTCGCGTAAACTGCGTGGAGGCATCGGCGGTGTCAAAATGCAACGGCGAGAGATATCATGGCATGTGGCTGGCTACCTACCGTCTAGTAGTACTGGCTGATTAGCAAGCGTGATCTATCTAGAAGACTCGAAACAGTGATGCAGTGGCAATGGAAGTATAGAGCTAGCGGCTTTCACGGCCTCAAGGGCCAAGGCCGGGGCATAGCTAGCAGTATAGTAATTAATTACTAGTAAGCTAGCTAGGGCTCTTCTTTTTTTCCCGATCGAATCATGCAGAGATCATGGGTTATTATCCATATGCAATTAATTACTATATATAGCGCAGAAGATCACCATCCTGATTCCATCGCTACCGGAAACCGGCTCTTTGCCGAGTGCCAGAGAGTTTGCCGAGTGCATTTTTTGGGCACTCAGCAAACAACACTTTCGCCGAGTGCTGCCTCCAATACACTCTGCAAAACTAATACACTCGGTAAATATATTCTTTGCCGTGTGTTGTGAACAAGACACTCGGCAAGCTAGAGACAAAACACTCGGCAAACAAGTGCCTACCGTGATTTCTTACTGGCCATTGGCTCTTTGCCGAGTGCCAGCTGTTGACATCGGTAAAGTACGTTTTGCCGAGTGTTTTGTTGTTGCACTCGGTAAATTAATTTTTTTCCCTTCTGCCCTCCAGACTTTTTGTGCTCTCCTCATACAGTACATGGTACTCCATGTTAAAGTTTGGTAAATTTCTCGGTCGGTTTGCTATATTTAGTTAATTTATTTCATTTAATTGAATTTTCGAGGATAAGTCAAATTTGAACTGCTGGCGATTCGAATAATGGAAAAAAATGAATGGAAAAATGATATTCATGTTATTGAGATTCGAATAATGTTAAAATCTGGGAAATTACATCAAATTTCGAACATCTTGCTCACGAAACATGACAACGAACTTGTAGCCGAATTGGTCTTAAATTCTATAAAAAGCAAACGAAGTCTAAAAATCATGAGATTTGTCAAGATGTCATGATATCATACGTGGAGGTTGTTGTAAAAAATTGAGAAGGTTTCGCACAAGTTGTCATGTACGTTGCTTACAAAACGGAGCATCTCCGAAGAAGAATCGTACAGTTGAGAAGGATCCAGTGAGATTTGGAGTCAAATGGACTATCAATTTGAGGTTTCACTTCAAAACTTTTTGTATAGGCAATAGACATCAGAGATTATTTCGTGTGAAATTTTGATAATTTTTTTAGATCCGCTTGATAATTTTAATTTGTTAACCATAATTATAGAATTTTAATTGTGATAAATTGAATTTGAGCTATAACCGTATGAAATAATGGTCCAATATTCGTAGAAGCATCGAATATGCATTGTTGAGTGAATTTGACAAGGTATTCTCAAAGTACATTCGAACAAATTAGTGAAACATGTTATGAAAAGAAAGAGAGGAAAGGAATTTTTTTAAAAGATCTTTGCCGAGTGTTGCTGTGGATGCACTCGGCAAAATTGGCCTACCTTGGATTGAAGATACAACACTACCTACCTTGGATTGAGATCAACAAAACTCAAGCAAGAAACATGAGGCTGACCCGAGAATAATACCTGCAGTTAAATATAGAACATTAGTACTGATTTTTCTGAGATAAAGTATGCTTAATTTGATGTTCTTATATGTCATATACTTGATGACGTGTAGGTGCCTCCGTGGTGGTGTGTCCAGCATCTCTAGTGCTAGGCATAGATGGTGGACAAGTGGTGCATCGCCGAGTGGAAGGAGACGCACAACGCTTGCCGAGAGCGGCGTTTGATGATGCAAGGTGCACCACACCATCAAAGGCAACCTTAGCCTCGACGAATTCGCAAATAGATGGGTACGAGAGTTCATTTATTTATTCTAACGCTCAATTCTGCATAATTTCTAATCATCTTGCTGTTCTTTTCGCAGTCGTCGTCACATGGTGGCCAGCCTTGCTCCTAGTTCAAGGCATGGGCTTTGGCCCACAAGGGCAAGGCGACATCCGACGTCGACTACAACCTGGAGGACCCGCTCTCGACATACAGCAATGCGACCGTCCACAGCCGCCTCAGTGAGTACACATTGATGGCAAAGGCGGTCCATGGGCCAGAGTATGATCCGAGCACCCAGGACCTTGATGGAGAAGTTGTCATGAGGGTGGGAGGAGACAAGAAGCATGGGTAGTACTGGACTGGTGACAGCACACTCGACATGGCCACTACTCCCACTCTCTCCTAGATTTGAGTAAGGAGCACGAGCTCAAGCCTGGCCATACGCCCACGGCCGGACACTGCACAACACCAGATGGAGGCAATCTATGTTATTTCTGTTTTATTCATCGTTCATTGATTTTTACATACCTTTACTTTGCATTGTAACATTGGGGTGAAATATTGTAGGCCCAGCTGGAAGAAGAGAGGAGGCTACGGCAAGAGATGGAGGCGAGGATGGAGGCCGATCGGTAGATGATGGAGGCCGAATGACAGAGGATGGAGAAGATGTTTCAGTGGATGCAAAGTCTCAGCGAGAGTATGGGTCAACCTCCGCCACCTGAGCTATTCCCTCCTCCACCTCCTCCTGCAACTACTCCTGTGAGTTTGCCTTTTCTACCTTGAGCTCTTTACTTACCATGTTTATTGCTTTTGTCTGTGCTTTTCTTGTATGACCTCTACCTTCCTAGATTAGCTATAGGCAAGTTGATAGGATTGTCTCTAAGTTGCAAAACTTATTTGTGTTGAGGGCAAGTTAGAACACATTACAAAAACCTTAAGTCCATATCTCTTGTGCATTGCGGCCTAACTTCCAAGTTTTTTCACCAAAATAATGTTTTTAGGTCAGCATCAAGTTCCTTTCACCTGAGCTTGTGGAGTATGAATGTTTTAGTTTGTATGTTCCTACCTTAAATCTTGTCTCACACAAGCAATCTCTTCTCCTTTTGCAGAATCAATCGGCGGTTTCAAATGATGTGCCTCATGATCCACCACATCAGTCGAGGTGGCCAGCTTGGTGAATGATACTTGTGGTTGTGATGCTTATTGTGAATGGTACTTGGAGATACTTGGATTTGCATTTGTGGTTCACTTGTGGTTGCTAAGTAATTCCTAGATTAGCTATCCAAGTAATCTTGTCTCACACATGAATCGGCGGCATCGAATGATGGACCTCGTGACCCATCGCCAAGCTCGCCGTGGCTAAATTGGTGATTGTTTGTGGTTGTGGTAAACTTATGCTTGTGATGGACTTGTGGTTGTGATGCACTTGTGATGTGATATACTTGTGGTTTGTGATGCTTATTTATGACTTGTGATATATGTGAACTGCCTATGAATCTTATTGTGGTTGTTGCTATCTATATGAACTGCATATGATGTGTATTGTGATATATGTAATGTTTGTCTAATTGGAATGCAAAAAACAAATAAAAAGTTGTTTTTGGTCACTTTGCCATGTGCTGCACTCGGCAAAGGCACCCTTTGCCGAGTGTCAAGGCCAAAGCACTCGGCAAAGTAGCAGATTCTGGGAAGCCTAGGAACCCAATGAGTGTCTCTGCTTTGCCGAGTGCTATGACAAATGCACTCGGCAAAGAGCCCCCCATCTTTGCCGAGTGTGGTGGCACACGACAAATAATTTTTTAAAAAAGAAAAAACAAAAGCTTTGCCGAGTGCTTGTCATCCTGGCACTCGGCAATCCCGCCTTCACCATGTTCTCGCTGTCCATACCACTTTTTTTTTTGCCGAGGATCGACGCTTTGCCGAGTGCCCGACAAAAAATAATCGGCAAAGATCTCTTTGCCGTCTAAAATTAGGCCAAGTGGGCTATGCCGAGGGTGGCATTCGACAAAGCCTTTGCCGAATGTTTTGTGGCCTAAGGCACTCGGCAAAACAAGCTGAGTCCGGTGCATACTCCTACTTTGCATGCCTGTTGCCTGTCTCCAAAGGAGAAACTACTGCTCGGCGGAGTCAAAATGCAACGGCGAGAGAGATCATGGCATGTGGCTGGCTACCTACCGTCTAGTAGTACTGGCTGATTAGCAAGCGTGATCTATCTAGAAGACTAGAAGCAGTGATGTAGTGGCAATGTAAGTACAGAGCTAACGGCTTTCACGGCCTCAAGGCCGGGGCGTAGCTAGCAGTATAGTAATTAATTACTAGTAAGCTAGCTAGGGCTCTTCTTTTATCTTCCTGATCGAATCATGCAGAGATCATGGGTTATTATCCATATGCAATTAATTACTATATATAGCGCAGATCACCATCCTGATCCCATACTCCTACTTTGCATGCTTTGTTGCCTATCTCCAAAGAAGGAACTACTGCTCTCTTCCACTGATCAGTGCTCCTACAACACAGTGGCAGACAAATTCTGATGCCAAACAGATATCACCATGATGATCAGGAGGTGATGATCGATCATGACTTCATGAGCACACAGTAGTAACTTAAATCATGCATATATAGTGACATGTGCATACTGTTGCATGCATGCATGCACATGCTGAATATGTTGATGCCCATCGGTCACAAAGTAGAGTAAGTAGCTACTAGTATCAATTGTTTTTGAAAGTAATGTACTAGTATCAATTAATGAGATTCAATAATTAGTCTCTGTATCCAGTTTATGTTGAACATGGGCGGGTGGGCCCGTGGTTCAGTGGCTCAACGAAAGAGCCCCAATTCTAATCTGAGTACTAGCAGCACTCCTGCTTTCAGTAGATACTAGCTAGAACACACATGCTAATTTCCCTTTTATGCTTGCATAAATAAATAAACAACAAAAGAACAAGAGAGTCGCACTACCCCCGGCCACGACACTTGGCGCTAGTGTAAGTGTAACTTTCTTTATGTGCTGCTTCAACATAATACTAATACTACACTTTATTGCTTGGAATTTGCAAACACACACGACCAGCATGCAGGTGAAGACATGCATGGGACCACAGTGCAGGTTGATGAGCCAGATTAACTAGTAATTCGTAACACATAGGCTGCGTTTAGATGCAAAAAATTTTGCAAAACGACACTGTAACTTTTTTCGTTGTTATTTGGCAAATATTGTCCAATCATGGTCTAATTAGGCTTAAAAGATTCGTCTCGTCTATTTCATCTAAACTGTGTAATTAGTTTTATTTTTTATCTATATTTAATGCTTCATGCATGTGTCCAAAGATTTGATGTGACGGGGAATCTGAAAATTTTTGTAAATTTTTCTGGGAACTAAACAGGGTCACAGTACTACTCATAAGAAATACTATATGCTCATCAGATCGAGTAAGGACAACATCTTCAGTCAACGGTGGAACGTCATTTAGAAGAAATGCTAGTCAGTAGAGTCTGCAGATGGACGCAGGCAGCACGCAGAGCCGGCATGCCTTTGTGGCTTTGTCATGAACCCTTGCATTGTAGTACCTATCTGGAAGATTCACTATGGCCGCGTTCACTTCCCCTCCTAACCCAAAATATTTCCTCTTACACATATCATATCAAATTTTTTGACGCATGCATGGAGCATTAAACGTAGGTAAAAAAGATAACTAATTGTATAGTTTGTCTGTAAATGTCAGGACGAATCTTTTGAGCCTAGTTAGTCCATAATTGGATAAATTTTGTCAAATAACAACGAAAGATGCTACAGTAACTTTTCAACTACTTTTCGCGAAGTGAACACACCCTATATATATCAATATATGCCAGAGAGCAAGTTCACCAGGTTAAACTAAACTAATCACGGAGTACTTGCTGTACATACAGGAGCTAGCTAACGTGTCTTGGTTCAGAGTTCAGATTTTGCTTGAGTTGTGATCAGAGCCCAAGGAAGCTGGAGAATCTGGAGTGAGAGGGACTTGCCTGCAGCTGCCGCAACAAGCACGCCAATATTCGCGCTGGGCTTGTAGGGGGACAGGCTGGCCGCGGCCGCGCACGGTTCCGAAGGTTTCATACTTTCATTACCTGATTAAGGACGACGCTACCTGCATTAAGCAAAGCGTCGCAGTTTGTCTCTAATTAATTAGTTAAACTTTCGCAAAAAAATTAATTAGTTAAACTATCTCGAGGAATCTTCTGAAACTTAGCCGAGCCTGCTGCTGCATGCCTCTTTGTCTCTGTATTTTTCTTTTCCTGTATTATTAAAAAAATCGCGTACTTAATTGTTCTACTTTAACTGAAGCCTTAGTTTAATTATTAGTTTAACCTGGAACTATATATCTCTTATTATTATTAGAATAAAGTAAGGTTAATAATACAGCCGGCTGCTGGCTACAAGGATCTTTACAGCCTACCTCTCACCATCTATACAGTAGTTAGCTCTTTAGCATTAATACATGGCACACTTGTTTCTCTCACATAGTTTCTTGATTCTTGTGTCTAAGACTGCTGTTAGCTTACAACCCGCTTCTCCTCTCTCTCCTCCACGCCAGCATTCGGCCTACTTACAGCTTGCTATTGTACTTACTCTTAGGTGGCTTGCATTGCATGGTCAGGCATGTATAGACATACATGCTCACATGGCTGACACACTAACTCCTTATTTTTATTTCATTTTATTCTATTGAAAGATCCAACGAAAGCTGGCTTTATATATAGTACCTTATATTATATATTTAGCCATGAAAAAAAATGGACTAGCTTGTTTGTAGTACTACTTCTATATGTAGTTTAATTTTGAGTTTTGAATATGCACGTGGGGGATAGATGTTGCATTAGTGGCCACAGTGTGATCGTTGTCCTTTCTTTTAGTTGGGTGCAGCCGTGTGCTACAATGTACTGCATATCGTGATTTATTCAGCAGAAAAAGTGTATCCATTGCATTTGCATGCACGTTGTTTTTTGTTTAGTTTAGAGGTGATTGTACGTACTAGCTAGCTAGTAGCGTATATATTTTGACACGGAAGGATGTACGGTCGCATAAAATGTGTGGACACTACTGTGAAACTTGTCCTGTATAAGTGAATCGAGTCAAAAATGCTGGAGCTTTCAATGGCGAGAAACATGGCTGCTTAGTACTGGCCTAGGCAACTAGAAGAAGATCCACGACCACGAGACGGAAAGCCACAACGACGATGTTGTCGTTTCGCACTGTTTTGTTCGTTCAGGCCTTCAGGGTGCCTAGCTGCATGCCTATGACTGCAGCTGCACGTGGGCCAATACGAAAGTTTCGTAAGTTTCAACCAATTGTTTGGTCACAAATTGCACGTATGATGTATGTCTGCTTTATAAAATTTGTATCATAATGTGATAATGTTTTACTAGTTGCACACAAAAACAAAAAGGTTTTCAAGACTGGTGTTTAGTATTTATTTTTAAGAGGCGCAGCGCCTGTGCTGCCGGGTCTCTGTTAATTATGGGGTGTTTTTGACCTGACGAGATCCTTGTGCGACCAAATAAGTGCTATGGTCTGCAGATTCCGGTGGAACCAGCAGGAGGGGCAACACTCCACTGGCTCAGTAAAGAATTGATGATGAGGCCAAAAAGAGAGGGTGGTCTAGGCTTCAGGGACATTTATGCTTTCAATATGGCTATGCTTGCTAAACAATGCTGGAGACTTTGGCAATTCCCCAACTCCCTGTGCGCCCGAGTACTCAAAGCTAAATATTTCGCCAACACCTCAGTGTTAGAAGCAAAACCAAAAGCCGGGATGTCGTATACCTGGCGGAGTGTGCTGAGAGGCTTAGAGGTGATGAAGCAAGGTATGCTCTGGAGAATAGGGGGACGGCATCAACTTGAGAATCTGGGAAGATCCATGGTTTCCCCGAGATTTTTCAAGACGTCCTATTACGCCGAGGGGCGCATGTCTTCTCACGTTCGTTGTCGAACTGATAAATCCCATTACTGGATCATGGGATGAGGAACTGATCAAGTATATTTTTTGGGAGGAGGACTCGGATATTATTTTGTCACTACCGATACTCCAAGGAAACGAGAATCGACTGATCTGGCACTTTGACAAGAGAGGTCAGTTTAGTGTAAGGAAGTTAGCAGTACTTTCATCAGGGCTGACAGCCGGAATGATGGACAGGGTGGCAGTGCAATGACTGATTACTTAATTGGGAGAAACTGTGGAAGCTAAACTGTCCGAATAAAATTAAACACTTCATGTGGCGCTTTACTCACAATAGTCATACCCTGAGACGTAACTTAGCAAGGCGTGGTATGAAGATTGATACTGTATGCCCGGTGTGCGTAATACAAGAAGAAGACGGGGGTCACCTTTTCTTCAAATGTAAACTTGCTAGACAGATTTGGCAGCAAATGTTCTTGGAAAGTCAGAGAGCTACCATGGGAACCTTCTCTTCATCAAAGGAGGCTACGGTATTCCTGCTACAACAGAAAGAAGAATTCCAAATCCAAATGGTGATTATCTTGTGGTCTATTTGGATGGAGAGAAATTGCCGACGTCCGTGTTCACGGAGTTTAGGTCCAGTCTCAATGTTCGCGGTGCTCCCAGTTTAGACTGCGGGAGAGTGTTGGAATGTAATATGGCAAGTGGGCCTGTCCACAATGCCTATATATATGTACGCTGACCATTCATAGTAATGTATTGAGAATTCCCCTAATCACTTTCTATCAGAGAGGAAGGGCGTAGAAGAAGTGCAGAGTCCTTGGTGAGGAGCATTCGGATTTATGCTGATGAAGTGATTAGAACGCAAGCTCAGGAAAGGAGGAGAAAGGAGCCGAATGTTGTTGCCTGGTCTAGACCTCCAGTCGACTACCTGAAACTGAATTGTGATGGTTCGTTCAGGAGTGCGGATCAGTCCGGAAGCTGGGGTTTCATCATTAGAGACTGGGAAGGTGACGTCGTGTTAACAGGGAGGGGCCGAGTTAACCATTTACTCAGTGCTCTTCATGCTGAATTGATCGCTTGCCTGCATGGGGTGCAAGCTGCTATCAACCACGGCATTGGCAATTGATCCTGGAGACAGACGCCCTGATTATTCAGCAGGAATTAGCCTCATCGGTACCAAGTGATCGGCAAGAAGGAGGATGGATTGAGGAATTGAGATCGTTAACTTGATCAAATTTTGTTCATTTTGAATGTTCTTATAAAAGTCGTGTTTGTAATGCTGCCGCACATGCGTTGGCGGATCTGGGGTATGCGTGTTTTGAAGGGGAAGAGATAGTTAGCAACTCTATCCCTTCAACTGTCAATGTAATTGTGATCGCTGATTCTTCAGCAAACAAGTAATGAAAGTCCCAAAATTCAAAAAAAGAATAGTAGAGGTGTGGTTTAGATCCGCCTTTGGAAATCGAGAAAGCTACTCAACAAGCCGGAACAGAGGCCAGCTAGCCAAAGCCCACTGCAAGCCCGTTAGCCATCCGCACGCCACTCTCGGATCAACGCACACCACTTCCCCTTGCTGGAGCCACCCTGTCACTACAAGATCCGCCTTCTCGAGCCCACTTGCAGCGCTGTTCCCGTTCCGTCAAGGGAGACCCATTTTTGTTACAGCTGAGGCACAACTCAAGCATGAATATCCTGTCTTCTGGAGACTCATTTGTAGAAAGGGTTCCCTTTTGAGTCATGTTTTTGAAGAAGATAAAAAATAGGTATTGAGCCCTTTGCCTGTAGCACTATCCAAACGTGGAATAGGTCTTGTATTTTTTATGATGTTGATGGAGATAGTCTTAGAGTGCGAAGCTGCTGCCGCCGCACTCCCACCCTTGGACAAGCCGTAGCTGCCCCTTCGTGCCATCCCTTTCTTACCGCCGGACGGGCCACCGCGACCCCTTCATGACCTCGGGCAGGCTGCCACTGCCCCTTGGGCCCTTCGCCTCCTTGCCTCGAATCGGCCGCCACACTGCCGCCACACCCTAGGCTGAGGCTTTTCCACCATGTGTCGCTCCCTTGGCTCGGTTCCCCGATGAGAATGAGAGAAGAGAGTCGCTCTGGGTGGGTTTGGCCAGGACACTACGCGTGCCCTCGATGGCTTGGAGCAGCAGGCCATGAAATTCAGTGTTTGAATCTAAGATAGAGAGGGAGGTGAGAGAAGAGAGAGAGGGAGACAACAGTGGAACCCTAAGGGCATCTGCAACGGCTCCGGTGATTTTGCTGGATCAGCTGGCGTGGAAGACAATAAAAAAAGCAAAAGGACCCGACGCACCAAGAGCAAATGAGAGTGGGCTAGTGAACACAGAGACTGCAGATATTTTTGGGAGATGTGCGAGATTAATGACAAAACAGTCGCTAGCGACTACATTTTTGCGACTCTCTCCCCTCCACGTCAGACAAAACATGACGCAAGCTGGTGGCGTTGCGGGCCCGTTGGGCACGCCCTAAGTATTGTGCTTATAAATTAGAGTTCGGTGTTGGGCCTCTAGGGCTTCAAGCATAGTGAGACGAGCCTCTTAAAGAGGCATGTCTTTGAAAATGGTTCCCATTTTTAAAGGCAATGTTGTCTCTGAAAATGGGATGTCCGCCTCCGAAAATCGCTGGCTATTTTTGGAGTTTGCCTCACTTTTAGACCGCCTGTGTTAGTCAAACACCCTCTTCAAAAATTGATTTGTAGTAGTGGGATATCTTTATATAGCAATGTATAGTTGTTGGGAAAGCAGAGTCATAGAGGGATTGGATTTAGGCTCTGAGGTGGAAGCCAATGGTGGCATTTATTTGGGGACCAAGTTGACAATAGTTGCCACAGTAGTTGGAAGAAGAAGCGACATCATTAGTGAGCACCAACCAGCGCGAAATAGTCTACATGTGGAGGTCACTAATGGACTAGTTCTGTCGATTGCATTAGAGGTGAGTGTAAGGAAAGTGGCACCTAAGCTAGGGTCATATGTGATTTTGGTGATTGTCACTGTCGTGGGATCAGAACCGTGGCAACCATAGTTGTTCGAGTTGGTGTCAGAGTACGGGTCTCTGGTGGCTCGGGTGGACTCAAGAACATAAGAATCACAGAGAGGACACAACGGTTTATCCTGGTTCAGCCCAATTGATGCCCTACGTCCTGCAGTTGATGATCCTTATACTCAAAAGCACCTAAAATTGAGGGGTTACAACAGAGTGTAGAGAGAGATTTGTTAGGGGGTTAGCTCGGTGCTAATCCTAAAGTTGCCTCGCTGCTGGTGGAGCCTTCCTCTCATTGGAGAGGAGGAAGATGATGGGATACGGTGGAGGAGCTTTCGGTGCCCCTCTCTAGGTTGCTCTGCTCTTGGTGCTGAGCAGGAGCGGATGAAATGAGGAATGGAATGATCTGTCTTGAATCACCCTCCTCTCCCTTCTAGGTCCGACCTTAACCCTTATATAATGAGATGGGTCGGGTACATGGCGGTTTGGAGAGATGAGTCTACGGTCTACATGCGCCAGAGTCCAAGAGGGTCTTGCAGCGGCACTCCGTGGACCATGGAGGCTATGTCAGATTGGACTGGCCTCCCCTAGGTGGACCTTCTGAAGTCTTCTTGGTGGCAAAGGATGTCGGCTCCAGGGGCTGACACGCAGGCTCGGGAGCCACCTAGCCCCTGGAGGCCAAAGGAAGCTTGTCTTCTTGTGTCACGCCCTGTGCGTGACCCTATCACGGGAGTGGCCGGCAAGGCCATGCCTAGAGTGCGGCATCTGGGAGCCCCTGAGCCCTGATGGCTTGAGGCTTGTCTTCTTATGCCCGAGCCTTGGCTGGCGTCGCAAGTCAAGCACGAGCCAAGGCCCAAGCTCGAGCATGTCGTCGATCAGGAGCCTAAGGCTTGGGCGAGCCCCCGAGCCCTGAGTGGGGGCTACGCCATGCCTAGGCTCGGTCAGGCTTCTTCATCGGAGGGTGCGCGCGAGCGTACCTGATGGGTATAGCCCCGAGCCCCGGGCGATCCTGGAGAGGTCGGTCAGGGGGTCCCTTCGGTTGAAAACCATTGATCCTAAGGTTTAATATACCCATATGTTAGGTGTCGACGGTTGTTAATGTCAATCATAAACCATTAATATACTCTACATAGACACTTAATTCCATCATGAAACATAGGTATAGGGTTTTAAACTAATGAATTCCACAAGTTTTGGTGAATAATTGGATGCAAGAAGATTTATCTAGAAAACAGCTCCCGGGACCACTGTCATACACTCCAAATAGGCAAACCGACATCAACAAATGATTCAACTCGCAAAACCAGTAAAAGTCAACTCAAGACGGAGCCCAAGACCCACCCCCCAAAGGGGAGGCCCACCTGCCATAGTAGCAGGCCGACCGGCCCAGTGGTGAGGCCGGCCGGCCCATTACGGAGCCCTCGCCCTCTGCCGCCTTAGACGCCTTCCTAAGATCTGGACCCTTGATTTTAAGGCGGTTTTAGGTTGGTTTATCCAACGGTGATCGAGGGAGTTGATGTGGATCGATGACGTGATGATTCCTTGCCCCCTACTCCACCTCGGCCTATACAAGGATGCCCAGACCCCCTCCAGGAGGCACACATCTACACACCCTACGCTCCAGAGCTTCATTATTTCATACCCTAATTGGAGTAGTGTCCCTCTAGATGATTCTCATCTAGTTGAATTATAGAAAATAGGGACAGAGGAGAGGAGAGAGATCTGAGGAGAAGCTAGATCTACCGGATTCTTCTCAACTTTGTACCTCTATGGATCTGATTCATCTTTGAGTTACATCCAGGTTCTTCTATTGGTATTTTTAAGTTCTCAAGTTAATTGAATTCAATCTTTACTATATTTTATTTACGGGAACTCCGCTTGCATTGAGTGCTCTAATTATAAATTGTGATTAGAGTAGTAAACCCTAGTGTAGACGTGGTATCTAGGCTAGAGTTTACCTGAGTTTGCGCCCAATCTCACGGTTAGTTATGGTAGCCCTAGAGGTGACTGCTCTATTAGGCCATTGTAATCCATCATGTTAGGATTGATGCTTCGTAGAGCTCTTTGGCAGCCTTCCCCTGACTACCTTTTTCTCACCTCCGTCGAGAGTCAGAAGGGTACTGTTGCTCCAAAGTAGGTAAAGTATAGTAAACATGATCCTTCTTTATCTAGTATAAGCCATAGAAAATCACTCTCTACCCACAAAAACACTTTTCTACCTTTACCTTTAGATGACTTTGATTCTTGCTAGTACACTTCGTGTTCCTCGTGGAAATCGATACGTTGGAATACTCCCAGGTGAAAGCTATAGCGGTATTCGTGCACTGGCAGATTTTTCTATGTGCGTTAACAAATACCAACATTAGGATCTCGTCATGAGCCCCCGAGCCCTTCATGGCGACGAAGGGCTGAGTTTGATCTTAACATGATGAAGGTGCACCGCCGCCTCAGCCATTGGTGCTGAAGGTGTGTCACCGCCCGCTGTTGGTGCCTCGAGTGGGTGAGGCATAAAGGTGGGGCGCGGCCACAGAGGGGCCGGTTGCCGAGGCACCGACGCCTTCGGTGGGGCCTGGTGTCATGGCGGCAGGCCCTCCCCTAGGTGACCTTCTCCCACAAGAAGAGGGGACTGGGCGGAGGCCTCCGCCTCTGTTCTCCACCTGGACCCACAACATGAGGATGCCAGTTCCTCATCAGTGGTGGCGCTGGCTCCCCCTACGTGGCCGGGGGGCCACATGTGCTAAACAACGACCCTGAGGCAAACTCGTGACTAGAGTTGATGAAGTGGCGTGGCGCCTTCGATGAGCTAGTCGCTTTCTTCTACGACTCTTTCATGGAGATGACGGGCCACATGGGGGAGTTCTTCAGCCTTCAGTGGGGGATATACGACTCCAATGAGGTAAGGGTTGGTTGTACGAACATCGCATCATAGACGGTGTCAAGGATTTGCTCGAGCTTCCTTGTTGTTGTAGGCGCTACTCCAATTCTCCCGAAGGAAGTCAGATCTCATCTAGGAGTCGGAGAAAGCCACCCCGTAAGTGTTCTCTGGCCTCTCTGAGGGGATGAGAGGTCCTTGCCACCCTGCTGCCCTTTCCTCATCCTTCACCCCATCCTTCACCCCATGAGGCTCTCGTCAAGGAGCGCGACGGGGCACGCAGCACTGTGGTACGATTGGAGTTCGAGCTAGCAGCAGAACGAGAGGCCAAGCGCACCGCGGAGGCGAGGGCTAAGGCGATTTAGCAAAAGGCAGCAGAGATAGAGGAGGCGCACCGGGCGGTCGAAGGCGCTGTCATGGAGCTGAGGGCTTCAGTGGGCCTGCTGGAGACTACGAGGGATGCTGCTCCTTCCGAGCTCCATGGCACCCAATAGCTCGTCGTGGGTATGTCCTATTCTCTTCCTTCTTTCCCTTACCTCTGAGGTGGGGTCTCTTGTCCCAAGTCACCATGAACTCAGTCTTCTCTCTTGTGCGTGGCACAGGGCTGCGAGTGGAGCTCGCGGATGAGCATAGCAGGGTCCTCCGGCTGGAGAGGGAGATAGAGAAGATGCGTGTGCAGTACGATAGCCTATGAAAGGAGTTGTAGGCAAGGCAAAGGTATTAGAGGAGGGCCAGACCGCCCTGGCGAGGCGTGGCTAGGAGCTAGACACGGCGCGAGCGGAGTTGTAGGGACTCGTCATTAAAGCATAGGAGGCGTCTGATGCCATGCTCTCTCCATTGCTCCCAGAGAAGGAGCACAATCTCGCCAGGCTAGTGCACTCCTTCACGGTACACGTCCCGCGAGTTGTCAGGGGCACGGTTTGCCAAAGGGATGCCACCGCCCTGACTTTGGTGAGGCTGTAGCTTCTAGAGGTTGACTTGGGCGTTGTGTCCCTAGGTGTCCCCAAAGAGACCTCCAACAAGGCTTGGAGGAAGCCGAGGATGCAGTGGTGCCCCTAGTTGTGGTCACAGCGGGCATCATTGACGATTGACTGCTGCTGAGTAACGACTATCCAAATGTGGGCGACGCGCCCGTCGGTCCTCTAGCGTCCTCGTGACCTACACAAGGATTTAGTGGTAAAACCCGCTGCTGTAACTCTGAGGCTTTGTCCCCTTCAGAACAATGCGATGCTGAGGGCGTGCCTACCCGTTAAATGTTCGCACTTTCATTGTCACTTCCATTTCATTCCCTGTTCGTCTCAGTGGGGAGTACCCTAGCATTCGTTTTTCCCCTCCTAAGCCTGGTGGTCATCAGCTGTTAGCTCCGTTAGCCTGGGTCATGCCCATGTGGTGTTAGGGCGTTAGTTTATCCCGTCCGGTGGTCATAAGAGGAAGAAAAAGGGTGGTTCTACTCCCCGACCGCGAGATCGAAGTTAGGAGGATCATGGCCTGAAAGTGGGTTGATTTGAGCAGGTTGAGCGTGTCTTCTCCCTCAGTGCCAACTCGAGGGGTATAGAACACATGGAAAATAGCTTAGCGGTCGGGGAACTTGGCTGTTTGTGGAGTCCGCATGTTGGCCCCTCATCCGGATGAGCCCTTTTTCGCATGGTTCCCCCCTTATCAGGGGGCGTGCCAATTGTGATGTTATGCCCCTAGCGATGGTTCGAGGGTGGCCCGCCGACCGGCTTGCAGGGTCTGTCTTTGGCTTGGCATGATAAGGGGCGATCCTAGGCCGCGCTAGGTTCCTCAAGCTAGAGGCCCAAGATGCGCTCCCAGGAATCTCGATAGAGGGAGAGGTGTCAGGGCCTATCGCCTATCGATGCAACCCCATTGGATGGATGAAGCTCGCCATAGCACTCGGTGATGTGGGCTAGGCTTCGAAAGTTAAGGACCTAGCTCGAGGTGAAGGCGTTGGTAGTGATGAAGAACTCACCAGGGAAGCGAACGTTGCCATCTAGGGCGGTGCCGCTCGCTCTGGCGAGGAGGCGGGTGGCTCTGGCCACCGTAGAGCCTGAATCACACTTGACGCTGCCCCCTACCTAGGGCGCCAGCTGTCGTGGTGTCAGAACCGTGGAAAGCATATTTATTAGAGTCGGTGTCAGAGTACAGGTCTCTAGTGGCTTGGGTAGACTCAAGAACACAAGAATCACAGAGAGGACACAATAGTTTATCTTGGTTTAGGATAATCGATGCCCTACATCCAACAGCTGATGATCCTTATACTCAGAAGCACTCAAAATAGGGGGTTACGATAGTGTGTAGAGAGAGATTTGGTAGGGGGTTAGCTCGGTGCTAATCCTAAGGTTGCCTCACCACCGGTGGAGCCTTCCCCTCGTCGAAGAGGAGGAAGACGATGAGATACAGTGGAGGAGCTCTTAGTGCCCTCTCTGGGTTGCACTGCTCTTGGTGCTGAGCAGGAGCGGATGGAATGAGGAATGGAATGATTGTCTTGGATCATCCTCCTCTCCCCTCTAGGTCCGACCTTATCCCTTATATATTAAGATAGGTCGGGTACATGGCGGTTTGGGGAGATAAGTCTACGGTCTACATGCACCGGAGTCTAGGAGGGTCTTGCAGTGGCACTCTGTGGACCGTGGTGGTGTCATGGAGCCGAAGAAGCCTCAGGCGTCGTCCGGCTGCTCTGTTCTGACACTCTGCATGTCAAGCTATGTCGGCTTGGACCCGCCTCCCCAGGTGGACCTTCTAGAGTCTTCCTATTGGTGAAGGAGGTTGACTCCAGGGACTGACGCATGGGCCCGGAAGTTGCCTAGCCCCTGGAGTCCAAAGGAAGCTTGTCTTCTTGTGTCACGCCCCGTGCATGATCCTATCGCAGGAGTGGCCGGCAAGGCCACGCCTAGAGTGCAGTGTCTGGGAGCTCCAAGCCCCTTCTTGTGCCCGGGCCTTGGCTAGCATCTCAAGCTAGGCAGGAGCCAAGGCCTGAGCTCCAGCGTGTCATTGATCGGGAGCTTGAGGCCTGGGCAAGCCCCGAGTCCTAAGCGGGGCTACTCCATGCCTAGGCTCGGTCAGGTTTCATTGTCGGAGGGTGCTTGCGAGCGTACCCGATGGGTATAGCCATTGATCCTAGAGGGCTCGGTCGGGAACCATTGATCCCGAGGCTTAACATACCCATATGTTAGGATCACATCACTCACCTTATGTTCTGGTGGTCACTATAGACTAGAGCACCAAAAAAAGCATTTGGACATAGTTGGAGACACGGTGGATTAGAGGAAAGGGCACCGAAGCCCTTCTTTGTTCGGTGCTTACCACCAAAGATTAAAGGTGCTACATAGAGGCTACATAGAGTTGTTCTAGCCTTACTAGAATTCTTCTATGGTCAATGAAGTTCCACCACCAGAGATAATGTCATCCACAGGTCAACAACAACTAGTCCCCGTGGTGGTACTAGAAAGCACTAGTGAGGTCACCGGAGCTCTCTAGTGATCACTGTGAATGTGCAGTCTAGCCCAATGACTAGTTGAGTTGGTTGGGGCTATATATATGCCCTTATAAAGACATTTGGTTGTTGTTAGAGCTAAGAAAATTTGCTAGTGAGTTGAGGCTCATCTATTAGTGCTCTAGCCACCAAAAGTGCTTAAGGAAGATTAAGTGATTAGCTTTAGTGCCTTGTGAAGTGCTTAGGCTAGTTAGAGACTTGTTAGTTCTTGCTCTAGGATTAGGCCTAGTGTTTAGTGAGTTAGCATACCTCTTACTAATTAATCGATGCATGCACGCACCTTGCGAGGGCATCCTTAATTCCTTATAAGAGGCTCCAACGAGAACTAGAGGGAAGCATGAGCTTCTTGATACTTCTGGCAAAAATCGCCACTGTAGGAGTTTGCATTCTCTAACCCTTTATGCTTCTGCACTTAGTTGCTTTCCATAGGTTGTGTCTTACCTTTTCTAGTCTGCCTTCCTAGGCTAGTTAATAGGATTGGAGCCCAGGGTGCAAAAACTCTTTTGGGCTAGTGATAGAAACACTTAGCAAAACCACAATGCACACATCTAGATAGATATCTTTCATAGGTTTTGATAAGGAGGTTTTTAGTTGGCTAGTTTAGTTTTAAGTTGTCTAATTCTCAACCCTGTCCTTAGGCATCATGGCCCAGAGCCAATTGGCATAGAATTTCATAATTTACTACTTTATAGTTTTTCTTATTATTACTTTGGAACTATTAAATGAGTTTTCAAAATTAAGAAAATTATCAAACAAAAGAATGCAAAGGTGTCTAGAAATGCACCGAGTTGACAATGGCCATGTAAAACTATTATTCGAATGAAGACCTCAATCTGCAATATGATTACTTATATAGGAACATTCTTTATCCTAAAGATGCACTAATTTCAACTCTAAGCATCTACCAACTTATAGTTGCATGCTTCCCCTACCATTACTCTTTATAGTACTTTCTTTGTGTACACACATATTCACACATAAACCTACAAACATTCCACTCAATGAAACCTTTTTAAACAGACTCAAAGATAACCATGGAAACATGTCTATCAATAATACCCTGTGGGCAGTGACTAGCATAGTAAGAGCTTCTCAGAACATCCCATGAGGTTTGCTTTGTCTTGGTGTTACAATTTTTTTCCTCTGATCTTGTGAGGAGAGATTGAGCAAGTTGTTGCATATTCAACTCGATTTCCTTGTCGATGCAATTTATTATTGCTTTATTTTTTGGGGCATCCTGTCACATGTTATATCATTAGTTCAGAATGTTGACACTCGAAACTAAATAACTTTTATGAGCTTTTGTTTTTGAACTATGATATGCATGATTAGTCTATACAAATTGTCTTGGTGTTTCTTATTCTGTTTTACTATTGCAAGTGCCAAGAAATAAAAAAAATTATACCTTATTTTATCAATATATCTTATAAAATATATATATTCAGTATGCCATCAGAAATGTACCATGTATAAATGCTAAAATATTCTTAAAAATGCATAATAGCTATTGAAAATATAAGTGTTCTATAATGGAGATACGACTATGAGAGATGCATATGTAAAATGAATCTCGCTGGACAATTTTAGTACGATAATATTACTTTAATTTTTTTATTAATCTCTTTGCATTGTGAATTGATATGAGTGACAGAGCAGATCAACGAGCATTTCAATAACTAACAAAATACAAATAGAAATCAATAAATTAATAAAACAGTGTATATTTATTTGCCAAGGATGGGGAAACAGTAGGGAAAGACCCTTTACATGTAGTATCTGGGGTTGCCATCTAATGGGTTTCCCTACTATTCAAAGTTCATAGGGAACCCTTCTTTTCCCTAGGGTTTTGGTTAAAACCCATAGGACACGGTTGCTTTCTCATCGAAATTTTTTCCTAGGAAGTTTTCCCCACAAAATTTACTAGGGAAAATATTTTCCTACCGGTTTAAGTCTTTTCCATAGGGTTTCAACCCTAGGGAAACCATTGGATTCTAGTAGTGTTATTCACCAATTCTTAGTTGGAGATATGAACTGAGGGAGGATTACTTATACACGCTAAGGATATCTATGATGAAACTAGAACAATATATGAACTGAGGTGTTGAAAAAATAAGATTATGTATGCAATAATTTGATCACCAATTTAATATTTTCTAAGGGAGCAATAATAATAATCTTTGTATCATATATATAGCTAGTGCAAAGAATAAAAATAAATTTATTGTAATGTAGTGTTTACCTGAGATAGTAACATCCTGTGGTTAAGAAGGTCGCAGGTAGCACATGCAAGTTGATTAAATTGATCACCATCCTTGTTGTTTACCATAGATACATCATCACAAATTCGTCCTGCACAAATCTCAATAATTTGAACTAAAAGCAAATATGTTTGCCTGTCATGAACCATGCATCGTGTCTCTATACCACTGGATTTGTTATATTCATTGTCTTCGTTATTTGTCTTTTGCATCATCCATTTGGTCCACTTGAAGTGTAGACAAAGATATTAGGATGATTGTTGATAACGGAACATATAATGTGATGAAGTACAAGTGGGGATTGCCTTTCAACTTACAACATCACTCAGGAGATTGTGTATGAACCTTTGTCCTTTGCGAGTTGACCGTGATTCTTGTGCCAATAAATGAATAAGTTGTCGTAGTGCCCTCTCAAGAATAGCATCATCATGATTTGTTTTAAGCCTAAATAACAATATAATGGTATATGGTTAGAGAAACTAATTTTCTATCAGTTTTATATATTACATAATATATGTGCCACAATGAAATTGGAAGATAATGTGAAGCAACACATGTATTAATCTAAGATGTGGAAATATATTGTATGGAATTCTAACAATCAATGAGACCACTATAAAACTTCAGATATTCAATGACAAGATCCATATAAGTAGAGGATATCCCGATTAAAAAGGTATAGATCCATATTAAACTTATATATGCAACTTTTTATTGAGGTCATCATTTTTTTGAAATATTCATGCTGATACATCGAAACTTAAGTGCCATGACATATTAGCCACCAAATTATAGCAAAGCCAGTCCACAAATGTTTATTGGTTTGTCACCCCAGGCTGAAAAGGCAAGTTTAATTTTTCTCTAAAAAGCAAGTTTAAATGGTTGTCACTACTAATAGTAACATGGTATACAACAATTCCATATTTATCGATTTTGTAATATATGTAAGTAATGCAAATAGTATTTCACTATTTCTCATGCAGTAAATGAAAAGTGCAGTGATTTCAAATCAGAATGGACTAATACGCAACAAAGACCAATGGTACAATTCACTCTTATAGCTATCCATGATGAGTAGACCAAAGTTTATGTAACCGTATGGAAAATCTAATTATTAAAATTATTACTATCGATATTGTTGTAGTCAATGATAATTATTTGTTCTATTACTCAATTTACTTCTCCATTTTTCTGAAATTAAACATCAATGTTATTTTATTTGTAAATAACCCTTGCCACATGATGATTCATAGATTGCCCCATATAATGGTCAACTAAGGTAAGGTGCAGTACTCACCTCAATACATCACTTTGTTCATATACACAGTGCATGAAACATTCTAGCCTCTTCTTGTCTGGCAAAATGTTATGAAGATGTGTAGAGATAGTGTAGGCTAGCAATGAGGTTCTAGCCCATGCAAGCCGTTCAGCAGCACGACTTGGTTCGAAAATGCAAGATGCAGCTAAAAAATAAGCTCTCACAACTTCTTGTGGCTCCACTCCAAAAGTCTCAAGGCGATTCTTGCTGTACCATCTAAATATGGTGCCAAAATATTTCAAGTGAAATCAAAGTTAATCTTGCAAAAATGAGAGTCAAGAAATGAAAACTAAACTTATAGTGCTTACCTTTGAAGCCCATGACACTCAAGCTGATGTAAAACTTGGCAACGGTTGAAATCCATTCTTGCCAACTCAAGATATACATCATTATTTACAAGAGGCATCCTGAAAAAAGCCATCCACACATATAGGTAGCTTGGATATCTTAGTTTCACTAAAGAATATGTGTAATAGTATATGGAACATTTTTTCTCTAAATAAAAAGTATGAAACATTACCTATAGAGGGTCTTTCCAATCCAAACATCATCTTTACCTCCATATTGATTTAGATAGGTTCTTGCCTCTACACGAGGCAAGCTTGCATACCAAGGAAAGTCTAGTGTATATTGTACCTATGAATCAGTATACACATATTTTTTGTTATATTATTTAAAGACGATGTGATATTAAGCTAGATATTGTGTACATAATTTTGTGGCATATAATAGGGCATAGCCATTATGGTCATTCTAGTCAACAAATTATTGTGTGTACTATGCTGTAGCTTACATGGCATTAACGGAATTGTTTAGGGGGGAAAGTGTAGCCTAAACCTTCTGTATGCCCTCGTCCTTTTTTACTTCTTGCTTGGATTGATTTGATTTTTTTCATTAACATATTTGACTAAACTAATGTAGCTTCATATATTTTCCAAGCCTAATTCTTAAAACAATGTAATAATATATACATCAATATTTGCTAATTCCCACAGAAATCATTGCTGGTTTAGTCCAGATGGGATAAGATGAACAGTCCTAGTATGTTTGTTGCTTATTTTAGTTATTTCTTGGACTTCAAAGTATTCCTTATGTTTGTTGTTGTTTCATTTTTTTACCTTGTATCTCTTTTACACCTTAATATATATAAGGATGGGTAGCATTTGAGAAAAAAAATTATCTAAGCTAGTATGCAAAGGTCAAGAAAAGGTATAACCCTGACAAAAACGTAGAAATGTTGGATTTAATTCGACATGTTCCATTTTTATTCAATAATTAAATCAAAGAATAATTCCAAGACTATGGTTAATATTGGGTGTAACAAGCATGGTCCTTTATGCCGCTAATGAAACTGACGTCTTGATGTGTGTCAAGTGCATGATGATGAACATTATATGCTAGTGTGTCATGATGTCTTAGTGTTTCTGTTACTAGTAACGGACAATTGAATTGTCGGTTTCATAAGTTACCAGTAACCGATGCGCTATGATGACCGCTATCTCTTCAGGCGCCTGACTATTCATCTTCGTCTATTGCTGCATAAAAGAGGGACTGCTTCTCTTGTTCGCGAGAGTAGAACATGTAACCAAGAACACCACTACGCTGCTGTTGCGCTGCTCTCATTCATTCCCGTCCCAATCCTCTGCGCGCACGGAGCTTTGGGAGAGCAGGCCTTCGGAACCAGCGTTCGCATCGGGACAATTGCTCGGATGTGTGTGGCCAATCAGGTTTTTGGAGAGCGTCTCCGAGACTGCTCGCCGTTTTCCTCTTCATCGAAACGTCTTCATCTCCTTCCTGGTGCTGCCCTTTCTTCCTCGGATCGGTTTCGTCTACTTCCCGATGGACATTCGAGGTGGCACGGCGTGCATCTTCCTGCACCGACTGTGGTCCGCGACTTCGAGCAACTCACCATAAGTGGGTTTGGAGCCACCTGTGCCTTAAGCATGGGTCCCTCCACAGGGTACATCTCTATTCTCAAATTGGTTAAGTTCAATCTATTTTTTTTGCCATAATCATCATGATGTTCATGAACATATTTGCTGCTAATATGAGTAGTAGTAAAATCATACACGTGCACATTTTTTCCATCACAAATTTATTATTATTTTTCTAGATTAATTTTAACATGAAATTGCCTAAATTCCTAACAATCTAAAAATCTGATATTAGGCAATTTTCTGTTAGTGGTTTTGCTGCTGCTTTGAAGCTAAATGATTTTGATGGAATAAATTACAAGACATGGCGTGCTAAGATGGTGTTGTGGCTTACTGCTATGAAATGCTATCACCTGCATAGGAAAACCTAAACAATTTACTCCTAAGGAGGAGGAAAAGTTCAAGGTAGCCAATAACCTGTTTCGAGGCATCATGATTAGTGCACTTCATAGCAAGTATGAGGACAGCTACCTCTGTTACACATCACGCAAGGAATTATGGGATGCACTTGATGCTAACTTTGGTGTTTTTGACGCCAGTAGCGAGATGTATGTCATAGAGCAGCTGTTTGACTACAAGATGGTTGACAACCGTTCTGTGGTCGAACAAGTTCATGAGATAAAGGCACTGACTAAGGAACTCGAACAGTTCCCATGTATGTTGCCCGACAAGTTTATAGCTGGCAGTATAATCACTAAACTACCACCTTCTTAGATGGATTTTGCTCTCTCCCTTAAGCACAAGAGACAAGAGTTTAGCGTGGCTGAGCTTATTGGGTCCCTTAATGTTGAGGAGAGGACGAGAGCAAAAGACACGCGTGAGAAAGGTATTGAGTCTTCTAGTGCCAATATGCTGCAGAAGAAAAATTCAAATGCATCTCATAATAATAATAAGAAGAAGAGGCAAGAGAACAACTCAAAGCCTAAACAAACAACCATTTTTAAAAAGAAAAAGAACATCAAAGATGGTGATCACTTTGTTTGCGGGAGTGATGAGCATTGGACAAGTTCATGTCCAGACCTCAAATTTAAGCAAGAGAAGAAATTTGTAAATATGGTTGTTAGCGAGGCTGAAGGAGGAACATCTAGGTATGGTTATTCTTTCCCTACTGTTCTTTCTATCTATCATTCACCTGAGTGGTGGATGGACACTGGGCCTAATATTCATACATGTGCTGATGCTTCTTTATTCTCTTCTTATCAGGTTGGCAGGACTGGAGCCTTGCAGATGGGGAACATGTCCCATGCATGTATTCTTAGTGTTGGTACAGTCATTCTGAAGTTCACTTCGAAAAAGACGGTGCTATTGAAGAACGTGCAGTATGTCCCCTCTATTAAAAAGAATCTAGTTAGCGGCTCTCAATGTTGTCAAGATGGTTATAAAATTGTCTTCGAGTCCAATAAATATGCACTATCAAAGTATGGAACTTTGGTTGGTAAAGGTTATGATTGTGGAGGCTTGTTCCACTTATCCTTGCATGATGACATGTATAATAATATTGTGAACAATGCTATTATCCCTGATGAGTTAAATATTTGGCATTCACGTCTTTGTCATGTTAATTTTGGTTGTCTATCGCGGCTTGCAAATATGAATTTAATCCCAAAAATTAATTTGGTCAAAGGTTCTAAGTGCCACGTGTGTGTGCAATCTAAGCAATCTGGTAAGCCTCACAAGGTTACGGAGGCGAGGAACTTGGCGCCGTTAGAACTAGTCCATTCCGATCTGTGCTAGATGAATGGAGAGTTGACTAAAGGTGGTAAAAGATACTTCATGACTTTTATAGATGATTATGCGAAATTTTGCTATGTGTACCTATTAAAAACAAAGGATGAAGAGTTATATTATTTTAAGATCTATAAAGCTAAAGTAGAAAATAAACTTAAGAGGGAAGTTAAACGGTTAAGGTCTAATCGTGGTGGAGAATACTTTTCAAGTGAATTTTCTGAATTCTATGTAAAACATAGAATTATTCATGAGAGGACACCACCATATTCACCACAGTCTAATAAAATTACTGAAACAAAAAACCGCACTCTAACTGAGTTGGTTAACGCCATGTTGGAGACAGCGGGTCTATCAAAGGAATGGTGGGGTGAGGCCATTTTGACAGTGTGTCATGTCCTGAATAGAGTTTCTACAAAGAATAAAGAAATCACAACATTTGAGGAATGGGAAAAGACAAGATTAAATCTCTCATATTTGCGCACTTGGGGTTGTTTGGCCAAAGTAAATGTGCCAATTAACAAAAAGTGCAAACTTGGACCTAAAACTGTTGATTGTGTTTTCCTTATTATGCTATTCATAGCGTTGGATATAGATTCTTAATTATAAATTCTAGGGTACCAGACATGCATGTGGGTACTATCATGGAGTCTAGAGACGCTACATTTTTTGAAAGTGAATTTCCTATGAAAAATGCACCTAACACAATTAGTCATGAATCTATAATTCCTCATGAGCAATTTATTCCGATAGAACATTCTGAGGAACCTCATATGCACAATCCTAAGGAGGATAACATTGTAGTCACTTGAAAGAGTAAGAGACAATGGACTGCAAAGTCTTTTGGTGATGACTACATTGTGTATCTTGTGAATGACGTACCAAGAACCATTGAAGAGGTATATTCCTCTCCTGATGCTGACTTGTGCAAAGAAGCAGTACAGAGTGAGATGGATTCAATTATGTCTAATAAAACTTGGGAAATTGTTAAATGTCCTTATGGATGTAAACCAATAGGATGCAAATGGGTGTTCAAGAAAAAGTTTAGGCCTGATGGTATAATTGAGAGGTATAAGGTAAGGCTTGTGGCCAAGGGTTATACCCAGAAAGAAGGTGAAGATTTCTTCGATACTTATTCACATGTTGTTCGATTGACCATAATTCAAGCGTTACTCTCTTTGGTTGTCTCTCATGGTCTTATCATTCATTAGATGGATGTAAAGATGGTTTTCCTAAACGGAGAGTTAGAGGAGGAGATCTATATGAATCAGCCAGATAGATTTGTAGCAAATGGTCAAGAGGGCATGGTATGTAAGTTATTGAAGTCCTTATATGGTCTGAAACAAGCTCCTAAGCAGTAGCATAAGAAGTTTGACAAAACTTTAACATATGTCGGCTTTGTTGTGAATGAAGCTGACACATGTGTATACTATCGGTATGGTGGGGGCAAAGGAGTGATCTTATGTTTATATGTTGATGACATACTTATCTTTGGAACCAACCTTAATGTGATTAAGGAGGTTAAAGACCTGCTGTCTAATAATTTTGAGATGAAAGACTTGAGAGAAGCTGATGTTATTCTTAATGTCAAGTTGTTAAGAGAAGGCAATGACGGGATTACACTTTCATAATCTCACTATGTGGAAAAGGTATTGAGTCGCTTCGGGTTTAGTGACTGTCAACCTACTCCTATGCCTTATGACCCTAGTGTGCTATTAAGGAAAAATCAAAGAATAGCAACATATCAATTGAGATACTCTCAAATCATTGGTTCACTCATGTATCTGACTAGCGCCATGAGGCCTGATATCTCGTTTGTTGTGAGAGTACTGCGCTATCTAAAAGGTACTATGAGCTATGACATTCACTATACCGAGTACCCGAGGGTAATAGAGGGTTTCTGTGATGCTAATTGGATTTCTAATGCTGATGAGCTTTATGCCACAAGCGGATGTGTTCTTGCTTGGAGGTGGTGTTGTTTCCTAGAAGTCTTGCAAGCAGACTGTTTTAACGAAGTCAACTATGGAAGTAGAACTCATAGCATTAGACACCACTGGCGCTGAGGCTGAGTGGCTTCATGAACTCCT
Organism: Saccharum hybrid cultivar R570; assembly: GCA_038087645.1. Taxonomy (NCBI): domain Eukaryota; kingdom Viridiplantae; phylum Streptophyta; class Magnoliopsida; order Poales; family Poaceae; genus Saccharum; species Saccharum hybrid cultivar. The sequence goes on along the minus strand of JAQSUU010000671.1, from coordinate 2,913,522 downwards.
TATGGATTTACTGGTTGTAGAGAAACCTATACCAGTTATTTCTATGAACTGTGACAACCAAACTGTGATAACTAAGGTAAACAGTTCTAAGGACAACATGAAGTTCACAAGGCACGTTAAGCGAAGATTAAAATCTATTAGAAAATTGAGAAACTCCAGAGTGATAGTATTGGCTATGTCCACACGACTAAAAACCTAACAGATCAATTCACTAAGGGACTGTCATGTAATGTGATAGATAGTGCATCGGGTGAAATAGGCTTGAGACCCACATGAAGTCTATCATGGTGGTAACTTGTTCTATGTGATAGGAAATCCCGTGAAGTAGAATGGTAAAACTAGGGATGAAAGCGGGAACGGGAAATTCCCGTACCGACCGACACCGAATACCGAAATTCCCGACCGGATATCATTTTCTCGGGAAAAACGGATTCGGGAAGAAATCCGGGAAAATTCGGCGAATCCGGTATCGAAATCGGTTAGAGTGATTTCCCGACCGAATTAGCGGATCCCGTATTTGTCCGGGAAAACTCCCGCGGGAAATTCCCGTTTTTCCCATGGAGCAGCAATTTTGGCCCAGGAAGCAAAGTTTGGCCCAGAAAGCAAGGTTTGGCCCAGGAAGAGAGGAGGCAAAGAGCTGAGTCATGCATGCGGCCCATCATTCCATGCTTGGCCAGTTGGCCCAGGAATTCACGCATGGAGGCATGGAGCACAGGAGCAGCAAGCATTTTGTTCATTTTTCTTTTTCCATTTTCTTTTTTGGTAGTTCTTTAGTTTTCTTTGCATAAATATTCTGACGAGCTCACTATTTGCTATTGTATGCATATGGATTATGCATGGTTGCTATTGTTGCATCGAGCTCACTGTTTTCAGTGGTTACATATATCAATGTTTTCATTTTGTGTTACCGCTTCCCGATCGTAATCGACGCATTCCCGTTCGAAATATTCCGTTCCCGATATCCCGTAATACCGGATTCGTTTTCCCGTCCGGCCTTCCCGTTCCCGTTCCCGTTCCCGTTCCCGGCCAAAAAATACAGGAGCAGGAATGGTTAAGACATTTTCCCGACCGTTCCCGACCGTTTTCATCCCTAGGTAAAACAAGTCAGGGGTAGACTGTGAAGAAAGACCCTTAATTAAACCCATGTCAGATGCACTTCTTTCCTTTTCTGTAAGGCAGGTTGGTTTTATACCGTAATGTGTTTCAAAGTGGCTCACTGAAGCAAAGATGTTGTCCTACAGAACATCTATTGAGAAACACACCTATATGAGTTCGACTACTAGTCATAGTCTATGAGATTTGGGTGATCTCTAGATACTCAAGAAAGGCCTAGGAGTTTGACTTATATGCTCCAACCAGAGGGGATGCTTTAAGCAGCCTTGTATCAGTAAAGGACTTAGGTGAAATTTATTTCGCATAAAACTGTCAATTCAAGATATAGTCCATTGTTCAGTTGTGAAGAAGTGTAACCTTTATTCTAGATGGATGTTCAACTTAACAGTTTCCATTAAAAACTGGCATATCAAACATTAGCAGTTGAGAGCATTTTTCTATGTCTTAGAATTTGGTGAGGATTGTTGGATTTAATTGGACCTATTTGATTTTTATTCAATAATTAAATCAAAGAATAATTTCAAGACTATGGTTAATGTTGGGTGTAACAAGCGTGGTCCTTTATGCTGCTAATGAAACTGACGTCTTGATGTGTGTCAACTATATGATGATGACCATTATATGCTAGTGTGTCATAATGTCTTAGTGTTTCTGTTACTAGTAACGGACAATTGAATTGTCGGTTTCATAAGTTACTGGTAACGGACGGGCTATGATGACCGCTATCTCTTCATGCGCCTGGCTATTAATCTTCGTCTATTGCTGCATAAAAGAGGGGCTGCTTCTCTTGTTTGCCAGAGTAGAACACATAACCAAGAACACCACTACACTGCTGTTGTACTGCTCTCATTCCTTCCCGTCCCAATTCTCTGCGCGCACGGAGCTTTGGGAGAGCAGGCCTCCGGAACCGGCGTTCGATCGGGACATCTGCTCGGGTGTGTGTAGGCAATCCGGTTTTTGGAGAGCGTCTCCGCGACTGCTCACCGTTTTCTTCTTCATCAAAACGACTTCATCTCCTTCTTGGTGGTGCCTTTCTTCCTCGGATAGGTTTCGTCTACTTTCCGATGGAAGTTCGAGGGCGGTGCACGACTTTGCACAACTCACCATGAGTGGGTATGGAGCCACCTGTGCCTTGAGCATGGGTCCCTCCGCAGGGTACATATCTGGTCTCAAATTGGTTAAGTTCAATCTCTTTTTCTCCATGATCAGCATAATGTTCATCAACATATTTGCTGCTAATCTGAGTAGTAGTAAAATCATACACGTGCACATTTTTGTCATCACAAATTTGTTATTATTTTTCTGGATTAATTTTAACATGAAATTGTCTAAATTTCTAACAAGAACATCATTTAACTTTGACCTCTCTTGATGTTTCATTCTATCTATGGTTATTAAATGATAGAATGGACTGGATTACCTCGCCAGCTAGATCCTTGGCAATGATCCATTTGTCACTGAGCATGCCTTCGGCTTCTCTTTGTCTGAGAAAATCATAAGAGAAAACCCTGGCACGGTGCAATACATCATCCCCTTGAAACGCTATTTGAGAGGCTCTGTTGAGGTTATACATCCCAGTGACGGCTTCAGTTGATTGCCCCACAAAACCAAAGAACTCTCCATCCTTCTCAAAATTTTTAAACACACCTACAGAAGACAAGACTTAGTTGGTCTACCGGAATCTTCACTAGGCAGTTGATCTGAGCATTAGTCTCGGTCTACCGGAATCTTGTTTGTCCTTGAGATATTTTATTTGGGTTTGCACTCAACTAAATATATGTCATTGGGAAATTTTATTAAAAAACAGAGAAATGGTCTTTATACTTGGGGAGACATTGTATCCATGTAGCCGTAGTAGTCGAAAAGCCATAGACGTATCATCCACATCTTTTACATTAGAGTTCCTAGCCCAGCAAATCCCATCATCAGTCCAGTGCCTACAAACGATAAGATAATTAAGTCAAAGACATTCATCATAAACGATGTGCTCACTGAAGCTATGTATTTCCATGACATGTTCAAATGGAAAGTCATCACAAACAAGGTGCTCACGGAAGCTAAGTGTTTCCATGCCATGTTCAAATGGAAAAGCAAAAGGGATCACAGAAACAAAAACCTGTTCACGTAGTCCATGCACTGTTTAATCTCTCGCTGAAAGTAACGGGAGATCCCGAGTCGCTCTAATCGATCAACAGCGAAGATGTGCTCAAAAAGGTCGACTGGATAAACATTGGGAACTGAAATGGTGATGACAAACAGTTTGAAATGAGACAAAAAAAGTCTATCTAATATGTCATGTATGTTCTGTTATGGGACGAATTACCTCCTCCATCGAACTTGTTGACCATCCTGTTGATATATTCGAAGCATTTCTTGTCACCGGTTTGCATAAGTGCATATGCAGTTGTCGAAGGAGAAGTCAAAAAGGATCCATCACTTGACTGGAGATATAGAAGCTTTTCCCAGTCCAGATCAGGCATTCCTTCAAGGCTAAACAGAATTGACGTAGGGACTCTATGCATCATGTCCTTTGGGATCCTACAATTACGTACGTCACCAAAAGAATTGGTTAGAAAACTTTCCAAAAATTTTGAAGGAAACTAAAGAACAACTATATATATATATATATATATATATATATATATATATATATATATATATATATATATATATATATATATATAGGGAGAGTATACTCTATAGCTAGCTACAAAATAAGTTATTTTGTAGCCACCTCCATTTACGATAATTTTATATACTAATTTACGACAATGTCAGTATATATTTACGATAGTTGAATTACTATAACACATGAGGATATTTAACATAATGTTATAGTAAATCACATAGTAAGGAGTTACTATAATCTCGTAAATTAGCATAACAATTATTGTAACTCAAAGTGGCTACAGAATAAGTTATTTTGTAGCCACCTGTAGGGTAATAGTTCTATATATATATATATATATATATATATATATATATATATATATATATATATATATATATATATATATATATATATATATATATATATAGTGACAGTGACACCGTAGGTAGTCACATACTTCTTCAGCTTGATTTCCCTGTTAGAGTATACGCTCTCTAAAACCGGATGATCATGTGGAAAGTCAATGCCCAGGTTCCTAGCCGTCTGAATGAGAGAAGGGAATGCGATTTCAAAGCCGATGGGCATTGACTCCTCCTCTTCCTCTGCTAACCTCCACAAGTTCTCATGGAGAAAAGCCAGCCCTATAGCAAGAAATACAATATAATGAACACGAAGCAAACGGCATGCATTTGCAGTTTTGCACTGGCAAAATGATCACACTCATCTTGGTTTGGTTGGGACACAAGCAAAATGATCACCTGTCTTGCATTTCTCAGGCTCAAGAGCCCATTTCGTCAGTGCAACGACACAGGCAAGGGTGTTTGCCATACGGTCATAGGCAGAGAACATGGTCGAATCTCCCCAGGAGCCGTCAGGCAGCTGGTTGTCGATGATCCAACGCACGGTGGCCGGGAACTGGGGCCCGGCCCCACCGCCGTCCAGCTTCGGCACCATTGCGACCCACGCCGTGTCATACGCCGAGATGCTGATCTCCCCGTCGTTCATTGACCTTAGCATAGCCCTCACTTGATCGATGAGTGACTGCAAGTCTGTTCCATCAGCCTGATGATGGAAATTTTCAACAGCAGTTAATAAACTAACTATAGGGACAGCTTAATTTATTCCTCTAATTTATTTCCAAATCACTAGATGTAAAAGATCGTTCAGAACACAGGAAAAGAAAGAGGAAACGTCTGTGAAAGAACATGTACCTCAGGGATCACTTGGTAGTCCGCAAGATCGAGTGCTTTCGCTGACCATTTTGCGATTTCAGTCTTGTTTTTGATGCGGGGTGTTTGGAGAACTGCAGGTGCTGAGACAAAATTGATTACATTGTACATTATAAGTAGGGGATGCAAGTTTTAATTACTTTAGGCCAAATCTCAACGGTTGCAGGTGCTATAAGCCGGACATACATCTACATCGGGGATGATGAAGATGGTGTCGATTAAGTCAAGAAGTAAGGTGAAGGCGTCAGACCTTGGCAGAGGTTGGACACACGTCAATATCGATGAGTCACGCCTCCAAGGGTTTGCCAGTTTGGTCCTCAAAATCGAGTAAGGATGGTTTGGTTGTTTGGGCCTTAAACCATCGGTGATGGGTTTGATAGTTTGAGCGTCAAAACTATCAGCAGCGGATTTGGCTGGTTTGGGCCTCAAAATCGAGGAGTGGCGGATTGGCAGACACATGTTAGCGTCTCAATGCTTGAGTCGGGACGAAGCAAAGTCGAGAAGGTGTTGGGTCCATTGAATCAACGAGAACAAACTTGGATGGTTGTACCCCTGACGGTGTTTGGGCTGAGTGCTTTATGTAAGGGCAATTTAGGAAATAACCAAGTTCCTATATATATGAGAGATGTCTGGTTTGGAATCCAAGCTTTTAGGGGATTATGCTCTCTTTTGTGAGGTTGATAGCTTTGCTTAGGGCTAGAGAGAGGGAGAGAAGATATGCTCTTTTAATTCAGCTTTCTGTCATCCAAGATTTGAGATACGCTATGGCTTGTAACCATACACATTGACCTAATCTAAGGATCAAATTCATGCTCAATTGTTCTCCACTTCTCACCCCAATCTGAAATGTCCTTTTTCTGTTATTTTGAGCCAGTTTTGGGGATTTTTGACCTGCTGATTTCACTGAGGTTTTTAGCATGATGCTTGAGTGGTTTTGGATGCTTGGAACTTGGTAATATCATGGCTTGAAGCCTAGTTCTCATATCTCAAGTTCCTCACCCACAAAACCATCCTCTGAAGTCATTTTCTGGTGAATTTCTTGAAGATTTTTGTGCTGCAGTTTTTGTGCTGTTCTTGATTGGTCTTTAGGTTCTATGAGGTCTTCGGAACATAGATAGGCTCTGTCTTTAACTGATTTTCCACATACACCTTCTATTCCATCTTTTCAGCCGTAAATAGAAAACCCCAATGTTAGAACAAGATTTCAAAATTTCTAGTCACGATTTGATATTTTTTGCATAATCTCTTGGGTATAGCTTCAAAATTGGTTAGTCAAGGTTTTTGATAAGTTTTGTAATTTTTGGAGCTAATTTGAATCAATTTAAGACTTTTCTTGGAGGGGTGTTTGCTGTTTTCTGGGCAAACTAGCTAAGGCAGTTTCCAAATCCGGCTAGGCTGGTTTTGGTGGATATTTTCTATATAATGTTGTAAACTCCTTGACCAAATTTCATAATGTTTGGAGTCTGTTTGACTGAGTTTTGATATTTTTCTTTGGCGGTCAACAGGCTGATTCAAAACCGGCTAGGCCAGCCGGTTTCTAAATTTGGCCAAGCCAGTTTAGTTAACTTACATATTTTGAGATCTTTTGAAAAATGATCCTTATAAAGTTTTGAAGCCCTCCAAACAAATAACGATTTTTGGAGGTCGTTTGATAGGGTTTTGACATTTTTTCTTTTGAGGTCCGCTGGCTGAAAAAAACAAAGCCAGCTAAGCCGGTTTTGGCACAACAATACCTAATTTTGTCCTCTTTCACCTCTATTCACTTCCGCATCTTTCTATCCTAGTTTCAAGGGTCAGTAGGTCCACTGTGACTATGAGATATTGGCCAATGCTACTTGACAGGTGTGTGGGTTGTCTTGGGATATAAGCTGCTTTGTGATTCTTGAAAAGAGAAATTTAAGGCTCCCATTTAACCTCCTGTTGTCTATTCTGGTCCTTTAACAATAGTTAATCATTCTCTTAGTTGGAGGCATATGAAGGGTTACTAATTAAATTTGTGTCTGACTGAGATGAAGGACAAACTAGTCATTTTGATATGTCTATTAGCCTGAAATATTGAAATATGGTCAACAATGGTGTGAAAGAAATTAAAATTTGTGAATACAATGATACTGATAAGATTTGACTTTTTTTAGTAGACATATCAGGGGTAAAAAAAACTTAGCCGTATAGAAAAATTTCCCAAGAAAGCAAGAAAGAAAGAAACAAGCCAAAGCGAAAAAGAGAGTAGTGCAACTGGAGTAGCAAATTGCGTAAGTGGCCTTACTTCTAAACTTGTTGGAATGCCACCTAGTTTCAACTCGTCCCTTAACTCGCTAAGAATGCTGTGTCAAGCCTCGGCACCTTGATCAAGGGTGCGTTTGGTTGAGCCGTGGCTTTGAAAAAATAACTGTGGGTGTGTTTAGTTCTCTGGAAAAGGATAAAAAATGTATTGTAGCACGTTTTGGCTTTATTTGGCAAATAGTGTACAATCATTGACTAATTAGGTTCAAAACGTTCGTCTCGTAAAGTACAACCAAGCTGTACAATTAGTTTTTAATTTCATCTACATTTAGTACTTCATGCATGTATCGCAAGTTTGATGTGACGGGGAATCTTTTTTCTGCACAGTGTTTTTTTTTGAGGAACTAAACACAGCCTGTGAGTTATGGGCTGTAAAAAAGCTACAGTGGGATGTGAGCTATGAGAAGGTTGAAAGCCGTTTGGTAGAGCAGCGGTGCCTTTTGGAAAACACTGACGAGCATACCCCACTTGTCATTCATAGCCCACCCACCAACCCTCTCCCTCTCTCACTAACGAGTGCGCTCGTCAACCCCTTCTTCTTCCTCCGGACTCAAGAGGCGAGGCCGTGCAGGAGCAGTCAGGGGAGGGGCTCGCCGGCCGCGGCTGTAGTCAGGGAAGGGGGCTCGCTGGCTGCAGTCAGGGGAGCAGGAGTGTGCCTCCAAATCCGGTCGGTGAAGGGGGCCGACACATCCTGAACTACGACCTCTTCGCATCCCTGTTAGACCCTCCCTTCAGCACCAGTCTACGACTCTACGCACCCATGTAGATCCCGGCCTGGATAGTGTCACTGGCTTCGCGGTTGAAACGTCTTATTCGGCCAGCTAAATGTGAGGTATGCATTCAACATGACAAGAGGGACGAGCAACGATCGATGGCGATTCGAATCGATTCCTAACCAACTGGTGATTTATTCCTCACACAAACTACACTCACCGATCAAGTGAGCTACAGGTTACCAATGACACTATTCTGGTAAACGTCGCGAGACAAACTGGGGCCGCACTACCCAGGGACCGCCTGACAGCCAGGAGTCGGCCTTACCGCCCTTGGGCTCACTCTTCGCATCCCTGTCAGACCCCCTTCAGCACCAGTCTGCGCACCCGTATAGATCCCGGCCTGAATAGTGCCACTGGCTTTGCGGTCAAAATGACTTATTCGACCAGCTAAATATGAGGCATGCGTTCAACATGATAAGAGGAACAAGCAACGATTGGTCCTTAACCGACACAGACGGAATCACTATAGTCCAAAACTCTATAAAACTCCGTCCGGTCTCCATTTATCCATCAACATTTGGTTATTTTCCATGATAACAATTATAGCCAACCATAACCAGGTATCCACCTATATCTCGCAGGTGATAGAAAATCACCCGACTTCTACCCGTCTAAGCATGACTAAGCAATATTTTCGATCCTGAACCAAAAATAGGATTCCAGACATATTTACGGGACAAGGAAAAGGTATATATGCAGCAAGTGGTTTTCAGTCAACTCCTATAACTTAATGCAACAATACATATATAACGTATATGTATACTCAATTGCTTTTATAAAGTAGGAGACTTAGAATGCTTCGGGGTTTATCTGGGATCTAACACTTAGGTTAGTGTTTAATAGATGACACTCGCTTGGCGAGCCGGTGGACTCAAAGCAGGTGGTGGTGGAGTGGGGCCTAGGGGTGCCGCCGCCGGGGCAGGTGCCCGTGTGCCACCTGCAACCCTGGAGGGCCCCAGCTTGCGGCTCCTCTTCCATGCCCACCGGCGGCGAGTCCAAGTCAGCCATTGGCCATCGAGGTCCCAGCTCACGGTGCCTGGAGGCCATGATCGTGTGCGCTCGTGGAGAAGAAGGAAGCGTGGCCGCCCCATCCCTAGTGGCGGAGAAGAAAGGCGGTGTCGCTCGGCGGGAAAAACAGCGAAGCAGTACGCATAGAGGATGGCTGGAGAATAATTTTTTGGACCTTCTGATTTTCACAGCTGGAGAAAGCAGCGTTCAACCTGCTGTGGGATTTCTACTACGGAGAAAATTGTTTTTTCCTGGAAGCAGCTGTGAGCTTGCCCCCCTGGTTGGCTTTTGGCTTTTAGGAGCCAAAAGCCCACCCAAAGGGACGCAATACTCGTAAGCCAAAAGCCCACCCAAAGGGACGCAATACTCGTTAGCAGAATTAGAGATTGACTGTGCTACTTTGAGCCGCCAAATATATTGACTCCAAACCAAACATTGCTCTATTCCATGGTTTTAATAAATAAATTTTGGCTTGGCTGCTATGGGCCTTGAACCAAACGCACCCTTAGACATGATCATGGGAGGGCAAAGCTTGAACTGAGGTTGCAAATACTGAAAGTGAGACAACGATTTGTTTTTAAACCTTTTTTGTGAATATAAGCTTTATTTTGTTTTCAGAACGTAAACATGAATGGAAATAGGGCAGGATACCCACACGATGAAATGGATCGATAAGAGCAACTCCAACAACTTGGCTAAAAGTAGTAGCCAAATTTCATAGTTTAGTAATTTTGTAAAAAAAACTCCTTAAAAAAGAAGAGGTCTACAAAAGCCTTGTTATTTCTCATCTTCAGATACCTAGCACTCGTAGTTGGCTTTATATGGCAACATAAAACCAAGCAAAAGCAAGCTTCTTATTTTACAAAGCAAGATAACACATTTGGAGCTACTTTTTGCTATACAAATTCTAAATAGCATCCAAAACAACAATAGCTAAGCTGTTGGAGTTACTCTAAGAACGACAAACCAGACCTACACACCTACAAATAGATATTATTATTTTTTCACATCTGTGACTACACTTCCATATTTTTTTTCAGAAAAGAACATTTCGCTTTTAATGATTGCCCCTCGAAAAAAGGAAAGGGAATGAGATTTGCTGGCACAAATTAAGGCCAATTAGGATCCATTAGCGCTAAAATTTAGCAGCTAAAATTAGTACTAGCGGATCAAACAAATTTGCTAATAAACCTACTAATTATTAGTTCCATTAGCAGATTTAGAGTTGCTAACAGGTGTTAATATTTCATATGCACCTTCAACTCACTATCCAACCACCTATCAGGAGGTGGATCCAAACAGTCCCTGCTAAAAATTAGCTAGCTAAAGATTAGCACCTATTAGCTATTAGGTTACTAACTTTTAGTGCTAATGGATCCAAACAGGCTTTATAGCTTGATTTTGTTATTTAGCGGCTGATTGGGCTGTCAAGTCAGGCCATGGGCGAGCTCAGGCTAGGATTTTGTGGGGTTTTATCAGGCCACGGCGGGCTCAAAGCCAATATTTTCTTGGTTAGGTTTTCATGACCCAAGTTTTGGTCTAGTCTAGAGTCAAAAACCTTTTGCGCTGCATTTGTCGTTGGCCCGTCCTGTCGATGTCGTCATCCATCTGATTGAGTGGGCGCCGGTCACACGTAAAGCAGCCATGGTGCCTTTCCCGCGGACAATATGGCATGAACCTGGTTGAGTTGGAAAAACAAGAGGCAACGGTGAGGCTAAATCCGATTATATTCTCCGACCGGAAAAGAAGAAAAAATCTTGGAGCAGAATCGATTTAAATAAAAAAATAGACCCCTCCTAACTACTAGAACAATGAAGAGTTTCTTTTATTCTCTTTTTTTCTTATTTATTACTTTTTAGACTACTCTTGCACCCTCCGTGTCATCCGGACTCATGGCTGGTGCACAACTCACTCTAGAGATGAACGATACGGAGTCGGATTCTAAGACGATCGGGTCATCCTCCATTGCTTACATGCAACCTATTTGATTATCGATATGGAGCCTGATTCCAAGTCATAGTGGGTCATGTTATCCTTATCTCCTACGTGACTCGGACTCATTACTCGTGCTTATACGAGTCAGAACAACTCGTGTCTAGCGATGATACGAAGTGTGATTCCTATATGTATTGGACTCCTTTACAACGTACATGCATGTTTACTCATATATATACACGTGCTATTCTACACCGTATGTTATTATTCTACACCATGGACCAACCTAGACGCAACCAGCTTTCCTGCCTATGCCCACCCTCGGGCCCCTTCCCGCGCGCCTGAGCCCTCCACACGCAGAACAAAATTTTATTTCCCAATGTTTCAAAAAAGTTTTATTCCCCACACCCCCACGTGCTCCGCACCCACCCCCGCCTCGAATCTGCGCCCTGTTTCTCCAGAAACCAGCGCCCTTGTCCAATCTGCGGGCCCCACTAGCTGACTTGCTGTCCCATCGGACGGGTGAGCGCACGCGCTCATGAAGGAAGTTCACCAGCGGAGGATTTTTATATTTTAATACTTTTTATTCAATATTTCAAAAAAACAATCTTACCTTAAAAAAATATTTTCAGATCTGATCCTTTTGGTCACGCCAGCGGCGCTGGCGCGACCAAATAACGTTGTCGCACCACATGTATTGGCATGGCAAAATCCGCCACGTTAGACGGCGTTTTCGATGTGAAAAACGCTGTCACGCCACTCCCGCTGGCGTGACAGTATTGTTCTGTCGCGCCACCGAGAGTGGCGTGACAAAACAAAACGTTCGAGAAATCATAACTCCTTCATACGATGTCGGATGAATATGAACTTTATATCTGATTATTTCCACCTTCGCACACACAGATGCACATTATTCTAGTTAAGTTATATATATCTGACGCAGTCGGAAGCTCACCTTTGACGGGAGAGCAGTAGCGTGGTGACCCATGAACGGCGGCGGCCGCCTGCATGGCCGGCGCCTCCTTGTCCTTGAAATCCCGGCACACGCACCGCCCGGCACCCCGGCGCCCTGCTTTCGGCCGACTTGCTAACCTGGCCGGCGTGTCAGTAACAATGCTCCTGCGGTCGGCCGGCCGGGGAGAGGTAGACAACAAGGGTTGGCAGAGCAATTGAAGTAGCGGGGAGATGGCGCGCGCCTGGTGATGTTTGGTTTGGACAGGTGGTTCAAGGCAAAAGCTATTTATAGCCGGAGCAAGTGTGTGTGCTGTGTGGACATCTAGCATGTGTATGTATAACTGTATAAGGCGTATAGCTTATTATCCAGTAAGTTGCACAACTTAGAAAAAAAAAGTGTATTTATAATAAACTGGTCAGACCTACTTTCTGCATTTTAATACAAATGGAGACAGTGGGATAAGCACAACTGGGAAATGTTCTAATTAGCGTGTCGTTTAGCTTCTAGTTTCACCACAAGCAGGGATGAGAGAATCTGTAGCTAGAAGTGCGTGTTGTGTTTGTCTGCAAGAGACCCCACACCTCACCTATAGGAGGACGCGAACAAACTTAATCAAAAGATTAAATACTCACGTCAAATATACGTATATTAGCAAGTGGTTAGTAATTGCAATCGATATATAATTAGCAAGTTGTTAGTTAATTGGGAACCGAACCAATTAGCGTCCAACTACGACGAATTGGCAATCGATAAATTAGCAAGTTGTTAGTTTGTTGGGAACCAATCAGCGTCCCAACTAGCGAGCAATTGACTTACTCCCTATGTTACGGGATATCCTCCAATTAGCAAGTTGTTAGTTAGTTGAGAACCAATCAGCGTCCCAACTAGCGAGCAATTGACTTACTCCCTATGTTACGGGATATCCTTCATTTGTATTGAAATACAATGTATTTTATGTAATGACCATGTGTCGGTGTCTAGAGAACCGGGGGTCTAAACAGAGTGACGAGTGAATTTGTATCTGCGCGTCTAGGTCCGGATGGTGTGCAAAGCGGACACAAGGATGTATACTGATTCGGGCACGAATGACCCTATGTCCAGTGGGTTTTGCTGCTGCTCGTGTTGTCTTGCACCGGAGAGAGAGCGCGGATCCCAGGTCTCTTTTGAGGGGTGTGTGTTGTTTCGTTCGGAGTTGTTCGGTTGAAGTGAACTCTGTTCGATGCCTCTAGATGTGGCCCCTGCCTCCCCTTTTATAGTTTCTAAGGAGATGGCTCGTGTTACATTCGCGGTAAAAAAATAAAATAGGGAAAAAGATAAAAAAGAAAAAGGTGGCCTCGGGTGCGGCTGTCTTCCTCCTTATCCACTAGGTGTAATTTTTCTTGTAGCGCAGAGACACAACAGGCGTTGATCTTTTGGCTTCCCCGTCCACTGGTTCTATACGTTGTGGCCACGCTTCGTCCTGTGTGCCTCTGTGCCATCGAGGACAGGCGGTACGGGTGCCCAGATTTACGTAGAGAGGGGAGTGGGCGGTACAATTGCCGTTACCCCGTCCCTGTAGAGGTATGGATGTTGTCGTGGTGGAATGACCGGGTCATGTTGGGTCAGGGCGTGGTTCTCGTGCTCCTGTTGACTGTGCACGGTCACATCTGTCCCATCGGCTTGAGTGGGTGCTGCGAATGGAGGCCCCGTGGCTCCCCGTCTTGCCAGAGGGCTCCACGTGTCCCTCAGGCGAGGCAGAAGTATGCCAAGGGGTTCGGGCTCTTTGATGATGTCATGGGGGTTCAGGTGAGGCAAAAACTGCCGCCCGAGGCGCCTATCTCGCCCGAGACCTTTCTGCTAGGCTCGGGTGGGATGGAGGTTGATGTTCATGCTTCGAGTGACTGACATGATGTCAACGCCTTCGGCGGGTCGGTTTTACTGGGGGCCCTACAATGGGGCTTTTAGCGAACGTGCAGGGTACCGTATTTTTCCATTTATTTGGTACCCTGGTATTTTGATACCCGACAGTATCCCCCGAGCCTGTTTAGGAGTGGAGCACTCCTTCAGAGGCTTGAGAACGAGCGACCGTGGGTAGTTTTGATTTGTTTGTGTTGGAAGGAAGCTATCCGGTGGGTGCGCGCGAGCACACCCACCGAGTGTAGCCCCCGAGGCCTTGGAGGGATGAGTTATCCCTTCAAGGGTTGTAATCGAGCGAATGCGGTGTGTTCTGTGTGACTGTAGGGCATGCGAGGGGCCCCTGAGCCTTTGATTTTGACCATTTGCTAGGCTGGAATGTGGGAGGAGCCCTCGAGCCCTCGCTCGTTGCAAGGGATTGACCGGGTGGTCCTTCCGCCGCCGCGTTGTTCCTCCTTGCATTCTTTAGTAGAATGGAGGGGTATGCGTGGGCCCTCATCATCCCATTTGGGTGTATTGTAGTTTATTTGTTTTTGGAGAAAACTGTCCAGTGGATGCGCGCGAGTGCACCCGCTAGATGTAGCCCCTGAGGCCTTGGAGGGATGAGTTATCCCTTCAAGGACTTTGAATCGAGCGAGTGGACCCGCCTGGGGAAGATGAGGTGTCACGCCGGGTAGCAGTTGTTGTGACGCTTCGTGTCCCGGTGAGTGGGAAGGTGGGGAAGTGCCAGAATTTTTTTACGTACGTGGGGAGTTGGCCTTTTCACACGGCTCTCTTGCCATGATTAAATGGATCGTGTGCCGTCTGCAAGGATAGTTCGCCTTCCCGAGGCGTGGCGTGAGACCAGCGCGCCTCCCTCGGGGGACGAGTGGGGTAGTTGGCGGATGGGCGATATATTGAATGCCACGGGAGTTGAGAGGCCTCCTCGCGGTCCTTTATAACCCGAGCCGTGGTGCCCGACCCTGGCATCTGCCTTCCTTCTCCCCTGCTTTCTGTCATTCTCTACCACCTCAGGCGTCGTTATGGAGCACAGTGATTCTTCTAGGGGTTCATGCTTAGGCGCGCCGGGGGAGGGGGAGGGGGAGGGGCGCCCTCCCGCCGCCGTCGCCTTAATCTCGGTGTTATCTCCACATTTGAGTATGGGCAGGACCAACACGCAGCGTGCTGGGGTGTCCCTACCCCGCTACCGGAAGCCCGGGAGGAGCTGGCTACCATCAAGGCAAGGGTGACGTCGCTGGAGGAGGAGGTGGCGTTTGCCCATTTGCAGCAGATGGAATCCGACCGTCGGTGCGCCGGTGAGTGGGTCTCTGTCTCCTCGCTTTGCTTTTTAGCCAGTTTGATGGCTTATTCTCAGTGTTGTTTTGTGAGCAGAGCTGCTCGCGGAGGTGGAGTCCCTCCGTAGCACTGCCGACGTCCTGGCCAACTTTGTCTATGCTCCAGCGGGGCACCGGGAGGAGCGCCTCCTCAGTGGGCGGGCACTGATCCGGGTGGTGATCGAGCATGGTGTCCGTCGAGGAGTGGCCGTTGCGCTGACGATGGCCCAGGCGGCCACCGATGTGGAGCTCCAGGACGTCAAAGGCTTCCCCATGGGGGAGGGGCTGAGAGACTACGAGGACCTCCTCGAGGGTTTTGAGTCGGCAGCGAACATCATCGTTCCCCTTGTCCCTGCGGACTAGGTCCTCAACGAGGATAGGTAGGCCTAGATTAGGACCTCTCCCTTCCCCAAAAAATATAAAAGAATTCTTTATTTAAGAAATTAGTTCATCTAATCGTTGTCATGTTCACTTTGCTTCCCTATTTTCCCTTATTTTGCCTTGATTCAATTGGCAATGGCGGCCGGCGAGGTCGCCGAGACTTCGTTCGTTGAAGGTTTTTAGAGAGGGAAGAACTCATGTGCACATAGCTTATGTGATTTTTGTCAAATCGATAAGACGTTTAGGTGTAGCGGTTTCCCACGTCCCGAGGTGGGGTCAAATGTGCCCCCATCAATGCCTCTGCCTAGGCCTAGGGTCATAGGTTCAACAGGAGGGTTTGTTCACAGGTCGGACATTTCTGCCCCTAGGTCCTCTGAGATCCGTACTCATGCGTGGGCCTGATCAATAGGCTTAGTTAGCATATCCCTCGCACATATTTTTCGCAAAGAGGAGGGTTTGGACAACGCCACGACATCCCTCGCTGGGTCGAGTCGTGGTGCCCGTTGAATTACAGTCGGGTCGGTTCAAGTGAAGCCTTAGTTTCCGTTCACGGGGATCCGACGGAGGTAAGCTAGTGACCGGCTTCAAAAATTCCTAGCGGTTGGTTTGGAGAGTTCTCGGGGTTGTTCGACCGACCCTGAGGGCTCGTTGCCTTTTTTGAAAAAAAAACTTCCGAACCGTAAATCAGCCTGGACTTGAACATGGTTCGAGAAGGCCCTTGACGCTCAGCATGTCTACGTATTGGCCGCTCGTGTGCCCCTTCTCATGCCATCCTTCACTCGGGTGGCTCGGAGCAGCTGTCAAACCCTTCGTGGGCCAGCCTTGGAACTCCGTATCTGTTCACATTAATTAACGCAATCACTAAATAGCAACGGCGCTAAAAAATGCATGGTAATAAATTAACATATCTTTAAATACTAGTCATCTTTTATATTTACCTATACTTCTTAGCATAGAACTAGGTTGTCATCCCTAGTGAAATAAGCTTAGAAGTATTGAAAGCATCTAGGCCCCCGTGTTGGTTTCGGCAATTAATAACAACACATAATTACCATGACTAACGTGTGTTTTGCAGAAACATCGGTAAGTTAGGTCATGGAGATGATAACTGCTTTGAGCAATATGGCAGTCATGTCCCTTGATGGAAATCGTTTCGGTTTTCAAAGGATCAACGATAAGATTAAGGACGGTTAGTTCCGGATGTCAAGGTGTTGAGATACATCTGAAATAGTCGTTAGGATCTTTATTTCTTCCTTTGACCGTACTATGAAGAGGGGCATGAGCGAGTAGCTTGACCTAGGTGAGTCTTATGTTTAGGTGTGGTGCACACTTGTCAAACTTAGCACTAGGTAGCTCGAGAAAAGCTCAGAGTACAGTTAGAAGCAACTTGGTTCAAGTTGTATTGCGTTTAGAAGACGTTTGAGCCGTTTACCTATGACCGGACGTGGTCCTGGTCATGACCGGACGCGTCCGGTCAGTACAAAGTCTTAACTGCGTTTTCAGCTGACTGACCGGACGCGGTCCTTGAGAGGACCGGACGCGGTGGTCAGGCTGACACGTGTTCCAGAGGGTAAACAGCAATGATCGAACGCAACTGTGAAAAAGACTGGCGCGTCCGGTCATGTTCCAGTAAGGTCCAGCGGAGACCTGACGCGTCCGGTCACCTATGATCGGACGCGGTGTTGCGTCAGGTCAAATTTTCAGAGAGCTCTTGCATGATCGGACGTGTCCGATCATCCCTGATCGGCGCGTCCGGTCATCTCAGACCGGCGCGTCCGGTCAGCACAGATCGGCGCGTCCGGTCTCTCAGTACAGATTTCCGTTTTCGACCGTTACAACCGACCGGCGCGTCCGGTCATATCGACAGGCGCGTCCGGTCAGTGCGCGTCTGTCTGTTTCGAAAGGTAACGGTTGGATTTGTCTGAGGGGTCTATAAATACAACCCCTCCACCTCTTTTAGAGGTCTCTTGCTCATTTGTTTAGCTGAGAAACATCTTTGAAGTGCAAGGGAGTGCAAGAGCCATAGTGAGGATTGAGATTTGTGAATCAAAGTTTGAGAATCCTCTCTAGTGACAAGAGTCTAGCAAGTGTGCATCCATCTTCTCATTAGACTTGTTGTGGTCAAGTGAGAGTTCTAGCTTGTTACTCTTGGTGATCGTCATCACCTAGACGGTTTGGTGGTAATTGGGAGTTCGGCGATCATCCGACGAGATTGTGGGTGACCCAACTCTAGTTGTGAGCGGCTTTGGGTGATTCGCCACGACGGAGTGTCAAAGAATCAACCCGTAGAGAGCACTTGATCCTTGCGCGGATCAAGGGGGAGCTACACCCTTGCGCGGGTGCTCCAACGAGGACTAGTGGGGAGTGGCGACTCTTCGATACCTCGGTAAAACATCGTCATGTTCCTATCCCTTACTTTCAAGCATTTACTTTCTTGCATTACTTTCATTGCTTGATTACTTTCCTAGAATTGCCTTGCTAGTCTAGGATTGGAACTTAGGGTGCTTAACTTTTATCGGTAGAAACACAAGGAACACAAGTAGGCACTAGGGGTGAAGTTTGGCTTGTAGGATTTAATTCTTGCAATTAATTTTTAGAAAAGCCCAATTCACCCCCCCTCTTGGGCATTTTGATCCTTTCAATTGGTATCAGAGCCGTGTTGCTCTAAATTTAGGCTTTACCGCCTAGAGCAAGATGTCTAATGGGGAAGGACCACCTCCCACCTTTGAGGGAGACGATTTTCCATATTGGAAAATTCGTATGGAGGCGTATCTCGAAGCCATAGATGTTGGGTGCCTTAGAGCCGCAACCAAAGGGCTTTCCCCCATAAGGGATCCCGCTAACCCAAGTGGTGACGAGGAGAAATACGACCGGTGGAATGTAAAAGCAAAAAAATGCAATCTACCGGGCTCTAGGCAAAGATATCTTCAATCGTGTGCGTAATGCCAAAAACGCTCATGAATTGTGGGAGAATCTTTGTGCTCTCCATGAGGAAACTAAGAGTGAACGTGAGGAACGCTATCATATTGCTTTAAAGAAAATTAATTCTTTTGAGATGCTTCCTAAAGAAAGTGCTAATGAAATGTACACTCGCTTGAATGTTCTTGTAGAAGATCTCAATGCTCTTGGACTCACTAAAATGAATCAATCGGATATTGCAAGGAGGATCTTGAGTGTTCTCCCCGTTGAGAAGTATGGACATATTGTCACCGTACTTCATCAAAGTGATCTCTCCGCCGCAACACCGACTCAAGTATTGGGAAAGATCAATGCACATGAGATGTACATGCACATCACTCCGGAAGAGGGTTCATCATCTTCCAAGAAAAAGGACTTGGCCTTCAAAGCTAGCTAAGAAAAGAAAAAGAAAAGGGCCAAGCCATGATAGTGCAAGAGAGCACAAGTGAGAGTGATATTGATGATGAATCACTTGCACTCATGGTGAGAAGAACCACCAAGATGCTAAAGAAGCTCAACAAGAGTGACATCAAGTTCGATGGCAAGAAGAAGAAATTCTTCACTAGTACCAAAAGGAAGCCAATCTTCGAAATGGATTGCTTCAATTGTGGAGAACTTGGCCATCTAGCTCATCAATGCCCAAAGCCACCAAAAGACAAGAACTAGAATAAGTACAAGGGCAAGAAAGATGATTCAAGTGAAGAAGAAGATGATAAAAGAAAGAACAAACTATACAAGAAGAAAGATGGCAAGAAAAGAGAGTTCTACAAGAAGAAGAAGGGAGGCAAGGCTTATATTGTTGGTGATTGGCTCACCGACATTGAATCATCATGTGAGTCCTCCGGTGATGAAAGTGATGATGGAAAAGAGAAGATCGCCGCACTTGTGGTTGGGCCATCATCATCGTCATCAACGTCTTCATCACCATCTTCACCGCCATCCTCACCGTCATCATCCACTTCCCACCTATGCCTCATGGCTAAAGGTGATCAAAAGGTACAAAATAGTGATAGTGATGATAGTGATAGTGATGATGAATATGATGCACCTTCTTATGATGAATTAGTAAAATTGTTAAACAAATATTCTAAAATCATAAGGAGGACTAGAAATGAAAATGAAGAGCTTCAACATGAAAATGAAACACTCTCATCTAAGCTTAAAAGTGCACATGAGACTAGGGATGAGCTCATAGATCAAAATGAAACTATGTCTTCTTCTCTCAAAGAGCTCAAAACCTCTAACAAGGAGCTTAGAGATAAACATGATAAAATTAAGAAGAAGCATGGTGAACTCATGACTAGACTCAACTCTCTAAAAGAAGAATATACTACATTGAAAATCAACTATGATACTCTTATTGTTGCTAATGAGCTAGCTCTTGAGACACATGATGCTACTAACCAAATTGTTAAGATTGATATAGCCACATCATGTGATGATTTGATTATTGAGAACCTTGAGCAAGGCTCTAGCGGCAAAGGCAAGAGTGTGGTTGAGGCCAATGACTATGATGAGTATGTCAAGCTCAAGAATGAAAATGAGATGCTTAAAGTTGAGAACAAGAAGTTGTTGGCTCTTGAAAAGCAAGCTTCAAATGAGTCACTTATTGAAGAAAACAAGAAGCTCAAGCAAGAGAAAGAGCATCTCAAGACCGGCCTAAGCAAGTTCACAAGAGGCCAACATTTGCAAAGTGAGCTACTCATGAACACCGTCATGAAGTTGGATAGGAGTGGCATTGGCTATTTGGCAAATCAAGAGAAGAAGGTCAAAACTCAACAACAACAAAGAAAGTCAAAGCCCAAGCCAAAGAGATGTGTTGAGTGTGGACAAGAAGATCATTTTGCTCATGAGTGCAAAACCCCACCACCACAACCCTTGCCCAAGCATGCTAGACCTTTTACTTTCAATGCTCACTACATGCTTAGAAAGGACTCTAGTGGAAAGATGAAAGTTATGTTCTTGGGTCCTCCTAACAAGAATAGGCCAAAGAAAATTTGGGTTGCCAAATCACTAGTTAAAAAAGTTAAGGGTCCCTCTCAAGTTTGGGTCCCTAAATAAAAGGCTTGATCTCTTGTGTGTAGGTGAACTACAAGACTGATGGATCTCATTGGGTGATTGATAGTGGTTGCACACAACACATGACCGGTGATCCTCATATGTTCACCTCACTTGAAGAGGATGGGGTATGTCAAGACAAGATCACATTTGGGGATAATTCAAAGAGCAAAGTCAAGGGTATAGGCAAGGTTGCAATATCAAATGATCATTCTCTCTCCAATGTGCTCTATGTTGCTTCATTGAGTTTTAATTTACTATCCGTTGGGCAACTTTGTGATCTTGGCTATCAATGCTTGTTTGGTCCAAATGAAGTGGTTGTTACCAAGATAGATGACAAGCAAGTGATTTTCAAGGGTTTTAGATACAACAATCTTTATCTTGTTGACTTCACCTCCGAAGATGCAAACTTGATGACATGTTTGTTCACCAAGACCATACTTGGATGGCTTTGGCACAGAAGGCTTGCTCATGTTGGAATAAACACTCTCAACAAGCTATTGAAGAAAGAACTAGTAAGAGGCTTAAAGGATGTAAAGTTTGAAAAGGACAAACCTTGTAGTGCATGTCAAGCCGGCAAACAAGTTGCAAACACTCATCCAACCAAAGCCTACATATCAACATCAAGAGTACTAGAACTTCTTTACGTGGATTTGTTTGGTCCTACAACTTACAAGAGTTTGGGTGGAAATCTTTATTGTCTTGTGATTGTGGATGACTTCTCAAGATACACTTAGACTTTCTTTCTTCATGACAAATTCGAAGTGGCAAGTTGCTTCAAGAAGTTTGCAAAGAGAGCTCAAAATGAATTTGAAGTCAAAATAAAGAAGATTAGAAGTGACAATGGAAAAGAGTTTGACAACACCAATATTGAAGCCTATTGTGATGAAATTGGAATCAAGCATGAAGTATCATCAACCTATACTCCTCAACAAAATGGTGTAGTTGAGAGGAAGAACCGGACCTTGATCACTCTTGCAAGAACAATGCTAGATGAGTATAATACACCGGAGAAATTGTGGGCCGAGGCAATCAACACCGCATGCTATGCTTCAAATCACCTCTTCCTACAAAAGTTTCTTTGTAAGACCCCTTATGAGTTGCTAAATGGGAAGAAGCCGGACGTCTCATTCTTCCGGGTGTTTGGGTGCAAATGCTACATCTACAAGAAGCGTCAATACCTAGGGAAGTTCCAAAGACGTTGTGATATTGGTTTTCTTGTTAGCTACTCATCAAAGTCCAAAGCATATAGAGTATTTAACCACGCCACCGGTTTGGTTGAAAAAACATATGATGTGGAATTTGATGAGTCTAACGGCTCCTAAGGAGCAATTGAGAATTGTGATGATGTAGGTGATGAACCATTGAGGGAGGCCATGAAGAACATGCCGGTAGGTGACATCAAGCCTAAAGATGATGAAGATGATGTACAAATTGTCAATCCACCATCATCATCAAATGTGCCTCAAGATGATGACAAGAATGAGAGAGTTGAAAATGAAGACACCCATGTCTCTCATCATCAAGCCAAGGCACAAGCATAAGACGTTGATGCTCCTCATCCTACCCCTCAAATGGTTGATCGAAGAAACTCACCTCTACTTTAAGCACATCCACAAGATCTCATCATAGGGAGTCCTATAAAGGGTGTAATGACTCGATCTCAAAAATTTAATTCTTTTGTTGAACATCACTCTTTTGTCTCTTGTCTTGAACCTAAGAATATAGAAGAAGCTCTTCAAGATCCGGATTGGGTGAATGCCATGCATGAAGAATTGAATAACTTCGCCCAAAATCAAGTATGGACACTTGAAGAGCATCCAAAAGGTGCAAGAGTCATTGGAACCAAGTGGGTGTTCCGCAATAAGCAAGATGATCAAGGGGTAGTGGTAAGAAACAAGGCAAGACTAGTGGCAAAAGGGTTCTCTCAAGTTGAAGGTCTTGATTTTGGAGAGACTTTTGCACCCGTTGCAAGACTTGAAGCCATCCGTATCCTACTTGCATATGCATCACATCATGATATGAAACTATATCAAATGGATGTGAAAAGTGCATTCTTAAAAGGCTTTATAAATGAACTAGTCTTTGTTGAACAACCTCCCAGGTTTGAAGACCCTAGATATCCTAATCATGTTTATAGGTTGTCCAAGGCGCTATATGGGCTCAAGCAAGCCCCTAATTCTTGGTGAATAGTGTGGTGTCAACCATCCCAATGGTGAAGCCCTTCTCAATGAGGAAGTCCCGAAGGCGGTGTAATGACTCGATCTCAAAAATTTAATTCTTTTGTTGAACATCACTCTTTTGTCTCTTGTCTTGAACCTAAGAATGTAGAAGAAGCTCTTCAAGATCTGGATTGGGTGAATGCCATGCATGAAGAATTGAATAACTTCGCCTGAAATCAAGTATGGACACTTGAAGAGCATCCAAAAGGTGCAAGAGTCATTGGAACCAAGTGGGTGTTCCGCAATAAGCAAGATGATCAAGGGGTAGTGGTAAGAAACAAGACAAGACTAGTGGCAAAAGGGTTCTCTCAAGTTGAAGGTCTTGATTTTGGAGAGACTTTTGCACCCGTTGCAAGACTTGAAGCCATCCGTATCCTACTTGCATATGCATCACATCATGATATGAAACTATATCAAATGGATGTGAAAAGTGCATTCTTAAATGGCTTTATAAATGAACTAGTCTTTGTTGAACAACCTCCCAGGTTTGAAGACCCTAGATATCCTAATCATGTTTATAGGTTGTCCAAGGCGCTATATGGGCTCAAGCAAGCCCCTAATTCTTGGTGAATAGTGTGGTGTCAACCTTCCCAATGGTGAAGCCCTTCTCAATGAGGAAGTCCCGAAGGCGGTGTAATGACTCGATCTCAAAAATTTAATTCTTTTGTTGAACATCACTCTTTTGTCTCTTGTCTTGAACCTAAGAATGTAGAAGAAGCTCTTCAAGATCTGGATTGGGTGAATTCCATGCATGAAGAATTGAATAACTTCGCCTGAAATCAAGTATGGACACTTGAAGAGCATCCAAAAGGTGCAAGAGTCATTGGAACCAAGTGGGTGTTCCGCAATAAGCAAGATGATCAAGGGGTAGTGGTAAGAAACAAGGCAAGACTAGTGGCAAAAGGGTTCTCTCAAGTTGAAGGTCTTGATTTTGGAGAGACTTTTGCACCCGTTGCAAGACTTGAAGCCATCCGTATCCTACTTGCATATGCATCACATCATGATATGAAACTATATCAAATGGATGTGAAAAGTGCATTCTTAAATGGCTTTATAAATGAACTAGTCTTTGTTGAACAACCTCCCAGGTTTGAAGACCCTAGATATCCTAATCATGTTTATAGGTTGTCCAAGGCGCTATATGGGCTCAAGCAAGCCCCTAGAGCGTGGTACGAGCGCCTTCGGGACTTCCTCATTGAGAAGGGCTTCACCATTGGGAAGGTTGACACCATACTATTCACCAAGAAATTCAAAGAAGAGATCTTCATTTGTCAAGTATATGTTAATGATATCATCTTCGGGTCAACAAATGAAGACTATTGCAAAGAATTTGGTGAATTGATGTCAAAAGAGTTCGAGATGTCAATGATTGGTGAGCTAACATTCTTCCTTGGGTTTCAAGTCAAGCAAATGAGAGAAGGGATCTTTATCTCTCAAGAGAAGTATATCAAGGATCTTCTCAAAAGATTCAAGATGGAAGAATGCAAGCCAATCAAGACCCCAATGCCAACTAATGGACATCTCGACCTAGATGAGGGAGGTAAACCAATCGATCAAACTCTTTACCGTTCTATGATTGGTAGCTTATTATACCTTACCGCATCTAGGCCCGACATCATGTTTAGTGTGTGCATGTGTGCCCGCTTTCAAGCGTGCCCTAAAGAACCTCACTTTTGTGCCGTAAAAAGAATCCTAAGATATCTTAAGTATACTCCAAGCATCGGTCTATGGTACCCCAAAGGAGCTAGATTCCAACTAGTTGGCTACTCCGATTCGGATTATGCCGGTTGCAAAATTGATAGAAAAAGCACTTCCGGAGGGTGCCATTTGCTTGGGAGATCCTTAGTATCATGGTCATCTAAAAAGCAAAATAGTGTGGCTTTGTCCACCGCCGAGGCGGAATACATTGCCGCGGGGGCTTGTTGTGCACAAATCCTATACATGAAACAAACCCTCCTAGACTATGGAGTTGTTCTTAAAAAGGTGCCTCTTTTATGCGACAATGAAAGTGCGGTTAAAATTGCTAATAATCCGGTACAACACTCTCGCACCAAGCACATTGATATCCGCCACTACTTTCTAAGAGATCACGTTGCTAAAAATAACATATCACTAGAAGGTGTAAGAAGTGAAGATCAATTAGCGGATATCTTCACTAAACCCTTGGATGAAGCTACCTTTTGTAGGTTGAGAAGTGAACTAAATATGCTTGA
Organism: Saccharum hybrid cultivar R570; assembly: GCA_038087645.1. Taxonomy (NCBI): domain Eukaryota; kingdom Viridiplantae; phylum Streptophyta; class Magnoliopsida; order Poales; family Poaceae; genus Saccharum; species Saccharum hybrid cultivar. The sequence continues at coordinate 2,888,574 of JAQSUU010000671.1, read as the reverse complement.
TTCTAGTAACTTTAAAAGATGAGCTTGTGTTGTCCCTTGCATTGCATTGTATTATATGTCATATTTAATTACCCGTAATGCATCTAGGGCTTGACTAACACGGTTACGATAACCCTCCTTTGGAGGAGTGAAGAAGCCTAACTGTGGATCAAACTTGACAAGCAACCTAGCTTTACTTACTTGTTTTGCATTGCATATGCATGGTTGTTGTTTTGTCGTTCCTTTTCGGTTAAGTTTTGAGCAACCTCTGTGTTCGTCCATGGGTAGAGAGAGCATTTTGACGCTCCCAAGGGATCAAAAGCTCTATTGCATGGCCATACGTTGCTCCTCGGGTGTTTGTTGCCTATTTTCCTAAAAATAATATTAGCCTAAGGCAAACTATTTTGAAAAACTTGAGGGTTTGAGTGAGGTCACTCATATCTTGTTCCAATTGGTGTTTATTTGTGTCTCTTTGAATTGGAACTTGATTGGAAGAAGTCGCGTCAAAGTTTGAAAAGGAAAAGGGTGAAAAACAGTGACCGGACGCTGGACCGGACGCTGCACCGGACGCAGTGTTGCTTCACCACCGCGTCCGGTCCCGGCGACCACCAGCGCGTCCGGTCATCCTGGAGACTGTCTCCTGATCTAGTGATCGGACGCTGCACCGGACGCGCCCCTATTGACCACGGCGTCCGGTCCCGGTAACCACCACCGCGTCCGGTCATCCGTCTCAGTTTTCCGGGCAAATCAAAACCGGACGCTGTCAGCGTCCGATCGCGGATAATCGGACGCGTCCGATCATTCCAGGAGCTTACTGGAATGTGACCGGACGCTGCCTCCACCGTGTCTGGTCACATCGACCACCGCGTCCGATCATCACGCATAAAGCGGATCTCGCCCCCTTAACCGTACGATTGGATCTCTTTTCTTTTTCATCTCACCTCGCCTTCTTCGCCGCCACGCCCTCACCTCCGCCGCAGCTGCGCCCTGCGCCCTGCGCCCGCGCCACCGCCGCCACCGCTGCTCCCTGCGCACGCGCCACCGCCACCACAGCCACGCCTTGCGCCCGCAGTTGAGCCTAGCGCCCGAAGTCGCGCCCTGCGCTCGCCACCGCACCCCCACTCGTGCGCCACCGTTGATTCACCGCCGGCGGCCTCCCCTGTACCCTAGCCTCTCGTCGGGATCTTCTTTGCCGTGCTTGATCTTCAAAGCCCTTGCAAAGACCCCAAAACCCTAACCCTAGGTTGCTAGGTTTTCATCTTCGAATCCACGCCATTGTCTCCATCTCCACTAGGTGACATCTTCTCCTTGGATTAGGGTTTACTGTTGATTTTCCGGTAATTTCTAATTCAATTGTCGTTCGATCGTCGATTGTATTCTAGGGTTTCGGTCACCGTCTTCGGGTAACCCTAATACGTCGAGATCGTCTTCTGGTCGTCGGATCATCGCTCTTCAAGGTAGCTATCGCGGTCATCTCATATCTTACCTCATATGCTTGCTACCTCTAGGGTTTCGTACCTTTAGATCATATATGTTGCTTATAGTAGATCCATCTATTCCATCTTTTCAGCGAGTCTGTCGGTGTGTCGGGGTGACTGCTGTCCTGTTGATTGGATCCGAGGCCAAGCCTACGGATACGGACTGAGGCCAAGCCTCTCGAGTGTCAGTACATCATCTTTCAGAGGTTTTCCGACAGGGTGACAGCATGGTTCGTTGCAAGAATGCCGGTGGTGCTCCTAGTGACGGGGACGACAGTCCTCCTCGTCTGTCTGAGGTTGTGCGTGGTAAGCGCATAAAGATCATGGCCAGAAAGAAGAAGAAGACTCTCACTGATGCAGAGATAGCTCAGGCAGTGGCAGATGCAGCAGATGCAGTAGAGAGGGGTAGCAGAAGCAGTGATATACGCATTGGAGACAGTCGTTTTCATCTTGAAGGACGACAGCTTGGTACAGAGACCACTGAGACTACTGAGGGAACAGAAGTGCCAATGGATGAAGACACTATGTCAGTTGATCCACCTACAGCACCTTCAGAGAGGACAGCGGAACAGGCAGCTTAGACTCCATCACATCGCCGCTCCACACGCACACGGACTCAGGTGACTCCCAGGCCAGAGGGCCAACGTCGTGGAGGACGTCCACCTCCGAGAGCTAGAGGTACACCCCCAGTTGAGCACTTTGACTTGAGAGGTGCTACTGCACGACAGGTGCAAAGTTTGCGATTCATTGAGGTCATTCGATGGTTCCCACCTCAGAGGGACTCCAGAGCTTCAGAGGGATTCTATACTCCTCTCCAGGAGGACTTTTACAGAGCTCTTGTTGACAGTGGCATTGCTTTTCGACCATAGAGGGTTTGTCGCATTGAGTCACTTGTTGAGATAGTGGGTGAGCAGCTACGTCCGCACCTGTCCTATCTACCAGGCCTGTCAGATTTTCTTGGACGGACAGGTGCATACTGCGGCACTTGGGTTAGGGAGTTCTATGCTTCATTATGGATTGATCCAGCCCATGAGTTCATACACTTTGCATTCAGAGGCCGCGACCGCAGACTGTACAGCTCCAGAGTACGAGAGATTCTCAGACTCCCAGCTTCAGACACGAAGATCCACCAGCTCTGATTCGGTCAGACAGCTCCACCTAGACGCCCTCATGGCGGTTCTGTACCACCTACAGACCTGATTCGACCCTGCTTTCGTGAGCCTTTTGGCGAAGGGTCTCATCGTACACCTGCCAGTCTAACACCGCTTGCCCGAGTCTTAGATGCTATTATCAGACACACTCTTCTTCCCAGATTTGGTTACAGAGAGGGACTGACCAGGATGCAGCTTTGGGTTGTTCACCATCTTCTTTCACAGACACCTTTTGACATTTGGGATCTTATGGTCAGTGAGATGGAGGACACCCTGGCAGAAGGCTTCAAGGGACACCGTCAGCTGCCCTATGCTCATTGGATCTGTTTCATCATCAGATCTGCACTGGAGCTGCCTTTAGAAATAAGTGCTGAGTTAACTAAAACCACTACTGCTTTTTCTGAGTATGATATTCGTCAGCTGTGGGCTTCAATTACTAGAGAGCAGACCCCTGCACCAGGACAGAGAGAGAGACCTGAGGTGCCTGAGACAGCGGCTGAGCAGGATGCGACCATACAGGGTCTTGCTGAGGCAGAACTTGCAGATCTAGATGCTCAGCCCGCTGATATAGCTGAGGATGAGGTCTCTGACAGCACTGATGAGGACTATCAGCCCATCCCGAGGTATCGGTCTCCTCGGCCTCACGACCACGAGGCTGGTGATTCTGGTTTAGCCTCTCGCTCAGACTCAGCCATGGTGGCTATACTTGAGAGGCTGACCCAGGCACAGGAGCGACAGGAGCTTCAGCTGCAGAGACAGGCTCAGGACATAGCTGCTGCGTTTGCACAGATACAGGCTCGACAGGATGAGTTCCAAAGACAGCAGCTTGAGATACAGCGCCAACAGGTCGAGATGCAGCGTCAGCAGTATGAGATGCAGCGACAGAGTGCAGCCAGCCAGCAGCAGTACTTGGAGCTTCTGCGTCACCTTGTCACAGTTGGGGCTCCTCCACCTGCATCTATCCTGACTTCAGCTTTACCATTCAGTGGACCTTCAAGTTAGGATCAGCCGAGCTTTCAGTTCACATCTCTACAGCTACAGGTTCCTCAGTCATTCCAGTCCCCGAGCTACACGCCCATTCAGACGGGGTTTACTCCTTCAGACTAGCCTCGCCCTCACATGTTGACCGGCACACCGTTCTTTGATCTGAGTGCCACATATAGTGAGTTGACTGGTCAGCCGACGCCCTCGCACACCACAGTTGCTACTTCATCAGGGTTGTCAGTTTCAGAGGCAGTTCTCCTTCCAGTGACAGGGACAAGCACTACAGAGACTGTTCCGTCGTCAGTTGCCTCTACAGATCCCCCAGCTTTTGGCTCACTTTAGGCTCAGGTCACAGAGACTGCTCCACTTATCACTACTTCGGTAGCTCCTGTTCCTGTTGATCAGACCCAGACCGCTTCACAGCCGCATGCTCCTTCAGAGGGTTAGCCAGATAGCTCCGAGTCCGAGGGAGACATCTCACAGTTTGTGATCACTCCGCGCTCCTCGACACCCGACTCGACTCCGTCTGTTCCTCCGTCAGCTCCTTAGATTAGTTTTTGGCGGTTGATGCCAAAGGGGGAGAGAGAGTAGATTCAGGGGGAGCTTAGGGGGAGTTTTTGTTAGGGTTTTCGTTCTTTTCTTGTGTGCTACTCTCATGCATCATGTTTACTTTACAGTAATTGCATTCGTGTGACATGTGATCTTATGAGATACCTTAAAATCTTTATGGTTTAACTAATCACAGCTTTAAATCATGTCACTTGTTTGTTTATAGCTCATAAGGTTGTGCTTCCGTGCCTTTCTCCGATTTCATATGAGCTATTTTCTATGAGTACTAACCTTTCATGTCTTATCTTATAAGTACACTCAGTTGGCTTGGAACACATAAGCATTGTCTAACCCCTTGTGCTTACAGCTGTATGCTTATGTGAACCAAGCATGATCAAAAACCTCAACTCATATCTTCTGAATCTAAGTGTTGTCATCAATCACCAAAAAGGGGGAGATTGAAAGCATCTAGGCCCCCATGTTGGTTTCGGCAATTAATGACAACACATAATTACCATGACTAACGTGTGTTTTGCAGAAACATCGGTAAGTTAGGTCATGGAGATGATAACTGCTTTGAGCAATATGGCAGTCATGTCCCTTGATGGAAATCATTTCGGTTTTCAAAGGATCAATGATAAGATTAAGGACGGTTAGTTTCGGATGTCAAGGTGTTGAGATACATCTGGAATAGTCGTTAGGATCTTTGTTTCTTCCTTTGACCGTACTATGAAGAGGGGCATGAGCGAGTAGCTTGACCTAGGTGAGTCTTATGTTTAGGTGTGGTGCACACTTGTCAAACTTAGCACTAGGTAGCTCGAGAAAAGCTCAGAGTACAGTTAGAAGCAACTTGGTTCAAGTTGCATTGCGTTTAGAAGACGTTTGAGCCGTTTACCTATGACCGGACGCGGTCCTGGTCATGACCGGACGCGTCCGGTCAGTACAAAGTCTTAACTGTGTTTTCGGCTGACTGACCGGACGCGGTCCTTGAGAGGACCGGACGCGGTGGTCAGGCTGACACGTGTTCCAAAGGGTAAACAGCAATGATCAGACGCAACTGTGAAAAAGACTGGCGCGTCCGGTCATGTTCCAGTAAGGTCCAGCGGAGACCTGACGCGTCCGGTCACCTATGATCGGACGCGGTGTTGCGTCAGGTCAAATTTTCAGAGAGCTCTTGCATGATCGGACACGTCCGATCATCCCTGATCGGCACGTCCGGTCATCTCAGATCGGCGCGTCCGGTCAGCATAGATCGGCGCGTCTGGTCTCTCAGTATAGATTTCCGTTTTCGACCGTTACAACCGACCGGCGCGTCCGGTCATATCGACAGGCGCGTCCGGTCAGTGCGCGTCTGTCTGTTTTGAAAGGTAACGGTTGGATTTGTCTGAGGGGTCTATAAATACAACCTCTCCACCTCTTTTAGAGGTCTCTTGCTCATTTGTTTAGCTGAGAAACATCTTTGAAGTGCAAGGGAGTGCAAGAGCCATAGTGAGGATTGAGATTTGCGAATCAAAGTTTGAGAATCCTCTCTAGTGACAAGAGTCTAGCAAGTGTGCATCCATCTTCTCATTAGACTTGTTGTGGTCAAGTGAGAGTTCTAGCTTGTTACTCTTGGTGATCGCCATCACCTAGACGGTTTGGTGGTAATTGGGAGTTCGGTGATCATCCGACGAGATTGTGGGTGACCCAACTCAAGTTGTGAGCGGCTTTGGGTGATTCGCCGCGACGGAGTGTCGAAGAATCAACCCATAGAGAGCACTTGATCCTTGCGCGGATCAAGGGGGAGCTACACCCTTGCGCGGGTGCTCCAACGAGGACTAGTGGGGAGTGGCGACTCTTCGATACCTCGGCAAAACATCGCCGTATTCCTATCCCTTACTTTCAAGCATTTACTTTCTTGTATTACTTTCATTGCTTGATTACTTTCCTAGAATTGCCTTGCTAGTCTAGGATTGGAACTTAGGGTGCTTAACTTTTATCGGTAGAAACACAAGAAACACAAGTAGGCACTAGGGGTGAAGTTTAGCTTGTAGGATTTAATTCTTGCAATTAATTTTTAGAAAAGCCCAATTCACCCCCCCTCTTGGGCATCTTGATCCTTTCAAGTATATAAGTGGCACTATGATTTTATATGACTAGGCAGAAATATAAATGATATAAAGATACAAACAATTAAGAATAAGAATAATTAAGAACATCTGTAAGCGGACAGATAATTATAGCATTGTAGCATTTTATCTAGAGTATTACGAGGTTGTCATTTATAATTTTACCACTGGGAAGGTCTAGCTAAACTTTTATCTAAAGTATTGATAAACTTTATATTCATGATAAAGAGAGTAAACCAATGTTATGCACTCTTACTCAATAACAAGGATAAGTCACATGATAAAAGATATATATGATAAGTAGATACACTCCGAGCTCCCTAACTATTACTAATAACATAATCCAGTCAGGATATTAGAGGAATAATTCCTAAATATTCAAGTTATGTGTCAAGATACTACAACTAATAATCATCATCAAGTAATACTACCATATATATGTCCCAACCACAATAGAGCCATGAACAGTAGAAGTTGAGTTCAGAAACCTCTAATATACGAATATATCCTTAACCAGACAATGCTGCTCTACCAATATTCCGCAGATATACAAAGCATCTAAGCACCACGCTTACATAATGCATACCACTCATCTTATGGCCAAATAGACGAGCGCTATATGAACATGTGATCGAACTAAATAGCAACCTAACTATACTGGAATTGAAGTAGACAATGAACGATGCATTCAAGAACATAATAAAGATGAAGAATAATGTTGACATTGCAATAATTGTGCAAAGACATAATTACAATAAGAGCGGAGAACTAGAACATTACCAAAACTCCACACTCGCCAACGATCAGGAATCCAAGCTATGTTGACTCAGCTTGACTTCCTCTAAACCTGATCTAACTATGCTAAAGCTATGAACTAGAGGAACTCTGATGATCTAGGGTTTCTGGCTCCGGATGAACTGATTTTTAAATGACTTGATACCTTCAGGGGGGTCTGCCCCTGTATTTATATCCCGGTGAGACGCACGTGAGCCATTGGATCAAACCGACTTCACGTAGAGCTAGATCCTCAAGGCCGATAGAAGAATACTCCAGAAGCTCGTGGAAGGGGGAGAGGGGGGTGGCCGCCTGACCACCCCCCTGGCCGGCTGGCCCCACCTGGCAGGCACTCGGTCTCCGCTTCGTTTCGGTGTCTTCTATGGTCTTCTATAATATACTAGTATTTATCTCACGGTGAAATTTCAAATATTCTTTTAATAATTAGGTATCTCTCTCCACTTTTCTGCATAACTCCCTGCAAACATTAAAATTCAACAAAGCTCGTGGAATTCGTCAGATAACACCCTAGTTTTCTATGTTTCCATGTATTGTGATCATTCTCTCATGTTTATTTCACTATATATTGTTGACGTTAACGACCATCAACAAGAATACCCCAAGCTTATCCTTTGCTAGTACCTTAGCAAAGCGTAACTAGATAAACTTGGATCAAGAGTTGCTACAATACTTTCACGCCTTAAAAGTACACATGCTTTCAAACAAAAATTCTCCTCCGGATTAAACAAAATTGTTTTAACTTTCAAACTCACCCATATTACCTTCAACTAAGCCTTTATTTAGGTCTTGAGCAATTGAAAGACAGAACAATTAAGTCAAACACTATGTTTCAAGCTCTTCGCTCAACTGATATTCCGGAGTTTTTGTAAGTTTTCAAAATAAAACTCAGAGCTTTCATTGTATGACACTCTCAAATATCTCAATATATGTGATATTTGTGGATCCTTATTAAGGCATTAACAATGTTATGTCTTTCTCTCCCTACAACTTAGGATTATAGTGGAGCTCTTAGGAGTGGCAAAACAAGGAAAAACATACTTGCAATTCATATATTGTAAAGTCAAACGATGAATCAAAGAGAGTTAATAATCAAGATGTGCATGTGTATGAAATTGCCTGCTGGGCTGAGTTGAGTGTTGTGTGAAGTCTCCTGGTTTTGTGACCTCAGCCATTTGAGCAGATTGAGGAGCTTCGGATTGACAACATAAGCAAGTTCCGGTTTGGTTAAACTCCAGCTATTGTCTTCCGGAGCAAAAAGGCAGAGCCGCTGCAGAGTAGCCTCGCTGAGTAGCACGACACGGGGAGGCACTGGTCTGCAGGCCAAAGCTGCTCCAGCAGCCCACGGCACGGCGGCAACCCAAGGCAGCAGCAACGCTGTGGCGGCCTGAGATGACGATGATGCAGAGGGCTGCAACACGCAGCAGAGTACCCAGCAGTTTTCCATCGACAGCGTCGACGAAACATGGGGTACTGAAGGAGCAGTCCGGCCGTCCCCGAGGAGATGCTGGGCCACGGCCAAAGCAGCATCACTGCAACTAGAGGCGGGACCCGCGATTTTGATTAAGGGGGTCAGACAAATATGGTCGTATTTTTTAATGTGATAAAATATACATAATTAAATGTTTCAACAAATTTTAAAAAAATTTACACTATTTCTAACCAAAATCATCATATTTTAATAAAAAATATGTGAAATTAATATTTTTTGTGCTATAAATACAAATATTTATATAAGTATTTAAATGAGTCTACTGTGCTTGGGGTGCTCCTTCCTCTTCCTTTGGCCTGCAAAATTGTTCATGTCAAGGAAACAAATGCCAAAGTGAAGGATTAAATGATTAGATCTTGAGTGGGTAACCAAGGAAGTGGAAGAAAGAGAATGTCTAAGAGCAGTGGGAATGGGAACATGAAGGAAAGCATGAACTATGTTTTTTTCTGAATGTTTTCCTGTTGCCTCTCATTCCTACGGTTCTTAGGTGCTCCTTCCTCTTCCTTAGGCCTGTGAAATTAGTGCTAGTGAAGAAAACAGTATACAATCACATATAAGTTCAGATTGTGAGGCCTTGAGAGTGAGTCAGGAAGAGGAAGAAACGAGTATCTAAGAGCAGTGGGCATGGGAACATGGAGGAAAGCCAAACTTTTCTTTACCTCTACAACTAGGGGTGGAGATTAGTTTAGTGTTTCCCGATGCCTCCCATGCCTATTGTTCTTAGTTACTCCTTCCCCTTCCTTTTGGCTTACGCAACAGTTTTAGTAGATTAACACTACAAATGCATACAAAGGTTTAGATAGAGTTCATTAACACGGATCAAAAAGAAGAACAAAGAACCTAAGAACACACGCACTGGAAACTGGGGGGAAGCCTATAACGATATTTTCCCACTACAATTAACGCCAGTATTTGTTTCAGTACTTTTCATATGCATCTCATGACTAATGTTCTTACTTCTTATTAGGTGCTCCTCTGCAGCGCCCCCGCCACGCCACCCCCCCTGGCTCATTGCTGACAAATAGAACACAAGAGATAAACTACATGGTTTCAGTTAGTCAAGGTATGGTTAAATTTACAGCATAAAATTAAATAACCAACTAGATGTAGGCATCAAATTTCCCAGGAATTGGTTCCTAACTATGTCAGTTAATTTAAGAATAATTTTAGAATTTTTCAGAGATTCAACCTAAGTCAAAGGTAAGGCTGTATAGTTGTATGACCTTTGGCGGTTGCATTCTGCTGAAGGTCTCCTGCTAGCCCCCTGGTTCCACCTCAGCAACAGCGCGAGGGCGGCCCAAGCCGATAACGGCGCGGCAGCGACGATGCAGAGAGAATCAACGCGCAACGAAGCACCAGACCGCACCCACCCGGAGCGACGAAGAAACAGAAGAAGCAGGATAGAGATATGGGGAAGGAAGAGAACCACCACAAAGGCTAAATCTACACTGGGTGCCCAAAAGATTTACCAACTTGGGAGGGAGATGAAGGAATCTTGGCCGGAGAGCGGCTGCCGGCTACTGAGCTGAGGTTGACGTCGAGCAACCAGGCGGAGAGGCATGTGGATTTCCATGTACGGAGCACCGAGCACAGAACACCTACGTGGCTACGCCGAAATGGACAAACGGTGCACCTCACGCATGACCGAGAAGCGAGAAGCAACTTTGTAGGCTGTCTGCGACGAAAGACTGGGATGGAGGCCTAGCTCTGGTGTTTTCTTGCTGGACCGACTAGGCCACCTAATATCTGTGTAGATGACTAGCTAGGCCATGAAAAATTAAGAAACAAGTCCAGCTTACCTCCCTCAACTATTGTGGTTGCCAAGATTAAAAAAAATATCACGATTGCCTGATTTTTCTCCCTGATCTACGAAACTAGTTTTTTAATCCCCCTCAACTTTTGAAAACCATTCATATGTTCACCCTGGCAGTTATGATGGTGGTTTTCATGATGTGGTGCCAAATTGAAAGTTCAAGGAGGTAATCGAATTAGAAATATTTTTATAAAAATATGTAAAAAAATAAAAAAAATTATTAAATATATTTTTACATGGAAACATAATGCAATTAAAATTTTCTAAAACCTAGTTTAATCTTGGAAATCATAGAAATTTATTTTAAATCAGAAAATTATGATCTATGTTATATTGCATAGTTTAAAAACATTTGAATCTTGATGGAGTCTGAAAGCATCTAGGCCCCGAGAGTTGGTTTCGGCAATTGATGATAACGCATTATCATCATGACTAACGTATGTTTTGCAGAAACTTTGGTAAGTTAGGTCATGGGATTGGTAACTGTTTTGAGTACTATGGTATTCATGCTCCTTGATAGAAATCGTTTATGTTTTCAGAGGATTAACGACAAGATTAAGGATGGTTAGTTCTGTATGTCAAGGTATTGAGTTACATTCGGAATAGTCGTTAGGATCTTCGCTTTTTCCTTTGGTCGTACTATAAAGGGGGCATGAGCGAGTAGCTTGACCTAGGTGAGTCTTTTATTTAGGTGTGGTGCACACTTGTCAAACTTAGCACTAGGTAGCTCAGGAGAAGCCCAAAGTTCAGTTGGAAGCAACTCGGTTCAAGTTGCGTCGCGTTTTGATGTCGTTTGAGTTGTTTACCCTTGACCGGACGCGGTATCTGTCTTGACCGGACGCGTTCGGTCAGTGCTGACAGTTACTGCGCTTCAACTTGGTTGACGGGACGCGGTCCTTGCGAGGACCGGACGCGTTGATCGTGTTGACACATGTCACAGAGGGTAAGAGAACTAATCGGACGTGACTGGAAAACGATTGGACGCGTCCGGTCTCGTTCTAGTAAGGTACTTCGCTGACCGGACGCGTCCGGTCATCACTGATCGGACGCGATCGAGCGTCAGTTTAAAGTACAGTAAGGTCCTTACACGACCGGACGCGTCCGATCACTCAGCGCTGTTGGTTAGATTTTCGACCGTTGCAATCGACCGGCGCGTCCGGTCAGTGCGTTTTTTGCTGAGTTGGCATGTAACGGTTGGATTTGACTGTGGGGTGTATAAATACATCCCCTCCACCTCTTTTAGAGGTCTCTTGCTCATTTGTTCAGCTGAGAAACACCTTTCAAGTGCAAGGAAGTGCAAGAGCTCTAGTGAGGGTAGTGATTTGAGAATCAAAGTTTGAAATCCCTCATTAGTGACTAGGGAGTAGCAAGTGTGCATCCACCTTCTCTTTAGGCTTGTTGTGGTCAAGTGAGAGTTCTAGCTTGTTACTCTTGGTGATCGCCATCACCTAGACGGCTTGGTGGTGATTGGGAGTTTGGTGATCATCCGGCGGAGCTTGTGGATGATCCAACTCATCTTATGAGCGGTTTTGGTCGATTCACTGCGACGGAGTGTCAAAGAATCAGCCCGTAGAGAGCACTTGATCCTTGCGCGGATCAAGGGGGAGCTACACCCTTGCGCGGATGCTCCAACGAGGACTAGTGGCGAGTGGCGACTCTCCGATACCTCGGGAAAATATCGCTGTGTTCATAATCCTTACTTTCAAGCAATTACTTTCTCGTATTACTTTTGTTGCTTGGTTTACTTTCCTAAAATTGTCATGCTAGACTAGGATTGAAACTTAGGGTGCTAAACTTTTTCCGGTAGAATCACAAGAAACACTAGTAGGCACTAGGGGTGAAATTTGGCTTGTAGGATTTAATTCTTGTAATTAATTTTTAGAAAATTCCAATTCACCTCCCTCTTGGGCATCTTGATCCTTTCAGACTCATCTTGGTGCTTATTTATTAGTAGAAGCTCTTGTATCTACTATAATTGGTCGATATTGATCATCCAAATTCCAAACTACACAGAAGCGCTAGCGAAGCATTGTCAGCACCATAAAATCTAAGACTAGTTTCCTAATTTTCTAAGCTAAAACAAAATTTTCTATGAATTTTGTAACATTAAACAAGGTTTTAGGATTTTTAGTTGTATAATTTTTTTAATGTTTTTATAAATTTTTAGATATTTTTATAAAATATTTCTAGTCCATTTTACCTCTTGAACTTTTAAGTTAGACCGATTTACCGCATCTGACGTGGAGCCATATTAGCAAAGCCATCATCAAAACCGCTCAGGATGCAAAAGTGAACGGTTTTCGAAAGTTTGAGGAGGTTAAGAAAATGGTTTTGTAAATCAGGGAGAAAAATCGGACGACAACAATAATTGAGAGAGGGAAATTGGACTTTTTCCAAAAAAAATAAAGGGATATAGTTGACACTATCCGTATTTGAATCCGAATATAAATAGAAATATGGAATCAAATGTAATATTGGTGATATATGTCCATATCCTATCCGTTTGCATCCCTACTTACATGCGTCGTGTCCGTCACGTTGCTTTGTCGTGATGTGACTTCATTCATTAGTTAGCCATTTGACAAGATCTTAACATAGGGGTATGTTAAACCTTGGGATCAAAGAATTCCGACCAAGAGACCCCCGACTGCTCCCTCCGAGATCACCTGTGGGCTCAGAGGCTACACCTTCCGGCTAAGGATTGGGCCAAGCCCGAGCACACCCACTGCCTCTACTCGGGGCTCGGGGGCTCGCTCGAGCCTTAAGCTCCCGATCGACAGGAGTCTGAACCCGATCCTTGGCCCCCTGCCTTCAGTGCTAGCCTCAAGCTCAAGGGCTTCCTAGCGCTGCCCAGCGGGTGCGACGCTGTCAACCACTCCACCGACACGCACGAGGCATGACACAAGGGGACAAACTCCTCCACTGGCTTCAGGGGCTCATGGGGCTTCCAGGCCCGGTCGTCAGCCCCTCAAGCCGGATGCCTTCACCGCCAAGAAGCCTCTAGAAGGCACACCTGGTGGAGGCCGGTCCAGCCCGACAGAGCCTGACACTCAGTGTGTCAGAACAGAGTACCTAGACGACGCCCCGGGCTTCTATGGCTCCACGATAACGCCAAGGTCTATCCACGCCGCTGCAAGACCCTCCTGGACTCCGACGCATGTAGACCATAGGCTAAACTCTCCCAAACCACCATGTACCTAACCTACTTGATATATAAGGGGAGGTCAGATCCCAGAGAGGGAGAGGAAAATTCTGAACAAATTATTCGAGACCTCACCGAACGGCCCGAGCTCTAGACTAAGAGCAGAGCCACCCTAAGAGGAGTACCGAGAGCTCCTTCTCTCCGCTTTCATCGTCTTATTCCTCTCCGATGAGGGGGCGACCTTACTGCCAATGAGCTTAGGATTAGCACCGATGATCCCTGCCAAATCTCTCTTACGCTCTGTTGTAACCCCCCTCCCCCGATTTTGGGTGCTCTTGAATGCAAGGATCATCTGCTGCTGGACGTAGGGCCCTGATGGCCCGAATCAGGATAAGTCGTTGCGTCCTCTCTATGTCTTTTATGTTCTTGAGTCCACCCGACCCACCGGAGACACACCCAGTGACACCCGACGAACAACAATGTTTGCCACGGTTTCGAACCTGCGACACCATTGTTACCTCAGATCTTACTGCAGTGACGCAAGTAGCTAGATTGAGGATAAAAGTTCAGTAGTGGCACGTTAGCCACAAACTTTTTTAACGATAGATATATGATTTTTTGTCTTTTTAGTGGTGCAATGCTTTTGGCTTTTGTTAAAGGACCGGTTGAGCACGAGAAACATCCTAAGAAGAAAAAACATGCACTTGGAGTCATAGAACTATGTACTCTGTAATCTTGCGACTAAAGAAACAGTCACACATTTGTTTCTTCAATGCCCGTTTGCCATGGACTGTTGGAACATCATCAACATTCAGATTCCAGTTCAATCTGTATTCCCCGAAGTAAGTGCTCAGCTAAGGCTTCAACTGAACTCGGATTTCGCCATGAATGCTATCGTGATTATGTGCTGGACCATCGGGGTGCTCAAAATAACCTGATCTTCAAAGGAATTGGTCCAAACATCCAAGCCAGCAAAGATACCTTCAACAAGGAAATGGCCTTAACTTCATTAAGAGTTAAACGGAGCTGCTCAGAAAATTTAAACCTATGGATCCAAAGCTGGTTGTAATCTTGAAAAAGGATAGCATCTTTCTCCTTACCTTTTTTTTATCCTAATTCCTTGCTTCTTCTAGTTCTAGCTTTTTCTTTGTACTGCTTCTTGCCGTGTTTATTTAATAAATTATTACTGTATGGGCTTTGGCCCCTCCAGACTCTTCAAAAAAAATTGCCTTAGATATACCAAAAGAGCAGGGTGATTTGGCAGAAACACTTTCTTCCGAGATCATTTCTCCGAGGTCGGACAAGATCCAAAATGTCCATACATTTTACGTGTTTCTTAATATATTTACTTTTGTTTCTAATTAGCTATGAGCTTTAAATAAATTATTTTCATAAAAAATATATTTAAAATAATTTTGTTATGTACGTGTGTGTCTGAGACTGAGAGAGAGAAAAATACAGCAAGCAGTTATACTTGCAGATTTTTTAAAAGAAACCATTTGTAGAAGCATGGTTTCACAGGTGGCCATGTCCTGAGAAGGCCCGATCTATCTTCAGGTCCACGGGCGGCCCAAAACTTGAGCCGCTATACCTTCTGTTCACTTGGTTGATAAGTTATGGCTGAAACTACTGCTTGTTGATTTGTTGTGATAGAAAAACACTGTTCGTCGGCTGAAAAAGAAGGGTCCGACTGTCTACAAAACTGTTTTGTATTTTCAGCAGCGAGCGAAGCATGCAGCAGATCCGTTTCAAGTTTAAAAAAGCAATTGCATTATTATATTATTAAGCTGATATACTATACAAACGTGTCGTTTATTATCTTTATTACCTATGTAAACGATGCGCCCAATTGAGTACTCTTGGTCTTGGATAGCTCCTGGCCTCCTGCTATAGCAACAAATACTAGAAATGCTCCTACAAATATGACACGCGGTATACATGGACGAAATTACGACAGTTTACTGCTATTTTAAATCTAAGGCCCTATTTGGATCACATGAAAAACATAGGAAGAACAAAGGAACCGAGTTCCTATAGTTTTTTCACTGTAGCTGCGTTTGGAACAAAGGAAGAGATAGAAACTGTTCCAAAGGAAAGGTGATGAAACCTACGTTTTTGGAGGAATGGAAAAATGAGCTATGAGCTCATGGGAATTTTTCATGTGACTCTGGCGCGCACACTCACGTGCTAATTCAAGGTGTGTTCTATGACCCTGTTCATCTGGCTTATAATCTGTCTTATTCAGCTTGTTTTTTCAGCCGGAATAGTATTTTCTCTCACAAAAAATCAGCCAACAGTGTTTTTCAGCCGGCTTATAATTCCAGCCGAACGGCTCCTATGTTTTTTCTTTTCTGAAGCTCGAGTAATGAACAATCATTAGTCACTACTGTTGAAGTAAAGTTTACTAGTTGGTACCTGCATGCGCATCCATATGGGCTCATCCAAGACACGTGAATTTTATTGACTCATATATGTCAGCTTTGTAAAAGAGTATTTAGCTCATGTTTAGTCTAAACAATTGAGTTTACCACAAACCAATAGATTCCTATGCTATTAGCATTCCTATGTTCCAAACTCTCGTTTCTACAAAATTCCTGTATTTTCAATCCTCTATTTTACACCTCCATTCCTTTCCTATTCCTTTGTTTTTTCTTATTCCTGTGTTTTTCATTCAACAATCTCAGGGGCCAGCACACTCTGAAGAAGATAAGCCACCACCTGCTGCTGCTGGAACAAGAAAAGCTAGGCTGGAATTTCAACTGGCCATTTGACGAGTATGTCCTTCTCTGGCACCTTGCCACCGACCTCTGCATTCACCAAACCACCGACGACGACGCATCCGCATCCACATCTCAAGTCGCCGCAGCAGTGAGATAATATCCAACTACATGATCTACCTGCTTTTTATTTGTCCTGAGATGCTAATTCCGGGAGCAATACAGGATCTGTTCATCCATGCGTGCGATGATATCGAGCGCATCATCAAGGACGAGCCACTGCCATCGCTGGACAAAAGAAGAATCGCTCAGAGGATTTTTGTTGCAATGGGACAAGACGACAATGAGCGAATGAGAGAATCAGGGGTGGTTTCCAATGCATACAAGCTAGCTAAAGTGCTCATTGACCTGGACAACGACACGCAGATGTGGGAGGTCATCCAAGGCGTGTGGGTGGAGATGCTCTGTTACTCTGCCAGCAGATGCCGTGGCTACCAGCATGCCAAGAGCCTAGGTGTTGCTGGGGAATTCCTCACCAATGTTTGGCTGCTTTGGTGGTGTATGGGGATGCAGACCTTACCGGACATGATGCACAATCTAGGACCTCCTGAAGAACCAACAGCTGCTGCTCGGTTTGATATCATTATATGTTGATTACTTATTTTGCATTGGTTTGTGTGTTTTAATTCTACTGCCGCTGCATGCGTGCCAGTGCCGCCCGCTGCATGTAACCGTTGGGCGTGTGATTTCTTTTGATTTCCTTCCTTGTTTTGAGGTGACGAGCGAGTATGTGTTTATTTGCTGCTTTCAATAATAATAAACTGCTTCGATCGAGCGAGTGTGATAAGCACCCATGAGTCATGGGAGAATAGATGCATGCTTCTTGTATGCTTAAATCGTGTGATCCCGACTTCCCGTGCCACCGAATTGCCATGTCTTTAATTTTCATATTTTTCATATGCCTTATATTATTTGCAAGGTAGTTTGTTCAAGTATGTAGCCAACTGACACCATTGATTTATCGTAAAAAAAACAGGTGGTAAAAGATGCTACAGAAATTTTTATTTAAAAATGTTTGATTTCTGAATATAGATATATAGATGTATACACAAAATATGCTTTAGGATGTATTCTGGCAATGACATTGGAGCAGAAACATTCAAACCAGACCCGAAGGGCTTGCTTAAGGCCATAGAGTAAATGGCATAGCCAACAAACCATGCAATTAGGAACAGAATCACTATGCCAAAACAGCACAAAAAAGCCACTCTATTTAGTGACATGGAAACAAAACGCGTCTGCAATATAAGCTACAGACGCGTCTACTCAAGACACGTCTCTGATATGTTGGCTCCGAAGAAACATGACTCGTGAGGGTATATATCAGAGACGTGGGTCAAGAACACCCATCTGTGATATACAAATAAGACGAGTCTGTGATATGATTTCATATCAGTGACGCGTCTAGATGAATCCGTGTCTGCACTTTAGGCTCGGACCCGAAAAAAATATAAAGTCCTGCGACCTCACGCCCGTCGGCCTAAGCCTCGCGTTGCATTGCGTCTGTCTAAGTCCCCTGAGCCCCTTTCTCTACTCCTCTATCGCTAGGGTTAGCCGCCGCCACAACATGGGCTCCCCATCGGTGTCGAAACTTTAGGAGCTATGGAACAAGGTGGCCACTGCCGCCAAGGAATGGGGTGAGGCGCTCACCTTCCCCTATCACAGGCTCACAGCAACAGCGTGATGCCCCTCGAGTCATCGACGTCAACGGCATCGAGGCCAACGGCGTCGATGACGTGCTCCAGCGGGCCATGAAGGGCGACCGACTTGGGAAGCCACGTTCGTCTGTCCTACAATGTTCTTTCCCCTTCAGCAGCCAACCATAACTAGATCTGAGGTCCCGCGCGGAGAGGCGGCCATGGGATCAGCGGCCACCTCGAGCTCAAGAGACCATGTCCGTAAGCACAGAAGCACCTGCCTTTCTCACTCCCTCTAGATTTGCTTCACGAGTAGACGAATGCCCATACTATCAAAACACAATTTGTTCAAACAATTGTATTGTGCAACCTGAATCATTCAGTTAAGTTGCTTTAACATGAGTGATGTGATGTGCAAAATTGTACTCTGATGAACTTTCATTTGAGGGGCCAATTAGACATGGACAAAAGGGTAATTCAGTTAAGTTGTACTTAAGGATTTCATAGACTAGTTGATTAGTTAGCTCATTTTGGTTAAATCTTTATTATTATTGTTGTTGTAGTGGTAGCTGGTTATTTCAGTGTTCTTTTTAATGCAATTTTCCTTCTGAATGTACCCTTGCAATGGATTTATCATTTTCTTTTTTTTTCATCCACATTGAATAATGAAGAAAAGTTATATGTCATAGTTTTATGTGATCAATGCAACAATTGTATGCAATCAAAATCGAAATCTGAGATTCTGTATGATGGTAAACAATGTCCCATACGGTGCTATCAGGAGAGTTTAAATCTCCCACGTTGGCACGTACAACTCAACGTAGATAGACTGCTCAGTTGTTTTATGCCAATTGTTAGGTTTAAATTGCAGATATTTTAAGTTACTGCTGTTGAACAAGGCAGTAAATTCTCAGGAAAGGCATTGAATTTACCTGTTAGAATGTATATAATTTTCCGCTCTTTTAATTCACCAGCAAGAATGAAGCCAAGGGTTATTGCCCTGTACAGACCATAGTCACAAGAATTTTGGGTCGACCCGGTCGAGGGACGGGGTCGAGGGACGCGGGTTGACACTCGACAAAAATATGGTACGAAGGGGGTATACCTCTTCTGCGGTACAAGAACCAAATATTTGGTACATGAACCCAAAGCCTATGGGTCGATGACCCCGGTACGAAGCATGGAGTCTTTGTATGTATTGCAATGGTTGACTGATATGGGACACGATTCTCTTTTTTTTTTCTGAGACTATACGTTAGGAAACAAATCACAGGATTTTTTTTCATGGAGGGGAATGTCCCACCATATGTGCGACACTAATTTTCTCCTCCAAAAACTAAAAGGAAGTGTGTATCCTGTACAGTCTCGCTAGAAAACAAATAAAAATTAGAGAAGCACATGCTCAGTCGACGGGATCCCTGTCCGCCATTCACGGGAATGAGATGCGGCGGCTGTCTAGCCGCCGGCAGGCGAGCGACCAGTCACTAGCACCAGCATGGACGGCGGCACGGCGCCTTAGAGCGCGGAGCACCTCTGATTCGGTGCTACCTCCATCCCGAATCTTACCGTCGACAAAGATGCCAGATGCCAGCGATGTCGCCGCCGGGCCAGCGGTGATGCCGGCGAGTGGTGACAACCTCGAGCCCCATCCGTAAGCCTTTCTGCATCTGCATCTCGCCGTCTAGGATTGGGACTCATCCCTTGAACCCTGCTGCAATGGGGCGCGACCCATCCATAAATGGGACGTCGACCCATCTCGTACCCGTACCTCGATT
Source organism: Saccharum hybrid cultivar R570 (assembly GCA_038087645.1). NCBI lineage: Eukaryota > Viridiplantae > Streptophyta > Magnoliopsida > Poales > Poaceae > Saccharum > Saccharum hybrid cultivar. The sequence goes on along the minus strand of JAQSUU010000671.1, from coordinate 2,868,897 downwards.
TGGGTCGGCGTACCTGGTACGCGGTTCGCGGCTTCGTCCCCGAACCCTGTGACTATGGTACAGACATATAAGAAAATGCCTCTAATGGAAGGGAAGAGAAAGTACATGACAAAACATCTAGGAAAAAATTAATAAGGTTACTACTTACAGCAACTGAAACAATTAGGTTTCTACTTAGGAAGAAAAACTTTATTCAATATTTCAGCTTAGTGAATAATCTTGATGGTTCATTAGGTTGCTATACTTTCAGTTCAAGTTGCTGCCTATGTGTACTGTTGTTTTCAGGTCCAGCAACAGTCAGTCTTCAGAATTTTTTAGGACATCATGAAGGGCCTATCTTTTCTTTTATTTTGATTTGAGTTTGGCTTGATTGGAATTTCTTCAGTCGCAGCACTAGTCTCTGTTCTCCTGTTGTGCCTACTTCAGACATTTTTGCTTTGCAGTCTGCAAGCTTATCTAGTTTCTCTGCTCTGTATATTTGACTTGTAGGAATCGCAGCACACGTCAGGTCTTCAGGTATTTACAAGTTGTTTCTCTGATTCAGAGTTGCTTCCATATTTTTTAGTTTGAGTTCAGTGGCAATCATCAGTGCTACTCCCTCCATCCCAAATTATAAGTCATTCCAAGAATCTTGGAGAATCAAAACATCTCAAGTTTGACCAAATTTATATAATAAGATAATAACATTTACGATACTAACTAAGTATCATCAGGTTTCATTAATTATATTTTCATAATATATCTATTTGATGTGATAAATCTTTGTAATTCTTTCTATAGTTATGGTCAAACTTGAGATGCTTCGACTCTCTAAGATTCTTGGAATGACTTATAATTTGGGATGGAGGGAGTAACATTTATATTGCCAGTAGCTGTAGTTCAGAGTTTCCTCTGCTTCAGTTCAGGGTGTGTTCACTTCCTATGCAAACCCAAAATATTTTCTCTTCTACCCATCACATCAAATCTTTTGAACGCATGCATGGAGCATTAAATGTAGGTAAAAAAGATAACGAATTGCATAGTTTGTCTGTAAATGTCGAGACGAATCTTTTGAGGCTAGTTAGTCCATGGTTGGACAAATTTTGCTAAATAACAACGAAATGTGCTACAGTAACTTTTCACCAACTGAACACACCCTCAGTTCAGTTTAGTACTGCAGCCAGACTACAGCAGGCTTTGGGCAACTACTCTGATCCCTTGTTCTGCTCTCAATTTTTCTTCTGAAGAAATGGATTGATAGCTGCAGTTTCTCTTGGTCGACAATAGCTTCAGTTCTGTGGTTCACCAACCCACCACAGCTGTTGGGCAAATCTTCAATTTTCAGCTGCTTGCTGCTCTCTCCTCAGTGAAGATTGCTTCAAGAAGAACGGACTATTGGGTGTGGAAACTTTAGGCTTTCCAGAGTCCATGAGCTGATGATTTACACTGATACAGATGCTCATTCTGTGGTGGCCAGATGTAGCGGCCAAAAAGGCAAGTATGAAATAATTCCTCATCCTGGTGAGATATGGGCTGTTTACAAGAACTGGAGGGCGGGATGTGTTGCAAATATGAACTAGAACATAAGTGGTTTTGGGCTGCCAGAGGGCAGCTTGGCAAGAGTGCCGCTTGGATTGAATTGAAGTGCAGGTGATTACTTAGGATATAAGATAGTGGCCACTGCATATATGAGCAAGTGGCTCACCTACTACCTAGCATATTCTAACTGTCTAAAAACAGATGTTTTGATTCTACTTGGTTGCCAAGGCACTATGATCAACTTGGTTGCCAAAGAACCTAGAAACTACCTTATAGTGAAAAGTAAAAGAAGTAGTAGGTAACTAGATACATAGGTTCAGCACTAGGCTAACACCCTCAGTTCTCCACCTTAGCCTTGTGCGCCTTGGGGATGATCTGCTTCAGACCGATTCTCCCCCTCATTTCCTCGAACTTGTTCTTGCCCAGAGACTTGGTGAGAATGTCTGTAAGCTGATCAGTAGTGGAAATATACTCGGCGTTGATGCTTCCATCTTCCAGACATCTGCGGATGAAGTGGTACTTGATCCTGATATGCTTGCTCCTCTCGTGGAAGACTGGATTCTTGGCCAGGGTGAGAGCAGACTTGTTGTCCACCTTCAGCTCCACCACCTCGACGTGCCTACCGAGGAGTTCAGCTAGCAGCTTTGAGAGCCACAGAGCTTGAGTCGCAGCAGTAGAGGTGGCAATGTACTTTGCTTCATAGCTAGAGAGCGCCACCACCTTCTGCTTGATCGATTGCCAGCTGACCTAGCAATTGCCAAGGAAGAACAGTGTTCCGCTCGTGCTCTTGCTCGTGTCGATGTCGCCGGTGAGGTCGCTGTCGCAGTAGCCGATGAAGCGAGCGCTGCCAGGCGCCTTGGTGAAGTGCAGACTGTAGTCGAGCGTGCCAGCGACATAGCGAAGAATGCGCTTGATAGCTCCTTGGTGCTCCACCGTGGGCCGCTCCATGAACCGGCTGACGAAGCCAACGGCGAACGCCAGATCAGAGCGAGTGTGCACCAGGTAGCGCAGACTGCCGATCAGGCGCCGGTAGTGAGTGGGATCGACCTCCGTGGTCGTGCTGTGCTTGCTAAGCCTTAGCCATTCCTCCATTGGAGTATGGGCAGGGTTGCAGCCAGCCATTCCCCGAGCTCCAGAATCCTCTTGGCGTAGTGAGTCTGCCGAAGAGTGATTCCGGTGGAGTCTTGATGCACCTCGACGCCGAGGTAGAAGCTGAGGAGGCCGAGGTCGCTCATGTCGAAGGTCTTCTTCATCTAAGCCTTGAATGCCTCCACTTCTCGTTGTTCCGCACCGGTGATGATCAAGTCGTCGACATAGACGCCGACGAGCAGGACAGATCGTCCACTGCCCCTCCGGTACATTGCCACCTCGTGAGTGCTTTGCTGGAAGCCCATCTCCTTGAGTGTGGCGTCCAGCTTGGCGTTCCAGGCGCGCGGAGCCTGCCGTAGACCGTACCATATAGAGCCTTGCCTGGCTGCTGCTTGTACACCTCCTCCTTGAGGTCGCCGTTGAGGAAAGCTGATTTGACATCCATGTGGTGGACACGCTAGCCCTCCTGGGCTGCTAGCGTGAGGAGGACCCTGAATAACTCCATATGCGCCACCAGAGCGAAGGCGTCGTCGTAGTCCACCCCTTCTTGCGGAACGAATCCGCGCACCACCAGTCTTGCCTTGTGCTTGATCACCGCTCCCAGCTCATCCTTCTTGAGCTTGTACACCCATTTTAGGCTGATGGGCCGGTGACTAGCAGGGAGCGGCACCAGCTCCCAGGTGCGGTTCTGCTCCACCGCCTTGAGCTCCTACTTCATTGCTGCCCACCATGCTGGATCATCCTTGGCCTCGGCGAAGTTGGCAGGTTCACCGGCGTGAGTCAGGTGCAACTCGGCGAAGAGGCGTTGAGACGGCGGAGGTGGAGAATGGTTGCCGAAGATGTTCGCCATCATGCGGTATCGCAGTGGCTCGCCGTTGTAGTAGGCGTCAAGTATGTCGTCATCATCCTCCAGTGGAGTGGTTGTAGGAACTTGTGACGCCTAAGAGGAGGGTGAATTAGGAAACTTAAAAACTACTTCTAATTATGGCCTCTAATTTCACCTAGTCAAAACCTATGCAAGAAAGTAATCTATCTAGATGTGCAACTAAGGTTTTGCTAGGTGTGTTGCTATCTCTACCACAAAAGAGTTATGCAACCTAGGTTCCAATCCTATCAACTAGCCTATCAACTAAGCTAGGAAAGTAGAGCACATAACCAAGAAAGCAATGTAGATGCGAAAGGTAAAGATGAGGTAGAGATACAAACTCCCGTCGATGACTCAGGTATTTTTACCGAGGTATCGAGAAGCGCTCAAGCTTCCCCCTAGTCCTCGTTGGAGCCCCTCGCAAGGAATCCCTTGCAAGGGCCAAGCTCTCGGTCGGGTAACTCCGTGGATAGCCCCGGGCCTTTCCCACATGCAAGTGGGTCTCCGGTGTGCCTTCCGGCAAGCCTCTCCCGGACCGCTCCCCGCTGTCTTCACTATCAAGCTTCCGGCTGAACCGCCGCGGGCCTTGTTCCCTTCGGTACACGGTGGCGGCCACACCACAAGCACGGTTGGTGTGGTCTCACAAGACTACAAGCCCCGCCGAGTACGAGCACGATGCGTGCAAGCACCTTTGGATGAGAGGTATGCAAACCTCACTAGCAACTAGACCTAAGCCTAGAGCAAGCGCATATGAGCGTGGTCTAACTAGCCTAAGCACTTCGCAAAGCACCTACACTAATCACCTTGTGATCTTTAAGCTCTATGCAAGTGGAGAGCACCAAAGTGGTGTGGCAACACACTAGTATCTTCCCTCAGTTCCCACACTACTCAAATGGTCGGTTGGGGGATCTATTTATAAGCCCTACTGAAAAAATAGCCGTTGGAAACAAACCAGCCATTCTACGAACTGACCGGATGCGCAGGTCAAGAATGACTAGATGTGCAGGTCGCAGCTCCAATGGTCAGTTCCTGCACACTCTCACTGCCTTCTATTGACCGAACGCGTAGGTCATCCATGGGACCGGACGCGCAGGTCGCAGCGACGAAGCGAACAGAGAGCATCCAGAGACCAATTTTACTGACCGGACTCACGCAGCGTCAGGTCACTTTTGCACGCAAAAAACACTAATCGGACGCTCCTGACCGGACTCGCAGGTGCTGATCGGACGCGCAGGTCACAGAGTCCGGTCACAGACCTCTCTTTGGTAAGACGGTGATAACTCTTAGCTCCGAACTCCGAATTTGATGATCTTGGACATTTTGGAAAGCTAATGGAAAGCTCTATAGCTTTGAGCTGGTGTCATGTCAATTTGAGTAGATCCAAAATTATGAGACAATTCCAATTCATACACCTCTTTGTCTCACTTGAGCGGCTACAACTTTGTTCGCATCTTCGTGTCCGGGCTTCTACTTCTTGTGTCTTGGACATTGCTCGACCTTTGTAGGTCTTCAACTCATCTTCTAAGGTCTTGCTTGAGGTGTTGATCATTTGGGTCAACACATTGCCTGTGTCCAAGTCCGCTTTGCAACCTATTTAACTACAAAACATATACCTGCAAAAGCATTAGTCCAACTTGGTTGTGTTGATCATCAAACACCAAAATCCAAAGTAAATGGGCCTAGGGTCCATTTTCCTTATAGTGGCAAACTCCACTTGATCACCGAGCTCGGCTGAAACCGTCGGTGAGGTAGACAAAGCGGTGGGGGCAATAGGAGACGCTGGTGGTGGTGTTGACAAGCCCGGTTGGGTCGCTGGTGGAGTGGCAGATGTTGCCGAGCTCTGTCTGAGCTCTTCTGAGCTCCTCCAAGCAGCTGGTCGTGGTGTTGATGAGCTCGGTTGGGTCGCTGGTGGAGTGGCAGAAGCTGCCGAGCTCGGTCCGAGCTCTTCCGAGCACCTCCGAGCATCGTCCGAGCTCCTTCGAGCTCCTAGTACTCGATGGTGAAGTCGCTCGCTGCCGAGGCCGAGCTACCGACGTTTGAAGTGGACCAGTCCTAGCCGTGCCCCTCATCGAAGATGACGTCGCAGCTGACCTTCACCCGCTGCGTCACCGGGTCGAGAATCCGGTACGCCTTGGCTCCCTCCGCGTAGCCGATGAAGACGCCGGGCTTGCCGTGGTCATCTAGCTTGCAGAGTTGGCCCAAGTCCTTAGTGTAGGCAACGCAACCAAAAGTCTTCAGATAGCTCACTGCCGGCGTGCGCCCGTGCCAGGCCTCGTAGGGGCTCTTGCCTTGCAAGCTTCTTGTCAGCGAGCGATTGAGCAGATGGATTGCCGTCATCACCGCCTCTCCCCAATACTTGGCCGGTAGCCTCCTCTGCCTCAGCAGCGCCCGGGCCGTGGCCACCACGGTTTGGTTTCGGCATTCCACCATGCCGTTCTGCTAGGGCGAGTGAGGCGCAGAGAAGTGGCGCTTGATGCCCTCATCGGTGCAGTAGGCGACGAACTCAGCAACGGTGAATTCGCCACCATTGTCGGTGCAAAGGACCCGAAGCTTGTGGCCGCTCTCCTTCTCCGCCTCAACCTGGATCTTCTTGATGGCGTCCGTGGTAGCATCCTTGGACGGCAGCAAGATGGCCCACATGTAGCGGTACGTGTCGTCGACCAGCAGCAGGAAGTAGCGCCGACCTCTTGGAGTCGTCGGTGTCACGGGCCCGTAGAGGTCACCGTGGACGAGCTCTAGCTGCTTCTGCGCGTGGTACTAAGCCTGCTACGGGAAGGGGCGCCGACGCTGCTTCGTCGTGACGCAGGTGTCACAGACCTGCTCGGGGTGCTTGATCACCGGCATGTCACGCACCATGGAGTCCTTGCCGAGCTAGTGCAACGCCTCGATGTGGAGGTGGTCGAACCGCTCGTGCCAGCGCCAGGCATCGTCGTCCTTCCTCGCGGCCAGGCAGATTGGCTGCACAGTCTCGAGGTGGAGGACGTAGAGGCGACTGGGCCCACGGTTCACCTTGACAAGAAGATGTTCGTGACGATCCTAGATGCGAAGCACGCCTTGGTCAATCTCCACCAAGGACCCGCCTTCATCGAGTTGCCCCAAGCTCATGATGGAGTTGCGCAGCGCCGAGATGAAGTAGACGCCATGGAGGACTCGGTGGTCACCGTGGCTTGGAACACGATGGAGCCGACGCATTGGATCTCCACGTTTGATGTGTCACCGAACCACACCGAGCCACGAACTATGGTGTCAAGGTCGGAGAAGAGCTCGCGACGGCCGGCCATGTGGTGGGTGGCGCCGCTATCGAGGTACCAGCCGTCGAGCTTGTTCTCACCAGAGCCGGTGTTCAGAAACGCCCGGGCTCGAGGCTCATTGAGGTCGAGGTCGGCGTCGGCCTTGGAGCAGAGCACGTGCTAATACGCGAACCCAGCTCGGTTGAGGCTCGACCAGCTTCACAGTCAAGTGTGCATCACCTGCTATCCCGTGAAGCAACCCTCGAGACCACAGAGGGACTAGAAAGGGAGGGAGTAAGATGCCGAAGAGACCTTGTCACAGGATCGCGCTTTCTCGAACAGAGCACCAAGGATAAGGTTCTAACGCGTTCTAGCAGAGTTAGGCAAATTTTTAAAAGGACCTGGTGACATCCAGCACTACCACGACCCATACCAAGCTCCAGTGCTAGGTTAGAAGCAACCAGTTATGTAAAAACACGGTGTTAGTGCTTAAGCCTTTTTGTTAGAATTCGAATGCCAAAATGGCATTGTCTAACGCCGGTTCCAACTTAGACGAGATCAAGAGTCAAGGTCGGATTGAATTCCGAATTTGATTTTTGAGCTTGCGAAATACTTGTTAGCAACATTTATTTTTCCAAAATAAGAGTTGCATTTTCATCTACCCAACTTGCTCATTAATTTTTGCTTAAACACTACACACCAGTTATGTTTTATTTTTGTTTACAAAACTGTTTTTTTTCTTGCCAAACAATTAAGCAACACATCCTATCCTTCTGTTAGGATTTACATTAGCACCTTCACACACTAAGTAATTTACCTAGATATATATTTGTTTCCTCTCAATTACAAATGTAAAACGCACAAGAGTGATTTATCATTTCATGTGTGTTTTAAAACTTCAGAGCTTGTTTTGTTAATTTCTTTTAGACTTTAACCAAGGTGCTAAGTGGTTCGTAACACCAGAGGTGTTACATTGATGGAGCTCCGGTGGCGCACCCGTCATATTTTGGCGCCTCGGTGACCGCGAGCGACGCCGTTCCCATTCCTCAGCAGCGTGGGGAAGGTAGTCTCGACCCCTCCACCCAGGAGTGGCTGATGGGGCGACCCCGGTCCATGGCTCCATGTCCTCCATCCCAGTGTGACATTGTGGCGCCAGCCTGAACTCCACCGTGAAGACCCCCGGCTTGTGGCAGGTCACCATGATGTTGTGACGGTGAACATGCAGCTGGTGGCTTAGCGCATAGACAACCTCCAGGGTACTCGGGCAGTACACATCCTGTGGCGCAGAGGGGACAACGGCATGGGACAGCAAGCGGTCTGCCTCTCTGGTCATGTTCTCAGTGTCGAGGATGGCAACATGGCTCAGAGCTGAGCGGAGGTGGAGCTGGTGGGTGGTGGATTGGCCGTTGAGGGGTGGCGCAGCGGCGGAAAGGCTATTCGGCTATGGATGCTTTCTGGGGAAAGGTGAGTCTAGAATGGAGTGAGGCCGAGATGGGTTGCCGGAGACGGGCTGTGCAGGAGCGGGCGAAGTGGCCGGATCCCCTGCAGATGAGGCAGCAAATTGGATCCCGACACTGGGCAACTTTGTGGTCGGGGCTGAGGCACCGGAAGCACCGGCCGGCGAGCCTCCTTTTGAACGCGTCCCGGGCCGCCAGGGCGGAGCTCCGAGAGGCATCTCGCGCCAGAGTCTTGGTCTTCCAGGAATCCACCATTTGCGGGGCTGCATCCTTCCTCCACCAGTGCTTCTTCTTCGCTTCATGCCAAGTTGGTGAAACTGCCACTTCCTGGGTCGCATTAACTCCAGAGCTCTCTCCAAATTCCCAGCAGCAGGCAAGCTTGGGTCGGGTCGCCATGGCCGGCAGAGAGGCCGCTACGGGTTCATCCGTCAGATCCTTGCAGCACCCCATCGTCTTGAGGCTAGCAGGCGCAACCAGGATCGACTTCAGCTTGGGCGGTGGCACCCCATTGTGGGGCACAGCTGGGGCAGGCCCCGAAGGGGGTGGCGTGCTAGTTGAGGCTGCAATCCGCCCAGCGTCAGCGGGTTCGCCAGATCTAGGCGTGGAGGGCGCAACAGCTGAGGACGGGCTCGATCTGGGGGGCTGAGGCCTCCTTGGTGCTCCTGGGCTGCAGATCCGGCGTTGGAGCGCAGTCCTCGTCATCAATGGCTGCCAAGTCCGCTTCAATGTCTTCCGCATCCTCCGCATCTCCCCAATCGAGGAGCTCTTCTTCCTCTTCCTCTTCCTCTGTTTCCTGAGTCGTTGGCGGTAGAGGCGTAGGCCCTAGCTGAGGGGCCTTCACGGGCGTGAGGATGAGCGCGGTGCTGGGGGTGTTGGTTGCCGACGCTGCGCGGGACGCCGGTGGCGTAGGGTGGGGGCCCTCTCGCTCACCGGGGCTTTGGGCTTGCTCTGCTAGCACAGGTCTGGGGGCTGGTGGCGTGAGGCCTATGGTGGGGGCAGGCGCAGTGGTGGAGGTGATGGCTGGGGCTGGGGCTGGGGCTGGGGCTGGTGGAGGCTCCGGCGGCGGCGCCGCCGGAGCGCCCGTCGAGGGAGCGGAGTATACGATTGAGGATACGTATACACGTACGCTCTTTCCTGGTTCAAATTCGAAAGTCGCTCTTTCCCTTTTAAAAAAAAACCGTGCATGTGCATGCGGCCTATACGATTGAGGATACGTATACACGTACGCTCTTGACACTGATAGGTGGGACTAGCTTAGCACCCGTATACGTACGCTGTTGGCACTGCCCGGAGATCTCGTTGATGTCGAATTGTGTTCAAGCTTTCCATGGTTACGAAAAAAGTCGAATTGCATTCAATCTTTCCGTGGTCAATTTGACCATTGTGATACATACTTCAACATGTGTGGAGCATGATGCTTTTGTGCCTCGGGCGGGCCTCGCATGTTCATCGTGACTTCCCTTCCAGCCACGCATGCTCTCGATGATTATCGACATTCTGCTTCTTTATACTCTATTTTATCGGATTTTGGTCCTTCTCTTCTTTTCTTAAAGCACTTAGTGTTCCTTGTTCGCAACACACATCTAGTTCAGTAGCTTCAAACAAGATTTTTTACTTTCCTTCACGTGTTTGGCTATTATATATTGGTAGTACATGCTAGTGTACGTCGTACATGCTCATGTGACGATGTTCTTCTTTGATCTTTTGCCACTTTTAGGATGCCTATCCCTTGCTTGGTATTAGAGCAATGCTTTGGATCTCTCTTTACTAGTCTGCAGGTTACACTGAACTACTGAAGTTTATTATACATGCATATGTCACAATCTTGACGCGCATTTCACAAGCTAAAGAAATAAAGCAGTACTTCACAAGGCTAGAAACGGTCGTGATACTAATGCTATCACTGCGGGTTCACAGCTAGACCCGACAGTAACATCCTCCTATCTTTGCCACGTGTGGGAACCGACATGCCCATCCCTGCCGATTGTCCTCTGTTGGTTTCGATTCCGGTGGTGATGCCTCGTTAAGACTTGGCACTGATCTATGGATCTGAGGTAGTGATAGATATAGATGAAAAGAATATATAGATCAATAATTAATAAGTTTAACATAACTGCATAGAAACTACAGAGTATCTATTGTACCTATTATGTTAGAAAACAAACAAAGAGAGAAAAATAGATATAATTTAATATAAGTAATTTTACTAGTCAGAGGTGTTATGTTTTCTACAAGATTGTATCATGTGCGAGAGCATTGGTTGATGGACGAGATAATAAACGCGTTGGCCTACAATAGATTACTGAGAAAAGCTTTACAAAGGACCAGAGCACACGGCTGTTTCCTACATATCATAGGCACTGTCATACGTAGCTGCCTGCAGCACCACTCTGTCTCTCACTCAGATCACATCTTGGTTGTTGTAAGAGAAAGCTTACCTTAAAAAAAAAGAGATCGAGAGAGAGAGAGACGAGTTCATGCATGGGTCTCTCAAGTGCCATAGACTGGTGGGATGAATGGAGGCTTGCGCTGATATACATTAGGGATCATTAGCAGTAGATCTAGGGGTACATTTCTTTGATAATGGATAACATGACCTAGTACATGAACTAAAAGAGGGAGAAAGGAGATGAGAGTGAGGCGGAGTGCACAGACTAGTGGGAGGTGTGGCGGAGGAGCTGAAGCCGTCCATCGCGTTCGTCGATGGAGTCTGCGCATAGGCAACGATGGTTGGTGAAGAGGATGGTTGCAGTGACATCCTCGGCGGCAGCGTGGACGTCGAGGTGGCGCGGTCCCGGCATCGGTGGAGGCAGTGAAGACCGATGGTGGGACTTCCCGTCACCGGCAGTGCTCCCTCTCGATCGGACTAGGGTTAGAACAGTGGGGTGTGGCAACTGCATTGAACCTCGTAACCTTTACCAGTGGCCCCCACCTCCTCTTTATATGGCACTGTGCGACGGGGGCCCACCAACCCTATTGGGCTGGATGCCCCCGATCATGACGCGGATCAAAGGCCAGGGCCAATTTGGTGGAGATCAACCTAACATTCTTCCCCTTGATCTCAACATATCTCTTAAACTTTAGACTTCAACTTTATACTTATTTCTTTTACCATTCCATCACAGATTAATGCATAGAACATGCTTCATCGTCATGGTCAATCGCCGATAGATTTAACAGCTACAATACACATATCTGTTCTGAAACAGATTCTTTAACTTTGGGCCCTTTATTGTCCAAAAATCATAGACTTTCCCGTAAACCCATGTCGACTGTGTGTTCTCTGAACACACTGGGTGGTAAGCCTTTTGTAAGCGGATCCGCAAGCACTTGCATGTTACTTATATGTTCAATACTTTTAGTATGATTCCGGACTTTCTCCTTTACAATGTATAACTTAATGTCAATGTGTTTGGCAGCACACTTGACCCGTTGTCATAGGAGCAAACTACTTAAATGGTTATTGCTGTTGTATACCATTATCAATTTCGGGTGTAAGTTCTCTTAACCATTTCTCTTGTCCTTTAAACCTTATGACAAGCTATACTATGGGTATGCATCAATGATGACACCATAACTGTTTCTTTGGAGCTTTTCCACAATAAAACTCCAACTGTGAGTATTAGCTACTATGTGGGTTTCACTAAACATCTCGCCAAATCTTAACATTTGTACTCACAACTATTTGAGAATACTTATTCTTTCTTACTCACCATGAGGCCTATAAATCTTTGCACAATTGCAAGACATTCTCAACTCCATTCTAGTGATCTATATCTGGACTGAACTTCTGCCAAAACATCTCGAATACATGAAATATGTCAGGGTAGTGATCTATATCTGGACTGGACTTCTGCCAAAACATCCCGGATACATGAACTATGTCAGGGTAAGTTCTTACTCATAAGCACTCATTAAGCTTCCAACAGCTGAAGCATATAGGATGTCCATTTGATCGATCTCACATTTATTCTTGGAACACTGAAAGTTTCCAAAACTATTACCATTGACTATAGGAACAGGCGTAGGTTTACTCACATATATACTTTATTTCTTTAGAATCTTCTCTAAGTATACACTTGAGATAGTTTTAATACCCCTTTTTCCTTTTGTCTCGATAAGTTCCAATTCCTAGAACGAACGACGCTTTACCGAGATCATTCTCATTGAAACTTGAGGACAAGAATTGCTTCTTCTCCAACAGTAGATTAACACCACTACTAGCGAGCAAGGTGCTACCCACGTGCAGGATTAGGAAAATGAATTTCCCATGTTTAAACTTTGCATAAATGCAATTGTCCTCTACATTCTCTTTAAAACCCAAACTTTCTAATTGATTCTTTAAACTTTAAATACTACTGTCTAGAGCCTTGCTCTAATCCATAAAAGGTTTCTTCAGGCAACATCCCTTACGTTCTTTTCCTTCCACGACAAAACCTTTTGGCTTGTGCCATGTAAACTTTTTCATACAAATCCCCATTGAGGAATGTGTCTTTACATCCTTCTGATGTAACTCTAAATCGTAATGTGCCACTAACACCATTATGATTCTAAAAGAATCCTTGCATGCTCATTGTAATCTATTTCTTCTCTTTGTGTAAATCCTTTCGCCACAAGTGGCGCTTTATAGCTTTCCATATTCCCTCATTGATATCTTTCTATATTCCCTTTGGAGTCACCTTTGTCTTGTAGACCCATTACAGCCTACTATTTTGGCTCCATTAGGAATTTCTTCTAAGTCCCAAACATCGTTGGTATTTATTGATTTCATTTCATCTTCCTTTGCTTCTTACCATTTAGACAAGTGAAACGCCTCTCATGGCTTCTTCAAATGAGGTGAATCATCCTCTGTTTGAATTTCTTTCTTAACATTGACTTCTTAGTCACCAGAAATAACTGATTTTCTTATTCTTTGAGACCTATTGGGGCCTCATGGCACTTATTTCATATGGGGCTATTGTTGCTCTTCTTTGCCAAAAAGCAGTTGTTCTATAGGCTCCTGTATTACAAGATCCTTGTTTACTTATTTATCTGCTTGAAGAGCTAACAACAGGTGTTGTATATGTCATACAACATCAATAGGTATTAAGCAAATTGTTGCTCTTAAAACACTGTAGTAGGCATGTAATCCCACTTCTATTCAAGCCTTAGATCTCTGCATACCATGCTCCTCCAGATTACTCCATCTTCTAAAGATAGTGTATCTTCAAATTTATTATTTGGGTTTAATCTGTCAAAACTCGAATGGTGATTTAAGCACCGCCTTAATAACTTTGACACTCGTCCAGTATGCTATTTCTCTACTTAGGGGTATCGTTATTATGATCATTGTACTCCCTCAACGATCACATTCATCTTTTATAGATCACTTTTGTCCTCAATGCACACTATACATTAGGGGAATCTCAATGCAAACTATACATTAGGGGAATGGGAGTTTCTTTCAATTGTCTTTCTTAATTTATCTCATAATCATTTATCTCATAATCCTCCCCCTCGAAATATGGCATAAACTTTACTGCCACAATTTTAAAAACTATTCAAAACTCTTGTGAACGAGGAGACATTGATTACTTACTTCATCCACATGATTATGTCATGCAAACAAAGTTATTTCTTAAATCGTATGGGAGTACATTTTTCTCATTCCACTTCATGAACTCAACAGAGCCCTTCGGTACTTCTGCAAGTCACACTTGCATGTCATTCTTTATCTTTTGGTTCATATGCAACTTTCTTTTGTACTTAAACTCATTTCGGCGCTTGATGACCATGACACAATAGATATGCACGGTCAATGCTAGGATAGCATAAGAGCTACCCTAAACTTTTCTCCATGTGCGAGATACACTAAGAGCACATGAGTCATCACATCCTTCTCCCACCATGCAGGATAAGTACTATGCCAAAACTTCTCCCGCCATGCGGGATAATTCCCTATAAGGGACATAAATGCTAGAATTGGCTCTCAGCTTATTCAATCATTAAATTCAGAAAATAAATCTAAATATTCTTTTAATACACATGTTTAATATAACGTTGGTCAAATTAAACATGTATATGACTTTTACAACTCTCATCAGTGAAACTGAAAATAAATTCTTCTTTATAGAGAGTACATAAAAGACATTTCTCAATGAAGACTCTCATTGATCTATCTCTTTTCTTTGATCAATATCCTAGAATTCTTTTTCTTTTGAAGCCATTTTTTAAAGCGAACACAGTCCCTCATGCAATGGCATTATTTCTTTATCATCTTCTGAGTCACAAGTACCCAGCTCATTTTTCTTACTGCCTTCAACTATGAAAGCATGAAGATCTCTGTCTGAAAAATATTCAACAATAATGAACATGAAAATAACCCTACGTTGGTCTGGTTAAAACATGTGCATCAAACTTTAACATCTTTAAGTTCTATTCTATATCACCGTTGGGCAGAAATAAAATAAAAACATTCATTCTTTTACATTAATTTCACATCACCGTTGGACAAAAATGGAATTAACGTATGGAAAACTCAATTAACTTAAAAACTCCTCAAAATTAAATTCTCCCATTGGTTCGAATTTAATTAGAAGATAATGATCATTATTGCAGCGGAAACATTAAAATACATTTTTCTAGTTTAGGAGCATTTCTTGATCCTTTTCTACTCTCTAAAAAATTAGTCACTTTGATGCAAAATTTATCAGAGATCTAAACTTTAAACTTTAACTCATAAATAAGCTTATAATATTGTTATCATCAACGTTGGTCAGAAAATAACAATATTATAATTTATCTTAACCATAAACCGACTATTCCTCCTATTAAATTTTTTTCATTGGTTCTAATTTTAATTGGAGGATAAACTTTTCATCATTTACTGAATAACTATAACTGCTCTTCAAATTAAATTCTCCCGTTGGTTCGAATTTAATAAGAAGATAATATACTTTAGCTTTGCAGCAAAAACTTTAAAATAATACTTATTCAGAAGCATCACTTTGTACTTATCTACTCTCTAAACAAAATATCCCGTTGGATCAAATTGAATAGAGATGAAAAACTATATAAAATTTCATCAAAAATAACATTCATATTGCTCCTGAAAAGAAAAACAAGAAATGTGAAAGTGCACATTTCAAACGGGCCGAAAATGAAAAACGCACGCGGCCCGTCTGCGCACCTTTGCTCCTTTTTTCTATGCGGCCCCGTCACTCGTGTCAGCCCGTGGCCTAGCAGCCGAGTGCTGTGCTCGCTGCTCAGTGCACTCCCCTGCGCCCAGGCCGTAACCTAGGCCTAGGGCGGGAAAGTACCACCTCGCCTGGGCCGCTTTCGGCCCAGAGCGTTTCTGGCCGCTGATCTGATCAAACGGCGGGGAGTTGATCACGGAGGATCAAAATCCGCAGCTTCCGTCCCTAAACCCTAAAACTCATTTCTGTTTTCTCCCTCCTCTTTCTTCTCAGCAAAACAGCGACGGCGGCTTCTCTAGCCGTCGGCGCCGGTGACGGAGACGCCGCCGGACCAAGTCCGCCTACTCCCCACCTCTTCTCTTTCTCCCCCGCTTATCACACACGCAGCCGCCGTCGACCCCTTGGAGACGGCGCCGGAGGCGAGCGCGATGGAGATGGTGGCGCCACCGTGGTACCCCTTGCCGGCGTATGCATGCAGCCAGAGCCGCGAGCGGCGCCGTCGAGCGGCACTGCGGTGGTGCCCTTTTGGGCGGTGCCAGTGCACGCGAGCGATAGCGCAGCTCCCTTTCTCTGCTCTGACTCCGAGCGCATGGCCCAGCTTTCTCTCTCCCGTGCGGCGGCGGGAGCTTCTTCCCACACGTCGGCGGTGGTGACGGCGGGAGAGAGACACAAGTAGGTCCTTTTCCCTACCATCCTTTCTGTAGGGTTAGGTTAGGGTTTCGGGATCGGGTTGGGGATTTCTTCCGAATCGAAATTTGTTCTTTCTTTTCTTTCTTCTTTTCTTTGCCCCGATCTAGATCACACACTAGCAACCATGGCTCCATACCAATGATATACATTAGGGATCATTAGCAGTAGATCTAGGGGTACATTTCTTTGATAATGGATAACATGACCTAGTACATGAACTAAAAGAGGGAGAAAGGATATGAAAGTGAGGCGGAGTGCACAGACCAGTGGGAGGTGTGGTGGAGGAGCTGAAGCTGTCCATCGCGTTCGTCGATGGAGTCTGCGCACAGGCAGCGACGGTTGGTGAAGAGGATGGTTGCAGTGACATCCTCGGCGGCAGCATGGACGTCGAGGTGGCGCGGTCCCGGCGTCGGTGGAAGCAGTGAAGACCGATGGTGGGACTTCCCGTCGCTGGCAGTGCTCCCTCTCGATCGGACTAGGGTTAGGACGGTGGGGTGTGGCGGCTGCAGTGAACCTCGTAACCTTTACCAGTGGCCCCCACCTCCTCTTTATATGGAACTGTACGACGGGGGCCACCAACCCTATTGGGCTGGACGCCCCCGATCAGGTTGGGCCAACTTGGTGGAGATCAACCTAACATGCGCATCCTCATCTTGTGCAGCCTCTTTGTCCAGTTCTTCCTCTTCTTCGCTGCATATGTGCGTCAGTCATACATCCTACGAAGGCTGAGGGTCATCGTGTGGCTTGCCTATACCTGTGGTTAACTCTAGTGCGAGGATGGTCATACTCAAGAAGCTTTGCATAGTATCTCACATTTGTATTTTGATCAACTCAGCCTCTGAAGGCCTTGTAGTACTATACTCTTGTTGGTATTATTATAGCTAGTTTGAGACAACCGCACTGGAGTTTGATGCTTCGTTCAAAACAGGAAGAATAATTATATTTGATGAAGTTACTCCATCTATCATAAAATAAATCAACTCCTAGAATCACCCTAAGTCAAACTATATATTAATCTGGCGTTTGGCAAACGGGTTATGAGAGATGGGATTGAGAAAGGGAAATGGATGAATAGCTAGGATTAAATGAGGTGTGAAGAATGGATGGCTAGGATACAATATTACCCTTTGCAGGGTGGGATACTATTTCCCAATCCCATTTGCCAAACATTGCAAAGTTTGACCAACTTAATTTGTAGTGAAGAATAACAATAATATTTATGATACTAAATAACACGTGGATTATGAAAAAATATATTTCATGGTGTATTTATCTAGTGATACTAATTTGACGTCATAAATATTTTTGGTGTTCTTTTCTATAAATTGATCAAACTTAAACTAATTTGACTT
This sequence comes from Saccharum hybrid cultivar R570, assembly GCA_038087645.1. Taxonomy (NCBI): domain Eukaryota; kingdom Viridiplantae; phylum Streptophyta; class Magnoliopsida; order Poales; family Poaceae; genus Saccharum; species Saccharum hybrid cultivar. The sequence goes on along the minus strand of JAQSUU010000671.1, from coordinate 2,851,521 downwards.
AGAATAACTTTAGAAGTTGATTTGTTTTGAGGCGAAAGGAGTACCGAAATATATACACATGTAATATTTGCACGCCACTATTCCAGGATCGACATGAACAACTGATTACGAGACATGAATTGCTCCAGTATATAGAAGGTAAAAGCTAAGATCGTAGATCGAATCATGTACTACCTCCATTCCAAACTGTGTAAGTCGGTCTGGTTTTCTAGATAGGTCTCTTTTATTATATATCTAAACATAGTTATGTATCTAGAAAAGTTAAAACAACTTACAATTTCGAAAAGGTAGTAAAAAAAAAGAAAAAACTAATGAGGAGAACATGGATACAGCTAGCAACATATTAATGTTGGCGTTTATATATATACAACGACAGAAAAGTGAGAAAAGCTTTACAAAGGACGACCGGAGTGAGCGGCTTTTCCTGTACATATATGTGGAGTGCTGTGTTTCATAGCTCGCTCCCTGCTGCAGCAAGCATCATTATTCTGACTCAGATCACATATTGTCTTGGTTTTCGTAGGAGAAGAGAAATAAAAGCTTACGTATACGTCCAAGAGAGAGTGAGAGACAAATTAAAGCAGTAGTGGATGCATGGGTCTCTCAAGCGCCATGGATTGGTGGGACGAGTGGAAGCTGCGCATCTTCGTCTTGTGCAGCCTCTTTGTCCAGTTCTTCCTCTTCTTCTCTGATTATGTGCGTCGGTTTTACGCACTACGAAGGCTGAAGGTCTTGGTGTGGCTCGCCTACATAGGCGGCGACGCCCTGGCGATCTACGCGCTGGCCACCCTCTTCAACCGCCAGAAGCAGCAGACAATGGCGGATGGAGGCGGCGGCAACGATGCCGCTCTAGAGGTGGTATGGGCGCCGGTCCTCCTCATTCACCTCGGCGGCCAGATACAGATAACTGCCTACAGCCTCGAAGACAACGAGCTGTGGAAGCGGCATGCAGTCACCCTGGTGTCTCAAGTCACGGTCGCCCTCTACGTCTTCTGCAAGTGGTGGTCAGGCGAGAAGAGGCTGTTGCAGGCGGCCGTACTGCTTTTCATCGTCGGCATTATTAAATTCGGCCAGAAGCCATGGGCCCTCAGTAAGGCTAGCTATGGCAGCATCACCTTCACCTCCACCTATTTGTCGTCCCTGCTGCAAAGAGCAGAAGAAGAATCCAGCTCTCGGTGGCGCCGGCTGGGGAAAATATTCACTCTAGTCTGCACTGTAGCCTGCACTTGCACCGATATCGTTGATATCCGAGCAGAGATCGATGAGAAACAAAGGGGAGGAGTCCGGAAAAAAGGAATCAACTATTCGCTGGAAGAATATGTAAAAGAAGCACAGGAGCACGTCAAACATAGGCCAATGACAAGTGGCAATGCTCAACGAGAGAAGTTCAAGGAGGATGAAGCAGACCTTATCTTGAAGGACATCGGCAAGATGTTTCTCGATCTAGCTGCTCCATACTCCGTTCGGCTTCACTTCCTGCAGTCTTTCCTCAACTTGGATGGGCAGAATCAGCACGCGGTGTTATCGCGATGGATTGATCTGCAATTCCATGCCATTTACACCAAGTTCAGATCAGCAGTCACTTGTCTTGGCGCCTGCACAATATTTCTGCTTCCCAGTCTGCCCTTAGCTTCTGTGGTCCTCTTCGCCATGAGCGACAAGGATGGTTACAATAAGAGCGACATCACGGTGACATATATCTTATTTTTGGGCACGGTTGTGTTGGAGCTGGCACCCTTGTTTTTTATGTTTTTGGCCCTATCCTTGCCTCGATGTAATCTACTAAGCCAATTACGTTGGCAAGACATGGTTTCCCAACACAACATCATGTCATTCTGTGTTCGGAAGAAGAAGCCCCCAACTCTGATGAAGCTTGCTACCTTCAGCTATCTCAGACACTACATCAACAAGCACTGGTACATCCGGCACGAGCTTGCAGCAAAACAAATCTCGATGCTAGTTCGTCAGCACGCAGAAGATGGGTGGAAGGAGTACATATATGTGACCCAGCCACGTACAGAAGATTCAACAATCTAAGGGGAGAGCACACTCTGACGAAGATGAACCATCACCTGCTGGACCAAGACAAGCTGGGGTGGACCTTCAACCGGCCATTTGATGAGTATGTACTTTTCTGGCACCTTGCCACGGACCTCTGCCTTCACCACACCAGCAGTAGTACTAATAATACAGCTACAGCGTCATCCTCTCAGTCTCAAGACACCATCAAGAGTCGCCGCAGCAGCAGTGAGATAATATCCAACTACATGATCTACCTGCTTTTCATTTGTCCTGACATGCTAATACTAGCTGGGACAAGATCTGAACTGTTCATGCTTGCGTGCCATGAGATTGAGTGCATGATAAATGAGTCACCTTTGTCATCATCGCCGGACGAAACAAGAAGCAGCATTGCTCAATGGATTCTTGGCATGGAACAAGGTGATCAACGTATGACCAAAGCTCCTACGATCTCCGATGCACACAAACTCGCTAGAGTTCTCATCGACGACCTCAACGAAGAGGAGAGGTGGAAGGTGATCCAAGGCGTGTGGGTGGAGATGCTCTGTTACTCTGCCAGCAGATGCCGCGGCTACCTGCATACCAAGAGCCTAGGTGTTGCTCCGGAAATCCTCACCAATGTTTGGCTCCTTTGGTGGTGTATGGGGATGCAGACCTTACCGGACATGGTGCACAATCCAGAACCTCCTGAAGTTACCATCAAAAAAGAAAAAGAAGTAACAGCTGATGATAGGGTTGATATCATTATTATACATTGATTACATATTTTGCATTGGTTTGTGTATTTTCTGCTGCCGCTGCATGCGTGCCGCCCACTGCATGTAGCCGTTGGGCGCGTGATTTTTTTTTTTTTAATTTCTTTCCTTGTTTTGAGGTGATGAGCGAGTATGTGTTTATTTGCTGCTTTCAATAACAATAAACTGCTTCGATCGAGCGATATGTGTTTATTTGCTGCTTTCAATAACAATAAACTGCTTCGATCGAGCGAGTGTGATAAGCACCCATGAGTCATGGGAGATTAGATGCATGGTTCTTGTATGCTTAAGGGCGAAGTTACGTGCAACCATCGGGGTCGGCCGACACCGACGGTTTTGCCGTCGCCCCTTGCACCTAGCGATTCTTGGCCGGTATGGACCCCAGTAAATTTTTGTTGGACCCCGGTGGTAGGCTGGCAGCCCAGTAGCAATAGCCCATCTCGACATCTCCCTAGCCCATGAGGCCATGAGTGAACAGGCTAGCAATAATCGTATAGGCAGGCAGGCAGCCGGCCTGAATGCCAAACGTTGCCACGTTATTCTCGGCTGCTCGCACCAAAATCCTTTCGGCTTCTCCCATCGGCGCCATCGCTAATCCTCCGTGCCGTCGGATGGTGAACTAATGATCTGCGTTGGGTGGCCGGCCGGACTTAAATCCCAGTGATGAGCGAGCCGTCGACTTGCAACGTTGGGCAGCCTTAGGTTTTTTGTTTTTTCAGCTATACAGTCTGAACTCGAAAGGCAAGTAGTAGATTCTGTTGCTTCAGTTGGAGTAAAGATGCCAGGTATCTATCTGACTTTTAATAATATAGGCATGGATCATCGATGGTCGATGCTTCATGCTTGCACATTAGTATCTACTAGCACGGGGCGCGCTACGGCTGCGCCGGCTCAAAAGAGAAGTTAAAAAAAAAAAACGAGCAAAAAAAATGAACAGTATATGTGGGACTGGGCCCACACAAACCGTGCATATGCAGGACCTGCATGAACAGTCTGCTACAGTGATCAGATGGCTGAGAGCCCGCACTGTATTCCTCGTTGAAGATATCTATTATTGGCTTTAATTTAATATTAATTATGTTGCATATTCTTTTACTCAATAGATGTGTAGTCATAAATCATGTTGATATTTGTTTAGATCTAAATATTTTTAGAAAAACATACTTCATGTGCTAGTTTTCTAGAAAAAAATCGGTGAAATTTCGACTGAATTTCACAAAATTTGGTAATTTCAGGGGTGACCGAATTTTTTTAATAACAAAATTAAAAAAACCATTATCATGAGCATCTCGAGTCCCTCATATTTTTCTCCCCTAAACTCTATGTTTTCTAACTTTCAAAAGAGTATAGGGAGAAAAAAAAAAAAAGGTCATCTCCAACCGTGCCCAATATTTCACTTTCAAAAATCAAAATGTTGGTCCTATACATTTTTTTCTGTGCGGTTTTTTTTTCGTCAGTTCGCGACCCCCGTCGAATCTTGGTCACCACCGCTTCCCTTCATATTCCTGCCGATCGACGGGAAGACAAGGTTCGTCGCCGGGGGCAGTTGCCTCGGGGCTGCACGAGCACCACCGTAGCTGGTGAGGCGCAGGGGCGCTGCGGTCGGCCTGGCTCGCGAGCGCAACCGCTCAAGCCCTGGAGACGCGCGGGAACCGACGGCAGGGGCCGGGCTCGCCGGCCGCCACCAAGGGGATTCGGAGCCACGCAGAAGCTGTCAGTCGAGACGCGTGGCTGCGCACTGGCCGCGGGCGCCGGCACCGGTAGCCATGAGCATGAAGCTGCATAGGGGGCCGCAGGCCGCGGACGCCTCCGCCGGGAAGACCTGGCTGCGGGCTCCGGTCGTCGGGCAGCCAACCGCGGGCGTCGAGGCCACCACAGGGGCCACCGAGCCACCACGCGCGGAGCCGCCGCCGTGGGCGTGAAGACCGCCGGCAACGGGCGCGGGGCCGCGGCGCAAGAAGCCGTGCAGGCTGCCTTCCGCGAGCGCGGGCAGAGGCAGTAGGGCCACCGACCACCGGCTGCTAGTGCAGGGAAGTCTGGATCTGCGCAACTTGATGCGCGCATTTTTACGCGTTGTGGAGGCCGATTTGGCCAGTGCCAAAAGATGGGAAGTGATACGGGGTACTCTCGTCGGAGATGAGTTTTTTTTATTTTTTTTAAAAACCATAGATGAGAAGGGATACGGGAAACTCTCGGAGATGCTTAGCACTTAGTACTTTGGGGATTGACCCCAGCGACCAATTTTCCTAGCTTCGCCTAGCTCAAATCATGTGTTCCCGACTTCCCATGCCCTCTAATTGTTATGTCTTTAATTTCCATCTTTTTCATATGCCTTCTGTGATTTGGAAGGCAGTTTGTTCAAGCATGTAGCCAACTGACACCATTGATTCATCGTCAAAAAACTGGTGGTAAATGATACTATAGAAATTTTGATTTAAAAATGTTTGATTTCTGCACACAGATATATAGATCTATATAGTATATACACCATATGCTTTAGGACCGACAATGACATTGGAGCAAAAACGTTCAGCCAAACCTGAAGGGCTTAAGGCCATAGAGTAAATGGCATAGCCAACAGACCATGCCATTAGGAACATAATATCCAAGAGGTGGTTGCATGTATACCTCTTCCCGCAACTCACATTGAGGAAGACATTCATGAAATCTAGCTTAAAATAGACCATTAACACTACTACAAAATGGATTAAGAGAGGCAGTCAAAAACCTTTTCCATAGATGGGTAGGCCGATCACCTCTACGAAATGGTTTGTGTTAATATACCATTTCTAGAGGCGGGCACCGTAAGTTGCTCACCTCTATTAACAGAGTTTGTTGATTTAGGTTGCACTCTTCTGTTAACGATTAATATAGGTGGCGCCTCTAAGATATCTGCCTCTGTTAATTTTTACCTTAGGCGGTGTCCTAATTTTACCATCTCTGTTAATGGTTTTTAAATCTAAGTTTCGCTACTACAAAAACGATTTTCAGGAACAGGACCATGTATGCTATAGAGGCGGCTCTATAGTGTCATGTGAATCGTTCTGTCTCTGAGGCAGCTCTTTGTCCAGCCGCCTCTACTATTAACCCTATAGAGGCAGCTAGAGTTACCAATCGCCGCTAAAAATGCTATCATTTTCAAACGCGGAAATTGTAGACACGGTTAGATATCAAACCGCCCCTAGTCGTACTATATGTAATATAACCCTCAATCACTCTGCCCCCTCCTCTCCCAAACCCTCACCCACTCTGCCTCCTCCTCTTCCCAAAAGCATCGCCTGCTCCTCTCCAAACCCTATCGTCGCCTCCATCTCCAAACCCTATCGTCGTCTCCATCTCCAAACCCTATCGTCGCCTCCATCTCCCTTTGTGTGCGTGGCAAAGTTCGGCAGCCATGGCTGGAACGCGAAGACGCACACGTGCAACACCAATGGCCATTTTCCCCCTTGGGTGGTGGCGCCGGGGGGGAGTGGCCGGATCCTGGTGCATGGCGAGGTGTTGCACCTCTCGACTCTGACAAGGTCAAGCCGTTCGTCATCTTCCCGATGACTTGGGATGATCGACACTACAACACTATTGTACGGTATAGAGCGGACGACTACATCGACAACTGCTATGTCAACCAGCGCGTAGGCTCTGGTTCTGCTGTGTATGTTTCTGTTGCAACCCTCCTTTGTTTTCTGTGATTAAAACCATGATGATTAGTATAATGTACATGTTCGTTGCGCTTAGATCACACGTGCACATGTCTGATCTAATGTCACAAACATGATTTTTGTTTTTTTTGTTTAAATTGGTACTCAATTTACCTAATTTTTCTAACAGGCACGGGCTCAGCCAACATGGCCGCCCGACCGGCCCAACGTCTTCGGTCGCGCTGTCAATGACATCTTCAATTGGTACGACGAGCTGCTCTAGTGGCGAGCATGTCCAGCGGGTACCCCAGCGATGCCAAACGACTACCTTGGGTACGAACACACCGGCGATAAATTCACGCTCGACACCAACAGTTCTCGGCAGCTCAAGGCCTTGCACAGCCGGAGCTGGAAGAGATAATCCCTTCTAGAGAGAGCAAGCGAGAGATTCAGAGTTTCATTCTGTTTGGAAGCTTATGGCTATCTGGTGACAGATGACTTAGCAGCAAGCATCTAAAATGATTCAACTTGTGACAAATCATGCAAAAGGTCGCATTATGCCACGAAATAGTAACCATACTTGTAATACCCTCATCGAAAAAAAAAAAGATGATCATGGTTAAATAAGCATTATGCTAGTTTTACCCCAATTCCTTCCATGTGGATCAACTCCAGTTATCAGCACAGGAAGCACGGTTACCATGGAAAATAAACTTGGAACTGACTACCAACATTTAGCCACTGGTTAAACAGCAAATCATCCTACTCTACGAATCAAGGTCAGTACAGCAGGAACACGAAATTATTTCCAATTCCCTGCTCTCAATTACATCTCTAGACCACAACTGTATAACCATCCACAACTACTCAGGGTACTCATGCACGTTACATCAGCAGTTTAATCAGAAGCCTAGCATCAATAAGTGTGCTAGCCCTGCAATCAAAGCAATCTCATTGCATAACCTTTCAGGCGCTCCTACAACCAATTCTTCAGGGAGGAACAGAAAGTTGCACGGTACGAAGGATTAGTCTTATATTAACAAAATTAATTTTCCTCGGAATGGACTCTGCAAAAATACTTCTTTATCATGTTCTTAACAAGAGCTCCAACGCATGATACCCTGCAACATCCAAACAAACATAAAAAAAATTAGCATATCGTTCCAAACACACTGATTTATCGATTGTATTTTGTAAAAGTGTCGATTATTAAGACTTGAGTTTGACATGTTCTTCTGTGGTACATAAACAAGCACAGAGCACACAAGTATTTTCAGAAATATACTGTTATACTCCGTATCAATTGTTTTGTGTTATGGTCTAGAGAAAGTCACTATAAGCACGCTAACGAGTTCATCAAGACTATGTCACTACAGAAAACCATCAAAGGAACATATAACTACCATTTTAGAACGAGAGTACTAAGGAAAAAAATGAATAGTTAAATTAAGTGTCCACATAGAATCTGAGTAGTTGTCAATGCCGTTGCATATTCAGATATTGTAGAGATGGAGCTAAAATCAGATGAGATTAATGTCAGGTCATAGCCTCATAGGGATGCCTCTTAAAATGGCTTAAAGACAAGTTAACAATGCACCTCTAACTGAAACATTTGCATAGATAGACAAAAACCACCCAAAGACAAGCTATGCATGCAAACCAGATATCACTGAACAACAGAATCTAAAAAAACAGTTACATGAAAAACAAATAGAATCCAATAGGGAAGTAAAGAAGCACGTACCACTATTCTGCACAGGGTTTTGATGGCAGAGACTATCAGTCTCCTTTTAACAGCAAATTACAAGGATTGAAGCTAGAACTAGGAAGTGTTAACTAAGTCCATTCCCCATCTCATCAGTTTTGGAGCTCTTGTGCTGCCAAAGTTGATCGGCCACGTTAACAACAAAGGGACAAATTTCTGTATAAAAGTTATTGTATCATCAAGGAAATAATAGCAGTGTGCTACCTTACTCTTCTTGTGCTTATGCACATCCGCTGAATCTTCTGTTCCCTCATGCTTCCTCTTCTGATACAAATGGTGAGCATTGCCCATCAAAAGGTATATGGTTTGAAATGAAGCTATTCAGAGTTTTTGAACATACAGAAAATGGACCAACCTTTTCATGATGTTTCTTTGAATCAGAATCATGATGACCACTTTTATCTTTTTTCTTATCCTTGTCTTTGTCTTTATCTTTGTCCTTACTCCGATCCTTATGCCGATGTTTGTGCTTCTTATGTTCCTTGTCTTTGTCCCTGTCTTTGTCTTTGTGCCTTTTATGCTTCTTCTCTTTGTCCTTGGACTCACTTTTTGGTTTACCCGAAATAGTCGGTATACCCTTTTCAGTCTGTCGATATGGTATATGTTGTAAACAGTACAATGAGCAAATCTAATAATGCCATAAGAGAAGTGAGATGCTAGAAAGGATCTTACAGAGGGCAAATCCACAGGAGCTGTTTCTCGAAGTTGGAACGCTTGCCCCAGTGTTTCCATATCAAAGGGCTGAATATAAGCAGGTTTATCCCTCATATATGCATTCTGAACAAGTTGATCTAACTCCATTCCTTCTCCCTTGCGAATTTCAGTGTCTCCCACAACATTGTGAAGATAATGTGTATCTGATATTGCCAGTGGCAAAGGTTTCTTGCAAAAGAAATCATGGTGTGGCAGCAGTTTGTAGTGGCTGATCAAATCAACAGCACCAGTGAGCTCCCTTGGCCCTGAAATACAGAGATGATATTATCAAACAACCACATAGCCGACGAATAAGGTTTCAGAAAAGATAGATGCACTGATATATCTATGAAGCAAAATTTAATCTAGCTTCCAATAGACATTAGATGCAGTATTGCAGCACTTAGCAGCTTTGTGCACCATGTCACAAAATACTGTCCAACTAACGCATTGTGAACTATGAATAAGTCAAAGCAGGTTAATTTTTGCCCACAGTTAAAAGAACTGCAGTAAACAGCTGGCTACAGGACATACTGGCCTAAGTTGGCAAAAGAATCAGCACCAAAAGTTTGTATTTAAAATTCTAAGCATATAATTATTACTAATTTCTTGCAAGCTAATGAGGATAGCTCATAATCAAGCAAGCTGTGATATTAATACCAGTCTTTTGCTTTGTGCCCACATGAATTAGGATTTAGCATTTCAGATTTGCATACTGAATAATTGTCATAAGGGGAAGTGGGAAACATAGGGATCACAAATAATAATTACCTGCTTCCATAAAACAAATTCATTTTTGTTCCTTTCCAGCACTAACCATTAACCAACCATTCTGGTGACAATACCAGCCACACAATCAAAATTTCAGATAGTGCTACTTGGCTGGCATAATACCGGTAATGGTAACTTGGAGGCAACCTATGCTAGGTGAGGACTTATCACTTAGCATGTTGTTTATGCACCTGGAGATCAGGAATCGGGACCCCAACAAAAGCTAACCACCCATATTAACAATTTCATTTATGAAAATTGCTTGTCCACCAAATACATATTTAGGGTGAAATGAACGGTGCGTCCCTAAACTTTCCACATATTCCCATCTGGGTCCATAAACTCTCAAAGTAATCATCTAGTTCCTTTAACTTTTCAAGTGATTCATTCAAAGTGTAAATTCAAGTCCATGATTGGACCTAGAGTGGACATAAAATGAACCACTTGAAAAGTTGAAGGACCAGATGATCAATTTGAGAGTTCATGGGCTTAGATGAGAATGCAGAAATTGTTTAAGGACCCACGGTGCATTTCATTCTTTTAGGTGAGTTTTAACCCAAACCCTACCGTTCCCAAACTTCTTGTCATCAGAATCCATCAGATTGGAGCTTGAGCTATGCAAAGAGCATCTTCACCTGAAATTCAATTTAGGAAAGAATGTAACAACAAATGTGTAACGGGAAAGTGAACTGGTTCTGCAATGAACAAACATGATACATTACCTACATACCACACATACATTTTAAATCCCACGACCATGCAAACATCGATAGATAACCACATATGGTGTCACCATCAAAAGTAATGAACAGGTTTTCCCTCTCTTATTTGAAATGCTATGGAATTACATGTCAATTGTCATGTGTAAAGTAATGTGATTTTAGCAAATCAAACATTATTTTGAAAAAAAAGGTTCCAAAGAGTAGCATGGTAAGGACGATTCAGATGTTATAAATGGAGCATACCAAGTGAAGAATTCAGCCCAGGTTAGCATTTTCTATTTCTCTTTTTTTTGTGTGTGTATGTGTGTTGTTTGAACAGAGCAAGACTGATATAGCAAAACCAGAGTAAAAGAGGAACCAAAGAAAGGCTACATAGCATCTATATGTCAGTAGACAAAATTCTTGTGTGATATAACAGCTAGCAGATAAAAGCTGTGACCTAATCAGTGCAAATGTTTGACTTAGGCCCATCAGCAATAATAACTAATGTCATGAGATGACCAGATAGCAGCTTGATACTTGCTCAGTTAACAGGATACTGAGAATAGGATATCATTCTGCTCTGGTTTTTATTTTTCCTTTCGAAGGATAGGGGATTACCCTAGGCATGTAAAGTACAGCAGTTAGAATGCAAGGAGTTGAGAAAAGCTTCAAGCAGACAAATCAACAGATCTCTGAAAGACATTACTATCCCCGTATCCCAATCATTCTAGAGGCATTTCGCAGAAAATTTGGGCAAGCACTAGGCCCAAGACCACCCAATCAATCAATTAACCTCATGTAGAGTTACTAATGGTAAAGGGCAAAACTCCCAAGTACCACAAATCCACAATTGGCAAAACAGAGCACTAGAGAGGGCAGGCCTGCATGCCACCATACTAAGGGGTTGTTTAGTTGGTGAAAAAGTTTGGGTTCGGCTACTGTAGCACTTTTCGTTTTTATTTGGCAATTTGTGTCCAATCATGGACTAATTAGGCTCAAAAGATTTGTCTCGTGATTTACAACTAAACTGTGTAATTAGTTTTTTCTTTCGTCTACATTTAGTACTCCATGCATGTGCCGCAAGATTTGATGTGATTGGTACTGTAGCACTTTTTGGGTTTGCTTTTTGGGTTGGGGGAGGAACTAAACAGGCTCTAATTCCATACAAAATGCTTCTGACATTATTCGTAGGATAACAAGACAACATGCCTACATAAATTTTGTTTGTTATTAGAGGGGACCAACAGTGCAAATTTTATCAAAACTTGATTGAATTTGAATTTGAATTTTTTTCAATGGAAACTACATTAGCTTAGGGGGTTGTAGGCCCCCAGCCCCTCCCTCCCTCTGACACTGATGGACAGGCAGCAACGGGCCTATCCGGGACGCCAAAACTTCTAAGACTGCAATCATAACTAAGCAGAACCCAGCATTGTAGCCAATGGTTGATAGCCAGGATGCATCGCTACAAGCTCCCAGTTGCAGCACGCGAGCTCAATTGGTCCAGAAAAAGCCCACTGAAACACCGATGTATCCAGGATGCAGTTAGGGCATGGGGATTGAATGTGGCCAGTGATTCCAGAAAACACCCGTGGTGCGGCAAGCCATGATGTACTGCAGGCAGCTAAATTGACCCTGCGCGCAGGATGTACTGCAGGCAGCTAATTGACCGTGCGCGATGTCCTACGAGTCTAATCGAACTATAGAGGTGGGTGGGATGCGCTAGTCGGGCAGCAGCAGCACCACGAAGGTTAGGGTTCAATTCAATTCATCGCTGTCGCAGCAGCGAGGAGGCACCGGTCACAGGGGCAAGCTTGGGGAACTCACCGACATAGGACGGAACGATCTCCAGGCCGGGGCAGGTCTCCCCTCCACCCCGCGCCAGTCCCGTGCCTGCCAGTAGAGCGCGAGGGCCGGGTGGGGATGGGGTCGACGCCTCCCCGGCGAAGGGGGCGAAGACGTTCGGATGGGAGGCGGAGCTGGGCCCCTCCGCGGTGTGCCCCGTCCGTCGCTGGCGGCGAGAACGCCGGCGGTAACGGCGGCGGCGGTTGGGTAGCGAGCGGGCGAGAGAGGGAAAGGAAGGATCTGGACTGGAACCCTCGACGACCCCCCGATGTTGATGTTTCGCTTTTTGCTTGGCTTCAGGTTTGTAACGGAGGGAGGTCCTGGCAAAACCACCGGACCACACGGCGTTTTCTTGCCGTGGAGACTGGAGACCCCACCCCACCGGTCCAGCAGGCGGTGCGCCGACTCCAACCTGGATGTCAATTACGCCACCGACTTGCACAAGGAGTGTACAGGTAGAACACACAGATCTGCATACAATCAGTGGGCACAGATTTCCATTCCATTTCAGACAGTCCACCAAATCAGTGGGTACAGATTTGCAGTTCTACAAATGAGCCGGCGCCTGTACAAGCAGCCAGTGTGAATTCCTATCTCCTCTCCTCTCCTCATGTCTGCATTCACCTCAGTGAAGAATTGAGGATGAAGCAGAAGTTGATCACACCCTGGTCTGGTATACCTTCAATGTATAAAGAACCAAAGAACATTGTGATGTCGAGATCGAGATGACGGTTTCTGGCGTTAGTCGTCGAGCAGATGGTTGTATGAGACTGAAGCTAGGCAAATGGAACAGAGATCATGAGCCTTGATCCAACCTCTCCCCTGTTCTACAGCATCTTGTGATGGGGGATATCACACCTAGGCCACCACTTCCCCCTGGAGCCTCATGTTATCTGTAGTTACAGCAGCTCGCGCGCCCTGCTGACAGTTTCTCCCAGAGGCACAGCATCTGCCTGGGGGACTGGTAGTGCGCCGTGAAGTAGTTGTCCACGCAGCCGAACTGGCAGAACCTCCAGCTGTGGACATACTGCACGGGAGCGCTGGCGTTGTAGTCCTCCACCCACATGCCCATGCTCACATCCTCCATCTTAAACAGCTGCGAGCAGCGCACACAGAAGTTGGCCCGTCAGGAGGTGTTGGCGGAAGGCGTGGTGGGCAAAAGGTAAACAGATGCATCGCGGTTAAGAGAGTGAACCTCACCCGTAGGGAGTGATTTGTATGCCGGGATGCTATGTCTCTCGCGATGTCGGCCGAGATAACGTAGCCAGGTCCATTGGCGTACGGGGGATACGCCGCCTCAGGCCATTCCTGCAGGCGCACGCTTTGAGTGAGCAAACATATGCATGTTTAAATTGCAGATCCATGATGCTTACGCTGGCGCTAAGGTACCTCGTAGGTGACGGCCCATTTGCCCCGTCTTTGAGGCCTGTGCAAGAGATTCAGGTTGCCCAGATACAGAGGTAAGGTTCTGTTGTAGGTAGTGATCTGTTGCAATACTATATCCAGCCGCACAAAGGTGTCGTCATCGCACTTCATGATGTAATCTGCAGTGACGTTTTGCACCTATACATAAACAAATGGCTCTCTCCAGTCAGCATTTGTCAATGTCAGATGATACTACATTGGAGACAGACATTTAACGCGAATGTAGCGTGACTAACCCCGTATTGACATATTGCAACTGTTTTCAGAACCACCAGCTCATACCGGTCGATAAATGGCAGAATGACTATGTCTCCAAAATATTCTGCTTCCTTCTTCAGTGCTGCGTTTATCTCCTTTCTGTGGCTCTACAGAAGGAAGCACATCACAAACTCATAATGATACTTTTATGGATAGAACCGTTGTGAAATCATGAGAAGTTATCGTACCAGCGCGACAAAGAACCGAGCAACTGCATTCCCCAATTGAATAGCCGGAAACTGCATCCAAGTTTTCCTAATAGCCATGCGCTCAGCGAAATGGTTTGTAGCAGAGAGGATGCCAATGAAAACATGAATTGGTTCCTCTGGCACAGGGCGAGCCTTCCACCTTTCAGACATTTCCAAGACTTGTTGGAGAGAAAAACTAGGATGGGCCTTTGGAAGCGCTGTTGCATACACAGAGTGAACATCTATGCCCCCTGTTACGGCTAAACCTGTTGCATCTTCGAGAGCAAATCCCTGAACAAGTATTGGCAATAAAAGGTAAGTGCCCAGTGATTTATTTGCCAGAACTTCATAATATCTGTACGACGGAATAGATTCTTTGGCAATGGAACTAAAATTTACCATCCTATGAGGAAATGAAGCGACATGGAGGCCTCCCACATTAATATGATATCCTTCAACGCCAGCTTGGATAGTGAGAACAAACATCTTCCCCTCTGAAAATGGGAATGGCCATGTCATTTCTGGTTTCTTTGCTCGCCCGATAAATCTGTTGAACCATGAGCTTGTCTTTGTTTCTTTCGACTCAACTATGTCCTGCCGCTCCCATTTCTCACATTTTCTGAATCCATCGACTGCAAAGTTAACAATCTGCAAGAATAAGTACAAAGTACTAAAGGTGGCAGCCATAAGGTAGCAACAGACACGAGCAGCAATGCAAGCAACACATTACAATACGACTTATAAAAATGAATAAATTAGGACACGTGGCCACTACACATATAGATTTAGCACCGATTTAGCAGCTTTGTCGGGAATCCGTTTTTTGACTTTTCATCAGTGTTCATCCACCCAATACCTTATACTTCAACCAACAGCCGCAAACAATAATAGACACACAAGAACAAATAAAATTACCTAAGAGCATCTCCAAGAGCCTTTCTAAATCCCACTCTCTAAATCATCTTTTGAAGAGTCATTTGCATAAAAATCACTTTCTATATCTTTTCACTCTCCAACAATTTTTCTATATTTCGTGCGCACTCTAGAGAGTCATTCTCGTCTTCTATTTTTGGCTAGCGAAAAACCCGGAATAGAAGAAGGCTATATTTGGATAACCATGTAGAGAAGCTGTTGGAGGGTAGTTTTTCATCGAAATCTCTATTCAAAAACATTTAGAAAGGATATAGAGTCTCTTGGAGATGCTCTAAACTGGTGAAGAATTAACAAGGTTCTGGACAAAATTATTCAAAACATCAACGGATGCGTCATGAGAGCATATTGTTCCATAATACTGACTAGTGACTACTATGTGTTTCTTACCATTTCCCAAGAACAGGGAGCTTGCATTGTCCAATTAAGGATTCCTCCAATTAATAAGCATGCCAAGTTTCGAAACAAACAACTGTTGGGGCGCGCCTCTTACCCAGGTCATCGTCTCTGGAAGGGGTGCCGTCGCAGCGCTGCGCCCTGCCCCACTGCATTCGGAAGCAGGTGTTCATCTCCAGCACGGGGCGGCCGCTCCAGTCGCCGTGCAGCCGCGGGTTGAGGTGGAGTATCCTAGGCGGCTCCTCGCCGTCGGCGGCGCGCAGGCCGCGCAGCTCCACCGCGAACTGCGCCACCAGCACCGTCCCGTTGCCCGCGCCGCTCCGCTCCAGCGCCTCGACGTACTCGGGCCGCGCCGCGCGCGCCGTCCCCACCACCGTCACCGCGGACCCGGTGGCCAGCCCGCACGGCAGGAACGCCGCGGCCTCGCCGGCGCCGAGCGCGAGCGAGCCGGGGCACTTGGCCGCAGCGCCCTCCACGGCGACGTCGCGGGAGGCGATGGAGTCGACGTCGCCGGCGAACGCGGAGGCCACCGCCCACGCGGCGGCCCCGAGCGCCCACGCCTCGGCCGCCACGCGCTCCAGCTCCGTGAAGTTCCCCAGCCGCCGGCCCCACCGCTCCCGCCGCTCCCCGACGGCATCCTGCCGCCGGAGGATCTCGCCGGTGATGCGGCCGTACCCGGACACGCCGCCGCCGCTCGCGCGGGCAGGCGGCTCGTCGACCCGCCGCCGCCGCAGCGGCTCGCCCGCGCCGGCGGTGGCGAGGCGGCCGACGGCAGGCGCGGTCCCCACCGCGCCGCCGAGGCCAGCGAGCTTGACGGACACGAACAGTAGGTAGGCGAACGCCGCCGCGGCGAGGAGCGGCGCACCCAGGCCCCGGCGCGCGCGCAGCCGGCTCACGCCGAGGAATCCCTCGGAGCTGCGCGCGCGCTTCATGGCAGCCGGCGGCCGGGTTCGGGGACCCGCGACCGCTAGCGGGCCCGGATTCGAAACGGCGGTGGCGGGCGCTTGCTGGGTCTGGGAGTGGGGATCCGGACTCCGGAGCGAGACGCTGAGCGAAAGTGATGGGTAGGTTGGTGGTTTAGCGATAACGATCGCCAGCTGGGCCGTTGCTGCTGACGTGGCGGTTACTTGAAACGTCAGCTTGCTCGGTAGTGATTTTCTGCAGCTGTTTCGGCTGCGACTGCAAGCTGTCTCACAGTCGCAGGTGGGGTTACCGTTACTCCTGCTTTCAGGTGTACGTTTCGTTGCTTGCATAGATTTGTAGTTAGATGAAGTGTTTATTACTGTTTACTTGACTTAAATTGGGGATCTACAAATAACATGGAGTCAGGATGAAGCAACTAGCGTGTAGTACAGTACTTTCTTAGAGATTTTTTTTGTTGCATTCAATGCTAAGATAATAATAATGGTTATGAAGGGTACGTCTCGTGTGGATAACATATTTTTACTTTTATCTTTTGAATCATCACCTTCCCGTTCTAAATTATAAGATGTTTTGATATTTTTAGATTCAGCTTTTATTACCTAGATATACATATATCTATCTAGCTATGTAGCAAAAGTTATGAATCTCGAAAACTCAAAACATCCTAGTATAATTTAAAATGGAGCGTATAGTATTTACTGTGTCCATTTAAAATAGTCACTGAATATTTAGGAAGATACTTTTCGAATGGCTAATTATTACAAATAGCAACTAGCCTACTCCCTCCGTCCTCAAATATAATGCATTCTGGCTATTTTCAGACAAAATAAAGGAGAGTGCACTAGACGCATATACCTCTTATTTACCTTCCTAATGTATTGAAATCTAATTCTTTTTCGCATAATTAAAGGGTGAACTCTTAGTCTCCTATACAAAATATGGCAAGTGCATGAATTACTTTCTTTAGACAAAATAATCACGTATTTTATTTAAGTAAACAATATCTTCTTGTTTTCTGAATGCATTATATTTGATAATAGATTTCAAATGCTAGAATGCACTTTTATTTGAGGACGGTGGGAGTATATTTTTTAACAATATCTATTTTACTTCAATAGAGATCTAAACACAACAGCTATCTTTTAGAGCCAGTTTGGTTCCTAGTCGTTGGTAACCGCAACAGGTTGTGGCGCCACCAAAGTTCGTAGCAGAGAAATCCAGTACGTAGCGAAAGTTACGAATCTAGAAAGTCAAAGCGACTTATAATTTAGAACGGAATGAGATTTAGGATGATACTTATTCGCTAATTATTACAAATAGCAACTAGCCTATATTTATTTAACCTATTTTACATCAATAGCGATCTAAACACAAGAAGTCATCTTTTAGAGCCTGCTTGGTTCCGTGGCCAAAGTTTGTCGTGAAGAATCTTGCATCTAAGGTTCAACAGGGAAATGAACTGCATGTGTTGTGGCTGCCGTGACTTTGTAATAAACCAAACAACGCCTTCGGTTTCCGTGGCCACCATCGTTTGTGCGTGATGTGACTTACAATCAAACACGTCATTAACTACACAAGCTAAAATGAGAATTACTTAAAAACTAGAATGATAATTCAAAGTTATGTCTTGTGTCTCTTGTAATTGTTTCTCACATCGTTATTTTGTCTCACAGGCCTTGTCTCTGGCACCTAACATGTAGACTCCTTTTTCTTGCCCTCTTTTATTTTTCTTCTCCTCTATTATTTTCTTCTCCCACTCCTACCACGGCACACTAGCCCAGTCCACGTTGGCTGGCGCCCCCCTCCCCCTGCCGAAGATTGCTCGTCCTGCCCAAGCTCGTCTCGCGTGCGCTCGTGTCCGCCGCCACAGCTTATTCCATTTCCATCGCAAACTAGAGATCTGGCCACGCGCCTCTTCAAAAGCCGCATGACAGCCGCCGATGAGGGCGTCATCGGCTCATATACGACCATTTAACCACTTCTAAACCGTACAATCATTTTACGTGAGGCTTATCATTGATACATCACATGAATTAGCGCTGCAACATGAAGTTCGTATATTTTTATTTTCAGAATTATTTACATGGATCAAGGGAAGGTCATATGGAAATCACGAAAGGTTAATAAAGTTGATTAGGGACCACATCCAAATATTCCTAGCGTCGTTCACCAGACCATCACCTCAATTTTAGCCTAAGGAAATAAGGACTCAAAATCTAACGTGTTTTGGAAGTTTGATTTGGGCTGCAAAAAAGCCTAAACTTGCAACGCTCACCATGACTCCATATGGACTTCGATTTAGCACTTCATGGACAAGTCTACTTTCGAAGGGGTCTGGACTCATGTCAATATCTCATCTGTGCGCAGTCATCATTTTAACGTCTTCATGCCCGCCGAGGGACGTTCACAATTCACGGAGGATTCGTTTTATAAATTTGGTTTTGCTGGTTTCTTTTTCTTTTCTTTCTTTTTTTTCCGCAAGTTGCTGGTTTCTAATCGTGTGTGTAATTGGAGAGTTCACAAGGGTTACATCACAACATACAATGATTATAAAGTGGCGCCGGCCTTCTTGTGTAGTCGAACGGAGGCTTAAATTATGTAAGTACGGTGGGCCCCGGACGACCGCTGGCAGAAGATGGACGAGATGGTCGCTGCCGATACGGCGCCATACCAAATAGCAGGTGGCCACGTGGCCCGGCCGTCGGTCAGCACAGCACAGGGGCGCGGACCGCGGAGGCAGCGAGGGCCGAGGGGACGACGTACGGAGTAGAGTACTACTCTACTGCTGCAGTAGGTGTACGTGGGTGCTACTGTGGTAGCGAACGTAACTGTACCTGGGCCGGCCGGCCCAGACCAACATGAGGCCCTCCCAGTCCAGTCCAGTCCAGTCCAGTCCACCAGGCAGAAGAAGCGAGAGGCGAGGAGACCCCACCCCACGTCCCCCGCCCGCGCTCCTCCCTTGGCCGACAGACACCTCACCGGCGCCTCCCCGTCCTGTGTGAGGTCCAGTCAGTCACAGGCCGGCAGGGCCCCACCGGCAGGCGGCACGCGTGCGTGCAGACTGCTCAGCCACTCTGCCACTGGGTACTGGTCTGCGGAGGGCATAGTACGAGCAGCAACTGCACCGCCGCACCGCACGGCGGCCGGCGGCCACGGCCATCAGATGCCCAGAGCCGACCCGTCGCGTCGCTCGCGGCCCCCTCCGCCGCACTGCTGCGGCTGTGTTCAGTTCCTAAAAAAAATCACTGTGCAAATAAAAGATTCCCGTCACATCAAACTTGCGATACATGCATGGAGTACTAAATATAGATGAAATTAAAAACCAATTATACAGCTTGGTTGTATTTTGCGAGACGAACGTTTTGAACCTAATTAGTCAACGATTGGACACTATTTACCAAATAAAGCCAAAACGTGTTACAGTACTTTTTTTACACCTTTTCGCGGAACTAAATGCATACTCCTGCTGGCGCACGTACAGCACAGTGCGCTAGTGGTACCCGGCAGGCGTCAGGTCCCGTCGTGTCGGCACGGAACCGCCGACTAGACTAGTCCACCATTGCAGTGCACTGCAGCCGCCGTCCCGTCCCGTCGCCGCCCCGGCTTTCCACACCACGCGAGTACGCGACGCCCGAGCCCGCTCGGTGGCCTGGTGGTGGGGCCGCCGGGGCAGTGGGCTGGGTCTGGGGCCGCCTCGGTGCTTGCGAGGCCAAGCGGGGAACGGCAGTAGCACCTGGTGGTCCCAGGCAGGCAGGTGGGTCCGGGGGGAAACGCGTGGGTGGGAATTGGATTGGGTAGAGCGCGGGCGCGGCTG
This sequence comes from Saccharum hybrid cultivar R570, assembly GCA_038087645.1. Taxonomy (NCBI): domain Eukaryota; kingdom Viridiplantae; phylum Streptophyta; class Magnoliopsida; order Poales; family Poaceae; genus Saccharum; species Saccharum hybrid cultivar. The sequence goes on along the minus strand of JAQSUU010000671.1, from coordinate 2,831,396 downwards.
GCGAGCACGGAGGCGAGCGTGCGTGCGTGCGGTCGGTGGTGGCTGGGCTGGCCTCTGCCCCCCTAGGCCGTAACAGGCGGCCATCCCACGCGACACGCCGGCCCGCTCCCGAGTTGTCAGGTATCACCGGGAGGGCCGAGCTCGCCCGTCCGTCTCGACTCGGACGGCCCGGATCATCCGCACGCGTGCCGCACGGGTGTCCATCCGCGGGCTATTGGCTCAAGGGGAGGGGACGACGAATCCTCGTACTGCCAGCCACGAGCCCACGAGAGGGGGAGGGCGGGGCAAAAATGGCGGGGCTGCCCTTGCACGTGCTCCGGCACGTCAGGTTCGGTCAAGGTCGTCGGCGCGGCTGTGGCGCTGTTTGTCGCGCACGGCGCACAGTAGGAAGACTGAAACAAGGGGACTTCCTCCTCACTCCTCTGCTCCTTGTGGCAGGTTGATTGTTTTGGCCCGTTGAGATAGCGTAAACTAGTGTGCGATTCGAGCAAGTTTCGGAACGGTCCGTGCAGGAATGAATACGCTTCGCCACGTGTGTTATCGAGGAGAAAGTACAAGTCACTCTTGACTAACCTCATCTTAATTTGTTCGGTGGAATGGCTCAACGGTCAATAATTCCATCTAAAACAAACTTTTATATGTTTGACAGTGGCAAAACCACATAATAATAGGGTAAGGCCAGACCTTGGTTGTGTAGGCACTATCATGTGTGGAAGCCTCAAGAAACTAGATAGTGTGGACTCCAGGCAAATCGCAAGTCGTCCTCGGATAGGCCTATAAAGAGTCAGGGATAAAGACACAATTACATTGATGTAATAGCTATGTAATTTATAGGATATAAATAGCTATGTAATACATGATTGTAAACACAATTACATTGCTGTTGGGAAATTAACTTCGTCCAAAAAAAACTCAAGCCCAAACTTTGAAGTAAAAAAAGATATAAAAATATTCTAATGAAATTCACTTGCAGGAAAAAATACAGCGAAGAATGTATTTTGACTTCGTCGCCAATAATTAAACTTCGCATATCGACTTCGTCACCAAGAATTCAACTTCGCCTATCGACTTCGTCGCTAAGAATTCAACTTCGCATATCGACTTCGTCGTCAAGAATTCAACTTCGCATATCGACTTCGTCGCCAAGAATTCAACTTCGCCTATCGACTTCGTCGTCAAGAATTCAACTTCGCCTGTCGACTTCGTCGTCAAGAATTCAACTTCGCCTGTCGACTTCGTCGTCAGAAATTCAACTTCGACTGTCAACTTCGTCGTCAAAAATTCAACTTCGCTGGACAGAGAAGTGAACAAGAAACATAAGCTGAAGAAAACAAGTTCATTGAAGAAAAAGAGGATCGAATGCGAAAAAGAAGACTGAATTAGGAGAAAATGACCACTTCGCCCTTACGTAAATAAAGGGTTGTAAATAGTTAGGTCAGGGGTAAAATAGTCATTTATGTAAAATACGAAGGCTAGGGCCCTATAAATACCCCCTCTGACATGTATGGTAGGATCATGAAATAAATGCAATTTTGCATGCAATTTTGCCTTAGGATAAAATTTTTCTGATGATTGTGTGAATCGTGTCGTTTGACCTGAACTTTTCACCCAACAATTGCTTAGCTAGAGGTCACTCTAGGTGTTCGGGTTACCCGCAAAGTTTGGGTCGGGTAGTTCGGGTTTTGAAAAGTTCGGGTAATGAGAATTGTTACCCGATAATAGCCTAAAAAACATTACCCGCAAGTTCGGGTTCGGGTTCGGGTTCAGGTATACCCAATGTACCCGAAATATATAAAATCACAGCAAGTGCTCAAACATCACAAAATTTTGCATAGAACTGAATAGACTAAATGATAACTCATTAACTCATAACTGATAAAGTGATAACTTCAAGTTTTCAACAGCAAATGCAAACCAGTGAAAACCACGATGCATTCAAGTTTTTAACCGCAAGTGCAAGCCAGAACGACGACACAGGTACTGACTACTTAGTACTGACAAGATACAAGAGCAAATTGAAAAGTTCGAGCATCAAGCCTGCTGCCTACCATCACATTAGTTAAGACATGAGTTAATGAGGCACCAAAGCCAAGGAGGCATCCTACCGTTATTGGGCTTGGGCCACGGGAAATCAGGGATGCTCCAGTTCGCAACTTCGCGCTTCGCTGAGACGTATTCCTATTTCGGGTTGTTCAGGTACCGGGTGTACTTACCCGAATTACCAAATATAAATTCGAGTAATATGATTCACTATCCGAACTAGGCATCGGGTAGTGCGGGTTCGGGTACTTCGGATCTGGATCCGGCTATTTCGGGTTCGGGGTTCGGGTATCGGGTTTGAAAGACCAAGTTTGGTTTTGGTAATTAATGACACCGAGTTGCTAATGCCATGTGTTAAGTGGTTTAAGTTAGGCATAAGCAACACATGTGATGAAGGTGCATGTAGCATGGAGTGGTGGCCACAAGATCACAAAGAGATGGTGCATGGACATGAAATGATGGTCATGGTGATCAAGCATAAGGATACGAACATGGAACAAAGTGATCAAGTTAAAGGTATAATTATAGGGTTCACTTTTGCCGGTCTAAGATGAGTAGAGAAGTGATTGACCGGGTTTAGGATTGATAGCCGACTATTAAGAGGGGCAGTCACAGTTAGCTCGTGGATCAAATGCTACTAGGTCATCTTCTTGAACATATGCATTAGGATCTAGTAGAGAGCTAACATATCGTCTTGAAAAATGATTGTGAAAATGCTAACACACATGCACATGGTGATTTTCACATGATGGTGTTGGCACATTTGCGAAGGCGGCAGTGTTTGAGCGGTAGAGAGGGGTTTGGGGTTCGCTCTCCCTCCTGCCGAGCTTGCGAGTGCGGGATTCAGGCGTTTTCGGAAAAATGAAATGCCTATTTTCCATTGCGCCGGAGGTTGAAAAAGTGGTGAAAGCACGGAAGTGTTTTATGAGATAAAACATGTGCTTTAGTGATACACATATGGAGAGTAGCTCATAAGTGAAAGGGCGGATCAAGCGGAACGAGTTTTCGACGAAGCATCACGAAGAAATGAGCGACAGACGCTCGGCTTGCTGGCGACAGACGCGGGGTGCGGCGTCTGACGCCAAACCCTAGCTCGACCTATGCGCGCGGGTGCGACAGACGCGGGGACGTGACCGCGACAGACGCCGTGCATGGCACTGTTGCTGCATCTGTCGCGTGGTGCGTGTCGCGGTTCTACGCGACAGACGGTCCATCGGCTAGGCACCGGACATGTCTGACGCTCTGGCGCGATAACGTGGCCACTGGACCGCGTCTGACGGTGGCGAGGCGGCGTCTGTCAGTCCCCGAAAATGGCCTCTCTAGGCGAGCGTGCGGTGGCTACGACAAACGCTGGACTGCGTCTGTCGCTGAGTCGATAGACGCGTCCGTCGAGCGTTCGGCGAAAATGGCCTCTCTAGACCGCGTCTGTTGTCGCGACAGACGCTGGACTCTATCGTGACGTACGCGTCTGACGCGTGAGTTTTTGACCGTTGGTTTTTGGTCGTTGGGACACGTGGCACGCGTAGGAGCGACGGACGCTACTGTGCAGCGTCTGTCGCCCCCAAAAATTGTCCAGTGAAGTTGATAACGGCTAGCTCTTGAGTGAAACGTTATAAATAAGAGGTGGCCGGCCCTTGGGGTCCTCTCTTGCACATTTGAGATATTGAGACACACTTTGAGCTAGAGAACACTCCCTCCACTCATCTTCTTCCTTGGTTGCATACTCCAGAGAGATTGAGTGAGATTCAAGTGCATTGCATTGAGAGTTGCATCTAGTGGCACTTGATTCTTGAGTTTGCTGCGGATTGCTTGTTACTCTTGGGTGTTTTCCGACACCCTAGACGGCTTGGAGCAGCGGTGCTGTTGAGCTCGTGATTGGAGATTGTTTCGAGCCCCACCAAGCGATTGTGAGGGGTTTTTGAACCTTCCCCGCGGGAGTTCGCGAATTGGCTACTCTAGTGAAGCACATGGCTTGGAGGATCCCCATTTTGTGAGTGGATGTGCGGCACCCGCTGAGGGTTCAACTCTTGATAGTTAATTAGCTCGTGATCCATCAAGTGGGTGCATCGCCACAACGAGGATTAGCTTGCCAGGAAGCAAGTAAACCTCGGTAAAAAAATCTTGTGCCATCTCTTTGCCGAGGATTTCTCTTGTGATTGCTCATTGTAATTGATTCTTCGAGTACATTGCTTCTCTACATCGTTGGTATAAGATTCAAGTCACTTGCTTTTTACTTTCTTGTACTAGTCCTTATATTGTTTGCTTAGTGTAGGCTTTATCACATAGGAGTAAGTAGCTTAGTGACTTAGCCTTGTTGGTGTGTATTAAAGATTATAGCCTTGCTTCACTAAAATTGTATAGGTGGCTTGCATAGTGTAGTTGAGCTAGTGCTAGAATTAGCTTAGCCATCTTTTATACTAACGTGGTTGTTTAGTGAAGCTTGTAGAATTTTTAAATAGGCTATTCACCCTCCTCTAGCCATTTGGACCTTACAGGGTTTTGTGCCCAAAGTGAGTTAGAGGGCCCTAGACACATATTGGTCATGTTCGCTTGTCTTATAGGGCATACTTTTTTGGCGAGTGAACAGTACTTTCAGCCATGACTTATCAGCTAAGCGAACAGAGCCATTGTAGTATTGTTTAAATTCTGAGAAATAAGTTATTAGACGTAGGGTTATTACTCGACCAAAGTTCCTAAAATGGATATCTTCATGTGCTTTTTATGTTCTTCTTTGGTCTAAAAACTATTTTTTACCCTGTTTACAACTTATTTCACACTTGGAACCCTGGGCACACAGAAATTGTAAAAATAAACACTTAGCCTAACGCCAAAGAAAATGGCATTTTAGGTATATCACATGGTGCCATATCCTCTAGAGCCTTTTGCTACCAGCATGGCGTGGGCTCACGACACCATCTACTTTGGCGTAACTCCCTCCATCCACAAAAGAATGCAATTTATGAGAATCGTACCGGTCAAACTAGCTCAGGTTTGACCAAGTTTATAATAAATAGTATTAGCATTTATGTCTCTAAATAAATTTATTATGACTTAAAACAATTGAAGGTCTCATAGCGAAAGGATGACGCTATAGGTTGTGGTGTCGTATGGCAACACTATGTATGATGTCAATTTATTTTGCACCATACACAAAACAACACCATTGTTCACATTCTTCTAGACTTCGCCAACATGATGCAGTGCCACTATTTTGTCCATATATACCACGTGCATAGAAAAAATTGTTACATCTGTAAATTGACAAAATATTTTTATTGCTTGAATACAAGAGGGCAAATATGTCATTTATATCAAATGCCCATTACAAATACTGACACCGATTAATACCACAATACAAATAGTACTAAAAATCTTCACTACCCCTCACATACATGTACACATAGAAATGTGACTAAAATTTGCAACAATGCTAAGAGGAATATGTTTGTTGAGAGGTCCAAATGTGTAATAAGTTTTTTTTAAAAGAACTAAAAAACTAAAAATTCTACTCGGCCATGTCTAATCCTCATCAACATGGATTTGCTATTGAACTATAATATTTGCTAGTAAACAATGCTTATATAACATACGGTTCAGTGATAGTTATTGCCAAAACTTTTTTTTGTCATTGCTTGCTTAACATCGTCGAATAATGCCAGTCCTCGAGCGCTCACACAATAATGGTAGCATCGACAATGCTTAATAACGTCAGTTTTTGAGCGCTCACACATTAATGGTAGCATCAACAATGTTAATATAGACTGCGTGGCAAGCGCGGAGAGCACCTCTCAAACAATGTTAATATAACATATGGTTTAACAATAACTATCGCCAAAACCTTTTTTTGTCATTGCTTGCTTAACACTGTCGAATAATATCAATTTTCAAGGGTCACACAATAATGGTAGATCAATAATATATCAACTATCGCTGTCATGTATTCTATATTTACTAAAAGAATGTCTCAATACACTATCCAAAATTAACAAAATTTATATAAAATAATTCTAAATATTTATGATACTAATAAACATTGTTAGATTTTTTATAAATATTGATATTGCTTATAGTATTTAAACTAAGTACTCATATAGTTGTACTCTAAACTCCCTCCGCCGTTAAATAAATTAGTTTTTGTAAATCATCACTTTTATATTTGAATGAATTTATTATATAAATCTTGGTGCTATTATATGGTATCAAATAGACACATAGTGTATACAATAATACTAATTTGGTTTCATAAATCTTGGTGCTATTTTTTTAGAAATGTTATCAAACTTAGAAAGATTTAGCTTAAAAAAATTATAGAAATTAATTTATTCAGGAACGAAAAGAGTATTACTTTTGGGACTAAAGCCGTAATACTAAACTGTATTTTCATATTTTGGCCGTTTGTTCCTCTTATGAGTGCATTGGTACTCACTTATTTAAGGCTTGCACCATTATCGTGACGTACAAAAACCACATATAAAACTACGCGAAAGATGATCACGACGTGTACGCAAGGCGTATCAAAAGCATCCACTTGCAACACTTTCTCCAAAATAAATCCACGTGGACCTTAGTTTAGGGCATGTTTGCTAGAGGTGTTAAAATTTAATAAATACTATAACACTTTCGTCTTATTTGACAAAAGATTTTTAATTTTAAACTAATTAGACTTAATAGATCCGTCTTATAAATTACTCATAATCTGTGCCGACATGCATGTAATTGGTCTACATTTAGTGCTCAATGTATTTACCACAATATTGATATGATGAGAGTTAAACTTTAATATGTGGAAATCAAACGGGGCCTTACTTCTTGGAGGGGCCAGTCAAAACTTCAAAACCTTCAAAGCCACAGTACAGATTTTTTTTGATCCTTTTTTAATCAACAAAGAGGGTATAAAGGGGAAGAAATAAATCTACACTTTTTGAGATACTTTTTTTTACTGTCTCCGAGAAGCTCTCTTTGCTATTCTTGGCTTCCCCATAAACCAAAAGAGAAAAAAAAAAAGGGAAAAGAAAGCAAGGAGGACCGCACCACGCCACTCCACTCCACTCCCCTCCCCTCGATCCAGCCATGGCGGCCTAGGCCCCCCCTAGGGTTCCCCGTCATCCCCCACCCAGGCGCCTCCTGCCGCTTCCTCCACTCCCCACCCAGTGGTCGCGCTGCCCGATTCGGCCGCCGGCGTCGAATGGGAGGCCACCCGGTGCTCGCAGCCGGGCGTGACCGCTCGCTGCCGACGCGGCCGGAGGTTCCCTGAGCTCGGCGGCCGAGGGGGTCTCTCGGCGCCGGCGCCGGCGCGGGGGGTTTAGGGCGCGTGGCTGGTTCGGAGCGCGCCGCGCGTGCAATGGGGGATTTGAGGCGGTTCTGGTGAGTCGCCGCGGCGGGTCTTGGTTCTGCGAGCGCGTGGCTTGTGCTCGTGAAGGTGGTGGGGTTGTCTAGCTGCTCCGTGATCTGATGAGCTCAGCTCCGGCGTCCCGCCTCGGTTTCTCCGCGCGTTTGCTCCGTCGGCTGCCAAAAACCCAGCTTCTTGGATCAGGCCGTGCTCATTTCGGCGCTTTTCTTCGGTTCTTTGGGGAAAGGTTGGAGCTTTGAGGTGTTGTTGCCTGGCGAGGGTGCGCAGCTGAGGATTCCGGGCGATGAGGTGGGCGATGGCGCGCGTTTGCCGCGACAGTCCGGGGTTCGGGTAGCGGGTTCTTCAAGCGGATTTGGCTGCTGCTGCGTGGGAAGGGGGAGGAGGCGGCGGCGGCGGCAGCAGCAGCAGCAGCAGAGGAAGGGTTGCTCTGAAGCGGAGGGGAAGCAGGCTGGCATTGCTGCTGGGAGCATGGTGAGGTGCTAAGGAGGAGCAGCTCCCGCAGTCTGGTCATTCTTGCCGGCCGCACCTTGGTGTTCTTGTCCAAGGTCCTACTGGTGGTGGGAGATGAACCTCTCCCCGCCCAAGATGTCGGAGCCATCCCCTGAAAGTGACGGTATATCTCATATCACAATTTCGGCATCGATTCAGTTCAGAACTTCTCAACATGTGTTACTCTCTGCATGGTTTAGTGGATTATGCAATGTTGTCATTGTGCATTGATGTTTCCAAACAAATAAGCAAAAACTGGCTTCCTCTTGTATATCCATGATTACATTCATTCATATTCTTCACTGATTTGCACAAAAGAAAAGGTTCATGCATTGCTCAGCTTCACTCATGGTTCACATGTTCTAGTATTATTGATATTCACTGAACCTCCTCTTGTCTGTAGCCAAGTACGAATAGTAGCTTCACATGAACTCTGCTTTCTGGTGGCTTCCTGTTCCACTCATGTGTGTTTGGCATTTTGCAGGGGAACAAAGGTGTCTGAACTCAGAGCTATGGCATGCATGCGCAGGGCCCCTTGTGTCCCTGCCTGTGGTTGGGAGCCGGGTCGTCTACTTTCCTCAGGGCCATAGTGAGCAGGTCGGTCACTCAGCAGTATCTTTGAATAAATAAACTAGATATGGCCGAGTTTGTTGACTCCAGACTATCAGGTTTTGCAAACGAGGAATGAAGAGAATCACTTTAGCTGCTACCTTTCTGGTTCTTTTGATTATATATATAAAATGGATCGACTAAACATAACACTTCTGATTCAACTGAAAAATTACTTTGCCCAACTATACACATGAAGATATCATGTATTCAATAATCAAATATGTTCAGCGATTGTTAGTGCTTGAAGTAACTTTTAAGTCAAATCTAGTTTTGTACTCCCTCCGTCCCAAATTATCTGTCGCTTTTGGTTTCCGTGCCATAAGTTTACTCCATTTGTAGAAAAATACGTGCAACACTTGTATCTCCAAATAAATTTATTAAAAAACTAGATTCAAAGATATTTCCAATGATACCAATTATGTACCATAAATATTAATATTTTTTAATATACATTTTGTTAAAGTTGTTTCTCGGGAAGCGAAAACGACAGATATTTTGGGACGGAGGGAGTACAGGTTTATGGAATCATTTGTAGAGAACCACTTGCTCTTGTGCCTTTGTGCTTAAGAGGTTCTTTCATTTGTGTTTTTTTTTTTCATGCAGGTTGCTGCATCAACTAATAAAGAAGTTGACGCTCAGATCCCAAACTACCCAAACCTACCTCCACAGTTAATCTGCCAGCTTCATAATGTCACAATGCATGTGAGTTTGAACTTAATGGACCATCATCATCCAGTCTTTTAAGAAGCATTATGAAATAATTTCTTTGTTAATGCAGGCTGATGCGGAGACTGAAGAGGTGTATGCCCAAATGACACTGCAACCATTGAGCCCGGTATTTTACCAATCACCACTTACTCTATGCTTGTAATCTGGATTCTCATGAAAGGTTGTTTCAAAAGGTATTACAATGCCTATTCATTCATCAAGTGACTTCATGTACAGGAAGAACAAAAGGAACCTTTTCTTCCAATTGAATTGGGTGCTGGTAGCAAGCAGCCAACTAATTACTTCTGCAAGACGTTGACTGCAAGTGATACAAGTACCCATGGTGGTTTCTCTGTTCCACGCCGAGCAGCTGAGAAAGTCTTCCCCCCATTGGTTTGTTTTTTAAGATTTCAACTGAAAATTTAGTTTCTTTAAGCTTGATAGATTTATAAGAAATGATTATGTGCTTTTTCCTTGAAAAAAACTAATGCATCCGACCATCTGCAGGATTTTTCACAACAGCCTCCAGTGCAAGAGCTGGTTGCAAGAGATCTGCATGATAATGAATGGAAATTTCGCCACATTTTTCGTGGTATGTACTTAAATTATGGTAGCAAATGGAGAAATGATGCTGTTTGATTATTGAACAAGTGGAATGGAACTTTATCTATCAATAAGGAAGGGCGAAACAATGTTACTGTGCATGAGCGGCTTTCGCTACTTACATATCTCAACTGTCTGTTTCTTTCGGCCTCAATACTTTAGTGTGATTTTGCTTAGGTAGTTTGGTAAGTTTAGTTAGTCTGGAAAATGTTGTGTTGATAATATTTCTTTACCTCTGGATGTCTAGTGAAAGTTATTGCTACATCAAATTATATCCTGGGATGTCTTGGTTGTTCTTTTTGTATCTTAATTGGGCGATGCTTTGGCCCTTGCATGTGCAGGTCAGCCAAAAAGGCATCTACTGACGACTGGTTGGAGTGTTTTTGTAAGCGCGAAAAGACTAGTAGCAGGGGATTCTATCATATTTATCTGGTATTTTCTACTTTTAATTTTTAACTGAACTTTATTCTAGTTTTGTTAAAGCTTCTGAGGTTGCTGACATGGCAAGACCTTTTGTTTTTCTTTTCACCAGGAATGATAATAACCAACTTCTCTTGGGAATTCGTCGCGCAAATCGTCCACAGACTGTAATGCCCTCTTCTGTGCTATCAAGTGATAGCATGCACATTGGTCTTCTTGCTGCAGCAGCTCATGCTGCAGCCACAAACAGTCGTTTCACTATTTTCTACAACCCCCGGTATGTATACTATGATCATAGCATAACATACTTACCTTGTTTCTGCACTTAAGTAACATGGTCATCCTTTGTCAGGGCTAGCCCTTCTGAGTTTGTCATTCCACTGGCTAAGTATGTGAAAGCTGTTTACCACACGCGTGTGTCTGTTGGAATGCGGTTTCGGATGCTTTTTGAGACAGAGGAATCAAGTGTCAGACGGTGAGTTGAAACTTGTAAGTGTACACAGCATGAAAACTATGCACGTCTTATGGTTACCTCTTCTTTCAGATACATGGGTACGATAACAGGCATAAGCGATCTGGACTCAGAGCGTTGGCCAAACTCACACTGGCGTTCTGTGAAGGTGAATTCTTTAAAACAATTGTTGCTATCTTGTCTAGTTAAATTTTCATTATTCAATTTTCAAAGCCATCTGTTGTTGCATGCTCTATGTACCCTTTGTGAGAACATTTTTTGCGTGTAATGATGGTTTCTTTCCCTTTGGGTTATTGATACTTAGGTTGGTTGGGATGAGTCTACAGCTGGTGATAAACAGCCAAGAGTTTCACTGTGGGAGATTGAGCCACTGACGACCTTTCCGATGTACCCAACTGCCTTTCCATTAAGGCTAAAGCGCCCGTGGGCTTCAGGACTACCTATGTTCAATGGTAGGCTAACTGTTGACCAGAACACCTAGTATTCATGGTAACGCTTCATTTCAGTTTATACTGAAACCAATTTCTCTTTGTATATGCAGGTGGGAGGAGCGATGAGTTCGCTCGTTATTCTTCTCTCATGTGGCTTCGAGATGGAAACAGAGGGGCTCAGTCACTGAACTTCCAGGGGCTTGGAGCATCACCATGGCTTCAGCCAAGAATAGATTATCCATTGTTGGGTCTGAAGCCAGATACTTACCAGCAGATGGCTGCTGCCGCACTGGAAGAAATTAGAGCTGGGGATCATTTGAAGCAGACATCTTCTCTCCTGCCAGTCCAACAGACTCAAAATTTGAATGGTGGATTAGATCCTTTGTATGGAAATCCTGTTCTACAGCAGATGCAGTTCCAATCTCAGCAGTCACCCCTGCAAGCTGTGCAGCAAGGTTATGGTCAGAATGCAAGCGACTCTGGGTTCCTTCAAAATCAGCTGCAGCAGCTGCAGCTGCAAAAGCAGCAGGAGCCACCACCACAGCAGCAGCAGCAGACACAAGTTCTGCAGCAACAATCACACCAGGAAATGCGACAGCACCTCTCAGCTAGTTGTCATGATATTGCTAATGTAGCTTCTGGTGTGTCCGAGTCTGGTTCTGCTTGTCAATCACAATCCTCTTTGCTTTCTGGGTCATTGTTCTACCAACAGAACATCTTTGATGGAAACAATGGTCCAGATCTGCATCTGCACAACAGTTTCCACAACTTTTCGAGCCAAGAGTCCTCCAACCTTCTTAATCTCTCAAGAAGTGGCCAATTGATGGCATCAGAGGGATGGCCTTCAAAGAGGTTGGCTGTGGAATCTCTTGCTAGTCATGAGCTCCAACCTGTGCAGCTCAAGCTTGAGAAAGTGAATCACCAGAGTAATGTATCTCATGTTTCTGGCACCTTGTCGCCACTGTCAACAAGAGACGGTTCTAGTGCCCAGGCTTGTGGTACAAATGTTCAGAGTCACCTGCTTTCATCATCATTTGCAATCCATGATGGCTTGTCAACCGTCAGGAGTGGTGGTGTTGGCAATGGAACTGATGCGACAACCATAGCTTCGTTGAGATATGGTGATATGAATTTGCTACCTGAAAACTCCATAGCAACTTCCAGTTGTTTGGGTGAATCAGGAACCTTCAATTCTCTTGACGATGTTTGTGGTGTAAACCCATCACAAGGTGGAACCTTCGTGAAGGTATGTGTTCCTACTTGTGCTGTATATTCCTTTAAATTCATCAAAGGGCATGTGAAGCTGCCAAGTTGGTAACTGCAAGAGCACTTTATTTTGTGGAGGTAGAAAGGTCCATTTTTTTTGATAAGGTCATTTTGGTGGGTTGTTGTCGGGTTGATGGTTCACAAAGCTGTCAATTAAATCTTTAAGTTCATTTGTTGAGCGATCAAGTTCTTCAAGGTGGTAACTGCATCACATCCTTTTGACGCCTTCTGTTCCCCTTTTGTGACACCACTAGGTTTACAAATCAGGGTCCCTCGGGAGATCGCTCGATATCACCAGATTCAGCAGCTACTACGAGTTACGTAGCGAGCTCGAGCGGTTATTTGGTCTTGAAGGCCAACTGGAGGACCCTGTAAGATCAGGCTGGCAGCTTGTATTCGTCGACCGGGAAAATGATATTCTTCTCGTCGGCGACGACCCGTGGCAGTATGTGCATGCAGAACTATCTTCCTTTTGCGTATACAATGCAGAACTATCTTCCTTTTGTGTATACAAATTTATTTTGCCTGAACTTTCATTCAGCGTGATCATCGTTAGACCCTATGTTTTTCCAGGGAGTTTGTGAATAGCGTATGGTGCATAAAGATCCTCTCGCCACAAGATGTGCAGCAGATGGTCCGCGGCGGAGGCGACCTTCTGTCAACACCTGGAGCGAGGATGCTGCAGAGCAGTGTCTGCGATGACTATTCTGCAGGCCACGACACGCAGAACCTCACCGGCAGCATTGCACCTGTGGTGCCTCTGGACTACTGAGACTGAGATGAAGACTGGAATCTGAAGTTCTGAACCAAAACCAGCAATTCAGCACCGGAGGATTGCCATCCACAAGTCGTTTCAGTTCCTATGATCTTCTCTCAAGTCCTGTTGGTCAGAAATAACCTAGTCGTTAATATAGCTAGATGCCCCATTGTTATCATTATGGTAATGGACATGTTGTACGATAGCTACTGTAGCTATGTGATAGCCATAGCCTGAGCTCTAAATGGCAGGCAAGAATTGATCTATGAAATTATGAATGCAGGCACTCACTGTAGAGGTGACCTAGCCCTGTAGTTCTCTATTATCTTCTCATATCTAAAACTGATGGTTCCATGTGGCGCCCAAACTATTGAAACCTGTCAGCGTCACCTATGTCAATTTTTTTTTGTTCTCCTCAATTTGCGGTTGTTTGATCTTGCTGCCTGCCATACAAGTCAATTTTTTTGTCCTGTTTGTAATTCAGTAGTCTGTACCCTGTAGGCTTTGACCTGTTAATCCGCGAGTTTCATGTCTACCAAACCATGATTTCCATGCAATCAGGGTATAGCATAGAAGAGGGACCCTTTTTAGGGGTTCCTAAGCTCCCTCTTAGCCGCATGTGCCATTAAGAATGCTGGAGTCATCTTAACACTTGAAGGGTCAACCTCTGAAATTTCTAGTAATCAGAGTAATTTATTAGATGGTTTTACTATGGCTTGGATTAAAAAAAAATAGTAACATGTGTTTGTAAAATAGTGAGATTGCTTGCCATAACTCAGTTTGAGTTCAGAATTGACAGTGGCTTCTCCTGGTTCTAGAAATGTATGCCAGTTAAAAACAGAACTTCTTTACACATCTGCAGCATTTGGCTACAGCCCAGATTGCTTGCCATTGACAGTGGCTTCTGGTTGTAGAAATGTACACCAGAACTTCTTTACACATCCGCAGCATTTGGGTACAGCCCAGATTTGTCGATGAGAACATTCCCTGTCAATCCAAGACCAGGTGACAATCTAGTTCGCAGATTGTACAAACAGGGCAAGCAACATCCGAAGCAACAAGCACCACATTTCTCACAACTTACAACAGCGGCCTGACGTGAATGCACTCACGCTGCAGTCGTCAAACAGCAGCTACGCTGAAGCTGAACTCTGGAGCTGATCGCCGGAACCAGGTGCAGCATACAGCACCGGGAACCGGGACGGCACTAGATTTCAGTCAAAGCATGCATGGAAGTAAGGAGAGTAAACATGCTTGCATGCAGCCGGTCAAAGCCACAAGATTTCAGCTAGGAAGCATTGCCAGTTGATTTTGCAAATTGTTTGTTTAGATATATTGCATTTTCTACCATCAATGGACTCTGGAATCACTAATATTTACATAGGCAAGCGGTGGAGAATGGGGCCTGCTCCAACAGACTACCGGCTGTCCTGATCCTTGGCAACAACACTTGTTCCATTTAGTTTCTGAGCATGTAGGGCGGTTAAAAGAGTAGGGTAGTGTTTAGATGGTGTAAAAGTTGGTGTAAAATTCCTGTAGCACTTTTCGTTGTTATTTGGTAAAATTTATCCAATCATGGACTAACTAGGCTCAAAAGATTCGTCTCAACATTTACAGACAAACTGTGTAATTAGTTATTTTTTTACCTACATTTAATACTTCATGCATACGTCTAAAGATTCGATGTGACGGGAAATCTTGTAAAATTTTTGGAAGTTTGAAGGGATCTAAACACTGCCCTATTATCTGAACACAGCTGGCTGCAGGCCAAACTAGACAACCAGCTCAGGATTACACAAAGGCAGACGACATCCAAACCAAAAAAAAAAAAACTCATCCACAGGAGCTAGACAGCCTCCGGCGCCTTGTTTAGTTTGCCTCAAAGTTCCAAGTTTTTTCACTCTCTCTCCATCACATCAATTTTTAACCGCTTGCATGGAGTATTAAATGTAGGTAAAAAAATAACTAATTACACAGTTTAGTTGGAAATCACGAGATGAATCTTTTGAGCCTAGTTGGTACATGATTGGACAATATTTGCCAAATAAGACGAAAGTGGTACTATTCATCGGGTTGAAATTTTCTTCAATCTAAACAAGGGCCGGGTATTCTGTCTCGAAGATTTTCTCACGCAGATCGAGAAAATCCCTTACCCTCGCCCCATCCATATACAGAGATCTTTAAGAAAATCTTCTCACGCAGATCGAGAAAATCCCTTAACCCTCAACCCGTCCATGCACAGAGAGCTAAGCTCCGTGAAAGGATCGTCTCTTAACCTGTGCGCACACAGGTATTCTAGACCCGATCCATCTCTTACCTATGCTTTGGCTTGGGACGAACGAGGAAATTTTTTTACCCTCAGCCTCAAATCCACCCCACGGGGGTTCGAACTCGAGACTTAGGAGTGGCTTCGGAACTACTGGCCAAACGACATCCAAACCACAGCGACGAGCAGCTAGCACTGCCCTGGGACTGGGATAAACATGAACCAGGGATGAATTTTCATGTACTTAGGCTGTCTCCAACCATCGCAACCCAAAATACAAGACCTATTTGTCCTTTAGGTAACGCTACAGTCAAAGGGTTCCATACCTATTTTTAGTCTTCTCCAACAACAAGACCCAAAAGACGATCCTTTCTGCAAATGGGTCTTCTGGAGAGAGAATACCCATATTTGGGTTATGGATCTCCTGACACCCAAAATGGGTCTTTGAAATAGGTACTCTGTTGGAGGTTATAGGTATCCTATTGAAGACCCATTTTGGGTTTGGGTACCCCAATGGGTACCCTGTTGGAGACAGCCTTACAAATTAAGCCCATGCCATTGCCATGATATACTGCCATCAGCTACGGAACAGAGACGATCTCAGCTCTTGTTCCGGAGCATTGCTAGCTACATTACAGTCTACAGGAACCAGGCGCAGCACCGCCGGAGCCGGCACGGCTCACGGCCGGTCTTGCGGATGCGCTCCACCTGCCGCGCCAGCCGGGACGCCTGCCGGCTCCGGCGCGCCTCCACCCTCGCCTGCTTCCCCTCCACCTTGTGGCTCAGGGCCGACAGCCGCCTGGCCAGGTCCTGCTTCGCCCGGGCTTTCATCTGCTCTGCCTGTGCCTGAACAATTCAGTCCAATATACTCGTCAGTGAGAATTGCTGAATACTCCATCCAAGAATTCTAACCAATGCAGTTTATAGACAATGTTCAGAGATTGATTGAAAGAAGGAAACTCGAAAAGGTTTAGAAACTGAATTCTGAATGTATGAACGAATGAATGGAACTGACCTCGGCCTGCCTCAGCTTGGCTTCGAATTTGGATTTCTGCAAGCTTTCCCATTCCTGTATCTTCACCTCCTTCCTCTGGTATCTGCGGGCATCATGCATGCACATGATGAGGAATTAGAAGTCACTCAATTAGTATGTATGATAAGAACAATTCCTGGATATTTCTTTACCAAGTTAGCATCAGAGAAATAGAGATTTAAAGTGTATTCGATGAAAATACTTGTAAATTGTAATGTTTTTGTTTTTTGCTCACCGTGACGCGAGTTTACACTTGTTGGACTCTTCCCACGCGGTGGCGCGAGCTTCGAACGCCTTCCTCTTGATCTCCTCGTCGATGTCACCAGCGCCCTTCTCCGGGGACGCGGCGGCGAGGAGGCTCTCCTCCTTGCTGGCCCACGACGCGATGTTCATCTTGCCGAGCTGCAGGCCGAGCGCGGCGATCTCCCGCCGCGTCCTGAGCCGGAGCTCCCGCTCCGACGCGGAGGGGGAGGCCGAGGACGCGCCGCCGCCGCCCCGGGGGCTGGACGGCACCGAGCAGAGCGGGCTGAGCGACGGCGTGGCGGCGCCGGCGGGGGTGCCGCTGCGCGACTGCTCCTGGCTCGCGATCGGCGTCATCTCCGTCCCGACGTCCCGCATCGACACCGACACGGACACCGACGGCGCGAAGCGGAGCTTCTTGTGCGGCGGCTTGCTCCCCGGCCCGCTCACCGACGACGACGGCGACGGCGACGAGGACTTGGACGACAGCTCGGTCAGCGCGCTCGCGCCGGCGCCGCTGGACCTGGACGCCATCGCGGACTCTGGCGCGACGCGGCCGCCGGGGCAGTGCGGCGCGGCGGCGGCGGCGGGCTTCTTGGAGAAGATGGGGTTGGAGTGCACGACGTGGCGCCCCGCGATCCACTTCTCCGCGTCGTTCCACTTGGACGGCACCTGCTGCCGGAAGAACGGCGCGGACACCGCCGCCGCCGCCGTCGCCGTGAACGGCAGGGCCGCCCTCTCCTCCTTGCAGAACTCGAAGTTGCCGCCAGCGCCGGCGCCGTTCTCGATGCCGCTGTCGCTGCCACTCCCACCGCAGCTGCGGCTGCGCGCCGCCCTTCCGTGGCTGGCGTCGGAGCGCGACCGGGAGGAGTCCGACCGGTGGTCCTTGGGGTACTCTGCAGGGCGCAGGCGATCGAATCGCTCACTCCATTGTCCATTCATCGAGCAACGTGGCTGCTTGCGAAAGACGGAATCTTTACGCGTGAGACTGTCAGAGCAACGCACCTTCGTCGAGCTCTTGCGGCAGGAGGCTGTTGTTGGGGTGGTCGTCGTCGAACCTCGACGGCGGCGACGCCCGCGGCGACTTGCGGGTAGACTCGTCCTTGTTGCCGGAGCCGAGCAGCTTCATCCTGAGCTTGGTTGGAGAGATGACCCCCATCTGCATCCAGAATCCATGGATCACACATGAACAAGGATTTTAGTAGTAATATCCAATAGCACTACTACAGCATTAGCAAATTTTTAAAGTGGTCAAAGACGCAGTTACCGATGCATTGGAGGCAATTGATGTGTGTGTGTTTACTTTTAACTAGTGGAAGGCGCGCGCCTTCGCGCGCGGAATCAGTTGGCAGCGGTAGACATGTTGGTTTTATATATTACATAGATAGATAACATGAGTAGCTGAGTGATAAGACCTGGTACGATGGTGTCTGGTTCGTGGTGATTATATTTATAGTGGTTGGCTGAGTAACTTTACATTCTGGGGTGTCAGGCTACTACTGATCTTCTTAGTACCTTGGCTTGCGATCTGAAAGGTCTGTGTCCATAGAGGCTGCAGTTGTTGTGCCTGAAGAATCTGCTTGCAAACCTGGCCTTGTTAGTTTTACTCTGCTTCTAAAGTAGGGAGTATAAGATGGTGACATTTAATGCGGATGTTGATCTAACATACCTGATCTCTGGTAGCGGCACATGCATTCTGTGTGATGACTGTATCCAGACAGGTAACCTGGGAAGAATAAAAGGAGATATATAAAAATGTATTTATATTTGTTAGTATCGATATTTTTTTTGTGTGTTGATGTTGGATTTTGTATAGGTAAAGCTGTGTTTAGGCTAGCAGGGATGTAAAGCTGTGTTTTTTTTATCAGAGCCATGGGCTGTTTTGATGGGAAACTGATAAGGGGTGTGTTTGTTGTACCTGCGTGGTCAGAGATGTCTCCTTCATGGTCACTGTAGTCCATTGGAACAATGTCTTTGGAGTTTATATATCCTGTTAATTTTGTTAGTGTGGAGGAACATAGTGTATGGTTTATATTCATGAAACAGGTCACAGTGAGATCACACATTATGAAGACAGTAGCTTATCTCTCTGTAAATGTTATTGACCAAAATGTCAAAGTCCGCAAGGACCAAGTAGCACTCACCCTCAGGTAATTGCTTATCTAGCACCTTCTCCAGCTTGGAGCCTATTGCACCTATTGCCACACCCACCCATCATCATCCTTATGATATGAGGTCAGACGCCAACAATATGGCCACAGTATCTGCAGTAGAATTTTTATCAAAAGAAAAGGAAGCCTTAGAATAATAGGGAAGAATATTATTAGCAGCACACAGTTCAGAGTTTTAAGGTCATGAATCAAGTGTCACAGCAAGTTGTCCACTGGTGGTTAAAATGCGCCTAATTTTTTTCCAGACACTGGACATATGTAGTCCCAAACAATTAAAGAACCATATAGATACACAATTATTTTCCTACAGTAATGTTAAACAAATATCAAGTCCCAAACAGAAGCATGTTTGCATAGAAAGAGCACATATAGACCGCGTAATCCAGAGAAGCGCCTGAAAGTAGCACGTATTGACCGGGCCATGGAAACAAAAATTAGTGGGTGTACTAATTTTGCTGGATCACTAAAGGCTAACACAGCCGGCACAGCGATGACGCTAGGAAAAAGCACAGGTATAACTGTGATCAACATTCAATAAAAAGAGGCCTGACACAAACGTGTAACAAGAGAATCAGCTACTTAGTTTGTTCAGTGTGAATCTAGAATGATGTATATTTTTTTTGTGCAAGTAAAACGATAGGCGCAGGCAACTGAACATAGGCCTAGATATAGTTGGCATGCCTTGGGGGAAATAGGACCATGATATATATAACACCGACGAACAACACTATTTCATTTGAATGTGAAACGAAATGAGGCAAGAAAAAACATAACAACGCAGACACCGCAGTAACTCAGTCAGAGAGTACAGGCCCGTTGCACGGTGCAGTCGGCCACCAGTAAATCAATGCGCACAAACTACCAAATCACATAATAGAAGCACTAATGTGGTGGACCACTGGACTGTCACAAGGTTAGAAAAATAAAACATGGAAGGTAAAAATCCTAGAACCCAGGGGGGGACTAAAACATAGAAAGAGAACCTACCAAGACGCAAAAATTGCAATTAGGATGATCTTTGGAGAAAAAATAACTGGTCAGACTTAACCTAGACCTGTAAACATTTCGCTACCGTGAGCAGCGACAGAGACAAATTAGTTCAGCAAAGAGCATCATATCATAATTAGGCAGGATAAATAAGCAGTAACAAGAAGTAAACGTCGGTAGCACATGTTGGTTTGACTGATTAATCATAACTAAGGACTCAACTAATTTGAGAACCCATGTTTTAAATATAGCCAAACAAATTGCATGGTTGTATCTAGTGTACGTACCTGAGCCAAGAGCAGACACTACGCTATGACTACGAGAAACAAATTGGCATAAACAATCTGTAAATTAGAACTTGTTTTTGGGAAAAATTATAAGCTTAGCCTGGAATAATAGGATAACTACCAACATGTGTATATGTATAAGATATTTATGCCAAAGTTTACTGGGGTCATTGCAGTAAAACAAATGTAACAAACAACATGACAGTTTAAAAAAACATTCCATATTGCAGGCTGGATTGGGTGCAGCAAAACTGGTTTTATGGGAATGACAAAAAACGAGCCTTAGCTGATATCAATCAAGAAATTGTATTATTGAACTATAATGTTTCTGACAAAAACACCTTGTAAGCTGCAAGGCAAAAAGGATATGCGCCGACGCACTGGTGAAAGGAGAATAACCTTGAGATGGGGCAAAGCAAACAAACAACGGCATCTTCCAAAATCTCCATATTGGCTGTTATTGTGACATGGCAGTTTGATGTAGCAGATTGATGATCAAGAACAAGATGAGAAGTCACAGCTCTGGCTTGAAGCTCTCAACGCGGTCCTTGTGTTTGTGTTGAACATTTTTAGTAACAGAAGAAAAAAATATTAAGGTCTGGAGTTCAGCTTTGAAGTTTTTGCATCAAAGAATTCACACAACAAATATTGTGCTAGATGAAATAAGCAAAGGCAAAGCAATGATGTCACTATAGCCTGAGAGCACAGACAAACATGAAAGACCATGGCGCTCAAACTTTAGTTTGCAGCAGCTCATTGTCATAAGGCAGATGAGAGATGATATGGCTCACGTGCAAATAGATGCAACATGCAAGGCCACTTTTGAATGGGCAACAATAGGCACAGTGACTCTAAAAGGCATGTAAATACTATGAAGACAAATATGAAAATATAAAAGTTTCAGAAATTTAGAAACCTAGATTCATAGAAATATGAAAATATAAAAGCTTCAGAAGCTTAAAAACCTAAAGTTGAAAAGCTTTAGACAATAACCTAGATTCATGGAAACAAAAATTTGAGGACACAAGCAATCAATTGGTTAGGTATTCATGAGCTGATACTTAATTGGCCTTCAGGAGCACTTACATTTAGTGATTCCAAATTGTTCATGACCTGAAGATAGGCCCAGAAATGGCATTAGGGAAATTACTGCTATGAATGCCTTGGTGGTAGAAGAAATTACAGAGGAAGTAAAGGCCAATAATAAAACATAACACTGATATATGGAACAAATGTGGTTCACAGAACATTCGAAATGATGAGAGGAAAATGGAGAGGGGAAAGTACCTAAGGGAGCATTGCTATGAAATTGCCAAAGGTCGACCAAGATGTGAACCAGCAAAACTACAAAGAGGCAAGAATCAATATAGGATAGATCAAAGATGTCAATGAACTTTAAATATATAGGAAAGATTAAAGAGAAGAGGCAAGAATCAATGATCGAAAATTAGATGGGGCAAATCAACAACTTAATTCTGTAGGTGGAAATTTTGCATCAAGATACAATTGATGACAATAATGGCATAGTTCATCATATATTTTGATAAATGGGCAAGGAAATATTCTATATATTAATAACAGAAACAATCGATACTCAAGATGTTTTAGCCATCTAAAGATAACCTGGTAACACATACAAATTCAGCAATGAGTGTGCTGGCCAACTCTGCTTTTCTGGTAAAGATAACCTGAGTTGGCATATAACCTGAGGACCCATAATGTACCATTAACAATTACAGTGAGAAACATCCTACATAAAGCACCTAGTGTAATGAAAAGAGAAGAAAAATAAGAACTGTCCAGTAATAGTTTAGCCATCTAAAGAAGTCAAACCTATAACAACCTCATGCTCACCAGTAACACATCCACAGATGTCAATCTTTTAATCTAGCAAACTATACAGCAAAGATCATGCACAAATAGAGTAGGGGAAGTGCCCATAGCCATCTGTACCTGATGCCCGGGCTTTTGTGTAGCAGGAGAGAGTCAAGGAGGAGGGGATGACCCCACGCCGCCGCCGCCGCCGCCGCCGATAGCACCCTGAACCGCCGCCGCCGGAGAGGAAGAGGCCATGCGTAGCCAGGGTCCTCGAGCACATGCACCTAGGGTTTCGTCGAGCACAGGAGCAGACGCGGAGTAGCGGGAGAACGCCGCGCTAGGGAGCACCCGCACCGGCGGCCAATGCCGGGGCCCGCTCGTGCTGCGCTGTGGGCGGAGTCTGCCACCGCCAGGGCTGACGCGCGGCGCTGCTTCGCAGGCCGGGCGCGCGAGCACCTCGCGCGGTGCGCCGGTGGCGCTGGGGCCCGACCGGCCTCCACCACGTCGGGAGAGGAAGTGAGAGGGAGAGGGGGAGAGACAGGGAGAGAGAGAGAGAGAGAGAGGGAAGGCAGGGGCGGACGCGGTGGAGGCGGCGTTCCGCGGGAGGAAGGTGTCGGGGTCGGTCGAGAGAGGATGCGCGAGGAGAGAGACGGAGGCTTCGAGAGAGGAGCTGACAAAATATCTAGATGGGTCTACTGCAGAAGTTGGTGGAGTAAACTTGGACCGTTGATATCTGAATCAGATGGCTGGAGGAATTCTGGGTGACGTGTCCGGCCTCCCCGTGCTGGGAGCTCCCGCGGCTTATTAGTCCGAAATGTCACTGTAAATGGTGCTAGTACTAGTAAAAATCTGTGCCTTGCTGCAGATAACTTTGGGTCAACTATCTGCTCCATACAGTACCAGAAATAAAGCTGTTCATTTGACCCAACCCAACCTCACCACCAAAAATGACGAAGCAGACTAGAAGAGGGAGAGAGCGTGGCATCAGGCCACCAGCAAAGCTTCTCTCAGCGAAGGCAAGGCAGGGAAGAAGACGAAGAACTGACGCAAGAACAGATGTACGTACTTGTAGATAGGAAGGGAGCCAAATAAATGGACAGGTTGCAATACGTGCTGCTACTGGCTACTGCTACGCCATTGCATCAGGCGCATTGCTGACATGAGCAAGTAGTAATGCAGCAAGAGGGTGGCTCATCCAGTCACTACTCTAGTACCAACAACAATTCGCAGGGGAAGCGATGCAGAGCAGCATTGGAAAGCAATGGCGGTTACCTGAACTTTGTGTATCCTCTCGTACCCCATAGCCATAGCCAGCCACTGAACCTCGCTCTCTTGTGCTCTCTCTAATCTCAGTATGTGCTGGAGCAGCAGCTAGCACCACCACCAGAGTAGTAAATGGAGGAGGAGAGGTCAGCAGCGCGCCGCGGGCAAATGTGGCGACCGCGCGCAGAAGAGAGAAGAGAGGGGAGGGAGTTCTATATTGAGAGGAGGGAGCGAGGGAGCAAAGCAAGCACAGGAACAGGAACAAGACGACGTCGGCATTGGAGACGGAGCTGAGCGAGCGTGCGGGATCCATTGCGGTTGCGGACCACCACTGGCACGGGCCGGGAA
Organism: Saccharum hybrid cultivar R570; assembly: GCA_038087645.1. NCBI lineage: Eukaryota > Viridiplantae > Streptophyta > Magnoliopsida > Poales > Poaceae > Saccharum > Saccharum hybrid cultivar. Next base: position 2,807,835 of record JAQSUU010000671.1, on the reverse strand, counting down.
GGACAAGGGTTTAGGGAGCACCCCTCAGACTACCCGCACTCATGGACCTCTATATTCATCCTTTATACGTCCTAGTCAACAAGATTCTCTACTTTATACTTAATTCTCCCGCACCTATCCATCCTCTATATCATCCTTTATCCACTCTATTCACTGTGGGACCGACTTGTCACTTTATCTAAATATATCCATGTGTGATCTAGTTTTGAAGGATTTATTGAGACGAATTTAATGGTGCAATCGAAATTTAATTTGGATTTTTGGTTTGTGAGTTATAGCATTTTTTCTTTTGTTTAGCTAGCGGGGTCCGCCACTACAGAGTATAGAGTAAGCACAATACTACTCTAAATATATAGTGAGAGAAAGGATAGAGTATCGTTTTAGAGTACCCAGTGCAGCAGTTTTTACTCTATATTCATACTTTAAAGCTTTAGAGTATCGTTTTAGAGTATCCACTGCGGGTAGTCTCACAGCCTCAAATGGCTTTCGTCCCCACTTTCACCGTGTTCGCTTTCACCGTGATCTGAATTGTTCCAGTAATCTGAGGCCCTGTTTAGTTCTCAGAAAATTTTGCAAAATTTTTCAGATTTCTCGTCACATCGAATCTTTGGACACATGCATGAAGCATTAAATATAGATAAAAAAATAAAACTAATTACACAGTTTAGACGAAATGGACGAGACAAATCTTTTAAGCCTAATTAGACTATGATTGGACAATATTTACCAAATAACAACGAAAAGCGCTACAGTGTTATTTTGCCAAAAATTTTACATCTAAACCGGCCCTGAGTTGTTCACTGCTATTTATCATGTCAATGTTCTACTGTGTGTCAATATGTACTCTGTGCACCTGATGGCTATTTTGTTGTTGTATGTATATGATCCGAACAACATACAACAATTAAATGCTTTGCGCAGCCTAGGAAACGTCAAGGTGAAACGCCTGCACTGTAGAGGTTGTTTCCTGGTTTGTTTCATGGATGCTTTGTCAGCAATTTTTTTTTGGAAACAGTGAAGTGAAACGGGCCACTGAGACTGGCCTAAGCGATGACAGAGTATTTTTCTCTCACGACAAATCAGCGAACGCTACTTTTCAGCTTGCCATTTTAGTGAAACGAACCAGGCCACTTTTGTATCCAAAGCTGCAACAAATTTGGGTCGAAATCGCCCACGCTGAAGGGCTAATACCGTAACGCATGCGTTCAAATTTTGCCCCGTCTCTGCTGCGTGTTCTTCCCGTCCCTTGTCCAGAACCAGAACTGCAAGGGTCATTAGGGTCCAAATGGCCAAATCGTCGTTGCCAAGGAGTGCAGGAGACCGAACCCTTCCATGCATATGCACACGGCCACTCACACGCACACACACACGGACGACGGCCTGCCTGCAGCCTGTCGATCGCTCCATCCTCGGATTTCAAGGGCTACCACCGGCAAGCAGAGTGCAGAGTCGCGGATCAGATGGACATGAATGGATGTTACGTGCGGTCAGACTACCCGCACCCATACATCCTCTATATCATCCTCTATACGTCCTAGTCAGCAAGATTCTCTCCTCTATACTCAATTCTCTCGCATCCATCCATCCTCTATATCATCCTCTATCCACTCTATTCACTGTGGGACCGACTTGTCACTTTATCTAAATATATCCATGTGTGATCTAGTTTTGAAGGATTTATTGAGACGAATTTAATGGTGCAATCGAAATTTAATTTGGATTTTTTGTTTGTGAGTTATAGCATTTTTTTCCTTTGTTTGACTAGCGGGGTCCGCCACTACAGAGTATAGAGTAAGCACAGTACTACTCTAAATATAGAGTGAGAGAAAGGATAGAGTATCGTTTTAGAGTATCCAGTGCAGCAGTTTTTACTCTATATTCATACTCTAAAGCTTTAAAGTATCGTTTTAGAGTATCCACTGCGGGTAGTCTCGAGCCCCTGCCCGCCTTCCTGCCTGCTGTACGCCACGGATTGCATGCGGTGCAGTGCACAGACACTTTTTTACTGCTCCAGCTACTGCATCGCCGTGGATTCCGATCGACACAGGTCAACCTGTTCATGGTCCGGTTACAGACCGGCCCAACCCACAAACCAGCACATGATAAACCATTTTTTAGGCCACGCACGGGCTGGCTTGGTTACGGTCAAAACCGTGATACCCGTCTTCTTCCTTGAGCATTTGACTGACGAGCCTCCGCCGGCGAGATTGGCACCCATAGCTTCACCACCGGTGACACCGCACCATGACCAAGCATGAGCAGCCTCCAGATATGGAACAAGGTCACGGTAGCCGACAGCGGCGATGCTGGAGCAGCTGCTGCCGTCGCTTGGGAGATCCGAACCGGTGGGTTCCTACACACGCATACTCCGTAGATTGCAGCTCGGTGCGTTGGAGGCAGGCAGGGATGGAGCCGATGGTCGGGGACGACGGTGGAGGCCGCGGTCACGGTCGCGGGAGGGGCTGGAAGGGAAAGGGCGTGAGCAGCTCAGGCTCCGCCAAGGGGAGGCACTTGGGGCCAGTTTTAGAAGACGCGCCGGCGGCCGCATTGCTCCGGCCCCTCAAGAAGATCCGCAGCCCGGACCGCCGCCTCAACCGCTCCCTGTCCTCGCTCTCGTTGGCTCCGCCTTCCCCTGACTCGTCCTTTGTCGCCACCATCAACGCGACACATATTTCCGTTCGCGTACGATCAGGCTTCGGCGGCAGCGGTGGCGCCAGCGTCCACGGCAGGGTTGCCACGGCTCCTCCTCCTCCTGCTGCTGCTGCAGTACTCCAGCGTGTTCCAGCAGCCTCTGCCGCCGCAACAGCATCACCAGCAGCCTCTGCAGCACCAGCAAATGATTTCGTTCGCTTGGGAGATCCGAACCAATGGAAACCGTGGAACCCGCTGGTTCCTAACCGCCGGACAACATCTTTCACGGGTTGGGCCGGGTTTTGACCAAAGACCGGTTAAACCAGACCATGAACAGGGTGAGACACAGGCTATGTAACATCGGGTCTGACTACTGCGACTATAAATTTGGTCCCGTTTGGTTTCAAAGGGATTTAAAAAACCCCTGTTTGTTTAAACTTATCAGCCCAGTTTATCAGTCATGATACAGTATTTTTCTCTCACAATAAAACAGTATCAGCTGGCTTATCAGCCGCAGAAACCATCAACCGAACAATCTCAATAGATGAAATTCTAAAAGATTCTAATTTTTTATTTATCCAAAATTTTAAAATCCTGTAGCAGCCAAACGAGACCTACATCACAATGGGAATGCATGCCATCCTCAACATTTCCTGTTCATGGTGTGTTCCGGATGTGTACTTTCAGATCATATGCCTCCGGTGCTTAGGACATGTATGAACAAAGTACATACGAACTACCAGGAGTGTGTTTCCCTAGCCGCGCATGTGAGCCACCCCACGCACCCTCCATTGTGTTTGTTTCCCTAGTCACATTTGGGACCCTGGCCTGCATGGGCGCTAAAGCACCTCTCACCCTGGCTGTGCGGAAACGAAAACCTCATTCGTTTCTCGTGGGCTCGGCTCCTCTCATCTCCTCATTTCATTTTCGCCTCTCTCTTCCAGTGGCTCCCTCCGTCTCGTGCGCGACGACAGAAATATTCTTGTGCTAGGGTTTTCAGTTGCCCTTAAAGCCGCCTTCATCGTTGCCTCTGCTCTCCATACCCCTTCGTGTCTCCCTCTTCCGCTCCTCTACGCACTCTTCCTCCTCCCACTGGTGGTGTATGGCGGTGGCACAAGTGTAGGTGCTCTGTGGTGTCACGACTGGGTTGGGCCTCCTCATTCGTCTTGCTAGCGGTGCGGTGGTTGCGGATATTCTTCCACAACTCTAGGGTCATGGCTCTTCTTCTAGATCTAGTAGCGGTGGACCTAGTGACGGGCATCTCCGAGGTCGCCAGATCTACTACTAATCGGCGCGGCTAGGATCTACTTCCCACACTGCTCCTCTCGCTGCTCAGTGAATGGTGAAATCCACCCTTCTTTATTTGATTTGAGCTGGATTGAGTTGGTATTTCTGCTTATCTTGTTTAAGTACCTTCCTTATTTCGATTGTTTGTGATGGATGATCGTAGATATGTGCATGAGCAGTGCAATTTTTCCTGTTGTCACCTAGGGGGTTTCACCTTTTGCGCGCATCTAGTCATCCCATTTGTGGAATTTTTTCTGCTAGGGTTTACTATACCTATTGTTTAAGCTATTCGGCTAGCTCATTGTTGCTTTAATTCTGCTTGGTTTAATAAGTCTATGATGCATGGTCAGAGGCGCTTGGGGGCTTGCATGGTCAGAGGCACTCAAAGACGAAGTTTGAAATAGGTTTTTCTGTTGTAGGACAAGCAATATATATATATTTTTTAGAAAATTATCCTTTTAAAAAAACTAAATGAACTTAGGGGGGAGGGGGTACAACCCCCCTTCCTTCGCTCTGGTATACTCCAGATCCATTTGCTTGGGTTTCCAAACCTGCTTTTGACTACCAAAAAAACTAAAAGACAACCAAATGCCCAAACTCTATTAGGTGTTTCAAGTAGAAAGGTTGTTGAATTCGCGCACCCACTGATAGTCCATTGGATCCATGTGGCTGCGAAGTCGACAAGTTATATTTGTACCACTTTAATTTCTTTCGTTCTTTCCCCCCTCATTGAACGAAAGCACCCGCATCCGCACCCCCCGGCCCCAAAGCTTGATCTCCCCCACGAGCCACAGTGATGGCCTGTGGAAGCCTAGGTTGGTGGTCTCACGCAAGCCGCTCGGACGCTCAAGGTAGTGACGACGCTGTGGTCTCACGGGTCCCTACGAAACCCCGAGGCAACGGCCTTGCCTAGGTGCACACATGTTGGAGGAGCGGCCTCGTCTAGGTGCACAAATGCCGGAGGAGCGACATCGTTGTGCGCACGGATGCCGGTGGCGGCGGCCTCTGGGCATGCGGACGATGGGGGAGGCCGGGATCCCGACAATGGCCTGATTCGCGTGCTATCTCCTATAGTCCCTCTTCGGTAGGCGGATCTGAGTGGGCGATGAGGCCACGGCGGACGCGCTTCCGATGGTAGGGAGGCGTGGACGCGCATCCCGGCGGCAAGGAGGCCCCAACGAACAAGCCCACGAACCCTCCTCATGTGGATCGGCAATGGCATGAGGAAGAAGATAACATGTGCAGAAAAAAGGATCAATATGTGAAGCTGATGCCAACATTTTCTATCAGTTTCACAGCCTTTTCAACCAAATGACTTTCATCTTTCTCACAGTCCACTGCTCTTAGCAGATTTTCTACATTCCACTGCTCACAACATTCCACGGCCTACGGCTCAACCAAAGACACCCTCCCTCCATACTTATAAGTATACAATTTTCTCTTTTCAACAAGTCAAATGACTAGAAGTTTGATCAAAGTTATATAAAAAATACTATGATACAAAACATTTAAGTATCATTAAATTTATTATGATATATATTTTCATAGTAAACTAGTTGGAGGAATAAATGTTTATACTATTAGCTATAAACTTGATCAAAGTTCAATTAATGTGACTTACAGAAATCCTGTAATTGCATCTTTTGGAAGGGAGGGAGTATATATTATTATCCACGCAAAACCTTTGACCTTTTGAGTTTGACAGGTAGTATCAGGCGGGACTGCCAAATCCGTCCCAAATCGCACGAATAAACAACGCCTGAATTTTCTAAACATTTTTTCAAACTTAAATTTTCCCTCCGCACCCATGCTATCCATCCATGGCACCGGCACCGGACCCCAAGCACGGTCGCTTCGCACGCCCAAGAAAAGGCCACGAGGAAAGGGGAGGGAGAGAAGGCTCCAAAGCCCAGAACCCAACGACACCCTTAGCTTCTTGCCCCTGTTTAAAACTCACCCTGCTGCTGTTTAGAGGACACAACGCAACCTCTCGCTTTTCTTCGTCTAGGGTTTGCCAAAGTTTTTGTATTTTGGGTGTGTTTAGATGGTTGTAAAGTGTGTGTAAAGGTCATGTAGCACTTTTCGTTGTTATTTGGTAAAATTTATCTAATCATGGACTAACTAGGCTCAAAAGATTCGTCTCGATATTTACAGACAAACTGTGCAATTAGTTATTTTTTACCTACATTTAATGCTCTATACACGTGTCAAAAAATTTGATGTGACGGAGAATCTTGTAAAATTTTTGGAATTTTGAAGGAACTAAACACAGCCTTTCTACCAGAGCCAGCATCATCAGTTCACAAAACCCATTTCTGTCCCTATCGCTGCACATTTTTTTTTTCTAGCGCGCGCGCTCTCTCTCTGACACAGACAATGACACAAACATCATTTCTTGTCTTCATGCTTCTAGGCCGATGCACCCAAAAGTTAGAATTTTTTCACTCTTTCCATCACATCAATTTTTAGCCGTTTGCATGAAGTATTAAATGTATGTAAAAAAATAACTAATTATCCAGTTTAGTTGGAAATTACGAGATGAATCTTTTGAGCCTAGTTGGTTCACGATTGAACAATATTGGCTAAATAAGACGAAAGTGGTACTATTTATCAGGTTGAAAAAATTTGAAAACTAAACATGGCCCTAGTTAATTCAGCATTGCAATTGTGTGAGCATGTGTGCGTGCGTGTTTTAGGTTTTGGAGCTACTAGGCCACACTGTCCAATGCTTGATGTCGTCACCCTCATGCAAAATGTTGATGTGATCTGTTAAGCATGCTGTGATTCCCTCTTGGGGCTGCTGATTTGCCAAGGGAATTCCACTTTTGTCGTCCTTGTCTCCTGGGTCTGGGTGTGCTAGCTAGCTTAAATGTTTGGCGCCAACTGCGCATTTCAAAAGACAGGTTGCACTGTGCAAGTGCAAGTGCTTCCTAGCAGTATGCCACTAGAGGCAGGCAGCAGTAGAAATATACTCCACAGGGAGTAGATCTTAGGATGCTATTACGCGATGCTTTTAAGGTTGCTACTGTACATAGCAGTATGATCATTCCAAAGCGGCCATGCCCTAATACAAGAGGCGCGTGTGGCCTTTCTACGCTAGGAATAATAACAAAATGGAACGGTGCTAGTAGATGCGATGATGACTTTTGGCGCAGCTAGCAGCAGCGACGCCACTGTTCTTCATCTTTGGCTTGCTTGCAAGTTGCAATCCATGCAATGCACAGATGCAAGAGGTCATCAGGGACCTGCAAAAGTGTAGTACTCCTAGCAGCACCTCTCGTTGCAGTACTGTACCACACATGTTGGAAACCCCACTCAATCTAGCCGCATGCAGTGGTAGTTGCAGCAGGCAGCAAACATTTTGAGTCTAATTAATTAATTTTTAAATAATTTTTTGCACTAAAAAACAAAAAGTGCTACAGTGCTTGGGGGTGGCACTGTGTCGAATCGGCCACCCCCGAGTCGGCAACTAAACAAGGCCATGATGTGGGTTGGTCATTGGTGGCAGCACGCAGCAGCACTGCAACAGGATCAAGGCTGATACAGATTTAGGGCCTGTTTGGTTTCAATGGGTTAAAGTTTAACTCTCATCACATCAATGTTCCCTCAAATGTATGGAGTACTAAGGCCAGTCTCAATGGAAGTTTCATGACCCAGTTTCCAACACATCCGTATTTTGGAAACAGTGCAGAAGAGTTTCATGGGGATGAAACTCTCTCTACTCCCATGAAACTCTTATCATCTCTCACTTCATTAATACGGTGCCACATCAGCACATTTAATGCCCATGAAACTCTGATGAAACTCCATTGAGACTGGCCTAAATATAGATTAATTGCATGCATGTCGGCACAGATTAAGAGTAATTTACGAGACAAATCTATTAAGCCTAATTAGTCCAAAATTAGAAACTTTTTGTCAAATAAGACGAAAGTGCTACAGTGTTGGTTAAACTTGAACTCCTCAAACCAAACACCCCTTAACCCTTTTGAACGTTGCAATGCAAATAGTTTTTTTTTTGAGTGGAACGGATTCTCTCTCTGCAGTAGCTGAAGACACAACAAAAAAAAAGTTGCGTGGCAGTGGTACTCCCTCCGTCAAAAAAAAAAGTAAATTTCGTTTTACGAGGAGTCAATAAAATATTAAGTTTGGATAAGTTTCTAGAAGATATTATCTACATTTATATCTTCAATTAGGTTTATTATGAAAATATATTCTATAATTAATATAATGATACTTATTACGTATCATGAACATTAATACTTTGTCATATATATTCAGTTAAAATTAATAATATTTGACTTCTCGAGATACGAGATTTACATGTTTTTTTAGACGGAGAGAGTAGCGCGCACGAAGCGGTACAGAAGAGTTGGGAACCTGGAATGATTGTAGTGACTTTGTTGAGGACCAACAACACTTGGCTCGGTTCAGTTTCAAAAAATTTTATAGAATTTTTTAAGATTTCTCGTCATATCGAATCTTTGGACAAATACATGAAGCATTAAATATAGATAAAAAATAAAACTAATTACACAGTTTAGACGAAATGGACGAGACGAATCTTTTAAGCATAATTAGATCATGATTAGACACTAATTGCCAAATAACAACGAAAATCACTACAGTATCGTTTTGCTAAAAATTTTGGAACTGAACCGGCCCTTGCAGTGCAGGTAAACAGACGTTGACACCAGCTACTAGTACGTACGGACGTACCCTTGTTGCTGGCAGTGGCACCTGGCAAAACCAAAAGAACAAAGCCGGGAACAACACGTAGGACGCTCACGGGACCATGATACTACCAGGCAGGCATTCATTGTCCTCCCTCCGTCCCGCAAAGATCGCAATCCTGCCGTTCAAAAATTTTCCAAAAAAATGCTAAAGTTAGAAATATGTGGGACCCACTTAAAAAACAAATCTTTTCCATCTCCTATGCTCACGGACGAGTACTCCAGAAGCCGCTGGCTGCTCGGTTAAAAAAAAACAGAGAGAGAATACAGCAACCTTCTCGTCCACTCGGGGTGTGTTTAGTTGGTGAAAAATAGGCGAAAAGTTACTGTAACACCTTTTATTTTTATTTGACAAATATTATCCAACCATAAAGTAAGTAGGCTTAAAAGATTCGTCTCGACATTTACAGACAAACTATACAATTAGTTATTTTTTTACCTACATTTAATACTCCATGCATGCGTCCAAAGATTCGATGTGATAGGTGGAAGAGAAAATATTTTGGGTTTGCATGCCAAGTGAACACACCCTCGGTAAAAAAAATTTCAACCTTCTCATCCACTCGTTCCTCTCTACCGCATTATCTTCTCCGTGTACTACTCCCGCACTGGCCCCACTTTATCCGGTCGATCTAGATCCCATCCCTAATCGAGCTCGATCCTGCTCAGATCTCCTTCCCCGTTCCTCTTTCTCTTCCAATTCTGCTTCTATGGCTGGTGGCAGGTGCCATAGACGTCACGACTGGATTCACAGCCTCCGTGTCGATGGTACTGGCGTCAACCACGTGCCAGCCTGTCGCATGCGAAGACCCGGCATACGCGTCAATTCCAAAGGCATCCTAGATGTCCCTGACTCTGAGGATGAAGACTCCGACATGGAGGTTGACGAGGACGGCGGGCGGCAACCATAGAGGTTGTGGAAGGGGCTTCGTGAGTGGTGGTGGAAGGGGCTCCCCGTGTGGTGGTCAAAGCGGCTCCAGGCATTAAGGCCACAACACCTGGAGCTGACAGCCGCAATGTCTCTGTTGAAGGGCATATGGTGGTGGCCACCAACGAGACTGCTGGCGATGATCTACCCGCGGAGGGTTATCCGGTGTTGGCTTCCAAAGTGGAGGTGGACCTAGACGTGCCTGAACCCCTCAAGGAGGTGCTTGCAAACATGGATCCCATCTACCATGGCGTCTTTGTGAGCATGTACAAGATTCTGGTGCCTATATGCTTCCAACCCATCCACTCCTAGTTCATATACTACTGTTTTATGTCTATGTGAGATGGAGTCCTTTTGTTGTTTGTTTGATGATGAACTGCTTTTCATGCTGGGAATGCCTTTGATCTGGTATTATGAACTTTTGTATATAGGGTTTAGGTCATTAGGTGGTTTATGTCATCAGGTGTGATGCTGAACTGTTTTTAGGTATGAATGTATCATGATGAACTGATGCTTTTGTGTAAAAAATGCCGGGTGTAGTAATGGGTTATCTAGTTAATCAAATTAGTGTTCCTATCACACTAGATAAGCCATGTTCTTATTTCTTACTTATAGAATATGTTGTGTTGAATGGATGGAAAGTCATTCTAACACCCTATTGGCATTTCTTAGCGCAATCACTAAGTGAGGAGGTTTTAAGTCCATCATCGGCAACGACACCAAAAATGCATGTTAGTATTTCTTAACACCATTACTAAGATTGAGTTAATCTTAGCAACGCCGCCAAGAAACACCAACTATGATAGTCCTTAAAGATTACGGACAATATCCGCAAGCGTACGGATCTATCGTTGTAGCATTTGACCTAGAAGTATTAAGGGTATCGTTATTTATATTTTTCTAAAGGAGAGCAAGGTATACATATTCTAGCATAGACATGAACATGATTACATACTTGCATATAGGACCATAGTTCATGACAGGGGTAAAAACGATATATCAAAGATAGTGGACACACATTTGGCTAACCTCAAAGATAAAAGAAAAACAAAGAATAGAAGAATGTTCCTACGTGGAGCCGGCATGTTCTAATATAGCCGTGCAAAGAACAGTTAATGATCATGCAAGTTATATGACTAGAATTAGAACTATGATTAAGATGGACAGGGAGATCTCCGAGCACTGGTCTGCCAGCGAGCTCGAGAGACTTTAAAACTCCTATACAATATCCGGACGTGGGGGATTATAAGGGACAGATAGAGCTGTCACCACCTGCCGCTGTAACAGAACCGACCTATTATACGAGATTAAGTAAGAAAATCATCCACCGAGCAGACGATTTAGCAAACTTAAGCCCGTATAACCCGGTAGTCCGTGAAATCACGACGGATTTCAAACCAACTTACATACCAGCCAAGATCATAATAAGTTTAGCGGTCACCATCACAAGTTACATAAAAGTTCGTGTCACAAATACATCGGAGTTTAAACATAGTTATTACAAACTAGTTTCAAATAAAAGTAGCAGAAGCATTTAGTTCAAATCACACACTCACACAGAGTTCAAAATACAGTGCCAGCTAAGAATCATCTTCCAACAAAAGCATCAGGCGAGACGTAGTGAATGACCATTGCCCATGGTCCTAAGCATCTCCCATCGCAGGATAAAGGCAGTTGATACAGTAGCCGTAATACATCTGTCCATCTGCAACAAGTGGGAACAAAGTCCTGAGTACGAGAAAGTACTCAGCTAGATTTACCCGACAGAACCAAAAATAAAAGACACCAAGGAATCATGACAAGCTGTCTGGTGGGGTAGATGACTCATTTGCAAAAAGGCATTTTTAGCATTTAAAGAATCTTTCCAAAGCTTTGCATCAAGTTAAATCTTTATTCTAAGATGACATACTTTCTCTATTTCACATTAACCCTACAAGTTTCCGTTTGAAACCCTGCAAGTTTCCGTTCGGTCTCAATTTCACATTAACACTTAGTTATTCTAAGATGACATACTTTCTCAAGCAAATTCAGATAACCACCTATAGCTCGCAGGTGACAGGCAATCACCCGACTTCTACCGGTCTAAGCAAGCTAAGCAATTACTTAACTGCGAATGACAAGGTGACAAGGATAAGGTAGAACGGAGTAAACAAGGTGTAATGCAGCAACAGTTGCAAACAACTCCTAAACATAATGCAGCAGTTAAAGTAAAGCAGTAATAAAATATTTGTAAACCGGGGGAGAAAAATGCTCTGGGGCTTGCCTCTCTTGAAAGAGCTCGGACGGTGGTCTGGGCACTCTGGAAGATCCTCACCGATCTCCTCGTCGGATTCGAGCACTTCCTGCTCCTCGGACTGCTCTTCCGGCTCCTCGAGAACTGCTATCGGTGTTACTTCCTACGATCCTGTATGATGCAATCGTATAAGTGCTTGTGTCTAGGTGCATTGCAGAAATAACATGAAATGGTCAGGATGAATGAAATGTAGATAACTAGTTTTACTTTATTTCATAAAGTAGGAGTACATTTCTTTTACAAGGTAGTCAACATCATCCAAGAATACATACTACAAGCACATGTCATCTACTGCATTCTCTTCTACTACTACCATGCTAAGTCAACACATAAATCTAAGATGCTTCAAAGATACACCAAAGCAAATCCTATTAACTAGTCATGCATTAACAAGGTTAATTAAACCCTAATTGCAACTAGGTTTGAACAGCAACACCTATTTTGGTAGCACAGAAAAATCTGAGAAAATTACAGTAGCTTTCTATCCTCTAATCTAGCATACCCCAAAATTTCCATTACATTTAGATTACTGGAACTGCCTACACAAAATAACAAGCTAGGGCCTAAAAATGAGCATAAAAATACTTTATACTATGAAAAGTATCAAACAATAGATTTAACATTTTTCCTACATTCTACACAATAAATAATCACCACATAAAAATTATTACATGCATGTTTTATTCATATTTTTCTCTCTAGCAAAAATAACAATTATTAGCAATATTCAACACTTGTACTACACATCAAGATTTTTTTCTACATAACATGCATGAAATATATTTTTCCTAGCAAGTACATCACAAAAGAAAATTATAGCAAGTGGAACCATATGTTTCTAAGCTTTCTGTGATTTATTACATATTTAATAAGAAAACAACAATTTCATTGATTAAATAAAAACTCTACAGAAAAGTATTTTAAACTTGACATGCAATATTTTTTCCAAGTAGATATGATGATAAGGAACCTAGCAAAATTTATTTCAACAAATTTAGAGCAAATTTGAGTAGTCAAACATTTTCCAAACCATTCCATTTTCAAATAATACAAGAAAAACGAAAAACCATTTTTCTTATCGCTAACGGGCCGGCCCAGCGAAGCTAACCGGCCGGCTACGGCTTTCGGCCCGAGCGCGCGCGCGGGAAAGCAGGCGTGCCGGCCTGGCTTGGGCTTCGGCCCAAGACCGCCTTGGCCTAGCGAACGGAGATGGGGAGCGGGGCGTGTCCATGGCTGGGGTATCCCGGCGCCCGGGGCCGCGGCGATGCGGTGACCGCCGACGGCCAGTGGCCGCTTCCGGTCGCGAGCGGGCGAGGCATGGAGAGCAAAAGGACCGCGTGGAAAAGGCGAACACGATGGCGTGATGCAAGGGGAGAAAGAGGGAACGAGGGCACCGGTGGTGAAGCGCGAGCTCGGCGGCCCGGTGAAAGGTCCTTGTTTGGTTTTTGGTAATTGAGTGACAACTTAGGTGGACTAATATGTTGTTATGTGAGATACACAGGAGATTAGTCCACATGTGATGGTGTCATGAAGGAGCTCATTGCATATGAGACATGACATGGAGTCATGTGACCAAGGTGGAGAAGATCAAGATGAGGCTTGGCTTGATGGACCGGTTGCTAGGGTGAAAGGCAAGTTGTGTGATAGCTTGGCGCCGAAGGACCGAGGCAACGGTGAAGAGCAAGTGAGGTCAAGATCGATGAACCAATACGGTCATGTGATGATATGAAGTGGATCATATCATTTGATGATTGGTTGGTGCATGTGTTGCATCAACATCAATGGAGATGGAATGGAATGCGCAAGGCAAAGGTATAAACTAGGGCATTTCCATTTCACCGGTCATAGGTGTGTAGAGAAGTTTATGACCGGGTTTAGGATAGATGGCCGTACTATTAAGAGGGGCAAACTTGTTTGCATATCGGTCATCTAGTGCCACTCGTGTGATCTAACTATGCATCATTGCTAGGATCGAGTGGCGTGGCAAGTTGAGTGGTTAACTCCTTCGGTAAAATGTTTGTGAAAATGCTAACACACGTGCACAAGGTGGTGTTCACTTGTTGGTGTTGGCACATTTACGAAGGCGATGAAGTTTAAGCGGTAGAGAGGATTTGGGTTCCTCTCTCCCTCCCGCCGAGCTTTGCGAGCGCGGGATTCAGGCGTTTTTGAGAAGTTGAAATGCCTATTTTCCACTACGCCGGAAGTCAGAAAAGAAACGGAGGCGAACGGAGGTCATAGAGGTGACCGGACGCTGCACTGGACGCGGTCATGGTATGACCGGACGCGTCCGGTCAGTACAGCGCAGGCGCGGGTGCTAGGGTTTGCAACCGGCGCGTCCGGTCACTCGCGGGACCGGCGCGTCCGGTCAGGTGTCCAGAGGAAACTAAGTACGATCGGACGCGAGGCGCGTCCGGTCACACTTGATCGGACGCGTCCGATCGTTGAAGGAGCTTACTGGACTCTAACCGGACGCGGGCACTGTCGCGTCCGATCATCGCAAGGAGCGCGTCCGGTCGTTGCGTCGCGGGCGCGTGGGTCAGTGCGATCAGCGCGTCCGGTCGTTCGACAGGCGCGTCCGGTCATCGGGACCGGCGCGTCCGGTCGTTATGAGAAGCGTGTCCGGTCATAGGATTTGACTGTTGGCGCAGTGACCGTTGGAGGATCGGACGCGGCTGAGCGCGTCCGGTCAGTTACGACCGGCGCGTCCGGTCGTCCCGAAATCTGCCCAGTGAAGGGGTAACAGCTCTATTTGACCGTGGGGTTATAAATAGATGCCTTGGCCGGCTGTGGCCGTTAGCTGAGCACACTATAGTCTTTGTGACTTGTGTGGTAGTGCTTGGGAGCCATCTAACTCACTCATGCTTGATAGAGTTCATCGGATCGAGTGAGAGAGCGATTCTAGTGCGTTGCTTTGAGAGATTGCATCGTGTGGCACTAGATGATCGTGTTGCAAGCCGGTGGTGCTTGTTACTCTTGGAGGTTGCCACCTCCTAGACGGCTTGGTGGCTTGTGGCTCCGTCGAAGCTCGCAAGAAGATTGTGCGAGGCTCCGGAGAAGCTTTGTGAGGGGGATTGTGCTCACCCCACGGGGATCGCGAAGAGCAACTCTAGTTGAGCGTGTTATTGAGCTACCACACTTTATGGTAGGTTCTTGCGGTGCCTTTTGAGAGGCTCGGTGTGTGACCGATTAACCGCCGAACCACGAAGTGTTGGTCGACACAACGGGGACGTAGCTTGGTGGCAACCAAGTGAACCTCGGGAGAAAATCACCGTGTCAACATTGTCTACTCTTCTAGGTGGTTTGCTTTCATACAACACAAGCTTGTATTTACTTTCATATATACTTGTGCTTGTGTAGTTGCTCTTGTTCTAGTTGTGCTTGTGTAGCTAGCTAGATATCTTCTTGCTTGTGTAGCTAGAAGTATCCCCTTTGCGTGGCTAATTTAGTTTGTGTAACCTTGTTAGTCACATTGCTTAGTTTGTGTAGCTAAGTGTTTTTCGCTCTCCAATTTGGCATTAGTTGCCTTGTTTTTGAGCATTGCTAGTGAGCTTAGGCTTTGTGCGCTTTGCTTACTAGAATTGTGTAGGAGCTCCCTCTTGCTTGCAAAGTACTAGTGCATAGGTTTGTGTGACCTTGCTCTAGAATTAAATAGGAGAGCTCTTGCTAAGGAAAGCACCTTAGTTGCTTAATTAGGATCTTTGTGAGGTGCTTGTGAACTTATTTAGAGGGGTGTAGTCTTGGCTAGACCGATAAGTTTAATTCCGTATTTATTTTGGTTAGCCAACACGTTTAAGTTTTAGAAAGGACTATTCACCCCCCTCTAGTCCACCATCTCGACCCTTCAATTGGTATCGGAGCCGGGTCTCTCATTTGTGGTCTTCACCGACCCGAGAGGATGGCGGCTTATGCGCTAGATGATTGTGTGGAACACATTTTTGATGGCACTCACTATGCACGGTGGAAAAATCACATGCTTGATCATTTTCGTGCTCTTGGCCCTAAGTTTTGGTGGATTATAGTTGTTGGCTTTTCTCATGACTTGGATGGGTGTGGTAACCGTACCCAAGCTCAAAAGGATTGCCGAACACTTGATGCACAAGCTAAGTTTTATCTAATCAAAGCTTTGAATGATGAGATTTTTGACAAGGTGAGGGGTCTCTCAAGTGCACATAGCATGTGGACGGCGCTCAAGCATCACTATTGTGGCTCCTCAATTTGGGATGATGGAAAATTCAAGAAGGATGATCACATAGTGATGGAGGTACATAAGGATGTCGAGCATGACCACAACAAGGTGGTTGTGGAGGATTGCTCCACCTCACGGTCAAGTGATGACAAAGATGATCATATCACAAGATCACTTGACAAGAAGAATGATAATGCCACAAGTGATGCACGCATTGATTCTACCTCATGCACACTTGATGGTGAAGATGATGGCTATGAGAGTGATGCTTCAAGAAGCTCTTCAACATCATCACATGGTAACACTAAGATACTTGTTGGTGGTTTTGTTGTGGATTGTGATGATCCAAATTTAGAGCTTTTATATAAACTCTCAAGATCCTTGAAAAGGGAAATAGAAAGAGTAAGTAAATTGGAAAATGAAAACTCTTTTCTAAAGACCACATGTGAACAACAAAAGCATCTACTTTATGTTACTACTTGTTCACATGAGGAGCTAAAATTGACTCATGAGGAACTAAGTGTTGCTCATGATAACTTGGCACAAGAACATGCTTTATTCACTAAGAAGCTCTCTAATGAAGAAACCAAATCTAGTGAGAGCTCATCATTTGGGTCAAATGATCAATCACATATTACTAACCCTTGTGATGTAGGAAAGAAGCATGTATCCACCTCTTGTGATGATTTATTAGATATGCCATGTTCTTCACAATTAGATGCTTGTTCTACTTCTATGTCTTGTGAGACTAACCTTTTGAAGGAGAACAATGAGCTCAAAAGTGAAGTGAAGAATTTGAGCAACAAGTTAGAGAGGTGCTACAACTCTAAAATCGCCATTGAGCATATCATGACCAATCAAAGAAGATATGGTGATAAGAGTGGTATTGGCTACAACAAGAGCAAGGGCAAGATTATGAAGAAGCAAGATGCAAAGAAGCTATCCCAACTCATGTGCTACCGATGCCATGAAGTGGGACATATTGCCAAGTGTTGCCCTACCAAGAAGTCTCAAGTTAAGCCAAAAGCAAAGCCCCAAGCTCAAGCCAAGATCAACCATGAAGATGATGATGACTTGATGATGAAGAAGAAAACAAGAAGGGGTGGTAGAGCAAGGGATCCAATGTAAATCCAAGATGCCAAGATGATGAGCAAGAATCAAGATGAGAAGAAAGTACATGCTCACATCGAGTGCTTCAAGTGTAGAGATATAGGACACTTTACCTCGGGGTGTCCTACCAAGCTTGAGAAGAAGGCTCAAGCAACTTATGAGAGGCTAGGCAATGGGAAGCACAATATGAGCAAGGAAGAAAAGGCTCAAGCAAAGAGAATGTGCTACTTATGCCGGGAAAGGAGACACATGGCTCATTCATGTCCCCTAGGTAAAAATTCTAAGCCTATTTCAATTGATAATACTAATATGCTTAGAAAGGATGGCAATGGTACCTCATTGGTTGGAATTGCAAAACATCCCGCTACTCATACTAAGGCTATGCCTAAGTATGTTGCACCTAATTTGAGAGGACCCAAACTAGTTTGGGTACCATCAAAAAGTGGATGAATATGTGTAGGTACCATGGCATTGGAGGCTTGACTCAAATTGATTTCATTTTGTTCATCATATATTGAGTCAAGTTATAAAGCTCAATGCATATCCTATCCCAATGCCAAGTCAAAATGAGTGAAGTCTAAAGTGCTACAACATACAAGTGTCATTTATCAAGTTGTGGATGATTTATTGGAATTATTTGATGGCTTGTAATTTATTTGAGTAAAAGCTTGCTATTGGATGATCATGATCTAACCAAGGTATATCTCTAATTGATCATTTCATTTGGATGCATATGAGTTGATTGAATTGGATAAATATGCAATGTTGCTTGCTATGAGATGATTGAATGGATTAAATGCTTAGCAATCAAGTTTGAATTGATTTGTGTTGGATAAATTCATGAGATGACAATTAGTAAGTGGATTGGATGGATATATGTCTTGTGAAAGTTTTCAAACAAGTTAGTTTCAAGTTTGATTCACTTTTAATAAAGAATAGCTCATGTATTGAAATCTGTCCTACATTAAAAATCTGAGCTAGCAGTGATCTTAGCCATGTTTGAGTGATCAAATCTATTTGGATTGGCGTGAAATTTAGTATACATGCTCTACACTTATGAAAGAAGATGCTGTAGAAACTTCATGAGAATTGGATAAGAGATGCTTCGGTTTTGGAGTGCATCTTGTCAGCTATAGTACAGCAGTTTTCAGCATGTAGCAGTGGTGGAAGATTTGAAATCTGTTAGCAATCTAGATGTCAAATGAATCTCAAATTTTTACAGTTGCTATATGACTTAGTGAATCACATCTCCACCGAATTTTATGGCATTTGGATCTATACATTGGGAGATATGAATTATTCTTTGGAGGGTACAGAATCTGCCAGAAAAGTGACAATCATTGGATTAATCTAGAGTCACTTTAATTGAAAGGTCCTCAAGTTGGAAACATGTTTACAAGTGGTTGAGGTACCTAAGTTTGGTTTTGGATTGATCTAGAATCATGAAGAGCAATGAGTATAAGAACATTTGATTGTGGAATGTACTTATTTGGTACTCAATTTGAAGATCAAGATCAAACTTAAAATGAAGATAAAGTTTAAGTTCTAGTGATGATTAGAGATCATTTGGTAGAAAGAAAAGGACTTAAACAAGTAGAAAGAGTTGGACTCAAATATAGATTCAAGGATTATTCATCAAGATTGAGTTCATCATTTGGATCAATCAAACTATATCATTTCAAGTGAGTATCAAGAGTGGTTCTTTGGAGAAAGGTCACTTCTCCCTAGTGAGGGGCTTGCCGCCGTGTGTAGGTGAAACCAAGTTTGGGACTTGGAAGGCTAACATGGAAGTGGTGATCCGAGGAACTTGTGATGCTTAGTTGAAGCAATCAAAAGGATTGATCAAGAAAAGCAAGCAACACCCAAAAGAGAGCTAGTCATGTATTTCAAGTGGTATTCTAAGTAGTTCTCTCATACAAGCAAAGATGATATAATGAAGCAAGCTAACCACAACAAGAAAGTGCACTTGATCATAAGTGGTTTTCATTTCATATGGGTGAAGAATAGATTTATCTATGATGATTGGTCTTCACCAAGCTTATAAATTGGACTTCACATTGCTATTGGAGTAATGAATTGGAATCTATGTGACTATCCTCTACTCCAACATAGCAAAGGTATCATTGAAATGTGCATGATCATTTCATTCCTTACTAGTATGCGGTTAGTGCATATAGTACATGCTTATTAGGATCATGCATGACAAATGAAAATTTTAGACTCATTGCCTACCACTATTGCTTGATTGTCTAAATGATCTAGTGGTATGAGTATGAATTTGTTCATGAGCTAGTGAACCTAAGTACTTGATCTAGTTTGGATTGCTAACAAGTGACAAGTACAACATTGGCAAGATAACCCTTAGCATGAGGTGTGAAGAAGCTTGTCATTGGATCAAACCGGACTTGTAAGCTTATGCAAGGAAAAATAGTTCAAGACACATTAGAAGCTCATGACAATGATAAGAGTACAAGCACAAGACAACAATGAAAATGGATATCTAGTTTGTTTTAAGTGGTATCTAGACTCAAATTGATCTTCCAAGTGGTATTCACTAGTGGTGTCTAGATCATCAACTTACAAGTGATATCTTACAAGTGGTACTCATGAAGATAGAAAATGTTCAAGAAGTGAATGTTATTGCCAAATCCTTCAAAGTGAATCCATACAAGAAAATTCTTTCAAATGGTATCACATTTCTACTCATGGTAGCTTCACGTGGTATCATTCATGCAAGACGATGGTTTCACAAGTGATCCTCAACCTTAAGTGATCAAATCAAGAAATGCTACCCTCATCTCCAAGTGGTATCTCAAGTGAATGACACATGCTATGACATAGGGGGAGGAGCCCCACCGATTGGTATCAAGGTCAAAGATCCTATGTGGTATCTCAAGAGCAACCATAAAGTTTGTCATTCCAACATATGTGGTAATGTCCATAAAAAATGCAATATTCAAGTCTCAATTATCTACCCCAATATAAGCCTTTGTATCAATTGAGAAGAACACCTTTTATGGAAATTGATGACAAAGGGGGAGAAGTTGGACAAAGATATGAAAGCTTTTTGAGCTTTGGGAAGAGATTGGAAAGATTGGACATGGACATGGACAAAGAGGGAGTAACATTAAAGAATGTAAGGGGATCAAACATTCTTGGACAAAGGAAGCACACAAGTAGGGGGAGCAAGCTCATGAACTTTGATTGATTACATTTGATATATGCATAATTCATGTGCTTGCTTGCATTGCATAAGTTCTTAAATTCAATATGCATGCTTGTGTGGTGTATGCTAGTTATAGAACTTGAATGATGATTTGATAACTAGCATGCATAGGATATTAGCTAGACTTGTGATTATCATGCAAAAACTAGAACCTTGCTTATAATGTTGATCTCACGAGGTTTCTAGTGTTTTTGATGTCTAGCTACTCATGATGCTAAGGATGGTGGCAAACTTGTGATTTTCAAATGGTATCACGCTACTAATTGGTATCAAGCTACAAAGGTTTATTCTATACACCTTAGCATCACTTAGTAGTACTAACCCTCCCACAAATTTCATATTTATGCATATGTGCAAGCTTGAAACCAAACCATTTGAGCACATATGTAGGGGGAGTTATCACTACCAAGTCGGATTTTATGGTGCTTATCCAAATTCTAACATAGAGTTTAAATGTTGGATAAGTGGCATAAAGTCCAAAAGAACTTATTTTCCATATCTTTGTAGAGTTGTCATCAATTACCAAAAAGGGGGAGATTGAAAGGTCCTTGTTTGGTTTTTGGTAATTGAGTGACAACTTAGGTGGACTAATATATTGTTATGTGAGATACACAGGAGATTAGTCCACATGTGATGGTGTCATGAAGGAGCTCATTGCATATGAGACATGACATGGAGTCATGTGACCAAGGTGGAGAAGATCAAGATGAGGCTTGGCTTGATGGACCGGTTGCTAGGGTGAAGGGCAAGTTGTGTGATGGCTTGGCGCCGAAGGACCGAGGCAACGGTGAAGAGCAAATGAGGTCAAGATCGATGAACCAATACGGTCATGTGATGATATGAAGTGGATCATATCATTTGATGATTGGTTGGTGCATGTGTTGCATCAACATCAATGGAGATGGAATGGAATGCGCAAGGCAAAGGTATAAACTAGGGCATTTCCATTTCACCGGTCATAGGTGTGTAGAGAAGTTTATGACCGGGTTTAGGATAGATGTCCGTACTATTAAGAGGGGCAAACTTGTTTGCATATCGGTCATCTAGTGCCACTCGTGTGATCTAACTATGCATCGTTGCTAGGATCGAGTGGCATGGCAAGTTGAGTGGTTAACTCCTTCGGTAAAATGTTTGTGAAAATGCTAACACACGTGCACAAGGTGGTGTTCACTTGTTGGTGTTGGCACATTTACGAAGGCGATGAAGTTTAAGCGGTAGAGAGGATTTGGGTTCCTCTCTCCCTCCCGCCGAGCTTTGCGAGCGCGGGATTCAGGCGTTTTTGAGAAGTTGAAATGCCTATTTTCCAGTACGCCGGAAGTCGGAAAAGAAACGGAGGCGAACGGAGGTCACAGAGGTGACCGGACGCTGCACCGGATGCGGTCATGGTATGACCGGACGCGTCCGGTCAGTACAGCGCAGTCGCGGGTGCTAGGGTTTGCAACCGGCGCGTCCGGTCACTCGCGGGACCGGCGCGTCCGGTCAGGTGTCCAGAGGAAACTAAGTACGATCGGACGCGAGGCGCGTCCGATCACACTTGATCGGACGCGTCCGATCGTTGAAGGAGCTTACTGGACTCTAACCGGACGTGGGCACTGTCGCGTCCGGTCATCGCAAGGAGCGTGTCCGGTCGTTGCGTCGCGGGCGCGTGGGTCAGTGCGATCAGCGCGTCCGGTCGTTCGACAGGCGCGTCCGGTCATCGGGACCAGCGTGTCCGGTCGTTATGAGAAGCGCGTCCGGTCATAGGATTTGACCGTTGGCGCAGTGACCGTTGGAGGATCGGACGCGGCTGAGCGCGTCCGGTCAGTTACGACCGGCGCGTCTGGTCGTCCCAAAATCTGCCCAGTGAAGGGGTAACGGCTCTATTTGACCGTGGGGTTATAAATAGATGCCTTGGCCAGCTGTGGCCGTTAGCTGAGCACACTATAGTCTTTGTGACTTTGTGTGGTAGTGCTTGGGAGCCATCTAACTCACTCATGCTTGATAGAGTTCATCGGATCGAGTGAGAGAGCGATTCTAGTGCGTTGCTTTGAGAGATTGCATCGTGTGGCACTAGGTGATCGTGTTGCAAGCCGGTGGTGCTTGTTACTCTTGGAGGTTGCCACCTCCTAGACGGCTTGTTGGCTTGTGGCTCCGTCGAAGCTCGCAAGAAGATTGTGCGAGGCTCCGGAGAAGCTTTGTGAGGGGATTGTGCTCACCCCGCGGGGATCGCGAAGAGCAACTCTAGTTGAGCGTGTCATTGAGCTACCACACTTTATGGTAGGTTCTTGCGGTGCCTTTTGAGAGGCTCGGTGTGTGACCGATTAGCCGCCGAACCACGAAGTGTTGGTCGACACAACGGGGACGTAGCTTGGTGGCAACCAAGTGAACCTCGGGAGAAAATCACCGTGTCAACATTGTCTACTCTTCTCGGTGGTTTGCTTTCATACAACACAAGCTTGTATTTACTTTCATATATACTTGTGCTTGTGTAGTTGCTCTTGTTCTAGTTGTGCTTGTGTAGCTAGCTAGATATCTTCTTGCTTGTGTAGCTAGAAGTATCCCCTTTGCGTGGCTAATTTAGTTTGTGTAACCTTGTTAGTCACATTGCTTAGTTTGTGTAGCTAAGTGTTTTTCGCTCTCCAATTTGGCATTAGTTGCCTTGTTTTTGAGCATTGCTAGTGAGCTTAGGCTTTGTGTGCTTTGCTTACTAGAATTGTGTAGGAGCTCCCTCTTGCTTGCAAAGTACTAGTGCATAGGTTTGTGTGACCTTGCTCTAGAATTAAATAGGAGAGCTCTTGCTAAGGAAAGCACCTTAGTTGCTTAATTAGGATCTTTGTGAGGTGCTTGTGAACTTATTTAGAGGGGTGTAGTCTTGGCTAGACCGATAAGTTTAATTCCGCATTTATTTTGGTTAGCCAACACGTTTAAGTTTGAGAAAGGACTATTCACCCCCCCTCTAGTCCGCCATCTCGAGCCTTCACCCGGCTCGGTGGTGCGCACGGGAAGACGCTCAATTGAGCCTTACCGTCAACGAGCAAAGTGCACGGTTGTAAGGTCCTAGATGGCTAGAGGGGGGGGGTGAATAGCCTATAAAAATCTACAAGCACCACTAAGCAAACTTGTTAGAATAACAAACGGCGTAAAGCGAGTTTTGCTTAGCCAAAGGTTGTGATGCAAGCCTCCTATCCACAAGTCTAGTAGATTATGATCTCTAGTTCACACAAGTGCTAAGTCACTAAACTTACACTAGTGAGCAAGCTAACAACACTAGCAAAGGCTACCACTAGAGCTTACACAAGATAATCTAGTAAAAGTAAATGCAAGAGATAGGATTGTGAATCTTATACCAACGGTGGAGTGAAGATGTTGCCAATCACCAAGATGATATACAATCAATTAATATTGACAACAACACAATATGTAGACCAATCACCGGGAGACAAGAGACACAATATTTTTTGTTCACCCGGTGTTCACTTGTGCACCGACAAGCTACGTCACCGGTTGTGTCGACCACCACTTAGATGGTTCCTCGGTGTGACCCTCAAGTCACTTGCCCCTCAAGGCATGCCCCGCAAGGCACCGCAAGACTCCACTCTCAAGTGAGGTAACTCAATGACACGCGCAATCCAATAGAGTTGCTTTTGGCGTCCCGCCGAGGAAAGCACAAGAACCTCTTACAAATAACCGGAGGTGGCCAAGAATAATCACCTTCTCTTGCCAACGCCTCCAACAATCTCCAAGCCGGCTAGGAGCGGTACTCTCCAAGAGTAACAAGAAATCCACCGGCTAAACCACCCACAAGTGCCACTAGATGCCCTCAAGCTATGCAATGCACTTTGGGATCACTCAATCTCACTTTTGATTTGCAATCAAGCAAGAGAGATGAGTGGGAGGAGTAGCTCTAGCTCAAAGGATGCACAAGAGTGTTAGAAATGCCAAGCCACCTCCCCAAGGGCCGGCCAACGAGTATTTATAAGCACCCCAAACAAATAGAGCCGTTGCAACTCCACTGACCGTTATTTCGGGACGACCGGACGCGCCGGTCGAAACTGACCGGACGCGCTCAACCGCGTCCAGTCCTCCAACGGTCACTGCGCCAACGGTCAAATCCCATGACCGGACGCGCCTCTCAACAGACCAGACGCGCCGGTCGCTCAGCATCGCGCGCGCGAAGCAATGACCGGACGTGCCCCTCGTAACGACCGGACGCGCCGATCCGCACAGCACCCGCGCCGCGAAACACCGACCGGACGCGCTCTAGAGAACGACCGGACGCGACAGAGCCAGCGTCCGGTCGGAGTCCAGTAAGCTCCTTTGACGACCGGACGCGTCCGATCGTGTGTGACCGGACGCGCCCCGTGTCCGATCGTCCTTGCGAACCGCAGTTCATTCTGGGCGCATGACCGGACGCGCCGGTCCCGCGAGTGACCGAACGCGCCGGTTGCAAACCCTAGCCCGCGCACCTGAAACCGCGCTGTACTGACCGGACGCGTCCGGTCATACCGAGACCGCGTCCGGTGCAGCGTCCGGTCACCTCTGTGACCTCCGTTCGCTTCCGTTTCTTTTCCAACTTCCGGCGTAGTGGAAAATAGGCATTTCATTTCCCCGAAATCGCCTGAATCCCGCGCTCGCACGCTCGGCGGGAGGGAGAGAGGAACCCAAACCCCTCTCTACCCGCAAACCACAGCGCGACCAACGCCATCTTTGCAAATGTGCCAACACCATCAAGTGTACATCTCCATGTGCTTGTGTGTTAGCATTTTCTCAATCATTTTCAAAGGTTTTCCAATTAGCTCACTAGGCCCTACATGCAATGCACTTCATGAATTCACCTAGTGGCACCCGTGCATCGAATAACCGATAAGACTTCCCCTCTTAATAGTTCGGCTATCGATCCTAAACCACTCACACCCTCTATGGTGTCTTGAGTGTAAAACAAAATGGCCCTATGGTTATACCTTTGCCTTGAGCCCATTTTGTTTCTCCAAATGATATGATCCACTTCATATCATCACATGACCATCTCAATCCATCGACCTTGACTTCACTTGCTCTTCACCGTTGCATTGGTCCGTCGGCGCCAAGTCTTGCTCAAGCTTCACCATCGCATGGTCCTTCGCTTCGAAGCCTCGACTTGCCCTTCACCTTCACAACCGATCCATCGAGCCAAGCCTCATCTTGGTCTTCATCATCTTGGTCACATGAGTCAATGTCATGTCTCATATGCAATGACCACCTTTATCTAAATCATCCACTTAGATACAAAGGTTAGTCCTAGGTTTCATCAATTAGCCAAAACCAAACTAGGGACTTTCAATCTCCCCCTTTTTGGTAATTGATGACAACCCTCACAAAGATGATTTTGATAATAAAAGTTTTGAACTTGTCATACTTGTCCAATTATTTTGCTCATAAGTAAAGTTTAGACAATTATCACAAGCTCGGTTTTGGTAGCATTAGCTCCCCCTACATATGTGCATAGAGTTTGGATTGAAAGCTTTGCACATATGCATGGATAGAAGTGTTGGGAGAGTAATTCTACCAAAATGATGCTATGGTGTAAGAAATGGACCTTTGAAGCGTGATTCCAATCGGAGTTGCCTTTTACACCATCCTTAGCATCATGAAGTAACTAGACATCCATTAAAACTCAAGAACCCCGTGAGATCAACATTATATGTAAAGGTTCTTGGACCACTTGTAAAGCTAACCACTTGTAAAGCTTTAGGCAAGTCTAGATACCACATGTAAACTATTCCTATGCATGCTAGTAGATCATTTCATCATCCAATTTCTATACTAACATTGCACCACACAAGCATGTATATTGAATTTAAATACATGTGCAATGAGCAAGTCATATGAGAATGCACAAACAAATGCAACAACTTTGTTTATGAGCTTGCTCCCCCTACTTGTGTGCATCAACAAATTTTATTTACCCCTTTATCAAGTCGAATCATCTTTTTCTCATCATAAATTTTATTTACCCCTTTATCAAGTTGAATCATCTTTTTCTCTCCCCCTTTGTCAACAACTTACCCAAAAAGGGATCAAATTGTGGAGAGAAGGAAAAGTGTTTGATAGAGTAGATTGAAATTAATTCGATACCACATGTAAGGTTAAAAAAAAATTTATCAAATTTGGTTTAACCTAGAATACTTGCCAAAGATATTTAATTCGATTTGAACCAAAGACAAGCTTCTTCACTCCTCAAAATAAGGGTTATCTTGCCTATGTTGAATTAAACACTTATAGCAAATCTTCTAGATTCAACACTAGGTTTACAAGCTCACAAACATGTCATATGCCACCACTAGATCAAAATAAGCATAGAAGCAATAGTGGTAACATATATCCATAAAATTCATTTGATTTATCATGAATGCTTATGCGTACCACTTATTATGTCTACATGCTCTATCAAGTCCTTAGCATAGGATGAAAGACATGTCAATCAATTTTACCTTGCAATGTCGAAGGAGAGGCATGTCAATAAGTGGGTGGGGTGCATTCAACTCATGTTTGAGAAATCAAGAATGTTCAATTCATTCCTTAGCTTGCAAAACCTCTTTTCATCAAGTGGCTTAGTGAGAATATCGGCAAGTTGATCATCGGTGCCAACACTTTCAATGGAAATATCTCCCTTTTGTTGATGATCTCTAATGAAATGATGCCTTATGTCAATATGCTTTGTTCTTCCATGTTGAACCGGATTTTGTATCATCTTGATTGCACTTTCATTATCACATAGCAATGGCACATTCTTGAAGTTGAGACCATAATCCTTCAAAGTTGATGTCATCCATAGCAATTGTGCACAACAACTCCCCGCACTCACATATTCGGCTTCGGCGGTAGAGATTGCCACACTATTTTGTTTCTTTGAGGACCATGACACAAGTGATCTTCCGAGTAATTGACATGTGCCACTTGTGCTCTTTCTATTGATCTTGCAACCCCCATAGTCGGAGTCCGAATATCCAATCAATTCAAACTTTGACCCCTTGGGATACCATAGTCCAACATCTCTTGTTTGCTTCAAGTACCTCAATATTCTCTTTGCGGCCGTGAGATGACTTTCTCTAGGTGAGGCTTGATATCTAGCACACATGCAAACACTAAACATGACATCCGGCCTTGATGTGGTGACATAGAGTAGACTTCCAATCAAAGACCGATATTCCTTTTGATTCACCATTTTGCCATCAAGATCACTATCCAAATTGCCATTTGTGCCCATTGGAGTTGAAATTGGCTTTGCATCTTGCATTCCAAACTTCTTCAACATGTCCCTTATGTATTTCCCTTGACTCACAAATGTTCCATTCTTCAATTGCTTGACTTGGAGACCAAAGAAGTAGCTAAGTTCACCAATCATAGACATTTCAAACTCTTTGGCCATCATAGCACCAAATTCTTCACAATAAGCTTGATCGGTTGATCCAAAGATGATGTCATCAACATATATTTGCACTATGAATAGATCATTTCCAATCTTCTTGGTGAATAGAGTAGTATCAACCTTGCCCATTTTGAATCCCTTAGAGAGAAGGAAATCCCTTAGCCTCTCATACCATGCTCTAGGTGCTTGCTTTAAGCCATATAAAGCCTTCTTCAACTTGTAGACATGGTTGGGTTTCTTGTCATCTTCAAATCCGGGCGGTTGCTCAACAAATACTAACTCATTGATGATCCCATTGAGAAATGCACTTTTGACATCCATTTGATATAGTTTGATATTGTGTGCACAAGCATAAGCCAATAGAATCCTTATTGCCTCCAATCTTGCCACGGGAGCATATGTCTCATCATAGTCAAGACCTTCAACTTGAGTGTAACCTTGAGCAACTAGTCTTGCTTTGTTTCTCACTACAATGCCATCTTGATCTTGCTTGTTTTTAAACACCCACTTGGTTCCAATCACATTGTAGTCATTTGGCCTTTCTACCAATTCCCAAACATCATTTCTTGTGAAATTGTTTAGTTCTTCTTGCATAGCCATAATCCAATCGGCATCCCTCAAAGCTTCTTCTATCTTCTTTGGTTCTATGGTTGACACAAATGATGCATGCTCACAAAACATAGTCAATCTTGATCTTGTTTGCACACCACTTCTAATATCACCAATAACACTATTAATGGGGTGATCTCTTGCAACATGTTGTGGTTGGAGTACTTGCACTTGATTGCTTGAGCTTGGTTGATAACTTGATGTATCTTATTGAGAAGAACTAGCACCATGATCTTGCACTTGAGAGTCACTAGCTAGCTTGAATGGAGAATTGAGCACTTGATCTTTATCATCATCTTGAATATCAATTACTTGCTTTGCTCTAATGTCCCCAATGTCCATGTTCTTCATTGCTTCCACCAATTGAGTTCCACCAACATCATCTAGATTCTCTTCTTCATCTTGTGACCCATTGGTTTCATCAAATTGCACATCATGGACTTCTTCTAGAATGCCACTTGAGTTGTTCCAAACTCTATAAGCTTTGCTTGTAGTTGAATAACCAAGTAGGAACCCCTCATCACATCTTTTGTCAAACTTCCCCAATCTAGTGCCCTTTTTCAAGATATAGCATTTGCAACCAAACACCCTAAAGTAAGAAATATTGGGCTTTCTTCCATGAAGTAGCTCATATGGGGTCTTCTCTAGCAATGGATGACAATATAGTCTATTGGTGTAGTAGCAAGCGGTATTGATTGCTTCATCCCAAAATGATTGACTCACATTGTACTCATGAAGCATTGATCTAGCCATATCAAGTAATGTTCTATTCTTCCTCTCAACTAGGCCATTTGATTGTGGAGTGTACTTGGCCGAGAATTGATGTCCAATACCATAATGATCACAAAGTTCTTCAATTCTTGTATTCTTGAACTCACTTCCATTGTCACTTCTCACTTTCTTGATTCTAATCTCAAACTCATTGTGAACTCTAGTGAGAAATGTCTTGAAGGTGTCAAACACTTCACTTTTGTCACTAAGAAAGAATACCCATGTGAATCTTGTGAAGTCATCCACTATGACAAAGCCATACTTGTTGCCACCTATGCTTGTATATGTTGTTGGTCCAAATAGATCCATGTGCATCAACTCAAATGCTTTGCATGTGCTCATTGTACTCTTCTTTGGATGTGAGCTTCCAACTTGCTTCCTGGCTTGACATGCACTACAAAGCTTATTCTTCTCAAATTCAACATCTTTCAAACCATTGACAAGATTGTGAGTTGTAAGCTTCTTCAATTGTTTCATGCCAACATGACCAAGCCTTCTATGCCAAAGCCAACCCATACTTGATTTGGAGACTAAGCAAGTTCTCAAAGAAGTTTCTCTAGCATTGAAGTCAACTAGGTAGAGATTCTCATATCTAAAGCCCTTGAATGCCACATTTGAACCATCCACACTAATAACTTCCACATCATCAACCCCAAAGATGCATTTGTAGCCTAGATCACATATTTGTGCCACGGATAGAAGATTGAAATCCAAACTTTCAACTAGCAACACATTTGAGATACTCATGTCATTTGATATTGCAATCTTGCCCAAGCCAATAACCTTGCCTTTCTTGTTATTGCCAAATGTGATAGAATCAACACCACTATCATTGTCATTGAATGAATCAAACATTCTTGATGTACCGGTCATGTGTTGAGTGCACCCACTATCAATAATCCAATGCCTTCCTCCGGCTTTGTAATTGACCTACAAGCAAATCAATGAAGCTTAGGTACCCATTTTTGCTTGGGTCCTTGTAGGTTAGTAACTAAGCTCTTTGGTACCCAAATAGCCTTCTTCTTTGGGCCCACAATTGGTGTACCAACAAACTTAGCTTGCACACCCTTCACACCTTTGGTAAGCACATAGCAAGAATCAAAAGGTATAGCATTAACAAAGTTCTTGCTTTGGTTCTTTTTATTACAATTATGCTCTAAGTGCCCAACTTGCTTGCATCTATTGCAAAACCGACCATTGCTCTTTACAAAACTAGGTTTTGGAGTTGCAAAGGCCGACTTGCCTTTCTTGGGGGTGTAGCCCAATCCCTCTTTGTTAAGAGAGAACCTTTGGCTACCCAAGCACTTAAGCAAGCGGGCCTCACCACCATAGGCCTTGCCTAGGGCGTGAGTGAGCTCATCCACCTCTCTCTTGAGAGTCTCATTCTCAACCATTAGTGAGGCATCACAAGTGAAACCATCACTAGTAGTAGAGGTAGAGTTGGTGGTGGTGGATGAAGAGCTACAAGAAGGGTTAGTATTTGACATGATGATAGGTTCATTAAAGGATTCATCAATTATATCACATGTAACACCAATATCACATGATACAACAACCTCCTTCTTTTCTTGTTGCTCAAGTAGCAATGAGTGAGCCTTTTCAAGCTTGGAATGAGCCTTACCAAGATCCTCATGGTCTTCCACTAGACTCTCATGAGTGGTCTTAAGCTCACCAAGAACTTTCTCAAGTATTGCTACTTTCATTGAAAGCTTCTTGCACTCCTTGTTCTTGGCAATAGCTATGTCTCTAGTTTGTTGCAACAAGTCATATAGTTGTTCTTTAGTTGGTTCATCATCATCATCATTTTCATTATCATATTTATCATTATCACTATCATGAACATATTCCATTTCACTTTCATCATCACTTTCATCATATAATACCTTAGCTTCTTTGGCCATGAAGCACGAAGAGGATGAATCAAATAGTAAAGGCTTCTTGTTAATAGCAATGGAAGCAAAAGCCTTGTTGGATGATTCTTCTTCTTCTTCTTCATCATCACTTTCCCAAGTGGCCACATAGACTCCATTCTTGCCTTTCTTGAATGTTATCTTGGCTTCTTTCTTTTTCTTCTCAAACTTGCCCCTCTTGTTGTTCTTCTTCTTATCATAGGGATATTCGGCTTGAAGATGTTCGGTGCTATCACAATTGAAGCACCTCCTTTGTTGCTCATTGCTCTTGAAGTTGTCATTTCTCTTTTTGAAGCCTCTTCTCTTAATGAACATGTGACCCATTTTCTTGACTACAAAAGCAAATGCCTCATCATCAATTTCATAATCTTCATCTTCACTATTGTCTTCTTCTTCAATGATGGTAGCTTTGCCCTTGGAGGAGATGGCCTTGAACGCCACGGTCTTCTTCTTCTTTTCATCTTCCACCTTCTCCTTGTCATCAACATCTTGATCATATTTGTCATAGGTTAATACTTCACCAAGCAAATCATTAGGCTTCATTGCTTCAAGCCCATCTCTTTGCAACATCATGATCAACATCTTGAATCTTCTAGGTAAGCTCAATAAGAACTTGTGACAAAAATCTTGATCTTGAGTCTTGTGCCCTAAGCTCTTGAGATCATTGACTATCACTTGCAATCTATGAAACATTTCAATGATTGTTTCATCATCCTTTTTCTTGAAGTTCTCAAACTCACTCTTGAGCCCATATAGCTTGGCACTCTTCACAACCTTAGTGCCTTCATATGTCTCACTCAACCTTGTCCATACTTCACTAGCCAATTCTAAATCTTTGATGCCCTCAAACACTTTTGTGTCAATACCATTATAGAGTGTATTGAGAGCCATTCTATTGCATGTTCTATTTGCTCTATCTTCATCGGTGAGATGATTGGGATCAATGATAGCAAAATCATTCTCGGTGACTTGCAATACTCTCTCATGAATAGAACCAAGGTACATTGTCATCTTTCTCTTCCAATGAGCAAAAGAACTAACACCATCAAAGAACGGTGGCTTGCCCCCAACATGATTGAACACAATTTGAGCCATTTTTCACACCGAAGGATGTTAAGCCTTGATTAAAACGGTGACCACGGCTCCGATACCACTTGTAAGGTCCTAGATGGCTAGAGGGGGGGGTGAATAGCCTATAAAAATCTACAAGCACCACTAAGCAAACTTGTTAGAATAACAAACGGCGTAAAGCGAGTTTTGCTTAGCCAAAGGTTGTGATGCAAGCCTCCTATCCACAAGTCTAGTAGATTATGATCTCTAGTTCACACAAGTGCTAAGTCACTAAACTTACACTAGTGAGCAAGCTAACAACACTAGCAAAGGCTACCACTAGAGCTTACACAAGATAATCTAGTAAAAGTAAATGCAAGAGATAGGATTGTGAATCTTATACCGACGGTGGAGTGAAGATGTTGCCAATCACCAAGATGATATACAATCAATTAATATTGACAACAACACAATATGTAGACCAATCACCGGGAGACAAGAGACACAATATTTTTTGTTCACCCGGTGTTCACTTGTGCACCGACAAGCTACGTCACCGGTTGTGTCGACCACCACTTAAATGGTTCCTCGGTGTGACCCTCAAGTCACTTGCCCCTCAAGGCACGCCCCGCAAGGCACCGCAAGACTCCACTCTCAAGTGAGGTAACTCAATGACACGCGCAATCCAATAGAGTTGCTTTTGGCGTCCCGCCGAGGAAAGCACAAGAACCTCTTACAAATAACCGGAGGTGGCCAAGAATAATCACCTTCTCTTGCCAACGCCTCCAACAATCTCCAAGCCGGCTAGGAGCGGTACTCTCCAAGAGTAACAAGAAATCCACCGGCTAAACCACCCACAAGTGCCACTAGATGCCCTCAAGCTATGCAATGCACTTTGGGATCACTCAATCTCACTTTTGATTTGCAATCAAGCAAGAGAGATGAGTGGGAGGAGTAGCTCTAGCTCAAAGGATGCACAAGAGTGTTAGAAATGCCAAGCCACCTCCCCAAGGGCCGGCCAACGAGTATTTATAAGCACCCCAAACAAATAGAGCCGTTGCAACTCCACTGACCGTTATTTCGGGACGACCGGACGCGCCGGTCGAAACTGACCGGACGCGCTCAACCGCGTCCGGTCCTCCAACGGTCACTGCGCCAACGGTCAAATCCCATGACCGGACGCGCCTCTCAACAGACCAGACGCGCCGGTCGCTCAGCATCGCGCGCGCGAAGCAATGACCGGACGCGCCCCTCGTAACGACCGGACGCGCCGATCCGCACAGCACCCGCGCCGCGAAACACCGACCGGACGCGCTCTAGAGAACGACCGGACGCGACAGAGCCAGCGTCCGGTCGGAGTCCAGTAAGCTCCTTTGACGACCGGACGCGTCCGATCGTGTGTGACCGGACGCGCCCCGTGTCCGATCGTCCTTGCGAACCGCAGTTCATTCTGGGCGCATGACCGGACGCGCCGGTCCCGCGAGTGACCGGACGCGCCGGTTGCAAACCCTAGCCCGCGCACCTGAAACCGCGCTGTACTGACCGGACGCGTCCGGTCATACCGAGACCGCGTCCGGTCACCTCTGTGACCTCCGTTCGCTTCCGTTTCTTTTCCAACTTCCGGCGTAGTGGAAAATAGGCATTTCATTTCCCCGAAATCGCCTGAATCCCGCGCTCGCACGCTCGGCGGGAGGGAGAGAGGAACCCAAACCCCTCTCTACCCGCAAACCACAGCGCGACCAACGCCATCTTTGCAAATGTGCCAACACCATCAAGTGTACATCTCCATGTGCTTGTGTGTTAGCATTTTCTCAATCATTTTCAAAGGTTTTCCAATTAGCTCACTAGGCCCTACATGCAATGCACTTCATGAATTCACCTAGTGGCACCCGTGCATCGAATAACCGATAAGACTTCCCCTCTTAATAGTTCGGCTATCGATCCTAAACCACTCACACCCTCTATGGTGTCTTGAGTGTAAAACAAAATGGCCCTATGGTTATACCTTTGCCTTGAGCCCATTTTGTTTCTCCAAATGATATGATCCACTTCATATCATCACATGACCATCTCAATCCATCGACCTTGACTTCACTTGCTCTTCACCGTTGCATTGGTCCGTCGGCGCCAAGTCTTGCTCAAGCTTCACCATCGCATGGTCCTTCGCTTCGAAGCCTCGACTTGCCCTTCACCTTCACAACCGATCCATCGAGCCAAGCCTCATCTTGGTCTTCATCATCTTGGTCACATGAGTCAATGTCATGTCTCATATGCAATGACCACCTTTATCTAAATCATCCACTTAGATACAAAGGTTAGTCCTAGGTTTCATCAATTAGCCAAAACCAAACTAGGGACTTTCAACGGTGGCCCATTCGGAGGATAGGAGGAGGTGGCGGAGCGCGTGGCAAGACAAATCGGAAATAGACGCGTCCGTTGCGCGGGAACGGTGGCTCGGAGGTGGAAGGTGCCGGTGATGGCGCGCGGCGGCGGAGCAATGGCTGTGCGAGGGAGAGAAGGAACGCGCGGGCGAGGAAGTGAGCAGCGAGCAGAGGAGATGAAGGCGGAGACAGTGCGCGAGCGCGGGGGCCACAACTGCCACGCGCGGGGCGTCGCCGGCATGCGGCCGCCACGCGGCGTGCGCGGTCTGCCGCGGTCGGTCGCGCTGGCGCGGCGAGCGTGTGCGGGTGAGCGCGTGGGCGAAGGCAGACGCGGGCACGGGCGTGGAGCAGGCCGGGCCGGCTTCGGCTGTTGGGCCGAAAGGGAGGCGACGACCCGGTAAAGCTGAGAAATTGATTTTCTTTTCTAAATAAAATTCCAGATTTTATAATTTGATTCAAATTCAAATTTTGGAGATGAAAAAGATATTTTCACAACTTGCCCCCAAAACAAAAGGTGTTCAAAATTTAATTCTCTACGACTTTCATTTAGGTCACTTTTCAAAATTCTAAATAGATTTTGAATTAGTGATTTAAAGTTAAATTTTTAAATGAAAACTCAATTTTCTGAAATATTTTTAGAAGCAAGATTTGGGAAAATTTTGAATACAAAACTTGCTCCAAAAATCATGTTAATTATTTCTAAGTCATTTAAAGTTATAGCACAACAAATTTTTACCACTCTTACTTAGAATTTTTACTAATTCAGAGCTCAAACATGATTATCACAGTTTAAATAAATTCCAACTTAATTTGAATATGATGATGAACATGTATGAAATGCAAATGCTCGTGATTTAGGATGTGAATGCATGCTTAACACCCAGAGGTGTTACAGCCCTCCCCCCTTATAAGAATCTTGTCCCGAGATTTTGGGTTACGAACCATTTGTTATAAAAATCCTCATAAGCTTTTTATAGATATTCACCCGTTTCCAAAGTTGCATCTCCTTCATCATGATGACTCCACTGTATCTTATATGTTTTCACCATACTGTTCCGAGTAACCCTTTCTTTAGAGTCCAACACTCGAACCGGTTGCTCACGATATACCAAATCTGACTTGAGCTTTATTCCTCGAGGTTCAATTCTTTCCTCTAGAACACGCAAACACTTCTTGAGATGCGATACATGAAAAACTAGGAATATAGCACCCATTGTCTCAGGTAACTCTAACTTATAAGCGACTGGACCTTTTCTTTCCAAAATCTTATATGGTCCCACAAATCTGGCTGCAAGCTTTCTGCGTACTCCAAACCGTTTCTTTTTTATTGGCGTGACTTTCAGATAAACATAGTCACCAACCTCGAACACAAGCGGTCTCCTTCTTCGATCTGCATAGCTTTTCTGACGTGATTGAGCAACTTTCATATTTTGCTGAATGATATGAACTTTCTTCTCAGCTTCTTCTACGAAGTCAATACCGTAGTATCTTCTTTCTCCTGGCTCGATCTAGTTAAGTGATGTTCTACACTTTCTGCCATACAAAGCTTCGAATGATGCCATCTTTATACTTTCTTGATAACTATTATTGTAAGCGAACTCTGCTAAAGGTAACCATGACTCCCATGAACCTCTAGAAGATAACACACAGGCTCTCAACATATCTTCCAGAACAGCATTAACTCTTTCGATCTGACCATCTGTTTGAGGATGATAGGAAGTACTACGAATCAAACTCGTTCCCAAACCTTATGCAAGTGCTCCCAAAAGTGAGCAGTAAATTGTGACCCTCTGTCAGACACTATATTCTTCGATATGCCATGCAATATCATAATCTCAGCAATATACTTTTCGACATATTGAGGTGGTCTATAATCTATCTTGACAGGTAAAAAGTAAGTTGTCTTTGTAAGACGATCCACAATTATCCAAACCGAATCATGTCCTTTCTAAGTAGTGGGCAAACCTGTGATGAAATCCATACTTATATCATCCCACTTCCAACTAGGTACAGACAAAGGTTACAACAACCCGACAGGTCTCATATGAATAGCCTTTACCCTACAACATGTGTCATATCTGGCTACATACGCTGCAATCTCTTTCTTCATCTTGGTCCACTAAAAACGAGGTCTTAGTTCTTGGTACACTTTGCTACTTCCGGGATGGATAGATAACTTTGAAAGGTGAGTGTAACACCCCTGGGTGTTAAGCATGCATTAGCATCCAAAGCATTAGTCATAATCATCTCATACATGGTTATCATTGCATGCAGTATAGACCCTTTAAAATTTAAAGTTGAAAAACAATTACTTAAGACCCAAATTCTGCATTTAAGTGCTAACGAGTGGTGAAACTTTATGTAGCTACAATTTTAAATAATCTAGAATAAATTAACATGATTTTTGGAGCAATTCTTGAATTCAAGTTTTTCTCAAATTTTGTTTTAAAAGTATTCTAAACAAATATTTTTTTGATTAACAATTTAGCTTTAAATCCCAAATTCAAAATCTATTAGGAATTTTGAAAAATGCTCTACATGAAAGTTGTAGAGAATAAAATTTTGAACAACTTTTATTTTGGGCAAAAGTTCTAAAAACCTCTTTTTCATCTTCAAATTCAAATTTGAAACAAATATAGAAATCTGAAAATTTATTTATAAAAGAAAAATCGGTTTTTTCACTTTAGTGGGCCGCAGCCACCCTTTCGGCCCACCCGAGCTGGCAGCCCGCGCCCGCGTCCGCGCCTGCCGCCCGCGCGCGCGCGCGACGCCATGGCGCCGCGGCAGAGCTCGGCCGCCGCGTGGCCGAACGACGGCGACGCCGCGCGACACGCACCCCGGGTGGCCCCCGCGTCCCCCGCGCCACGCGCCTTGAACCCGCGCCCGCTCCTCCCTCGGCTGCACGCCCTCCATTCCTCCTCTCGCCCCGCCAGCAGCAGCAGCGCACCACCGCGCCATCACCGGCTCCCGGAGCTCCGCCACCGCCGTTCGCGCTCGTGGCTGCTTCTCCGGCCGATTCCTCTCGGCCTCAGCTCCGCCCCGCTTCCCTCCACCGCGTGCGCGCCTCCACTCCGCCGCTCGAGCTCAGGTGAGGGCCAATTGGCCGCCCCCCTCCTCCACTGCCGCCATGGCCGCCGTTGGCCGGCGCGCATGGCCAGAGCTCCCTGGCCCTTCATGCCCCTCCGGTCTCGAGCATCCGCTTCCCCTTCGCCTAGCAGTGCTCGCGCTCGCCTTCTCGTCCGCCCTAGTGGCCTGCATTGGCCGGCCGACAAGCTCCCGCGCCGCCGTGCCACCATCTCCGCCGACGAGCCTCCTCCGGAGCTCCCGCGCCGCTCGGAGTTGGTGCGCTGGGTGCGTCTCGGTGCGGGGAGCACGTTGGTGCCCTCCCCGTCGCCGGAGACCTCACCGGCGGCGAGTTCGCCACCGGTCAGCGCCACCCCCGCGCTGCTCTGGCTGGCCGGTGGGGTCCGTTGACCCGTGGGTCCTGCATGTCAACGTGTGTGGGTGCTCTGCACCGGGTGTATTCAGCGTTTTCACCGGCGAATTCTTAAAAGAATTAAGGAAAATAATTTCTCAGAATTATGAAATAGCTTTGAAAAATCATATCTCAAGATTTATAGCTCCAAAAATTATGAAACAAATTTTATAATGTTACTCTTGAATAGATCTACAGTTTAAAAATATTTCATGATAAATTGTTGACACTTTTCTGTGTAGGTTTATTTAATTGCTATAAATGCTGATATATTAGAAAATATGTAGTAAATAAAATAATGAAGGGAAAAATGTGATTCTTGTTGCTTTAATCTTTATTAGTCATGTACTTTCTAGGAAAAATATTGGTGAAGCATGTTCTGTGAGAAATTTTTGAAGTGTAGTTCAAATGCTTTTATTTGATAATCTTTATT
The DNA here is from genome assembly GCA_038087645.1 of Saccharum hybrid cultivar R570. Classification (NCBI taxonomy): domain Eukaryota; kingdom Viridiplantae; phylum Streptophyta; class Magnoliopsida; order Poales; family Poaceae; genus Saccharum; species Saccharum hybrid cultivar. The sequence goes on along the minus strand of JAQSUU010000671.1, from coordinate 2,769,425 downwards.
ATTTTTAGTAAAGAGCTAAATTTGTATAGAACATACATGTGATAATTTTTGTAGTCTGTTAGTTTACTGTTAGTAACATAGGAAAAATGTGAAATCTGTTGTTTGATACTTTTTCTAGTATAAAATAATTTCATGCTCATATTTAGTCTATATCTTGTTTATTTTGTACAAGCAGTTTTACATAGGTCATTCTCGTGAAAATTTTGTAGTAGGTTATTTAGGGTAAGAGTAATCTACTGTAATTTTTGTAGATTTTTATCTATACCAGAAATAGGTGTTGGTGTGTAACCCTAGTTAAATAGGGAATAAAATATTATTCTTTATGAGAAATTAAGAGAAATAAAATATGTTTGGTGTATCTTTGAAGCATTATTATGTCTTGCTGATGTTATGGATGAGTTAGGTTGGTAAGCTTTGGTAGCTTAGGTTCACTTGTATGTGTAGATGATAGGCTAACTAATAGAAAGATAAGGTGCATGTTTTAGGGTACATGTTCTTGGATGACGTTGACTACCTTGTAGAAGAAATAGTTATATTCAAACTGCTCATTCCATGTGCTCATCTGCATCTCATGTTATCAAAGCACTCCGCCATAATCCGACACATCATTCGCATGTTTGCTTATGCACTTGCATCATACAGGATCGCAGGAGGAGTCACGGGTAGCAGTACCAGAGGAACAAGCTTGGACGGATCCGCAGGAGCCCTAGACACAGGAGGTGCCCGAGGAGGAAGAGTCAGGCGAGGAGCTGCCAGAGTGCGTCGACCACCATCCTAGCTCGTTCGAAAAAGGCAAGCCCCAGAGCATTTTAAGTCTCCTATTTTTTAAAAGTTGTTCCTTACTACATGAACTATAGTTATATATATAGTTGCATTAAGTTATAGGAGTTAAGTGAAACCGTTGTTGCATTATTACCTTGGCCACCGGATTATCTTTCACCCTGTTAGGTCTGGATCGAGTGAATTGCTTAGCCATGCTTAGACCGGTAGAAGTCGGGTGATTTCCTGTCACCTGCGAGTTATAGGTGGATACCGGGTTATGGTTAGTTGTAATTGTGATCATAAAAAGTAACTAAGTGTTGAAGGATAAATGAAGATCGGGCGGAGTCTTATAGGGTTTTGGACTATAGTGATTCCGTCTGTGTCGATTAAGGACCGATCGTTGCTCGTCCCTCTTGTCATGTTGAATACATGCCTCACATTTAGCTGGCCGAATAAAGTACCTTTCGACCGCGAAGCTAGTGACACTTTTCGGGCTGTGATAAACTCGGGTTGGCAGACTGGTGTTGAAGGGGGTGTAACGGGGACACGAAGAGTGAGCCCAAGGCGCGTCCTGGCAGTCGGGCGGTCCCTAGGTAGTGCGATCTATGATTGTTATCCCGCTGCTTCTTGGAAAGTGTCATTGGTGATCTACGCGACCCTGACGGGGGAAATAGGGTTTGTGTGAGGAATAAATCTCCAGCTGGATAGGAATTCGATTCGAATCGCCGTCGCTCCCGGTTAGTGAGCACTTGACTCGAGCTATGGCATCGTAGTAACATTAAAGGAACACTGATGGTTAAGTGAATGATATTGGAAATGCTAAACCTGATATGGTAATCTAGATTGCTAATGATAAATCAAGTGATTGTTCTAGCAATAGCTGCTTACCTAGTTTGAATAGGTTATACTAAAAGTGATGCAAAAAGTACTGGTTTAGTTTTTCATAACAACTTATGCTTTTCGCAAATAAGTCAAGCCAGTCCAATCTATAAAGCCTTGCATGATCCTTGGTGTCCTTTATTTCTGATTTATGACGGGTAAGTCTAGTTGAGTATATTCTCGTACTTAGGGCGTTGTTCCCATTGTTGTTGCAGATGGTCAGATGTACTATGGGCACTGCTCCAACTGTCTGTATCCGGCGATGGGCGACAACTAGGACCTTGGGCAAGGGTCACTCTGTTTGTCTTATCTACTGCTTTTGTGGACCATGACTATCTGCTGGCACTGTATTTGAACTAAGTGTGGGTGTAAAACTACTTGCTTCCGCTATGTTATTTTGAACTGTGTTGTAATAACTTTTATTCTGAACTCCGATGTACTCCACTTTTTTTTTGTGAACTCTACGTATCATGTGAACTGTGGCTGCTAAATCAGTACGATCTTAGTTGTACGTTGGTTGGTTTGAAATCCCTCGTGATTTCACGGAATCTCGGGTTATACGGGTTTAAGTTTGATAAATTAACCGCCTCGGTGGAAAATTTTCTTACTTAATCTCGTATAATTACGTTGATCCGTTACAGCTGGCATCGGAGCATGGTTTAGCATGTTACTGTTCACATAGGTATTTAAAAAAATAAAACTGTGTTTTCAACTAAGCTTTCAAATTTAAGAGTGTGCCAGTGGTCATATCCTTTATGCCCAATAAGGACTCTAGGTGGCTTAATTAAGTACTAACTTGGGGGTTTGCATCATATTTGAAATTTCATCGCTTATACGGCGTGCTATTGTATGAGTGCCATTCAATTGAGTGGTAATGTATGGATCAATTTCCTCTATGCCCTGGTAAGTGAGAGTTGTGAGAGCATGGTCGGATACACTACCGATCTAGGGGAGTGCTTATATGATGCTGAAACACTTACGTGCCCTGCGCATGTTCGTATAAAGGTATTCAAATGGTGGGGACTTCCGTCATGCGGTGACGATGCCGTCAATAGGACGATGATTCAGGTAGTTGTTACCATTATATTCGTATCTGGGGATGCGTGTAGAGCGAGTAACTTACTTTACTGCTTTCTTGCATATTTTCATACTGTAAGGGTTGGGCTGAAGTGACTTTCTGCAGGTACATAACAACGCTTTCGATTAGTACGTATTAGTTACGTTACAAGAGATCGTTGTATGCCACCGTTTATTCTGTTAGTAGTTATTAGTTTTCTAAGTTTGTGAGGACGTACGGAACGTGCATGTATCATGTGGTGCATTTCATTCATGGCATTGTTCCTCCCCTTATAAGTTGATTATCTCATTTCAATAAAAATACCAACTTAAAAATCTGTTCTCACCACGGTAATAAAATTTTGCTACAGATGGCACGTACCAAGCAGACAGCCCGCAAGTCCACCGACAGAGCTCCCCGTCATCAGCTTGCTCCACGCACTCGTCAGCACCACACTTTTCTTGGAGAGTTTGGGATGCCTACGCTCTTGTGGAGAGTACTCAGCTATGTAGGCTATCCTGATGGGATGAAGCCCCGCTACTTTTGGTCGAATGAGCGGTTGGGGGAAGAACTTTTGGTGACTATGGTAGTGGTAGTTCGTCCCCGAGGTGATGGTTCTAAGTGGACCGGTTGGCATTTTGAGTCAACTGGCAGGACCCCTGAAGAAGCCGCTGAGAGGGCAGCCTTTGGGATCCTGAGGGACATCATGGATCGCTTTCCTCAGGAGTTGGCATCAGCTATAGTTGGAGTCTTTCCGAGGGGTAACCCCTCCACTGACTCGTGGCAGCAGGCAAGAGGAAGATCTCTGGAGATTAGCGCTGCAGAAGCACAGAACAGTGACAACCCCGCTATGAGTGCCATATTCGCAGTGATGAGGGCCTTTGATGGAGTGGAAGGTAGCCTGAGACGTGTGTCTAGTGCTCTTGGTCAGGCTCGTGATGACCGCCGTCAGCTTCAGAGAGATCACGATGCCGAGATTAAGTGGCTCAACACAGAGATGGCTCAGTTAACTCGCCAGAGAGATCAGGCTACCCAGAGGACTGTGGTTTTCGAAGGAGATGTACCTGCCCTGAGAGAGCAGGTTGGGCGACTGACCACCGCCAACAGGAACGCTGAGCGCATGTTGACTCATGTGCTCCATCAGAGGAATGAAGCCTGGTCCATAGAGAATGTGTTGAGGGCTAGACAGTTTGAGCTAGAGCAACAGCTGGCATATGCAGAGGAATATAATGACAATCTGCATGAGGAGGTTCATCGGCTGAACAATCAACTCAACCCCTATGTTCCTCCTGGTGCGGCAGAGATGGATTTGAATGAAGACGAAGATCCTGAAGAGCCCGAAGCACCAGTTGGGGAGCACCACGACGCTACTAATGGCGACAAAGCCAACGTCTCGGACTTAGATAGCGACCACGATGAGTATGCTAGTAGTTGTTACGCTAGCTGCTAGGTTCCATCTACATGATCTTTTGCTTTGTTGGCACGTTGGACATGTAATAGTGAGTAGAAAGACTAAGGCTTTGATGTAATGTTGGAAAGCTTGGATGTGTTTGTGGCGGTATCCGAACGTCAAAAAGTCCAGTGTATGTATGCTGGCAACTTGGTTGTAATGGACGCGATGTGTGCGCTTTAAGTAATCTAATTAGTGATGTTGTGTTAATTGGAATGACTTATTGTGCCCCTGTTTTATTATATGAATTTATTCTCTCCAGTAAATTCAGTCAGCATGATTTTTCATTCGGTCGCAATTCCTACAACATCACCTAATAATTACTGTTGCTGAAACATGCAGATGTCAAACACTCATCGTACCGTGTATGGTGCCGCTGAGGCTGGTGGTAGTGCAGCTGCTAGTGATGACCGTGATCCACCACCGCCTCCTCCACCCTACACTGCGGAACAGTTTTTCGCACAATTTCTTGGAAGCCAACGTAATATGGAGGGCATGCAACAGAATATGGAAGCTACGTTGCGCAGTATCGCAGACAACACCCGTCGGGGAATAAACCTGGGTGGGCACGAAGCAAATCAGTACAACAGTTTCAAGGACTTCATGGATACTCGTCCACCGATCTTCAAGGAAGCCGCAGAACCCTTGGATGCAGAAGAGTGGATTAATACTATGGAAGACAAGTTCCGTGTCTTGAGAATGACTGAAGTGTTGAAGATTGAGTATGCAGCTCATCAGCTTCAAGGTCCGGCAGGAATGTGGTGGAAACATCACCGCACCACTTTTCCTCCCCACGCTCACATCACTTGGAGGGAGTTCACCGAAGCCTTCCGTGGAACGTACATTCCACCTGGTCTGACCGAGATGAAGCTTGGGGAATTCCTGGCACTGAATCAAGGCATGAAGACTGTAACTCAATATCTACATGCATTCAATAACCTGAGCCGTTATGCTCCTGATATGGTGAATACTGAGGCCAAGAAGATCGCCAGCTTCAAGAGAGGCCTGAATCCCAAGATGATGAAACATGTGGGTACAAATATAAGGACTGGTTTCAATGATTTCGTTAGTGACTGTCTGAAGCAAGAGAAGAACAACAATGTTTATGCTGCTTCCAAGATCCATAAGAGAGCTTTCGAGTCGGGTTCGTCCCAGTCCAGAGCCCCAGTGGCCAACCGTCCAGCTTTTCGATCGCCTGCCCCAGGTGCAAGGTTTAGGCCACCGCAAAGGAAGAATCAGAATGCTCAGCAACCCCAGAGGAACCAGAAACCATTCAAGATGGCATTGCCTCAGGCGAAGATAGGACAAGGCAGTTCGTCTGGAACTGTGGCTCAAGTGAAGGGACCGTGCTTCAACTGCAACCAACCCAGACACTTTGCGAAGTTTTGTCCCTACCCTAAGAAATAGCAGACGCAGTATCAAGCTCGCGTGCATCACACCACCATGGATGACATCCCAGAAGGAGAACCGATAACAGCTGGTATGTTTTCTATCAACAATCATCCTGTAGTAGTCTTGTTTGATTCCGGATCATCTCATTCCTTTGTAAGTCAAGCATTTGTTAAGAGGCATGGGCAAAAGATAGTTGAATTAGAATGTGCTTATAAAATCAGTTCAGCTGGGGCTGATCTGTTGACTAATCAGATAGTTCAGGGAGTAACCCTAAACATATCAAATCGGCAATATAAGTTTAATCTGATAGTCATGCCAGGGTTAGTTTTGGATGTGATCATGGGTATGAACTAGATGAATAAGATGGGGGTAGTAATTGATATTGGAGGAAGGAGTATCTCTCTTAAGGAACCAAGTGGAGAAGGCACTTTTCGGGTGGTCCTACCTCGGAAGGTAGACCTAGCTAGCACGACTTGTGCGGTCCAAGCTACTCTGCTAGCCCAGATTCCAGTGGTCTATGAGTTTCCAGATGTGTTTCCGGATGAGTTACCTGGACTTCCACCAGACCGAAATGTTGAGTTTGCCATTGAGTTAATTCCGGGAACAACACCGATCTCGAGAAGGCCCTATCGTATGCCTCCCAATGAGTTAGCCGAATTGAAGAAGCAACTATAGGACTTGCTAAAGAAAGGTTTGATTCGTCCCAGCTCGTCTAAATGGGGATGCCCCGCTCTATTTGTGAAAAAGAAGAAGGATAACTCCTTACGCATGTGCGTGGATTATTGACCACTGAATGCAGTGACAATTAAAAACAAGTATCCTCTTCCTCGGATTGATATCTTGTTTGACCAATTGTCTAAAGCCAAAGTGTTCTCTAAGATAGATTTGAGATCAGGATACCACCAGATTAAGATTAGGCCACAAGATGTGCCTAAGACTGCGTTCTCTACCAGATATGGCTTGTACGAGTATCTTGTCATGTCCTTTGGATTGACAAATGCTCCTGCATACTTTATGTATCTGATGAATTCTGTTTTCATGCCAGAGTTGGACAAGTTTGTGATTATGTTCATTGATGACATTCTAATATATTCAGAGAATGAAGAAGATCATGCAGAGCACCTCAGGATTATCTTGACTAGACTCAGGGAACATCAACTATATGCGAAGTTCAGCAAGTGTGAGTTCTGGCTTAAGACAGTTCCTTTTCTCGGCCATGTGTTGTCTGAAAATGGAATTTCTGTAGACCCTAGTAAGGTGCAAGAGGTTATGGACTGGAAGTCACCAACCTCAGTGCATGAAGTTCGCAGTTTTCTTGGTTTAGCCGGTTACTATCGTCGCTTCATACCGGATTTCTCGAAGATTGCCAAACCAATGACAAGCCTGTTATAGAAGGATCATAAGTTTGTATGGACAGAGGAGTGCGAGGCAGCTTTCTGCACCTTGCAAAAGTTGTTGACCACTGCTCCTGTTCTGGCCCAACCGGATATAGAAAAGTCTTTTGATATGTTCTGTGACGCATCTAAGAATGGGGTAGGATGTGTACTAATGCAAAATGGAAGGGTCATTGCCTATGCCTCACGTCAATTGAGGAAGCATGAAGTTAACTATCCTACACATGATTTGGAGCTTGTAGCAGTAGTGCATGCTCTAAAGATTTGGAGACACTACCTAATGGGTAATGTGTGTAACCTCTTTACAGATCATAAGAGTCTCAAATATATTTTTACCCAATCTGAGTTGAACATGCGACAGAGAAGATGGTTAGAGCTGATAAAGGACTATAATCTAAATGTACATTATCATCCCAGGAAGGCTAATGTAGTAGCAGATGCACTGAGCAGAAAATCACATGCTATTGATGTGCAACCGTTGTTTGAAGAAGGGTTCAAATTGTTACATCCTGCTGTGTTGCATAATATTCAGCTCAGTTGTACTCTGGAAAACCAGATCATTGAAGGTCAGAAGACAGATAAGGGAATCTTTCATATCAAAGAGAAGATGAAGAGAGAACCCGCCAAACACTTTCAATTGGATGACCAATGAGTGTTATGGTTTAAGGATCGCCTGGTGGTACCTAAGGATAGAGAGCTTAAGAATAAGTTGATGAATGAAACCCATCATTCCAAGCTATCTATTCACCCCGGAAGTAGTAAGATGTACCAAGATTTGCGACCCCGTTTTTGATGGACTAAGATGAAAAAGGAAATTGCAGCATATGTTGCTCGTTGCGACATGTGTTGTAGAGTTAAAGCTCTTCACATGAGACCCGCAGGACTTCTGCAACCCTTGTCTGTACCCGATTGGAAATGGGATGATATAAGTATGGATTTCATCACTGGTCTTCCCACCACACAGAAGGGACACGATTCTATTTGGGTAATAGTAGATCATCTCACCAAGACAGCTCACTTTCAACCAGTTAAGACAACATTCCGACCACCTCAATATGCAGAAAAGTATATTGCTGAGATTGTCCGATTACATGGTATACCAAAAACGATCGTGTCCGATCGTGGTTCATAGTTTACCTCTCATTTTTGGGAACATCTTCATAAAGGTTTGGGTACTAGTTTGATTCGTAGTACGGCTTACCATCCACAGACAAACGGGCAGACAGAACGAGTTAATGCTGTACTTGAAGATATGCTTAGAGCTTGTGTACTATCATCCAGAGGCTCATGAGAATCCTGGTTACCTTTGGCAGAATTCGCTTACAACAACAGTTACCAAGAGAGTATCAAGATGGCACCTTTTGAAGCTTTATATGACAGGAAGTGCAGGACACCGTTAAATTGGGTAGAGCCTGGAGAAAGAAGGTTTTATGGAATTGATTTTGTAAATGAGGCAGAGAAGAAGGTCCGTATTATCCGGCAAAACATGCAAGCTGTACAGTCCTGTCAGAAGAGTTATGCAGACAAGAGAAGGAGACCATTGGATTTCCAAGTGGGTGACTATGTCTATTTGAAGGTTACCCCCGTGAAGAAGAAACGGTTTAGAATCAAGCAGAAACTATCTGCTAGATATATCGGACCATACTAGATCATAGAGCAAAAGGGTCCCATGGCGTACAAGTTGCAATTGCCAGAAGGGATGAGTTCGATCTTTCCCGTCTTTTCACGTATCCCAGTTGAAGAAATGTCTGCGTGTTCCGGAAGAGAGAATAGAACCGCAGGGTATTCGGATCAAGGCGGACTTGGAATATCGTGAACAACCGGTTCGAGTTCTGGATGCAAAGGACCGAGTCACTCGGAATAGAGTGGTAACAACCTACAAGATTCAGTGGAGCCATCATGATGAGAGTGATGCTTCATGGGAAACGGGAGAATATCTTTAAACTGCGTATAAAGATTTTTACGATAAATGATTCGTAACTCAAAATCTCGGGACGAGATTCTTATAAGGGGGGAAGGCTATAACACCCCTGGGTGTTAAGCATGCATTAGCATCCAAAGCATTAGTCATAATCATCTCATACATGGTTATCATTGCATGCAGTATAGACCCTTTTAAATTTAAAGTTGAAAAACAATTACTTAAGACCCAAATTCTGTATCTAAGTGCTAACGAGTGGTGAAACTTTGTGTAGCTACAATTTTAAATAATCTAGAATAAATTAACATGATTTTTGGAGCAATTCTTCAATTCAAGTTTTTCTCAAATTTTGTTTTAAAAATATTCTAAACAAATATTTTTTTGATTAACAATTTAGCTTTAAATCCCAAATTCAAAATCTATCAGGAATTTTGAAAAATGCTCTACATGAAAGTTGTAGAGAATAAAATTTTGAACAACTTTTATTTTGGGCAAAAGTTCTGAAAACCTCTTTTTCATCTTCAAATTCAAATTTGAAACAAATATAGAAATCTGAAAATTTATTTATAAAAGAAAAATCGGTTTTTTCACTTTAGTGGGCCGCAGCCACCCTTTCGGCCCACCCGAGCTGGCAGCCCGCGCCCACGTCCGCGCCTGCCGCCCCCGCGCGCGCGCGACGCCGTGGCGCCGCGGCAGAGTTCGGCCGCCGCGTGGCCGAACGACGGCGACGCCGCGCGACACGCACCCCGGGTGGCCCCCGCGTCCCCCGCGCCACGCGCCTTGAACCCGCGCCCGCTCCTCCCTCGGCTGCACGCCCTCCATTCCTCCTCTCGCCCCGCCAGCAGCAGCAGCGCACCGCCGCGCCATCACCGGCTCCCGGAGCTCCGCCACCGCCGTTCGCGCTCGTGGCTGCTTCTCCGGCCGATTCCTCCCGGCCTCAGCTCCGCCCCGCTTCCCTCCACCGCGTGCGCGCCTCCACTCCACCGCTCGAGCTCAGGTGAGGGCCAATTGGCCGCCCCCCTCCTCCACTGCTGCCATGGCCGCCGTTGGTCGGCGCGCATGGCCGGAGCTCCCTGGCCCTTCATGCCCCCTCCGGTCTCGAGCATCCGCTTCCTCTTCGCCTAGCAGTGCTCGCGCTCGCCTTCTCGGCCGCCTAGTGGCCTGCATTGGCCGGCCGACGAGCTCCCGCGCCGCCGTGCCACCATCTCCGCCGGCGAGCCTCCTCCGGAGCTCCCGCGCCGCTCGGAGTTGGTGCGCTGGGTGCGTCTCGGTGCGGGGAGCACGTTGGTGCCCTCCCCATCGCCGGAGACCTCACCGGCGGCGAGTTCGCCACTGGTCAGCGCCTCCCCCACGCTGCTTTGGCTGGCCGGTGGGGTCCGTTGAACCATGGGTCCCACGTGTCAGCGTGTGTGGGTGCACTGCACCGGGTGTATTCAGCGTTTTCACCGGCGAATTCTTAAAAGAATTAAGGAAAATGATTTCTCAGAATTATGAAATAGCTTTGAAAAATCATATCTCAAGATTTATAGCTCCAAAAATTGTGAAGCAAATTTTGTAATGTTACTCTTGAATAGATCTACAGTTTAAAAATATTTCATGATAAATTGTTGACACTTTTCTGTGTAGGTTTATTTAATTGCTATAAATGCTGATATCTTAGAAAATGTGTAGTAAATAAAATAATGAAGGGAAAAATGTGATTCTTGTTGCTTTAATCTTTATTAGTCATGTACTTTCTAGGAAAAATATTGGTGAAGCATGTTCTGTGAGAAATTTTTGAAGTGTAGTTCAAATGCTTTTATTTGATAATCTTTATTATTTTTAGTAAAGAGCTAAATTTGTATAGAACATACATGTGATAATTTTTGTAGTATGTTAGTTTACTGTTAGTAACATAGGAAAAATATGAAATCTGTTGTTTGATACTTTTTGTAGTACAAAATAATTTCATGCTCATATTTAGTCTATAACTTGTTTATTTTGTACAAGCAGTTTTACATAGGCCATTCTCATGAAAATTTTGTAGTAGGTTATTTAGGGTAAGAGTAATGTACTGTAATTTTTGTAGATTTTTATCTATACTAGAAATTGGTGTTGGTGTGTAACCCTAGTTAAATAGGGAATAAAATATTATTCTTTATGAGAAATTAAGAGAAATAAAATATGTTTGGTGTATCTTAGAAGCATTATTATGCCTTGCTGATGTTATGGATGAGTTAGGTTGGTAAGCTTTGGTAGCTTAGGTTCACTTGTATGTGTAGATGATAGGCTAACTAATAGAAGGATAAGGTGCATGTTTTAGGGTATATGTTCTTGGATGACGTTGACTACCTTGTAGAAGAAATAGTTATATTCAAACTGCTCATTCCATGTGCTCATCTGCATCTTATGTCATCAAAGCACTCCACCATAATCCGACACATCATTCGCATGTTTGCTTATGCACTTGCATCATACAGGATCGCAGGAGGAGTCGCAGGTAACAGTACCGGAGGAACAAGCTTGGACGGATCCGCAGGAGCCCTAGACACAGTAGGTGCCTGAGGAGGAAGAGTCAGGCGAGGAGCTGCCAGAGTGCGTCAACCACCATCCTAGCTTGTTCGAAAAAGGCAAGCCCCGGAGCATTTTAAGTCTCCTATTTTATAAAAGTTGTTCCTTACTATATGAACTATAGTTATATATATAGTTGCATTAAGTTATAGGAGTTGAGTGAAACCGTTGTTGTATTATTACCTTGGCCACCAGATTATCTTTCACCCTATTAGGTCAGGATCGAGTGAATTGCTTAGCCATGCTTAGACCGGTAGAAGTCGGGTGATTTCCTGTCACCTGCGAGTTATAGGTGGATACCGGGTTATGGTTAGCTGTAATTGTGATCATAAAAAGTAATCAAGTGTTGAAGGATAAATGAAGACCGGGCGGAGTCTTATAGGGTTTTGGACTATAGTGATTCTGTTTGTGTCGATTAAGGACTGATCGTTGCTTGTCCCTCTTGTCATGTTGAACACATGTCTCATATTTAGCTGGCCGAATAAAGTATCTTTCGACCGCGAAGCTAGTGACACTTTTCGGGCCGGGATAAACTCGGGTTGGCAGACTAGTGTTGAAGGGGGTGTAACGGGGACGCGAAGAGTGAGCCCAAGGTGCGTCCTGGCAGTCAGGCGGTCCCTGGGTAGTGCGATCCATGATTGTTATCTCGCTGCTTCTTGGAAAGTGTCATAGGTGATCTACGCGACCCTGACGGGGGAAATAGGGTTTGTGTGAGGAATAAATCTCCAGCTAGATAGGAATTCGATTCGAATCGCCGTCGCTCCCGATTAGTGAGCACTTGACTCGAGCTATGGCATCGTAGTAACATTAAAGGAACACTGATGGTTAAGTGAATGATGTTGGAAATACTAAACCTGATATGGTAATCTAGATTGCTAATGATAAATCAAGTGATTGTTCTAGCAATAGCTGCTTACCTAGTTTGAATAGGTTATACTAAAAGTGATGCAAAAAGTACTGGTTTAGTTTTTCATAACAACTTATGCTTTTCGCAAATAAGTCAAGCCAGTCTAATCTATAAAGCCTTGCATGATCCTTGGTGTCCTTTATTTCTGGTTTATGACGGGTAAGTCTAGCTGAGTACATTCTCGTACTCAGGGCGTTGTTCCCATTGTTGTTGCAGATGGTCAGGTGTACTATGGGTACTGCTCCAACTGTCTGTATCCGACGATGGGTGACAACTAGGTACTTGGGCAAGGGTCACTCTGTTTGTCTTATCTACTGCTTTTGTGGATCATGACTATCTGCTGGTACTGTATTTGAACTAAGTGTGGGTGTAAAACTACTTGCTTCCGCTATATTATTTTGAACTATGTTGTAATAACTTTTATTCCGAACTCCGATGTACTCCACTTTTTTTTTGTGAACTCTACGTATCATGTGAATTGTGGCTGCTAAATCAGTACGATCTTGGTTGTACGTTGGTTGGTTTGAAATCCCTCGTGATTTCACGGAATCTCTGGTTATACGGGTTTAAGTTTGATAAATTAATCGCCTCGGTGGAAAATTTTCTTACTTAATCTCGTATAATTACGTTGATCCATTACAGCGAGCCTCATCCATAAGTTTATTCTTAAGCTCTCCATCCTTGGGAACAACAAGACGGTCATCAAACCATAACACGTCATGTTCATCTAATCTAAAGTGTTTGGATGGTTCTTCTTCAATCTTTTCTTTGATATGGAATATCCCTTTGTCGGTTTTCTGGCCTTCTATTATCTTACTCTCCAAAGAACAACTAATCTGAATACTATGTAACACGGCAGGATGCATTTGATCAAAACCATCTTTGAGCAAAGGTTGCATATTCAGGCAATGTGACTTTCTACTTAAAGCATCTGCCACTACATTGGCCTTTCTAGGATGATATTGCACATTCAAATTGTAATCTTTGATCAGTTCTAACCATCTTCACTGTCTCATGTTCAATTTAGGTTGTGTGAAGATGTACTTGAGACTCTTGTGATCGGTGAAAATATTACACACATTACCAAGTAAGTAATGTCTCCAAATTTTTAAGGCATGCACTATGGCAACAAGTTCAAGATCATGTGTTGGATAGTTGATCTCATGCTTTCTCAACTGACGGGAGGCATAAGCAATGACTCTTCCTTCTTGCATAAGAACACAACCTAATCCTGTTTTTGATGCGTCGCAAAACACATCAAAAGGTATCTCAATGTCCGGTTGCGCTAGAACTAGAGCAGTAGTCAACAGTTTCCGCAAGATGTGGAAAGCTGTCTCACACTCCTCTATCCACACAAACTTATGATCTTTCTGTAGCAAACTTGTCATTGGCTTGGCAATCTTTGAGAAATCTGAGATAAAACGATGATAGTAACCAGCTAAACCCAAGAAACTTCTAACTTCCGAAACTGTGATTGGTGTCTTCCAATCCATCACCTCTTGCACTTTACTCGGATCTACAGATACTCCTTTCTCTGACAGAATGTGACCAAGAAAAGGAACTTTCTTCAACCAAAATTCACACTTGCTAAACTTAGCATACAACTTATGATCTCTCAGTCTAGTTAATACAATTCTCAGATGCTCTTCATGATCTTTCTCATTCTCAGAGTATACGAGAATATCATCAATGAACACAACCACAAACTTGTCCAACTCTGGCATAAAAACTGTATTCATCAGATACATAAAGTATGCAGGAGCATTTGTTAAGCCAAAGGACATAACAAGATACTCATACAACCCGTATCTGGTAGAAAAGGCGGTTTTTGATATATCTTGTGGTCTAATCTTTATCTGATGATAACCTAATCTTAAATCTATCTTGGAGAACACTCTGGCTTTGGCTAACTGGTCGAACAAAACATCAATGTGAGGTAAGGGATACTTATTCTTGATAGTTACAGCATTAAGAGGCCTATAATTCACACACATTCTCAAAGTACCCTCTTTCTTTTTCTTCACAAATAAGGCAGGACATCCCCATTCAGACTTACTTGGCCGGATAAACCCCTTGTTCAATAACTCCTCTAGTTGCTTCTTTAACTCAGCTAACTCATCCGGAGGCATCCTATAAGGTCTTCTTAAAATTGGAGTTGTCCCGGGGATCAACTCAATTCCAAACTCAACATCTCTATCTGGCGGAAGACCAGGTAACTCATCTGAAAACACATCCAGAAACTCACACACGACCAGAATCTGATGAATCGGAATGACTTCCATAGCACATGCCACACTTACAAGGTCTGTTCTTTTGGGTAATGGTACCTGAAAAGTACCCTCTTCCTGGGGATCCTTCAGGGTAAGTACCCGACTTCTTGTATCTATAACTGCTCCTCATTCCTTCATCCAATTCATCCCTATGATGACATCCAGAACTAGTCCATGCATAACTATCAAGTTTACTCGAAACTTTCGACTACCTAACTCAAGGATTGCCCCTCTAACCATCTGATTGGTTAAAACATCAGCCCCTGCTGAACTTATACGGTAACCATAACTTAAGTCTGTGCATAGTTGTTCATGTTTCCATGTAAATGCTTGACTCATGAAAGAATGCGATGATCCAGAATCAAATAGAACAACTACAGAGTTTTGGTTAACAAGAAACTTACCAGTAGTTACGGGCTCTCCCTCAGGAATCTCATCCACAGTGGTGTGGTGTACTCAAGCATTATAGGTCTATTGCTTCTTTCTGGGCGGATAAGGACAGAACTTGGAAAAGTGGCCTGGCTGATCACAATTGTTACAAGGTCCCTTTACTGTACTAGCAGATCCGATAGCTCCCTTCGAGTTACCTTGTCCCGCGGTTGCGACTGTCCTTGCTGGCGACACTGCCATCTTGTACGGCTTCTGTGGTCCCTTATAGTTCTAGGTCTTATGCTGCGGTGGCCTAAACCTTACACCTGGTGCAGACGGACGATATATTGAACGATTAGCAGTGACAACTCTTGGCTGTGACGGTCCTAACTCAAAGGCTCTCTTGCGAGTCTTTGATGCTATGTACACATTGTTGTTTTTCTCTTGTTTCAGACAATCACTGATGAAGTCATTGAATCTGGCGCGGGTATTGGTACCCACATGCTTCATCATCTTCGGACTTAACCCTCTCTTGAAGCTAGCAATTTTCTTAGCATCTGTGTCAACCATGTCGAGAGCATAACGACACAAGTTGTTGAAGGCATGCAAATACTGTGTTACAATTTTGGTGCCCTGATTTAACGCTAAGAACTCTCCCAACTTCATCTCAACTAGCCCTGATGGAATATAAACTCAACGGAAGGCTTCGGTGAACTCTCTCCACGAGATCTGAGCATTTGGAGGGAAGGTGGTGCGATGATGTTTCCACCAAATCCCTGCTGGTCCTTGTAACTGATGTGCAGCATACTCTGTTTTCAGTACTTCTGTCAGCCTTAACACATGGAACTTATCTTCCATAGTGTTAATCCATTCTTCAGCATCAAGTGGTTTGGTTGCTTCCTTGAAAATAAGCGGCCTAGTGTCCATGAAATCATTGAAGTTGCTGTACTGATTCACTCTATTTCCACCACCTTGGTTGTTACCACGTTGCACGTTGTTAGCAATGGTACGCAAAAAATCTTCCATATTCTTCTGTGACTGCTTGGCATTGCGCTGGCTTCCTAGAAACTGTGCAAAGAATACCTCTGCAGTGAGCGGTGGAGGAGGCGGCAAATGCGGCTCTGGGTGTGGCTCATTATGGTTGGCGTTGTTAGCACCACTCCCACCTGCCCCGACACCATTTCCACTAGTTTTAGCAGCCTCATACGTGGCGCGTCGAGTGTTTGCTATCTGCATATTTTAGCAACAAGTAATGATTAAGCGAAGCTATAGTAATTGTGAGGGAATGAAAAATTATGTCGTACTGAATTCATTGGAGAGAACAAAGTCATACAATAAAACAGAGGCACAATAATCGCATTCCAATTAAAACAACACCACTAATTAAATTACTTCAAATGCAAACATCGCGTCCAATACAACCACGTTGCCAGCATACACACACTGGACTTTATGCGCTCAGGTATCGCATGAACAACCAAGATCTAACATTCTACCAAGTCTCAAGGTTCAAACAAGATACATCAAGATCCATGAAGCCAAAAGAAGGTCATCATGACAGGGCCTAGTAGCTAACGCGAAGCAACTAGCCTACTCCTCGGGGCCATCGTCGGGGTCAGAGACATCACCATCGCTACCATCAGTAGTAACGTCGTCGTCGTCGGCAGGTGCGGCTGTGGGCTCGTCTTCGTCGTTGTTGACGTCCATACCTGCGGCTTCTGGAAGAGCATACGGGCCAATCCCGTTGTAGAGCGCATGAAACTCCTCATGCAGGTTGACATTGTACTCCTCTAGCTCCTTGACCCTCTGCCTCAGGAGGTTCCTCTCGTTATAGGCTTCATTTCTCTCCTGAACCAACTGTCCAATCATGCGGTCTGCGTTATTATTGGCCTGAGTCAACATATGCACCCGCTGTAGAGAACTATCACCTCTCTCTAGAGCCTGGTCTTGCTGCAAACTCATGTCAGCCAACTGCTCCTGCAAACTTGCTATAGCACGTGCCTACTTCTTCTTTTGTTTTCTTGCTTTGAGCCGATCCTCACCACGCAAACCTGTCAAAGTCCAATAGGTACACTCCAGACCTTGGTATGCTCTGATAGCTGCATATATCGCACTCATAGCTTGGTTGTCACTAGCTTGTCCTTCGTTTGGGCCTCTGACTAAAGCACTTCCTTGCGGTTGCACCCAAATAGCATCGCGAGGATCATCTCTCGAAAAAGCGCCAGCCAAGGCTGCTGCCAGCTCGTTAGGAAATCTGCTCATTATGTCCCGGATGACACGGAAAGCTGCTCCCTCTGCACCCTCAATCGGAGTGCGTCCTTCAAACTCCAAGTGCCAACCATCCCACTCTGGAGCATCACCAAGAGCAGGGACAGTGATCTCCACTACTGCCAGTCTATCCTCTGCTAACTGGCTCTCACTCCAAGAGTACACCAGCTCCTGACCCTCCGGGTACCCCACATCATGGAGCACTCTCTAAAGCAAAGTTGGCATGCCAAACTCGCTCAGAAAGGTGTCCGTGTTGCGGCGCTCCTACGGGGCCAACTGGCATCAGGGTGCTCTTCCACCTGTGGACTTGCGGGCAGTCTGCTTTATGCGGGCCATCTATACCAAAAGTTTTTATTACCCGGTGAGAACATATTTTAAGTTGGTACAATTTTTATCGAAAAGGAATAATCAATTTATAAGGGGAGGAATGCACGACATGAATGAAATGCACAAGCAACATGATGCATGTACGTTTCTTACGTTCTCACAAACTTAAGAAATAAATGATATCTAGCGATGAATTCGGTGGCATACAGGCGATCTCTCATATACGTAACTAATACGTTCTACACGAGAAACACTGTTATGTACCTGCAGAAAAATCATTTCAGCCCAAAACCCCATGCATGCATGAAAGCAGTAAATCTACCTACACACTCTACACGAATCCCCAGATACGCGTACAACGGTAGTAACCACCCAAAACATCGTCCTATTGACGGCATCATCTCAACAGATGGAACAACCACACATGTGACACTTTTGTAAAAACATGCGTAAAACATGTAAGTACTCTAGTATCATATAAGCACTCTCCCTAGATCGCGGTGTATCCGATCATGCTCTCACATCTCACACTTACCGAGACGTAGAGGCAACTGATCCATACATTACCACTCAATTAAGTGGCACTCATACAATAGCACGTCGTATGAGCAACAAAAGAGAAATATGGTGCAAGAACCCCCAAGTCAGTACTTAATTAAGCCACCTAGAGTCCTTACTGGGCATAAAGGATATGACCACTGGCATACTTTTAGTTTGTAAATCATGTTTTTCAAACACATTTTTGTTTTAAATACACTTATAAACAGTAAACACGCTAAACCTTGCTCCGATGCCAGTTGTAACAGAACCGACCAATTTTACGAGATTAAGTAAGAAAATCACCCACCGAGCAGACGATTTAGCAATCTTAAGCCTATATAACCCGGTAGTCCGTGAAATCACGATGGATTTCAAACCAACTTACATACCAGCCAAGATCGTAATAAGTTTAGCGGTCACCATCACAAGTTACATAAAAGTTCACGTCACAACTACATCGGAGTTTAAACATAGTTATTACAAACCAGTTTCAAATAAAAGTAGCGGAATCATTTAGTTCAAATCACACACTCACATAGAGTTCAAAATACAGTGCCAGCTAAGGATCATCTTCCAACAAAAGCATCAGGCAAGACGTAGTGAATGACCATTACCCATAGTCCTAAGCTTCTCCCATCGCAGGATAAAGGCAGTTGATACAGTAGCCGTAATACATCTGCCCATCTGCAACAAGTGGGAACAAAGCCCTGAGTACGAGAAGGTACTCAGCTAGACTTACCCGATAGAACCAAAAATAAAAGACACCAAGGAATCATGACAGGCTGTCTGGTGGGGTAGCTGATTCATTTGCAAAAAAGCATTTTTAGCATTTAAAGAATCTTTCTAAAGCTTTGCATCAAGTTAAATCTTTATTAACCTATCAACTATATTTGCACTTGTACTAGAGTAACATGTAATTAAATAGGTAATGATAGCCAAAGATCATTAACAACTTCCATTATGTCATATTTTATATAACTGTCCAAGTGTTCCATCAATATTACTACGATGAAGTAGCTCAAGTCAAGTGCTCACTATCCAGTGAACGATGGCGATTCGAATCGATTATTAACCAGCTGGTAATTTATTCCTCACACAAACCTCACTCACCCGCTAATGTGAGGTGTTGGTCACCGAGTCAACCATTCAGGTAAAGTCGCGAGCTTGCCAGGAACCACATGTACCTGGGGGCCGCCCGACTGCTCTTTGGCCTTATCATCGCGCCCCCATATCCTGCCACTACTGCTCTGGTACAGTGCGTTACGGGCAATCCAGTCGGCCCGAATAATCTCCCAGCTTCGCGGTCGAAAGGTACATTATTCGGCCAGCTAAATGTAAGGCATGCGTTCAACATGACTCGAGGCCCAACAACGGTCGGTCCTTAATCGACACAGACAGAAAACACTACAGTTCGAAACCCTGCAAGTTTCCGTCCGGTCTCAATTTCACATTAACACTTAGTTATTCTAAGATGACATGCTTTCTCAAGCAAATTCAGGTAACCACCTATAGCTCGCAGGTGACAGGCAATCACCTGACTTCTACCGGTCTAAGCAAGCTAAGCAATTACTTGACTGCGAATGACAAGGAGACAAGGATAAGGTAGAACGGAGTAAACAAGGTGTAATGTAGCAACTGTTGCAAACAACTCCTAAACATAATGCAGCAGTTAAAGTAAAGCATTAATAAAATATTTGCAAACCGGGGGAGAAAAATGCTCTGGGGCTTGCCTCTCTCGAAAGAGCTCGGACGATGGTCTAGGCACTCTGGAAGATCCTCACCGACCTCCTCGTCTGCTTCGGGCACTTCCTTCTCCTCGGGCTGCTCTTCCGGCTCTTCGGGAACAGCTACCGGCGTTACTTCCCGCGATCCTGTATGATGCAATCGTATAAGTGCTTGTGCCTAGGTGCATTGCAGAAATGACATTAAATGGTCAGGATGAATGAAATGTAGATAACTAGTTTTACTTTATTTCATAAAGTAGGAGTACATTTCTTTTACAAGGTAGTCAACATCATTCAAGAATACAGACTACAAGCACATGTCATCTACTGCATTCTCTTCTACTACTACCATGCTAAGTCAACACATAAATCTAAGATGCTTCAAAGATACACCAAAGCAAATCCTATTAACTAGTCATGCATTAACAAGGTTAATTAAACCCTAATTGTAACTAGGTTTGAACAACAACACCTATTTTGGTAGCACAGAAAAATCTGAGAAAATTACAGTAGCTTTCTATCCTCTAATCTTGCATACCCCAAAATTTCCATTGCATTTGGATTATTAGAACTGCCTACACAAAATAACAAGCTAGGGCCTAAAAATGAGCATAAAAATACTTTATACTATGAAAAGTATCAAACAATAGATTTAACATTTATCCTACATTCTACACAATAAATAATCACCACAGAAAAATTATTACATGCATGTTTTATTCATATTTTTCTCTCTAGCAAAAATAACAATTATTAGCAATATTCAACACTTGTACTACACATCAAGATTTTTTCTACAGAACATGCATGAAATATATTTTTCCTTGCAAGTACATCACAAAAGAAAATTATAGCAAGTGGAACCATATGTTTCTGAGCTTTCTGTGATTTATTACATATTTAACAAGAAAACAACAATTTCATTGATTAAATAAAAACTCTACAGAAAAGTATTTCAAACTTGACATGCAATATTTTTTCCAAGTAGATCTGATGATAAGGAACCTAGCAAAATTTATTTCAACAAATTTGGAGCAAATTTGAGTAGTCAAACCTTTTCCAAACCATTCCATTTTCAAATAATAAAAGGAAAACGAAAATCCATTTTTCTTATCGCTAACGGGCCGGTCCAGCGAAGCTAACCGGCCGGCTACGACTTTCGGCCCAAGCGCACGCGCGGGAAAGCAGGCGCGCCGGCCTGGCTTGGGCTTCGGCCCAAGGCCGCCTTGGCCCAGCGAACGGAGAGGGGGAGAGGGGCGTGTCCATGGCCGGGGTATCCCAACGCCCGGGACCACGGCGATGCGGTGGCCACCGACAGCCAGCGGCCGCTTCCGGTCGCGAGCGGGCGAGGCGTGGAGAGCAAAAGGACCGCGTGGAAAAGGCGAATACGATGGCGTGATGCAAGGGGAGAAAGGGGGAATGAGGGCGCCGGTGGCGGAGCGCGAGCTCGGCGGCCTGGCTCGGTGGTGTGCGTGGGAAGACACTCAATTGAGCCTTACCGTCGACGAGCAAAGTGCACGATGGCCCATTCAGAGGATAGGAGGAGGTGGCGGAGCGCGTGGCAAGACGAATCGGAAAGAGACGCGTCCATTGTGCGGGAACGGTGGCTCGGAGGTGGAAGGTGCTGGTGATGGCACGCGGCGGCAGAGCAATGGCTGTGCGAGGGAGAGAAGAAACGCGCGGGCGAGGAAGTGAGCAGCGGGCAGAGGAGATGAAGGCAGAGATAGTGCGCGAGCGCGGGGGCCACAACTGCCACGCGTGGGGCGTCGCCGGCATACGGCCGCCACGCGACGTGCGCGGTCTGCCGCGGTCGGTCGCGCTGGCGCGGCGAGCATGTGCGGGCGAGCGCGCGAGCGGAGGCAGACGCGGGCGCGGGCGCGGAGCAGGCCGGGCCGGCTTCGGCTGTTGGGCCAGAAGGGAGGCGACGGCCCGGTAAAGCTGAGAAATTAATTTTCTTTTCTAAATAAAATTCCAGATTTTATAATTTGATTCAAATTCAAATTTTGGAGATGAAAAAGACATTTTCACAAGTTGCCCCCAAAACAAAAGTTGTTCAAAATTTAATTCTCTACAACTTTCATTTAGGGCACTTTTTAAAATTCTAAATAGATTTTGAATTAGTGATTTAAAGTTAAATTTTTAAATGAAAACTCAATTTTCTGAAATATTTTTAGAAGCAAGATTTGGGAAGATTTTGAATACAAAACTTGCTCCAAAAATCATGTTAATTATTTCTAAGTCATTTAAAGTTATAGCTCAACAAATTTTTACCACTCTTACCTAGGATTTTTACTAATTCAGAGCTCAAACATGATTATCACAGTTTAAATAAATTCCAACTTAATTTGCATGTGATGATGAACATGTATAAAATGCAAATGCTAATGATTTAGGATGTGAATGCATGCTTAACACCCAGAGGTGTTACAGCCGCCTACCCCTCAACCATGGGATACCGTCATATCCGAAGGTTCCCATGCACCCATGCACCACGCCCGTGTACAAGGAAACTACCCATATCCCTCCGAGACTCCAAGCCTACGGATTAACAAGCAAGAATATGGGCAAACCCGAAAGAACGATGAACCGCCACCCCAACACTAGCTCTACTTCTACTCATACAAGTCATATGAATGATTAAGTTTAAAGTAAAAAATGTTAAGATCATAACACACAAACTATATGCTAGTTCATATATCATGATTATAATATGAAAACTATACTCTAGTTCATATGCACTACTATATAAATGATATGAGCGCATGACTATGGAAGAACTCTTCATAGTATTATTCATACCAAAGTTGCTCTTTCTTCCAAGGAGACAAGCTCTCCAAGTAGTTCTTGCCTTGCTCTCAAATACTACTAAAGCTAAGAACTAAAAGAGTACATGTAGAGAGGTGAGGTGTAGCTTCAAATGACGGTGTGTTGAGATGAGCTCTAGCCCTTCTTATATAGTGCTAGGTGGTCGGTTTGGGGCGTGTATTTTTGGTAATTAACCATCGGGAACCGCCGTAGCATGGCGGCATGCAACCACCGCAGAAGAGTGGGGCCAAGCGGAGGTGGTGGGGGTGCGGCCGCACCGTGGTGGGCCCGCCTCGCGACCGCCTTCGCTTGGTCGGTTCTTGGATGGGCCTGGACCCTGTCCACGGTGGTATTCTACCCAGGTAAGTTGTGTAGGTGGGCTTCTCCATTTCTTTCCTTTGCGCATTTCTGCTTTGCGCCTTTTGTTTGCCTTTTTGCTTGGTTTTAATTATTTTCCACTTATACTTGAATGTGTGTCCTACAAAACATGTTTTCTCCAATACAAATGGAATTTGGTCAAAAGTATGTTTATTTCTCCTGTTTTGGACTATAATTGGCGGTTAGAAATGGTCGTTAGTGACCACCAACACACCCTTTATTTGTTATGTTGAAAACATCTCATTGTTCTTTCATTTATATGAAAACAAACATTGAGAGTATGTCATAAATAACTTCATATAATTAGAGTTTTAGGCACACATCACATAAAGTATATAATTACAGCAGTAGCAAAACACCACATAAAGTATATAATTACAGCTGTAGCAAAATACTCATGTGCCCAATTAGAGTTTTAGGCACACACCGCATAAAGTATATAATTACAGCAGTAGCAAAATACTCATGTGCTCAATGCTGCCATCACATTCTCATAGAGTTATCAGTAGTAATTACAGCAGTAGCAAAATACTCATGTGCTCAATGCTGCCATCACATTCCCATAGAGTTGTCGGTCACAACTAAGGCTTTTAGGAAGCATGCCTAGTGCCTCTAGCCGATCTTCATCCATGTGAGGAATCTTGTATCTATTTCCTCCACTATCTTTCATCACCTCAATCAAACACCCTTGTAGTGTCAGAAACACCCGATTCAAAGTAACTGGATCGTATTTGGCAAATTCCCTTTCTACATTTGCAATTAGGTCATCCAAGGTTGTAGAGATAGTGCCATTGGTTAAGGATTGAAGGGAAGCAAAGATTCCTAGGTCTAGTACATTCAAATCTAGGGAATTCACAGGTTGGTTGATGAGTTGTATGTCATGCCCTATATGTGCTACAACAGTAGCAAAATCTTTATCGTTTACTGGCACATGTGAAGGAGCATTATCTTGATAAATATAAATGTTTTTTAGCATGTTCATGTGGCCAACGTTCAACAATAGCTTTTAAAACTTCACCAATTAGATATGACCTCATAGTATCTCGATCAACCTTGATAGGCTTGGTGACTTGGGTCCCCCTCCCTTTATTACGGCTTCCTTTTTTTGCTCCTACCTACAATAAATGAAACCAAATAAGGATCACAAATGACTATCGAAAACTGATTTGACAAAGTAAAACAAGTGTATGTTGTACCTTTGTAACAAATGGCCACACTCCTAGCTTCCCATCGAAAATACAATTACCTGCATCATCATATATGGGTCTTCCTACTGCTGACAAGAACATAACTTTGCCAACACAATTCTTATTTTGCACAGTCCTATGTGGGTCGTCCTCACCTGGAAGCATATAATACTTCTTATATTTTGATGTGGTGTGGAACCATTTCTCGTCCATGTGAATGATGTTATCCATTTTAATGAATTTGGGTTGGTTTGCCAATGTCCACTGATCTAACATAAAAACACACCATCGCAGCCTCTCTTTCTTGTTTTCTTCCGTCAATAGAGGCTTAGTGTGCTAGAATAGCGTCATAGTCGTCCTTCCTTGAACCACCTATGTAGAGTGCTCTTTTTTACACCGATGGCTTCTGCTAGAGATTGAATAGTGCTCCTCTGACCCAAGGGAATGTTTAGAACCTCAGATAGATCTACTTGTATCTTTTTGCGGCCGTAGTTTTTAGGCTTCCTTGATCTAACATCCACTGGCCTTCCTTGTGATTGGCATTGCTTTGCTCTCTACCAAATACGTTGCACTTTATACCTACTTACTTGGAACATTTAAGCAGCTGTAGTTGTACTCTTCTTTTTTAGTCTTCCACGATTACTTCTCTCAAGCAATGCCGAGGTATATTTGTTGTCGTTCATCGTCTGTCGGATTTCTAGCCTGATGTGCGCTACTATCATTTGCAGAATCATCTTGTTCAAAGTATGAGCTATCCAACTCATTTTCATTGAAGTCTACCTCCACAGCATCAGCGTACACACTATAGTCATACATGTCTTCGTCCATCATGTCTATAAAAATATTTGCATGTTGAGTTACTGTAGGAGAACTAGTACAGATCTATTTAATTGAACTAAGAAGAGAAGTAATCTATTAAATTGTAGAATTTCACAAAATAAACAATATGAGAACAGATTTAGAGTATATATGAGCGATCTCTGTGCTTTTAGTAGTATTTTGTTAAAATGTAAATTAGTCTGCTAGTACTTATATGCTGCAGAAGTAAACTTGATCTGCTACCTAATAACTACTAGCCAATTAACTTCTTTTGGCATGAATTGTGTTTGGAAATTTTTATGGCATATGACTGAATCTTAAAATTAGTGCTGATCAAAAGTTTGCTGATAAATTGTTGCATCTCTTGTTGCTGAACAGAAGCTTGAAAGTTGGGATGACATTCGTCTGGGCCATCAAAGTGGAGACATTCCTCTTATTCATGCTCATGTTGACAATTTAGGACTGCAATGATGCAACGAGGTGAGGCATGATAGTTAAGTCAAGTTTGGTTCTTATTTTGAACAGAGAAATCATAATGAGAATGTTATTGTTGATGTATATATGCAATTAGGAGAAAAAGGTCACCTTCGTGAGGTTGTTGTTCTCCCATGGAAGCATGAACATTGAGATCTATGCCATACACACCAACATGTTCGTCTTCTATGGGATGTTGGGACTGACCTTCCTGGAGATGATCGATGTCTTCTTGATCATGTGTAGGTTCTTCATTTAGATCAAGTAAGGGCTGACCTTGTTAGAGATGTAGTTGGAGATAAACTCGACCTTCCTTATCTTGTTGTTCTGGTTTTTCATTCAAGTTAGGTAAGGGCTGACCACCTTGGATATGGACCTGGAGATAAACTTGATCTTCCTCTTCTTGCTTCTGTGCTGGTTCTTCATTGAAGTCAAGTAAGGATTCCCCTTGTGTATCTGGTAGCTTGTTTAGATCTATGGGCATGACTGGTGATGAAAATAACTTGTAGGCTAATGGAGTGGTTGCTCAATCGTGTGGGTGATGTACTTATATGAGGGAGCTGAGAGGTGGCACAGGTAGGAAGAAACCTCGCGCTTAATTCAAATTTTGTAGTCGTGGGCATTGCATCCTCGGAGAAGCTTCTCTTTGCTATTTAAGGGGCATATTTTGTATTGCCACGTATTGTTACTTATGACCACCAATTTTGTTGTGTTACTTGTGTATTGCCACGTGTGGTTACTTATGGACACCACATGCAACATGTCAGACTACTTTACGAGGGTATTTTCATAATTTCTTATCACTCCTTGGTTCTTCCACCTAATCCTAGAATTGCAGTCTTTCTGGGACAGATGAAGTACTATATACTGTACTACGTGTGACGACCTGAAAATGTGACGCCGGCCAGGCCTTGCTTGGCCCGTCACGCTACTCCCTCCGTTCATAAAAGAATATAATTCTCATTTATCAAAGAGTCAACCAACTTGAACTTTGACTGAAGTTATATTAAAAAGTACTAACATTTTTTTTATATAAAATAAGTATCATTAGATTAATTATAGAATATATTTTCACCATGAATTTATATGAAGACATAAATACTAATACTATTTTTTGCAAACTTGGTTAAAGTTGAGCACAGTTAACCGGCATGGATCCATAATTGCATTCTTGTGTGGCCAGACGGAGCAGCTCGCATCGTCATGAGACAGCTTCGCACATCGCACTGCACTCGTCGCTCAGTCAAACACCCGGGCTGGTGGGTGCAATGGCAGGAGCGCTCCGTTTTCTCGCTGCAACCGTGCATGCCTTCGTTTCCCTCCAACGGGCAAGAGATAAAGCAAGAGCGAAGCTCTATGCCTCTTATCTGCCCATCGGGGAACGTAGGGCCTGTTTAGTTGGCTACAAAAGCCATAAAAAAATTTTAGGAAAAGTTTCTGTAACACTTTTTATTGTTATTTGACAAAAATTATATAATTATGGATTAACTAGGCTCAAAAGATTCGTCTCGACATTTACAGATAAACTGTGCAATTAGTTATTTTTTATCTATATTTAATGCTCCATACATGCGTCTAAAGATTCGATGTGACGGGTACTGTGCAAAAAATTTTGGGTGTTTTTGGGCATCTAAACAGGCCCAAAAAAATTTACGTATTACCTGTCACATCGAATCTTTGGACGCATGCATGGAGCATTAAATATAGGTAAAAAAACTAATTGTACAGTTTGGGTGTGTTTAGTTTCCCTGAAAAGAGTGAAAAAAGTATTGTAGCACGTTTTGACTTTATTTGACAAATAGTGTCCAACCATTGACTAATTAGGTTCAAAACGTTCGTCTCGTAAAGTACAACCAAACTGTACAATTAGTTTTTGATTTCATATACATTTAGTACTCCATGCATGTATCGCAAGTTTGATGTGACGGGGAATCTTTTTTTTAATAGTACGCTTTTGGTGGAACTAAACACAGTCTTTATTTATAAATGTCGAGAAGAATCTTTTGAACCTAGTTAGTCCATAATTAAATAAATTTTGTCAAATAACAACAAAAAAAAAATACTACAACAATTTATCTAAAATTTTTCACAAGCTAAACGAGCCCGTAGCAGTAGGAGTGTACCGCTGAGTCTGAAAAAGTGAAAAGTAACAGCACTACTAGCATGCATGAATCCGATCGTCCATTTGAAAGGCGTTTGTTTGTTCCATCACCCACGAGTGGACCAGCACCAGCAGGCAGGCAGGCAGGCAGGCAGGCATGACCTGTGTTTAGTTGTGTAAAAAGGTGTAAAAAAAGTACTATAACACGTTTTGCCTTTATTTGGCAAATAGTGTCCAACCGTTGACTAATTAGGTTCAAAACGTTCGTCTCGCAAAGTATAACCAAGCTGTACAATTAGTTTTTTTATTTCATCTACATTTAGTACTCCATACATGTATCGCAAATTTGATGTGACGAGAAATTTTTTATTTGCACAGTACTTTTTTTTAGAAGTAAACACAGCCTTGTTCACTTCCACCCATCACATCCCTTCCCAACCCAAAATATTTCCTCTTCCACCCATCACATCGAATCTTTCGATGCATGCATGGATCATTAAATGTAGGTAAAAAAGATAACTAATTGCATAGTTTGTCTGTAAATATCGGGACGAATCTTTTGAGTCTAGTTAGCCTATGATAGGATAAATTTTACTAAATAATAACGAAAGATGCTACAATAACTTTTCACCTGCTTTTCGCGAAGTGAACACACGCTAGCTAGGGCACTGCAGCGGCCTGCCTGCCTGCCCCTGGCCTGGCACCATCTTGACCGCCCGAACAGGAGCCGAGGGTGTGTTCACTCCCATCCAAACCAAAATATTTTCTTTTTCACCCATCACATCGAATCTTTAGACGTATGTATGGAGCATTAAATTTAGGTAAAAAAGATAACTTAATTGTATAGTTTGTCTGTAAATATCGAGACGAATCTTTTGAGCCTAGTTAGTCCATGATTAGACAAATTTTGTCAAATAACAACGAAAGATGCTACAATAACTTTTCATCCACTTTTCACCGACCGAACAAATTTTCGATATGGATGGGTGTGTTCAACTTCACGAAAAGTAGATGAAAAGTACTGTAGCATCTTTCGTTGTTATTTGGCAAAATTTGTCTAATCATGGACTAACTAGGCTCAAAAGATTCGTCCCGATATTTACAGACAAATTATACAATTAGTTATCTTTTTTACCTATATTTAATGCTCCATGCATGAGTCGAAAGATTTGATATGATGGGTGGAAGAGAAATGTTGCTGTGTTCCTGGTTGCTGGTTTGCTGTAGGTTTTGACTTTTGACTGCAGAGAAGCATGGATGGACCAGATTCAAAAGGGTCCTCCCGGGCCTGCTGCCTGGGCCTCCGTCAAACCCATGATGATGCGCGGTCATCATCACGATTCATCGTGAGATAAGGCCTTGTTTAGTTCTTAAATTTTCTTCTAAATTTCACTATGTAAAAAGAAGATTCCTCATCACATCAACATATCGGCAAATGCATGGAGTACTAAATGTAGATAAAATCAAAAACTAATTGCATAGTTTTGTTGTACTTTGCGAGACAAACATTTTAAATTTAATTAATCAATTTTTGGATAATTTTTTACACTAAAAAAACAAAACGCGCTACAATGTTCCGACAGAAACACTGTAGCGCGCAGTGCTGATTCGGTCGGCATCTAAACACGGCCTAAGTACCACTGGGGTTTTAGGGAAGCTCCAAAGATTTTGCTGTGGCCACCATGGTAGAGGCACTCAGGCAGGCAGTGAGGCAGACCGCAGACAGCACTAGCCTCCGTTGGTATAGCTCGTGACATTCTAGTTCATTTTTTTTTGCTTGGAAAACATGAAAAAGTAAGGGATAAAAAGAACGGACTTGCACGCGTCTTGACACTGTCCAGCGAGCGAACGGGTGCATAGTGCGTTGGGCTCGCCAGGAGTGTACCAGTAGTGCTCCTGCGTCGTCCCACACATCGTCCGCGCCGTCAACCGTTTTCCACGCGCATCTCATATGTAACACCTGATCCACTTTTGAAACATTCAGATGCAACAGTTGCAACATACAAAAGAAGACAGATGAAATGCTTGAAACAAGTGTCTGAAACACTTGTGAAAACGTCTGAAAAAATATTTGAAAATCATTGCAAACATATACAGCATTCAGATGAAATACTTGCAAACGTACATATAAAACACCTTGAAACATAGTATATACTTGCAACATGCATGGATATGCAACATCTAAATCTACTTTTGCAACAACCAGACAAAACACTTGCAATATTCGTCTGGAACGGATGAAACATTTGGAACATACACTTGAAATATACATGTATAGCCATTACAACATGTGCAATTTTCCAATCTACGTTTACAACATCGATATACAACACTTGCAACATGTCTCGGAAACATCTGAAACACTTAAAACATACTATTGCAACATGCGCTTTTTAACGAGCATCTGCTTGCTACTTGAACGAATAGAGGCTCGTCAACACGGGGCTCGATGCTGACACGGAGATCGCGAGTGGAGCAGGCGGATGGAGCACAATCACGAAGGGAGACGCGAGTCCGGAGCGAGCTAGCGAGCGCCTCACGCGTCGAGCTTGCCGTGCGCGATGCGGGTGGGCGGCGGGGGTGCTAACGGGGGCGGCGCGAGCGAGGACGGGTTCGTCCTGCGAGCGTAGTGAGGGGCCCGGGAGCGGTGTGGACGAGTGCAGGGTCCATCGCCACGAGCGTTTTTTAGCTAAAGTACCGAGGTGCCATAACAGGTCAAGCCATAGTCTTCCACGGTTTCACCCTTTGTGTTGTGGAATGGGCCGGTAGTGTCCTCGAGTGGATTACGGTCTACCTGTGGAAATTGCCGATACAGATCAGATCAGTTGGGGCCCAGGGCCCAACTAAGGGCAGGGCCCATTCGGAAGCCGTTTTTTTTGCAGCAGCTGCAGCCCCTCACAAGTTACTGTAGGAAACAGCAGCTGCAGCGATCAGACCCCAAGCATGCACATGAACACGACGGCACCTTCTGGCCTCTGCTCGAAGTCCCGGCTGCTGCACTTCCGGCAGCAATATCAATTGTTTCTCTACTCCTAAAAAGATGAAAGTGGAGACGTCTACCGTCATTTAGGGCTTGTTTGGAATAAAGAAACGAAAAACAGAGAAAAGAAAAAAAAAATACAGGAAACAGGTAGGAGTGAAATGGCAAAATAGAGAAATAGAAAAACACAGGAAACAATTAAAAGCGGTGTTTGGAACGCAGGAATGAAAAACAGAGGAATCAAAATAGCATATAAATAAAATATAGATGGATTATTCAGTAAGAAGCACATGTAATATAATTGATCTCCTAATATACTTAGGGAACTCCCTACTGACGGGACTCATGCTTAGTAGATTGATTAGCTTGGTGTCATTTTGCTTTTATCGTAATTAAGTTGTGTCCGATAAAAAAGCTATAAATACATGGACTTGTTTATTAATTTGCTCAAACCTTATCCACTCGTCCAGCTCGTATCGTTGTTGGCCTTCCAATCGTGTTTCCTTCCGGTCCCTTCCTTCGGCGGCGATCTGACATCCCGACCTCCGCACGCCACGTCCGTCCGCCTGAGCCAGCTCCAGCACCTCACCTGGGCGCCCCTGTTTTGCCGCTGCCGCCCAGCAGAAGCAGACGCGCTATGAAGAGGAAGAATGCAGGGCATTAGGGCAAAAGAGTGGCTTGTGTGCTAACTGCTAAGCGTGGCCCCTTGGTTCTGAGCTCATTCTTTCATTCCTCCAAAAGTACAACCTTTGTTGCCGTTCCTGCGGAAAGGTTTGTCCGAGTTCCTCCATTCCAAACGCGTATATAGGATTTCTTTCCTCCGGAACTCAATCCTCCACTTTTCCTCCAATTTTCCTCCGTTCCAAACGAGGCCTCACCGTGCCTCCGACTCCCCTGCCTCCCAACCCACGCACCCAGCCGAATCCCTCGACCTCGCGACTCGCGAGTCCTCAGAAAAAAAAAATCAAAGTCCTTGCGCGCCCTTCGCCTCGGCCCCGAGGCAGCCGCCGTCGAGCGCCCCTGACGCTGTTGTCGTCGCCGCCACATGAGGAGGCGGCGGCGGAGAGGCAGGCGGGTGTACCTACCCCACCACATTCAGCATCCGACCAGAATTAAAACACATTCGATTTATCACAAGCCGACTACATCGAGCCTTCGTCCGCGGCCATCCAGCGTCGGCGGTGGCCGTTCGCGGGGCTCGGGGTCGGCGGGCTGGCGGCGGCGCCTGGGCGGGGGGCATGGGGCCCGCGGGTGTAAGGTCCAAATTGGCTAGGGGGGGTGAATAGCCTAATTAAAACTTCTACAAGAATTACTTAACCACGAGTTAGTACGAAAGGTGGCGAAGCAAAAGCACTAGCTCTAACTAATTAAGCAAGCCACCTACACAAGTCTAGTACAAGGCTATTCACTAAACACAACAACAACTATAAGCTAGAAACAAGAAGTAATACGAGAGAAGAGCTTTGATTGATTATACCGCCGTGTAGAGATGAGATGTACCAATCAATCAATCACACAAGAGAAATCCTCGGGAAGAAAATGACACAAGAATTTATCCCGAGGTTCACTTGCTTCCCGGCAAGCTACTCTCCGTTGTGGCGATACACCCACTTGTCGGTTCACGAGCTAATCGACTATCAAGAGTCGAGCCCTCGGCGGGCGCCGCACAACCGCACACAAGATGGGGATCCTCCAAGCCACGAGCTCCACTAGAGTATCCAATTCACGAACTCCCGCGGGGAAGGATCAAGAACCCCTTACAACACTTGGTGAAGGCTCCAACAATCTCCAATTGCGAGCTCAATCACCTCTGCTGCTCCAAGCCGTCTACCGTGTCGGGAAACACGGAAGAATAACAAGAAATCCGCAGCAACTCGAAGATCAAGTGCCTCTAGAATGCAACTCTCAAGCAATGCACTTGAATCTCACTCAATCTCACTCAAGATGTGCAATCAATCAAAGAGATGAGTGGAGGGGTTGTTCTCTAGCTCAAAGTATGTCTCTATATCTCAAAAATGTGCAAGAGTTACCCTCAAACCCCGGCCAACGTCTATTTATAACGAAGGGGTACGCAGCTAGCCGTTACAGACGACGCAGCGAAAAACGCACTGACCGGACGCTCCGGTCAGGGTGACCGGACGCGTCCGGTCACTACACGACAGCAAGAAACAGTGCGTGTCAGAACTAGCCGTTGCCGTGACCGGACGCGCTGAACCGATTGACCGGACGCGACAGTGCCTGCGTCCGGTCGCATTCCAGTATGCTCCCGTTGAGACCGGACGCGTCCGATCGCACGTGACCGGACGCGACAGTGCCCGCGTCCGGTCGCATTCCAGTATGCTCCCGTTGAGACCGGACGCGTCCGATCGCACGTGACCGGACGCGCCGCGCGTCCGATCGTCACTCCGCTTTGCTCTACCATTCTGGACGCCTGACCGGACGCTCCGGTTACGTGAGGGACCGGACGCGCCGGTCGCGCGCTCTGATTCGCTCAGGAGAACTGACCGGACGCGCTGTTGAACTGACCGGACGCCACAGTGCCAGCGTCCGGTTAGAGTCCAGTAAGCTCCCTGGATGACCGGACGTGTCCGATCATCAGTGACCGGACGCGCTGCGCGTCCGATCATCAAACTGAAAATCGCACAGACGCTGAACACTGACCGGACGCGTCCGGTCATGCAGAGACCGCGTCCGGTCCAGCGTCCGGTCACCTCTGTGACCTCCGTTCGCCTCCGTTTCTTTTCCGACTTCTGGCGCAATAGAAAATAGGCATTTCACTTCTCCAAAAAGCGCCGATTCCCGCCTCGCAAGCTCGGCGGGAGGGAGAGAGGAACACAAACCCCTCTCTACCGCTTAAACTCCACTGCCTTCTCAAACGTGCTAACACCACCAAGTGTACACCACCATGTGCATGTGTGTTAGCATTTCACAATCATTTTCCAAGGCGTTATGTTAGCTCTTTACTAGATCCTAATGCATATGCTCAAGACATTGATCTAGTGGCACTTGATTTCCGAGCTAACCGTGATTGCCCCTCTTGATAGTCGGCCATGTATCCTAAACCCGGTCAATCACTTCTCTACTCATCTTAGACCGGCAGAAGGAAAACCCTATAGTTATTCATTTGCCTTGCGCTCTTAGATCCTTCTCTTTCACTTGATCATCATGTGCATCTCCACCATGATCATCATTTTATGTCCATGCACCATCTCTTTGTGATCTTGTGGCCACCACTCCTTGCCACATACACCTTCATCACATGTGTTGCTTATGCCTAACTCAAAACACTTAACACATGGCATTAGCAACTTGGTGTCATTAATTACCAAAACCAAACTTGGGCTTTCAATCTCCCTATTTTTGGTAATTGATGACAACCATCACAAAGATATGAAATGAAAACAATTTTTAATTTCAATAGTATTAGCTCTCCCTATATATGTGCTTACATGAGTTTGGTTCAATTGTGCACATATGTATGGATTTGAATTTTGGGAGAGTTACTACTATCAAATTGATGCTAATGTATATAGAATGGACCTTTGAAGCGTGATACCAATCGGAGTTGCCTTTATATACCACCCTTAGCATCGATGTAGCTAGACACCACTTGTAATACATCACTTGTAAAGATCTCAAACACTAAAGTACCCCGTGAGATCAACATTATAAGCAAAGGTGTCTAGATACCTCTTGTAAAGCTATTCTTAACAAATCATCATTTAAGTTCTATTTCTAGCAATCGCCATACAATCATGAATATGAATTTAAGCTTTGCAATGCAATAATTCATCATGTTAATGCACATACAAAATGCAATAGATAATCCATGAGCTTGCTCCCCTACTTGTGTGCTCAATTTTAATTTCTCTCCCCTTTACTATATCTTTCTCCCTCTTTGTGACTATTCTCTCCCCCTTTGACTATTCTCTCCCCCTTAGTAACTTAACCTTTTATCTTTGTGACTTTTCTCTCCCCCTTTGTCAACAATCACCAAAAAGGTGCCAATTTAGTAAGAGATAAGTCAATCAATATGAGGGAGTCCAAATTATGGTTCAATCTAGATTACTTGCCTAGAATATGTAATTCGGTTTGATCCAAGGACAAGCTTTTTCACACCTCATAAAGTATAAGGGTTATCTTGACCATATTGAATTACACATCATGAGCTTATTTTCTAGATTCAACACTAGGTTTGCAAGCCCACAAACATGTCATATGCTACCACTAGATCAATCAAACATAGAAGCAATAGTGGTACCATATATACATCAAAATCATTTAATTTTCATGAATAAGCCTATTTGTCATGCAAATATGTCTATATGTTCTAAACATGTCCTTAGCAAAGTATGAATGATATGCCAAATAACTTTACCTTGCTATGTTGGAGGAGAGGCATGTCATATAAGAATGTGGGTGTGCACTCATATCAAGTTGGAGAAGTCAAGTATGTTCAATTCATTCTTCAACTTGTAAAATCTCTTTTCATCAAGTGGCTTTGTAAAGATGTCGGCTAGTTGATCTTCGGTGCCAATGCTCTCAATACTAATATCACCCTTTTGTTGATGGTCTCTTATGAAGTGATGCCTTATGTCAATGTGCTTGGTTCTTGAATGTTGAACCGGATTTTGTGTCATCTTGATAGCACTTTCATTATCACAAAACAAAGGCACATTCTTGAATTTAATTCCAAAGTCATTCAAAGTGGCCTTCATCCAAAGCAATTGTGCACAACAACTACCGGCACTAATATATTCGGCCTCGGCGGTAGATAGTGCAACACTATTTTGTTTCTTTGATGACCATGAAATAAGAGACCTTTCAAGCAATTGACAAGTGTCACTTGTGCTCATTCTATCAATCCTGCATCCACCATAGTCGGAGTCCGAATATCCAATCAACTCAAAATTAGACCCCTTGGGATACCATAATCCAACATCATGAGTGCCCTTTAGATATCTCAATATCCTCTTGGTTGCTTTCAAGTGACTTTCTCTAGGTGAAGCTTGATATCTTGCACACTTGCATACACTAAACATCACATCCGGCCTAGAAGCGGTGACATAGAGCAAACTTCCAATCATGGATCGGTATTGCTTTTGATCTACCATATTTCCACTATTATCAATACCCAATTGATCATTAGAGCCCATTGGTGTGCTCATTGGCTTAGCATCTTGCAATCCAAACTTCTTGATCATGTCCTTGATGTACTTGCCTTGACTTACAAAAGTGTCATTCTTCATTTGCTTGATTTGAAGTCCAAGGAAGTAACTAAGCTCTCCAATCATAGACATCTCAAACTCATTAGCCATCATATTTCTAAACTCTTCACAAAAGTCTTGGTTAGTTGATCCAAAGATAATATCATCCACATAGATTTGCAACACAAACAAGTTATTTCCAAGCTTCTTGGTGAAGAGAGTGGTGTCAACCTTTCCCATCTTGAACCCTTTAGAGAGGAGAAAGTCCCTCAACCTCTCATACCATGTTCTAGGTGCTTGCTTCAAACCATACAATGCCTTCTTTAGCTTGTAAACATGGTCAGGCTTCTTGTCATCTTCAAAACCGGGAGGTTGCTCAACATAAACTTCTTCATTGATGTAGCCATTTAGAAATGCACTCTTGATATCCATTTGATAGAGCTTGATATTGTGTGCACAAGCATATGCTAATAAGATTCTAATTGCCTCCAATCTTGTAACCGGTGCATATGTCTCTCCAAAGTCAAGACCCTCAACTTGAGTGTATCCTTGTGCTACTAATCTTGCTTTGTTCCTTACAACCATGCCATTTTGATCTTGCTTGTTTCTAAAGACCCACTTAGTACCAATCACATTGTAGTTCTTTGGCCTCTCAACAAGTTTCCAAACTTGATTTCTAGCAAAGTTGTTTAGTTCTTCATGCATGGCATTCACCCAATCGGAATCCTTCAATGCATCTTCTATCTTCTTTGGTTCTTCTAATGAGACAAATGAGTAATGCTCACAAAAGGATGCTAATCTTGATCTAGTTTAAACACCACTTTGAATTCCACCAATGATTTGGTCCAACGGATGATCTCTTGCAATGCTAGTAGGTTGGAGTATTGGGAGTTGATTGCTTTCACTTGTTTGACCTTGAACTTGCACTTCATCATGAGAACCACTAGAGCTTGCTTGATTTGTATTAATTTGCACACTTTGGTTGATCACATGAATATCATCATCATTAACTTGCATCGGCCTTATATCACCAATGTCCATGTTCTTCATTGCATTTGATAATTAATCTCCTCTCACATCATCAAGGTTTTGAGCTTTATTTTGAGACCCTTGGGTTTCATCAAACTCAACATCATGAACTTCTTCCAAGGTGCCATTTGTGAGATTCCAAACTCTATATGATTTGCTTGTGGTAGAATAACTAAGTAAGAACCCTTCATCACATTTCTTTTCAAACTTGCTCAACCTAGTGCCTTTCTTGAGAATATAGCATTTGCAACCAAACACTCTAAAGTATGCAATGTTGGGCTTTCTTCCATTCAATAGTTCATATGGTGTCTTTCCAAGCTTCCTATGGCAATAGAGACGGTTACTACAATAGCAAGCCGTATTGATAGCTTCACTCCAAAATGAATGACTCACATTGTATTCACTAAGCATTGATCTAGCCATATCAATCAAAGTTCTATTTTTCCTTTCAACTACACCATTGGATTGAGGAGTGTATATTAGTGAGAATTGATGCCCAATACCATAATCATCACACAAATCTTCAATTCTTGTGTTCTTGAACTCACTACCATTGTCACTTCTAATCTTCTTGATGGTAGTCTCAAACTCATTTTGCACCCTCTTGATAAAAGACTTGAATAGATCATAAACATCACTCTTGTCATAGAGAAAGAGCACCCAAGTGTATTTAGTGTAGTCATCCACAATCACAAAATCATACTTGTTGCCACCAATGCTAGTGTATGTTGTTGGCCCAAACAAGTCCATGTGCAATAGCTCAAATGCTTTTGATGTGCTCATTTCACTTTTACTAGGATGTGAATTTCCAACTTGTTTGCCAGCTTGACAAGCACTACATAGTTTATCCTTTTCAAAAGTGACATCTTTCAATCCTCTAACTAAGTCATGCCTCAAAAGTTTGTTCAATTGTTTCATTCCAACATGACCAAGCCTTCTATGCCACAACCAACCCATACTAGATTTACTAAGCAAGCATGATGTCAATTGTGTCTCACTATCATTGAAGTCAACCAAGTATAAGCTACCATGTCTAAATCCTTTGAATATCAAGTTTGATCCATCAACACTTATGACTTCAACATCATCACTACCAAATATGCACTTGAAACCAAGATCACAAAGTTGTGCCACCGATAAAAGATTGAAATCCAAGCTCTCAACTAGCAACACATTAGATATGCTCATGTCATTTGAGGTAGCAATTTTACCAAGCCCCTTGACCTTGCCCTTCTTGCTGTTGCCGAAAGTGATAGCATCAAAACCACCATTTTGACTTGTATCAATTGATTTGAACATACAAGAATCTCCGGTCATATGTTGAGTGCACCCACTATCAAGCACCCAATGCCTTCCTCCGGCTTTGTAATTGACCTACAAGACAAGATCAATTCCTTTTAGGTACCCAAACTTGTTTGGGTCCTCCAAGGTTAGTGACCAAGCTCTTTGGTACCCAAATGGCTTTCTTCTTTGAGCTCATCCATGGTGCACCAATGAACTTAGCATGAACACCATTTGTACCCTTGGTAAGTATATAGAAAGAATCAAACTTAATTGAGGATACTTTAGCATTGGATTTCTTGTTCATGCAATGTTGCTCTATGTGACCAACTTGCTTGCACACTTTGCAATAGCTACCTTTGTTCTTCACAAAACTAGTCTTGTGAGGAGCAAAAGCGGCCTTGCCTTTCTTGGGGTTATAGCCCAATCCCTCTTTGTAGAGAGAAGCTCTTTGGCTACCCAAGCACATAAGCAAGCGGTCCTCACCACCATAAGCCTTAGCTAATGTGTGATTGAGCTCTTTTACCTCCTTCTTGAGATTTTCATTCTCAACTATAAGTGTGGAGTCACAAGTGAAACCATCACTACTAGATGAGGATGATGTAGATGAGCTACATGAAGGGTTAGTAGAAGCAACAATAATAGGCTTATGAAAAGTTTCATCAATTATATCACATGATATGCCTATGTTATAAGTTTTAGCTTTCTCAACATTAGTTGGCATGTTTTCACATTTTTCAACTAGAGAGGAATGAGCTTCTTCAAGCTTAGTGTAAGACTTTTGAAGCTTCTTATGGTCTTCCTTTAGACTCTCATAAGATGCCCTAAGATCATCAAGTTCTTGCATAAGGTTTTTCTTTTCCTTAAGCAAGCCCTTGCACTCCTTTCTAGATTCTTTAAAATGTTGAGTGTAATCTTCTAGCATAGTGATTAGTTCATCTTTAGTGAATTCTTCTTCATCACTATCACTATCACTAGCATTATCATGATCACTCTCATCATCGGATGATACCTTAGCGGCCTTAGCCATGAAGCATGATAGAGTGTCGAAGATGGAGACCTTCTCTTGGATGGCAATGCTAGCATGTCCCTTCTTCTTGCTCTTGTAGTCATCCTCATCATCACTTGAGGAATCATCACTATCCCATGTAGCAACATGAGAATCATTCTTCCTTTTATGAGAGCTCTCTTTCTTTTCTTGCTTCTTCTTTTGCTTCTTCCTCTCCTTCTTGATAGCATCTTCATCATCACTATCATAAGGACACTTTGCAATAAGATGATCCTTGCTATGGCATCTAAAGCATCTCATGTTATGCTCATTCTTCTTAGATGAGTTCTTCCTCCTCCTTGCACGATAGCCCTTCTTCTTCATGAATTTGCCAAATTGCTTAACAAAGAGAGCCATCTTCTCATCAATGTCATCACTATCACAAGAGCTTGAGTCTTCATCACTTGATGATTCAATCTTGGATTTGCTCTTGGATGTGGTGGCTTTGAATGCCACATTCTTCTTCTTTTTATCATCTTTCTTCTCATTTTCCTTCTTCTTCTTCTTGACCAACTCATCCTTCTCATTATCTTCTCTATATGAATCATCGGTCATCACTTCTTGAAATATTTGTTGAGGAGTTGAATCCTTCAAGGTAGTCCTCACTAGCACGGTGATCAATGTATCAAATCTCTTAGGTAGACTTCTCAAGAACTTCATAGAGAATTGATTGTCCTTGACCTCCTCACCAAGTGCCTTAAGCTCATTGACAATGACTTGCAACCTATGAAACATCTCCGGTACACTCTCATCATCTTGCATCTTGAAGCTTGAAAATTTTTCTTGCAAGATATATGCTTTAGCGGTCTTTGTACCTTCGGTGCCCTCAAATGTTTCTTCTAGCTTGGCCCAAGCATCATGAGCAATCTCTATGTTCTTTACTTGCTCAAATGTCTTGTCATCTAGTGCCTCATGAAGAGCACTAATGGCAATATCATTGCATTGGAGCTTCTTCTCCTCTACCGGTGTAGGTGCTTCCGGATTAGCAACCTCAAATTTTGTTTCGGTGACCTTCCACACTTCTCTATTGATTGACTTTAGGTGTGCGGTCATCTTAACCTTCTAATATGCATAATTTGTGCCATCAAAGTGAGGTGCCTTCTTGGTGTTGTTGATGTGCAAGCTTAATTGAGCTATTTCTTTTTCACCGTAGGTTGTTAAGCCTCAAATAAACGGTGCCTCGGCTCCGATACCACTTGTAAGGTCCAAATTGGCTAGGGGGGGTGAATAGCCTAATTAAAACTTCTACAAGAATTACTTAACCACGAGTTAGTATGAAAGGTGGCGAAGCAAAAGCACTAGCTCTAACTAATTAAGCAAGCCACCTACATAAGTCTAGTACAAGGCTATTCACTAAACACAATAACAACTATAAGCTAGAAACAAGAAGTAATACGAGAGAATAGCTTTGATTGATTATACCGCCGTGTAGAGATGAGATGTACCAATCAATCAATCACACAAGAGAAATCCTCAGGAAGAGAATGACACAAGAATTTATCCCGAGGTTCACTTGCTTCCCGGCAAGCTACTCTCCGTTGTGGCGATACACCCACTTGTTGGTTCACGAGCTAATCGACTATCAAGAGTCGAGCCCTCGGCGGGCGCCGCACAACCGCACACAAGATGGGGATCCTCCAAGCCACGAGCTCCACTAGAGTATCCAATTCACGAACTCCCGCGGGGAAGGATCAAGAACCCCTTACAACACTTGGTGAAGGCTCCAACAATCTCCAATTGCGAGCTCAATCACCTCTGCTGCTCCAAGCCGTCTACCGTGTCGGGAAACACGGAAGAGTAACAAGAAATCCGCAGCAACTCGAAGATCAAGTGCCTCTAGAATGCAACTCTCAAGCAATGCACTTGAATCTCACTCAATCTCACTCAAGATGTGCAATCAATCAAAGAGATGAGTGGAGGGGTTGTTCTCTAGCTCAAAGTATGTCTCTATATCTCAAAAATGTGCAAGAGTTACCCTCAAACCCCGGCCAACGTCTATTTATAACGAAGGGGTACGCAGCTAGCTGTTACAGACGACGCAGCGAAAAACGCACTGACCGGACGCTCCGGTCAGGGTGACCGGACGCGTCCGGTCACTACACGACAGCAAGAAACAGTGCGTGTCAGAACTAGCCGTTGCCGTGACCGGACGCGCTGAACCGATTGACCGGACGCGACAGTGCCCACGTCCGGTCGCATTCCAGTATGCTCCCGTTGAGACCGGACGCGTCCGATCGCACGTGACCGGACGCGACAGTGCCCGCGTCCGGTCGCATTCTAGTATGCTCCCGTTGAGACCGGACGCGTCCGATCGCACGTGACCGGACGCGCCGCGCGTCCGATCGTCACTCCGCTTCGCTCTACCCTTCTGGACGCCTGACCGGACGCTCCGGTTACGTGAGGGACCGGACGCGCCGGTCGCGCGCTCTGATTCGCTCAGGAGAACTGACCGGACGCGCTGTTGAACTGACCGGACGCCACAGTGCCAGCGTCCGGTTAGAGTCCAGTAAGCTCCCTGGATGACCGGACGTGTCCGATCATCAGTGACCGGACGCGCTGCGCGTCCGATCATCAAACTGAAAATCGCACAGACGCTGAACACTGACCGGACGCGTCCGGTCATGCAGAGACCGCGTCCGGTCCAGCGTCCGGTCACCTCTGTGACCTCCGTTCGCCTCCGTTTCTTTTCCGACTTCCGGCGCAATAGAAAATAGACATTTCACTTCTCCAAAAAGCGCCGAATCCCGCCGAGCTTGCGAGGCGGGAGGGAGAGAGGAACCCAAACCCCTCTCTACCGCTTAAACTCCACCGCCTTCTCAAACGTGCTAACACCACCAAGTGTACACCACCATGTGCATGTGTGTTAGCATTTCACAATCATTTTCCAAGGTGTTATGTTAGCTCTTTACTAGATCCTAATGCATATGCTCAAGACATTGATCTAGTGGCACTTGATTTCCGAGCTAACCGTGATTGCCCCTCTTGATAGTCGGCCATGTATCCTAAACCCGGTCAATCACTTCTCTACTCATCTTAGACCGGCAGAAGGAAAACCCTATAGTTATACCTTTGCCTTGCGCTCTTAGATCCTTCTCTTTCACTTGATCATCATGTGCATCTCCACCATGATCATCATTTTATGTCCATGCACCATCTCTTTGTGATCTTGTGGCCACCACTCCTTGCCACATACACCTTCATCACATGTGTTGCTTATGCCTAACTCAAAACATTTAACACATGGCATTAGCAACTTGGTGTCATTAATTACCAAAACCAAACTTGGGCTTTCAGCGGGTCTAGCCGCGGCGCTTGGCACTTTGCGCACGCGAGGGCAGCGGGGCCGGCACAATAGAGCGCGGGCCTTGGCGGCACGCCGAGCATCGGCTTCCTGCATACTTCACCAGTGAAACGCACGCGGAGAAGGCTGACGCGTAGAAGACAAGGGCGAAGGAGCTGTCGGCCGGGGCATGCGCGCTGGGAAGGAGCCTCGCCGGGGCGCCAGTCCCCGGGAAGCGCGAGCTGTCGGGGCGCGCGTGCGGTGCAGCTTCGCTTAGGCGCGCCAGTTGCCAGGGAGCCCAAGCCGCCGGGGAGCGCGACCTGCCGGGGAGCGCGCCAGCCGCTGAGGAGCGCAAGTCGGCGAGGTGCACCAGCTGCCGGGCCGCTGGATGCCGGGGAGCGAAGGCCGAGCGACGGGGACAGATGGGGACGGGAGGAGGAGACGCGGGCGTTACGAGAGATGAAGGGATAAGGTGGAGAGAGAAAAGGGAGAGAAGAGAAATAAAAAAAGGAAATGAGATAAAAAAGAAAGAAAGGATATTATGGATATAAAGGTATTTTACACTTACCAACAATTAAGAGAAGTTGGTTCACCAAACGTGTCACCAAAATAGATAGCTCTATCAGTAAAACTGCTTTTAAAGTCAAAGCCAAGAAAAGTTGATTCACTGGTGAAGCTTTGTTGTACCAAACACGTGTAGAAGAGTATAGAAGAGAAGGATCTTATTTTGATTTTTCTTTTTCAATATTAGATTTGATTTGAAATAATTTTGCAAATTTTGCCAAATATATTTGACCAAACCTAACTATTTTTTGTCAAAATACAATATAAATGTCTTACTCCAAATCAGGGGTAAAATCATAAAGTCATAAAAACCAGGGGTAAAATTAATGGACATATTTGTCCTTTTATACAAAAATTAACACCATTAGGGGAGGATGACAGAATAGGGGCAAACTGATGTTTCGTTTTGAAAACACAAGGATAAATTCACAAAGTAAAGGAAATATGAGCAAAACCATAATTTCAATATAAAATTATGATATTGCCCTGTCTAGCAAACCAATTGTGATTTTACCCTTATTTTTTAACTTTGTGATTTTACTCTTGCTAATATTTCATTTCCACTTAATAGATCATGTGTCATTTTAACTTCATTATTGGCATCAGCACCATTTCGAAAACATTTTTTTTATTAAAGCAACAAATTAAATTAACATAGTTTTTCCACCCGTAGCAACGCACAGGCATCAGCTAGTGATGCAGAAGAAACAATGCTCACCCTGTACTAACAGCAGCTCATATAGCCAGATCACAAGCTCGAAGGCAGACATTTCCAAAAGTACTACAAATCGAGTCGAGTGCACGGGCAAACTCATATTACGCATGTGGTAGCAACGTTACGTCGCATAAACTGTAGCAAAATCGGTACATCAGATAACCCAGCAAACAAAATTTCGATGATTTTGCAGGTTGTTCATGCTAGCAAAATTGGCACACTGCAATAATCGTAATCCCGCTGTACCACGTAGCACCTTCCTTCCATCGCCTCAGTTCTTACCAGGACTGATCAGGTAATAATGGCTATATAAATTGGTAAACTGCTAATGTTGTGGCTTCCATCTTTAGGAGAAGCTCAGGTTCAGCAATCACTCGTCATCTGAATTCTCGAACTTGATCGAGTGGGTTTGCAGGTCGATTTGCCCGCCCCTGTAGGTTCCACGCTTCTTCTTGGTCTTCTCGTGCCTAAACCCCCTGCACCATGGAAGTGTTGTGACCTGGTGTTAGGTTTGTGAAGGATCATAACTACTTGACATAATTACCACTCTGTTGGTATAATTGTTCATTAGACGTCCTTGATCCCTTATTGATCTTGAAAGAAATCAGAAGATAGCAGGAAGAAGTACTGACCTTCCCTTGACTTGGCCAAGGATCTCCTGTGCCTTTGCGCCGTAACCAGTGTCTGCGCCGCCCTGAAAGAGAGGTAAAACAGATGGGCCATAAAAAGGTTAAGCTTGATAAATGCTAAAATCTTTCATCATATGCATCCATGATCAACAAAGCGGTAAAGCACCTTAGCCCAGTACGAGTTATCCTGAAGCCTTTCATCTGCAAATGTGACACTATCCACCTTAA
The DNA here is from genome assembly GCA_038087645.1 of Saccharum hybrid cultivar R570. Classification (NCBI taxonomy): domain Eukaryota; kingdom Viridiplantae; phylum Streptophyta; class Magnoliopsida; order Poales; family Poaceae; genus Saccharum; species Saccharum hybrid cultivar. Next base: position 2,724,890 of record JAQSUU010000671.1, on the reverse strand, counting down.
TCCGTTGAAAAGGAGTCACACTCTTAGGCTGCAGTAGATGAACAAAAAGGAAATTTATCACAATTTTGATGACATTGGTCAGACAAATGATGCCTATTTCAACTGCTCAGAACAGAAAAGGCTGCTGCTGCTGCTTTTGTTACAAGATTAATCACGAAATATCTACTCCCTCCGTTCCAAATTATAAACGTTTTGGCTTTTCTAGATTAATAGCTTTTGCTTCGCACCTAGATATATGTTATGTCTAGATACATAATAAAAGCTATGAATCTAGAAGTGCCAAAACGTCTTATAATTTGGGACAGAGGAAGTACATCCAAGAGCCAATGGACCTAATACGATCATTATCATGAGCACTACCAAGCATAAAGATCAGCAACAGCATCACTGGTTGGATTACCTGCATAATCTCTATTATACAAAGTAATGACATGCAAATTAGAATGATGTCAGTGGATCTAATGTATTAAATATAGCAAAGTAATGAATTTCTAAACATCCTCACTAGTGGACATCACAACAGACCGGTAATCAGTTATTATGGGGGTATTTCAGAACCATAATGCATAAGCAAGTTGCTAAGGAAGCTAGTAGCAAGTGAAGCATCATGTATAAACAAGACCTAAGAATTATGTATAACACCTCCTAAGGTGACTAAACTACAGGAAATGAAGTGCGAACAAAAAAGCCATATGGACCAATCGTTAGAGAGAGAAAGCTGCATACTTCAGATGATTTTTTCTGCCTTTTACTTGGTTTTATGTTGCTATCTTCGTTTGTTTTATCCTCAGCAAAGCCATTGCTTAGACTTCTGTTAGCTGTGCTATCTTCTTTCGGAGTCACAGGGGCAATGCTTCCTTCAACTTCTTCTAGTTTCCGTTTTTTGCCAGCAACTGCATTTTCATTTGACGACTTTCCTTGATGATCTTCATCAACATCCATTCCACTCATGTATACATCATCTTGTTTTGGGACTGGATCTTTCCCTGCAGCCTCTTTACCTTCAACCTCAACATTTTCTTCAGGGTTAGACTTCTTCCGCTTCTTTTTCGCCTTTTTCTCATTATCATCCTTCGCTGTTTCTACAACGCCATTCTTTCCCTTGGCACCATCAGCCTCAGCAGGTGCACTTCCTGCATCAGTCTTCTCTAAAGTCTCGACAGCTGATTTCTCTTTCTTCTTCTTTTTCTTTTCCACAGCACCACTGCTCTCGTCAGCACCATCATTCTGACTTTTTGGTTCTTCCTCCCTTGATTCGTTGCCATCTCCATTTACCTTTTGTGCTGCCTCCAACTTGTTAATTATTGCTAATTCTGCCTTTTCCAGCCTAGCTTCAACATCATCATCCTTCCCCTGCTTCTTGCTTTTCTTCTTCTTGCCATCAACCTTCTGATCATTGTTCTTCACTGTTTCAGTTGCTTCACCGCTAGCAGCATTCGCTGCTGAAGGGTCACCCTTGTCCTTGTCCTTCTTCTTCTTCTTCTTCTTCTGTTTCTTCTCTTTGGCCTCACCATCCACATCAAGCTTCTGGTCTGTTTCAGTTGCTTCACCACTAACAGCATCCGCAGCTGAAGGGTCACCCTTCTCCTTCTTCTGTTTCTTCTCTTTGGCCTCACCGTCCACATCAAGCTTCTGGTCATCGTTCTTCACTGTTTCAGTTGCTTCACCGCTAGCAGCATTCGCAGCTGAAGGGTCACCCTTGTCTTTCTTCTTCTTTTGTTTCTTCTCTTTGGCCTCATCGCCTATATTTCCACTAGGCTTTTCGTGAGCTGAAGGCTCGCTCGCCTTGCTCTCGGGCTCACCAGCTTCTCCACCATTTTTCTTCTTTTTCTTGCCAACTTCTCCTGCTATATCACCATTTTCCTTATCTGCGCCAGCGAATTCAGGTCAGCACGAATCAAAAGTAAACAAAGGTGTCAATCAAAGGTAAACGACAGCAATTTGAACAAACAAAGGTCCCACCTTGCTCATTGCTACCCAGGACGGCAGCCGCTGGAGTTGAATTGCTGTTCGACAACCAAATTTGCATCAGGAACCGATCATATTGTGCAACATTGCGCTAACAGCACAAACACAATTCACCAATTGAAGCAATGTGACAAATGTAAATGTTAATTGGATTTAGTACCTCGACTCCAGGAATTTGGCAACCAGCTCCTCCAAGTTCACCTGCGACGACCCCCACGCGCCGGCCTGGAACCAGAAATCCCCCAATCCGGCGCCTCAGCAACAGCGCACCAAAACGGCAACATCACAAACGCACAGTACAGGGGAGAGGGTGACGACCGCAGTTACCTCGAGGCCGGCCTCGGACTGGAGGGCGGCGAGCGTGCGAGGGAGCCCGGCGGCCTCGAGGAAGGCGGCGACGGAGGCGACCACCGCGGCCCTCGCGCCGGGGGCCGCGACGGCGGCGGCGGCTCCATTGGCCGCCGCTGCCGCCTTTCTCTTGCTCTTCTTCTCCTTCTTGGGCTCCTCCTTGGCCATGGCGGAAGCGGCGGCGGCGCGGGGCTGTGAGGCGGCGGCGAGTGCGACTTGGCGCGGGACGAAGAGCATCGGGCGGCTAGGGTTTGGGGCCGCGGGGTTTATACTCGGAGGCTTGGAAGTCGGAACGGTGGAGTGGTGCGGTGACGGCGCCTGCTGCTGGGAGCACTGGGGTTTGGTCGGGTGGGACTCTATGACGTGCGGGCCCGGTCTGGGCGGGTCCGCGTGGTCAGTGAGAAGTGGATGGTCTGCTCGCGCCGGAGGAGTGTTGGGCACTTGGGCGGGCGGGGAAGCTTCTGGAAGGGGCTCGAAGGTATGCTCCGACAGTGGGGCCCACTGTCATTCGGAGGACAGCAGTAACGTAAAGGCGCTGTTCTTTTAACTGATTTTCTTTGTCATAGTTCGTTCCAAAAAATAATAAACTCCTACATACATCGTCGAGTATTTTTTTCACAATATATTTATTTAGTGTTATAGACGATGTTATTTTTTCTTATAGAATTTATCAGATTTAAGATATCTTAACTTTAGATGACTCTACAAATTAATTTATTTTAGAAATGGAGGTAGTACTATATACAGATTGTGATCACTAAAGTCATTTATATTGCTATAAAAAGCTCTCTTATCACGAGGTCACATTACTGACAATTTTAGGTCATATATATATTTGGTTGGTACTGAAGTTTGTCTTGACGAATATTAGGCAAATTATATGGATGCCATAAAAAGTGTGACGAGTAAAATTGAAGCCATGCTTGTGATAAACTTTGGTAAAAAATGAATTCTATGACGGATGAGTCAGGATGCTATGAAAGTGTGTCGTACCATAATTGTGGTACTAAACCAAACTGCCTAAAAACTCTGACCAGACTAATCTATAGCGTGGTAAGTTATGGTTATCCTTAGAGCGCCGGATCATAACTTCACACTTGGTCATCCATCCATGACTTATCTTTGATCACATCTTTATCCCACTATGCAAATTATCCCCATAAATATCAATTATCCTCTAAAATTTCCACTTTGCATAGATGCACTACCAACATGCATGCCGCACCGTTGCCTGCTATGAACTCCTTGGATTAATTCTCTCAGGCGACTTAATTAACCTCTTGCTCTTCTAAAACTGACTACTAATTCAGGTCAGCATGAATGAAAAGTAAACAAATGTGTGACACTATGATGTGCGGGCCCGAGCTGAGGGTCCGTGTGGACAGTGAGGGGATGAATGGTCTGCGCGCGTCGTTAACCTCCGTAACAAATTATAAGTCGCTTTTATTTTTTTGGTACATCGATTTTACTACGTATCTAAATATATTTAGATATATAGAAAAATTGATGTACTAAAATAATCAAAGCAACTTATAATTTAGAACAGAAAGAGTATATATTATATTTAAAAAGGTAAAATTTCTTCGCTATTTTTTTGTCTGATTTATGCCTTATGGCCTTGTGTTTTCACTTTTGTCAATCACTTCTACCACGTTTACTCAAGAGTCCATGTAATCAAACAGCAGCTTCAAGCTACGAATAGAAACGGTGGAAACTACTGGTAGGAGCTCTCCAATGTGTACAACCTGCAAAGGATAGCAGCGGCCCGGCAGGCCCGGCCCAGCTGCCACGCGGGCATGTATGCCGCCACCAACCGGTACCATGCATGTGCAGCCTCACATCCTCTAAATTGAATGATCAGTTGGTTGGATTCCCTGTGGTGTAACCTGTCCACCCGGGTTTAAGTTCTCGACTTACGGGTGCTCGTATTTTTCTGGATTTATTCTAGGATTTAATGGCGCTATGCTTTCAGTGGTAGGCGACGTCTTCGTTGACAGCGAGACGTCTGTGGTGACTTCGTGAATCTCGAGATCTGCCGGCTTAGTCCTTCAGAGGTGCTTTTGCGTACGTGTATTCATAGGAGTGAGTATGCATATGTTGTGGACGTCTACGTTGTACTGTGTAATTTTAAAAAAATCAAATTTAAAATGGGATAGCGATTAGATCCACAAGACTTATCACTTCAAACTTAATTCGAACTCAAGTAGCACGGAGTCCATGTATTCCACGGCGAAGTTGAGGCATGAATGAACAAAGTAAAGAATGCAAACAAAAGAAAAGAAAAAGGAGAAACAGACAAATAAAGCGAAACATGTGTATGAATCAAAATTGTCCTTGCTACTTGAATTCATCACTTTACTTGATCCATTACAACACACAGGTGTAAAAGCTATTTTTCTAATATAAAAGTACAAAATCATTTCCGTGATTTGTTTTTATATTTTTTCATGCCTGTATGAGTTAGAGCAGTGTGACTAGATATGTTACAAATACAATCTTAAGATCAATTGAGACACGTGACAAAATCATTAATATTTGAGCCCCTCATGTCCAATGTGTATATTGCAAGTGTTGCATCTGGGTATTTCAAAAGTAGATCGGGTATTACACATGGGATGCGCGTGCGAATTGAAGCGCATGGGAGGTGGGAGGGGGCGCGAGCGGTACCCGCGCGGGCGACATCCGGGCAGTGCGGTCTCCAGCGTGGGTGCGTGAAACGCAGGCACGGCCGGGCGATGTCCGCACAGCACAGCCCTAGCGTGGACACGTGAAATGGGGGCGTGGAAACAGACTGCAGTTGCGGGCGGGCGGACGCGGACGTCCCGGGGGCTAGCTATGCAGTTTTAAAAAAACTGACCTGTTAGACCAAATCTAAGATTACACTGCTTGAGGATGGAGAAGGAAGGATGAGACAATTTGATTACATTTGGCCCTCTTTTGCCACTAAATGAACTTTATGAGATTGTTCTGAAATGGGTCTGCATTCGCACGTGTACAACACGGGGCATGCACGCCATCATGTCAAAATTATCAATCTATTTTGTACGTACAAATTATTCAAATGATACAGAGATTTAGACTAAAACTGTGGATTCCTGCATATAGAAACGTAGCAAACATATATTGCGGTGCCATCCACAGATAAGTAAATCAATGTTGTACGTAAGGCGCTGTAAATTTGGCAAGCTAGCTAGCTAGGGCAGTCAAGAACTGAGGCCATGGCAGCGTGTAGATTATCGGCTTCGTATCAGGAGAGGGATAGGCGGCCACATCAGGCACTACCTGCAGCTTCATCTTGTCCACGTCGAGGGACAAGAGCCAACCCCCACATGATAATAAGCATACTCTCAACACGGCCAATCTAGTGCCGCCGGCGATGACGTCCACCGCCCTCCACCGAGAGGGCTCCGGGTGGCCTTGCAGCCCACGTGTGGCCTCTGACAACCGGGGATGCTGTGCTCGAGCACCACTACTGGATACGCGTTCTTTGCCGAGCGCACTCGGCAAAGCCCCATTTACACAGTATTTGGTAAAAAAAGTTGTCGGCAAAGCTATCGTTGCCGAGTGTTTTTTGTCGGACACTCGGCAAGTCTGAACCGAAAAGACCTAAAAAATAGCAAAATTCTTTTTTTTTTACAGGAGAGGACAACCGTCCTGCTAGACAGAAGCCCTGCCAACACCTCATTTTATCCTGCGCCCCCAGACTTAGCACCACACTCTGACCACTTGACCTGTTATATGTTTGTGTGCAGAGATGATATTTGTGCATGTTATGTTATCTGTCTCCGATACTAAAGTGGTTATTTGATATACTAAACGATCTCAAATCAAAAGGTTATCTACTACAAAGTTTCAGATCTTTTTGAAATCTACAACTTTCATTTAGGTTGTTTTACCATCCGAGTTCTTTTAAAAAATTCGAATTTTAATTTTTTAAAATTCAGATGCAGTTTAGCATGACAAGATGAACTCAAATGAAAAAATTTTATACTACAATAATTCATAACTTTTCGAGATCTACAAACTTTATTTTGAGAGTTTTTCCATATGAGGTCGTCTAAAAGATTTGAATTTTAAAATTTTGAAATTCAAACGTAGTTTAGCACGACAAGATGAACTCAAATGAAAAAGTTTTCTACTACAATATTTCATAACTTTTCGAGATCTACAAACTTTATTTTGGGAGTTTGGTCATTTATTCATCCGACATGGTGATTCTAATATTGTTCACAAATCTTATATATCTCTCTTATAGTTTTCATGAAACTTATGAGAAACATGTAAGATTTGTGAACAAATTTACGTTTAATTTGTCAAATGAACAAATGACCAAAATAAACATTGTACACCTCGATGAGTTCAACAACTTTGTAGTTCAAAATCTTTTTATTTGAGTTAATTTACTACCTCAAAATATATTTTGAAAAATCTCTTTGTCGAGTGTCAACAAAAAAACACTCGACAAAGACTGCTTTGCCGAGTGCCAAATCTGACACTTGGTAAAGAAACTCTTTGCCGAGTGTTCTTTGTCGAGTGTCAGATTTGCCACTCGGCAAAACAGTCTTTGCCGAGTGTTTTTTCTCTGCCGAGTGTTGACTTTCTGGCACTCGGCAAAGAGCTTATTTGCCGAGTGCCCGAAAAAAACACTCGGCAAATATCTATTTTCCGGTAGTGCACCCACTCGCCGCTGCAGGGGATCCGGCGGAACAACTCACTCTAGGTCCTCGCCGCTCACGTGGACGATGGACGCCATCGCCGGCGAGGCAGTGGGTTCAGGGCTGGCGCCATGGACAACGGCGAACGTCGAGTAGTAACCTAACTTTCTCACACGGATGGGCTCGACCTCCGATAACTCCAACCTGACATTGGCATTGTCAAGGACTCTGACGCGGCCGGGCGGAGAGGCCAGGCAGAGAGATCTGTCGATCCGGCCAATGACCTGATCCATGGATAGGCAACTACGGAAGAGGTTGTCGTGGTTCAATGCGTCCGTCGTCGACTGCGGCCCTGTTTATCTGGCTTATAATCCGTACTTTTCAGCTTGTTTTTTCAGCTAGAACATTGTTTTTCTCTCACAACAAATCAGTCAACAGTATTTTTCAGCCAGCTTATCAGCACAACCGAACGGGGCCTGCCTCACCAAACCCACTCTCCGCCGTCAGCTGCGGAGAAGGCGTAGAGTTTGAAAACGTCGTCGGAGTAGGAGCAGTACAGCACCCTGATAGGCAGATGTTACCGTCGTCGTCGCCGCCGTCGAGCAGAAAGACGTGTGGGCGCATATGAAGGAGCGATGATGTCTGGTTCGGCGGATGGTGGATATCCCGGTATCGGCGTGACGGCGTGACAACGGGTCGCAGACAACGGAGGAGGACGAGGCCACCGTGGCAGTCGGCGACTTGCCAGCGATCGATGGCGTGGTGGGCGGGCGACGTGCCAGCGATTTCCTCGGGGAAGAAGTCAAGGGACGACAGGCGGATGGACGTTGGCGACGGAAAAAAAAATCATGTACGGACTGACCGTACCCTGCACGGTGCGGACGTAGGGTGATTCTGATCAGTGGACCTGCTAAACACTATGCGAAACTACCGTGTTAGGTCCTGATTCTCTCCTATGTGGCGTAATTTGGTTGGAAATCCGCATGCTGCGAGGTAAGGTCCGTCCGTACGCGATTTTTTTCCTTGGCGACGGACTTTGGTCTCCGAATCCCAACCGAATCGAAGGATTGCAATTTTGCAATGGGCCCTGACAGCAAAACAGCCCAAATACGTGTCATACAATGTGGATATTGTTTCTTGTCATGTAACTCTACGAAATGGGAAAAATGTTTTAGTTGTTTATTACAGACTTTCAGTCACGTGGATTCTGCCCCGCGTTGCCCCTTGATTTTCTTAAAAATAAATCTTTTATATATGAATTCGACTTGCATATTATTTTCTCATATCGGATCCGGTAAAAATTGGTAAGCTAATAGAAGAAAAACCAATGAAATATTTGATCACATTGTAGAAGATAGGTGATGAAACAAATAGATGACTTTACATTAATAGATTAAAGATCAAAATTATTGTACATAATAGAGATGGTGTGGACTTTTTTTTGTAATTAATAATAGATGACATGGATAGCTTGCATAAAATAATTGCAAGTTAGTGTGACACTTAGCGGGAAATGATGCGGACATCTTGCATGAAGAGAGAAATAATCTAGTAGGGTTTAGCGGATTTAGCTTTATAAGAGTTTAGGATGGGAAAAATATTTTAGTTGTTTATTACAGACTTCCATTCACGTGGATTCTGGTTTATCTAAAACATAGGAGTAATAGTAAACTAACTTGTTTCATAATATCAAATTTATTCTTCAAATGATGCAATATAATTAGAGGGGTATTGCCATTAAAGCTGGCATATATGATTATATATGGTCACAATAAATAACAGACCAATGTATAAATACTTAGTGAGCTAACATGCAATGCGTGGAAGTTAAAGTTACCCCTTAAAGTTAAGGTCTTCATTTAGTTCTTCTTAGGGGCGTAAATTTAATTAAAAATAACCTTGTAAAGTGTAATTGGAGAAGTGATGAGAGTTGTTTCTGCAACAGAAATGAAACTATTCAACATATTTTTTTTCAATTGCCATGTAGCATAGTTTGTTTCATGGTTGTTTGAAATAGCTTTTGGTTTACGTCAACCAACAAGCTCTCATGATTTTTTGGTCCTTGACTTCAACAAGTAGATGGCAACTTACACTCTCAAGTTTGTTTGAGAGCAAGCGCAATCATTTGATCTATTTGGTTAAGTCGAAATGATTTGATTTTTTGACAAAAAGGTGTTGTCTTCTTATTTACAGGTTGTTTTCAGGGCTACACATTGGACATGCTCATGGTCCATCTTACAAAGGACCATGACCGACCATTGTTAAAGTGAGCAAGTCGTCTGGAGACAACAACAATGGAGATGACGACTACAAAAATGATTTCACAAGACACTACCCAACCATTAATGCAGGTGGACATAAAATGCAATCGTCTCCTAAAATACTTGAGGATTTACGCAGGCAGGCATATTATTTACGCAGGCGGTCAAAAATTGCCCGCCTCCTAAAATGAATTTACGGAGACGGTCAAAAAATGTCCGCCTCCTAAAATCGATTTACGAAAGAGGTCCGCCTTAAAAAATAGAGACCATTTTCGGAGGCGGGCCTCCTAAAAGGCCCGCCTATATTAATAGGCCAAGTCCCAGCCAAAGCCCAAACCAAACCTCTATCGAGCTTATATATAAATACAAGTTAGGGTTTCTTTAGGTATTCTTATTCTACAATCTCAGCCCCCCCTCTCTCAGCTTTGTCTCCTCTCATCTTCACTAGTGGCCATCGCGCGCAGCAGCCTCTCTCAGCAGCCACCACACGCAGCTCCTCCTAGGCGGCCACCGCGCGTAACAAATCTGGCGGCCACTATGTGCTGCTCCTTCCCCACGCACACCGAGGACACACAGATCTGGCAGAGCCGGGCTAGGCAGCAACGCTCCTACTCGTCTTCTTCGGTGGAGGCGGGCTAGGCAGTGGCGCTCCTACTCGTCTTCTCTAGCGGAGGCAGGCTAGGCGGCGCCGCTCCCTAGGACTCGTGCTGGAGCTGCTGCAGCAGCAGCGCGTCCTGGGGCTCATGCAGGAGTGCAGTGGCGCTGCGCAGTAGCGGTGGCAAAGCATGCGAATCGACCACGACGGCAGCTCGCGGCCCAGATCCAGGCCTGGGCTCGGCCGGTTGGCTTTTTTTTTGTACTCTATTTTTGCTAGCAGGCATATATTGAACCGCCTTGGAGAAGAGCGATTAACACAGACGTTTTTGTCCATGCGGACTCGTTCCCCTCCTCAAAAAATCGGATTTACCCGGCTTCGAAAATCTGTTCGGTAGTAGTGGATATTCGCCAAACATAGGTGTCTATTTTCGAATAGCTTACTGCATAGTTTATCTTTACTTCTTGCGAGCTTTTTGAGAGCTTGTTTTATGCCAAAGACATGCTTCATTTTAAACTTTAGGAAGAAAATTAGATGGACCCTGTCCAAAACACGCCCTGTGAGCCCCTCCGGTGGATAGCTGCCGCATGGCGCAAAAAAAAAAAATCCGACGTCCCTCAGGTCGGATGTTGGATTTTTTATGTGCCACGGACATCGGGTTTTTTTTGCGCCACGTGGCAGCTATTGAGGGGAGGGGTTCACAAGACCAGCTATGGACCAGGTGTCCATCTAATTTTCTTCAATTGATCAAACTCAAATGCACCATGAGCAGCCTAGACGTCGCTGATTGCATCTACACCCAAGTATTTGTAAGCCAAGATTTATTTAGTCCTCTGTCTGCTACTCTTTTGGTCATCGAATTGAGTTTCCAGGATGCAAGCTTCGTACTATTCTGTTACTACTGAGGACTCTACATGACCATACTTGTTTGCTTTGGCGTGAGCTATCTGCTGGTGTAGTTTTCTAGTGCAAGCCGAACTTCTTAAGAGACACTATTTCTTTATTATCTTGTACCGTGAAAGATAGGGGTAAATTCTCGGACATTGTAGGCGTGTCCTTATCAGGTTGCCCAGCCTTATTGGAGATCGCTGCATCCCAGTCTTACGGGAGACTGCCATCGCCGCCGCCAGTCCTACCGGAGATCTCCGTCGATGCCACCGTGCAGTCCAAGCCGAAGGCCAGCGCCTTGTCGAATTAGTACGCCTCGAAAAAAGGATGTATATCCTACAACAAGGGCTTTACGGGGAAGAGGTGTTCAAAGACCATATGACTACGTTATTTAGAGAATCAAACGATGTATTGTTGTGGTTAAAGTAGTACCAGTTGTAAGAATGGAGATTGGAGAATGCTTAAACCATTAATTACAGTTGCTCCACGTGTCTCGTTGAGGTCCGCCGGTTTCACCTCCTATCAGACAACAATGGGGGCCCTATGGAGTTTGGTGCCATATCCTCTGGCAGCACCCCCGCATCACCAACAAAGGTGGGGTGATATCACAAGAACCTTTTGGGTGCCATATCCTCCGGTGACACCCATGCATTAATGGTCCACAATATTCCATATTTAGCTTATTGGGTAATGGTTAATTGAGCTCCAACAGTGCGAGTCAAGGCCGAGTGATCACATCAAGAACCTAGACTCCTCAAGAGACGGGAAAGGCACCTATACAGCATGTTTATGTGCCTAAGAAGATAGAAGAAATTCCCGTGGTTCCTACACCAAAGTCCGATAGTCTTCCATCCATCATAATCGGCCCCACAGAGGTTCCTATACAAATAATGATGGGCTAATTGTGACTGTGGGTCTGACTCCAGCAACAACTCAGAGCGAAGTCGTCAAGAAGTGTGTTGACGCCATATGGGTTCCGGATCACACACCGGCAAGTGCTAGCACGCCCGCGGTCAACACATTCCCTTCAATGCAGCAAGGAATGCAGCGAACCGATGAAACCAATCTAGAGACCGGTATGAGTTTTTTATGCCTGTATGAGTTAGAGCATTGTGACCAGATATGATAGGAATACAATGTCAAGATCAAATGAGACACATGACATAATCATTAACCTTTGAGCCTCTCGTGTCCAATGTATTAGAACAACATGTGTCGAGGCACTATATAAAGTCTAGTTCCACGCAGGAACGCATGACATGCATGATTGTTGAATTTTCTAGCCACGAGTCATCCAGCTGTACATCTAAAGTCCCATTGCATACCATGGGCATTTTTGATAGTTACCCATTCGTTTCACTGAAAAGCCATGCTGAAAAGTACTGTTCGCTGATTTGTTGTGAGAGAAAAAAAATTGTACCATGACGGATAAGTTCAAGCGAATAAAGCAAAAAACGATGACAAAATTAATTTGTGTGGTCATTATTTTGTATGTGGTTCCTTTGATCATATTCAATCAATACTAGGCACATCAATCTCAAGTTTGATCAAAATTATAAAAAAAATACTACCTTAATACTAAATATCATTAAATTAATAGTTAAATATATTTAGTGCAAACCTATGCAAAATGTTTATACTATTTTCTATAAACTACATGTCCGGTTCAGTTTATAAGGAGTGGTTTAACATGACATCTCTCAGATTACACTTTGACCACTTATTTGTTTTGTATTATATGTTTATATGATTATAAATTTATGGCTATTGGACGGTACTTCTGTTTAAAAATCTAATTGTATCAAGTTTGTTTTACAATAGTTAAAATTGTTGACCAATCTTGATATGTGTGTGCCTTATAAACTGGATCAGAGGAAACAGGAAAACCTTTTTTTTAAAAAAAAAAAACTGACCTATTAGTCCAAATCTAAGATTGCGCTGCCTTAGGACGGAAGGAAGCATTCGCACGTGTACAACAGGGGGCATGCACACCATCATGTCAAAATTACCAATCCATTACACAAACAAGTCGGCATTATCATTTTTTTCGCGAACGAACAATTTTGCAGCTATTGTACACATGTGCATGCGTTAGTCTTATAGCACGCACACTCCAATTAAGGAAAAATAAAAAAAACAATACTTTCTATTCTGGGTAGGTGGGGCAGGCACCAGCTATATGCGTGGGAAAATGTTACAAAACAAGGCTTTTTGGGCCCTTTTGAACACGCAAAACAAGCCTCCAGAACACTGTGGCCATCATCAACGGGCTAGCTGATTCATTCCAAAAATAGAGGCAGGCCTATTCATCCAAGAATAACGGAATCATTCCAAAGTAGAGGCAGGCAGATTCATCCAAATATAGCTTATACGTACGGATATGCAAGAATATACTATTAGCTTCCTATCTGACACTAGAATTGCACATTGAACACAAAAAAACTAGAACCAACTAGATCTGTTGCTACAAAGCAATTTAGTTCTTTTACATCACCTAATGAGCAGATAGTACCGCAGTTTCTACTGCATAAGCAGATCTGATCCTAAATAGATAAGCAATTAAGTTCTTTTACATAAACAATTCAATTCTTTTACATAAGCAATTCAGCTCTCTTGCATCACAAACAGTAGTGCAGTTCCTAACTAATGTTCTTCCTGCACATCTTACTACCAGATGTTCTTACTAGTTAAAATGGATATATGTTGCATGCACCACTCCTATAGATATACATCTTGATGCATTAAACCTTCTTGTGTTAGTCACTGCACATGGTTGCTCCTATAGATATAATAACATGTTTAATTTGATGCTGGATGATATCGCACCTATAATTAAAAAGAACGACAGGATAAGCACATAAATCATAGTGAGAATCTAAGCAAAAAAGGTTTAAAACAACTGAGTTGAGGACGAGCAAGCCTCAAATTTCATCTTTCTCCAAAGAAAGGGAAAACACAAGAACAGTAGATTCATTAAGTTAAAAAACTGAGTATGGATAATAGCATGTAATTAACAAAGCTGATAGCATGTATATTGAATAAAAGCTGATAGCATGTATTGAATGAAACTGATAGCATGTACTGAAACAAAATTAAAATCATGTATTGAACAAAACTACATAAGTTGCTAGCCTTTTTTGCCTAATTTAGTACCATATTATTGCATAATGGGTTTGACTAAGTTGCCTGCTGTCATAATATAGTAACACACACTTATTGTTTTGCATGCAGGTCTTAAATATGGATCTTAATGAGTTGCCACCAGCTTTGGAAGATGATTTCTTAGATGCATTTGATTTGGATTATGTGACCGGCAATCCTACCTTCTGCACTCAAGTGTCTGTAATGAATTTCCTCAGCCTGATGAACAACATGTGAACCAACAGATTTTGCCCCCTAGTAAAATGCATTGTTGCCTAACAAAAAGACTAAATTGCCTATTTAGGAGCACATTGTGGCCTAACAAAATGACTTAAATTGCCTAACAAAATGGTTGTGTTTGTCTTTTGCGTATGTGTGATCATACCTCGTTGCTGCTATTTGGACGCTGACGCACACACTCCATGAAACCTCTGCCCTCTAGGCATTGTATGAATTATCCCTGTAAAATGTGTGCACAAAAAAGAGCTGTTATCATTACATTTGTATATAGCAGGAAGCAAAAACATTATAGTTAAAATGCCTACAATATGACTTTACAACAAGGGCAACTAGCTCAATCATGTACGCCATCCAATATTTTTATGTATGCTTAGAAATTAGAAACTCACATGACGAAAATATGGATAATCAGCCTGCTCGGCTACAATTATTTAGCTGTGGCTGCAGCTTCTTGCAGTTATACCTACAGTACAATCTAGTTTAATTTTGCAGCCAAAATAGCAGCAGCCGGCTGCAAAAAAAAACTGCATTTTTTAGGCAATTTAAATATCATTCGTTAGGCAACAATGTCTTCTTAAATAGGCAATTTTTCTATTCTAAAAAGCAAGTATAGTGTCATTGTTCATTTGCAACCCACAGCCCCCAGATGAAATGTCCTTGTTTGGTTTTGGTAATTGAGTGACAACCTTAGGTGGACTAATTGTGTTTAATGAGAAATACACAGGAGATTAGTCCACAGGTGATGGTGTCACGGAGGAGCTCATTGCATATGAGACATAACATGGAGTCATGTGACCAAGGTGGCAAAGATCAAGATGAGGCTTGGCTTGATGGACCGGTTGCAAGTGTGAAGGGCAAGTCGGAGGCTTTGGAGCGATGGACCGCGAGGCGGTGAAGCTTGAGCAAGACTTGGCGCCGATGGACCGACGCAACGGTGAAGAGCAAGTGAGGTCAAGATCGATGAACCAATACGGTCATGTGATGATATGAAGTGGATCATATCATTTGGTGATTGGTTGGTGCATGTGTTGCATCAACGTCGGAGGAGATGGAGTGGAATGCGCAAGGCAAAGGTATAACCTAGGGCATTTCCATTTCACCGGTCATAGGTGTGTAGAGAAGTTTATGACCGGGTTTAGGATAGATGGCCGTACTATCAAGAGGGGCAAACTTGTTTGCATATCGGTCATCTAGTGCCACTCGTGTGATCTAACTATGCATCGTTGCTAGGATCGAGTGGCGTGGCAAGTTGAGTGGTTAACTCCTTCAGTAAAATGATTATGAAAATGCTAACACACGTGCACAAGGTGGTGATCACTTGTTGGTGTTGGCACATTTACGAAGGCAGTGGAGTTTGAGTGGTAGAGAGGATTTGGGTTCCTCTCTCCCTCCCGCCGAGCTTTGCGAGCGCGGGATTCAGGCGTTTTCGAGGAGTTGAAATGCCTATTTTCCACTACGCCGGAAGTCGGAAAAGAAACGGAGGCGAACGGAGGTCACAGAGGTGACCGGACGCTGCACCGGACGCTGCACCGGACGCGGTCATGGTATGACCGGACGCGTCCGGTCAGTACTGCGCAGGCGCGGGTGCTAGGGTTTGCAACCGGCGCGTCCGGTCACTCGCGGGACCGGCGCGTCCGGTCAGGTGTCCAGAGGAAGCTGAGTACGATCGGACGCGAGGCGCGTCCGGTCACACATGATCGGACGCGTCCGATCGTTGAAGGAGCTTACTGGACTCTAATCGGACGCGGGCACTGTCGCGTCCGGTCATCGCAAGGAGCGCGTCCGGTCGTTGCGTCGCGGGCGCGTGGGTCAGTGCGATCGGCGTGTCCGGTCGTTCGACAGGCGCGTCCGGTCATCGGGACCGGCGCGTCCGGTCGTTGCCTTGGGGCGCGTCCGGTCGTTGTTTTGACCGTTGGGGTCAGTGACCGTTGGAGGATCTAACGGTCGCATTTGAATTCGAGGGACACGTGGACGTCGCAGGGCGACCGGACGCGGTGAAGCGCGTCCGGTCAGTTACGACCCGGCGCGTCCGGTCAGTTACGACCGGCGCGTCCGGTCGTCCCGAGTTTTGCCCAGTGAAGGGGTAACGGCTCTTTTTGACTGTGGGGTTATAAATAGATGCCTTGGCCGGCTGTGGCCGTAAGCTGAGCACACTTTGGCCTTGGTGGCTTATGTGGTAGTGCTTGGAAGCCCTATAACTCACTCATGCTTGATAGTGTTCATCGGATCGAGTGAGAGAGTGATTCTAGTGCGTTGCATCGAGAGGATTGCATCGAGTGGCACTAGGTGATCGTGTTGCAAGCCGGTGGTGCTTGTTACTCTTGGAGGTTGCCACCTCCTAGACGGCTTGGTGGCTTGCGACTCCGTTGAAGCACGCGTGGAGATTGTGCGTGGCTCCGGAGGAGGATTTGTGAGGGGGATTGTGCTCACCCCGTGGGAATCGCGAAGAGCAACTCTAGTAAAGCTCGTGGCTTGGAGGATCCCCATCTTGAGAGTGGATGTGCGGCACCCGCTGAGGGTTTTGACTCTTGATAGTCAATTAGCTCGTGATCCATCAAGTGGGGTGTATCGCCACAACGGGACTAGCTTGGTGGCAACCAAGTGAACCTCGGTGAAAAACGCCGTGTCAACATTGTGTACATCTTCTCGGTGGTTTGCTTTTGATTCACAAGCTTGTTTTTACATTCATATACTTGTGCTTGTATAGTTGCTCTTGTAACTAGTTTGCTTGTGTAGTTAGCTAGTTACCTTCTTGCTTGTGTAGCATAGAAGTAGCTCCCGTTGCGTGGCTAATTTGGTTTGTGTACCTTGTTAGTCATATTGCTTAGTTTGTGTAGCTGAGTAATTTGCGCTCTCTAGTTTGGCATTAGTTGCCTTGCTATTGAGCATTGCTAGTGAGCATAGGTGGCTTCGTGCTTTTGCTTACTAGATTTGTGTAGGAGCTCCCGGCTTTGCTAAAGTACTAGTGCATAGGTTTGTGTGACCTTGCTCTAGAATTGTTTAGGAGAGCTCTTGCTAAGGAAAGCACCTTAGTTACATATTTAGGATCTTTGTGAGGTGCTTGTGAACTTAGATAGAGGGGTGTAGTCTTGGCTAGACCGATAGTTTTAATTCCGCATTTGTTTCGGTTTACCGACGCGATTAATTTTAGAAAGGACTATTCACCCCCCCTCTAGTCCGCCATCTCGACCCTACAATTGGTATCAGAGCCCGGTCTCTCATTTGTGGTCTTCACCGACCCGAGAGGATGGCGGAATATGGACTAGATGTTGATTGTCCTCACATGTTTGATGGCACACACTTTGCACGGTGGAAAAATTGGATGATATGCAATTTTAAGTTTATTTGCCCTCAAATGTGGTGGATGGTAGATGTAGGCTTTTCTCATGTGTTGGATGAAGATAATATAACTCAAGCACAAGAGAAATGCCTAGATCTTGACATCCAAGCTACTAACATCATGTATAGATCTTTGGATGATAGCATCTTTGGTAAGATCATGGACCTCAAATCCGCTCATGAGATATGGGCCTATCTCAATGAAAGTATGGAGCTATCACCGATGATGACGATGATGTCAAGCCCAAGGAGGTTGCACATGATGATGTTGAGCATGACCACAACACGATGGTTGTGGAGGATTGCTCCACCTCATGGTCAAGTGATGATGATGATCGATCTACCACAAGTTCACTTGACAAGAATGGTGATGATGCATCAAGTGTTGCAAGTGATGTTTCTACCCCAAGCACACTTGATGGTGACAACGTTGGTTCATGCTCGGGCCTTGATGATGCTACTACAAGCCCATCCACTACATCACATTGCTTCATGTCACTAGGTGACACAAAGGTATCAAATGATAATGTGATTGATCATGTTGATTCATATGATGAGCTTGTTAGTAGACTTGCTAGCATGAACATGTCTTTAGAAAATGAGAAAGCTAAAACCATAAAATTGGAAAATGAAAACTCATTTCTAAAAACCACATGTGAACAACAAAAGCATCTACTTTATGTTACTACTTGTTCACATGAGGAGCTAAAATTGACTCATGAGGAATTAAGTGTTGCTCATGATAACTTGGCACAAGAACATGCTTTACTCACTAAGAAGCTCTCTAATGAAGAAACCAAATCTAGTGAGAGCTCATCATTTGGGTCAAATGATCAATCGCATATTAATAACCCTTGTGATGTAGGAAAGAAGCATGTATCCACCTCTTGTGATGATTTATTAGATATGCCATGTTCTTCACAATTAGATGCTTGTTCTACTTCTATGTCTTGTGAGACTAACCTTTTGAAGGAGAACAATGAGCTCAAAAGTGAAGTGAAGAATTTGAGCAACAAGTTAGAGAGGTGCTACAACTCTAAAATCGCCATTGAGCATATCATGACCAATCAAAGAAGATATGGTGATAAGAGTGGTATTGGCTATAACAAGAGCAAGGGCAAGATTATGAAGAAGCAAGATGCAAAGAAGCTATCCCAACTCATGTGCTACCGATGCCATGAAGTGGGACATATTGCCAAGTGTTGCCCTACCAAGAAGTCTCAAGTTAAGCCAAAAGCAAAGCCCCAAGCTCAAGCCAAGATCAACCATGAAGATGATGATGACTTTATGAAGAAGAAGAAGAAAACAAGAAGGGGTGGTAGAGCAAGGCATCCAATGCAAATCCAATATGCCAAGATGATGAGCAAGAATCAAGATGAGAAGAAAGTACATGCTCACATCGAGTGCTTCAAGTGTAGAGATATGGGACACTTTGCCTCGGGGTGTCCTACCAAGCTTGAGAAGAAGGCTCAAGCAACTCATGAGAGGCTAGGCAATGGGAAGCACAATATGAGCAAGGAAGAAAAGGCTCAAGTAAAGAGAATGTGCTACTCATGCCGGGAAAGGGGACACATGGCTCATTCATGTCCCCTAGGTAAAAATTCTAAGCCTATTTCAATTGATAATACTAATATGCTTAGAAAGGATGGCAATGGTACCTCATTGGTTGGAATTGCAAAACATCCCTCTACTCATACTAAGGCTATGCCTAAGTATGTTGCACCTAATTTGAGAGGACCCAAACTAGTTTGGGTACCATCAAAAAGTGGATGAATATGTGTAGGTACCATGGCATTGGAGGCTTGACTCAAATTGATTTCATTTTGTTTATTATATATTGAGTCAAGTTATAAAGCTCAATGCATATCCTATCCCAATGCCAAGTCAAAATAAGTGGAGTCCAAATACTACAACATACAAGTGCAACATTCAAGATTGTGGTGATTTATTGGATATATTTGATGGCTTGCAAATATTCAAGTTGAAAGCTTGCTATGGATGATCATGAGCTAACCAAGGTATATCTCTTGTTGATCATTTCACTTGGGTGCATATGAGTTGATTGAATTGGATATATATGCAATGTTGCTTGCTATGAGATGTTGAATGGATTAAATGCTTAAGTAATCAAGTTTGAATTGATTTGTGTTGGATAAATTCATGAGATGACATTTAGTAAGTGGATTGGATGGATATATGTCTTGTGAAAGTATTCAAACAAGTTAGTTTCAAGTTTGATTCATATTTGATGAAGTATTGCTCAATGTATTGAAATCTGTCCAAAGTTGAAAATCTGAGCTAGGTGAGATCAAGTCTGAGTTTGAGTGACTAAATCATATTGGATTGGCTTGAAATTTGGCATACATGCTCTAGACTTATGTTATAAGATGCTGTACAAATTTCATGAGAATTGGATAAGAGATGCTTCGGCTTTGGAGTACATCTTGTCAGCTATAGTGCAGCAGTTTTCAGCATGTAGCAGTGGTGGAAGATTTGAAATCTGGTAGCAATCTAGATGTCAAATGAATCTCAAATTTTTACAGCTGCTAGATGACTTAGTGAATCACATCTCCACCAAATTTTATGGCATTTGGATCTATATATTGGGATATATGAATTATTCCTTGAAGGGTACAGAATCTGCCAGAAAAGTGATAATTATTGGATTGATCTAGAGTCACCTTAAGTGAAAGGTCCTCAAGTTGGAAACATATTTATAAGTGTTTGAGGCACCTAAGTTTGGTTTTGAATTGATCTATAAGCATGACAAGGAATGAGTACAAGGGCATTGATTGTGGAATGTACTTAGTGTACAAATTTGGTACTCAAATTTGAAAATGAAGATCAAACTCAAGGTAAAGATGAGGTTCAAGTTCTAGTAATAATTGGAGATCATTTGGTAGAAAGAAAAGGACTTAAAGAATAATTCAAGGATACTCATAATGTTAAGTCCATAGATCAATCAATCAAAGGCAATTCAAGTAAGTGTCAAGGATGGTTCTTTGGAGAGAGGTCACTTCTCCCTGCTGAGGGGGCTTGCCGCCCATGGGTGGGTAAACCGAGCACCAGCTTGGAAGGCTAACATGGAAGTGATGAATTCAAGGGACATTTGAGATGCTCAATTGAAGCAATCAATAGGGTTGATCAAGAAAAGCAAGCAACACCCAAAAGAGAGCTAGTCATGGTTATAAAATTGGTATCATAAGTACTTCTCTCATGCAAGCATTGATCAAAGAGAAAAAGCAAGCCAACCACAACTCAAGCGATAGTGCACTTGATTATTAGTGGTTCTCATTTCATATGGGTGAAGAATGGATTTCTCTATAATGATTGGTCTTCACCAAGCTTATAAATTGGACTTCACATTGCTATTGGAGTAATGAATTAGAATCTATGTGACTATCCTCTACTCCAATATAACAAAGGTATCATTGTAATGTGCATGATCATTTCATCCCTTACTAGTATGCGATTAGTGCATATAGTACATGCTTACTAGGATCATGCATAACAAATGAAATATTTAAATTCATAGCCTACCACTATTGCTTGAATTGTTTAAATGATCTAGTGGTATGTGTATGAATTTGTTCATGAGCTAGTGAACCCAAGTACTTGATCTAGTTTGGATTGCTAACAAGTGACAAGTACAACATTGGCAAGATAACCCTTAGTATGAGAAGTGAAAAAGCTTGTCATTGGATCAAACCGGACTTAGAATCTTAGGCAAATCAACTTAGTTCAAGTCATACTAGAAGCTCATGACAATGATATGGGTACAAGCACAGACAACAATGCAAATGGATATCTAGGGTGTTTTAAATGGTATCTAGACTCAAAATATTTCTTCAATTGGTATTTACAAGTGGTTTCTAGATCATGATCTACAAGTGATATCCTACAAGTGGTACTCATAAAGATAGCAAATGTTCAAGAAAAGATCATATTGACAAATCCTACAAGTGGTTCCATGATAGAGGATTCTTCAAATTGGTATCACACATTTATTCGTGGTACTTCTACACATGATATCATTTATACAAGACCGTGGTTCCACAAGTGATCCTCAACTTTAAGTGATCATCAAATGAAGAAAGTTCCCTCACACACAAGAGCTCAAGATTATCAAGTGAATGACCCATGCTATGACATAGGGGGAGGAGCCCCACCTAATGGTATCAAGGTCAAAGATCCTTAGTGGTATCTCAAGAGCAACATACAAGTAAAGTCATTCCAACATGTGCGGTGATGTCCATCAACAACGCAATATTCAAGTCTCAACCATCTACCCCAATGCAAGCCTTTGTATCAATGAGAAATACACCCTTTATGGAAATTGATGACAAAGGGGGAGAAGTTGGAACAAAGATATGTCAATGCACCAAGAGAGGGGTTTGGGGACATCATGAGAAGATGGGGTTTGGACATGGAAATGGACAAAGAGGGAGCAACAATGAAGAAAAGAGAAGGATCAAAATTCTTGGACAAGAGAAGCACACAAGTAGGGGGAGCAAGCTCATGAACTTTGATTGATTACATTTAATATGTGCATAATTCATGTGCTTGCTTGCATTGC
Organism: Saccharum hybrid cultivar R570; assembly: GCA_038087645.1. Classification (NCBI taxonomy): domain Eukaryota; kingdom Viridiplantae; phylum Streptophyta; class Magnoliopsida; order Poales; family Poaceae; genus Saccharum; species Saccharum hybrid cultivar. The sequence goes on along the minus strand of JAQSUU010000671.1, from coordinate 2,702,879 downwards.
ATAAGTTCTTAAATTCAATATGCATGCTTGTGTGGTGTATGCTAGTTATAGAACTTGAATGATGATTTGATAACTAGCATGCATAGGATGTTAGCTAGACTTATGATTATCATGCAAAAACTAGAACCTTGCTTATAATGTTGATCTCACGGGGTTTCTAGTGTTTTTGATGTCTAGCTACTCATGATGCTAAGGATGATGGCAAACTTGTGATTTTCAAATGATATCGAGCTATCAAATGGTATCGAACTACAAAGGTTTATTCTATACACCTTAGCATCACTTAGTAGTGCTAACCCTCCCACAAATTTCATATTTATGCATATGTGCAAGCTTGAAATCAAACCACTTGAGCACATATGTAGGGAGAGTTATCACTACCAAGTCAGATTTTATGGTGCTTATCCAAATCCTAACTTAGAGCTTAAATGTTGGATAAGTGGCATAAAGTCCAAAAGAATTTAATTTCCATATCTTTGTAGAGTTGTCATCAATTACCAAAAAGGGGGAGATTGAAATGTCCTTGTTTGGTTTTGGTAATTGAGTGACAACCTTAGGTGGACTAATTGTGTTTAATGAGAAATACACAGGAGATTAGTCCACAGGTGATGGTGTCACGGAGGAGCTCATTGCATATGAGACATAACATGGAGTCATGTGACCAAGGTGGCAAATATCAAGATGAGGCTTGGCTTGATGGACCGGTTGCAAGTGTGAAGGGCAAGTCGGAGGCTTTGGAGCGATGGACCGCGAGGCGGTGAAGCTTGAGCAAGACTTGGCGCCGATGGACCGACGCAACGGTGAAGAGCAAGTGAGGTCAAGATCGATGAACCAATACGGTCATGTGATGATATGAAGTGGATCATATCATTTGGTGATTGGTTGGTGCATGTGTTGCATCAACGTCGGAGGAGATGGAGTGGAATGCGCAAGGCAAAGGTATAACCTAGGGCATTTCCATTTCACCGGTCATAGGTGTGTAGAGAAGTTTATGACCGGGTTTAGGATAGATGGCCGTACTATCAAGAGGGGCAAACTTGTTTGCATATCGGTCATCTAGTGCCACTCGTGTGATCTAACTATGCATCGTTGCTAGGATCGAGTGGCGTGGCAAGTTGAGTGGTTAACTCCTTCAGTAAAATGATTATGAAAATGCTAACACACGTGCACAAGGTGGTGATCACTTGTTGGTGTTGGCACATTTACGAAGGCAGTGGAGTTTGAGTGGTAGAGAGGATTTGGGTTCCTCTCTCCCTCCCGCCGAGCTTTGCGAGCGCGGGATTCAGGCGTTTTCGAGGAGTTGAAATGCCTATTTTCCACTACGCCGGAAGTCGGAAAAGAAACGGAGGCGAACGGAGGTCACAGAGGTGACCGGACGCTGCACCGGACGCTGCACCGGACGCGGTCATGGTATGACCGGACGCGTCCGGTCAGTACAGCGCAGGCGCGGGTGCTAGGGTTTGCAACCGGCGCGTCCGGTCACTCGTGGGACCGGCGCGTCCGGTCAGGTGTCCAGAGGAAGCTGAGTACGATCGGACGCGAGGCGCGTCCGGTCACACATGATCGGACGCGTCCGATCGTTGAAGGAGCTTACTGGACTCTAATCGGACGCGGGCACTGTCGCGTCCGGTCATCGCAAGGAGCGCGTCCGGTCGTTGCGTCGCGGGCGCGTGGGTCAGTGCGATCGGCGCGTCCGGTCGTTCGACAGGCGCGTCCGGTCATCGGGACCGGCGCGTCCGGTCGTTGCCTGGGGCGCGTCCGGTCGTTGTTTTGACCGTTGGGGTCAGTGACCGTTGGAGGATCTAATGGTCGCATTTGAATTCGAGGGACACGTGGACGTCGCAGGGCGACCGGCGCGTCCGGTCAGTTACGACCGGCGCGTCCGGTCGTCCCGAGTTTTGCCCAGTGAAGGGGTAACGGCTCTTTTTGACTGTGGGGTTATAAATAGATGCCTTGGCCGGCTGTGGCCGTAAGCTGAGCACACTTTGGCCTTGGTGGCTTATGTGGTAGTGCTTGGAAGCCCTATAACTCACTCATGCTTGATAGTGTTCATCGGATCGAGTGAGAGAGTGATTCTAGTGCGTTGCATCGAGAGGATTGCATCGAGTGGCACTAGGTAATCGTGTTGCAAGCCGGTGGTGCTTGTTACTCTTGGAGGTTGCCACCTCCTAGACGGCTTGGTGGCTTGCGACTCCGTTGAAGCACGCGTGGAGATTGTGCGTGGCTCCGGAGGAGGATTTGTGAGGGGGATTGTGCTCACCCCGCGGGAATCGCGAAGAGCAACTCTAGTAAAGCTCGTGGCTTGGAGGATCCCCATCTTGAGAGTGGATGTGCGGCACCCGCTGAGGGTTTGACTCTTGATAGTCAATTAGCTCGTGATCCATCAAGTGGGTGTATCGCCACAACGGGGACTAGCTTGGTGGCAACCAAGTGAACCTCGGTGAAAAACCGCCGTGTCAACATTGTGTACATCTTCTCGGTGGTTTGCTTTTGATTCACAAGCTTGTTTTTACATTCATATACTTGTGCTTGTATAGTTGCTCTTGTAACTAGTTTGCTTGTGTAGTTAGCTAGTTACCTTCTTGCTTGTGTAGCATAGAAGTAGCTCCCGTTGCGTGGCTAATTTGGTTTGTGTAACCTTGTTAGTCATATTGCTTAGTTTGTGTAGCTGAGTAATTTGCGCTCTCTAGTTTGGCATTAGTTGCCTTGCTATTGAGCATTGCTAGTGAGCATAGGTGGCTTCGTGCTTTTGCTTACTAGATTTGTGTAGGAGCTCCCCGGCTTTGCTAAAGTACTAGTGCATAGGTTTGTGTGACCTTGCTCTAGAATTGTTTAGGAGAGCTCTTGCTAAGGAAAGCACCTTAGTTACATATTTAGGATCTTTGTGAGGTGCTTGTGAACTTAGATAGAGGGGTGTAGTCTTGGCTAGACCGATAGTTTTAATTCCGCATTTGTTTCGGTTTGCCGACGCGATTAATTTTAGAAAGGACTATTCACCCCCCCTCTAGTCCGCCATCTCGACCCTACACCAGATCACTCACTCATTTATGGCGTGCAAAAAAAAGTACACCAATAATATAGATGACTTACTCATGATGAGCGCATAGGAAAAGGTTAATACAACGGAAGCCAATAACATCTAAGTAATCCCAAGGTCTATTACCTGAACAGAAAGGATCAGCATAACAGTAGAAAAGAAAGGAAAGAATTATCTGTCAACAACAATATATCACCTGCATTAGTCAGCACTCCCCTCCAATCTCCTCCTAACTCGAGAAAATGGAATATCAGGCTTCATAAAACCTAACACCAGCTGTTGTGCAGTCCAAATACCAGTGTCTAATTGCTAATTATTCAGCACTTAATGCTGATTATTGACACCTCCATAAAATCTAACACCAGCTGCATTTTCTTAGGCAATTTAAGTTTGATTCGTTAGGCAACACTGTCTTCCTAAATAGGCGATTTATGTATTCTGAAAAAGCAAGTATAGTATTGGTTTGAACTAAGCAATGCCAACTAAGCAAAGTGTACGAAAATATCGACATATCTCCCAAAAACTAGCACCACATGCATGTCTGCTTGGAGCTCTACTTGTTCTAGCAGAACAAATATTAGGGGCGAAAACTATAAAAAAACACACATATCACAAAAAAGTCAAAAGTATATAGCGACTTTGCACAAGCACAAAGTAAAAATGTACACAAATATGGTGACACACTTCATATGACAATGTTAATTAATCCAGACCAAAGATGAAAACCTAGCTAAACATAATTTAGTTAAGCAATTATCATTAGTTAATAAATTTTATATCACCGTTAATCTAATATCATCAGTTAAGAAATTTAATATCACTAGTTAAGCAATTTAATATCACTAGTTAAGCAATTTAATATCACAACCCGCAACCTTAACTACTAGATTCCAGCCCGCAAGCTGCTGCTGCATCCCAACACAACACCATTCCCGCACTAATTGACCCGAACAATAACAAACCCGATCTCGCAAGAGTTAGAACCAAACTTGCCTAGCGATGTTGATCGATGAGGCGCTCGGCCACAAGCAAGAGCAACTTCTGCTACGACACCTTGTCCTCGTCAGGGTTTAGGTTGATCACGTTCTTCAGCAGCAGCACATTACCTGCACACACGCGCACCGGTGGCATGAACAACGCGGGCACGCGGCAAACTCACACGGGTTCGAAGTCGAACGAGGGGAGGAAGGGAGCTCACATATAGCGAGGAGCGGGCAGGGCCTGTTGTCGTTCTAGTAGACGATGGGCGTGCGTCGCCCGAGGAAGTCGATGGCCCTCGTCCGGTGCATCACCTCGGGCGGCTCGGCGGGCTGGGGCAGGGACAATCTAGCTACATTTCTGGCACAATACTTATAATATAGTAATAGCACATAATATGCATAGACAACAGCTCTGAAACGCCACTGCATCCTCTGTTGCGTAAAGATGCACTAGATTGCAAAATCAGAAATCACCCTGGTCAGTTATTCTAGGAGCAAACATTCTAGATTCTGCATCACAGAAATAAAGCACAAATTGTAGAATTATTTTCATACGTTGTTAGCGGGCTTGCGGCAAAAAGTTTGTTAACTGGCTTGTAACCGGCCGCTAACCTGCATCGCTTGCCGCAAAAAAGTTTGTTAGCGGGCTTGCGGCCAGCCGCTAAACTATAAACTTTGCGGACAAGTTTTCCGCGGACATAACAAACTACACTGCAAAACCCGCAAGACCCGCTACACTACAACAGAAACTACAAGCAATGATGATACAACTTTGCACTGATCATTTTAATTTTTATATCCTGGCTATATGTATTGTACGTTCTCAAATATAACAACATCAAGAAATACAGGTACAGAAACAAAGACACATATCCTATAACAACAGTTATTACTCAGGAAGTCCGGTGCTGATTACTAAATAAAGACATATATCCTGTAACAAAAGTTGTTACTAAACAAAGACGCAACATAAGGATGTCAGTCTGCAACTCTGCATTGACTGAAACATCCAATTACCATGGGTTCATGGCCATTTCAATAACTGAAGCTTTTTTCAGTCATTGCTAATTTAGCCTGTCTTCATGGTCTTCTGATAAAAGATACATATATACACAACTCCCTTTCAATTGGCTTATTCTTGACTTGATGTGTTCTACTGAACAAATTGTTCAGTATATGTTGCAAACAACTTCCGTACCTTGTCTATGAGCAGTAGCAACAATGATTACCAGAGCTGAACAAGAGTCCTATGCAATGATCTGAAACCTAAATCATCATACACTCATACGGTCATTCCATCAACTAGTAAATCAGCCATCAACTGGTGAACGCATCAGGTCACCCATTGCACAGGGATCGCTGCTAAATTAGCCAAATTCCCAGTGAATGACGAGATCCTCTAGTTTTTCGGCCCTGCAGAAACACCCACGAACAAGCTCAGCACCCACAAAGCCGAGCCCTCCAAAGCAAGGAATCCATCCCGAGAGGCGGACCGGCGGACGGAGACAGCACACCTCCGTCTCCCCTATCCAGCTTGTCCCAAGCGAAGCAACGCCCTAGATCCTGAGAACCCGTTGGCCGCGCCCCCACATGGGGCGTCGCATTGCAGCGAGGGAGGGCGAAGGAATTTGACAAATGAAAAGGTAGGAGGGAGGGAGGCGTACGGATCCGGACCTCGCGAGACCCTGGTGGCCCTGTCACGGATGACGGTGACCTCATCGACGAGGGCGACACCGCGGAACAAGGCGGCAAGCTCGGCCTCCGACACCTGCTTCGGTACCTGCCCCATGAAAGAGCTTGACGCTCCCTGCTGCGCCCCTCCACCTCGGCGCCACCTGACGTCGCAGCGGCCGGCTGGTGGTGGTGGTGGTCCCTGTCGCCGCTGTCCTCCGCCATTGGACCTGGTTGGGTGGCTAGCTAGCTAGCTGGCTAGAGTTTGCGTGGGAGTCTCAGGTTGACGGGGTTGGTCGCCTCTGCCCATGCGAGGATGGGCTAGGCAGGATCCGGTCGCCGCAGTCCAGATTCGCATAGCAGAAGTAGGCGTCGAAGGCCGCCTCCATCGCACATCGAGCGGAGGGGCGGGGGCAAGTGGTTGGAGAAAGGGAGGGTGGGTGGGTGTCGCCGGCGGCGAGGGCCTCCGGTCGGCGAGATCGGCGGGAAACGGGTCAGCGTGCGGTGAGCCTCCGGTCGCCGAGATCGGAGGGAGGGAGAGAGAGGAGAAAGGACGGAATGGATGTGGAACGAAAGAAATGGATGGGAACGAAAGGATGATAAGGAGGGGAGGTTGGACCCATCACAGGATGAGCGGTGCGGGTTGAGTAGAAAACGCGAGAACACCGCCAGACCTCGGATGATGGATCGACGGCGGGAGGAGCGTGCGTGCGAGTTGACGACCGCACGCACGGCCGAAACAAAGTCTTTACCTTCATTAAAAGGAAAGGTGATAGTAGCACGGTTTAGTCTGAACCGGCGGTCCCAAACCAACTACGTACGCCAAAGCACACACACCAAGTCGTCATCATCATAACTTAATAAACAGAATGCAACACAACACTTGGTTGGCATTAATTGGATTTTGTAAGTGAGACCACAAACAAGTTCACTCACGTATGCAGTCAAATTATTCAAATGATACAGAGATTTAGACTAAAACTGTGGATTCCTGCGTATTGAAACATATATATGCGGTGCCATTCATAGATAAATTAAAGTAAGTCAGTGTTGTACGTAATAATTAAGACTGTAAATTTGGCATTGCCCTAGCTAGCTAGGTAGGGCAGTCAAGGACTGAGGCCATGGCAGCGTGTAGATTATCGGCTTCGTATCAGGAGAGAGATAGTTGGCCACATCAGGTACCACCTGCAGCTGCATCGTGTCCACGTCGAGGGAGAAGCGCCAACTCCTCCTATAGCCACGTGATAAGGAAACTTTCAACACGGCCAATCTACTGCCGCCGGCGATAACGTCCACCGCCATCCAACGAGAGCGCTCCGGGTAGCCTTTGCAGCCCATGTGTGGCCTCTGACAACCGGGGAATGCTGTGCTCGAGCACCCACTCGCCGCTGCTCGGGATCCGGCGGAACAACTCCAGGTCCTCACCACGCACGTGGATGATGGACACCGTTGCCGGGGAGGCGGTGGGTTCAGGGCTGGCGCCATGGACGACGGCGAACGCCGAGTAGTCATAGTGTAAACCAGACTTTCTCACACGGATGGGCAGATCGACATCGGAGAACTCCAACCTGCCGGCATTGTCAAGGACTTTGACGCGGCCGGCCCGTGTGGCGAGATAGAGACATCTGTCAATCCGGTCAATGACTTGCCCCATGTAACTATGGAAGAGGTCGTCGTCGAATGCTGCCGTCGACTGCCTCACCAAATGCCAGCCTCCGCCGTCAGCTGTGGAGAAGACGTAGACTTTGGAGAGACTGTCATGGTGGGAGTAGTTGGAGCAGTACAACACCCTGAAATTTGATATGGAGATGTTGCCGTCGTCGTCGCCGCAGTCGAGCAGAAAGACGTGTGGCAAGCAGCTGCCTATTGGTGGGCGCGATATCAGGTGTGGCGGATGGTGGATATCCCGGTATCGGCGTGACAGCACGTCAGACGACAAGGTCTGACACGACGCCGAATCCCTCGCGGAGGAGGACGAGGCCACCGTGGCAGTCGGCGACATGCCAGTCATAGATGGCGTGGTGGCGCTGTACGAATTCCAGGGGGAAGAACTCGAGGGAGGAGGAGGACAAGCGGATGGGCGTTGGCGACAAGGGCACGAACCGGCGACCGCGACCAAAATAGTTGTGGTAGTGGCCGACGACGACGGGAGGATGGAGCGATCTGGCGAGGCGGAGGAAGGCGCGGCCACCGTCGGCGCCGTCGACGATGCAGCGCCACCGCTTGCAGGCGCACGCCGCGCGGACGAGCCAGAGCAGGGAATCGAGGCGGAGGAGGATCAGCCTGAGCAGATCGTCCGGGAGATCGTGGACGACGCACCTCGGCTCCTCTGACGCCACCGCCGTCTTCCGGTTCTTGCGCCGCCGCTCCATGGGCGCCGTGGAGGGTCGGATCGGAAGCCCTAACGCCGCTGCCAGCGCGCTGCGATGCGCGGCGGCGCGAACGCTGAAGGGGGCCAAGATATCAGCTGTCCGTGTATGATCCCAACCGAATCAGCATTTTTGCAATGGGCCATACCGGCCCACACAGCAAAGCAGCCCAACTACATGTGTCATACAAGCCATGCCGAGTTAGGGCGCCATGTTTGGTTCTTGTTCTTGAATTCACTTAATGGTGTTTGTAAGATGTACAATCATTCTAGTTGAATAATCCTAGTTGAATAAAGAGGGTGGTGTTGCTAAAAAAACATATGTCATACAGTTCCCCTAAAAAAACATGTGTCATACAATGTGGATATTGTTTCTGTCTTGTAACTTTACGTAACGGAAAAAAAATGTTTTCGTTGTTTATTACAGACTAGTAAACTAACTTGTTTCATAAAACGAAATTTATATTCTTAAATGATGCAGTTTAATTAGAGGGGTATTGCCGTTGAAGCCGGCATATATATGGTCACAATAAAAAGAGGATGGGTATAAATTCAAGAGAAAATAGAAAATAACTGTTCTTGCCGGCATAAATTCATGGCGTGCTAGCCACCGACCCGGGTGGGGCACAGTCCCCCCGCCAATCAAGAGAAAATAATTTTCGTCCCGGCGCGCTTTAGCAAATTGGGCCAAATTAGTTGTCTTGTTGGACCTTCAGCGTAACGTGCCAACCAGGTCCCAGCTCTACCTCGCTCGGTCGCTCCCACTCCCACGTGATCCCTCCCACTCCCGTGTGATTTCCATGGAGAAGAAAAAATAGAAGAAAAGAAGAGCAAAACTAGCGTGAAAAGGAGTTCCAACACCTGTGACTTAATTCACCTACTCCCCACCACTAGACCATATAGACAGTTTGTTCTAGTAGTGAAATGTTTTAAGTATTATAAGATATCAGACCAGTTATTAAGTAAAAAAAAAACTCCACCTTCACATGAATAATGTTCTAAACAAAAAATATACCATGTGACATATCATGTGTGGAAAAAATCTATGTAATAGACAAAACAAAATAAAATATAAAAAATAATGGAACAAAAAAGATAGGAATAAAAATAAGAGGAAAATAAGGAAACAAATTATAATACATCTTAAAACTCACATATATAATACATGAACATCACACACACACACACACACACACACACACACACACACACACACACACACACACACACACACACACACACACACACACACACACACACACATATATATATATATATATACACTAGGTGAACATTAGAAAATAAATTATAGAACATCACATGGATACTACGTGAATATCACAAAATACATCAGAAAACATCACATGTACACTACTGCACATCACAACAAAACATATAGAAAAACAAAAATTAGAAAATATAAAAAACATGTAACAGAGGAAAATAAGAAAGAACATCACATAAATATTACTTGAACAACCTAAAATATATGACAGAACATCTCACAAACGCTATGTGAATACTCATCAATAATCATGTAACATCTCATACTATGTAAACATATGAAAACATATCATAGAAAATTACATGTATATAATACGAACATCATATCTATCTCATGAAAATATAGGAATTTAAAAAATAAAACTATGTAATAAAGAAAACAAAAAAGAAAAAGTAAATAGAAGCAAGCAATAAAGTAAAAGAATAATAAAAACGAAAAGAAAAACAAAAATAAATAAGAAATTAATGAAAAGAATAAGAGAAAAGAAAAGACAAATGAAAGAAAAGAAAAGGACGAACTGGTCCGGACCTTGAAAAAATATTTAGGCCCGGTTTAGTTCCTTCAAACTTTCAAAAATTTTACAAGATTTTCCATCACATCGAATCTTTGGACGCATGCATAGAGCATTAAATATAGGTAAAAAATAACTAATTACGCAGTTTGGTTGTAAATCATGAGATAAATCTTTTAAACATATTTAGCCCATAATTAGACACTACTTAACAAATAAAAACGAAAGTGTTCGCTCGGAAGGTTCGCGCAAGTGGGTATCAGGAGATGGTCGTTCGCTCGGAAGCTGCTGCAGTCGCGCGTGGGCCGAAGTCGCTCGTGGGCCACGCTTGCACAGGATTGGGGGTGGTCGCCGGGTGACTTCCTGCCACCCTGGTCGGACCGGAAGATTCACGCACAAGTACTCCCTCCGTCCTCTAACCGCATCTACTCGAAATTGTTGCCATAAGAGCATCTCCAGCAGGACCCCCTACTTGACCCCCTACTCCAGATTTAGGTAGTGGAGTCTAAAAAATCAACTCCAGCAGGCCCCCTACTACACCCCCTACTTCTGTTGCCCCCCTACTTTCTCCCCCAAACCCCCTACTTCTGTTGGCCCCCTACTCCACTCTCCCTACTTTTTTCTGTGATGGGACCCACATGTCATTCTGTGCTGGGATGAGTTTAGGTAGCCTATTTTAGGTAGTGCTGCTGGAGCAAACCACGAAATATAGGTAGTATGAAAATAGGTAGCACCCTAAATAGAGAAGTAGGGGGTGTGTTTTAGGTAGCATTGCTGGAGATGCTCTAACACATGTCTCCTTTAACAGCTATTAGTCTATGACCGTGGTAATGTCCTCGATTCGAGTATCCTACAGGCTACATGCTGCTCATTGCTCGAGCTCCTATTCTCTTCGTTACTTGTTAACTGTTGTTCTAACTTATTGATAAGTCAAACATACCCATCAAATATATGCAAAAGAAAAATAATTAAATATTGATATTTATGGGATATAATTACTAATTAGTATCATTAGATATATCATTAAACCTATTTTCATAATAAAATTATTTAAAGGTACAAATGTTGCTAATATTTTTTACAAACCTAATCAAACTAAAAAAAATTGACAAGCGTAAATACCATAGCGACACTTAAAAAGGTACAGAGTACTATGTAGTAACATTTTCTTCACCCGAGGAGATGAGGTTTGCAGCCAGATGGCCCTTGGTGACTATGTCTCCATTCTTATTATTTGTCGAAACACACCAGATGTGGCAAAATCTTATTGTTATTTACTAAATCAATCATACTGTTGCTCTTTCAAATAAGTTGTGATCCCACCATTTATAGTGTCTGACCGTCAGTCGGTATAAGTGGTCGGTCGCTGAAGATTTGTAGCAATGCCAACATCAGCGATGCATAGGGTTAATCAATATAGATCTATAACGACCGACCGTAGGTCGTTAAAATGACTTGTACCAATATATAAGGTAGCGTTTGGTTGAGAATCAAGGTGGAGTGGGATGATTCCGTCTCTGTTTTCTGGGATGGGACAGGGACGAGACGACTCCATTTTCTGTTTGGTTGACGAGGGACGGGATTGACCCATTTTGTGTTTGGTTGAAGGGATAAATAGAAATGTGAAGGAGGGTGGATTTAACACCGTTAGCTACTGTAGATATGTATCACATGCCAAATTATGTATCTATTGCATAGACCTACTCATAAAGAGTTCAACAAAACTAGGTTTGCTGTTTTAGAATGTTTCTACTAATTACTATGCATTTTAGAAATGCCATCCTATTTTCTGCATAAAAGAAAAAGATAATAGAATAATGGAAAACCATTTTTCACCAGGGACCCTAGGGTTCTAAGGATTTACATCACTATTCATATGAGTCACAGGATTTGTATCTAAAACCCTAGAAAACTTCCCTAATCCATTTTCACCCTTCTTCTTCAACCTACGGATGGAGCAGAGGCCACATGCGCATCCGTTGCCCGCCCCTAGGTGTGCCTCCGACGGCCGCCCCTAGGCGCGTCTGCTACCGCTCTGCCCGCCCCGTGCGCGTCCGTCGCCCGCTCCAGGCGCTGCCGCTGCCGGCCGTTCTAGGCACCGCCGCAGGCCTCCCTCAGGCGCATCCGCTACGACGCTGCCAAGCCCACGTGCATCCTCCGCCCGCCCCAGGCGCCGCCGCCGCCTCCCACTCCCTTGCACGTCTCACGACTCCTCCCCACCTAGCTGCCGATGCTGACGGCCTCAATCGGGGATGACCTCGTCCCTCGATTTGGAGGGACGGGAGTCAGACGGATGTGCTCAGCATATTCCGAGCTAGGACGTCCATGTCTCAGTGTGACTTTGAACCAAACAACATGACAAAGGGGTCTATTCCATCTTGTTACAACAAATACCGGCAACCAAACACTACCTAAGGAGACACCAAAGATGGACTGTGGACCTGTGGTATAGCGATCTCAAGTTTGATCAAAACTATAGAAAATTGCTATTATATGATACTAAACATCGTTAAATTAATAATAAAAAATATTTTTAATGTAAACTTACACAGAATGTTTATACTATTTTCTCTAGTTTATAAGGTGTAGTCTAACATGACACAATATCTATCTCAAATCATACTTTGATCACTCATTTATTTCATATTATATTTTTATGATTATAACCTATGGTTATTGGATGATACATTTGTTTACAAATCTAAATGTATCAAGTTTGTATTATAATAGTTAGAAATTGTTGGCCAATCTTGATATGTGTGCGCCTTATAAATGGGATCGGAGGAAGCAATAAAACTTAAAAAAAATACTGACCTACTAGTCCACATCTAAGATTACACTGCTGTAGGACGAAAGGAAGCATGAGACAATTTGATCAGATTTGTCCCTCTTGCCACTAAATAAACTTTCTTTTGCCACTAAATAAACTTAATGAGTGTGTTCTCTGAAATGGGTCTCCATTCACGTGTACAGTACAACAGGGCATGCACATCATCATGTCAAATTTATCAGTCCATTACACAAACAAGTCGACATCACGATTAACTCAATAAACAAAATGCAACACAACACTTACTTGGCATTGGATTTTGTAAACTGAGACCAAACAAATTCACCCATGCAGACAAGTCATTCAAATGATAGAGAGATTTAAACTAAAACTGTGGATTCCAGCATATATTGGAACATATCAAACATATATATGTGGTGCCAATCATATATAAGTAAATCAATGTTGTACGTAGGCATGTAAATTTGGCATTGCCCTAGCTTTTTTTTAGATAAGGGCATTGCCCTAGCTAGCTAGGTAGGGAAGTCAAGAACTGAGGCCATGGCAGCGTGTAGATTATCGGTTTCGTATCAGGAGAGAGATAGGTGGCCATATCTGGCACGACCTGTAGCTGCATCGTGTCCACGTCGAGGGAGAAGAACCAATTCCAGCTCCTCTTGCCACGTGCTAAGGATACATTGAACACGGCCAATCTAGTGCCGCCGGCGATGACGTCCACCGCCATCCACCGGGAGTGCTCCGGGTAGCCTGGCAGCCCACGTGTGGCCTCTGACAACCCGGGGATGCTGTGCTCGAGCACCCACTCGCCGCTTTTAGGGATCCGGCGGAACAACTCCAGGTCGTCGCCGCGCACGTGGACGATGGAAGGGCTGTCACCATGGACGACGGCGAAAGTCGAGTAGTCAAAGTCGAATCTTGACTTCTTCACACGAATGGGCAGATAGACCTCGGAGAACTCCAACGTGCCGGCATTGTCAATGACATTGACGCTGCCGGCCAGCGAGGCCAGGTAGAGAGATCTGTCGATCCGGCCAATGACTTGCCCCATGTAAGTATGGAAGAGGTCGTCGTCGTATGCTGCCGTCGACTTCGACTGCCTCACCAAACGCCAGCCTCCGCCGTCAGCTGTGGAGAAGACGTAAGCTGTGGAGAAGACGTAGACTATGGGGAGACTGTCATGGTGGTCGGAGTAGTCGGAGCAGTACAACACCCTGAAATTTGATATGGAGATGTTGCCGTCGTCGTCGCCGCTGTCGAGAAGAAAGACGCGTGGCAAGTATCTGTCCATTGGTGGGCGCGATGTCTGGTCCGGCGGATGGTGGATATCCAGGTATCGGCGTGACAACGGGTCGCAGACGACAAGATCTGACACGTGGTTGGATCCCTCGAGGAGGAGGAGGAGGCCACCATGGGAGTCGGCGACATGCCAGTGATCGATGATGGTGGGGTGGCGGTTGCGCTGTACGAATTCCCGGGAGAGGAAGTTGAGGGACAGGCGGATGGGCGTAGGAGACGAGGGCACGAACCGGTGACCGCCACCGAGATAATTGTTGTGGTAGCGGCCGACGACGACGGGAGGGTGGAGTGATCTGGCGAGGCGGAGGAAGTCGCGGCCTTCGTCGCCGCCGTCGACGACGCGGCGCCACCGCTTGCAGGCGCACGCCGCGCGCACGAGCCAGAGCGGGGAGTCGAGGCGGAGGAGGATCAGCCTGAGCAGATCGTCCGGGACGTCATGGACGACACACCTCGGCTCTTCCGACGCCACCGGTTCGCAGTTCTTGCACCGCCGCTCCATGGGCGCCGTGGAGGAGAGGATCGGATCGGAAGCCCGGCCTAACGCCGCTGCGATCCGTGGCCAAATATGCAGATTTCACCTGTCTGTGTACCGAATCATAGGATTGCAATTTTGCAATGGGCCATACCGGCCCACACAGCAGAGCAGCCCAACATGTGTCATACAAAAAAAAAATGTGGCCGGATATTGTTTCTGTCTTGTAACTTTATTTACGAAACGGAAAAAAAATGTTGTAGTTGTTTATTACAGACTTTCATTCACGTGGATTTTTACTAGTAAACTAACTTGTTTCATAATTCGAAATTTGTTCTCAAATGATGCAGTATAATTAGAAGGGTATTGCCATTAAAGCCGTGGCATACATATGGTCACAATACAAAGGGGTGGGTATAAAATCAATAGAAAATGGAAAATAATCGTTCTCACCGGCACAAATATTAAACATTAATATTTATGCTACATATTAGTAAGGACAGACCCAGTCCTTAAGGCTCCCACATGAGTGGGGTGTGAGGAAGGGATAAACCGAGGCAAGTCTTTTCCCTGCAAAATCTGCGGAGACGCTGCTTCGAACCCACGACGTGGTGACTTAGTGAGACAGCTCTCACCACTGCACCAGGCCTGCCCTTCATGATACATATTAGTATCACTAGGTAATATACCCGTGCGTTGCAACGGGTAACAAAAACTTATTTGTACAATGTTTCCTTATATAACAGTGTAAAGCTAGTCAATTATATGTATATGTCCGTTTTTCTACCTGCTATCCTCTCGACATAGGCCACACCGCCAACGATTGCTTTTGCATCTCCGCGCATCAGAATAGCATGCCATCTTCTGAATCTTTTCCATGCATCCATCCTAGAATGCATGGTTATAGGATAGTAAAAATAATCATCTAAAATCTAGAAGCGAGAAAAAAACACTGGACCAGTGAGGCAAGAATTAGTTGGCTCCATTCAAGCTTCATGCTACAAGGCTAAAGCAGAGGTAACAATTTCATCATGGAATATTGCTGATTGGGCGTTCTTCAGTTCTCATGCCTTCATAACCTGTAATTGAGAGAAAAGGTCTCATATAAAAGCAACTGTGAGTTTCAAAAAATATAAAAGCAACTGTGACCTTGAAGAGAAACAGTGAGGCAGAAATTAGTTGGCTCCATTCAAGCTTCATGCTACAAGGCTAAAGCAGAGGTAACAATTTCATCATGGAATATTGCTGATTGGGCGTTCTTCAGTTCTCATGCCTTCATTACCTGTAATTGAGAGAAAAGGTCTCATATAAAAGCAACTGTGAGTTTCAAAAAATATAAAAGCAACTGTGACCTTGAAGAGAAACAGTGAGGCAGGGATTAGTTGGCTCCATTCAAGCTTCATGCTACAAGGCTAAAGCAGAGGTAACGATTTCATCATGGAATATTGCTGATAGGGCGTTCTTCAGTTCTCATGTCTTCATTACCTGTAATTGAGAGAAAAGGTCTCCTATAAAAGCAACTGTGACCTTGAAGAGAAGCAACATGAGTTGTGAAATTAATTCGGGCAGCAGAATGTATTGGCCCTGCATATCCAGAGTTGAAAGACTGTTCAAGTAATACCTATCTGTAACCATGTGCAACACAATTCCAAATGTTGATGCCGATTCATAGAAAGTTTAGTGCAAAATAACCATCTACGTGCCATCCGGGAGACCAGGACAAAGCTGCTAGTTTTGCAATAATGACAAGTAATTTGTAGATAAGTTTACGACAATGACCTGAATAGGTACATGATAGCAAAGAGGTGCCTGTTGGAAAAGCAAACAGCAAAAGCAATGAAATTTGCGGTGATCTTGAAAACACCTCCCACAATAGGTCGATAGCAGTTCTTGAACAGCAAATGCAACAAATTTTTAACCTTCCGCGGTAGCTGTCCTTGGTGTTAAGTCCAATAGATTTGCATTTTCCACCCATAGACCCACCTGCTAAAAGAAGATTGTTTAACACAAAATTGTGTTGTTAGTCACAATATGAACTTTAAGTTATGGACTTCCAGCTTATGATCCACAAGCTAAATTAAAATCGATATATTAATGAAATTATCTAGTCGTTAGATCGGAAGTTAGATATGCACAGACCAACCGATTTGTTCTTCACTGAAATTGATAGCAGCGGTACACTTTGTGAGATTCCTATATGCAACCATAGGGAGAAGAGGAAATGATACTATGTTGACACAGATTAAAAAAAGGAAAATAGCATGACCATCAAATCTTGCCTAACAGTAGCAGCAACCAAACCAGGCCCTGCCAGTAAGAATCTGGCGAGATCACGATTTGCATCCCCTTGTCGGTTCGTATCCAACTAGACAAGGAGCGCCAGCGAGAAATTTCAACAAAGATTTATGTGTCTTCGTGTTACAGAAATCCTCCAGCTATTAATCATAGGGAAAACGAGGAATTTGTATCGGACACATCAGGGACATCTCTAAATCTCTAATACAGCACGAGTTGCTTTCGCTTCCGATTCCGACACTGAAGCGATGATCTCGTGCAGGTAGCCATGGTCTCTCGGAGTAATCTCGGACTTCCTACCACCTGCGTTGGCGCCAGGCAGGCCACCTCCCCATCATCGACGTTGCTGTGGTGAAGCCACAATCGGTGTGAGGCGGCTCCAGCAATAACAAACCATGTTTGCTAAGGACGGCCGGAGTGGAGGGGGAGAGGGAGGCGCGGCCAGCGAGGGAGCCTGCGCCGGGTGGCGCCGTCGCCGGCCGAAACCCTAGCCGCCCGCCGGACTGGGAGAAGGAGACGAAGACGCCGCTCGCCGGACCGGCGGCGCTGAGGAGCAGTGGCACTGCGCGCGGACTGGAGGAGCAGCGGCACGGAGGAGCGGCGGCACTGCACTTTGACGGGAGGAGCGGCAGCGCGAGACACGGGGCAGCGGCGACTCAGGGAGACGAGGAAAGAGACGATGTTTTTTTTTTTTTTTTTTCTCTGTTTAGTTCTTTATTTTTTTTGAGAAATAGACCGTAGCACTTTTGTTGTTATTTGGTAATTAGTATCCAATCATGATCTAATTAGACTTAAAAGATTCATCTCATGAATTTCGTCTAAACTATGTAATTAGTTTATTTTTTTATCTATATTTAATGTTTCATACATGCATCCAAATATTTGATGTGACAAAGAATCTTATAAAGTTTTGTAAAATTTTGGGAACTAAACAAGCCCTTTAATCAGAATTAGCGTCGTGTGGAGGAGGTTGACGTGAGTGAGTGGGCTGAAAACCGAACAGTTGGACCAGACAATAAATGGGCTGGCCGAAATAGAATGGGCTGGACGCTTGAAATTTTTGCTTTTTTATTATTATAGGGATAGATTGGATACACAACTACAAAAATAATTTTGCGAGATAATGTCCAAACATTAATGTAGGCGGTCACAAAATGCGACCATCTCATTAAATACCCAAGGATTTTCGGTGGCAGTCATTTTATTTACGGAGGCAGTCACAATTGCCTGTCTCGCAAAATGGAATTATGGAGGCAGACATTTTATTTACGTAGATGGTTAGATTTTGCCCGTCTTCTAAAATCAATTTATGGAGATAAATTGATTTACGGAGGCGGACATCTTATGAGGCCAACCTTTTGTTAATCGTGGCCAAGGCCCCGCTAAAGCCCAAATCGGGCTTATATAAAACCAGCAGTTAGGGTTTTCCTCTCAGGCTCTCCCAATCCCGAGTGTGGCGCCCCTGCCTCTCTCCCCTGAGCACGGCGCCCGCTCCCTCTCCTTCGAGCGGTGACAACACACCCCTACCGGATTTGGTGTGGGCAACAACGGCTAGGGTTTGGGGAGGACGAGTATTTGGGCCTTAACTTATTTCAGGCTTTTTTTCTTTCCAGCACACGCAAAGAGACCTGACCCTATAACGACCGATGGTCTGCCTTCTTTATCAATCTATGCCGACCGATAGTTCATCACAAAAAGTCTATTCACCGACACTTGGTCCGTAGGGCAGCTATACCGACACATGGTTCAACGGTATATGTATATTTATAACGACATACATGTGATGCTATATTAGTGTTATGGTGTAGTGATAATAGATTTAATTATAATTAAGACAAAACTAATACGACATGTAATTTAAAACGGAGGGAGTGTATAACTATATATATAGAAACATCTAAATAAAATGTGATAGATAAGTAAATTGATGCTTGTTCAAGTTAAATGTCAAAGCTAAGGGCAGTCCGCAAGAAGTGAGGCCATGGCAGCGTGTAGTTGAAAATCCCGGGCGTCGTCTCATGAGGATAGGGCTCGTCTGGCAATACCCGTATCTCCATCATCTGTACGTCGAAAGAGAGAACCATCTCCTGTCATCGCCACTGCATGAAAGTGCTGACAAGATGGCCAACCCAGCGCCGTCGTCGGCGATAGCATCCACCATGGTCCTCCTGTCCAGAAGCATGCACTTGTCCCAGGGCCGTCCCAGCAATTTTAAGGGCCCTTGGACAAGTAAAATAAAAGGACGTAATGATAACTTTCTTATATGATGATTATATATTGTATATATTATACTACTAATAAGAGTTATTAATTAACCAATATATAATTATATCATAAAAAATAGCGACGGTATAAAAATTTCATGTAATATGAAATGATTTCAGTTTAGAAAGAAATTACTTGCAGCCACTCGCCACTTGATGAATTGATTAATAGATCGACTTCTCGCATGATGTCTGGTTGTCTATATGGTCATATGGACTCGATTGGAAAGACGAAAGGTAAAATGTTAGCTCAAGCAAAAACTGCACTACTGTAGTCAGCAGGTGCAGGCCTAGCTCTATAAGGCTGTAACTAAAATCACTGCAGCAGCGAAGATTACGCGACGAACGGCCACAGCCAGCAGATCACGCTAGTCAGAAAGTCATGAGGAACGACTGCAGAGTCACGAGGAAGGGCTGCTGCAGACAGCCACCTACGGCGGCACGGAGCCGTGGACTAGTCGCCCGTGCAGAGTGAACTGTATCTGGACCTTTGGGCCAATACATACATATACATATACATATACATATACATATACATATACATATACATACTATGACACATATACTCCTGGGCCCCCACCAGCAATGGGCCCATGGGCATCGCACTGCCTGCCCCCCCCCCTCTGGGACGGGCCTGACTTGTCCAGGGAGGCTGAGAGGCCCCGTGTCGCCTCCGACAAGTTGGCGATGCTGTGCTCCAGCCTCCAGCACCCACTCGCCGCTGCCATGGACCCGGCGGAACAGCTCTAGCTCCACACCGCACACGTGTGGGCGATGCTAGTCGTCGTCCTCGCCGGCGAAGTGGGACCAAGGCCGCCGGCTCCACCATGGACGACAGTGAACGTCGACCGACGATAGAATAAACCTGGCGGCCGTCCTATCTAAGCCGTGGTGGGCTGGTGGCAGCCGCCCATAGCCCCAATTTAGCTGCCCCTCCCTCCTGTCAGGTGTGCATCAGTTGGGCTGCCTCTTGTATGGGCCCCGGCCCAGTCGCCTCGCAACAAGCTCCAGTTCTATCTTCCTTCTTACAATTTTCTGTACCCGGTTCTCTGCTACTTGTATCGAGTAGTTGTGAGCAATCCAGTTGAGAGTTGCTGACATCTAGTACCAGAGCCGTCGATTTTCGTAGTCCACCGTGGATTCGTCCCTCGAGCTTGCTTTCGGCGAGATCCTCAGGAAGCTCGACTAGCTCGACGCTCAGATGGAGCAGCGCTTCTCGCGGAAGCTGGCTAGGCTGGAGCGGCGGGGCGCCGTCGTCGAGCCCCGCGTCGGCGGCATCGAGCAGTCCGGCGCGACGCAGCTCGTCGTGGCCGACATCTGGGGCGGTCTCTTCGACGAGATCCCGGCCTTTGCCTACGAGCCCGTCCCCGCGCCCGACGCTGCGGCCACAGAGTACACCTCCACCGACGCTGAGTCCGCCTGCCTCACATCCTGTGCTTCCTCCGCCGTTTCCGCTGCCATCAAGGAGATCGAGCTCTAGGAGAAGCCGCAGGACGCCAACATCGTGACCCTCGAGGTGGCGCTCGTCAGGTCACCCCGCCTCCACGTCTCCCTCTTCGCGCCCACGCCCGACGCCGTCTTCGACTCCGAGCTCTCCGGTACCGCCAGCGGCCGGGCCTCCTTCCGCCCTATCCTCCACCACCGCGACGCTTCCAAGTTCTGGCCCGAGCTCTCCGTCTCCGAACCCCCTGCGCTCCTCGCCTACGCCGACGACCCGGTCGACCCCTGCCCCAAGTCCGAGATCCGTGCGGCTACGCATCCCGGAGGCGGACGCGCCACCCCGGGGATCGTCATTCGCCTGCGCATGCGCGCTCAGCGCACGAAGACCGCCCGGCGGAGGCGGCCGCTCCGGCGTCGCGTATGGCGCCCCCCATGGCGCTTCGCTTCGTACGGGCGGCGTCCGCGACGGCACGGACATCGCATCCGCAGCTGCGCGTTCCGCCCGGACCCCGAAGTCGGCGACGCCCTCCACCCAAGGCGCCTCACCGAGCGCTTCGACCGCAACCGCTTCCTCCGCGGCGGCACGCTCGCTCCAACGTGTCGAGATCCCCATCCTCGACCTCGCCGCCAGTGACGCGCCCTCCGCGACCTTCTCCTTATTCCTCGACTTCGCCAAGCAGCTCGCCTCCTACAACACGCCAGCGTCCGTGACGGCGATGCAGCGCGTGCGCGTCCCGATCTCGCAGGTCCCCGTGGGCATCGAGGGGCTGGGCGCCAGCGGCCGCGTCTACGTCGTCATCTCCTACCGCGAGCACGCGCCCGTCGTGCTTGGAGCAGGCGGCGCGCACGCCGTCGACGCGGAGGGCTACGCGCGCAGCTTCTCCACGGCGGCCAGCGCGAACTCCACGGCCGTCCCGGGGCTCCTGCTCATAGCCAACGCCGCCGTCTGCGTCGCCAGAGCTGTCGCCTCCCTCGCCGCAGTCCTGCTGCAGCACCGCCCAGTGCTCGGGCGGACCATCAACACGGTGAGCGGCGCCACGGCTTCATGTGGGCGTGCGACTGGGACCTCTGCCAGCCCGCCGCCGACTCCGTCCTTCGCGGTGACTCCCTCCGCGCTCTCTCCACCATCCCCAACACTGCTGGTTACGTGCCCACCATGTGTTCCATGTATCGCTGCAGCGGCTTCATGTCCATTCTGACCACAGCACTGAGCAGTTCTACTTCAACTTGGGTGTCC
Source organism: Saccharum hybrid cultivar R570 (assembly GCA_038087645.1). NCBI lineage: Eukaryota > Viridiplantae > Streptophyta > Magnoliopsida > Poales > Poaceae > Saccharum > Saccharum hybrid cultivar. The sequence continues at coordinate 2,681,229 of JAQSUU010000671.1, read as the reverse complement.
GCCGAGGTCGACAACAGCTCTGGCAAGCGACCGTGGCCACCACCCTCTCAAGTTCAAGTGTTCAGTGAGCAAGGTATGCACAGACTGGTTGCTAATCTTCTTGACGCTAAGTCGGATGTCATATGGTCGAAGCCCCCTTGGCCACCGCCACACATGCAAGTTGAGTTTGAGTGTGGCAGTGATGATATACGTCCATTTCCGTGGCCTTCTTTCACCACAGTCGTTCTTGAGCTTGCTATTTGGATGAGTTACACTTTGCCCAGGAAGCCTCCATGGCCACCCCCAGCTCATCAATATTTCAGAACTATGCATGCTGAGACTGTGGAAATTTGGAAACACATGACAGTGCTAACAGAGTGGAGTCTCCATGTGCTCATTCAGGAGAACTTGGGATTGTTTCGATCATCCAGACATCCACCTTGTTTCTATCTGAAGCCTCCAAGCTAAGTTGAAATGGATGTGGCCAATGTTCCAAGCCCCATGGTCACCATCTTTGCTCTCTGAGATCAATGGCGATGAAGCCCAACTCAAGCCATTTTTCACCAATTATACAACTCCTGTGTTCTGGACTACATCTCTGTCCATGATGGTTACTGGTTCGATGACTTCCAAGTTGGATGCCCGATGGCTAGTGGCAGATCATGTCCAGTTGCTTTTCTGCAATTCACAGTGTACTGTTGCAGGGCTTTTCTGGTTCCTGTTAGTTGATCTCCTCCTGACTCGGTCCAACGACCAAGTCAGGGCCTTGATCCACCCTGATCGGGGGTGTCCAGCCGTTGAACTGGCTGGTGGGCCCCGTCGCGCAGCACTATAAGAGAGAGGTGGGGACAGAGGCTCAATGAACGAGGTTCACCGCCACAGTAGCTCACCCACTCCAAACCCTAGCCGATCTAGAGGGCGGCGCTGCCAGCGACGGGAAGTCCACCACCGCCTCTGCATCGACCCCGACGTCCGCGCCACCATCGTCTCTCCTTCACCGACGCCAATGTCCTCCATCAAACCCCAAGGTACGGCTCTCTTTATCTCTCGCCTCTCTGTCTCTTTCTCTTTGGTTCCCCATGATACTCGATTTATCCCAATGAAAGAAGATGTACCCATTAGATCTACCCTAGAACGATTCAAGTATTCTAACAATGGTACCGGAGCTAGGCTTGATCTAGTATGTAGATCTAGTTCGGAAAAGAAAGAAACGCAGACAAGTTGATCCGATTGGATCAAGAAAGAGAAACCGATTTTGAATCGGTAAAGAAACCCTAACCCTAGGGGAATGGACAAGAAGAATAAGAGAAAGAAAAGAAATAGAGGGGACCGACCGGGACGGACTCCGGCGAGGCTAGCACCTCGTCGCCGCCGGCGACCTCCGCTGCACCTCGGTCACTATTGCGCTAAGAGAGAGAAAGGAAAATAAAGAAGGAGATGACCGAATCGGTTTCGATTCGGCAGAGAAAAGCTAACCCTAACCCTAAGAAGAGGATGAACAGAATAGAGGCCTACCTTGGCTCAAATGTTACCACCGACGGTTAGAGACAACCCGCAGCTCGCCGCCGCGTCGCACGCGTATGAGCACAGAGCTCAAAGGCACCACCATGGCGCCACTCGACGGCGCCGCGCGCGAGCTCCGGCGAGGGGTGCCATGGTGGCGCCGCCACCACCTCACGCTCGATCCGTTGTACGGCATTGCCGGCGGTTGGTCGTGGACGTGAGAAGGGAAGAGGAAAGAATAAAGAAAGGGAGTAGAAGTTCCAGTGGGCGCCGACGAGGGTGCCACCCAGCGGCCGCCGGTCACCTCGATGCGGCGCCGGCAAGGAAAGAAGCTGGGGAGGAAAAGGAGAAATGGACTAGGGTTTGGGAGGTAAGGGCGGCTGGCGGGGTTTTGTTCCGCCGAGACGCGCGGAGAGCCGTCAGATTTGATCCGACGGCCAACCTTTACTGGGCTGCCTTTTGGCCCAGGAGGGAAGGCAGATTCCCGGCCCAGGCCTAGGTTGCGGCCTGGGCGCGGGGAGAGCAGGGCGCGGGGGAGCTGGGCCGAGCGGGCGCTATTGAACCATGGGCCGCGCGTGAGGCTGCAATGCTAGGCGCGTTTTGGGCCTCAGGCTGCTTGCTCGGACCGGCATGCGCGCGCGAATGGAGTTGGGCCACGGGCCTCGTTACCAGGTTGGGCTAGATGCACAGAAACAATATGTGTTTAAGTTTATTCTTTTTCAGAAACAATTTTTGATGTATTATGCTTAAATCTTATCTCTACTCAAATTTGAACCAACATGATAATTTGTCTAGAGAGAAGATGAGTAAAGTGCTTCTGAATAAGATTTATCTTAAGAGTATTTTCAATGTTTCCGCTGCAAAGTTAAAGTTTATTGTCTTCTCACTAAATCTGAACCAACGGGAGGTTTTAATTTGAAGAGCAGTTATAGTTATTCAGTAAATAATAATGAAAAGTTGATCCTCCAGTTAAAGTTGGAACCAATAGGAATTTTAAATTGGAGGAATAGTCAGTTTATAGTTAAGATAAATTATGATATTGTTATTTTCTGACCAACGTTGATGATAACAATATTATAAGTTTATTTAAGAGTTTATGTTTAAAGAAAATTATGATATTGTTATTTTCTGACCAACGTTGATGATAACAATATTATAATTCTATGAGTTTTATGTTTAAAGTTTAAATCTCTGATGAATTTTGTATCAAAGTGATCAATTTTCAGAGAATAGATAAGAGACAATAGATGCTCCAGAGCGAGCAGAATATAATGTATTTTTATGTTTCCGCTGCAATGATGATGATGGTCTTCAAAATTAAATTCGAACAAACGGGAGAATTTAGTTTTGAAAAGGATTATAAGATAATTGAGTTTTCATATGTTAATTCCATTTCTGCCCAACGGTGATGTGGAATTGATGTATAAGATTGATGGTTTTGTTCTATTTCTGCCCAACGGTGATATAGAATAGAACTTAAAGTTTAAAAGTTTAATGTGCATGTCTTTAACCAGACCAATGTAGGGTTATTTTCATGCTCATTATTGATGATGTTTTTCAGACAAAGAACTTCATGCCTTTATTCTTGAAGGGTGAAAGAAAATGAGCTGGGTACTTGTGACTCAGAAGATGAAAAGTATAATTTTGCAGAATAAAGACCATTGTGTAAGGGAATGCGGTCTCTTTAAAGAATGGCTTCAAAAGGAAAATGATTCTAGGATATTGATCCAAGAAATAGAACAATAAGAGTTTAGTTTAAGAAATACCTTTTATGTACTCTTTATGAAAAGTTTTTAGTTTTCAATTTTATCATCATGATAAAAGATGTAATAAGTAATATAATTTATTTTTTAATCATCATGATTTCAAATGTAATAAGTGACATGCATGTTTAATTTGACCAACGTTGGATTAACCATATGTGTTAAAGAGAATTTGGATTTATTTCTAAATTTGTTGATTGGATATGAGCCAATATTGACATTTGTGTCCCTTCAAGAAAATTATCTCACATAGCGGGAAAAAGATTATGATAGTGCCCGCATGACGGGAAAAGTTTGAAAAGATACCCGCATGACGGGATAAAGTTGGCATAGTACTTATGTTAATCAATCCTGCATGGCGGGAGAAATTTGACATAGTATTTATCCTGCATGGCGGGAGAAAGTTGTGCTGACTCATATGCTTTGAGTGTATTCCGCACAGGGAGAAAAGTTAAGGGTAGCTCTTATGTTATCCTAATATAAGTTTAAGAAGAACAGAAAGTTACAGACGAACCTCAAGATAAGAATGACATGCAAGCATGACTTGTGAAAGTATTAATGATAAAAGACTCTGTTGAGTTTTTGAAGTGAAATGAGAAAAAAGTACTCCCAACGAATTAAGAAATAATTTCATTTGCATGATGTAATCACGTGGATGAAGAAAGTAATCAAAGTTTCCTCATTCACAAGAGTTCTGAATAATTTTCGAAATTGTGGTAGAAAAGTTAGTACCACATTTCGAGGGGGAGAAAGGTGAGATCAATTAAGAAATACAATTAAGAAAGATACTTCCCCATTATTCAGACAATGTGATGCATACTAAAGTGATCTATAAAAGATGAATGTGATCATTGGGGAGTAAGACGGTCATAATATCGATACCCCTAAAGTAAAGATATAGCTAAATTCATGGACCTTTTACAGTTCCAACAGAAAGATAGCATAGTCAGCCAGTATTTATACTGGACGTGTTCAGAGTTTTAAAGGCGGTGCTAAATGCACCATATGAGTTTTAGCAGATTGAACCCAAAATAAGAAAATTAAAGATGGGACAATCTGGGGGAGCGTAGTACAAAGAAACCTGACTCCGCAAGGAGGATGAATAATGTAAACAAGGATCTTGTTACACAGGACCTTATAGAATCAATTGTCTTTTGGCAATAAAGGTCAAGAAATGCTAGTAACTAAGGCCCCAGAAAGTCTCAAAGAATAAGAAAATCAGATATTTCTGACGATTATAAAGTCTATATTAGTGAAATTCAAATGGAGGGTAATCCCACCTAATTTGAAGAAGTCATGAGAGACGTTCACTCGTCCAAGTGGCAAGAAGTAAAGGAAGATAAAATGAAATCGATAATACCAATAATATTTTGGAATCTAGAATAAATTTCTAAGGAGCCAAAACAGTAGACTGTGATGGGTCTACAAGATAAAATGTGACTCTAAGGGAAATATATAAAGATGTGGAGCGCGACTTGAATCAAAAGTTTTGCGCGAAGCGAATGAATAGATTACAATGAGTGCTAGTGGCACATCATGATCTGAGTTACATCAGATGAAAGTAAAGATAACATTTCCCAATGGGATTTGTATGAAAATAATTACGTGGCACAACCCAGAGGTTTTGTCATGAAAAGAAAAGAATGTAAGGGATGCCACCTGTAGAAATCTCTTATGGACTGGAGCAAATCTCTAGACAGTGGCATTTAAAGTTGAAGAGTCAATTAAGAAATTTTGGGTTAAAGAGAATAAAAGGACAATTGCGCTTATATAAAGTTATAAAAGGGAAAGTTCATTTCCTAATCCTGTGTGGATGACACCCTAATTGTTAGTAGTGATGTCAATCTACTGCATAAGAAGAAGTTCTTGTCCTCAAGGTTGAATAAGAAAATTCTCGGTGAAATGTATCTCGCTAAAAGAATTGAAATTCACCGAGATAGAAGAAAAGAGGTATTATGACTATCGCATAGGCATGCTAAGAAAAGTTTCTAAAGAAATAAAGTACCTATGCGGGTAAACATACGCCTGTTTTCATGGTCAGGGTAATAGTTTTGAGAACTTTAATGTTCGAAAAGCAATGTAAGATTGTTATAGATGGACGTCCTATATGCTTCAGCTGTTAAGAGCTTAATGAGTACAAAGATAAGACCTTGCCCTGACATAGTTTACGTATCCGGGTTGTTTTGGCAAAAGTTCAGTCCAGATATAGATCACTGGAATGGAGTTAAAAATGTCGGCCTCATGCTAAAAAGGAAAGAACAGGTACTCTCAAGTAGTTGTGAGTACAAATGTTATATTCTGGCGAGATATTTAGTGAAACCCACATAGTAGCTAACACTCGCAGTTGGAGTTTTATTGTGGAAAAGCTCCAAAAGAAACAGTTATAGTATCATCAGTGATGTTAAGTTATAATATAGCATGATATGAGGCTGAGGGACAGGCAAAAATAGTTAAGAAACTTGTACCCGGAATGGATAATGGTTGTTAACAGCAATGACCATTTGAATAGTTTGCTCCTAAGACAACGGGTCAAGTGTACTGCCAAACACGTTGACATTAAAGTTATACGTTGTAAAGGAGAAAGTCCGGAATCATACTAAAAGGTATTGAACACATAAGTAACAAGAAAAGCTTGCAGATCCGCTTACCAAGGCTTACCACCCAGTGTGTTCAGAGAACACACAATCGACATGGGTTTATGGTATAGCCTATGCTTTCCGGACAATAAAGGGCCCAAAAGTTCAAGAATCTGTTTCAGAACAGAGACATGTATTGTAGCTGTTAAATCTATCGGCAATTGACCATGACGATGAAGCATGCTCTATACACTAATCTGTGATGGAACAAATAAAAGTGAAAGCAATTAAAGTCAAAGTATAAGGTTAAAGTATAAAATGAGATCAAGGGGGAGAATGTTAGTTGATCTCCTCCTGACTCGGTCCAACGACCAAGTCAGGGCCTTGATCCACCTTGATCGGGGGTGTCCAGCCGTTGAACTGGCCGGTGGACCCCCGTCGCGCAGCACTATAAGAGAGAGGTGGGGACAGAGGCTCAATGAACGAGGTTCACCACCACAGTAGCTCACCCACTCCAAACCCTAGCCGATCTAGAGGGCGGCACTGCCAGCGACGGGAAGTCCACCACCACCTCTGCATCGACCCCGACGTCCGCGCCACCATCGTCTCTCCTTCACCGACGCCAATGTCCTCCATCAAACCCCAAGGTATGGCTCTCTTTATCTCTTGCCTCTCTGTCTCTTTCTCTCTGGTTCCCCATGATACTCGATTTATCCCAATGAAAGAAGATGTACCCATTAGATCTACCCTAGAACGATTCAAGTATTCTAACAGTTCCCGGTCATTTGGCTACTCCCTGCATTTGTGGTCCCACCATATTTTGTACAGCTGAAGCGTGGTGGGCTCACACAGTTTGCTTCCCTCCTGTTGAGCAGCATCTGGCCAGTTAAAAAGAAGCACCAACTGCTTGGTTCCAGTGATGGTAAGCTATTGGTTGGTGGAGTTGCTAGTCCAATATATGCACGTACTATCATTTGTGTTAGTTTTGATGCAATGAAAGTAGGAGATTATCCTTGTGATATGCTATTGAAGCTCCCTTTGCCGCCACCTGTGCTTCTACATCTCATTCATGCTGGTGCTATTCTGTGGCTGATGGAATGGCCGTCCTCCTGCTACTATGAAGCTGACAACAAGTCTAAGTTCCTGCTGTTCCGAGTTTCGAATCATGGTCTCAAATATATTTCCAAGCTAGTGGAAGCGGCTTGGGGGCAAGCCGCCTTTCAAGGGGAGGGGAATGTCAGGTGCATCAGTTGGGCTGCCTCTCGTATGGGCCACGACCCTATGTTAGCAATCATTAACTGGATTGCTCACAACAACTCGATACAAGTAGCAGAGAACCACCTCATTTTTGACTCCTGCCCTAGCGCCGCCACCACCGCCGCCGCCGCAGCCGCCCCCGCCATCCACCACTGCTGGTCCCCCTCCCTTCTCCTCCGGCATCTCGCCGGGGGCTGAAGGGAGTGGGGATCCATTGTTTTTAATAAGTTTTTCCCAGTAGATTGAGTCATTAGGGTTAGTGTCTCTCCATGCCAAATTACTTGGTACTGGAGTTTTATCTCCTCCTTCTCCTCATCTCTGTCGATAGTGAAGGAGAAGGGTGGAATCATTTTCTCCATGGCGGCTCCGTTGAAGATGAGGGCGACAACGTCGGCGTCAGCATCTTCATCAACATGACGACATGGAGACTTTTGTTTCCGGACGGTGGCATCAAGGCGGAGATGATGTCGCCGCCATGGAATAATTTTCTCCAGTCTCTTCTCTGTTTTATTGTGGTTAGATTTAGCCACGATGAAGGACTAGAGAGAATAATTTTCAGATCAGTTTTCTTACTCTTCGGTGGCAGAAAGAAGAAGAAGGAAGACACCAGAAAGAAGAAGTTTCTCATTTCCACCTACAGGAATGTTAGCCGTTGTTCGTTGGGTATTTGTTCTCAGGCATTTGTCGAGTGTTTGCCTGTGCGGTCATCCATACTGCAAAGCATCTAACATGTCAGGTTTTGAGTTGTGCTATTCACAGCGTGGGTACTATTTTGTAATCTAGAGTGCTTGTAATGTGTTGATGTACCCAGCTATCATATAATATAATTCTTCTTTCGTCGCAAAAAAAAGTAGCAGAGAACCGGGTATAGAAAATCCTAAGAAGGAAGATGAATAGTAACCACTAGGAGGAACAGTGAAAGGATCAAGATGCCCAAGAAGGGGGGGGGGGTGAATTGGGTTTTTCTAAAAATTAATTGCAAGAATTAAATCCTACAAGCCAAACTTCACCCCTAGTGCCTACTAGTGTTCCTTGTGATTCTACCGGTAAAAGTTTTGCACCCTAAGTTCCAATTCTAGACTAGCATGACAATTCTAGGAAAGTAAACAAGCAATAAAAGTAATGCACGAATGTAAATGCTTGAAAGTAAGGGTTAGGAACACGGCGATATTTTGCCGAGGTATCGGAGAGTCGCCACTCTTCACTAGTCCTCGTTGGAGCACCCGCGCAAGGGTGTAGCTCTCTCTTGATCCGCGCAAGGATCAAGTGCTCTCTACGGGTTGATTCTTCGACACTCTGTCGCGGCGAATCACCCAAAACCGCTCACAACATGAGTTGGGTCACCCACAAGCTCGTCGGATGATCACCAAACTCCCAACCACCACCAAACCGTCTAGGTGATGGCGATCACCAAGAGTAACAAGCTAGAACTCTCACTTGACCACAACAAGCCTAATGAGAAGATAGATGCACACTTGCTACACTCTTGTCACTAGAGAGGAATCTCAAACTTTGATTCTCAAATCACTATCCTCACTAGGGCTCTTGCACTCCCTTGCACTCCAAAGATGTTTCTCAGCTGAACAAATGAGCAAGAGACCTCTAAAAGAGGTGGAGGGGATGTATTTATACACCCCTCAGACAAATTCAACCGTTACCTGTCGAATCAGCAAAATTCGCACTGATCGAACGCGCTGGTCGACGTGACCGGACGCGTCGGTCAAGTGTAGCGGTCGAAAACTGAAAGTCAGCGCTGAGTGACCGGACGCGCTGGTCAGAGATGACCGGACGCGTTCGATCATGCAAGAACCTAACTGAACTTTGACCTGACGCTCGACCGCGTCTGATCATAGATGACCGGACACGTCAGGTCAGCTTGGGACCTTACTGGAACATGACCGGACGCGTCCGGTCACTTCACAGTCGCGTCCGATTATGCATTTACCCTCTGAAACACGTGTTAGACTAATCACCGCGTCTGGTCCTCTCAAGGACTGTCCGGTCGATCAGTTAACGAGCAGTGACTTGTTAGTACTGACCGGACGCGTCCGGTCATGACCAGGACCGCGTCCGGTCAAGGGTAAACTGCTCAAACGACTTTTAAACGCGACGCAACTTGAACCAAGTTGCTTCCAACTGAACTTTGAGCTATTCGAGAGCTACCTAGTGCTAAGTTTGACAAGTGTGCACCACACCTAAACAAAAGACTCACCTAGCTCAAGCTACTCGCTCATGCCCCCCTTTATAGTATGGTCAAAGGAAGATACAAAGATCCTAACGACTATTCTGGATATAACTCAACACCTTGACATCCGAAACTAACCGTCCTTAATCTTGTCGTTGATCCTTTGAAAACCGAAACGATTTCCATCAAGAGACATGAATACCATAGTGCCCAAAGCAGTTATCAACTCTATGATCTAACTTACCAATGTTTCTACAAAACACACGTTAGTCATAGTAATAATGCGTTATCATCAATTACCAAAACCAACACCGGGGCCTAGATGCTTTCAATCTCCCCCTTTTTGGTGATTGATGACAACACTTAGATTCAGAAGATATAAGTTGAGGTTTTCGATCATGCTTGATTCACATAAGCATAAAGCTGTAAGCATAAGGGATTAGTAATTGCTTATGTGTTCCAAGCCAACTGAGTGTACTCATAAGATAAAACATGAAGAGTTAGTACACATAAAAAACATAGCTCATATGAAATCGGAGTAAGGCATGGAAGCACAACCTTATGAGCTAAACACTATTAAGTGACATAATAATTAAGACACAGTCTCACAAACTCATAGTCACATAATGCAGGATGAGAAAATAAACATGATGCATGAAAGTAGCACACATGCAAGAACAAAACCCTCTATCAACACTCCCCTAAATCTACGCTCTCTCCCCCTTTGGCATCAAACGCCAAAAAGAAAACTAAGGATCTGACGGGGGAACAGAAGCTGTCGTGTCGGGTGCCAAGGAGCGTGGAGTGATCACAAACTACGAAGTGTCCTCCTCAGACTCAGAACTGTCAGGCTAACCCTCTGTAGATAGACGTGGCAGTGAAGCAGTCTGGGTCGGTAGAGTAGGTGTAGCAACTGAAGGTGTAGTAGCAACTATAGGAGCAGTCACTGTCGCCTAAGCCTAAAAGACACCAAGAGTAGGGGGATCTGTCGATGCTACTGAAGATGGCAGAGTCTCTGTAGTGGCGGCCCCTGACACTGGAAGTGTAGCAGTCTCTGAATCTGACATCTCTGAAGTAGTCACGAAAGTGGTGTACGAAGGTGTCAGCTGTCTAGTCAGCTCACTGTAGGTGGCACTAAAATCAGGGAATGAAGTGCCTGAGAGGAGGTGAGGTCCCGGCTGAGCTGGTGGAGTAAACCCTGTCTGGATAGGGGTGAAACTCGGAGACTGAAATGTCTGAGGCACCTGCTGCTGGGGGGAGGTGTACTGAAAACTCGGCTGTCCCTGACTCTGAAGTCCACTGGACTGTAATGCTGGAGTCAGGACAGACGGTGGTGGAGGTACCCCAACCGTGACAAGGTGGCACATGAGCTCTAGGTACTGCTGCTGAGTGGCTGCCTGCTGCCTCTGCATCTCGAACTGCTGTCTTTGGAACTCTAGCTGCTGCCTCTGGAACTCGTCCTGACGAGCCTGAATCTGAGCAAATGCTGCAGCTGTGTCCTGAGCCTGTCTCTGCATCTGAACCTCCTATCTCTCCTGGGCTTGGGTCAGCCTCTCAAGAATAGCCACCATGGCTGGGTCTGAGCGAGAGGCTGAGCCTGAGCCACCGGCCTCATGGTCATGAGGCCAAGGAGAGCGGTACCGGGGGATGGGCTGATAATCCTCATCTGTGCTGTTAGTAGCAACATCCTCGGCTGGATCAGCTGGCTGAGCATCTAGATCTGCTAGCTCTGCCTCAGCAAGACCCTCAACGGTCTCGTCCTGCTCAGCAACTGTCTCCGGTACCTCTGGCCTTTGACGCTGTCCTAGGCCAGGTGCCTGCTCTCTGGTAACTGATGCCCACAACTGTCGGATGTCATACTTTGGAAAGCCTATAGTGGTATCAGAAATCTCTGCTCTAATCTCTATAGGCAGCTCATAGGCAGATCTGATGATGAAGCATATCCAATGAGCGTATGGTAGCTGCCTGTGACCCTTGAATCCCTCTGCCAAGGTGTCCTCCATCTCACATAGCATCAAATCCTAAAGGTCAAACGGGGTCTGTGAGATGAGGTGATGTACTACCCATAACTGCATGCGAGTCAATCCCTCTCTGTATCCAAGCCTCAGAAGTAGAGTCCTCCTCACAATAGCATCAAGGACTCTGGCTTTGGGTGTCAGGCTGACAGGTGTACGTCGAGACCCCTCGCCAAAAGGCTCATGGAAACAGGGTCAGGTCATATCTGTAGGGGCACTATCCCGCCATGAGGGCGTCTCGGAGGTGCAGTCTGTCCGAAACACAACTGATGTATCTTTGTCTCTGAAGTTGGGAGTCTGAGAATCTCCCGTACCCTGGTGCTGTAGAGTCTGCGGTCACGGCCTCTGAATGCAAAGTGTATAAACTGATGTCCTGGGTCAATCCAAAGTGAAGAGTAGAACTCTCTGACCCAGGTCCCGCAGTATGCTCCAGTCCGTCCAAGAAGATCTGATAATCTAGGTAGAAAGGATAGATGCGGACGAAGCTGCTCACCAACCACCTCAACTAAGGCCTCCAGTCGACAGACTCTCTGAGGTCTGAAAGCAATCCCGCTGTCGACATAGGCCCTATAGAAGTCCTCGTGCAGAGGAGTCTAGAAACCCTCTGAAGCCCGAGGATCCCGCTGAGGTGGGAACCACCGAGTGACCTCAACGAACCTGAGGGCCTAGACCTGTCTAGCTGTAGCTCCCCTGAGGTCAAAGTAATCAACTGGGGGGTGACCTCGAGCCCTGGGAGGTGGATGACCTCCACGACGCTGACCCTCTGGCCTGGGAGTCACCTGAGCTTGCGTACGTCCTGAGCGACGACGCTGTGGAGAGTGTACAGTCTGCTCCTCAGTCTCCTCTGGATCCTCTGTAGGCTACTCTGCAGGTGCATCCACTATCTCTTCTGTGGCCTCTGTACCGAGTTGTCGACCTTCAAGGTGAAAGCGACTCTCGCCAATACGTATGCCACTACTCCTGCCACCTCTCTCTGCTACCTCTGCTGCATCTGCAACTGCCTAAGCCACCTCTGCCTCTGTAAGTGTTCTCTTTCTCTTCTTGGCAGCAATCTTCACTCGCTTGCCGCGAGCTACCTCTGTCCTCCTAGGAGGACTCTCGTCCCCGTCACTAGGTGCACCACCAGCATTCTTGCAGCGAATCATACTGACAAACTGCTGGATCTGAGAAACACTGGAAAGTAACAGATGATGAACTGAGACTCGTGAGGCTTGGCCTCAATCCGTATCCGCAGGCTTGGCCTCGGATTCACAACTGATCACCTGACACACATAGCACCGACAGGACAAACTAAAATGATAAAATAGATGGATCTACTATAAGCAACATATATTATTTAAAAGATGAGTAAGATCCTAATGAGAGCAAGCATATTAGATAAGATATGAAAGGACCGCGATAGCTACCTCGAAAGAGCGAAGATCCGATGAACGGAAGAAGATCTCGACACGCTAGGCCGAAAACGACGATCGAAGCCCTAGAGTACCGAGAGATCAACGATTGAATTAGTAATTCACCGGAAAATCAACGGCAAACCCTAATCTAAGGCAGTAATGTCACCTTGCAGAGACGGAGAAGTTCGCGGAGTTGAAAACTTCGCGAAAAATGCCTCGATGAACGGGTTCGGGTGGCTAGGGTTAGGGTCGCGTTCAGAGAAGCGGCAGCGGGTACGGGCTCGGTGAGCGCGGGTCGACTCAACGGCGGTGGCGCGCTGGACGGCTCGACAGCTGCGGTGGTGTGCTAGGTGGCGGCGCTGCGGCTGCTGCGGAGATGCGGCGGCGCTGCGGCTGTGAGCTTCACGGGCGCGGGAGCGTGGCGCGGAGGCACGGCGCGGGTGCGGGCGAGGAAGGCGCGACGCGGCTGCAGGGCGTGGGAGCGAGGGCACGGCGAGGTGCGGTGGCTCGGTGAGACGGCAGCGCTCGGGAACTCAGCGAGTACGGGCGGCGGATTGAGACGGAAGATGAAGAATCACGAGATCCAAACGTACGGTTAAAAAGGGTGAGATCCGCTTTTTATGCGATGACCGGACGTGGTGGTCACATGACTGGACGCGGTGGAGGTAGCGTCCGGTCATAGTCCAGTAAGCCCCTAGAATGACCGAACACGTCCGATTATGCACGATCGGACGCTGACAGAGTCCGGTCATATTTTGCCCGGAAAACTTAAACGCATGACCGAACGCGGTGGTGGTGGCTGGGACCGGACGCGGTGGTCAGTAGAGACGCGTTCGATGCAGCATCCGGTCACAGATCTTGAAGAGGAACTTCGGGAATGAGCGAACACGCTGGTGGACGCCAGGACCGGACATGGTGGTGAAGCAGAACCGTGTCCGATGCAGCGTCCGGTCCAGCGTCCGGTCGATGTAAAACGCCTTTTTTCAAACCGATTTTTGACGTGACTTCTCCCAATCAAGTTCCAATTCAAAAAGACTCAAATAAACACCAATTGGAACCTGATATGAGTGACCTCACTCAAACCCTCAATTTTTTCAAAATATTTTGCCTTAGGCTAGTATTATTTTTAAGAAAATATTCAATAAACACCCGAGGAGCAACGTATGGCCATGCAATAGAGTGTATCAATCCTTGGGAGCTTCAAATGCTCTCTCTATTCATGGACGAACACAAAGGTTACTCAAAGCTAAACCGAAAAGAAACGACAACGCAACAACCATGCATATGCAATGCAAAACGAGAAAGGAAGGCTAGGTTGCTTGTCAAGTTTGATCCACGGTTAGGCTTCTCCTCCAAAGGAGGGTTATCATAACCGTGTTAGACAAGTTCTAGATGCATTGCGGGAAATTAAACATGACATAAAATATAATGCAATGCAAGGGACAACACAAGCTCATTTTTTAAAGTTACTAGAATCTAGCACATTTAGTTCACTTCTCAACCTACAAAAGGTAGCCTCATCTAAAGGTTTAGTGAAGATATCCGCTAATTGATTTTCACTTCTTACACCTTCTAGTGATATATCATTTTTAGCAACATGATCTCTTAGAAAGTGGTGGCAAATATCAATGTGCTTGGTGCGAGAGTGTTGTATCGGATTATTAGCAATTTTAACGGCACTTTCATTGTCACATAAAAGCGGCACCTTTTCAAGAACAACTCCATAGTCTAAGAGGGTTTGTTTCATGTATAAGATTTGTGCACAACAAGCCCCCGCGGCAATGTATTCCGCCTCTGCGGTGGACAAAGTCACACTATTTTGCTTCTTAGAAGACCAAGATACTAAGGACCTCCCAAGCAAATGACATCCTCCAGATGCGCTTTTTCTATCAATTTTGCAACCGGCATAATCCGAATCGGAATAGCCAACTAGTTGGAATCTAGCTCCTTTGGGGTACCAAAGACCGATGCTTGGGGTGTACTTAAGATATCTTAAGATTCTTTTTATGACACTTAGGTGAGGTTCTTTTGGACATGCTTGAAAGTGAGCACACATGCACACACTAAACATGATATCGGGCCTAGATGCGGTAAGGTACAACAAGCTACCAATCATAGAACGGTAAAGAGTTTGATCAATTGGTTTACTTCCCTCATCTAGGTCGAGATGTCCATTAGATGGCATTGGGGTCTTGATTGGCTTGTATTCTTCCATCTTGAATCTTTTGAGAAGATCCTTGGTATACTTTTCTTGAGAGATAAAAATCCCTTCTCTCATTTGCTTGACTTAAAAACCAAGGAAGAATGTTAGCTCACCAATCATTGACATCTCAAACTCTTTCGACATCAATTCACCAAATTCTTTGTAATAATCTTCATTTGTTGACCCGAAGATAATATCATCAACATAGACTTGACAAATGAAGATCTCTCCATTAAACTTCTTGGTGAATAGTGTGGTGTCAACCTTCCCAATAGTGAAGCCCTTCTCAATGAGGAAGTCCTAGAGGCGCTCATACCATGCTCTAGGGGCTTGCTTGAGCCCATATAGCGCCTTGGACAACCTATAAACATGATTAGGATATCTAGGGTCTTCAAACCCGGGAGGTTATTCAACATAGACTAGTTCATTTATGAAGCCATTTTAAAAAGCACTTTTCACATCCATTTGATATAGTTTCATTTCATGATGTGATGCATATGCAAGAAGGATACGAATGGCTTCAAGTCTTGCAACGGGTGCAAAAGTCTCTCCAAAATCAAGACCTTCAACTTGAGAGAACCCTTTTGCTACTAGTCTTGCCTTGTTCCTTACTACTACGCCTTGATCATCTTGCTTGTTACGGAACACCCACTTGGTTCTAATGACTCTTGCACCTTTTGGATGCTCTTCAAGTGTTCAAACTTGATTGTGGGCGAAGTTGTTCAATTCTTCATGCATAGCATTCACCCAATCCGGATCTTGAAGAGCTTCTTCTATATTCTTAGGTTCAAGATAAGAGACAAAAGAGTGATGTTCAACAAAAGAAGTAAACTTTTGAGATCGAGTCATTACACCCTTTGTAGGACTCCCTATGATGAGATCTTGTGGATGTGCTTGAAGTAGGGGTGAGTTTCTTCAATCAACCATTTGAGGAGTAGGATGGGGAGCATCAACATCTTGAGCTTGTGCCTTGGCTTGTTGATGAGAGACATGAGTATCTTCATTTTCAACTCTCTCATTCTTGTCATCATCTTGAGGCACATATGATGAAGATGGTGGATTGACAATTTGTACATCGTCTTCATCATCTTTAGGCTTGATGTCTCCCACCGGTATGTTCTTCATGGCCTCTCTCAATGGTTCATCACCTACATAATCACAATTCTCAATTGCTCCTTGGAAGCCGTTAGATTCATCAAATTCCACATCATATGTTTCTTCAACCAAACCGGTGGCATGGTTAAATACTCTATATGCTTTGGACTTTGATGAGTAACCAACAAGAAAACCAATATCACAATGTCTTTGGAACTTCCTTAGGTGTTGACGCTTCTTGTAGATGTAGCATTTGCAACCAAACACCCGAAAGAATGAGACGTCCAGCTTCTTCCCATTTAGCAACTCATAGGGGGTCTTGCCAAGGAACTTTTGTAGGAAAAGGCGATTTGAAGCATAGCATGTGGTGTTGATTGCCTTGGCCCACAATTTCTCTGGTGTGTTGTACTCATCTAGCATTGTTCTTGCAAGAGTGATCAAGGTCCGGTTCTTTCTCTCAACTACACTATTTTGTTGAGGAGTGTAGGTTGATGAAACTTCATGCTTGATTCCAATTTCATCACAATAAGCTTCAATGTTGGTGTTGTCAAACTCTTTGCCATTGTCACTTCTAATTTTCTTTATTTTGACTTCAAATTCATTTTGAGCTCTCTTTGCAAACTTCTTGAAGCAATTTGCTACTTCAGATTTGTCACGAAGAAAGAAAGTCCAAGTGTATCTTGAGTAGTCATCCACAATCACTAGGCAATAGAGATTTCTGCCTAAGCTCTTGTAAGTTGTAGGACCAAACAAATCCATGTGTAGAAGTTCTAGTACTCTTGATGTTGACATGTAAGCTTTGGTTGGATGAGTATTTGCAACTTGTTTGCCGGTTTGACATGCACTACAAGGTTTGTCCTTCTCAAACTTTACATCCTTCAACCCTCTCACTAATTCTTTCTTCAATAGCTTGTTGAGAGTGTTCATTCCAACATGAGCAAGCCTCCTATGCCAAAGTTATCCAAGTGTAGTTTTGGTGAATAAAGATGTCATCAAGTTTGCATCTTCGGAGGTGAAGTCAACAAGATAGAGATTATTGTATCTAAAGCCCTTGAAAATCACTTGCTTGTCATCTATCTTTGTAATAACCACTTCATTTGGAGTAAACAAGCATTGGTAGCCAAGGTCACAAAGTTGCCCAACGGATAGTAAGTTGAAACTCAATGAAGCAACATAGAGCACATTTGAGAGAGAGTGATCATTTGATATTGCAATCTTACCTATATCCTTGACTTTGCACTTTGAATTGTCCCCAAATGTGATCTTGTCTTGACATACCCCATTCTCTTCAAGTGAGGTGAACATATGAGGATCACCGGTCATGTGTTGTGTGCAACCACTATCAATCACCCAATGAGATCCACCGGTCTTGTAGTTCACCTACACACAAGAGATCAAGCCTTTTGTTTAGGGACCCAAACTTGAGAGGGGCACTTAACTTTCTCAACTAGTGACTTGGCAACCCATATTTTCTTTGGTCTATTTTTGTTAGGGGGACCCAAGAACATGACTTTCATCTTTTCACTTGAATCTTTTCGAAGCATGTAATGAGCATTGAAGGCAATGGGTCCAGCATGCTTGGGCAAGGGTTGTGGTGGTGGAGTTTTGCACTCATGAGCAAAATGGCCTTCTTGTCCACACTCAACACATCTCTTTGGCTTGGGCTTTGACTTGTTTTGTTGTTGTTGAGCTTTAGCCTTCTTCTCTTGATTTGCCAAGTAACCAATGCCACTTCTATCCATCTTCATGACGGTGTTCATGAGTAGCTCACTTTGCAAATGTTGGCCTCTTGTGAACTTGCTTAGGCCGGTCTTGAGATGCTCTTTTTCTTGCTTAAGATTTTTGTTTTCTTCAATAAGTGACTCATTTGGTGTTTGCTTTTTAAGAGCCATCAACTTCTTGTTCTCAATCTTAAGCATCTCATATTCACTCTTGAGCTTGACATAGTCATCATAGTTGTTGGCCTCAACCACACTCTTGCCTTTGCCGCTAGAGCCTTGCTTAAAGTTCTCAACAATCAAATCATCACATGATGTAGCTATATCAATCTTAACAACTTGGTTAGTAGCATCATGTGTCTCAAGAGCAAGCTCATTAGCAACAATAAGACTATCATAATTGATTTTCAATGTAGTATATTCATCTTTTAGCAAGTTGAGTCTAGTGATAAGTTCACCATGCTTCTTCTCAAGTTTATCATGTTCATCTCTAAGCT
The DNA here is from genome assembly GCA_038087645.1 of Saccharum hybrid cultivar R570. Taxonomy (NCBI): domain Eukaryota; kingdom Viridiplantae; phylum Streptophyta; class Magnoliopsida; order Poales; family Poaceae; genus Saccharum; species Saccharum hybrid cultivar. The sequence goes on along the minus strand of JAQSUU010000671.1, from coordinate 2,663,044 downwards.
TTTTGTTAGAAGTTTTGAGCTCCTTGAGAGTAGAAGACATAGTTCCATTTTGATCTTTGAGCTCATCACTAGTCTTATGTGCATTCTCAAGCTTAGATGAGAGTGATTCATTTTCATGTTGAAGCTCATCATTTTCATTTCTAGTTCTTCTTATGATTTTAGAGTATTTGTTCAACAATTTTACAAGTTCATCATAAGAAGGTGCATCATATTCATCATCACTATCACTATCATCATCATCACTATCATTGTTTTGTACCTTTCGATCACCCTTAGCCATGAGACATAGGTGAGAAGTAGATGATGATGGTGAAGGTGGCGGCAAAGAGATCACTTTGGTGAAGTACGGTGACAATGTGTCCATACTTCTCAACGGGAAGAACAATCAAGATCCTCCTTGCAACATCCGATTGACTCATTTTGGTGAGTCCAAGAGCATTGAGATCCTCTACAAAGAACATTCAAACGAGTGTACATTTTATTAGCACTTTCTTTGGGAAGCATCTCAAAAGAATTAATTTTCTTTAAGGCAATATGATAGCGTTCCTCACGCTCACTCTTAGTTCCCTCATGGAGAGCACAAAGATTTTCCCACAATTCATGAGCGTTTTTGGCATTACGCACATGATTAAAGATATATTTGCCTAGGGCCCGGTAGAGTGTATTTTTTGCCTTTGCATTCCACCGGTCGTATTTCTCCTCGTCACCACTTGGGTTGGCGGGATCCCTTATAGGAGGAAGCCCTTCGGTTGCGGCTCTAAGGCACCCAACATCTATGGCTTCGAGGTACGCCTCCATACAAATTTTCCAATATGGAAAATCGTCTCCCTCAAAAGTGGGAGGTGGTCCTTCCCCATTAGACATCTTGCTCTAGGCGGTGAAGCCTAAATAAAGAGTAACATGGCTCCGATACCAATTGAAAGGATCAAGATGCCCAAGAGGGGGGTGAATTGGGCTTTTCTAAAAATTAATTGCAAGAATTAAATCCTACAAGCCAAACTTCACCCATAGTGCCTACTAGTGTTCCTTGTGATTCTACCGGTAAAAGTTTTGCACCCTAAGTTCCAATCCTAGACTAGCATGGCAATTCTAGGAAAGTAAACAAGCAATGAAAGTAATGCACGAATGTAAATGCTTGAAAGTAAGGGTTAGGAACACGGCGATGTTTTGCCGAGGTATCGGAGAGTCACCACTCCCTACTAGTCCTCGTTGGAGCACCCGCGCAAGGGTGTAGCTCCCCCTTGATCCGCGCAAGGATCAAGTGCTCTCTACGGGTTGATTCTTCGACACTCCGTCGCGGCGAATCACCCAAAATCGCTCACAACATGAGTTGGGTCACCCACAAGCTCGTCGGATGATCACCAAACTCCCAATCACCACCAAACCGTCTAGGTGATGGCGATCACCAAGAGTAACAAGCTAGAACTCTCACTTGACCACAATAAGCCTAATGAGAAGATGGATGCACACTTGCTACACTCTTGTCACTAGAGAGGAATCTCAAACTTTGATTCTCAAATCACTATCCTCATTAGGGCTCTTGCACTCCTTTGCACTCTAAAGGTGTTTCTCAACTGAACAAATGAGCAAGAGACCTCTAAAAGAGGTGGAGGGGATGTATTTATATACCCCTCAGATAAATCCAACCGTTACCTGCCGAATCAGCAAAACTCGCATTGACCGGACGCGCTGGTCGACGTGACCGGACGCGCCGGTCAAGTGTAACGGTCGAAAACCGAAAGTCAGCACTGAGTGACCGGACGCGCCGGTCAGAGATGACCGGACGCGCCGGTTAGGGATGACCGGACGCGTCCGATCATGCAAGAACCTAACTGAACTTTGACCTGACGCTCGACCGCGTCCGATCATAGATGACCGGACGCGTCAGGTCAGCTTGGGACCTTACTGGAACGTGACCAGACGCGTTTGGTCACTTCACAGTCGCGTCCGATTATGCATTTACCCTCTGAAACACGTGTTAGACTAATCACCGCGTCCGGTCCTCTCAAGGACCGCGTCCGGTCGATCAGTTAATGAGCAGTGACTTGTTAGTACTGACCGGACGCGTCCGGTCATGACCAGGACCGCGTCCGGTCAAGGGTAAACTGCTCAAACGACTTCTAAACACGACGCAACTTGAACCAAGTTGCTTCCAACTGAACTTTGAGCTATTCGAGAGCTACCTAGTGCTAAGTTTGACAAGTGTGCAACACACCTAAACAAAAGACTCACCTAAGTCAAGCTACTCGCTCATGCCCCCCTTTATAGTACGGTCAAAGGAAGATACAAAGATCCTAACGACTATTCCGGATGTAACTCAACACCTTGACATCCGGAACTAACCGTCCTTAATCTTGTCGTTGATCCTTTGAAAACCAAAATGATTTCCATCAAGGGACATGAATATCATAGTGCCCAAAGCAGTTATCAACTCCATGATCTAACTTACCAATGTTTCTGCAAAACACACGTTAGTCATGGTAATAATGCGTTGTCATCAATTGCCGAAACCAACACCGGGGCCTAGATGCTTTCAAACAGATATTCTGATATTGATAATTTGATTCATGCCGAATGCCCCCCTTCCTTCCTTCCTTCCTCTTGTAGCGCCTGCTAGAGCTTGTTGCGAGGCGACTGGGCCGTGGCCCATACGAGAGGCAGCCCAACTGATGCACCTGACACTCCCGGTCCAGGTGAGTCCTATCTACTAGTTCCCATCTCAAATTGTATATATAGATTCAAAAGATTCTCCTTTTTCGTCATATTTGATTGGGCTAGGAGCCTCTCGTGTACCAATGAATGGATCCACTCATTCTCCTACAACATCAGCGTTCAAGTTTAGGTACATATTGAGAATCCTCACCCTATTTGTTTGATCTTTTGAGTGGTTTACTGATTTCGAGATCAATTTTTCGCCATCTTGCAAATTTAAGAAAAAAATGAATTCTTGTTAGCTGTGTTTGAAGAGGTTTGATGAGCAGATATATAGGATCTTTTGTTTTTCACTGTGCATGCATTAATCATGATCAATTGAGGCACCAGCTGCAAGCTATTTTTTGTTTCTATTTTTTTGTCTGACTTTACATCTAGTCTAGGTAATACAATCTCAAGATCAATTGAGACACATAACATAATCATTAATCTTTGAGCGCCTCTTGTGTCCAATGTATTAGAACAGCGTGTGTTGAGGCACTACACAAAGTCTAGTTCCAAGATGCAGAAATGCATGACATCATCGTTGAATTTTTGAGCCGCAAGTCATCCAATTGTACATCCCAAGTCCCGTTGGGATGCACAGCCATTTTTGTTAGTTATAATTATAATAAAAACATCTACAAAATAAATTTGTGTACTTATTATTTTGTATGTGGTGCCTTTGATCATAATTAAGCAATGCCAGAAACATGGATCTCAAGTTTGATCAAAATTATAAAAATACTACCATAATAATAAATATCGTTAAATTAATATTTAAATGCATATCTTTAATGTAAACTTATGCAAAATGTTATACTATTTCCTATAAACTACATGTCCGGTCGAGTTTATAAGGCGTAGTCTAACATGACACATCTCTCAGATTATACTTTGACCATTTATTTGTTTTGTATTATATGTTTATATGATTATAAATTTATGGTTATTGGATGGTACTTTTGTCAAAATTATCAATCTATAAAATAAACAAGTTGGCATCATGACTTAATAAACAAAAATGCAACACAACACTTTTTTTTTTGACAAATGCAACACAACACTTGGTTGGCATTGGATTTTGTACCTGAGACCAAACAAGTTCGCCCATGCAGTTAAATTATTCAAATGATAGAGATTTAGACCAAAAATTGTGGATTCTTCCTGCATATAGAAACTTATATCAAACATATGTATGCAGTGCCATTCATAGATAAGTAAATCAATGTTGTACATAAGCCTGTAAATTTAGGATATATATGCCTTAGCTAGCTAGGGCAGTCAAGAAGTGAGGCCATGGCAGCGTGTAGACTTTCGGGTCCATCGCACGAGAGGGATAGGCGGCCACATCATGCTCAGGCACCACCTGCAGCTGCATCGTGTCCACGTCGAGGGAGAAGAGCCAACTCCCACATGATAAGTATACTCTCAACGCGGCCAATCTAGTGCCGGCGGCGATGACGTCCACCGCCCTCCACCGAGAGGGCTCCGGGTGGCCTTGCAGTCCACGTGTGGCCTCTGACAGCCGGGGGATGCTGTGCTCGAGCACCCACTCGCCGCTGCTGGGGATCTGGCGGAACACCTCCAGGTCCTCGCCGCACACGTGGACGATGTACGCCGTTGCCGGCGAGGCGGTGGGTTCAGGGCTGGTGCCATGGACGACGGCGAACGCCGTGTAGTCTAAACCTGACTTTCTCACACGGGTGGGCAGATCGACCTCGGAGAGCTCCAACCTGGCATTGGCATTGTCAAGGACTCTGACGCTGCCGCCCGGCGAGTCCATGTAGAGAGATCTGTCGATCCGGCCAATGACGCGCCCCATGGATCTGTAACTACAGAAGAGCTTGTCGTGGTTTAATGCTAAAAATCCTATTTTAGCAAAGTCACATGTTTGAGAGTCCTATAATAGCAATTTTCTCGTCGACGACTGCCTCACCAAACGCCACTCTGCGCCATCAGTTACGGAGAAGGAGTAGACTTTGAAAACGTCGTCGGGGTAGGAGTAGGAGCAGTACAACACCCTGAAATTTGATAGGGAGATGTTTCCGTCGTCGCCGCCGTCGAGCAGAAAGACGCGCGGGCCAATTGGTGGACGGGGTGATGTCTGGTTCGGCGGATGGTGGACATCCCGGTATCGGCATGACAACGGGTCGCAGACGACAAGGTCTGACACGACGCCTTCGGATCCCTCCCGGAGCAGGACGAGGCCACCGTGGCAATCGGCGACTTGCCAGCGATCGATGGCGTGGTGGGCAGGCGACTTGCCAGCGATTTCCTGGGGGAAGAAGTCAATGGACGAAAGGCGGATGGGCGTTGGCGACGACGGCACGAACCGGTGACCGCCACCGACATAGTTGTTGTAGTGGCCGACGACGACGGGAGGGTGGAGCGATCTGGCGAGGCGGAGGAAGGCGCGGCCGCCGTCGCCGCCGTCGACGACGCGGCGCCACCGCTTGCAGGCGCACGCCGCGCGCACGAGCCAGAGCGGGGAGTCAAGATGGAGGAGGATCAGCCTGAGCAGATCGTCCGGGACGTCATGGACGACACACCTCGGCTCTTCCGACGCCACCGGTTCCCAGTTCTTGCACCGCCGCTCCATGGGCGCCGTGGAGGAGAGGATCGGATCGGAAGCCCGGCCTTACGCCGCTGCGATTCGTGGCCAAATATGCAGACTTCACCTGTCCGTGTATGATCCCAACCGAATCAAAGGTATGCAGTTCTAAAGCTAAAAGAAAAAGGTTTGCAACTTTGCAATGGGCCATACCGGCCCAGAGAGCAAAGGAGCCAAACACACACACACAAAAAATGTGTCATACAATGTGGATATTGTTTCTGTCGTGTAACTTTACGGAAAAAATGTTGTACAGCCTGTTTAGTTGGCCACCCAACCCAAAAAAGTTTGCACAGTAACTGTCACATCGAATCTTTGGACGCATGCATGGAGCATTAAATGTAGGTAAAAAAAATAACTAATTGCACAGTTTGTCTGTAAATGTCGAGACGAATCTTTTGAGCCTAGTTAGTTTATGATTGGATAAATTTTGCCAAATAACAACGAAAAGTGCTACAGAAACTTTACCCAAACTTTTTCACCATCTAAACAGGCCCGTAGTTGTTTATTACAGACTTTCTGTCACGTGGATTTTTTTTGTAAACTAACTTGTTTCATACGAAATTTATTCTCAAATGATGCAGTAAAATTAGAGGGGTATTGCCATTAATGCCGGCTTATAAATGGTCATAATAAAAAAGAGTGTGGGAAAAAATCAAGAGAAAATATCAAATAACCGTTCTTGTTGGCACAACAAATACCCCCTTTGTCCTCTAAACGCATTTCCAAGAGTCTTTCTAAAATTAGTCTGAAATTGTTGCCACCAACACATCTCCTTTAACAACTATGAGTCTATGGCCATGGTAATGATGCTTCCTCGATCTGACTATCCTACTATCCTACAGGCTACACGCGTATGACAAGCTCCTACTCCCTCCATTATTTTTTAACTGTCATTCTCACTTCTCGAGATGCTGCAGGCTACTACTTGGGCCTGCCAATTGCAGCCATTCTTTTCCATTTTCTTGAGATGCTGCAGGCTCACGATGGTATAATCAAAATGTGGATATCCCCTAAAAAATAAAAAAGTGGATTCATAGTTCTCGAAGAATTTTGACCGGGTGAATTTGAAATCCCTTTATCTTGAAACATTCTTAATACTACCAACTGACATGGAGTCCGATCTCCCATCATCCGCTTCACCTGACATCATCAGATTGACCTATGGAGTCCCTCTGCTCCTCCTCGATCTAACGCTAAGGGGCAACAGGAGGCCAAGAACCATGGGCCTCTTCTATTCCTCACTCTTCTTTCTTTTTCTTCTACTACAAGAGACCAATCAAAATTACACTCAATCCACCCAGAAATTTGTCCCCCATAGAGATAACATTTCCTACGTCTACACCAGATTGTGAACCTAGAAACCACCCTACATGAAAACCAACGATCCAAATCTATTCTGAGGAGGCTTCACCACGATCCTAGGGCACAAACAATTTGAGCTTCAACGCACCCCATCAGGCTTCAACGCCATCAGCCATCTCGCGTCCTCGGGCATCAACAGCGCGATCCCATCGTGCGCAACCCCCACCCCAAGGTTTTTCTTCCACCCACCTCTCCCATAATCTGGTGTTCCCTAATAAAACAGAGTACATCGCCCTCATCTGCGCACATACACCTTGCATACAAGGTTCAATCAGATCCCCTCGATTGCTAAGATCACATTCAATCAGGCATGTATGATTGGTGTTCCTTCCTTTGAAGAGTATGCTGCGCCTCTAAAATCCCATACGAAGACGGCCGCTCCCTCCTCCACGTCGCAACCGCTCCGCGCTTCCCCACCTGGCCACCCCGTCGCCGCTGCTCCCTCCATGCAGTAATGGGTCGCAGCCCTCCCGTTGCGACTGCTCTCTCCATCTCGGCATCGGAGGCACGGTGGTGACCTCCACTGTGGCATGCGCGAAGGCGGCCTCCACGGCGGTACGCTGCGTGCGGCGTAGATCTGGCGGCTGTTCAAGCGGATCGACATCGGGCGAAGGCAAATTGGTCGGCATGTGGGCGAGCACCGACGCGGCGACCCACACACGGACACGGGCGGGCTACCGTGGACAGGGGCCAGGGCGAGCACCCGCATGGGACTCGCGCCTCGGCGGGCCTAGGCTGTCGCGTGGGTGCTGCGTGCTTGGGCGTCTTCTGCCTCGCCTCTCCCTGCACAGTCGACCCTGTCAAGGATTCTCAGGTAAATAGGTATGTGCTGTATCTGGTGTCACCACCATGCATGAGTCGATTAGCGTGCATAGCGCAAACCATAGGCCTGGCGTTCACAAGCGTGAATTGATGTAGGCAAGTTGGCATTTTTCTTCTATATTTGTTTTCTTTAATTGACGTAGCCAGGCAAGTTGCACCTTCTGTATTTGATTTGCTTGAATGATAATATCCATTTTGTAATGGCTTGCTTGGGAGATCCAACATATAAATCTTTTTAATTTGTGCAGATGTGCTTGCAGGAAAAAGAAGACAAGAAGCAGCCCCTAGCGAGTTCACTAATGAAATCATTATAATCATCATATTGGTATTAAATATGTATCTGTTTTTAATCATTATAATCATCATATTGGACGCCGGTGCTCTCTTCACACTTGTGTGTGCTCGCTTTTCTGCAGTTTCAGTGGACGAGGCCATGAAGTTTATTGTGCAAACTAATTTGATTTGAATGATCAGACTCAAGGATATTATGATACAAGTTTTTTTTTTATCTTACAAACTTACAATGATACAAGTTTTTTATCTTACAAACTTACCTCAGTCATGATTTCAGATTTTTTTTATTGCAATGTGAAAGAAATATGGTACTCTCTTTCTTGAAGTCCATTTGCTAAGCGAAAAATCCACATGGCCTGGTTCACTTTCATGGTTCATTCAGAAGGGGTTGCAACTACCACGCCTGCTTTGTAGTGGTGTTGGTCCATGAGGTGAATGACTTCACGCAGCATCTTGGATGGACGACATGAAGGCCTGCAGCTGCTATTGATGAAATTTAAAGCAAAAGTTCCATTCTAACTGTTCCACATTTTCTACAATTACAAGACAAATACCCGTGCGTTACAATGGGTGAAAATGTACGTAGAGTTAATATATTTGTGATAGTATGAAAGAATAACTCAGCCATATATGTAAGGGCATGACCATTGGGTGTATGTAGTTTTTGCAACAATTCATGATCAAGATAATAGCCACGAAGACTATCTCGAAAGCAATTGAAGATACCCCAATGAAGAACTGTATAGAATGTTATCTCGAGCAATTCAAGCTACCACAGTGAGGAACTCTACAGAAGGTTTATTTACAGCTCAATTTGGTGGTGGTGTTTCTTAACTGGAATTGTTGTTCCTGTCAGTTTCTATCTCACCAAAGGCTTGAGGAGAGATCTAGACCATTCATTTGTACGAAGTAGGATTACTTTGGTATACAGATTTTGTGGACTTAGATTAGCATGGCTATGGGGGTGGTTGAGGGGATGGATTTAATAAAGAAAATTTGGGTGTATTATAGAGAGGTACAAAGTAGAGATGTAATCAATCAAATCCATTATCATTGTAATATAAGCGAAAGTTCCGTTGTGAGATGATTAGTCTCCGCGCACAAATAATTACTACTTGTTACTACAAATAATTATTGGCTGTTATTAGTTAATATTGTTCAATCTTGATTTAGATTTTTTTTGAACTTTTTTGGGAACATCTTGATTTAGATGTCAAGATTGTGGTTCCGTTCAAACAATATCAATTTTACTCCTGTGTGGCTCCGGACAAAATAATGGGAGGCATTTGGAGATGTAACAATAACATAATCACAAATGAACAAAGAACAGAGGAATGTAAACGAGAATACCATGCAAGGAAGCACGCCGTAGCGTTAGCACGGACACACTACTGGTGTCTAAAGTAATCACTATGGGCGGATTCTTGGCCCTAAAAAAATGTTGCTTAGATTCTTGGCCTTTTTTTTTCTCTCGAACTTGCTTATTTAGCCTTAAAACCAAATATGATTAGTTCCTTGGCCCTTCCATCCATTCCGTCGATTCCGTGAACCAGCTCTAGAGGTGCGCCTAAAAAGACCGAAATAGCCTTGCCAGCGTCGTGGAAGGGCACCGGTCTCAATCAAAAGAAGAAAAAAAAAGTGGCGAGATCAGGTGGAAACTCTAGCCGCTACGCTACCGGGTATGGAGGAGGGCGGCTCCGGTGAGGTCCCGCCATAGCACCGCAGCCCGGCTGGTGTCGGGGGTCGGGGCCGGCCGCCGGCCGCGCTGGGCTGACTGCGTCGGGGCTGGCCGAGCAGGGCGCGGCGAGCCACGACACGGCGAGCGAGGGCGCAGCGAGCGGTGGCGCTTGGCCGCCGGCGAGCGCTGATGCGGATAAGTCGATGTTGTTCAACGACGATGATGACCGAGCCGAGGCGGACCGGTTCTTCAACTCGCCCAGCCTCGTTCATTTTTTTGAGGAAAAAGTCTACTTCACCCCCAAACTATGAAACGGTCTAATTTACCCCCTGAACTTTGCAAAACCGGCCAAATCACTCCCTCGAGCGGGGCCGCTCGAGGGAGTGATTTGGCCGGTTTTGCAAAGTTCAGGGGGTAAATTAGACCGTTTCATAGTTTTGGGTAAAGTAGACCACCCCCATAGTTGGAGGGTGAAGTAGACTTTTTCCTTTTTTTTTTTTGACGCGAGGAACCTTCCCCATTCCCATTGCTTGCAACGGAAATACAATATTCAAAGTTTTAACAGAAGCAAGCATAAGAGCAGAAAAGAAAAGCTGGGCCAAGCCCCAAAAAACACCTCGCCTCCATGAGATACGAAAAGCTAAACGACTAGTTTAGACAACTAAGGGAGAAGCCAACACAGGCTACAAGAGTCAATGACATGATTAACCAAACTGCCGACTCGCAGTAGAACACAACTTGCAGTTTTCCAGAATCTTGCAGCCAAACGATCTTGATTCATAGCCATCATCAGTCTTGATCTTCATCTGGGACGACCACGTCCTTCAGGGGAAGATGATCTTTCTTCTTCTTCTTGGCCACTAGCTTCACAGCGATCGCCAACATTGTGTTCACGCCTTCCATCAAACTTCTTTGTCGGTTTCCAGGAAGAGACCTGCCCAGTAACCCATGAGCGAGCAAGCATAACATACAATAGCAGCAGGATTTGTAACAGATTTCCCTTCAAAACACACAGCATTACATGTCTTCCAAATGGCAGTAGGCGTCCAGATGAAAAGATCAAAAGAACAAAATTTAGAGATCGACCCACTACTCGCTATAGTTTGCTGTGATTGTGAATGAAATGAAAAAAAACGAATGATTAGTGTTACCTTTAGGGCCTCAGCGTCTCGCCTCGCATGGGTGCCTCACCGCTGTCAGGTCAGTTCATCACGCTCGACGCGATACGCGGCCGATGGCGTCAGGGCGATAGGAGACGTCGAGTATAGGTTTAGGAACGGTATTTCTGGGAGACAAAATGACGTCCTTCCGGCGGCCAGGAAATCATTTTCTATTGGCCTAATAGGCTTGCTAATGGGCGATGTTGCTATTGGGCCAACGCTGCTGTGCTTACTGCTTAACTATATAGGTAATGAACTATATATTTGGAGGCCTATGGGATTTGGAGGCCTTGCGCGGTTGCACAGGCTGCACGCCCCCAGGGATGGCCCTGCTCCCAGCAAGACTTAAGGTCATCCACCAGCCATCTAGAGAAGGATAAGCTGTTGGGATCAATTTTAACTTGGCATACAGATATGTCAGGCTGCTCACAGATCTTGAGTAAATCAGGAAACAGGACATTCAAAGGCTTATCATACAACCAGGCATCTTTCCAAAATATGGTGCCATTACCATTTTTAACTTTCACTAGAAAGCAACGCGCGGCGTTGCCGCGCGCCTGCATGAAGGGCCTACCATTTTGAGCCAGTTTGGTCATTTGTCTATATTGCCACGACCTATTCGTTGCTTCTTTTTTTTATGAAGGACTGATGTATAATTTGGGGATTTGGTTACTGTAGGTTTCGGTGGTTCTCTATAGGTTATATGTAGCACGTATAGTGCAAGTATATTATTTTGTTTGTGTATATTCATTTCAAGTTTTTTTATGTATGAGACATGATGTGCTCGCGTATGCGAATGTACGGAATATCATGTACAATATTTTTTTTTGTGTAAGTATATACGCTAGAATTTATATTTGAGTATTTATATTTCGGGTTAGTGTTAAATTAATTGACCAGCAAAGATCATGAGGAAGGGTATATGATATTGGATTTAAGGCAGTGGAGATATTTTTAATTCACATGTGTTGAAAACTACAAATTAATCAATCATAAAAGAGCATAGAACTACTACTATACTGAATAAAATGCACTAAAGTATATAATATTTTAAGTTTAATGCATAGTTGCAGTCTTAATAAACGCAACAAAACTGTTTTGGCTTTTTAATAATTTTTCTGTGTTTTTTATGATTTTTGAGAGGTATTTGGTTGTGAAAGAAAAGATTAAACCATTAAAAAGGAGAAGAGGCTCACGGGCCGATTTTGGCCCATTAAGGCAAGCCGGCCCATTGAAAAACCTGTACTGCGGGTTGATTATGGTAAAGTCCGAGGTTTTTTTCGCAAAATTTTCTATGAGAGGAGGCCGGACTGCGGGTTGATTCCGTTAAATATGGAGGGATTTTTTTTTTGCAAAATAGCCGGCGTTCGCACGATCTGAGCCGTCCGCCCGGCCGATCGGACGGCCGGAAACGGCCGGCCACGTGGCACGCTCTCGTGCCTGAGCTTGGCTCAGGTTTAGAGTAGTAGAGATTTGTCTTCATTGCAGATAGGTATTTCTAATTTTCAGTAAGTCATACCACATGGCATGATCTGTCCTATAAGTATTTGAAATGAATGACTGTTTGCCATAAACCCTCTTCACTTTCCAGCTTCCACCACCACTTACACAATAGACTCACATTCATTTTTCTGATATCTTTAATGCCAAGCCTCCCTTTGTTTTTTCTTGTGTTTACAGATTTTTGTCCATTTGACAAGATGGTACTTCTTTTTAGTGCCCCTCCTTGCCAAAAGAAATTTCTTCTAATTATATCCAACTTATACAAAATGCTTTTAGGCAAGGGATATATTGACATATGGAGCATTGTTTAAACTAGAATTAATCAAAGTTGATCTACCAGCTATTGACATAGAGCCACCTTGCCAGACATCAAGTCTTTTGGCACTTTTTTCTACAAGAGGCAACCAATCCCATACATGGAGTCTACTGGGACTAACCGGTACTCCAAGGTATTTTATAGGAAAAATCCTAACTTGACAGTTGAAGATATCAGCATAAGCAGAAGCCCAATTTTGTTCATCATTAATGGTTAAAATTTCACTCTTATGAAAATTGATTTTCAAACCAGCCATCATTTCATACATGTACAACAGAAGTTTCAGATTTCTAGCTTTAAAAATGTCATGCTTCAAGCAAATGATAGTGTCATCTGCATACTGCAGCACAACAACTCCATTAGGTATAATATGATCAATGAGTCCACTGAACGGGCCATTTGATTGGCCTTGTGAATCATTCTAGTGAGCCCATCAACTACAAAGTTAAAAAGAATGGGAGAAAGGGGGTCACCCTGCCTTACTCCTTTATGGCTCTTGATATATGGACCAATTAGGTTATTTAGCTTAACACTAACAGTACCCCCTGTCACAACTTTCTTAAGCTAGTCACACCATTGGTCACAGAACCCCCTGGCATGCAAACAATCAAAGAGAAACTTCCATTTAACCTTGTCATAGGCCTTCTCAAAATCTAGTTTGAGAATGACCCCCACTTGTTTTTTCCTCTTGGTCTCATGGAGAATTTCATGAAGTACCATAATCCCACTCATAATATTCCTCCCTTTCATAAATACTGTTTGATTAGAATGTATCAATTTATCAGCTATCTTTTCCAGTCTGACAGTTAAGGTCTTAGTTATCAACTTGTATAGACAGTTTAGTAAGCATATGGGTCTAAACTGCTAAATTTTAGTAGCATCAACAACTTTGGGCAATAGAGTGATGATCCCATAATTAATTCTGCTAATATCAACCCTGTCCTCATGGAAATCATTGAATAACATGACAATGTCATTCTTGACAATGTCCTAGCATGTTTGATAAAACTCAATGGGGATCTTGTTAGGGCCAGCAACTTTGTTTTTTTCCATTTGAAATAGGGTTTCTTTTATTTCATTTTCAGAGAAAGGACAACACAATTGTTTGTTATCAGCTTCAGAAACATGTTCAACTTCAGCCCAAATACTATCATCAAGATGTATGTTATGTTCATCAGTAGGTCCAAACTGCTCAGAGTAGTACTCTGTAGCATGCTTAAGCAAATTTTCATCACCCTCAATAATATTGCCATCACATTCAAGAGAAATGACTGTATTCTTTCTTTTTCTACCATTAGCAATTCTATGAAAATACTTTGTATTATTATCACCTTTCAGCAGCCATTCTTCATGGCATCTATTGTGCCAATATGACTCTTCTTGGTCAAGCAGTGAAAGGCTCTCCTTAACCGGCCACACCTTCCTAAGCATTTGTCATTCATTAAGCCCAGCATTTTCTTCAATAGATTCTAATTCACATATTTCTTCACTATTGTTTTTCCTTTGTTTTCTCAACTCACCCCATCCTTTGAAGTACTGCTTCAGTAACTTCAATTTTTGTTGAATTTTGTCAAGGGCAAAAACAGCTCTACAGGGTTTATCCCAAATTTTCTTCATTGCTGGTATAAAATCAGGATTTGATAGCCATCTAAGCTCAAACCTAAACTCAATCTTCTTGGTGTGGGTAGGGGTACTAGAGGATAAAATCAGAGGATTGTGGTCTGAAACTTCTCTGGGAAGCTTCCTGGCCCAAGCTTGAGGGAAAAGATCCTCCCACTCTTTAGAGACTAAGATTCTATCTAACTTCTCCAAGATGGGGATCTCTTGATTATTTGACCAAGTATATATTCCTCCTGACATCTCAAGCTCTCTCAACTCATAAAAGTCAATGAGGGTGTTAAAGAGGTCAGAATATCTCTGGAAGCCCACTTGTCTATTCCTCTCATTAGCAAATCTAATAATATTGAAATCACCTCCAATGAGGATAGGATCAGAGTTTCTAGAACAAAATGAGGATAGCTCAGTAAGAAAGGCCAGCTTTTTCTCCTCATGTGCAGCCCCATATATAATAAGGAGGTTACATTTGATTTTGTTCATTTTATCCCACAGGTTCATTTGCAGCATAAACTCACCCTATTGGAATGACCCTACATCATACAAGTCAAGTTTAACACCAACTAAAATCCCACCAGACCTACGAACAGCAGAATTGTACAACCACAAGTACTCCTGCTGAGGATCAAATTTTTTTCAGAAGCTTTTCCTCACAATCCTTCACCATGGTCTCCTGAAGACCAATAAAATGAAATTTGTATTGATAGATAAGATCTTTAATAAAAGTAGCAACCCCTTTCTTTTTTAGACCTCTACAATTCCCGATGAGCCCTTGTATTGTTATTTATTTATATTGTTCTTGTTTTTGGAAGTGATAGCCTTAGGCTTCCTTCCTCTTTTTTGGCCAAGCCAGGATTTTCCTGGTCTTGTGCTTTTCCCTTACCAATAGGGGAAATGACAATACTTTTTCTTTTCTCTTTTTTTTTCTGGATTCAACAAGGATAAAGTCATCTGTCTCAGATGACTCCTCTTGCATCCATTCTAGGGCTAAAATAGAATTCACAGGATTAGATACCTCAACTGATTTAGTTTGGGGTATATCAGATGTCACAATTCTTATACAGATCATCTCTAGCTTTCTCTAAATTTTTAAGTAAATCAAAGGTATCAAAATTATTTTCATCAATGTTAACACCCATATCAGAAAGAGATATTAACAACTTCATTAATTGTAAGAACAGAGAAGGAATCAGAACATGATGGGTTACCTTCAATATTTCTTTTCTTAGCCATCTTTTGATTTTTCTCCATGGTAGTCAAAGTTGTTGTCTTCTTGAGCCTATCACTCTTTCTGCTAGGGCTTGGTGGAATTTCTACCACTTCAGGAATCATATCATTGGGCCTAGGGTTCTTATCTTCATCATTCTGTCCATTCACCATCTTGGAGTCATCACTCTCCATATTAGCACTCCCTTGGGTATTTATGATGGTATCATCATGTATGAAAATCTCAAGAGACATAGATATGATAGGAGGTACAACCACATCATCAGCAGCTTGGGGAATAGCATCAGATGGGTCCAAGTCAGCAGATAACATTTTCTTTGTACCAATTTCAGCCTTAAGGACTGGCTGTGGATTCTCATCCATGTACCACACCTGCCTGGAGGTTCCACCCTGATCATGATTGTCAGAATCCTCCCTAGTGATCCTGCGGATTTTTCAGAGAAAGAGTCACTTTTAGAATCTAGATCTTTAGCTGTATCAGGAATATGTACCTTTTCTACATCATCAGCCCAAGAACCCTTGTAAGCTTTTTGAGCATCCTTCATGAAAGTAGACTAACTTTGGGTTCTAGGCTTCATATTAGGAGGAGCAGACCAGATCATCTTTTGCTTCCCAGCTACTTTGTCATTCATATTCTTCTGAGGAAAAGAAATGTCCTTGTCACCATTCCCATAGGAAGGCTTGATGGGCTCCACATCAGGTTTGCTTTTCTTGGCTGAAGGATGTTCTTCATTTCTGATCATGGTACCACTCTTGAGTAGCTTATCATTACCATCTTCAAGAACTTCTCTTTCATAGCCAAGCTTCATCAAATGCATCCCTAAGAAAGCTTCAGCAGTTTTTGGAACCTTAGACACATCTCTGCATGCAATCCTGAGCCTCAGATAATCATATCTAAACCTAGTCCCTTCATCCACTTCAATAACTTTGCCAACAAGACCACCAACCTTAGCCAAAGTTCTTATGGATCTTTGGTCAGCAGGGATTTTACTGACCCTGAACCAAGCAGATTGCAGCACCCCTTTTGCCCCCACAACTGGTGTCCAGGCCTCAATCTTAATCTGAGCCTCATTCTTCATGGTCAGGTTCTTGAGATTGCTCCATTGATTTGCCATTTTGGTAGTGGGGAATCTCATAAGAAATTTACCATCCCCAATTGGGCGAACACACCACCTCCAAGCATCAGCTCCTATCAGATTCATGAACTCTAACTCTATCTGTTAAGCATTAGCAGAGCCACTAGTCATAGTGATCACAATGGTACTAGCCTTCTCTTTGGTTACTCTAGGATCATACACTCATCAATGTACATAAAACTCTGATCTTCTACTTGGGTAGCACATAATTCAGGGCCAAAATTCCATGGCATACACTTCTGACACTCATAGGCAGTATGGTTAGCATCACCACAGATGTCACAGAATAGTCTACGACACTCAGCAGTAACATGACCAAACAATCCACATATCTCACAAGCCTCTGATTAGCAGAATGAGATGATTCGACATTGTGGCGATATTGGATGTTACCTGCCTTTTGTGCAGCTTCAGTAGCACCATTGGGATCATTAGCTTTTGGACACCATGAAGTCTACTGATCATCTCTCTATTCCTGACGACCTTCCCACTTACTGTCATCTTGAATCTCCTGCTAAGGAATTTCCTCAAGCCCTTCTTCTTCACCAACCCCTTGCCGAGCTCGGCTGCTGGATGGATCATCCTTGCAGACCCACTGGTTGTTACGCAGGGCAAGTCACCCACGGCCTCTTCCCTGCCACCCACCACCGAACCCTTCGCATCCCTAGCCATAGCTGCCCTGGCGGCCTCCACCCCTCGGCTGCATGGCAACTCTGATGATGGGAGTCACTTCGGCTCGCACCACCGCCATGAAGGGTCGAGTGGGGGCTTTCTTCCATAGATGGCCAACAATTTTTGCTAGGGTTTTTGAAATTGGGGGAGGACCCAAAGGGTTGGGGATTGCAGATTCAAAGCCCCCTCCACCTCAGATGTATGAGCCTGATTCAGCAGCGAGGTGCCCCGACTCAAGGTCATGTCCATGCTCTCCCTCACCCCCTCGGATCAACGTCGTGTGGCCGCTCCAATGATGCGGCCCTAGGATCCCCAGAACTAGTCTCACCTTGGGAGGTAACCGAAACAATATGTCAAAATTCCAAGAATGCCCATTGCTCATCTCAAATGCATTTCTTCCCTCCACACCATCAACACTTCTGCTCCTACCACGATGAGGCCAGCAGAGCTTGATTGGGGCGAATTTCAGTTTAACACGATCTTCGTTTATTTCCTCAAAGGGAAAATCTCGATCCGGCAAACTTTGGGCATATAATTTGTTCAAATCGAAGGGCGAACCATGCCCCTTTTTCCTCTGGATGCTTCATCCCAAAGAATAGGGAAATCGTTTGGCCTGAATCGATACGAGGACGCAAAGGCGGTATGCTTCCTGCTTGTCACCGGTCGAATATGAGCATCAGAAGGAGGGATAGGGTCCCCATGGCCTCTAGCAGAGGATTGAGCAGAAACTGTGCTCACCTCCGGATGTGAGACGTTGGCCTTCCACTAGGAATCGTGTCTCGCGATGGGGTCTGCCTCGGTGGCACCCTCTGCCGGAGTAGAATGGATGGGAGATGGCCGGTGAGCAAGGTTTGGTGAGCCACCCGCGTTGGGCGCTTGAGTCGCCCCATGGGCGCTCCCCTCCTATCGTAACTGCCATCCCCCTCATCCCCCGCCCAGCCTCGTTCATGGACCACCCTGCCGGCGATGTGGACGTGTTCGTTTCCTCCTCCATCGGCTGCCGCAGTACCACCTATTGCTCGCTTCATAGCATCCGCGAGATCGACCTACTACCTTGGCGACACCATCCCAGAGAGAGGCCATTCCCAGCCCAACAGTTACCTGAGAGGGATTACATTTTGACTACTACAAACTTGGGATCCATAGGGATCAACCTAAACTACAATCTAGCTGAGGTGCCAGACCACACTGCTCCACCAGTCATTGCCCTGCATGCTGGGAACAGCTCATCAAGCGCCTCGATGTTTGATTTTGATAGGTTGCCCTGGAAGTACAAATCGTACGAATGCTTGGCTGTAGAGGAAATCAGTGCTGAAGGTGCCACGAACCCCATCCTCTTCATGATTAGTACTTCGCCGTGTTTGGACACCGAGATGTGGCCATCTGTTGAGCAGCAATCCATATACTCCTCAAGGGTAGAGTGATCTACTTTGGTGACGGCTGCTTGGGCGGGGAGTTGATGAGAGGTGGCTGCCTCATTACCAGGACCTCCGCAGTGAACCTGGCCAATCGCTTGGCGGCTTCCCTCGGTGTGGGCATGCCCTCCACACTTAGCTCATCGGCTACCTAAACACTGCCCGTTGCCATGTCGTCGGCCACGTCAGCTTGCAGTTTGGCCTCAATGCACTGGGCCGAAGGCATAGCTGTGGTGTGTGCCTTCGCATGTATGGATGATGGGACCTCCGTCCCCTCCTGCTCGACAGTTACACCCGCATGATCGTCCTGTCCTGTTGTGGTTGGCGCTGCATCGGAGCTTGTTGCGCTGCGGGGATTGGTGAGCAGCCCTGCCTCTAGAATCATTTGATCTGAGGTCAGCTGCCCTCCCGCGATCGCCTCGCCAAGAGAGGTTGGGTCTTGCTCAACTCTGGGTGGTATCTAGTAGTCTGCGACCATAGGTGCTGATCTTCCAGACTGCTCCGTTGTGCCACTGTGACCGCTAAGCAGCCCTGCCTCAAGGACCATCCAATCTGAGGCAGGTTGTCTTCCCACGATCATCTCGAATTGAGAGATTGGATCTTGTTCAAAATGGAGCGGGGCCCAACAGTCGGTGACCTTGGCTATCGATCTTCCGGACTGTTCCACTGGCTCAATGTCTTGGACAAGCATTGTGGTGGTCACCTCCGTTTGGAGGGTGTCGTCATGACCGCGTCCCTAGGCACCTTGGGTGTGTGGCCCGTAACCCCTGCGGGAGTGATGCCGGCCCTCATGGCCGCCACAACGGCACTCTCCAGCACCGTGGCCAACCCGATTGTGGCTCTGTGAGCGCAACAGCTTGCAGTCTCTGGTTAAGTGATGAAACCCATGACATCGCAGGCATCGCAGAGGCAAGCGGCACATGGCGATGCGGTGAGAGTAGGATAGGCAGTTTGGGCACCTGTCTCGCAATGCTTCCGGGATGCGCCTCTGGCGAGGTGGCTTGAAAGTGGCGGTGCGCTGAGCAAGCGTCACTGGCTGTGCAGGACCTCCTGCCATCCCTCTGCATCAGGCGGTGAGATGCGTCTCCTCCTCCGTGGCGAAACACGTGCGCCCAACCTCAGGTGGGCAGGGACACGCTTTGCAGGGCCCTGGTTGGCCTCGCCGCGAGGTCCTAGCCGCCAGTCAACAGGGATACCTTCTGTGCTGTTGCGCGTCACCGCCACTCCTCCGGCGGGTGCGCGACGCGGCCTCCTCTTACGCCTGCATCGCCTGCGGCATTGACGCTACCCGCCGTCGACGTCGCGTGCTGCCTCCGCGGCCGCTCATCATCCGCTCGGGTGGGCGACATGGTCACCCGAGTGGGAGAGCTCTTGTGGACGACATCGGCGAAGGAGGCCTGGGTAGCGATGGGCGGGGAGAAGTCCGATTCCGAGTCGGAGTAGAAGGAATCCTCCGACCAGCACATGGCCTTGGGGCGGCCCGAAGTACTGCTAGGGAAGAAGGGCTCCATGAGCGGGGAGAGGTGGTGGGAATCCGGTGTTGATGGCGCGGGCCCCGTGGGTGGAGGCGGTGGCCGCGTGGTCTCCCCGCGAGACCCGTAGTAGCTCTCGCCGGCGGCGCCGGATATGCGCCCCTCGTTGTCCGAGCGGTGCTGGGCCAGAAGGCCGCCCTCTAGCAGCGGAGTCGATGGCGCCTCGGCCTGACTGTGGAGGAGGCGGCAAAGGGATCCGGCGCCGGCGGCCCTGGGGAGCGTGCTTCCGACCCGGACGGTGGCGTTGCGGCTCCTCCCGCACGTGTCTGGGGACCGCATCCGGGGGAGACGAGGGCTGTGGGGGTGGATGAAGATGTGGGCGCGGAGGGAGCAGGGAGGGGAAGGAGGGGGCACGAAGCCACCAGAGCATGGCTGGAGACCAACGACGGGGAGGGGGCGGCGGCGCCAGATCCATCTGCGGCGCATCTGGGGGAGGTCGGGGCTGTGGAGGTGCTAGGGGCTGCAGCGAGCAAGGAGCACTTCTGGCACCCAACTGGAGAAGTCGTAGCCCGAAAACTAGCTATGCCTCGTGGGCTCTGACTCCATAGCCACGCATGAGGGGCCCTCCTAAATGTGCCCAAAAAATAATAGTTTCACTGGCTACCGATTCATTTTAAGAGGAGAAATCGTGGAGGTATGACCCTCGGTACCCATAGGACAAGACATGGGCCGCACCATCAGAGGTGACCCAGCCCATAAGATGAAGACGTGCAGCGCACGACACTGCTCGACGTGCACCGCAAGGCTAAAAAAGATATTGTAATACCAAATAGAATACTTTATTTACTTGTAACCATGTCCCTTCAGAGTATATAAGGAGGGGCAGGGGTTCCCTAGTCGACATCCTATCTCATACACAATCAATACAATTCAACAGAGCACATGACGTAGGATTTTACGTCATCTTGGCGGTCTAAACCTGTATAAATTTTGTGTCTTGTGTCTCTGTTACCATCTAGTTCGTATCACGTACACCTTTACCACACAATCTAAAATCGCGAGCATACCTCTCGGTGGCTGCCGACCGTATTTCGTCGGCAGTGACGTGCCAAGTAGGGAACGTACGTGTTGATTCATGGTGAACCAGATGGGACTTTTCTTCATCAACGTCATCCGCGGCAACTCGGCATCTCGCGGCGGGCGCGTCCTTCAGCAACGTGTTACGGCATGAGGTTTTTGATCGACGTGACGATGGGCCTTGGCGGCGGCGGCGCTTGTTGCATCTTGGAGCATCGCGACCACGCGTCGAGATTCCCGATACCCTCAAGCCCAGATCGGACGAGACTTCCTCGCCAGCACACCATACGACAAGGCAATCAAACAAGGAGCAAACAAGTACGGCGGTCCATCATCACGATCATGTTCGTGCTACAAGTTAGCAAGGAGACCACGTAGTCATACAAGCCAATAGCAACAGAGTCACGTGTCGGGCAAGCAAGATCATGTCCATCTGCTCAAATATGTGCAAGCCAGCGCTAGTTAATCAAAGATATTTGATTCGTTGATTGGCTGGTGCATGTACACATGCATGCATGAAGATTTCATCACTCCAAACAGAGGAGTACGTATGCATCTACACAACACACACGCGTTCCCAGCAGATCCACTTGCATGTCACGATTTCTTTCGAGATTCCTCATCAGCCACCAAGCGAGCCGTCCGAGCCATCAAGCTACCGTAGAGCCACCAAGCGAGCCGCTAAGCGAGCCGTCCGAGCTGTCGGCGAGCCATTCAAGCCACATCTACTCGAACATCGCGGCACGTCAACTACTCCATCCGGTTGTCGTTCAAGCTAAGTCAAGCTTTAATATTTTTCTAAATATTCTTTAGTCTTCATATATCTCCGTACTATTTCTCTAATTGTTTTCTTCATGTATACCATCTTAAAGCATGCGCCGATAGCCGGGCAGTTGCGTTTTTTATTTGGGTTTTCCAGAGAGTTATGTTTCCGGCTTCTCCCTACACATGCATGCAGCTCCGCACTCTGCGTTATGGGTGTGATCGGTAGCGGCTCCTCGATGATGCTGATACTCCTACGCGTGCCTGAGCTCCGCGCTTCGCTCTACGAATTCATTGGCTAGCCGAGGCTGGGGTTCAAGGTCAAGATAACTGCCCGTGCTAGTTTATATTTAATATAAACGTCTTCATAAAAGAAAACTAAGTTTTCGTCTACTTGTTTAACATTTCCGCATCATTCAACAAGTTTTGACTAAGTCACCAAACCTGATTGCTTGCTTCTGCGAACGGTTACTCTCTAACTTGTGTTTTCCAGAGACGGCCCGTCACGGGCTTCTCCCCACACGTGCATGCAGCTCCGCGCTCTGCGTTACATGTGGTCAGCAGTGGCTCCTCGGTGACGCTGGTATTCCTACATGTGCCTGAGCTCCGCGCTACGGATTCATTGGCTAGCTGGGGCTGGAGAGCTCAGGGATGAACTAACTCCTCGGTCCGGTTTATATTAAATATAAACACTTTATATACAACTTCATCGCCGCCGATTTTTCTTTGAAGTTAATATATTTTATTTTGTAAATCATGTACTACCCATTCTCTATATTTGTTTTTCAGGGGCACGGTTCGGTCAACGAGCTTATGTTTGACGCTCGGGGACTGAATCGGTCGGGAAGGACTAAAAGATCATCGTCCGGGTGGTCGCACCACCTGGCAGTCAGACTTCACCGCCGACCAACTGGTCGGACTTTTCGGCACTTACTCCTGCTCGGCGCTCCTTTCGCTGCCGACTAGTTGGTTGGACTGCTCGGTCCTCGCCGGCCAGTTGGTCAGACTGTTCGTCGCTTTGGCTTCATCGTTAGCTACGCTGGGGCTCGCTAGCTAAGCTGGGGACTCCTCGGCGTTCGAATTATTTGTGCAAACGTCGCTAGCTAAGCCGGGGACTCCTTGGTGTTAGCATTTCTTCGTGCTAAAGTTGCCAGCTAAGCTGGGACTCCATTGGTGGTCAGATTTGGCTACATCTTCGCTTCGCTCTAATTAAGCTACTGTGTTATCAAGTTGCTCCATGCTGTTCGGATCAGGATGCTGATCCTGAGCAGCACGTCGGAGGCCTTGATAAGTACATTTCAGACTTATTTTCTTTGACCCTACTACAATATTTTCCTTCATCTTCTAGTAGGCTTGGGGACTACGTGTGTATACGTCATCTCGCGATGACTGTACTCCTTTTTATACAAGTTTCTCTCAGCTAAGCAGGGGACTGGTTTTCAGCTAAGCTGAGGACTGGCTATGCATCTGAAGTCTACTATTTTTTGACCCTGACACTACGTGAATTCTTCTCCTACTGTCAGGCTCGGGGACTAAGTGGTTACACTTCGCCTGATGGTGAATGTAGTGCTTCTATTCTGACTTACCCTCGTTATTGACTAAGGAGTCTAAGTGGCTACACTTCGCCTAAGGTGGAGAAGTTTTAAATTTTATCTTGAGCCCCCTGCATCCTTCTGGCAAGCCTTACTTGGTTAAGTCCGAGGTCTGCTAACCAGTTAAACTGGTAGACTTCAATTATCTCCGCTTGGATCACAAGTTCAACTGTTCGGCTTTAGTTATCTTCGCTTGGATCACCAGTTAAATTGGTCGGCTTCATGTTAAACTGCTCGGACTTGATAAAGACGGCGTCGCCAAGCGGATGCAAGGCGCTCGGGAACTAGCTGTGGTGGTATGACCCCCCGGTACCCACAGGACAAGACATGTGCCGCACCATCAGAGGTGGCCCAGCCGACAAGATGAATACATGCGGCGCATGACACTGAATGACGTGCACCGCAAGGCTACAAAAAGATATTGTAATACCAAATATGATACTTTACTTATAACCCTATCCCTTCAGAGTATATAAGGAGGGGCAGGGGTCCCCTAGTCAGCATCCAATCTCATACACAATCAATACACAATTCAACGGAGCACATGACATAGGGTTTTTACGTCATCGATCTTGGCGGCCTAAACCTGTATAAATCTTGTGTCTTGTGTCTCTGTTACCATCTAGTTCGTATCACGCGCACGTCTACCACACAATGTACCGTCATGGGCATACCCTTCGGTGGAATGTCGACCATATTTCGTCGACAGAAATAAAAACGGCTCTTGCTAAAGTTCAAGAAGCCAAAACCAAAGCTTGGTAGAAGCTCCACTAAACAGGATCTACTAGTGTGTCATCGTACAAATACATATTTTATTAAACAAAAGACAACATTGGTTCAAGTCTTACAAATATTTTTAAAAATATAATAAAGTTTAAAGTTTACTTAAAATATCTATAATAATTTGCCCAAATTCTAGGGTGGTCCGTGGCCCACCCGGACCACCCCCTAGCTACGCCCCTAGGCTACGAAGCAGGAGCGAGCAGTGCATGCGGCAGGGTAAGGCGCCCTACTCGCCATGGCTACGAAGTGTGCAGGTATGGCACCATTGCCGTGGAGATCAATGGAGACTTTTGGCCTTGCAGTCGCCGGGCGGAGGCAGCAACCGCGGAGGGCGGCTCAGCTGCGAGCGCTGGTTATATTATAGGATTCTCATTGTCTCAATGCCCCAGCGACGAAACCGCAATCAAGCCCGTTGGTGATGTCAGTGCTGAAGTCGATGGGCGTCGAAGGAAAGTCCAACGGCCATTGGCGGAAAAAAAAAAGCTCGGAAGCGGAGCAGGTACCCTAACTATGAGAGGTCGATTTGGATGGCTGGGCCGAAGGGGTGATAGTGGCCACACACGCCCACACAGCGATGCAAGATGTAATATATGAATCTTGAGGAAAATGAAGAGACGCGACTAAACCTAATATCCTATCCTTGTTTAGAACATTAGTGCTTCAACGGTATCTGGAAGAGTAGAATCATTGCTGGTGGTGGAGAGGAAGAGGCAGGTGATGATAGTTTAGGCCTTAATGCTCGTCATTGCATTTGTTGGGGTAGGGAAATTGGCATGGGCTAGAGATGACCAGACAACAAGCGTGCAGCATGATGAGCGGATGGTATGTTTGAAGTTGCTTCTGATGGAGCTTGCGAATGAAATTTAGTGTTTGTACTTAGTGACTTGTTGGGGTTCTGGTGATGATGGGGCCTCATGAAATCACGGATTTTCTTAGAAATAAAATGGTTGCATTATCATTATATGCATGAGACATACTATCAAAACTGGTTAAGCTAATGGAAAAAATGAAATAAAACGCTTATAGAATATTAAATCGAATTATAGAAGAATGTGATGCCAAACAAATAATACAACATGGATGCCTTGTATATATGTTGATAGAATGAATAGTACTTGCCTTTTAGTGGAAGGTGTTTTAGCACTTATTAGAGGTAATAGCATGACACTTAGTGGAGTATGTGACACGTGGATAGCTTGTATGTAAATATTGAAAGATACTGGTGTTTGCTTTTATAAGAGATATAGATTTAGGCTTTAGCAAGGACCGGCCGGAACGCAAAAAGCGAGGCGATGGCAGCGTGTAGGTGGAGGTCACCGTCTTCCCACAATAGGCGGCCTCATTGGTCACCGCCTGCAGCTCCATTGTGTCCACGTTGAAAGAGAAGAGCCAAGTCATACTCGTACCACGGTCTGATACCCATGCAGACAAGATGGCGAAACCAGTGCCTCCGGCGATAACTTCCACCATCTGCCACCAGAAACGCTTGTGATCCGGGTAGCCTGGTAGTCCGCGCGTCGCTCTGGACAGCTCAGGGATTCTGTGCTGCAGCACCCACTCTCCGCTGCCACGGACCTGGCGGAACAACTCGAGCGTCTGACCGTGCACGTGGACGATGAACACTACCGGCGGCGATGGCGAGCTGGGATCGGGGCCAGCGGCGGCGCCGTGGACGACGGCGAATGTCGAGCGGACGTTTCTGTGGATGGGCGGCAGATCGACCTTGGAGAACTCCAGCTTGTCCTTGTCAAGGACTGTCACAACACCGGTGTGCAAGCCGAGGTAGAGAGATCCGTCGACCCGGCCAGCCACGCGCCCAAAGCCGTCGCGGTAGCGGTCGTCGAGTTGTGACTTGTGACCGCCTCAAGAAGTGCCAGTTCCCAAAGCCGCCGCCGTCCGCCATGGAGAACACGTAGAGCTGGGAACCTATGTACTCGTCGTCGTTGTCTGACCTATACAGCACCCTGAAATTTGATATGGAGGTGTTGCCATCGTCGCCGTCGATTAGAAAGACGTTTGCCAAGTAGTAGCCAGCAGCAACACCGGGCGACCGCCGCCGGTGGATCCCCTGGCCCGGCGGATGGTGGATCCGCCGGCACCGGGCCGTCAGCGGGTCGCAGATGACGAGGTCTGACAGGAAGCCGCTTCCCTCGCGGAGGAGGACGAGGCCGCCGTGGCAGTCCGCGACCTCCCAGTTGTCGATCGGGGTGGTGCCAGTGACGAAGTTCTGGGGGATGAAGTCGAGGGAGAAGCGGCTGCCGTTGATGGTCGCTGGCAGCGACGAGCTGGGCACGAACCGGCGACTGCCACCGACATTGTTCTGGTAGTGGCCGACGACGGCGGGCGGGTGGAGCGAGCTGGCGAGGCGGAGGAAGGCGCGGCCGCGGTCGGCGCCGTCGACGATGTGGCGCCACCGCTTGCAGACGCACGCCGCGCGGAGGAGCCAGAGCGGGGAGTCGAGGCGGAGGAGGATCAGCCTGAGCAGATCGTCCGGGACATCATGGACGACACGCCTCGGCTCCTCCCCCGACGCCACCACCTTCCGTTTCTTGTGCTGACGCTCCATAGGTGTCGTGGAGGATCGGAAGCTAGCCCTAACGCCACCGCGACTCGAGCACGCTTCGATTCGATCCTCTCTCGCGCGGCATGAACGGCCCCAACCTGTCTCTCTGTGTCTATATATAGTCCCACCCAAATCAAAGGATTGCAATGCGTAATCTTGTCCGAAACGGCGAAACGATTGCAGTGTAGATTTTTTTCCAACCAATTTTGCAATAATGTAGATTTTGTTTCTAGTACTGCATACGATACGAAACGGAACCAAAAACTGTTTACAGACTTGCTGTCATGTGGATTTTGTTTTATCTAAAACACTAAACTAACGTGTTTCACACGATGTAATAATCAGACTGTATATTGATACTAGCGAACATGCACGTACGACACGCACGTGTCTAGAAAAAATTCATATACAAGAGAATAAGTACATATTTTATTAAATAATTTTTGAAAAATTTAAAAATTAACTTTCAGCTAATAAACAGTATTGAGGGCAACTTCAGCGAGGGGTTTTCAAGAGATCACAAAAACTTATTTGATTTTTATTTTCATATATAGTACAATATAAGTTACCACATGCCTTGTCAGAATTTGGACATCCTATATTTTTTTTTGAAACTGACATTAGTTCTTGGTCACTGTTCAATATTAGCTGCGGTGATTAGCGGAAACACCACCTCCCCCCTCTATTCTTATAAAATCGTTAATATTTAAAATTTAATTTCTGCAGCTAAAACGTGTGCTGACTAAAAGCAATGTTGCTACTTAGCTTATTGGGTAACAACCAATGAAAACGAACATACATATATCATTTATACTACAGGAATATATCATTTCAGTCACAAGTGAGCATGCTTTTCTAACCATGCATCCAAATATAAACATTACTTTATAAGCAGGCTAAATAAGGGGCGGACCCAAGATTGACTAAAGACTAGGGCCATTACATTAGGCATAAGTGCTTATTGAGCTTGGCTTAAAAAAATAGTAATTTGTCCATCGTACTTAAGTGCTAAGACCAGGGCCATAGCCCTAGTGCCCGGCCTAGTGCTAGATCCGCCACTGAGCTAAATCTTTGCTAACATAGGCTCAAGAGATATAGACGAAACAGCTTCGCGGTTTGCTAACATAGGCTCCTCTGATCTATATTCCAAGAGATGTTGACGAAACAGCTTCGTGGGGAAGATTGTTGTCCTGCATATTTTTTTTGGTGCAGGAAATTAGTAATTATAGAATAAACACTACTGGACTCGCAGGCAAAGGCCCAAAAACCCTCGGCAAAGGCTTTGCCGAGGGCTGCCCTCGGCAAAGACCCCTCGGGGAATTTTTAGACGGCGAAGGGGTCTTTGCCTGAGGGTGCCTCAGAAGCTGAAAGGTAAGTTCTATAGGACGGCGATTCGTCCGATGATGTTATACGGTGCTGAGTGTTGGCCTACAAAAAGGCGACATGTCCAGCAATTGAGTGTAGCAGAGATGCGTATGTTGCGTTGGTGTTGTGGGCGCACAAGGAGGGATAGAGTCCGGAACGACGATATTCGGGATAGGGTTGGGGTGCCACCAATTGAGGAGAAATTGATTCAACATCGGTTGAGATGGTTTGGACATGTCCAACGGAGGCCTCCTGAGGCGCCAGTGCGTAGTGGAGTTCTAAAGCGGGCCGATAATGTAAAGAGCGGTAGAGGTCGACCTAAACTAACTTGGGACGAGTCCGTTAAGAGAGATCTTAAGGAGTGGAATATCTCCAAGGATTTAGCTATGGACAGGAGCGCTTGGAGATTGGCAATCAACGTGCCTGAACCGTGACCTCTTTTTGTCTTGTGCCCTTTATGTCCCTTTATGTGTCTCCCTATTTCTCGTCTCTTTTGGGTTTCATCTCTAGCCTACCCCAACTTGCTTAGGACAAAAGGCTATGTTGTTGTTGTTGAAGGGGTCTTTGCCGAGGGCCTTTTATCGGGCACTCGGCAAAGAAAAGCAGCCGTCACGGCACCGGCACCGTTGGCGGCTTCTTTGCTGAGGACCAGCCCTCGGCAAAGAAATGTTTTTTAAATTCTTTGCCGAGGGCTTCTCGCGACCCTCAGTAAAAAAAATATTTTTTAAAAAAATCATTGCTGAGGGCCTCATCCCTGGCCCTCGGCAAAGAATTTTTAAAAAAAAAACAAAGAAATTTTTAGGATATTTTCCAAAAATTCTTTGCCGAGGGCTATTGCCAGGGCCCTCGGCAAAGGACCGGACCCTTCTTTGCCGAGGGCCTTGGTCATTACCCTCGGCAAAGAGGCAGATTTTTTTTGCATTCCTTCGACACAGGCATTATATATATATATATATATATATATATATATATATATATATATATATATATATATATATATATATATATATATATATATATATATATATATATATATCAACCATCAGATAATTATCAATAATCTAAAGATGCATCAGACAATCATCATTACAGTCTTCATATGTATATCACTCAAACTGTTTGTAGATCATGTTCTAGCCTCAAGTTACATTCTATGGTTCTAAATAAAGTACCAACACAGATGCTACATTCCGGATGGGACAACCACGAACAAACACATAGGCTACATTCTACATGCTGTCATAATGCTTACATCCAGACATCCATTGATTCCGAGTAGGTTGAAGCATAAGAGGACCCATCTGTACTCCCTCTATATACAAAAATAAGATAAAATAAAATGAATCATTCATGAGAAAGACATTTTAAGCTTTGCAATAAACAGTCTGACTATGGTTAACAGTACTAGTATACAGATAACACCCCAAATACAAAATTATTTATTTTCAGAACAATTAGTGGAAAATATCTTGTTTCTCAACTTGGCTAATATTATTGCTACAAAATCACACTGCAGTGTTCTGAAACAACTACTCGCTAGTTGCTCAATCCATGACTTGTGATACTAAAGAAACCAAGCAAGAAAACGGATGCTATGCTAGTTAGCGCTACAAGCAATGGGCACAAACATACACTAATACATACCTTTTCGCTGCCAGTTCTGGAGCCCATGTACCACAGATCCTTCCTTTTCCAATTGCCTTTCCCTGATAGCCATATACAACAAGAAAATTTAGCAATAGGACACAAGCCCACATAATATCATATGCAAATTGGTATAAATAGCAGCAAGAGTAGATGAAAGCAACAGTATCAGTTTCATTTGTTCTCTTAACCCGCGCATAAGCCTTGGTACAAATGAGTCAATCTGTGCCTGCCTTCCAAGTGGTGCATTGATATGGCGAACTTGATTATTAACCACTTGTTGTGTGAACTAATTAAAAAGGAGCATGAAGTACAACTGTGATAACATATATCTGAAAGAAAAATTGACTTAACCTAACACTTCAGCAGTCAAAAAATGACATATTGTCTGCACATGTTACAGTCAAGTACTTATTGCTGCGGAAAATCTGAAGAACATGTAAAGAAAACTTTGGCAATGGAAAGAGCACCAATATCTATGGTAGATGTGGGAAACGGCCAATTCACAGAAAGAGAGCATCTGTACAATAGTATTAATTAGATGCTTCTCACCTGAATTATTAGCTGTAAAGGATAGGTAAAATTATCCATTTCCTATTCTCTTGTCCGTTGCAAAGGCGCAGCTCATCCTGGCAAACGATTAGATGGTAGTTATACACCGAACAGGAATTCAGTGTAGAGTGCAGGTACAGTAAGATGGCAAAGGCCATTTTTTCAGAACGCAATTAGTGTCATTCCAGATTTATTCTTTCAGGTTGATAGGATCCAAGTAGAGAGAAACAGCGATAAGATTGTATTTGAAAATTTGAGCCAGATCACACTATATGTTCAACAGGATCTAATGTAATTGGTTCCTCAGTTTTCATGATGCTATGAGGTCTGAACCTACTCTTACAGCTAAATTGGAAGCCATGGAGATGCCAGATCTTATTACAAAATAAAGAACAAAGCAGCACACACTGGGCCAAATATAAAGATTTCAGATCGGGAAACAATGGATAGGTAATGTCATAAAAAAGCAGTAGCATGGTTGGTTACCTGCGAAGGCCTTGTAGGGTCGGATTTACCGGATGCACCTCATAAGCACTGTGATATGTTTAAATTGAAATGGACCACATCATCAGCAATGGCATATGCTCAGGCTATCCATATAATTCAATTACACAAAAGCATAAGCCTTGGATGAAAATAATTTTTCAGACAACATCACATCTTGCAAATCGAAGGTAGACATGTGTTCCCCATGCAAGAAAACGAACGGATGTATTGATCTGTTCATCTTCTTTAATAAATATAGAGATGGGGATGGAAAGTAAGGCGAAACATGTGCCTTGTTTTGTTCGATTAGAATCAATCCAACAAGCTTCAATGCAGCTCAGAAAAGGAAGAGAGACGATCTTGCTTAACCTGGGAGAAGCCAAGAAGATAATGGACCAGAGCTGGGCTGCCGACCGTTGAGTGGAGAAAATGGATAACCATAAACACTACTTAGAGCTAGACTAATGTCACTTGGATATTATACCAAAGTGCAAAACTGAGAATTACAGGAGATCAGGAAAAAAATATCCTTCTACCTAGTACTTCATGCCTCAAACATCGACATCTGCACAGGAATACGGCCGCGGCTTATAGTGTCACAACCCTTTGCATCCTACATATTGGTGATAAAACCAAGTTTCAGTACTTCAGCATTGGCAACCTATTTTCGAAGGAGAGATTCATGTCAGCCCCAAGCTTTGTTAGACCTTTTAAAAAAATGCATTGATGGACAGCTACATTATGATCTGAACAATATGCAGGCACTAAAAGATGGCACGCACACATTTCATCAAACATGTATCGAGCATCTTCCCAATAGTATTCTTTCCTATGAATTAGAAATCTAATTACACAATGCTTACTGTAAACCATTCGGCAATAGTAGTAGTAGTGCAGTACAAAAATTCATAAGTTGTCACAGCCAATCGAAGCTAGCTCACCGTTCCCCAATCGAAGCTGCTCGTTGCCCGCAGCCAGCCAGCCGCACATCGAAGACGACAGCTTGCAAGTCACCGCTGCTTGCCAGCCAACAGCAGCAGCCGTCAAGAGCTGAGAACGTCGCCGCCGGTTGGCGCAATAGCAGTAGCTGAATCCGGTCGACGCATCCAGCGGCCCCCGCCCGCCCGGCGAGGTGGCGACCGTAGTATCACCAACCAGCCCGCTCGCAGTAGATTTGGGGAAATGGATGGGCGTGGTGTGCCGGCTCGGGTGCGCGCGCGGACCCGTCCTGCCGCTGCCTCGGCCTCCGGTCGTCCCCTCCACGAGGGCGAGCGCGCGAGCACGGGCACTGCGCCCAGCTGCCGCCGCCGCGGCCACCTGGGGCAAGGGCGCGCGGGCGCGTCCCGACGCTGCCGCCGAGGGCGCTGCCCCGGCCGGCCCTCTCCCGAGCACGCACGGGCGAGCGCAGGAGCTCCGCCCCGGCCCTGCCGTGGGCGAGCGCGAAAGCCGCCGCCGCCGCTGCTCTGTACGGGAGAGAAGGGGAGAAGGAAAGGAGTTAGGGTTGAGGGGGTGGCAGCCTGGCTTGTGTTTTGGTGGGCCAGAAACGACATGGGCTACGATGGGCTGAGTCAGCGATGGACCGAATTCTTAGCCGAGAGCTTGGTCCATGGCCCCGAGGGCTAGGCTGGGCCCTCGGCAAATATTTTTTGTTTTTTTGTTTTTTGAGCCTAAATTGTTTTTATGTTATAATACATTGTTTTAAACTTAATTTTAAAATTTGGGCCAATTTTGACTTTTTTTTAATATATTTTCTTAATTTATTTTGTTTCGTTGATTTTTTCGAATATTTCAAATTTAAACTGCAGGTGCATCGGATAATGCAATGTAGTGTTTTGAAAAAATATTATTCATGATATTTGGTGTATGTTGAGTCCCTATCCAGGAACTCACGTCAAATTTCGGGCATCTTGTTCACGTAACATGACGAGCATCTTGCTGGAAAAGTGTTTTAAAATTATATAAAATCCATACGAAGTCCGAAAATCACGAAACTTGTCGAGGTGTCATGTTATCGCATGTGTAGGCTATGGTAAAAAATTGAGAAGGTTTTGAGCAAGTTGCGAAGTCAGATGCCTAAAACTCAGACGTCTCCACATGTGACCACAATAGATCACAAGT
Source organism: Saccharum hybrid cultivar R570 (assembly GCA_038087645.1). Taxonomy (NCBI): domain Eukaryota; kingdom Viridiplantae; phylum Streptophyta; class Magnoliopsida; order Poales; family Poaceae; genus Saccharum; species Saccharum hybrid cultivar. Next base: position 2,630,123 of record JAQSUU010000671.1, on the reverse strand, counting down.
GGAGATGTCTGGGTTTTAGGCATCCGACGTCGTAACTCGCTCGAAATCTTCTCATTTTTTTTCACATCCTACACGTGCGATAACATGACACCTTGACAAGTTTCATAATTTTCAAACTTCGTATGGATTTTATATAATTTTAAAACACTTTTCGGCAAGTGGCTCGTCATGTTATGCGAAGAAGATGCGTGAAATTTGATGCGAGTTTGTGGATAGGGACTCAACATACACCGAATACGATGAATAACATTTTTCGAAAAACTACATTGCATTATTCCATGCACCTGCGGTTCAAATTTGAAATATTCAAAAAAAATCAACAAATCGAAATAAATTAAGAAAAAAATATAAAAAGTCAAAATTGGCCCAAATTTTAAAATTAAGTTTAAAACAATGTATTATAGCACCACAAAAAACTAGGCTCAAAAAACAAATAAAAAACAAAAAAATCTTTGCCGAGGGCCTAGCCTGGCCCTCGGCAAAGGGGGTCTTTGCCGAGGGCCTGGCGTCGGGCCCTCGGCAAAGACTATATTTTTTTTAAAAATGGTCAGAAAACTGGGTGAAAAAACTTTGCCGAGGGCCTAACGGCTGGCCCTCGGCAAAGCTTGACGAGAGTGGCCGCCGTGACCCAACGGGCCTAATTTGCCGAGGGCCGCGGCCCTGGGCAAAGATTTGTTTTGCCGAGGGCCTGTCTTTGCCGAGGGCCTGGCCCTCGGTAAAGACCTTTTTGCCGAGGGCCATTCTTTGCCGAGGGCTCCTGGGACTGGCCCTCGGCAAAGAGTGTCTTTGCCGAGTGCCCGAGATTGGGCCCTCGGCAAAGCCTCAGGCCCTCGGCAAAGCACACGTTTCCAGTAGTGAAAGCATACATATGGAAAGCATATTTCAAAACTGCCCTATAGATGAAACTAATCCATCTTCTTGGATTCTGGTGCCTTTTCATATCAACGAAGAATACAACCTATATTCGTTACAATCATAGTGTTTTCCTATAAAACATAACAAGTGAGTTAGTGCAAACACAAGGTTGACAAGTACCCTTGTATGTTCATTTTGTGATGAGTGATTGTTAATGTGATCCACGAAGTAGGTTGAGTGATGACTAACCCTACCATGACGAAAGCTATGTGTGCGACATGTCTCTTGGCTTGTATTGTGCAGGTGTGGAGCTCGAAGGCGGTGGTCGATGGCGAGGTGAAGGTCAAGGAGGACATGTCGTGCCGACGGACCGAGAGCGGTGAAGGGCGGACGTGAGGCTTGGACCGAGGGACCAGGAGGCCGGGTGACCAGCCACGGTGGCTGATATCTGGGACATCGACAAGCGCAAGTGTACATGAGTGATGAAGACGGCGTCTTTTGAGTCAAGATGGAGGATGATGGCGTCGTGGCACTTGGCGGAGGCTGGTGGGTCAAGTCAAGAAGGAAGACGAAGGCGTCAAGCTTGGCGAAGGTCAGACACACGTCGACATCAAGGGTTTTGGTGGTTTTGTCGTTAAAACCATTAGCAGGGTTTGGTGGTTACATCCTCAAAACCATCGGTGCGGTTTGTGGTTTGAGCCTCAAAACCATCAGTGGCGGGTTTTACGGGTTTGGGCCTCAAAATCCGGGCGGAGGTTCCAAGGAGGAACGGACGACACGTGGCGTCATTGGGGAGTTCGCATCGAGGCGAAGCTACTGATGAGGAGGTGTAGTGGCCGTCGGATGAAGATGACACCGGGTTGAACCATAACGCCCTTGGGCTAAGTGGTTTGACTCAATTGTATCCAGGGTCAAAACTGAGATTGTGTAATAGCCTTATTAAATAGGATAAGGGAGCCCCCATCTCCCTCACCTCCTCCATTTATATTTTCTTTCATCCTTTGTTAGGGTTTCCCTCCCCTTAGGTGCTTGTGAGAGAGAGGTCCACTAATCCTTGTGATTTATGTAAGAACCAAGATTTCAAGTGGAAAAGGAGGTCCCGAATCCTCCTTGTGTCCTCTAGGATTCGGCGGAAGAATCACTCTTTGTGTTCTTGATGTGTTCTTCATGTTTTTCTCCTCCCCCTCTCATTCTTGAGTTGATTCGTCGTTTCTAGACCTTTTTGTAACACCCGGTTTTGAAGAACAAATAAGGCTAGCCATATGTGTGCCCAGGAAGTCCACACATACAACAACAGAGTACATAGTATCAGAAACAATGTTATAAAACAGAAATATACTCATATTTAACACTTACATCAGAGTATCGCGTAACGAGAACTAATCTTTAGGCTCCATTCTTCACAAGGGACGGCTGACTGGGGGTAAGTACACCTAGCACTTCTCAAAAAACTAACTAGCTCCACCATCTAGTACCCATTCGGGATTTTTATCCAAAAAATAGAAAAATAAACAAGCGTGAGTACATTTCGTACTCCGCAAGCATAGCATGGGGATTCATGAGGCTCAAAAGGTAGACACGGTTTACTGCATTTAGCATTTTAGTAAGTCAACTTTTTATCATTGGCCAACATCAAATTATGCTTAAGCTCCCAAATTAACCCACATGATCAAATACTAGAATTAAATAGAGTCATTGAACATTACTATAACATCATCATCATAAATTATCAACATAACAGGTAACCATTTATTCAGTGAGTTTTTCGGGCCGCTCGTGACCATGAGCACGGCTGTTATAACAGTTTTAATACTCTGCAGAGGTTGTGCATCTTTACTTGTGAGTCGTATTGCCCATATGCCCGGGTTAATTACTCTCATAACACTACCAAGGTGAGCGGGCATGGTACACTATGAAGCCTTCCATAGGTCTCTTCTAAAAAGTTAGGGCCGCGAGGTTTTCTTGGTAGACAGATATAGAGAACCCCTTTCAATGGCACATTTCCCGCAGGCTATACACATCAGAACAGAGGCAGTTCTATACCCAAAGTGGTGAGCCCCTCTTGCGCCCTTTCGGGTAACCTCTAACCAGCTAGAAAAGATTCTATTACTGAACTAAAGTCAGAGCCATGTGACTCTCACGGTTGCACTGTCAATTCCAGCTATTGCCGATAGATAAGTCCTTACGGAGGGTTTAGGGCACCATGACCAACGTCATTTACACCTTCGCCCTATGGATCAGTTGTTATAAAGCATGTTTCACCCTTTGTTCTGCAGAACCATTAACCATCGTATAGATCATGTTCAGTTAGAGCGCTAGCAATCTACCCATATGCAATTTACCCATAGGAGTCAAGGTAACATGTCATCAAATAGCTAGGATATCCTTAGGGTTATCAAAGTTAGACACATGCAAATGAGTAGATGATTAAAGTGAATAGGACATTAAGGTAGGCCCATGCTATACTTGCCTTAACCGTTGTTCAAACTTCCTCATACTTTGCTTCTGGTTGTCACCTTCCGATCTTCAGTGCTCACAAATAGTTCTCGTTCTACTCGTAGCAAGCTCCACATGTAGGCAAACATACAAGCAACAAATAAAATCAACTAAGAACAGTACACCACACAAAGTAAAACAACGTATTATAAGAGAGCTAATGCTATGGCCACGAGATCACGAGAAACGCCGATAAAGAACTATCGTTAAAAAGAAACGATTATCGGAGTTTTTAAATTATAAAAGAAAGAAAATACCACCTGCTTGATTTATTTTTTTATTGATAAAAACCATATGAGTAACATTAACTTAAGGTAAAACATAATTTAATCATGTTAAACTTTATTTTGCAACTGAACAAATTAACATGTGAGTATATGCATCTATACGAATTCACTATACATGCTTAAACTAAACAAATATATAATTTAAAAGCTTATTAATCTTAGCAATTACTCAAATTAATATATATTTTTTACATACAACACCTGAGTATAAAACCTAAGTTTGCTTTTAATTATAAAACTAGTTGCATAAATATTAATTAAATTAATATTTAGTTTATAAATCACTCTAGCATGTAACACGTCAATGCCGCTGTTAGCACATAGCAGAATAGACGGGGAAGAACGTGGACATGCAGATGCTCACCAGCGACAGAAACTGGACGATGGCCATGGCAGGCTTGGCAGGAGCAGGAGAACATGGCAGCACAACTCAAACATGGATTAGAGGTTCGTCTCGACGAAGATCCCCACGTCTACGAGTTCTCTGTCCAAGCAAGTGGCGCACACGCGACGATATGATTGGTGCTTGGTATTCAACAGCTGAAGCGGGCGTCGGTGGCCTGCTACACAGGCCGAGCTGCAGATACGCCAGGAGCTCCGGTCTGTTGCCTGCAGGACACGACAAGACGTAGGTACAGAACTGTATACGTACATGGAGTACGTAGAGAGGTGATGAGGAACAGGCAAGTGGTGCTGTTACGAGTCAAGAAAGAAGAAAAGGATTTCGAGAGATTTACCAACATTTGTTTCATCCTTGGACGGACTGCACACATGGCCATGGCCGACTGCAGGGTAGGACGGTGCACTGGCTCGCGCGGCCAGAAGAAGACGAGGACGGCACGCGTTGAGCAAAGACTGCTGGAGCAGAAACGATCGCAAATAGGGGCAGCGCGGCCACGCTCGCTGGGGAATCTGTGGCGGCGGCGGGAAGGCGTTTCCCCACGGCAGCAGCTCCGGCGGATTCCGAGCGCTGCGATGCGGTTGTGGTTTCTGCGAGCAAGAGTGTGGGGAACTGGGGCAGGGTGCGGCATCGGGGTCTGGGCTTCCCTTTATGGAGGCCGGGGCGCGGGGGACGCTCCCACGACGCGAGTAGTGGGCGCGCGGGCAGCGGCGGTTCACAAGCAAGCTAGGGCACGAGCGATATGGCGTGGAGGAGTTGGACTCGAACTGTTATTTGGGCTGCAAGCCGGTGCTGCGAAGACGAGAAGCAGGTCTTGTCTGCCCAGTGCCAGAGGTATATGAGGTGGGCTGCTAGTCAATGGTGCTTCCTAGCCATGCCACATAAAACAACGGCAATGGATGACCGACGACGATGAAATTGATGGCTGGGTCGAGCTGGAGAGGTAAGAAACGGAGGATCATGATAATGAATTTTTAGAGCATCTAAGAATTAAATTTTGCTCTAGGATAAATGGGAAAAGGTCCTAAAATTCAGGAAATTCCCAGAGGACGTAGTAGAGATAGATTGAGAGGTAATAAACTTATTTAAATTATTTGGAGCAGAGGAAAAGATTTTGGGATGTTCCAAATGAAAATATTAGGCTCAAGAAGGCATGAATTTGATTCTAGAAAAAGACGAACATGGCAGAGATAGATAAAAAAATGACTTACTAAACACGTTTTTAAACTTTTCACAATCACGACACTAGTCAAGCAACAAGAAAACATCACATCAATCAAGCCCATCAAATTATTTTTAGCAAAATTTGAAAACCACACTTTCCTACATCTAAACTTGTGGAAACTTAAACAAATATTGGAAACTTTTATATTAATATTGAAATCCTTTATTTTAATTAGTGTTTTCTATGCACAACCCAAAATTGAGAATTTTGGGGTGTGACACTTTTTATCCGTTCTTTTTGCATTGATTTGAGCTATGACGTGAGTTGAGCCTTTCCTCTGAATGAAATCAACCAATTCCTCACAAGCTCGCAGATCGGGCAATTTTTTGGTGTAGGTCTCAAGAACCGGTGTTTTTTTTTGTTTCCCCTCAATTTTCCGTTGATTGGTTTCAAATTGGGCGATGACCTCTTAGAGTTAGCTCCCCTACTGCCTTGTGATCTTGCATACTAAGTTTGGTGGCAGTTGGTGTTGATTTGGCCACAAATCGGAAGGATCATGGGTGAGGGCGATTTTCGCGTCGCCTCTGTTCTTCTGTTTCTAGGGTTCGCGGACAGTCTGCCGTTCTACCCGCGGACAGTCCGGGGATCGGGATTCGTCCAGTCCAGAACCAAGTTTTTTCTACCCTGGCGGACAGTCCGGGGTTCCAGTGCGGACAGTCCGCGACCCCTGTCCAGCCGAGTCCAGAACTATTCTCTCTCGGTGAGTTTTCTGAGATCTAGCTTGCGGACGGTCTGGCACCTGGTTGCGGACAGTCCGCCAGTGGTTTTTGAGTTGTGTCCAGAACTATCTCGTTGTTGTGTGTCTTCTGGAAGTTGAACTGCGGACAGTCCGGTGCAAACCGCGGACAGTCTGCCGCTCACTGTTGTTCGTCAGGTTCGTGCCACCGGACAGTCCGCCAGGGTGACCCGGACAGTCCAAGGACTGTACTGCAGACAGTCCGCCACCAGGGTCCGGACAGTCCGCAACTGCCTAGAGTTGGTTGTTTTCTCCCGTTGCCTTGAGTGCTCATTTCCTTTGCTCCTTGAGGGTGCTTCTAAGTGTCATAGACTTCTTGTGAGGTATCTTGCTATGAGTTAGGACGTATATCTCACGGCTTTTTTAGGGGTTCTTCCTCTATAATAACTGTTAGATCTAGACGTCGTGCTATATGAGCCCTCCGTCATCTGTGATCTTACATGTAAGATGTAAGACTCCTCCTCAACCAAGATTCCTCTTAGACCTCGAAAAAAATAATACACGTGAGATATAAGACTCCAATGCCAATACGAGCCAAATTATCATGGTCGAGGACTCCGACACCAAAACAAGCCAAAAAGGACTCTGACGCTCATAGGAACAAAAAAAATATTAGTGCAAAACTATTTATACGAGCCAAAAATATTAATGTGAACATCACCCCTCACAATTTTAGGTACTTTCGCTGGTGCCTTTTTCTGTCATGGAAAGATCTATCTCTGGTAGTGATGTAGAGCAACATTGGATATTAAAGTATGTAACATCTTGTTTGGATGTCCATATATCCGGCTCAACCCATGTGTGTTGAAGTGGTTTGGCCACACCAAACTACTCCCCAGCACACGTGGATTGAGGGAGAGCATCCAAACAAGGCCTAATGTGGAATCTAAGGCCCCGTTTCGAACTTGGGAAAAATCTTTTCCATTTTTCATTGCGAAATAATCACGTAATTTCATCCTTGTGTAGGGGGGAAGTGGAAAGAGATGGACTGGCATGCTGCTGGATGGATCTTCCTCGATGCGTTCATTGGGTAAATAAGCTATGTTTTGGATATATACGTCCCGCGATCAACGTGTAACATGTTTAGACTCATAGTTGCTAGGATCCGTAGTTGCTAGGAGTACATGTGTGGCCGTATCATTGAGTCTGAACCCTTCTGTTTGGACTCGATAGTTGCTTAGTAGTAGGAGCAAATGAGTGGCCCTATCGTTGAGTCTGAACCCATCTATAAAGATATTCTATTTCTATATTTAAAGAAATGTCTATGATATATATGAACTGATATATCGAGAATTCAATTAGTATTCTCATTGCATTTGAAATATTTTTCGTAAACACGTGCGTGAAAATAATTTTCACCCAGAATTTTCTTACCCACCTGATATCTTAACCGTTGATGGCTTGATCCCTTTTAATCTAAGGGTTCCTATTAATTCGAGAGTGGGCCCGTAGTAAAATCTTACGTGTAAGATCTTACATTCTGACCTCGATGTGTTTTTTTTCACCGACGACGGTGCTTACCCGCCCGCTATACCCCCACCTTCAGACGCCACGCTATCGGTTTTTTCCCCACCGCGGAACCGCCCGCTCATGTAGGCGCAAGGGGTCCCACTTTCTCGTACCCGCTAAGCAGTTGGCTTCTGCGGCAGGAGTGCAGAAGCGCTGTACCTCCTCGCCCTCGCCCTCAAAAATCGATCCACGTGCGAGAGACGGGGAGGGCTGAGGATGCGGTTCTCTCCCTCCTCCGGTTTCTAAATCCTCCGGAGTTCGTGTACCACGCCATCGATGAGCACCGAGCCGGTCCTGCCGTCGCCAGAGGCGCAGATTACTCCTGACTTCGGATCAACAGGTGAGATCCCTAGACTCCTATGTTGAATTGCAGATCGCTCAGTCGTTTCATGTTGGATGGATCCATAGATCTCCAGGCTCGGCACCCTGTCTGCGCACTGCGTCCCCATCAGGGCCGTCTTGCCACAGCGGCATCGGCTTCCCGCCCGTCATCGAGGCCTTCCGCGCCAAATTCTGCCAGGCCGACTGCTTCCTCTTCGATCGCCAATACGTTCTTCTCCGGTTCTCCCCCTCCCTCCTGCCTTGCTCCTCGTTCGTTCCAGATCTCCTACCTGCACGCACCAATCGGAAGGGATTGCATGCCACAATCTGCTCATACTGCTATGGTTGGTCGACTGACCACATTACACTACCAGAGATGCGTTCTTTGCCTAGTGTCACATGCTTTGCCGAGTGCATTTCATTGAACACTCGGCAAAGAGGCCGGTTTGCCGAGTGTCGCACTCGGCAAAGAAATACACACGGCAAATCTGTGGTTTGCCGAGTGTCAAACACTATGCAAAGTTAGGCACTAGGCAAACAGGCAGTTTGTCTTTTGTTGAGCACTCGGTAAACCCTAGCTTTGCCTAGTGCCTGACACTAGGCAAACTGCTGCACTCGGCAAACCTTAACAGGAGCCCTAACACGCCATTAGTATTTGCCGAGTGTTTTCACTGGACACTCGGCAAAGTGACAACTTTGCCTAGTGTTTTCTCTCGACACTAGGCAAACTATTTTTTTATTTCAGGACTCTAAACTTTTTCTGCTAACGTCATACAGTAATCTTGACTCCATGTTAAAGTTTGGTATCTTTCGTAATCTATTTGCTATATTTAGTAAATTTATCTCATTTAATTGAATTTTTGGGGATAACTTAATTTTGAACTGCAGGAGGTTCAAATAATTGAAAAAAATGAATGGAAATTGATATTCATGTTATTTGAAATAGAAGAATGTTAAAATCCTCGAAGTTAAATCAAATTTCGAACATCTTCCTCATGAAACATGAGCACGAACTTCTCACTGAATTGTTTTAAATTATATAAAAAGCAAATGAAGTCTGAAAATCACAAGATTTGTCAAGATGTCATGATATCATATGTCGAGGCTGTGATAAAAATTTGAGAATGTTTCACGAAAGTTGTCACGTACGATGCTTACAAATCGGAACATCTCCGTACAAGTTTCAGAGAGTTGAGAAGGATCTGGTAAGATCCGGTGTCAAATTAAGTGTCGAGTTGGAGTTTCACTTCAAAACATTTTGTATAGTGAATAGACGACATAGATTGTTTCATGTGAACTATTGGTAATTTTTCGGTTCCGTTTGCTAATTTTAATTTGTTAACCGCAATTATAGAATTTTATAATTTTGATAAATAGAATTTGAGCTATATATAATCGCATTAAATAATTTCTGAATATTCATGGAAGCATCGATCATACAGTGTAGAGTGCATTTAAGAAAGTATTTTAGAAGTTGATTAACTAGAATAAATTAGCATCTAGTAGATATAATAATACGTCTATATTTATTTGACTTTTTAAAATTTGTATATGATTATTAAAATAAAAAAATAGCATTAAAAATACGTCTATAAACTTTTTAATAATACGTCTATAAGCTCTAGAAGTTGACTTTTTAAAATATGTACATGATTTTAAAATTAAAAAAATTCACTTTGACTTTGCCGAGTGCTGGATCCATGGCACTCGGCAATTTTTTTTAATAATCTGGACGTGATTTGAAAAAAAAATTCACTTCGAGTTTGCCGAGTGCCAGATCTACGGCACTCGGCAAACCGCCGAACAGCAAAGCCAATAACACACATCCGGCCAGCAGGCCACCACACACACCCACCCACCACCACACACACCGACGCACATCGACAGTAACTAGTACGGAATAGTTGTGGTACTGGCCGACAACGGTGGGCGGGTGGAGTGAGCTGGCGAGGCGGAGGAAGGCACGGCCTTGGTCGGCACTGTCGGTGACCAAGCGGCGCCACCGCTTGCAGGCGTACGCCGCACAAATGAGCCAGATCGGGGAGTTGAGGCGGAGGAGGACGATCCGCCACAGCAGGTCGTCCGAGACGTCATGGATGCTCCTTGCGTCCTCTGCCATCACCGCCTCCTTCCGGTCCTTGAGCCACTGCTGCTGCCGCCGCTCCAGCTCCATTGGCATAGGCACAGTGGAGGATCGGAAACCCTAATGTCACTGTCACTAGTACACTGGTGCTTTCTCTTGGCGCCTCCTTTTCTCACTAGCGGTTTGGAACGAGCAGGCGCCAGTAGAGCAAAATGTGTGGGACAGCGAAAAGAACCGCCTATATAAAAGTATTTATACTGGCAGTTTATGTAAGAAAACCACCCGTAAAACTCATTTTTCCACTGGCGAACACCACTGGCGGTACCGACTGCCGCCAGTACAAACCCCTCTGGAACCGCCAGTATTGTACTCCGCTGTACTAGTGCGTGATCCGTGAGAGCGATGGCATGAACTGGGCCTATATGCAGCCGCGACGAGGATTTTGGTCCCACTTGTCTGTGTTGGATCCCATCATCCCATGCGGTTGCGATGTGCGCTGCTTCAAAATCCCAGCCGATCTAATACAGCTTGTGCTTAAAACACCTGTGTACCGAGTTCCCAAAAAAATGATTTTTTGGGTTTATCTAACATATAATACTGTATATAGTAGTAGTACATATACTAATTAAAAGACTGTATTTCATACGAATTTTATTCTGAGAATGCAAATTGAGAGTTACTGCCATTAAAGTTTGAGAATATATAATATACTCATGATGAATAATAAGGGGGTTGAATACAAAATCAGGAGAAATAGAAATCAGTCACACATTCTTATGGCACGCACTCGCGAAGGAGCCAAGGGAATACACAGTTGACACTAGTATATCAACAAGCAAACACTTTAGAGTTTTATACTACCTCCTGTGACAAAAGGTCAAAAACTTGTCGTTTATTAGGATATTATTTGATTAAACACATGCCTCAAACATCAATAACTGTTACATTATTTAGCTTGCTATCGTATAAATCACATGTTGATTTGTATTCAAAATACTTACACATTCTCTTATACGTAATATGTTTTAAGAATATGTTATAGAAGAAACTAGTAGTCAAAGCTGCACATCAAACATCTATATCTATATACCTAATACTGTCATGTGGATTTTGTTTTACCTAAGACACTAAACTAACGTGTTTCACACGATGCAATTAGCAACCTTTTAGAGTTTACTAAGAGGCAATGAAGAACCAGTACAACTACGGTGAGTTGTTTCATCCACAGTGGTGTATATCTATTTTAGGAACTAATAAAAAACTCAGATTGTGGGGGGATAGCATACCCCCTGAGTATTTTGTGTTAAGGTAGAAGACTCCTCACCTAATCGAAGAAAACCCCCGAACCTCGTACCCCGTACGCACATAGAGCCCGTTACCTGTGAGTGGCCTGGTACCACAAACTCATGCTTTGGGTAATACGGGGCGGACGGTTTTTTTTTTTACCTCAGGCACTGTGATTCGCCGCGTGGGGGATTGAACCCTAGGCTGCAAGGGTGCCACCCGGAATGCTTGACCAACCGGTCTAGCATAAATAGAGCTGTTAGTAGATCGGAGTATATTTTTTTGTCCCTAATAATTTTTTGAAAGATTCTGAAGCCAATCTAAGGCCTTAATTTTTTAGATATTGTTGGAGTTGTTGTAATGTCATGTCAGTTATTATGCAACACAAAACAAATCATACGATGGTATGATCTCGTTCCATTTCTAGTTGTCATATCTTGTATGAGGAAAATGAGAGTCCACCTTTCATCATGGGGGAATAGAATGAGATTTCAATAGATTAAATAATGTGATAGATAAGTAAATCGACGCTCATTCAGCAAAATGCCGTAGCTAAGGCCTTAAGGGCAGGCCCGTAAGAACTGAGGCCATGGCAGCGTGTAGTTGAAAATATTCCTTGTCTGCTTTGGCAACACACCCGCATGTCCACCTTATTTACGTCGATAGAGAAGAGCCAATCCCACTCTCCGCCGTTAGCTGTGGAGAATACACAGGCCTGAGGGCCGGTGGCGGCGGCGGCGTCGAGCCAGTACAGCACCCTGAAATTCGATATGGAGATTTTGCCGTGTCGTCGCCGTCAAGCAGAAAGACGTCTCTAATGCAGTAGCGATAGTCCTGCTTGTTCGGCGGACACGGACGGGAGATCGACCAGCGTGTGCGTGTCAATGGGTCGTAGACGACGAGGTCTGGCACGGAGCGTGCACACGGCCAGTACCTCGCGTGGAGAAGGACGAGGCCACCGCGGCAGTCGGCGACGCTCGAGTACTTGTCGACGGAGAAGCGGCCGCGACGAGAAGGGCAGGAACCTGTGATCACCGCTGGTGTGGTTGTGGTACTGGCCGACGACGGTTGGAGGAAGGCCCGGCCTTCGTCGCCACTGTCGGTGATGACGCGGCGCCACCACTTGCAGACGCACGCCGCGCGCATGAGCCAGACGGGTAGTCGAGGTTGAGGAGGATCCACCTGAGCACGTCATCCGGGAGGTCATGGTCTGCTCGCCACCATCGCCTCCTTCCAGTCCTTGCGCTGCCGCGGCCGCCACCGGTGCTCCAGCTCCAAGGGCGCCATGGAGGATCGAAAACCCTAATAACACTCCGAGCGTGTTACGACCCGCAAGAGCGACGGCAAGGACCGGGGCCATATATGCAGCCGCCACAAACTTTGGTCCGACCTGTCATAGGTTTAGCAATGTTAGAGATCTAACTGATGATAGTACAAGTCCAAAAAAAACTCCGAACCCGTTCTCGACCCGAATCCAAAGATTGCTATGGGCCGGTATCTAATGCAGCTTCAGGCTTAAAATACCAGTGTGCCAACATAAAATACCAGTGTGCCGACGCACTACTACAGAAAACTTAACCGAGGCAGGCAAAATCGCTTAACCGAGGCGGTTTTTCCAACCACCTCCACCAAAAGGCCACAGTTAATCGTTCCTTAACCAAGGCTGTTGTCGGTTAATTGATTAACCGAGGCGGTCGAGTTAAGAAAATCGCCTCGGTTAATATATTTAAAAAAATAAGAAAAGCCCAAGCAAGCCCCATTGAGCCCGTCGTCGAGCCCAATCGAGCCCGCTTGGACGCCGACCCTGCGTGTCGGACCACCACCGGATCTGGACGTGGAGGTAGGGGTGGTCTCGGGCGCCGCTCCGCCACCAAATCCGCCTTGGGGCCGCCGGGATCCACCTTCCTATGCCGCCGTCGAGGGCTTCTTGCGCGGCCATCGCCGGATCGGGCTTCCCCGCGCCACCTCCAGCCAGTTCCGGCCTCCCTACGCCGCCCCCACCGGATCCTCCTTGGGGCCACCTAGATCCGTCTTCCTATGCTGCCATCAAGGGCTCCTGCGCTGCCCCCCTCCTCCCCTGTCAGATCCGCCTTGGGGCCGCCATAGAGGGCTTCCTGCATCGCCCACAACTGGACCTGCCGCCCTGCACCGCCCCCAACCGGATCTGCCGCCCTGCACCGCCCCAACCGGATCTGCCCCCTTGCGCTGCCCCCAGCCGGAGAGGGAGGGAGGAGCGCCACCGTGCCTCTCCTATATGCGCCGCCGGGGAAGAGAGAGGTGGAGACAGAGGAGGGGTGTCGTGCATGCAGTGGAGAGGGAGGAGGGGCACCGGCGTGCTGCGCATGCAGTGGAGAGGAGGGGCGTCGCGCATGCAGTGGAAGGGAGAGGCTGAGAGAGAGATGGGGGAAGGGAGGGGTGCCATCACATGGGGGAGGGGAGGGAGCAGCGGAATGGGGGAGGGGAGGGGCTGTGCTCGGCTGAGATGTGAAAGAGAACCCTAAGTTTGAGTATTTATATCGAAGTCGATTATCGGGCCTGGGCGCTAGGGCGTGATTTACCGAGGCAGGCCTTATAGAGTGCCCACCTTCATAAATGAATTAACGGAGGTAGACAATGTAAAACATCCGCCTTGGTTAATATCGATTAATCGAGACGGTTGTTTTCAGGTGAGCACCTCGGTTAATTGATTAACCGAGACAGTTGCGTTAGTGCGACCGCATCGGTTAATAAGCATTAACCGAGGCGGTTAAATATTAACCGAGGCGCCTCGGTTAATGCTTACTAACCGAGGCGGTTGCTGGCCCGGCTGCCTTGCCTCAAATAACCGAGGTGGGCAACCAGGCCACCCGCCTCCGAGGTCTTTTTGGAAATATTGCGCAAAAGATTTTAAAGATTTTGTGTAGTAGTGACGTCTAAAAATATCTAATATATATAACTGTATATAACTACGTAATATATTACATATATGCAATTTTATTTTAATTTTAAAATGCAAATTGAGAGTTACTGCCATTAAAGTTTAAATATATACGTTGGCCAATGAGAAAGCAACGCATAGGATAGACATCTTGACCGATGGAGGGGCAAGGAGCTGAGCCTGTCACTGACAAGGGCGACTCCAAGCTCCCTCAAAACCAACCGGCAAACCACCTGCTCCGGTGAGCCCCCACCAATTTCCAAGGCTCTTGTCCCCCTCGCGCCTCTGCTCCCCACACCCACCGCCTTCCTCCCCACTTTCTCACCCATTGGTGCTATGGCGAGCTCCCAGCGAGATGGACAAAGAAGCCTGCATCGTTGAAGGATGAAAGTGCGTTCGATTCGGCTGCCAACAAGCATGTCTCGCGACGCGCCGGTGAGGCAACTCACCCGCCTGCTCGGAACGGCATGGCTCTGCCCCCTCATCACCGGTCCCGCCCAGGTGCATTGTTCTTGATCCCATTGCAGATCTTCTGCATCTCCCCTCCCCCACGGCCTCTTGACTCATTAGGGGCGGGGATCCTCTGGGCGATCCCCCTGAACACGAAGGGCCAAGTCACCTATCCCATGGTTAGAAACACCTTGAACTTCTCCTTCTCCAGCCTCCCCCTTACCTTTTCGCAGCAACCATGCCTTTCCCTGGCATCTTTTGCTCCACAACCATCAACCAAAACGTCGCCAACTTCCTGGTGGTCCGGGATCATTGGCAACTTGGTGATCTCAAGCTGGTCCTCTTCTCGGACCTAGCCACCGCCATGGCCTGTCATGAGCTCGCCGGAGAGGAAGCTGAGGGGCCCACCCAGAGTTTGAATTTGGATATGCCCTTTGCGCGGGATGGGCCGCTTGGGCCCGAGCATCTCCAACAATTTGGCAAATTTTGTTTCTCAAATCTCGTTGTTTGCCAACTCCTAAAATAATATGGGGAGAAAAAAAAAGATCTCATCTCCAACAGTTTGGCAAATTTTATTTTCAAAAACCCAAAAACCCGCTAACGAAATGAAAAGACCCGCTAAGCAAACGAAGAGCCCCGTTAAGCGAACGAAGATCCCAGCTAAGCACGAGAAAACTACGATGCGTGGTCAGTGCCCCGCACGCATATATGCGCGCAATCGACCGAGATTTGCCAACTTGCCAAAGATGCCAAACCCAGATACCAAACTATTGGAGAAGTAATTTGCTTATTTTACCAAAAATTTTAGGACGTCAAACTCTTGGAGATGCTCAACACTTTGTTGGAGACTTTTTAGTATATGTAGGATTATAATAAGCAGCTGCCGGGCGCGGGTGATGGGGCTGGTGCGGCCACTACTGTTGCCTAGAGCGCCGAATCACCGGTGAAGAAGACCAAGGTGGGAGGCATGGTGTTCACGATGAGCCCCGTCAGGAGCCATGAATGCGATAGCATGGAATTGCCGTTGGTTGGGTAACTCACCGACAGTTGAAGAACTCTGTGGCTCAATTGGGGGAAGCTGGTTCGGTTGACGCTCTAAAAGTTCACATGTTTCCTTTACCTTTTAACAGGAACCGGTTTTTCTTGGTTTGCTTCTTTGGCTCCTGGCTCAATCAATACTTGGTTTGATTTAGAGAAGAAGTTTCATGAACACTTCTTCAGTTCTAATGAGCTTAAGCTTTCTGACTTGATGATTCTGGATCTATCAAAACCTATGAGTGAGGAGAGCGGCGAGTCGAGTGGCCCCGACGGCCAAGCCAACCGTTGGGCAGCCGGAGAGTCCACCACTCCGGTCACCAGCCAGGGAGTCGAGTCCCCGGGGGAACCCGATTGCCTTGCCTTCCGGGTGGGCGACGCCGGCGCTCATCGTGTGTCTCCGGGGGACCCCGATGGCCTCGCCGACCGCCGGGTGGGCGAGGTCAGGATACGTCATGCGGGGCGCCTGGGAAGATGGCAGAGGTGTTTGCCACTTGCGCCATCTCTCCGACGAGCCCTGCAGTCAAACGTTGAGGCCAATGCGAAGGAGACGGACGACGATCGCCGGAGACAAGATAAGGCAGGTCGGGAAGCAGTCCGTTCGCCGGTGGAGGAAGTAGTCGAAGCAACTGTCCGTCCAAAACCGGTACATGGAGTTTGCGACGTCCGGCCGCCGGAGGCTAAGGCGCTCCACTCAAGGTTCTGGGCAAGGCTGGGGGAGGAAGGCGATGCTGAAGAAGCGAGTGACGTCGACGTCTTGACGCCGGGGTTCGTCGACGAGGGCAACAGCGACATCAACATATCGATGCCGGAGATCGTCGAGGGTGCGACGGCGGCAGGATTCACGGTCGACGACCTTCTCAGGGCGGAAGAAGCCCTTGGCTCAGGTAAACCTTGAGCTGAACGCCGATTCGCTCTGAAATTGGTGTCCGACCTTGCACGACATAAGTTCACCGGTCATCCATGGCAAGGACCTTTACCGGCTCCAAGAGTTTCCCCTCCAAGAACTCCTTGAGACTTTGTTGCCAAGGCGATCTACCAAAGACGCAACTCCTCTTCCCCGAGTAGCTCTAGGGCACCAGTGAGTTCACCGGCGAGAACAATGGTGGGTTCATCAGTGGGGAGGAAGAAGTCGTTTTTAATTTTTTTTGAACCAGAGAGTAATTTCAGTTCGAAACGGTTTGCTGGGCAACGTCCGTGCAGCGATCCATGTTTCCCGTCCGTGACAACCGCCCTTCCAGAGGCGCGCGATTGTGAGAAGGGAACGTCGATCCATTGTTTATGGAAAGTTGGAGAAAAATTAGAAGTTGGGCCCGGGAATTTGTTTAGACCCACCAAGGGTTTGTGCGCCCTGTTCTCTCGTACTGGTACCCACACCAACTTGCGCAACCGCCGCCGAAAGCCTCCACACGCGCTGCGATCGTACGCCGACGTTGTTCGGCACGGCCCGATTGCGTACCAAGGCAATGGTAGTGGCGCGGGACGCGGTGGAGGTCCTCCGCCGGGATACTTCCCCGGTTTCAACCCTGGGTACGCGCTAGGGTTTGGCGGCCGTGGTGGGACTCGCGGGAGCGGGGGGCTTTCCACCGCGTGGCCAAGGGCGCTGTGGCAGTGGTCGCGGGCACGGTGGTTTCGACGCGGGCTACAACTACCGTGGGCGAAACCGGGGTGGCCATCAAGGCCATGGAAGTTGTGGCTGGAACGACGGAGGAGGCGACGGTCGAGGTTGGGGAGATGGGCGCCAGCAGTTCGGTCACTAGACTAGATGGCCGACCTACCATGGCGGCTTTCCGGGGCAGTCTGGACCGCTGGGCAACAAGCCACAGGACGCGGTGCCTGGCGGGCACTTCGGCGGTGGGCAATGTGCCGACGAGTCTGGCTCTTTCAACTTCGTCTCCGGGGGGTTTCCAACCGACGACAACATCGGCCATGCTGGGTTCGACCAGCAGGTGGTGCAGTCAGGGTCAACCAGCACAGTTGCTGTTGGCGCGGCTTCGGCCAACCAGCAGGCCGGACGAGCGCTGGTCGGAGCCGTGGGCGCAGCGGGTGCGGCTAGACAGCACACGCAGCAGGCCGGGCAAGCTGGCCAACCTGGACGCGGTGTTGGCCAGACCGGGCAAGTGGCCAAGCATCAGCAGGACGAGAAGCAGGCCACGCTGCTCCAGAAGCCAGCCGAGAAGACAGCCAGCAACCCGAAGCAGCAAGCTGGGCAGCCGGCAAGCCAGGCTCCGTCGGATACTCAAGACCAAACAGCGAAACAGGAGAACACAAAGGTGATCTTTGTCCCGCCTAACCCCGATATAGATGTTCCTGAATCTTCCAAGAGAGGTGAAAAACAAAAGAAAAAAAGTAAAAAACCCTTCTGTTATCGCTGTTACACAAAGGGGCATGTTAATACTGAGTGCACTGCAGAACTGTTTTGTGAAGTTTGTCATGGTGACCATGTGAAAAAGGCATGCCCAAATCTAAAAAACTTGCATCTTACTGCTATTCCTTGTGGTTATGCGGTGGAAGGTTCAGGATTTTATTTTATACCTGTGACGGATACTCCAAAACCTCCCCAGGTCGATACTTCTGCTGTGGTACGTGTGCTGGAGGGTTCCTTATCCGCTGATCAGTTAGCGGTGGAACTTGACAGCCTTCTACCAGGAAATAGTTGGGTTATCGATCTTAAGGGCACAGATGCTTTCACTACCATTTTCCCTTCAGCCGAAGTGCTGAATCACATGGTGAATTGGGGTCCGATGGACACTAAAAGTGTGCCTGCGAAGATACAGTTTGAAAGAGCAATTGATAGTGAGGTGTACAAGTATGAAATCCCTAAAGTTTGGGTTCAATTCCGGGGTCTACCTTCTGAGCTCAGAGAGTTCCCTATTATCTGGGCAGTGGGTTCTATCCTGGGAGGTACTAGAGCTGTCGATACTATCTTTACAAAAAAGTTTGGCAGGTCTAGATTGAAGGTAGCCGTGCTGAATCCCGATATTATTCCTTCCTTTGTGGATGTTGTAATTGGGGATTTTGTTTATGAGCTACAATTCAAAGTTGAAAAGGATATAATCGATAGTGAGCCCTCTGTTATTGACATGGACTCTACCATGGAGGAAGATAAAGATCCGGAAGAAAGTGAAGGTCCAGAAAATATGGATCATGATGGTGACAAAGATGGGGGTAATAAGACGGAAAGCATAGAAAAGAATTTAAGTAGTGAGTTAGTGCCTCCGAAAGAAGCTCCCAACAAAAGCTGTGACGGTGGGGTTAACACTAAACACTCTAAAAGTGGTCAAGTTGAGGTGGTGACTGCAGGACATTCCACTAAGCCTGTGGTCCTACTATCTCCAACTGGGATTAACTCTGATGGCTCTGCACATTGGAAGGCGAGCATCCTGCAAAACAAAAATGATTCAGGAACTATCTTAAAAAGAGAAGGGGTTAGGCAAGGGGACGATGTCACCAAGCCGATCCAGCAAGAGGACAGCGGCCACCTCTGCGCAAGATTCACTGGAGAAAGCAAAGGCAGCAAAAGCAAGGAAAAATCTGGATCACTCTCCTCCCAAAGGTAACGACACACAGACTTTTTCCTTTAATTCTTTTGATAATTCCTTTCTTTTACAGTCAGCTAGTGCGTTAGGTGTGTCTTTTGGATCTAATGAACGTGAAGTGGCTAGTTCTTTACAAGAATTTAAAGACAGAGAGAGTGCAAGGCTGTCTGATGATAAATTGCCTGATATTACATGTTTAGATGCAGATGATTTATCCTCTGTCTGTTTATTAGATGACAGGATAGACTTAGAGGCCCTAAATTTTATCTGTTCCGAGATATCCGAAGTGTTAGGTGATGGGGGTTGTGATTCTAAGTGTTTACATACCCCCGTGTCACATTCTAAGAAAAGTGCTTCTAAGAGTGGAAAAAAGTCGAATAAGTCTAGTAAAAAATAAAAGGAATTTTTTGGAATTGTAATGGTTTTGTGGATTCAAAAAAATATAGGTTCCTATCTGATTTAACAAGGGAGAAGAATTTAGACTTTATTGCTTTATCAGAGACAGGGAGAGACAATTTCCCGCCATCGACATTGAATAATATCTGTGCTGGCAGAAATTTTCTTTGGCATTGCAAGGCCCCTAGGGGTCGATCTGGTGGCATGCTATTAGGTATAAATATCCAAACCTTTGACATAGGTCAGATAGAGGAGGGGAATTTTTTTATACGTTTCAAGCTACGTCACATAGAGGATGATTTTCAGTTTAACTTATTCTCGGTCTATGGCCCAGCTCAGAATGACCAAAAGTCTCTTTTTTTGTCAGAGTTAGTACGAATATGTTCGAAAGAAACCTTACCCATATTTATGGGTGGCGACTTCAACATTATTCCTAGCCCAATTGAGAAGAATAACAGCAATTACAGTGATCGGTGGTCGTTCCTGTTCAATGCTGTTATAGACTCATTAAACTTGAGAGAGCTTGAGTTAACTGGTCGAAATTTCACTTGGGCAAATCATCTGCAGAATCAAACTTTTGAGAAGCTAGATAGAATCTTAGTTTGCACCGATTTCGAATCCCAATACCCACTTTCGACTGTCCACACTTTGGGTAGAGAAATTTCGGATCGTACACCTCTATTATGTAACACAAATAACTCATCTCAAACGTACCAACATCAGTTCAAATTTGAATTGGGTTGGCTGCTTAGAGATGGGTTTTGTGACACAGTGAGGCAAGTGTGGAACAGTGTTGCGGATATCGGGACTCCTTTGGAAAGGTGGCAAAATAAGATTAGAAGGCTTTGTCAGTACCACAGAGGCTGGGCAAAAAACTTAAGTGGACATTATAAGAAAGAAAAAGGCGAACTCCTAAATAAACTAGATGCGTTAGACAAAAAAGCTGAAGTTCTAATGTTGAGTGAAGCGGAATTAAATCTAAAGCATGTGCTAAATGATAGGCTAGCTGATTTATTAAGAGAGGAAGAGCTAAAGTGACACCAGAGGGCAAAGGTAAAACATCTCCTGGAGGGGGGCACCAATACTAAGTATTTTCACTTGCTGGCTAACGGGAGACACAGGAAAACTCGTATCTTCCGGCTGGAAAATGGGAACACTATAATAGAGGGTGATGCTCAATTAAAAGAGCATATTGCCAACTATTATAAAGACCTATTCGACCCACCGGACAACATTGGGATGATGTTGGACGAACATTTAGTCCAAGATATCCCACAAGTCTCGGAAGAAGAAAATGAGTTCCTAACCGGTGACTTCTCGAAGGCTGAGGTACGGGCAGCTATCTTCCAAATAGAACATAATAAAGTGCCAGGTCTAGATGGCTTTTCACCAGAGTTTTTATCAAGTGTTCTGGGATTTTATTAAACCAGACCTGATGGCTCTATTTAAGGAATTCTAGGAGGGGGTTTTACCGTTGCACCGCCTTAACTTTGGTAATATTATTTTGCTTCCCAAAAAACGAGAGGCAAGAACTTTCCAACAATACAGGCCCATCTGTTTGTTGAATGTTTCTTTCAAAATCTTTACCAAAGTGGCGACAAACAGGTTAACCACTATTGCTCATAACATAATTAAACCAATACAAATGGCATTTTTACCAGAAAGAAATATAATGGAGGGTGCAGTAATTCTCCACGAGACAATTCATGAATTACATACAAAGAAAATGTATGAGGTTATTTTTAAAATAGACTTCGAAAAAGCTTATGATAAAGTAAATTGGAACTTCCTACAGCAGACACTGAGGATGAAAGGTTTCTCTGAAAAGTGGTGTTCCTGGGTGAAACATTTCACACAAGGAGGAAATGTCAATATTAAGATCAATGACTAGCTAGGCCCCTACTTCCAAACTAAAAATGGCTTAAGGCAAGGCGATCCATTGTCACCAATACTATTTAACATAGTAGTCGATATGCTAGCCGTTTTAATTGCTAGAGCCAAGGAAGTGGGTCTTTATAGACGGAGTGGTACCTCATCTCGTTCAAGATGGTCTTTCGATCTTGCAATACGCGAATGATACTGTGATTTTTTAGGCCATGATGTTGAAAAGGCGGTAAACTTAAAATTAATTTTAAGCACCTTCAAACAACTATCTGGGCTGAAAATCAATTATCACAAAAGTGAAATCTTTTGCTTTGATAGGGCAAAAGTACATGAAGCATTTTATTCGCAGCTATTCGGATGTGAGATGGGAAAATTTCCCTTCCGCTATCTGGGTCTGCCCATGCACACCAGGAAACTAAGTAACAAGGACTGGGTGGAAATTGAGAAAAGAATTGAGAGTAAACTAAGTGGTTGGAAGGGTAAGATGCTCTTGGTAGGAGGGCGTCTAGTTCTCATTAACTCGGTGCTTTCTAGCCTACCGATGTTTATGCTATCCTTCTTTGAACTACCGAAGGGAGTCTTAGAAAAGACTGATTGCTTTAGATCTAGATTTTACTGGCAAAGTGACCAACATAAGAGAAAATATAGACTGGCTAAGTGGGAGCTAATGTGCCAACCCAAAGCCCAAGGTGGTTTAGGGATACAAGACTTGGAAATACAAAATAAATGCCCGTTGAGTAAATGGTTGTTTAAATTGTTAAATGAAGAAGGGGTTTGGCAACAGCTATTGAGAAATAAATACCTAAAAAATAAACCACTGGGTTGTTGCATGAAAAAACCAACAGACTCTCATTTCTGGAAGGGTCTGAATGAAGTTAAAGATGTTGTCTTGAGTTTTGGCACTTTCAAGGTGTCTGATGGGTCTCAAACACGTTTTTGGTTAGACACATGGATAGGTAATAAACCTCTGAAAGATAAATTATCCGCGTTGTTTAACATAGTGAGGCGGAAACAAGACTCTATGGCAAATGTCCTATCAACGGTTCCTCTCAATATTTTCTTCAGGAGAAATTTAGGGGACAGGAATTTGAGGGACTAGCACAGAATAGTAGCCTCCTTACATGATTTAAACTTACACGGGAAAGGGATACTTTTGTTTGGTCACTAAATGCTTCAGGCACTTTTACGGTAAAGTCGTTGTATGCTGCGCTAATTAACAACGGGGTAAGGGTGTCACAAGATATTTGGCAAGTAAAAATTCCATCAAGAATTAAGATTTTCTTGTGGTATCTAAAGAGAGGTGTGATTTTGACAAAGGACAACTTGTCTAGGCGTAACTGGAATGGTAATAAAAGTTGTGCTTTTTGCCATTATCCAGAGACTATCCAACATCTCTTCTTTGATTGTTACTATGCTAAATTCTTATGGCGCGCGGTTCACCTTATGTTTGGGATCTCTGCCCCTTTGAGTATGGAAGATCTTTTCGTTACATGGTCAAAGATGGGCAGGAAGCCTCAAAATGCTTTGTTATTAACTGCAGCATCAGCCTTATGCTGGACGATCTGGTTAACAAGAAACGAGGTGGTGTTTGACAAATGTAGACCAATTTTTTTTTGCAGGTACTATTTAGGGGAACTTATTGGCTGTGAGCCTGTGACAATGGGCGAAGCTGCAGCGGCGTGAGGTGTTATGGGATCAACTTCTACGTGCAGGGCAGCGTTTAGAGACATCAGCCCTTCAGGTCTTTAGTTCCAATGGGTGGCTTTCAAATAATTTTCTTGGCTAGCGTGTGTCAGGAACTTTTGCCTTACTTTTTCCTTTTTGGCCGGATTCTGGCGGTTAAACTTTTTTTTTCTGTGGTGTGGTCTTTGACCATGAATGTATTAATTGGCCTGATTCTACCCTTTGATAGACGAAGCCGAATATGTACTATCCATTATCTAAAAAAAACTTTCTGAGTTGACATCAGTTAAGCAACAACGTGATGAGTCCGTTGTTGACTACTTTAAAAGGTTTTGAGACACCAAAAACCGAAGCTTCAATGTTTTTATTGCTAAAACATATTTGGCTGACTTGGATTTTCCATTTTTATGTCCCCTTTAAAAATTAAGTATAGATAATATATTCCTTTCTTTAGTTTTCATATTTTAAATTTAACCCATCTTGTTGTGTCCCATGAAACCTCGGTTGCAAGTAGTTTTAAATTTCTAATCTTTTATCCCCTCGATATTAATAACATATGTAATATTTTGTCCTTTATTTTATAGTTTTTATCCCATGTTGTTGTGCCCCATGAGACACATCATGAAATGGAATGACATAAAAGTGATATAATTCGACATCATTTCATTGGCACTTGGGGCCTGTTTAGTTCCCAAAATTTTGTAAAATTTTTTAAGATTCTCCGTCACATCGAATCTTTGGACGCATGCATAAAACATTAAATATAGATAAAAAAATAAAACAAATTACACAGTTTAGATGAAATTTACGAGATGAATCTTTTAAGCCTAATTAGACCATGATTGGATACTAATGGTCAAATAACAACAAAAGTGCTATAGTACCATTTCCCAAAAACATTTGCGAACTAAACAAGGCCTTATCATTAGCTATGTACGCTGTTTCAAATTTCCATTTTCTTTTGCCCCTTTAAAACTACATAGAAAATATGCTCCATCCTTTTGTTTTTCTATTTTTCATCCCTCTGGTTGTGTCCCATGAGACCTCATGTGTCTTTATTTTTTTCAATTTTTTATCTCCTCTAGATTTTATAACTATAAATAATATATATTTGATCCTTTATTTTGTAATTTTTTTCATCCCATCTTATTGTGTCCCCTGAGATACGCCATGAAATGGAATGGACATCAGTAGCTATGTATAGTATCATGTCCGCTTTACAAAGGTCTGTGCTCCAACATTAGTTGTGCATCAGGAAGAAACATTGGTGATAAAGCTAAGGCCAGTCTCAATAGGGTGTCTTTAGAGTTTCATGGGCATTAAATAAGGTGCTAACTCAGCAAAAAGATAGATTTTGTACCCTATTGATGAAGAGAGAGAGGGATATCGTTTCACGGGGGTGAAACAACCTAGCTCTGTTTCCCATGACTTGGAAATCACACAACACCCGCACTAAGACACTTTCTTTTCATCATCGCGATCCCATGCAGCCATAGCTACGCGCGCTCCTGCTTCCTTTTCCTCTTCCTCCCTGCCATCTCCCGCCATTTCCTCCTCCTGCCTTCCGTCCTCCATGACTCCATCCCCTTGCGCACAGTGGACCAGAGCAGCCTTGGCAGATGGATCCAGCAGCTTCGACGGTGGCCGAAGTTTCTGGCCGGCGCGGATCCGGCGGGGGAGGAAACGCAGGGAAAAATTTATCGGCGATAAAATTTCGATAAACCCGATAATCCCGTTTATCGCTGAGGTCCGATAAATTTTATTTATCACCGAGATTCCAAATTTTACTAGTCTACCTACATGAAAGTGTGATATTCTCTTATATCAATACTATTATGTGCTAGTTTTTAATATTAAATGCTTTAGAGACAACTTATATAATTTTCTAGAGAAATTATGTATTTTTTTGTTTTATTTTTAACTGAGAAATTTTCCGATAAATCCGATAAACCCGTTTATCGGTGACCTCCGGTATTTTTTTGCTACCGGTAATGTGAACCTTGAGGAAACGGGCGTGGGGCAACCAGCACAAGCAGAAGGCAGCGGAGTCGCCTGCGCCGCTGGCGTCATCCTCACCTCCTCACCTGCGCCACCGGCCAGTTCGTCATCTTGGGGGGAGGAAACGAGCGTGGGGCAAGCAGCACAAGCAGGATGGGGACCCAGACCAAATGTTCCATCTCCCCATGGAAACTTCCCCCACGATCCATGGAGTTGTTTTGGATTCCAGATCTGTGTCTTGTTTTTTTTTTAAAAAAGATCCGTATGTTGTTGGTGGTTCGTTCATCTTTGCTGCTGCTCCGGCAATGGGCTGTTATTCCTGTTAATCTTCATTTGCATGCGTACCTGCTGTGAAATTCTTTTGGGTGCACAAAGCCACTGGCTCTTTGATTAGAGAATGACATTAATATTTTTTCACTTGGTTGATGCTTTGACAGTTAGTAGCATGGTACTGCATCTGGTTCTTCTTGAATTACTGCAGGTTATATGGTTTGATAGTAACATGTCTCTGTCCCATGTCGAGCTCTAGGAATGCGGCCAGTGCTGATCGAGGCCCAGTGCCAACAGAGATTCAGGCCTCAGTTTTTACTTGAAAAAGTTTTAGGCAACACGATTGGCTGTATGGCAATTGCCAAAGTATGCGATCAAACAAATGTAGGGAACTATAAATTACAAGTCAGATCAGTGCTATGATCATTTTGATATGCACAGGTTCTATTGTGTGAAAATTTCAGGTCTTACCCAGCAGGCGTGTGACACTGTGACTGTCTCTACAGAAAATGCTATCTGCACTTTTCCTGTTACAAAGTGCGCTGAGATGTGAAAACTGAGATGTGAAACTAAGCCCTTGTTTAGATTGAAGAAAAATTCAACCCGATAAATAGTACCACTTTCGTCTTATTTGGCAAATATTGTCCAATCATGGACCAACTAGGCTCAAAAGATTCATCTCGTGATTTCCAACTAAACTGTGTAATTAGTTATTTTTTTTACCTACATTTAATACTCTATGCAAGCGGTTAAAAATTGATGTGATGGAGAGAGAGTGAAAAAACTTGGAACTTTGAGGCAAACTAAACAAGGCGTAAGAAGTGAAAACTGAATGTGAAACTGAGATTTTACAAAGTCACTGGTCATGTGCGAATGCTACTACCTAGCCCCAGTGCCTGGTGTCTTTTTTTAAGTGTGAAATCTGACGCTGCAAGAAGCAACACAATTGGCATACCACATTTGATTACAACACAGTATACGAATTAAATGGTAAAGCTACCTTATGAAACCGTGAAATGAAACTGTGCAGTGAGAGCTCATGTTTCATTATCAATGTCTTAGAAACTGGGAGGTGAAACCTCTAATATTGAACCTGATCTGAGCATCACCGTCTGCTTTCACCGTCACCATGCTAAACTGGTGGTGATCATAAAAGTTTCTGAGTCGACTGTAATAATGCTTCTGTAGTAACGAAAATGAGACCAAATAAAAAAGAGCTCGCTCGTGCAATGAAATTATACAAACACACTATAGATTATTGAGACTGGAAATGTCTGACTCGTGCAAACATAGAAACATCTAAATAGATGATATATATTATAGATTAAATAATGTTATAGATAAGTAAACCAACGCTCGTTCAGCAAAATGCCGTAGCAAAGGCCTTAAGGGCATGGCCGCAAGAGAGGCCATGACAGCGTGTAGGTGAAAATCTTCCTGGTCTGACGATAGATCTCCTCCGGCAACACCCGCCGCAGCTCCATCGTATTTACGTCGATAGAGAAGTCCCACTCTCCGCCGTTAGCTGAGGAGAATACACAGGCCTGAGGGTTGGCTGCGGCGGCGGTGTAGAGCTGGTACAGCACCCTGAAATTCGATATGGAGATGTGGCCGTCGTTGCCGTCAAGCAGAAAGACGTCTCTAATGTCGTAGAGAAAGACATGCTTGTTCGGCGGACGCAGACGGGAGAGCCACCGGCGTTTGCGTGTCAATGGGTCATAGACGACGAGGTTTGGCACGTCGCACGGACACGGCCCATACCTCGTGCGGAGAAGGACGAGGCCACCGTGGCAGTCGGCGACGCTCGGGTATTTGTCGTGGAAATCGTTGACGGAGAAGCGGCTGCCGTCGATGGGCGACGACGAGGAGGGCACGAACCGGGTATGCTCGTGGTACTGGCCGAGGACGGTGGGTGGGTGGAGCGAGCTGGCGAGGCTGAGGAAGGCGCGGCCTTCGTCGCCGCCGTCGGTGACGACGCGGCGCCACCGCTTGCAGACGCACGCCGCGCGGATGAGCCAGAGCGAGCAGTCGAGGCGGAGGAGGATCATCCACCTGAGCAAGTTGTCCGGGAGGTCACGGATGCTCCTCGCCCCCATTGCCTCCTTCCGGTCCTTGCGCTGCCGCCGCCGCCGCCGCCGCCGCTCCACCTCCAAGGGCGCCATGGAGGATCGAAAACCCTTAACACTACGAGCAAACTTTGGTCCATATATGCAGCCGCGACAAACTTTGGTCCGCCTGTTCTCGGCCCGAATCCAAGGATTGCTATGGGCCGCTTCCAAGCTCAGCCCACGTGTAGGATCTAATAAAGCTGTGCTTAAAACACCTGTGTACCGACTTCCAAAAAAATATGATCTTGGGTTTATCCAACATATAATACAGTAGTACATGGTAAAATAATATTATTCCAAACGAATTTTATTCTAAGAATGCAAATTGAGAATCATTAAATTTGCCACTAGTTTGAGTATATAATCAAGATAATGGAAAACAGCTACGTATATATGTTTACAAGCGCGCAGTTATAATAATCATAGGCGGATCCACCAATAGGGCGAGGTACCCCTCGAGCGGGACCGTTGCCTCCAAGTGCGCAGCGCGGTGAGCCGCGAGCCACCGAGAGCGAGGATGTGTCGACGCAAGGTTGAAGACGCTGGCCAACAGGAGCTTCTACAGTTTTTCCTTCAGTTGACTGGTGGAGTGATGGGCCTTTTTTTTTTAGAATAGCCGGAGCTTCATTCATCCATCATGAACATGATTACAATCGTTTTCTATGATACCCCTTAAGCCCGGTGGTGGTACAAGCCACTCCTCCACCGGGTGCGAACGGGATACTAGCTTCGCACATTCATGAGCTAGACTATTACAGGATCTACTAGAAAAAATCAAAGAGAAATCATATAAGCTCCGGCTTAAAATTTCGATCTGCTGTAGGATAGGGCCGACTTCAGACTGGTACCGTCGTTGCTCCCACAAGTTGGCAAGCACCTGGCAATCAGTCTCCAAGACCAGACGCTGCACTCCTCGGTCTAGGGCGAACTGGATTCCATCACGGCAGGCCGATGCTTCCGAAGTCAAAACATTTAGGCAATGATCATACCACAGCGCTCTTCCTCCGCAAGCTCGTCCCTGACGAGGAGCAACTGGAATGGAGTGATGGGCCTTGGGGGCTGGGCGGGGACTCCATACTGGCCCTTCTGGCCTGGCCATCAGCCCAAGGCGGTAGGCCTTAGGGCACACGGAGTCACGGACAAATACCACTCGACGCCTCGTCCGTTCTCCACTCGGTGTCGTAGACGGCGGCGGCAGCGGCGCTCCCAGTATAGTTTTCCAAACGGGCGGTCTGGCACGGCACGGCACGGGCACGGCCCGGGCACGACACGGTTAGGCACGTCACGATCTGGCCCGCGTGCCTGCCGTGCCATGCCTGATAGTGCCGCCGTGCCGTCAACCAGACACGGGCACGGCACTATAGACTCTGGAGCGTGCCGTGCCGAGCCGTTTGGCACGGCAGCACGCTTGTGCTCGTGCCGGCCCAGGCACGGTTCCAGCATATGCAAGTTACATCTCTTTCAATAGAGAAAAATACATCTAACTTCAAATTCAACAAAAAATAAAAAAAAACACAGCTGAACACATCACAGATAGCAACATAAAGGAGCTGAATAGCGCATGAGTCCGATTGAAGAGCTCCTCAGCAGCACGAGGGCCTAAGAGCGCCTCGGCATCACCAATCACGTCGTCCTCATCATCTCCGGCCACCCCACAGAGCCGCAGCTCGTCGTTGATGGTCATGGAGTGACCAATCTCCTCCGCCTCCGATTCCGACGTCGCGCTGCTGCCGGCCTCCGGTCCCTCAACGGCTACAAAAGAAAAACAAAAAGAAAGAAACTTGTTAGCTAGATCCACAGATCTAACCGAAAAGATGAAGAAAGGAGAAGACAGAAGATGAACGGGGACTCGGGGAGCACCGGATCTAGACGTACCTCTTAGGCCGGAGCACCGAATGTGCCAGCGGCAACGGCGACGGCGGGTTCGGCTAGATCCGTCACCCTGGTGCCTCAACGCATCCTCACGGACACGGAGCCCCAAGATGACCGGAGTCCGGCGGCGGCGACGAGGCCGACGAGGTGGAAGAAACAGAGGAGACCAGGGGACGCAAGAGGGGACGAGGCTACATTTATGATCAGAGAGGAAGAAGATCGGAGTGTAGGGCCAATCCGTCTCACCGTGCCGGCCACGGGCTGCCGGAGTCGAGCTCGAGGTCGAGGAGAAGGGGATCTAGGGTTTCGACGGAGGGGAGCGGGCGAGAGAGACGAGAGAGGAGCGAGAGAGGAGAGAGACGAGCGAGAGACGAAATGAACTAGGGTTTCACCGGTTGGGGGTCGCGGCCGCCACTTGGCGTTATATAGCAGCCCCCCATGCGGTGATCCAACGGTCGGGAGGCGAGGGGGCAGGGCATCGGACGGCTCAACCGTGCCGCCGTGTTGCCAATGCAACCCAGGCACAGGCACGGCCTCAGGCCGTGCTTGGCACGGGCACGGTGCTAGCGGGCCGGGCCGTTTTTGGGCCGGGCCAAATCCGTGCCGTGCCCGGGCTGGCCCAAAGGGCTTAGCCCGTTTGGAAAACTATAGCTCCCAGGCAACCAGGCTTGGCTTCCCTCTGTCTCGCCTCGTGCCCTCGCGTCCGATCTGCTCGCCGGCCAGCGGCCGCTCAGCTCGTAGGCTCCTCCTGCTAAGCGGCTTTGCTTCAAGCAGACCTGCCTCAAGGTCCTCAAGCAGTCGCCCATCGAGGTGCAAAGCTCCAGCTCGTCTTTGCGATTCGCATCCTTGGGTTGGTCTAGTTAGTCCTGGTAGTTCAGCCTGTTCATGGGCTGGTTAATGCGGTTTGTGGTCAAAAACCGACCCAACCCACGAACGGCGCAGTCCTGCGGTTTAGAACCCGCAAGTTCCACGGGTTCCACGGGTTCGGCATGGCGGTACCACGGTATTCAGAGACGCAGTCCGGAGCTCGGGCCGGGCAAGCGCCTCCGCCGCGACAGTCCTTGATGCCCATCGCTTCCGCGACAGGCCACCATGGGCCAGCGAGGAGGACGAGCGCGCTCCCGTCCTGCTCGTCCAGGTCACCGCCTTCGCCTTCGGGGGATTTGTCGTCGGCTTCCGCTTCAGCCACGCCGTCGCCGACAGGCCGGGCGCCGCGCAGTTCTTTAACGCGGTCGGGGAACTGGCGCGTGGCGCTGAAAACGCGTTGTCGGTGGAGCCGCAGTGGGCCGCGACGCGACGGGAAGCGGCGGATGCTCACGGAGTTCGCGCGGTGGGCGCTGCCGGCGTCGACCCGTACCAGATCACGTCCGACTACCGCACCCTGCTGGTGTCCGACCTGCAAATGATTTGACCTGTCCTAGAGCGGCGAGATGATGTCAGACCCCGGGTTGGGCACGCAACCGGGCAGCCGCACCAGCTCGTCGAGGTCCTGGAACTCGCCGGGGACAGACCCGCGAGCTCGGGGAGGTGGAGAACGAGCGAGAGCGCGTGCAGGTTCGTGGGCATGAAGAGGCACAGGCTCCGCAAGCCGGCGTCACGCGCGGCGCCAAATGCGGCGACCCGAACTGGTTGGTGACGAACGCCGCCAGGCAGCCGGGGCCGGTGCTCTCCCCGAGCTCCGAGAGGAGTCAGCGCCGGGAGCGAGAGCACGCACTCCTCCGACATGAGCGTCTCGATGGCGGCGTCGCGGGGCAGGTCGGAGAGGTCCACGGGCGGGAGCGCGCGCGAGGCGATGGCGGGCGGCAGCGACGCGAGGAACGCGCGCTGTGTGGCGGACGCGAAGGTGATGAGCGTCGCCGTGGTGCCGTGCCGCGACGCGAGGCGCTTGGGCAGCTCCGCGAGTAGGATCAGGTGGGCCATCCCCGGTGTCCGACCCATACCAGATCACGTCCGACCACGCGAGCGCGGCTTGGCATGCGCTTGAAGGTGCGGTGGCCGGCGCTGGAGAAGACCTCGAAGCTGTGCCTCTCCGTTGGTGCGCACCGGGTACGCTGCCGAGCGGCGCTGGCGCCCTCTCCGTCCCGTCGTTCGTCGGGTTCAACGGTGTGGAACCGTTGTAAACCAACCCGCTCGGTTTCTTCCTATTCGGTTTGCCGTGGGCTGGTTAACGGATTGGTCCGGGTTATAACCGGACCATGTACAGGGTGACTGGTAGTGGAGCAAATTCTCTGCTCTTTTTTTTCCAATGGTATTTGCAACTAACGTTGATTGTTTGTTTGATGCGTGTGGTTCTAGCTCCGTGGACTTGCATCCGCACCGGCTCAGTATCTTGTGCCTACGTGGCAATTGATGTCGTTGCATTGCTTAATAGCAGGGTTGTTCTAGCTCCTTCAAGTCTCCTTTGATCAATACCATTTTGTAATTGATTTTTTTAATTAACAGTTTTTATACTATAATTCTCCATTGAAACATATATTATTGATTATTCCTAGGTGATATACATGTTGTCGTTGTTTAGGCAAAAATTCTTAGTTTAAGTCTGCCCTACCTCAATTCTCGGGCTAGATCCGCCACTGGCTACAGCGTCGCGGGAGCCTGCAGCCGCGAGCCCGGGAACGCCCAGCCTGCTGGAGCTCGCCAGAGGTCGCCGGCCCCACAATCCCCTCCGGCGGGAGCAAGGTTTTAAAAAACGTTAGACGCTAGGCGTGCGCTAGCCTAAAGTTTAGAGTTTAGGAAGTTTAAACGAGATTAAACGTGATTAAACGTTTTTGTTTTTTTTATTTTTGTGATGCTGAGAGCAAAATCAGTAGTAATAACACAACTAGAAGT
The DNA here is from genome assembly GCA_038087645.1 of Saccharum hybrid cultivar R570. NCBI lineage: Eukaryota > Viridiplantae > Streptophyta > Magnoliopsida > Poales > Poaceae > Saccharum > Saccharum hybrid cultivar. The sequence goes on along the minus strand of JAQSUU010000671.1, from coordinate 2,597,946 downwards.
AATAACAGTGGCCATACCTCTTGCTGCACACTTGTTTTCGACATCAATTTTCTTTCCTCTTGGTTTTTGACAGTAGTTAATAAGATTACTTTTATATTCCTGTGTATATTTTCCCGTGTGTCCCCAGCATTTTACTTCAGTCCTGAGGCTGGCGTGTGGTCCCCAGTCAGAGATAAGAGCTGACCATCACTATGCTCGTGCACCCACGCATCGATCGGTGGACTACTGGCCCTCCTCTCCCTGGTCTATGAGGACCGGATCTACATAAGAAGAAAGAGAGAGAGTGGGGTGCCGTGCCACTGACAGGTGGGGCCCTGAGGGCGAGGTGGCCGACTCCAATTGGCTGCCTCGACGTGGCCATGTGCCCAAGCGGGGGATGGCCTTGGATGCCGCAGCCTCTGTCGTCTTGTCTGTGCGGTCAAGAAAGAGAAAGGGAGAGAAGGAGAGAGGGAAGTTAGGAGGGAGAGCGAGCAGGGAGGCAGAGCGGAGGGAGAGAGGTGGGCTGCGGCAGAGAGAGAGAGCAGGGCTGCGGCGGTGCGGGTGGCCACGGCGCCGGCGGCGACACAGTTCAGCAGCGGCAACGGCGTTCGCGGGAAGGAAGAGAGGAGCAGAGCTGAGAGAGGGAGCACGCAGAGGGAGGGAGAGAAGGCAGGGGAGGTGAGGGACGGAGAGGGCATGGAGCTCGGCGGCGCTTCGGCACTCAACTCCGGCGAGGTGAACTGGAGGTGCGAGCGTCGGGCTGTTTCACGCGTCCGCCTGCCCGCGCTCCCGCTCTGTTTCTACGCGCCTGCCAGCGCGCGCGCGCCCTTCTTTCCCGCGCTCCCGCCCGTGCGCCGCGTGCTTCCCCGCCTGCAAGCCGCGCGTTTCCCACCCGCCTAAACGCGTTTTCCATCCGTTTCGCGCTGATTAAACGCAGCTGCGCGTTTAGGCGAGCGCCTAGGCGCGCACAACGATTAATTGAGCGTTTACCCTCTAAACGAGACGTTGGGTCAAAGTTTAGCGTTTAAACTCGTTTAAACGACGATTAATGACGTTTTTTTGAACATTGGGCGGGAGCATCCTCGTGACTTGCACGTGGCAGCGTCGGCCACGTTCGCGAGGTTGAAGGTCAGGCACACTCCACTGCGTTCGCGAGGTTGAAGGTCAGGCACAGTCCGCTCTGCTCATGCGAGAATGGGGACTGCACATGCGAGTAGCAGCTAGGATTGGAAAAGCTATTGATTTAGATTTAGATATGCCAAAATTAGTTCAGTATATTTTAGTATCATCGTATATGCAAGCACTTCATGTTCTTGATGGTTTCTGTCTTGTCTTCGTGTGTTCTGGTAGGACTAACATTAGTTCAGTCAATCGCATTACTACTTTCTTTGTAGTGCTAGTAAATACTGAATGTTGGAAGTGTTGTCACTGAGAAGAGCTTGTGCTTATCTCCTTTTGATTCTGTTATGATGAAATTGTGAATATCAGTGAATAATGCATTTGGTGCACCTATGAGTGGTTGTATACCTATGCATATCTGATGAGTTGCGTCTTCAAGTTATGTTTTTACTCTATGTTAGACCGAAACCAGCCAAGCAACCAATGGACTGCCTGTTTCTTCAGTCAAGCTTAGATTAGATGAAGGGCCAATTGGGACATGACTTTTCATGAGTGTTACCTTTGATCAGCATGTAGCATCATTTTTAGCATGTCTCTCTGACATCTGAATGTTATGAAGTGGAGTTGCAGAAATAAACTACAGTATCTGATTGGTTTTGCATCACTGCATTTCTGAAGCTACGTACCACTGTAGCCAACAAGCAGTTGTCTTTAACCCAAATTTATTCTAGTATGATTATATGAAAAATGTTTTTGTTCATGTTTCTTTGAATCTTTAATCAGCATCTAGTACTGTACCATTTTCTGAAAATGGTGTGTTTACGTTTGTCAAGTCTCGATTATGACACATCTAACGACTGAAACTCTGTAACCTCGTTCATATTCATACAGTGGTCTGCCCGCCAAGCCAGCACGCCCACCACACCTGACCCCGTTCCTCTCCCATGGACGGCGGCGCGTCCCGTGGATTCTCCGGAGGTGGGCTTCCTCCCCGTCCGGCGGTGGCTCCCACGCGACGTCGTGCATTCGTCGCGCCGCATCCCCTTCCTACCTCGACTCCTCTCGACTTCAACCTGTCTGGTACCCAAGAACGTCCTTCTCCCGGTGGTGGCGGCGGCGGTAGGATGCCTTCTCCCGGCGGCGGTGGCGGCAGGATGCCTTCTCCCGGCGGCGGCGGCGACTTACCTCCTCAGGAGGCTGCCATTGGACTAGGGGAGTACGAGCACTGCCTGTTCGAGAACACGTATGGGGTCAAGGCCACGGACGAGGGGCGGAAGGAGGTGTTCGGCGCCGCCCGCCGAGGACGACGACGCTGTTTGGGCCGACGCGGAGGAAAGCCTCACCCCTCCCGCCGCCACACTAGCGAGGTGGAAGGCAAGGACGGCAGGGGAGGAGGGCGCGAGGACGGCGGGCGGGGCGCTGGCGGCGCGCGGGTGGGGCGCCGCCGTGGTGCTTGGGCTGGAGTGGTGGTTTTTTTTTTTGGGAGCAAATAGGGTCTTGGGCTGGAGTTTCTCTCAATTTTGGGTCCCTATTTTTTTGCAGCCCACATGCTGGGCTGGAGTTGCTCTAAGAGACCACGTGTCGCGGTCGCCTCTGACAAGTTGGGGATGGTGTGCTCAAGCACCCACTCGCCGCAGCCCTGGACCCGGCGGAACAACTCTAGCTCCTCGCCACACACGTGGACATGCTAGTCCTCTGCGGCGAAGTGGGACCAAGGCCGCCGCGCCGGTGCCATGGACGACAGTGAACGATGACGAACGGCGGCGGCGGAATAGACTCGTGTCCACGCGGGTGGGCAGATCGACCATGGAGAACAATAAGCTGGTGCTGTCAATGGCTATGATCCTACTACCATCCAGCAAGCCCAGGTACAGGGATCCGTCGATGCGGCCAGCGGCGTACAACGATCAGCGGGGATATAGGTCCTCGTCTGACAAGTGACAAGTGACAACCGACGACTCAGCAAGCGCCAGCCCCACTCCCCGTCGATACCTCTGGAGAATACGCAGGCAGTGGCGGCGCGGGCGTCGTTGAGGTGGCGGTGGAGCACCTTGAAATTCGATATGGAGATGTGGCCGTCGTCGCCGTCAAGCAGAAAAACTTCTCTCGTGCCGTAGCGAAAGCCCTGCTCCTTCCGCGTTGGGGGACCGGAGATCGCCCGGTGTTTGCGTGTCAATGGGTCGTAGACGATGAGGTTTGGCACGGAGCCTGCACACGGCCCGTCGCTCATGCTGAGAAGGACGAGGCCACCGTGGCAGTCGGCGATGTGCCAACACGCGTACTGCTCGTCCTTGTCGAGGAAATCGTCGACGGAGAAGCGGCTGCCGTCGACGATGGGCGACGAGGAGGGCACGAACCGGTGATCGCCACTGGTGTGGATGTGGTACTGGCCGACGACGGTGGGCGGGTGGAGCGAACTGGCGAGGCGGAGGAAGGCGCGGCCTTCTTCGGCGCCGCCGTCTGTGACGACGCGGCGCCACCGCTTGCAGACGCACGCCGCGCGGATAAGCCAGAGCGAGGAGTCGAGGCGGAGGAGGATCCACCTGAGCAGGTCGTCCGGGAGGTCATGGATGGTACTCACCCCCATCGTCTCCTCCCGGTCCTTGCGCTGCCGCTGCCACTGCCTCAGCCCTCCAGCTCCAAGGGCGCCATGGAGGATCGAAAACCCTAACACTCAGAGCGCCTTACATCCCGCAAGAGCGGTGGCATGGACTGGCTGGGGCCATATACTTGGTCCGACCTGTTCTCGATCCGAATCCAAAGGATTGCTGTGGGCCGCTTCCAAGGCCAGCCAATGTTTGGATCTAGTACAGCTTCAGGCTAAAAATACATGTGTACCAACTTTCAAAATACAAACAGATCGATTCTCTTAGATCTAATATATTTTATGAATAATTCTCAAAAAAATATATTTTAGGAATATATTCCAGAACAAACTAGTGGTCAGAGATGGACATCAAATATTCTTATATAAAGTGTCAAGGACGCACTACTAGAAAATAGAATATCCTTGGCGTCCAACAATTTCCTTGCGGAGCAAAATTGAACCCCCAAGGATATATGATTGCCTTGGGGTTGTATAAAACCTCAAGAAAATTCATATTATTGAGTGCTAACCTGACCGCCAAGGTAATTCATATTTCTTTGAGTGCTAGTTTAAACTGCTAAGGTAATTCCATGTTTCTTTGAGTGTTATTACAAACCTCCAAGGTATTTCCTCATTTCCTTGGGTGTTACTCAAAACTACTAAGGTAATTCATATTTCCTTAAGTGTTATTAGAAACAACCAAGGTAATTCATATTTCCTTGGGTTTAACTAGAAACCGTCAAGGAAGTGCTAGTTTCCTTGGGTGAAAACCCTCAAGTAAATTGTTGTAGCCATGGCAAGGAAAAAAATGTTCAGTTTATAGTCATTCCTCTTAACCACTGATATAATGGACTCATTGTACTCTTCTTAGTTAGACATTCCATTTTACAGACACAACTGCTCCATTAACATGTTCGTGAAATGAAATATAATTTTTTATGGTATATATTAATCCAACAAAAGGTGCAACTTTCTCTTGTTATGTACTAGAGAATACATATTGCCACTTAGCCTGAGATTTCTAGTTAGTTTTAAAGCTAGCATGCAACATACTAATATCGTAGAAGGTAAAGTTTATATCGAAGTTCTAGAACCCGAAGAGATATACAACTTTATAATTGATGACTTTTTTTATCTAAAATTATTTAGAGTCCAAAAACTATGTTTTAAGTTCTCAGACTTTTGAAATTATTTTTTTATTTTTGCAAATGACCTCGGATGGAGATACAACCTATACTAAAGCTCTAGTATTCGACCAAATATAAAACATTTTAGTTCAAACTTTTCCATTTGAAATTGATAGGATCTCTAATATTCATTATAAGATCAACTAAAGCGAATACAAAAAGAAAGAAACATTCACTTAGTCACAAATGACTTCGTGGTGTAGCGGTCACGCGAAACTGTAGGTCGTGAGTTTAGTTCCAAGCTACGACAACCATTTGATTATTTCTCTTTTTTGCTATGCATATTCTTGGAGGTCATCGACCCTCAACAAAATATATATCCTTGGCAGTTGGTATAAATACCTTGGGGGGTCATCGGCCCTTGGCCAGTGGTATATAGAATTCAGGAGATAAGTGGTTGGTGGTCTGTCAGAAGAATGGGAGGATCTTCTTGCCCTATTAAGTGGAGTTGAATTATTTGAGGGGCGTGATGAGGTTTTCTGGGCACTGGAAAGAACTAACAAATATTCTGCAAGGTCTTTGTATAGAGTGATGACTTTTGGAGGCAGGATTGATCAGCATATGATGCTAATCTAGAAGTGTAGTATCCCTCTCAAGATCAAGATTTTTATGTGGATGGCGTCCCATGATAGAATCCAGTGTGCAGTCCAGTTAAAGAAAAAGCAATGGTCAGGGGCTGAGGAATGTTTTACTTGTGGCAACCTTGAATCTTCAGATCATATTCTTTTTCAATGCCCTATAGTTGTGTTCCTTTGGTCTTTTATGAAAGACTGCTTGGGCTGGGAGACTTCTCCAGTTAGTTGAGATTCATTCTTTCAAGAGGTTGTGGACAGATGTAGAGGTGTAAAGCAGGGGGTGACCTTGTCCTTATGTGCAGGTGCGCAATGGTCAATTTGGAAAGCTCGTAATGACGTGGTGTTCAGCAAGAAGACGCTATCCTCCCCGGTGGTGCTCATATACAAGATGATTACGCTAGTGAAGACTTGGTTCCTCTTCTGTGGAAAGGGTAGAAGAATGGAACATATTCTGGGACATACAATGCATTACAGACGTATGATCATTACCCTTCAACTGGGTACTCTATTCCGTCTACCCTTTAAATTAAAGGGTATTCTGAAAGAAGTATTTCTTTTATTTTCACAATAGCTTTCTTTTGAATCCAATTTCAAGTTCGATTAGAAGGATAGAAAGGTGATGAGAATGGGAAAAGAAAAATTAAATATTTAATTTTACCGAGTTCCCTTTTTAGTTCCTCTTTTTGCAATTTTCTTATTTTCAATTCCATTCATTTTTTTATAGATAGTATTCTATAAAAAATCTTTATTTTGTAAACTAAAAAATTGGTGGCAACAAATGCTGCTTCTGTGTATCGCTGAGGCGTGGTGTTGCGCTTAGGATGCTCTTTTTTTGCTACATTACTGTGGTTGTTAATTCTTCTAGTTAGAGTTCTTCGTTTATCATCGTTTGAGTAGCCTCTAAGGAGTGCTCTGAACTGTACTGTAAGCTGGCATCCCAGCATGGGATCTTTGGCTTGGTAAGCTTTCAATAAAGGCAGGAATGCCTTTGATCTAAAAAAAATTATATATGGAGATGTTGCCATCGTCGCCGTCAAGCAGAAACGCGTCTCTAATTTTGAGGCTGAGTCACCTGCTTGTGAGGCGGAGGCGGAGGCGGACGGTAGATCCGCCGGTGTTGGTGTGTCAACTGATCGTAGACGATGATGTTTGGTACGGAGGGTGCGCACCGCCCAAATATCATGCGAGGACGAGGCCACCGTGGCAGTTAGCGACGTGCCAACTTGAGTTCTTGACGAGGAAGTCGGTGGCGAAGCGGCTGCCGTCGATGGGCGATGGCGTCGACGAGGAGAGCACGAACCGATGATCGCCACTAGCATGGTTGTGGTACTGGCCGACGACGGTGGGCATGTGGAGCGAGCTGGCGAGGCGGAGGAAGGCACGGACTTCGTCGCCACCGTCGGTGACGACGCGGCGCCACCGCTTGCAGGCGCACGCAGCGCGGATGACCCAGATCGGGAAGAAACGCCGGAGGCGGTCGCCCGAGACGTCATGGATGCTCCTCACGTCCTCCGCCCCCACCGCGTCCTTCGGCTCCTTGCGCCGTTGCCGCCGCAGCTGCTCCAGCTCCATGGCTAACGTGGAGGGTCGGAAACCATAACGTCGCTGAGAGCGCGTTACGATCCGCGAGATCTTTTTTTTTTTTTTGAAACTACGATCCGCGAGATCAGCCGGACTGCACGCAATTTTTTTCCGTCAAAATACGCGGCCGCAACGAATGCGCGGCGCACCCGAATGCAAGGATTGCTTTGGGCCACTTCCAAGCCCAGCCTATGTGTAGGATCCAATACAGCTTCAGTGCTTAGAATACCTGCATACTGACTTCCAAGAATATCTAATGTATAGTGTATATTTCAAGACGGAGGGAGTGAGTGGGTCCTTGACAGAACACCACCACGACAAGCACATGAGCATGTACTCCCCTCATCCTAAAAACAGTACAATTCTCACTTTCTATGAGTCATCAAACAATTTGAACTTTGACCACCTCTATAGGAAAAATACTAACTTTTTACATTAAATAAATATCGTTAGATTGATATAAAAATTTTTTATAGTAATCTATTTAAAGATATAAATGTTGATATTTTTTCTTGTAAATTAAAGAGTTATAATTGCGCAGTGGGTCATTAAACTTTTCTCCACTTCTCATCTAAGTCCATGAACTTTTTTTTCGCTCCTCTGGGTCCATGAACTATCTACGTCCTACCCGCCATCCGAAGGACTCTGCTGCCTACTTGGCCATTGATGTGGCGCCACGGTGGTGTGCCATGAGCTGGGCGTGCGCGTGGTGGCGTCTGGGCGCGCGCAAGGCGGTGCAGTGGCTCTCGCCCGTGGCATCCTGTGCGTCGTCCCATGCCTCGGCCCGAGTCCGCTTGGTGGCACCTCGACCTTCATCCCTCGCGCTCGAGCCACCGCGGTTATGGGCTTCCACTTGGCGGAGACGCGCACTGGGCTCAGCCAGTCGGTGGCGAGGGCGCGGAGCGCCACGGCCAACTCCAGGGTAGCGAGGGCCAGGACGTGAGCATGCATGCTCTCTCCTTCCCCTCGCGTGTGCTCTCTCTCCTTCTCCCTGTGTTCCTCGGCTCCTCCTCTCTCGCTCTGCTTCCGTGGAGCTCTGAAAGCCATGCATGGGCGCCGCCAAGCAAGGAGCCCCCACTAGATGCATGAGCGAGCAGAACAGCCATGGCTCCGCGCCCACGAACGCCGGCGCGGGGCACTCGCAGGCGGCGGCGGCCTTGGGCGGGCACAGCGGCAACGGCGGCCGCGGGCAAGCAAACGACGCGGTGGTGGCCATGTCGCTGAAGCTCCTGGCCGCCTGCAACGATGACGCTACACCTCCACCTCGCTCTGCTTGCAAAGCTCCGCGCCCTCACCACCAATAGCACCCTCCACTGTGCCGTGCGCCAGGGCTAGGACGCGGCATAAGTCACGCCATGACGCACGCATTCTACTCCTGAACGGCCGCGCGCTCGCCGTCACGGCGCTCCGTGCACGTCGTCGACGCGGTCATGGTCATGGTTTCGACCTCCGCGGCGGTCTTCTCCAGCATGTCTTCGCCGCTGCCAAGCCCCAGCCCACCGACCTCCCCATGGGCGCGGCGGCCATCGCCATCGCCGTCGCCGACGTGGCCGCAGCCGTGCGAGCCGGCCACTGCTGTGGTCTTCTCCGACGCGCGACGGAGCTGCTGGGCACGCGTGGTGGTGACAGAGCCTCTGGGCGCGCACGTGGTGGTGGTTGGGCAAGCGTCGGCCCTCTCGTCCCATGCTCGCCGCTATCGTTATCATCCCAGTGGGGATCCAGAGCCACGGCCTGGTCCGGGTGCACGCAGCCCCGGAGACAGCCTCGCTGGCGGCGCGCAACACGGCGGAGGGCACAATGTCGTGGTTGGCAGAAAGCGCGTGGCCATTCGGAGGTAGGAGGTGTGCCACGGTCACGTGGACGAGGGTGCCCGCGACACGCCGCGTTGGCAGGGTTGTCGGCGAGCCTTGACGATGAGCGTGCAGCCAGGGTATTTTGTGGCCACCGTGGCGCCACCTCAGATGCCACGTAGGTGGCAGAGTCCTATATGTGGCCTCCTTTGGATGGCGGCTAAGACGTGGATAATGTCTATGGACCTACATAAAAAAAAGGTTCATGAACCTAGTTGTGAAGTGAGAATAAATTTAAAGACCTACAGCGCAATTCACTATAAATTAAAATACGTTAAATTAGAGAAACATTAACTAGTTTTTAATTTAAAATTGTTTTTTCGGATGGAAGGAGTACTATACTAGCTAGTATATGTACCTATACTATATTATATAGTATATGTACTGATACTATATTATATAGCAAAAAACACGTGAAGGAAAACCAAAGAACTAGTGCGCAGCGATTGTGAAACACGTGAACGTGAACAAAAAGCCAAACATATTGTACTCTGCTGGACTAATTAAATAAATAATAAATGTGCGTTGCGAACAAGAAACTTGAACTGCTTTGACAGAAAGAAAGGTAGGGGGTCAAAATCTTAAAGATAAAGTGATGACGGGAATACCGATAAATCATCACGATGCGAGCATGGCCGGCAGGAACCTCTTATTACCATGATTCCATGAACATGCGTGTGTCATGTGTGTGGACAAATAAAGCATCAACTGAAGCTCCACGCATGTTGAACTACTCACAAGTGCGTCTACTCGACCGTGGACAGACTACTGATGAATGCAATTCAACATTTTTTCACCTTTTCAAAAAAAATCAACATTTTCCGTGTTCATTTTCATTTACCATATCTGTTGGGCTTTCGCACTGGTGCCAGATGTACGCACCAGTGCCTGTTAAGTGTTAATGTAGACATGTAGTCCCTGAGGCAGCTGAAGGTAGCAAGCTTCATCAGAGTTGGGGGCTTCTTCCGATCGAGCACAGAATGACATGATGTTGTGCTGGGCAACCACGTCTTGCCAACATAATAGTTGTAGTGCTGGGAAACATAAAAGCAAATACATGCACGAAAGAGAGATAAAGAACTGTGCCACCTCCCTCACAACCGTGCCAAAAAAATAAGATGTATGTTATTGTGATGTCGCTCTTATCGTAACCATCCTTGTTGCTCCTGGCCAAGAGGACCACAGAAGCTAAGGGCAGATACTGGGAAGCACATAGTATGCTTATCTCGCCTTGGTGTAATAAATGGCCCGAAATTGCAAATGAATCCAATGTAACACTTTGTGCTGGTTCTTCCCGTCCAAGTTGAGGAAGGACTGCAGGAAGTGAAGCCGAACGGAGTATATGGAGCACCTAGATCGAGAAACATCATGTAGATGTCCTTCGAGACAAGGGCTTGATCCTCGGCAAACCTTTCTCGTTGAGCTTCGTCACTTATCTTTCATTCTTTCGCCCTTCTTTTACGTGCCCCTATGCTTTTTTAATGTATTCTTCCAGAGAATAGTTGTTAGTTGATTCCTTTTTTACGGTGTATCAATGGTGTCAGCTGGCTACATACTTGAACAGACTGCCTTAGAGATTAGAGAAGGCATATGAAAAAGATGGAAATTAAAGACATGACAATTCGGGGCACAGACGCACATGATTTAAGCAGACAAGAAACAGGCATCTAATCTCCCATGACTCATGGGCGACTGAGCTTATCACACTCGATTGGAGCAGTTTATTACTGAAAGCAACAAAATGTTGAATATTGTATGGGTTTTAGGTAGGGATGAAAACGAAAATGATAATTTCCTATTTTTGGAAGTCGTTTTCGAGTTTTTTTTTTCCTTTTTTAGGCCTAAACGAAAATGGTAGCGATAATCGAAAAAATGAAAATGAAAACGATAAAATTAATTGGAAACGAAAGCGAAAACGATTTTGCCCTCTTCCGACCGTTTTCGAAGATTACCGTATTTAGCCGGTAATTTACCGTTAGTAGTTACCGATTCAAAGTATTTTAGTTCTAGTTGGCTCACTGAAAGCCCAAGTTTGGTTTTGGTAATTAATGACACCAAGTTGCTAATGCCATGTGTTAAGTGTTTTGAGTTAGGCATAAGCAACACATGTGATGAAGGTGTATGTGGCAAGGAGTGGTGGCCACAAGATCACAAAGAGATGGTGCATGGACATGAAATGATGATCATGGTGGAGATGCACATAATATGATGAACATGATGATCAAGTGGAAGAGAAGGATCTAAGAGCGCAAGGCAAAGGTATAACCATAGGGTTTTCCTTTTTGCCGGTCTAAGATGAGTAGATAAGTGATTGACCGGGTTTAGGATACATAGCCAACTATCAAGAGGGGCAATCACGGTTAGCTCGGGAATCAAGTGCCACTAGATCAATGTCTTGAGCATATGCATTAGGATCTAGTAGAGAGCTAATATAACGTCTTGAAAAATGACTGTGAAAATGCTAACACACATGCACATGGTGATTTTACACATGGTGGTGTTAGCACATTTGCGAAGGCGGTGGAGTTTAAGCGGTAGAGAGGGGTTTGGGTTCCTCTCTCCCTCCCGCCGAGCTTGCGAGGCGGGATTCAGCGCTTTTTGGGGAAGTGAAATGCCTATTTTCTACTGCGCCAGAAGTCGGAAAAGAAACAGAGGCGAACGGCGGTTACTGTGGTGACCGGACGCTGCACCGGACGCGGTCGCGGTTTGACCGGACGCGTCCGGTCAGTTCTCAGCAGTTGTCAGGCGCGAGGGTTTGTGACCGGACGCTGGTCTGGCCTGACCAGCGCGTCCGGTCAATTCTCCTGTGCACAGAAGAAAAGAGCGTGCGACCGGCGTGTTCGGTCAGGCGTACAGAAGGGCAAAGCGCAGCGGAGTGATGATCGGACGCGCGGCGCGTCCGGTCACGTACGATCGCGACGCGCGGCGCGTCCGGTCACGTACGATCGGACGCGTCCAGTCGTGCTGAGAGCTTACTGGACTCCGACCGGACGCGGGGTGCGGCGCGTCCAGTCATTCGCTAGGGCGCGTCCGGTCATTCGCTAGAGCGCGTCTGGTCATAGCAACGGTAACTTCTGACGTGCACAGTTCACGCTTGTCCTGTAGTGACCGGACGCGTCCGGTCATCTCGTTTTGAACTATGTCATCCGGTAACGGCTAGCTGCGTATCCCTTCACTATAAATAGAAGATGTCCGGGGTTTGAGGGTAACTCTTGCATATTTTGAGACCTAGAGACATCCTTTGAGCTAGAGGACAACCCCTCCACTCATCTATTTGCTTGGTTGCACATCTTGAGTGAGATTGAGTAAGATTCAAGTGCATTGCTTGAGAGTTGCATTCTAGAGGCACTTGATCTTCGAGTTGCTGCGGATTTCTTGTTACTCTTCCGTGTTTCCCGACACGGTAGACGGCTTGGAGCAGCGAAGGTGATTGAGCTCGCAATTGGAGATTGTTGGAGCCCTCACCAAGTGTTGTAAGGGATTCTTGATCCTTCCCCGCGGGAGTTTATAAATTGGATACTCTAGTGGAGCTCATGGCTTGAAGGATCTCCATCTTGCGTGTGGTTGTGCGGTGCCCACCGAGGACTCGACTCTTGATAGTCGATTAGCTCGTGAACCGACAAGTGGGTGTATCGCCACAACGGGGAGTAGCTTGCCGGGAAGCAAGTGAACCTCGGGATAAATTCTTGTGTCATTCTCTTCCCGAGGTTTTCTATTGTATGATTGATTGATCGGTATTTCTCTTCTCTACACGGCGGTGTAATCACTCGAAACTCTTCTCTCGCATTACTTCATCTATCTAGCTTGTAGTTGTTGTGTTTAGAGAATAGCCTTGTTCTAGACTTATGTAGGTGGCTTGCTTAATTAGTTAGAGCTAGTGCATTTGCTTCAGCACCTTTCGTACTAACGTGTGATCAAGTAATTCTTGTATAAGTTTTAATTAGGCTATTCACCCCCCCTCTAGCCATTTGGACCTTACACCCACATCTAAGCATCTCATCTGCGCACGCAAGCATATAAAGCAAATATCTTTTTGAAAAGGAACTATATGGCAAGTATTTCATCTGTATAGGAACAAGAAGGCAATCAGTCAATCACGTATTGCACCTTAACTCTAGCTAGTCACCACGAACACTAATGAAATCTAGGTTTTAGCTTGTTTCATACCAAAGATGGTGTGAACCGTGGTTTTTGCTTGTGGTCTTATTAATTGTGGCTTTATTTATTACTATTGTCGTGAGATAGGTCGAGTTTTATGACTCTTTTCATGTTCTACAGTTCGGCGTGTTTATCATTTTTTAATATCGTCTCATGGATTCCGATCATTATCGATATATTTTCTGATCGACTACTATCGTTTTTGAAATTACTGGAATATCGGTGTCGTATTCGTTTCCGACAATATCGTATTGATTTTGTTTTTGAAAAAAAAAATATGAAAATGAAAGTGATTTGGTCTCCTATCGATCGTTTTCGACCGTTTTCATCCCTAGTTTTAGGCCCATATTTTATTTAATAAATCAATTAATTCTAGGCCTATATTAAATGTTGTGGTACAATATAGTTTTAGTTCCATATGGGATTTTGACTAATTGTTGACTCAACTTAAATAGGCTACACACATGTGTACCTATAAAAGAAGTTGAAAGAGGCTAAAGGCGTGTCATACGCGCGCGCCGCCGCCAAGCTGTGGCATGGCGAGCGAGCGAGCGATGTGTGATGTGCACGAGCGCGGGTTGGTTTTGCCACTTGGGCTGGCTAAGGAAGAGAAAGGGGTACAGAAGCGATTGAAGAGGAGTTACTTACGGGCTAGTTACCATCCACTACGTGGGTGATTACTCGTAATCACTTCAATTGTTTCGTCTCCCTAATCTCTCCGGCATTACCGTCCCCTTATTGCCTTACGCGAGAGACTCCACACCATCCTCCTGCCGAGTTGCATCCGAGTACTCCCCTTGCATCCTCTGCGTGCATGGAGCTTTGGGAGAGCAGGCCTCCGGAACTAGCATTTGCATCAGGACACCTGCTCGGGTGTGTGCGGACGATAAGGTTTTTTGGGAGCATCTTCACGACTGATCGCCATCTTCTTCTTCCTCAGAATGTCCTCGTTTTCCTCTTGCTCGGATCGGCTTCGTCTACTTCCTAGTGGACGTTCGAGGGACGGCACTGCGTACATCTTCCTGCATCATCTATGGTCCGCGACTTTGAGCAACTCACCATGAGTGGGAATGGAGCCACTAGTGCTTTGAGCATGAGTCTCTCCGCTAGGTATATCTCTATTCTCAAATAGGTTAAATACAATCTCTTTTACGCCATGATCAGTATGTTATTCATGAACATATTTGCTGCTAATCTGAGTAGTAATAAAATTACACACGTGCACATATTTGTCATCACTATTTTGCTATTAATTTTCAAGATTAATTTTAATATAAAAATGTCTAAATTCATAACAATAAAAAACCCCGATATTAGACAATTTTCTGTTAGTGGTTTTGCTGCTGCTTTGAAGTCAAATGATTTTGATGGAACAAATTATAAAAGATGGTGTGCTAAGATGGTGTTGTGGTTAACTGCTATCACGCCGCATAAGGAAACCTGAACAATTTACTCCTGAGGAGGAGCAAAAGTAGGTAGCCGATAACCTGTTTCGAGGCACCGTGATTAGTGCACTTCATAGTAAGTATGAGGACACATACATCCCTTACACGACAGGCAAGGATTTATGGGATGCACTTGATGCTAAGTTTGGTGTTTCTGACGCCGATAGTAAGCTGTATATCATGGAGCAGCTGTTTGACTACAAAACGGTTGACAACCGTTCTGTGATCGAACAAGCTCATGAGATAAAGGGACTAGCTAAAGAAATCGAACAGTTCCCATGTGTTGCCCGAAAAATTTGTGACTGGCGATATTATCGCTAAACTGTCACCTTCTTGGAGGGATTTTGCTATCTCCCTAAAACACAAGAGACAAGAATTTAGCGTGGCTGAGCTTATTGGGTCACTTGATGTTGAGGAGAGGGCAAGAGCAAAAGACACGCTTGGAAAAGGCGTTGAGTCTTCTAGTGCCAATATGATGCAGAAGAAAAATTCAAATGCATCTCGTAACCAGAAGAAGAACAAGCAAGAGAACAACTTGAAGCCTAAACAAACAACCACTTTTAAGAAGAAAAAGAACAACAAAGATGGTGGTTTCTTTGTTTGCGAAAGCGATGAGCATTGGGCAAGTTCGTGCCCAAACCGTAAATTTAAGCAAGAGAAGAAATCTGCAAACATGGTTGCTAGCGAGGCTAAAGGAGAAAACATCTGGGTATGGTAATTCTTTACCTACTATTCTTTCACTGTCATTCGCCTGAGTGGTGGATAGACACTGGGGCTAATATTTATGTGTGTGCTGATGCTTCTTTGTTTTCTTCTTATCAGGTCGGCAGGACTAGAGCCTTGCTGATGGGAATGGGTCTTATGCACGTGTTCTTGGTGTTGGTACGGTCATTCTGAAGTTCACTTTAGGAAAGATGGTGCTGTTGAAGAACGTACAACGTGTCCCCTCCATAAAAAAGAATCTAGTTAGCGACTCTCAATGTTGCCGAGATGGTTATAAAATTCTCTTCGAGGCCAATAAATGTGTATTGTCAAAGTATGAAACTTTTATTGTTAAATGTTATAATTGCGGAGGCTTGTTTCACTTATCCTTGCTTGATGATGTGTGTAATAAGATTGTGAACAATGCTATTATCCCTGCTGAGTCAAATATTTGGCATTCATGTCTTTGTCATGTTAATTTTGGTTGTCTATCGTGGCTTGCAAATCTGAATTTAATCCTAAAAATTAATTTGGTTAAAGGTTCTAAGTGTCATATGTGTGTACAATCTAAGCAACTTCGTACGCCTCACGAGGCTGTGGAGGCAAGGAATTTGACATTATTAGAACTAGTCCATTCCGATCTATGTGAGATGAATGGAGAGTTGACTAAAAGTGGCAAGAGATATTTCATGACTTTTATAGATGATTGTACTAGATTTTGCTATATGTACCTGTTAAAAACAAAGGATGAAGTATTGCATTATTTTAAGATCTATAAAGCTGAGGTAGAAAATCAATTTAAGAGGAAAGTTAAACGGTTAAGGGCTGATCATGGTGAAGAATACTTTTCAAGTGAATTTTCTGAATTCTATGTGGAATATGGAATTATTCATGAGAGGACACCGCCATATTCACCATAATCCAACGGGATTGTCGAAAGAAAGAACTGCACTCTAACTGAGTTGGTTAACGCCATGTTAGAGATAGCGGGTCTACCTAAGGAATGGTGGCGTGAGGCTATTTTGATAGCGTGTCATGTCCTGAATGAGTTCCTACAAAGAATAAAGAAATCACACTATTTAAGAAATGTGAAAAGAAAAGATTAAATCTCTCATATTTGCGCACTTAGAGTTGTTTAGCCAAAGTGAATGTGCTAATTAACAAAAAGCGCAAACTGGATCTAAAAATGCTGATTGTATTTTCCTTGGTTAAGCTATTCACAACGTTGGACATAGATTCTTAATTATAAATTCTGGGTACCTGGCATGCATGCTGGTACTATCATGGAGTCCAGAGACGCTACATTTTTTTAAAAGTGAATTTCCCATGAAAAATGCGCATAGCACATCTAGTCATGAACCTATAATTCCCCATGAGCAATTTATTTCAATAGAACAATATGAGAAACCCCATATGCACAATCATAAGGAGGATGACATTGTAGTCACTCGAAAGAGTAAGAGACAATGAACTGCAAAGTCTTTTGATGATGGTTACATTGTGTACATTGTGGATCACATACCAAGAACCATTGAAGAGGCATATTCCTCTCCTAATGCTGACTTGTGAAAGGAAATAGTACATAGTGAGATGGATTCAATTATGTCTAATGGAACTTGGGAAATTGTTAAACGTCCTTATGGGTGTAAACCAATAGGGTGCAAATGGGTGTTCAAGAAAAAGCTTAGGCCTGATGGTACAATTGAGAGGCAAGGCTTATGGCCAAGGGTTATACCCAGAAAGAAGGTGAAGATTTCTTCGATACTTATTCACTTGTTGCTCGTTTGACCACAGTTAGAGTGTTACTCTCTCTGGCTACCTCTCATGGTCTTATCATTCATCAGATGGATGTATATACGGCTTTCCTAAACGAAAGTTAGAGGAAGAGATTTATATGGATCAGCCAGATGGATTTGTAGCAAATGGTCAAGAAGGCATGGTGTGTAAACTATTGAAATCTTTATATGGCCTGAAACAAGCTCCTAAGCACTGGCATGACAAGTTTGATAGAACTTTGGCATATGCTAGCTTTGTTGTGAATGAAGCTAACACATGTGATTACTATCAGTATGGTGGGGGTGAAGGAGTGATCTTGTGTTTATATGTTGAAGACATACTGATCTTTGGAACCAGCCTTAATGTGATTAAGGAGGTTAAAGACCTTTTGTCTAATAATTTTGAGATGAAAAACTTGGGAGAAGCTGATATTATTCTTAATATCAAGCTGCTAAGAGAAGGCAATGGTGGGATTACACTTTCACAATCCCACTATGTGGAAAAGGTATTGAGTCGCTTTGGGTTTAGTGAGTGTCAACCTGCTCCTACGCCTTATGACCTTAGTGTGCTACTAAGAAAAAAATCAAAGAATAACAAGGGATCAATTGAGATACTTCTAAATTATTGGTTCGCTTATGTATCTGGCTAGCGCTACGAGGCCTGATATCTCGTTTGCTACGAGCAAACTAAGCCTAAGAATGGCAACGGGGCGGGTTCAGATCGGGTGGAGTCTCTAGGCACCCAAAATTGAAACCTGAACTGCAAACCCGAAACCGCCCCGAACACCAATTCAGGTGAAAATCCATCCTCGAAACTAAAACCCGCGAATCGCCGAAACCCAACGGATTATCCAAAACCCGAAACATTGAGCCGAGAATCTGTGGCCGCCTTGCCCTATTCGACGAGCCGTTGCCTGGGGAGCGCCGCGCCGTCGCCTACGCGTCTGTGGGAGGGGCTTGTGGGGCGCCGCACGACCTGCACTATCGCCTATGCATCTGCACTTCCTGTGAACCTGTTGCTAGGACCTAGGGGTGTCGCGCGGCCTGCGCCACAGCCTGCTAGGAGCGCTCTGACCCCTGCTCCTCTGCTTGCTGTGGTTGGTGGGTGCAGGTGGTGGCGCCATAAGCTGGCCTGAGGACCGAGAGAGAAGCGAAGGACTAGACTGAGGACCGAGAGAGAGAGAGAGAAGTGGAGCCACCATCTCCCGTTGGGTGCCTGGGTGTGGGTGCGGGGTGCTACGTGCGACGCTTGACGGACTGACCAGGTGAGGGAGAGGGGTGAGGCATTGAGCATTTTAGCTTATATACCTAGGGTTGGTAGATGGGCTCTTAGTGGGCTGAATCTTTCAGGCCCCGATGGAGCTCCGCAAGTGGAATTAAAGATCCGCACCAAAATCGTAGCATTTCGGGTACCCAAATCTGAAAAACCATGGGCGAAAATCAGGCCCCGAAACCGAAAACCGTGGACCCAAAACCCGTGTATATCTACCCTGAACCCAAGCTGCTGCTATCCTTAACTAAGCCGGTTTGTGTCAAATCCGAGAGATAATCATTGGCGTGCTCTTGAGAGAGTAATGCGCTATCTAAAATGTACTATGAGTTATGGCATTCACTATATCTGGTATCTAAAGGTACTAGAAGATTTTTGTGATGCTAATTGGATATCTGATGCTGATGAGCTTAATGCCACAAGCAAATATGTGTTCTTGCTTGGAGGTGGTGTTGTTTCCTAGAAGTCTTGCAAGCAGACTGTTTTAACGAAGTCAGCTATGGAAGCAGAACTCACAACATTAGACACCGATGGCGCTAAGGCTAAGTGGTTTTGTGAGCTCCTTATGGATTT
The DNA here is from genome assembly GCA_038087645.1 of Saccharum hybrid cultivar R570. Classification (NCBI taxonomy): domain Eukaryota; kingdom Viridiplantae; phylum Streptophyta; class Magnoliopsida; order Poales; family Poaceae; genus Saccharum; species Saccharum hybrid cultivar. Next base: position 2,579,145 of record JAQSUU010000671.1, on the reverse strand, counting down.
ACCGGTTGTAGAGAAACCTATACCGGCTATTTCTATGAACTATGACAACCAAACTATGATAACTAAGGTAAACAGTTCTAAGGACAACATGAAGTCCATAAGACATGTTAAGCAAAGATTAAAATTTGTCAGAAAATTGAGAAACTCTGGAGTAATAGCGTTGGACTATGTCCACACATCTAAAAATCTGACAGATCAATTTACTAAGGGACTATCACATAATGTGATAGATAGTGCATCGAGTGAAATGGGCTTGAGACCCATATGAAGTTTATCATGGTGGTAACTTATTCTATGTGATTGGAGATCCAGTGAAGTAGAGTGGTGAAACAAGCCAGAGGTAGGCTCGAGGAAAGGCCCTTAACTAAACCCATGTCAGATGCACTTCTTTTCTTTAAGGCATGTTGGTTTCATACCTTAATGTGTTTCAAAGTACATCTTTGAGAAACACACCTATATAAGTTCGACTGCTAGTCACAGTTTATGAGATTTTGGTGATCTCTAGATACTCATGAATGGACTAGGAGTATGACTTATATGCCCCAATCAAAGGGGATGCTTTTGGCAACCTAGTATCAGTAAAGGGCCTGGGTGAAACTTATTTTGTACAAAATTGTCAATTTAAGGCATAGTCCATTGTATAGTTGTGAGTAAGCGTAACCTTTGCTCTAAGTGAAAGTTCAACTTAACAGTCTCCATCGAAACACTAGTATATCAAACGACAGAGAATTGAGAGCATTTCTTATGTGCCCTAGAATTTGGTACGGATTGTTGAATATTATATGGGTTTTAGGCCCATATTTTATTTAATAAATCAATTAATTCTAGCCCCATATTAAATGTTGTGGTACAATATAGTTTAGTATGCAATTTTGACTGATTGTTGACTCAACTTAAATAGGCTATACACATGTGCACCTATAGACTGATTGTTGACTCAACTTAAATAGGCTATACACATGTGCACCTATAGAGAAGTTGAAAGAGGCTAAAGACGTGCCACACGTCCGTGCGCGCCGCTGCAGTTGCCGTCGAGCCGAGCCGTGGCATGGCAAGCGAGCGATGCATTGTGTGATGTGTCGTGTCGTGCACAAGCACAAGTGTGGGTTGGTTTTGCCACTTGGGCTGGCTAAGGAAGGGGAAGGGATACATAAGTGATTGAAGAGGAGTTACTTACGAGTCAGTTACCATCCACTACGGGAGTGATTACTTGTAATCACTTCGATTATTTCATCTCCCTAATCTCTCCGGCATTACCATCCCTCCCGTCCTCCTATTGCTTTATGCAAGAGACTCCACACCATCGTCCTGTCGAGTTGCATCCGAGTACTCCCCGTCCCATCCTCTACGCGCACGGAGCTTTGGGAGAGCAGGCCTCCGGAACCGGCGTTTGCATCGGGACATCTGCTCGGGTGTTTGTGGACGATCAGGTTTTTGGGGAGCGCCTTCGTGACTGCTCGCCGTCTTCTTCTTCCTCAGAACGTCCTCGTTTTTCTCTTCCTTGGATCGACTTCATCTACTTCCCGGTGGACGTTAAAGGGACGACACTGCGTACATCTTCCTGTATCAACTGTGGTCCGCGACTTCGATCAACTCACCATGAGTGGGAATGGAGCCACTGTTGCTTTGAGCATGAGTCCTTCCGTTAGGTATATCTCTATTCTCAAATTGGTTAAATTCAACCTCTTTTACGTCATGATCAGTATGTTATTCATGAACATATTTGCTGCTAATCTGAGTAGTAGTAAAATTACACACGTGTACATATTTATCATCACTATTTTGCTATTAATTTTCTGGATTAATTTTAACATGAAAATGCCTTCATAACACAAAACACATACTCGTTCGTCACCTCAGAACAAGGAAGAAAATCAAAAGAAATCACGCGCCCAATGGCTGCATGCAGAAAACACACAAATTAAATCAATGCAAAATAAGCAATCAGTATATGTATAATGATATCAAACCGAAGCAGCAGCTGTTAGTTCTTCAAGAGATCCTGGATTGTGCATCATGTCCGGTAAGGTCTGCATCCCCATACACCACCAAAGGAGCCAAACATTGGTGAGGAATTCCGCAGCAACACCTAGGCTCTTGGTATGCAGGTAGCCACGACATCTGCTGGCAGAGTAACAGAGCATCACCACCCACGCACGCCTTGGATCACCTCCCACCTTTGCCCTTCGTCAAGGCGAATGAGAACTGTAGCGAGTTTGTGCGCACTGGAGATCATCCTAGGATCTTTGGTCAAACGTTCATCACCTTGTTCCATGCCAAAAATCCATTGAGCAATGCCGCTTGTTGTTTTGTCCGGCGATGATGACAAAGGTGACTCATTTATCATGCACACGATCTCATGGCACGCAAGCATGAACAGTTCAGATCTTGTCCCAGGTATTAGCATGTCAGGACAAATGAAAAGCAGATAGATCATGTAGTTGGATATTATCTCACTGCTGCTGCGGCGACTCTCGGTGGTGTCTTGAGGCTGAGAAGATGATGTTGTAGTTGTATTATTAGTACTACTGCTGGTGTGGTGAAGGCAGAGGTCGGTGGCAATGTGCCAGAGAAGGACATACTCATCAAATGGCCGGTTGAAGGTCCACCCCAGCTTGTCTTGGTCCAGCAGGTGGTGGTTCATCAGAGTGTGCTCGCCCCTGAGATTGTTAAATCTTCTGTACGTGGCTGTATCACCCATCACGTATGTACTTCTTCCACCCATGGTCTTCCGTGTGGTGACGAACCAGCACCGAGATTTGTTGGGCTACACATTTGTGCCAGATGTACCAGTGCTTGAGGTAGCTGAAGGTAGCAAGCTTCATCAGAGTTGGGGGCTTCTTCTTCCGAGCACAGACTGACATGATGTTGTGCTGGGCAACCATGTCTTTGCCAACGTAATGCGTGCGTTAGCTTATTAGTTAGATTATTGCATGGAGACAAACATATGCCAATAATAAGGATAAAGAAGAAGGGTGCCAGCTCCATCACAACCGTGCCAAGAAATAAGATGTATGTCACCGTGATGTTGCTCTTATCGTAACCATCCTTGTCGCTCTTGGCGAAGAGGACCACAGAAGCTAAGGGCAGACTGGGAAGCACAAGGAATGTGCAGAGGCCAAGACAAGTGACTGTTGATCTCACCTTGGTGTAAATGGCCAAAAATTGCAAAGCAATCCATTGCCGTAACACCGCGTGCTGATTCTGCCCGTCCGATTTGAGGAAAGACTGCAAGTAGTGAAGCCGAATGGAGTATGGAGCAGCTAGATCGAGAAACATATTGTAGATGTCCTTCGAGATAAGGGCTTCATCCTACGTGAACTTTTCTCGTTGAGCTTTGTCACTATCCTTTCGCCCTTCTTTGACGTGCTCCTGTGCTTCTTGTACATATTCTTCCAGCGAATAGTTGATTCTTTCTCCCCGACTCCTCCCCATGGTTTCTCCTCTAATTGTGCTAGGATATCATCCCAATCCAGGGTTTTTTTATCGGCTGAAAGTCGCCGATATTTCCGAAATTTCCTTTTTATCTCCGGGGTCCGATAAAATTTGATATCAGCTAAATTTTTCATATCTTTCCTGTTTCTACACAGACAATCCAAAATCAGCCACGCGACGATCCAACACTTATAATGATTTATTCTTGTTTTGATTTGTGAACAAGTGATGTTTAATATCTTAGGAATAGTTTCAAGTCAAATTCTACAAATTTTTTGAAAAAAAAATATTTTTTTTAATTTAGTCCGATATTTCCGATATATCTTGTTTATCCTCTTTATCCATGACGTCCGATAAATTTTAATTTCCAATAATAAAAACCTTGATCCCAATTGGTGTAAGTGTAGACTGCAATAATGCACGATTTTCCTAGCTGGCGCCACGGAGAGCTGGATTCTTTTTCCCCTCTTCGTGGTGGGGACGACAAATAGGTGGAGGCCATGTTGCCATAGCTAGCCGCCTAGCCCTACGGAGGGCCCATGGCTTCTGGCCGAATTTGAGGATGCCGACGATGAAAAGCAAGACGGCCGCCTGCAAGAGCCTTGTCTCACCGGGCCACCACTTGCAGAAGACGTACAGGGCGATTGTGACTTGAGACACCAGGGTGATGACATGCCGCTTCCATAGCTCATTGTCTTCGATGCTATATGCACTTATGGATGGCTGCCCCACGAGGTGGATGAGGAGGACACAGGCGCCCATATCACCTCTAGAGCGATGCTGCCACCTTCTCCATCCGCCGTTGCCTGCTGCTGCTTCTGCCGGTTGAAGAGAGTGGCCAGCGTGTAGACCGCCAGGGCGTCGCCGCCTATGTAGGCGAGCCACACCAAGACCCTCAGCCTTCGTAGGGCGTATAACAGACGCACATAATCAGAGAAGAAGAGGAAGAACTGGATAAAGAGGCTGCACAAGACAAGGATGCACAGCTTCCACTCGTCCCACCAATCTATGGCACTTGAGAGGCCCATGCATGCACTGATCTATCAACGATGCATGCACAGCTCTCTAGTCTCTCTCTCTCTCTCTCTCTCTCTCTCTCTCTCTAATATAGTAATTAAGCTTTCTTCTAAGACAACCAAGGTGTGATGTGACTGATATTGGTGCTGCAGGAACCTAAGTGCCGTGCAATCCGGTCAAGCTTTCCTCAAGGCTCTGTTTACAATTTTTTCAAAAGTAGTAGCCTACTGTTCTACGCAAACCGTAATAATAATGGTTTGTAGATGTGCCTTCTCTCGCCTGTTTGCTTTTTAGGCTTTTTAGAATTCGATCTTAGCTTTTACATTTTATTTAATGGAGCAATACTACTTCCTGTCTTGAGGTTGCAGCAGCATCAAGGCAGCTAAGCGGGTGGTCGAGTGGCAGTTTGAGGATTGGTGATGACTCCCACCTGGCCTGAGATAGTTTGAGAAAACGCCAGTGAGCAAGAGGGGGTCGTGGGTATATTTTGTATGTCTGGATAAAGACAGTAAATGCATTAGACTGAAACGAATACTGTTTGATTGGTTGTACGGGTTGATACAGTAATTCCCTGTGAAAACGTTTGGTTGCCTATATGGGTGGATACTACTCTTTGTCAGAAGATAATATGTGGGCGAGCATAAGATGTATTGCGTCCACTCAGCCACGATGGCTAGTGAAACTCATTTTGAGTGTATCCATGGGGCCAGGATAAGGGCATATTTTTGCATCTGCTCATGCGGCTGCATTCACTCAGCAGACAACCAAACAATCTTCTTCACGTGGTCGAATGAAAGGGAAAGCCCAACGCTGGTGCACCTCGACAGGGCCTTCAGTAACTCTGACTGGGAGCTCCTTTTTCCGAACTTCGCTCTGCATGCCAAGGAAGGCGAGCTTCAAGTTCGAAGATCACTGGCTGCATACTGATGGTTTCAATGAAGTGGTTCAAAATGCTTGGTCCAAGCAGCAGTCAGGGTCCACTCTTACCGTACTAAGAAAGAAGCGGACTGAGACGGCGGCGGCATTACGGCGATGGAGCAAGCCCCTGTTCGGCAACGTGCATCTGCAATTGCACATTGCATCTGAAGTCATAATGCGCCTGGAAGTAGCGCAGGAGAGTAGTGAGTAAACGACTAGCTGATAATGAGATTGCACTACGCAGCGACCTCAAACTCAGGGTGCTAGGCCTGGCAGCTATAGAGAGACCGAGAAGAAGACAAGCGTCAAGATTCATTTGGCTAAAGGCCGGGGATGCTTGCACCAAATTCTTCCAGCTGAAAATGAATAGGAGGAGAAGGAAATACATAGCATCTCTGAAGCAACACGATGGCATACTGACTTGGAACCATGAGGAAAAAGAAGCAGTGCTGCACAATTACTTCTCCACCATTATGGGCACTAAAGTTCAGAGGTCAAGGAGTTTCAACTGGAATCGACTGACCACAATCGAAGAAATCCCTGTTTTGGAGTTCGATAGACCATTCACTGAGGAGGAGGTGGAGAAAGCCATCAAATGCTTGCCAAATGACAAGGCGCCGGGGCCAGATGGTTTCACCAACAACTTCTACAAACGCTGCTGGGGAATCATCAAATTTGACATCCTGGCTGCCTTCCACAGCATACATGTCCTCCATTGTGGAGCCTTGGAGCATATAAATGGGGCTCAGCTGGTCCTCCTACCGAAGGCAGACGTGGCGTCTGAACCGAAGGATTTCAGGATGATCAGCCTTATCCATTCTTTCGCCAAGCTGTTCACCAAGGTGCTGGCCGGCAGGCTGGCACATTACATCGATGGTCTTATTTCGCCAGCCCAAAGCACGTTCATCAATAAACAATGTATCCAGGACAATTATGTTTATGTATGTGGTCTGGCCAGGCATTATCATAGAACTAAGACACCGGCATGCCTCATCAAATTGGACATCAGCAAGGCTTTCGACAGTGTCTCATATGGGAGTACCTAATAGAAATGATGATTCAGAGAGGTTTCAGTAACTGATGGACAGGATGGTTAGCGGCCCTATTTAGGACCTCCTCCTCTGTAATTATGCTGAATGGAAGCCCTGGACCCAAAATCAGCCACAGGAGAGGACTGCGTCAGGGTGACCTGCTGTCACCCTACCTTTTCATCCTTGCAATGGATGTTCTCAACCGGATCTTTGATATTGCCACTAAAGAAGGGAGGTTAACCCCTTTGAGAGGGAGACAGGCGACTGTCATGATATGCAGATGATGCAGTAATTTTCACAAACCCAAACAAGGAGGATATTAGTTGTATCATGCAGATTATGGAGGCCTTTGGGGATGCCACCGGGTTGCGCATTAATATGGCAAAGAGCACGGTGGCCTTGATAAGATGCGCAGGGATCGACATGGATGAGGTACTTGGGATTTCCTAGGAGCTAGGGTTCAGTTTCCTATTAAATACTTGGGCCTGCCATTGAACCTTGGGAGGCTACGAATGGTGCATCTCCAATACATACAAGATCGTGCAAAGGGGAAAATAGCAGGTTGGCAAGGTAAGTTTGTCACCATTGATGGGAGGAAGGAACTAATAAAGTTGGTGATCACTTCGCTGCCCGTTTACCTCCTCACGATGATCAAGCCGCCCAAAGAAGTTCATCAAGGAGATTGACAAGCTCAGACGGCATTTTCTATGGGTGGGCGATGGGCAACTCACGGGAGGGAAATGTAAGGTGGCGTGGACTAAGGTTTGCGTGCCTATAGATAATGGTGGTCTGGGAATCAAGGACCTGGAGGCCTTCAGTCGATCACTAAGACTACGGTGGATGTGGTACGCCTGGGATGACAGAGATCGTCCATGGAAGGGTCTGCAGCTGCAAACTGACAATGACGATAAGCGTTTCTTCAATGCTGCAACCACAGTGTTCATTGGGAATGGGTGCAAAGCTTCCTTCTGGACGTCGAGATGGCTCGATGGGCGTGCTCCTGGTGACATGTTCCCGGAGCTCTTCAGGCACAGCAAGAGAAAGAACTGCACAGTGGCGGATGCACTATCAGACAATAAATGGGTCAAAGATATAGATCATAATATGAGCCAGCAGATTATTGAACAATACCTCCAGCTTTGGGATGAACTGCAATCCGTAGTGCTTGTGGAGTCGGAAGAAGATAAAATTATATGGACCCATTCCTCGAGTGGAGAGTACTCAGCGAAGTCCGCCTACGACATGCATTTTCAGAGCTTGGGGAATTGCCGTGCGGCTAAGTTTATTTGGAAGACCAAGGCACCCCCAAAGTGTCAATTCTTCATCTGGCTGCTCCTCCAAGCAAGAACAGATGAACACACACAGCTGAACAAGCAAAACCACTGTCTCTTGGGCGGGAGGACACTAGATGAGGTGGGTATATATTTAGGTGGGGACAGCGCTAGCTTTTGTGCTGCTAGATTATTACCGTCGGTTCAAAGAAAGAACCGACAGTAATAGTATCAAATCACTGTCGGTTCTTAGTTAGAACCGGTAGTGATAGGTAGCGGTCCAGTTACTGCCGGTTAGAGACACAAAATGACAGTGATAGTAGTCATCACTGCCGGTTCGGTCACACCGCCCAAGATTTTTTTTGGTTTTTAGATCTAAGAACCGGCAGTAAAGATTGCCAGCAGTAATGACTGAATCTGTAGTAGTGATAGGTGTTACTTACGTATTTATGCAAAAAAAACAACCTTTTCAGTTTCTTTCATAAATAGCTCTAAAACATATATAGATCGGCAAAACAACAGATAACATTTTCTAACTGATGATACATTTTATACGGATATATCCATGTTCTATGTAATGTACCTGTATCCATGTTCTAAATTCTAATAGAATTAGATCTTATTATTGGTGGACAGAGGTAATAAATGGTTTGGGAATATAAAGTAGTATTGTCTCCTACACATGCATGCACAAATGTATTTTGGCTGGTTCAAGTAAATTTAACCCTAGGAGTTCCGGCAATGCCATAGCTAGTAGTAGTAGCTACTATGCGAGCATTATCATGAATTCCGGCAGTGTGTAGGTTGATGTTGCCCTCGTGCCCCGGTACAAATGGTATGTCGATTCCGGGATGAACTGCACCTCCATGGTGTCCACATCGACGGTGAATAGCCATTTCCTCTTACTGAAGTCCAGCACCAACAGGACGGCAAACCCCACGCCGTCGGCGATCACCTTCACGGCCCAGTGGAAGGGCCTCTCGGCCAGGTAGCTCGGCAGCCCGCGGGCGACCTCCGACAGCCGGGGGATGCTGTGCTCCAGCACCCATTCGGCGGTGCCATGGACCCGGCGAAACACCTCGAGCTCCTCGCCGTTGGCGTGGACGATCCAAGCTGTCGGCGGCGAGGCCGAGTCTGGGCCGGCGCCATGGACGACGCGAAAGCTCGCGTGGTAATCTTTCTTGGACGGATCCACTCGACTGGGCAGATCGACTTGGGAGAAATCCAAGGTGGCCTTGTCAAGAACTATCACGCTGCCAGTCGTCAACCCCAAGTAGAGGCATCCGTCGACCCGGCCAGCGACCTGCCCCCGGCAGTCCGCGTCTAGATCGTTCTCTGATGCACATACGAAGCGCACGCCGTGGCCGCCGCTGGACGTGGCGAACACGCAGGCCCCAGGACGTGAGTTGTTCAATTTCAATCTGTACACCACCGTGAAATTCGACATGGAGATGCTGCCGCCATCGTACTTGTCGAGGAGAAAGGCGTCGGCGACGGTGCATCCAGCGTGCTCTCTTGGTGGCTTGTATCTCATCCCTCGGTGACGACGTGTCAGCGGGTCGCAGACGAGCAGCTTCGGCAGCGGGCTGCCGCGCTCCAGGAGAAGTACGAGGCCGCCGTGGCAGTCGACGACGTCCCAGCTCGAGGCGCCTAACGGGAGGAAGTCGAGGGAGAAGCGCCGGCAGTCGATGGGCGCCGGCGGTGACGAGGGGACGAACGTTATGGGGCCACTTCCTCGGTGGTGGTAGTGGCCGACGACGAAGGGCGGGTGCAGCGAGTGGGCCAGACGGAGGACGGCGCCGCCGTCCGCGGCGACGGTGCCACGCCATCGTCTGCATGTGTAGGCTGCGCGGACGAGGCATAGCGGGGAGTGGAGGCGGAGGAGGATCAGCTTGAGCATGTCGTCAGGGATGTCGTGGACGCTCGTGGCCGAAGTTTCTGTGCCTCCGTCCTTCTTGCACTTGCGCCGCTGCTGCCGCCGTTCCATGGTCTGAATGAAATGAAGCGACAATGTCACAGAATATGTCTGTGTAAATCCACCACAAGCACAAATGATGAATGAAGCAAACAACAATGCAGCATTCCAACCTACAACCGTACCATGAAAAGTTTGCAGATTTATAGATGCAAATGGTACATAATAACATTTCAGGAGGGTACTGATTACTGAATCTAATGTCCTACTACAATGTCAGAGCAAGTTCTAATGGCAACCAATAGCACCGGTCAATCAAACTTTAAGCTAGCCAGCTAGACATTGATTTAACAGTTTCTACTGAGCATACATAACATCACTCAAGAATCCACATTATACAATGGAACACATATATCATCATAATTTTCAGTGTTAAAGCATGCGCTGAACAAAGAAGGACAGATACATAACTACCATCATTTTGAATGAAAAACAATAAAGGCACGAACAAGTCTCAAGAAAATTGCATATAAGGCCACAAGATAGTAGAGAATTGAAGAAGATGATCTTACAGTTACAGCACAAATGGCTCAGAATGCCACTGAAAAAAATTCAAACCAACATGACACAAGATCATACATAAACGATTCACCCATGGGGTATAGAGCTTGGGCAATCTGGAAAAATAGAAATAAGGCTTGTTTCGAGAAAAAGCTCATTAAAAATCCTTTAGAGATTATTTTCCATGCTTCTTGTCCTCTTATGCAATATTGGACAGGTTTGTATGCATAGATGGATCAGGAACAGCTAGCTGGACGAAGGGGTCAATACTATGCCTCAAGTGGCAAAAGAGATTCTGGCATCTCAGAAGCTGTAAGGAGACAACTGAAAGATGGTGACAAACCGGAGGATGAAGACAACTCTTCCTGAAGTGCTGGAGTAATGCTGCTATGGGGCATGGGCTGGTGGCGTAGTCAGTTCAGTAGCGCCAGACTTTGCATGGTTTCTTCTTTGTAGTTTCTTAGCTGCTGGGTAGTTGGTCTTGGTTGTTTTGGTTTCGAACAGGTCAGGTTCGGTTGTTCTGCTGGTCTGCTAGGTTGGTTCTGAGACAGAACTCTAGCTCCTGCTCAGTATCATAACTGGTTACTTTCTGAATCTTTCTAATCTGTGTAATTTTATATATACGCTTGTATTTCCGTTATGCTATAATGAAAATGGAGGTTCCTCGTGTGGAAAAAAATATATAATCGATTCAACTCGCCTATATTTTTACCTGAACACGTTAACTTGGAGCGTCGGTTCAGGTAAGTTCATCAGTTCAGTTCAGTCTGAAACAAATTCGGATTCTTCTTGCGCTGGGATGAGAAACAGACAAAACTAACATGAATTTTGGGCAAGCGATCGAGTCTATCTGCTTTGCCCGGCTCTCTCCCCTGATGCAACACAACTACTCCGTAGAACATAATAAAGAAATCAACTGACCAACTTGAAAGGAAGGAAATAAATCAACCTTGGCATAGAGGAACCACAAACCAAGTCACAAAGAGGCAAGAGCGCACACCACGGGAATTTACGCTACACAAGCCCAAAATGATGAACGGATCATATATCAACTATGTTCGTTCAGATCGAACACAGGTGAAATCACGAAGGAAATGCCAAAAAAAAAGCGCAGCAGCTTCGTTTGATTCCCCTACCTCCCTCATCAGGGATCGATAGATAAACAACCACGGCCACGGGATGTTTCTACAGGCTACAGATGAGATGAGAGGAGCACCCCACTCTCACTATGATTTATGCCATATTAATCGTTGCGGAGAGGTTACAGGGAAACGAATTGAACACACGTACGTACCGATCGGTGAATGAAGTCGCGCTCGTGCCTCGATCGACGCAGGAGGTGTTCTCGATCTGGCGGCAGGCGGCAGCCCTCGACGGCGAGAAGAGGTGACGGAGGCTTCACACAGTCAGGCCTCGGTGGATCACTCGATCAGGGAGATCGAGCTTCTTGGCGAGAAAAAGTGGACAAAAAAACAAATGGAAACGGCGGCGGCCCCGCGGCGCTATCTGCAACTGCAACGGAATCGCACCTGGATCCCAACAGGAGGGCCGTGGACTGCCAAAGCTGCTTTTAAAAAAAAAATTGTTTTTTTTCTTTTTTGATTGATGATGAGCCGGCAGGGGTACTCCGTCGATCGGGCGACAGGGAGTCCACCACGGTACAGGGGAGAAGGTCGCGTCGCGTAAAGCATAGTACAAAAACATTTTCAGCAATCCTCGAAAATCAAGATTGATGTTTTTAGCCGCGGTGTCATGACCGTCTCTGTTTTTCTATAAAAAATAAGAGCGTGTTTGGCAGAGCTCCTGTCCAGCTCCAGCTCCTCCGGACAAGTCCTACCAAACGTTTTATAGGAGGAACCGTTTTTCAAAACAGAGGAGCTGAAACCGTTTGAGAGAAACCACAAAGAGCCATTTTGGAGGAGCCACAAAGAGTCGTTTTAGTGGAGCCATAAATTATGGCTTCTCCAGAGGACCCCTCGAAAGCAACCCTACCAAACACCCCCTAAGTAAAACGATCTCTAGAGGCAATTAACATGACCTGGCTCTACAACAATATTTGTCCGAAATTGAAATTAATTAAAAAACAGCAAGATTGTGGATAGGCTTACCAAATCCATACTTCTTAAAAACTAGAACACACTCTACTCCCTCTGTCTAGGACATATTAAAGGCTCATATCAGTTGGATCTCGATAGGTGGAGACGCTATAAAAACCAGGTAAAGATGGTGATGAAGTCATGTCAAGTGGTTTAAAGTGGCAAGAGGGCTAGCATCAACACACATTGTTTCTTATTGTCATTGTCTAGCTTAACAAACTAATCCCACCTTTCGACGAGATTTTATTAGAGAGACTACTAAGACATGACCCGCTATTTTAAGTTGTAGACCCAAGAAAAGTGCATGCAATCAAGATGGAGTGATAGATAAGTGTAGACGAGCAGATGAGGTTGTTGGTGGTTGTGTTGAGGATGATATAGATGAGTTGATTATGTTGTTGTATCTAGTGTGAGATGGGAAACATGTACTAGCTACTAATATTTTAAAACAAAAAGAAATTTACAAATGGCATGATGGTACAAAAGTGACATTTTCCAAAACAGGAAAAGCTACAAATGACATGGATCTAACCGACTCTCCGCTCAACGGCTATGTTGCTTCATGGGGCCAGTTGTGCTTGTGGACCTTGTCAATCGGCATCACAGCTGGGCTGGCCCAGCGTATACCATACCCCGCTTTACCCTTCCCGCCTTCACCAAACATCGTCTTCCCCAAAGCTCCAAGGCGCAAATGTCTATTTCGAAGTTCTACCTATGGAAAGATCATATGTCTATTTCGAAGTGTAAGCTCGTTGGATGTGAGGCGATTGAAGCGGGAAGCACAGGCAGTGAGCCGGTGACAAAAGCACCATCACGATTCACGCCACCGTGGAGGTCGTCATCAGTTCCTCGCGCCGAGGCGGCAGAGGGCAGACGGGGGGTCCGAGTGCCACTGCTCATTGGACGAATTTGCCCCCGCCTCATATCCATCCGCCTCTCTTCTCCCGAGTCCGGCAGTTCCCACCCCAGTTGGCCCGCCGTCCCCACCGCATCCACCCTCGCCGCGAGACGCCGCAACCAACCTAGCGCGCGGCATCAGACGGGGCCCGGGCGGGCTCCAAGCTCGTGGTCGTCTCGTCTCGTCTTCGTCTCCATGCCGCACGAGCGCTCCAGACCCGATCCGGTGAGTCATCCTCTCCCCGTCCCTCTCTCTCTCCCTCTCCCACACGCACGAGCCAAGGTTTGCATGCCGCGTCTCTTCCACGTCTAGATTGATGGCCTGCTGGCTTGATTCCAGGCGTCGAGCCACCACCGACGGAGCTTACCCGTCGAATCGGTCCAAACACCGCTGGATCAGTCACCTAGTCACCGAGCTGTGTCAATCGAGCACATCTTTGGAATCTACATCTTGCCCTCTATACAATCCTACTTCCCGCGGTGTGGATAGATTTTTTTTTAACTGACACTGGGGGGATTTAAATCCCCCACCTGAATTTCATTTGATGGTTCATTTACATACGAACTGCTCATAAACATGGAGCAGAGGGGGAGGAGTTGATGCACACTTGGGTGCTAAATTAAGAAGTAAGGACATTACACCATTGGTTCCACAGCTAATTGCCTCAATGATTGGGCTTCATTTCTGAAAATAATTCCATTTCGACGCTTCCACAGCTAAGGATGAAAACGGTCGGAAACGGTCGAAAACAGACTTACGAAATAGAAAATGAAAACGGTTAGTTCGGTATATTTCTACATTTTAGCAATGAAAGAAGACAAAAAAACGGTTGAAAATGGTTGTGAAACCAATTAAAACTGACAATTTTTTATGTTTGAAAACGGAATCATAATATAGAAAACGAAAACGGTCGGTTCGGGATATTTCCGTTCCGTTTTCATCCTTATCCACAGCTGCCAACAACACAGGGCCAAAGCGTTCCTGAGGAATGGAACCTGGCAGCAAAGAACGGTGTAGGTCCCTAGCAGTTTGGTTAGCTGGCCATTGAATCCCAATAGCAGCCCAGAGAGCAACTGCAAAATCACAGCCAGCCCCTGATCACAGTGGAAGATGATGTGGTCAGCGGATTCCTTCTTGTTGTTGCATACTTCACAAAGAGGTGAGTCTACAATGTGCTTGACAAAGAGATTTTTGTGGCACTGAATCCTTCCCTGCATAAGGAGCTAGATGAAGAATTTGACTCTTGGAGGGGCCGAGCTCTTCCATGTAAACCAAACGTTGTGGATCCAGCTTCTCCACTCGAGCTCATCGTAGTGGCGTGCCTGTCTCCCCAAACCAGCTCCTCCCCGTTCAGGATTGAGCATCTGGCTATGCGGGTCGAGAATCCGAGATTCTGCTGCTGCTGCCTCCATCAGGGATGAGCCTGGTTGCGAACCAAGCTCTCCTGTAGAATTGTTGCCTACTTCTAGAGTTTGCTAGGGATTGAACTAGGCAAAATGGATTCCCTGGGTCGTGAAGAATTGGTTGCTGGTAGTGTTGCTGCGCGTTAGGCATGGAAGCAGTTTACCGGTGACGACATTGAGTGGTGGCGGCAACAGCAGTTGTCGGCTCAAAGCAGCAGGGTAAGGCTATCCGCACTCATGGACCTCTATATTCATCCTCTATACATCCTAGTCATCAAAATTTTCTCCTCTATACTCAATTCTTCCGCACTCATCCATCCTCTATATCATCCTCTATCCGCTGTGGGGCCCACTTGTCACTTTATCTAAATATAGTCATGTGACATCTTATTTTGAAGTATTTATTGAAACGAATTTAATGGTGTAATCGGAATTTAATTTAAACTTTTGGTTTATAAATTATAACATTTTTTTATCCGTGAAAGTAGTGGGACCCGTCACTGTATGCCTGTCTCCTCTGCTCTCACGCCAAGGGCGGGCAGCAGCGTCGCTGCAGCGTCGCGGCCCCGCGCACAGGATAGCGTACCAACGCTATGTCGCTAAATATAGCGGAAGCTGGCACATAGCGTATGTGATACCGTTCCCCGCTGCACCGATGTTTGACGCTGAAAGCTTCCGCTATCGGTTTACCGGAACGCTTTAGCGTTGCCGGTGCAGACAGCCTAAGTGCGGAAAACCGGAAAAGATATATTATGGTAAGAACTTGTCGACTTCCAGAGTTTTGTTGGCGATGGAACTAGGAAAATGGATTCCTGGGTTGCGAAGAATTGGTTGCTGCGAGTGTTGCTCAGCGCTGGTCTCAGTAGTAGTGTTACCGGTGACGACGTTGAGTAGCAGCGGGAAAAATAGTTGTCAGTTCAAAGCAGCAGGGTAAGGGGGGAAAAGAGAGATTATGGTAAGAACAGTTAGATTTCTTTGCCTAACAGGCAAGCCTTGCATCGCTTATCCTTGCTTGATGAGCCAAGCTAAGAAAGGCAAGTTTTGCTCAAAGTCTTGCGATGAAGCTAACAGGGGTCTAAACCTTCTGTGACATCACTGGCATGACAAAATTGCGGTGTGGCGAGTTCTGGCTCCCTACCGAATGCCCCCATTTGTCTCCCAACCAAAGAGGCTCCCACCACGCAACAAGTTTTTGTATTTTTGCGCATTAATTAATTCACTTCCTGTGTACACGTTCTTTCCGAACGCTAGAGCTTGGACGACTCGAGTGCACTGCACACTCAAGAGACGTCTTTCTAGAGAATGGCAGCAATTGTGGCTGGTGCACATGTTTAAACCTAGGCGGTGCACAAGAGGTGAAGCCGAGTTACTATTCACTACTGGAATCAGCCGCTTTGCCGAGTGTCCAGGGCACTCGGCAAAGCCCTAAATACACTCGGCAAAGGCTTTGCCGAGTGCCACACTCGGCAAAGAGCACACGGCAAAAAAGCTGTCGGTAAAACGGCCTTTGCCGAGTGCCTTTTATCGGGCACTCGGCAAAGGCTTTGCCGACACTCGGCAAAGGCCGAACCGAAAAATTCTGAAAAAATTAGAAAAAAATTTTAAAATGTTTTTTTAATTAGAGGAGGGACCCCACCGGCCAGTCATATGGCAACTGCTGCCAAGTGACCAGCCAAAGCAATTTTTTGAAACTTTGCGCCCAGCGAGAATCGAACCTGCGACCTCTCACACACACGCGAGCTCCTCTACCACTACACCTCTCTTTCATTTGCGTCTATATTCCATTTCGGTTCCCCAAATATTATATCAAATCAAGTGTAAATTAATTGTTTGAGGCCCTAAACGAATTCAAATTAAAAAGTTGTCAACTACAAAGTTTCATAACTTTTCGAGATCTATAATTTTCATTTAGGAAGTTTCTCCATCCGAGGTCGTTTGAAAAATTCGAATTTTAAAATTTTAAATTTCAAACGTAGTTTTGCATGACAAGATGATTTCAAATTTAAAAGTTGTCAACTACAAAGTTTCATAACTTTTTGAGATCTACAAAGTTTATTTTGGTTGTTTTTCCATCCGAGGTCTTTTGAAAAATTCAAATTTTAAATTTTTGAAATTCAGATGCAGTTTTGCATGACAACATGATTTCAAATTAAAAAGTTGTCAACTACAATGTTTCATAACTTTTTGAGATCTACAATTTTCATTTAGGAAGTTTTTCCATCTGAGATCGTGGTTCTAACATTATTCACAAATCTTATATATCTCTCTTGTAGTTTTATAAAACTATATGAGAGACGTGTAGATTTTGTGAACAACGTTACTATCGCTTTGTCGAACGAAGAAATGACCAAAATAAACTTTATAGATCTTAAGAAGTTATGAAACTTTGTAGTTAAAAACTTTTTAATTTGAATTCATTTAGGGCTTCGAAATGTGTTTTGAAAAACTGCTTTGCCGAGTGCCAAAAAAAACACTCGGCAGCACTCGGCAAAGCAACTTCTTTGCTGAGTGTTTTTTTTTGGCACTCGACAAAGAATGTCTTTGCCGAGTGTTTTTTTTTTGCACTCGGCAAAGCAGCTTCTTTGCCGAGTGTTTTTTTTGCCGAGTGTTTTTTATTTAGCACTCGACAAAGAGCTTCTTTGCCGAGTGCCCGAAAAAAAACACTCGGCAAACCACATGGCACTCGGCAAAGAACCGGATTCCGGTAGTGATTGCCTATTACCTGAAATTTTGATTTGACCCTGCTGTCAGTGCATTGGGGTGGCTTGACATATCTTCGCCCAAACATGGTGGTTTTCATCAAACAGTGTGGATCGAGTTCTTCTTTTTCTAATTAACCAAACGGAGTGGATTGAGCTTCTCCACAACGGCTCTAGTAGTAATGGTCGGACAAAGAGCATCCCAGGTTTTGCTTAGATTAGAAGCTTGGCAGCAACCGTCACTCTCACGGTCTCACTAACCACGCGACGTCATCGTGATGTCGACGACCTCTCCTCCTAGATGAGATCCTGGAGGACATCTTCCTCTGCCTCGACGACGCGGCCGACGTCATCCGGCATCCGCGAGTCGTGTGCAACCACCGGTTCCTCCTCCCTCCACCCGTCCTCGGATTCCTGGAATCCATGGGGAAGGGAGAATTACACCACGCCGAGACACCACACAAGTCTTCTCCTGCCGCTAGCTCCCTCGCGCTGGCGGCAGACTTCACCTTCTCCTTCCTTCCCACGAAACCCAACAAGAAGATGTGAAACTGGCATGACTAAATTGCAGTGTGGCAAGTTTTGCCTCCCTACCGAGTGCCACCATTTGTCTCCCAACCCAAGAGGCTGGGATTTGATTCCCACCCCACAACAAGTTTTTGGATTTTTGCGCATTAGTTTGCTTCCTGTGTACACATTCTTCCCGCGCTCGGGCGAAGCTAGAGCTTGGACGACTCGAGTGCACTGCACACTCAAGAGATGGCTTTCTAGAGACTGGCAGCAATTGTGGCTGGTGCACATGTTTAAACATGGGCGTCCACAAGAGGTGAAACCAAGTTACTATTGCCTATTACCTGAAATTTTGTTTTGCCTAGCCATGGATTTTATATTTTATATTTACATACATAGAATAGACGCGGTGGGTGATAGCCCATAGAGAAAGCTGCCCGGCCGTGCAGGTGAAGGCGAACCTGTTTTTGCTTTGGTACGTCGTTCCCAACCAGACGTACTCCCTCAAAATTCTGCACTGTTGGACCGGTAGCACGAGTCAGCGGCTACTTGAGGAGCGGCGATGCAACTCGCACGGACGGTGGCTGTGGCTCTTGTCACACAGTCTGACATCTGTAGCGGCACCGGTCGATCGATGGATGAGGGCATGTCATGTCGGAACGATTCCCCGTCGATCTGGAGAAGAGTGTGAGAGAGGTTTGGGAATTTTCGTCCTCCAAAAAAGGTTTGGGAAAGTTTTTGAGAATATATGGGTTAGGGGAAATGGGTGAAGGCGAACTTGTATTTGCTTTCGCACGTCATTTATGTACACGTTCTTCCCACGCTCGGGCGAAGCTAGAGCTTGGACAATTCGTGTCCACTGCACACTCAATAGATGTCTTTCTAGAGACTGGCACCAATTGTGGCTGGTGCACATGTTTAAACCTGGGCAGTGCACAAGAGGTGAAACCGAGTTAGTATTGCCTATTACCTGAAATTTTGTTTTGACCCTGGTGTCAATGCATTCGGGTAGCTTGCGTATCTTCGCCCATGTAGGTGGTTTTCATCAAATGGTGTGGATCGAGTTTTTCTTATTCTAATTAAACAAACAGAGTGGATCGAGCTTCTCCGCAACGGCTCTACTAGTAACGGTCAGACAGAGAGCAGCCCAGGTTTTGTTTACATTAGAAGCTTGGCAGCGACCATCACTCTCATAGTCTCACCAACCGCGCCGATGGCAGCGTGATGTCGACGACCTCCACAACAACGCATGAGGTTCCCATCCTCCTGCTAGAGGACATCCTCCTCTGCCTCGATGCCGCAGCTGACTTCGTCCGAGCCTCCGCTGCCTGCAAATCGCATCGCCGAGTCATGTGCAACTACCGGTTCCTCCGCAGGTACCGGTTCCTCCACCCTCTGCCCATCATCGGATTCACGGAATCCATGGGGAATGGAGAATTCCACCATGCCGAGACGCCATACAAGTCTGCTCCTGCCGCTATCTCCCTCACGCAGGCGGCGGACTTCACCTTCTCCTTCCTTCCGATGAAACCCAACACGATGAGGTGAAACTGGCATGACTAAACTGCAGTGTGGCGAGTTTTGCCCCCCTACCGAGTGCCCCCATTTGTCTCCCAACCCAAGAGGCTGTGATTTGATTCCCACCCCACAACAAGTTTTTGAATTTTTGCGCATTATATCGCTTCATGTGTACACGTTCTTTCCACGCTCGGCCGAAGCTAGGACTTGGACGACTCGAGTGCACTGCACACTCAAGAGATGTCTTTCTAGACTGGCAGCAATTGTGGCTGGTGCAAATATTTAAACCTAGGCAGTGCACAAGAGGTGAAACCAAGTTACTATTGCCTATTACCTGAAATTTTGTTTTGACCCTGGTGTCAGTGCATTCGGGTGGCTTGACATATCTTCGCCCATGTAGGTGGTTTTCATCAAACAGGGTGGATCGAGTTTTTGTTTTTCCAATTAACCAAACAGAGTGGATCGAGCTTCTCCGCAACGGCTCTAGTAGTAACGGTCGAACAGAGAGCAGCCTAGGTTTTGCTTAGATTAGAAGCTTGGCAGCGGCCGCCACTCATGGTCTCACCAACCACGCCGACGGCAGCGTGATGTTGACGACCTCCGCAACGGCGCATGAGGTCCGCATCCTCCCAGATGAGATCCTAGCGGACATCTTCCTCCGCCACGATGCCGCGGCTGACGTTGTCCGGGCCTCCACTGCCAACAAATCGTATCGCCAAGTCGTCTGCAATCACCGGTTCCTCCGTAGGTACCGGTTCGTCCACCCCCCGCCAGAATTCCACCACGCCGAGACGCCACACAAGTCTGCTCCTGCCGCTAGCTCCCTCGAGCAGGCGGCAGACTTCACCTTCTCCTTCCTTTCCATGAAACCCAACTAGAAGAGGTGAAATTGGCATGACTAAATTGCAGTGTGGCGAGTTTTGGCTCCCTACCGAGTGCCCCCATTTGTCTCCCAACCCAAGAGGCTGGGATTTGATTCCCACCCCACAAGTTATTGGATTTTTGTGAATTAATTCGCTTCCTGTGTACACGTTCTTCCCACGCTCGGGCGAAGCTAGAGCTTGGACGACTCGAGTGCACTACACACTCAAGAGATGTCTTTCTAGAGACTGGCAGCAATTGTGCCTGGTGCACATGTTTAAACTTGGGCGGTGCACAGGAGGTGAAACCGAGTTACTATTGCCTATAACCTGAAATTTTGTTTTGCTCAATATGCTAATTAATTAAATGCAGTACAAATAAACCATTTCCTTCTGGTGATACATACTCACAGAACACACAACTAGCTATGGCCTACAGCTCATCGCTAAATGACAAATGCAGCTAGCTTGATTCTTTGAAATTGACATTCCTAGTAACTGATTTATAAAACTGACACCGCACGCAAACCTCGAGCAACAGAGACCAGATCGAGCCCGCCGTCGCCCTCCGGCCTCTACCCCGCTCTCCAGATCGAGCCCGCCGTCCCGTCGCCCGCACCCAACAGGATGCCGATGGAGCCGCAGCAGCAGCAGGTAAAGCATGGTTCTCTCTTCTTTACTCGTGTGCGGGTGATAGATGTGGGGGCAGTAGGGCCATCCGGCCTGGCCATGGATTTTATATTTATATTTACATACATAGAATAGACACGGTGGGAAGATGCCCGGCCGGCCGTGCAAGTGAAGGCGAACCTGTTTTTGCTTTGGTACGTCGTCCCCAACCAGACGTACTCCCTCAAAATTCTGCACCGTTGGACCGGTAGCACGAGTCAGCAGCTACTCGAGGCGCGGCGATGTGAGTCGCACGGACAGCGGCTGTTGTCACACAGTCTGACATCTGTAGGGCCTCCGGCCGATGGATGGATGAGGGCATGTCATGTCGGAACGATTCTCCGTCGATCAGGAGAAGAGTGTGAGAGAGGTTTGGGAATTTTCGTCCTCCAAAAAAGGTTTGGGAAAAATTTTGAGAATATATGGGTCAGGGGAAATGGGTGAAGGCAAACTTGTATTTGCTTTCGCACGTCATTTATATACATGTTCTTCCCTCGCTCGGGCGAAGCTAGAGCTTGGACAACTTGTGTGCACTGCACACTCAAGAGATGTCTTTCTAGAGACCGGCAGCAATTTTGTTTAAACCTGGACGGCGCACAAGATGTGAAACCGAGTTACTATTGCCTATTACCTAAAATTTTGTTCTGACCCTGGTGTCAATGCATTCGGGTGGCTTGACGTATCTTCGCCCATGTAGGTGGTTTTCATCAAATAGTGTGGATCGAGATTTTCTTTTTCTAATTAACCAAACGTAGTGGATCGAGCTTCTCTGCAACGGCTCTAGTAGTAATGGTCGGACAGAGAAATTGTCAATTGAGTTTGCCCTCTACAATTATTTCCATCACTCCTGATGATAATATAAAAGCCCAAGACAATCATGAAACTACACCAAATGTGTTTACTAGGGCTAAATGTAGCTTTCTTGATAGAGTGGTTCGGAGTTTAAACACCTGGTCCTTGTATCTCGCAGCTGATATCTTGTGATACTTTCATGGTTTGCAGGGTTCAGATGCTACTGAATGTGACATGGAATATCTACCTGGATTTGGGCCATGTTGGGAATCTGCTTAGAGTTCTCTCTCGCCATCCTTATTAGAAGTCAATGGAGGTGCCAAAATTGGTTCAAAGTCTGAATCAAGCACCAGTTTATTTTCTGGCCCCTTAGCAATACACCAGAGGATGCTGGCGAATGAACTATATATTTCATCAAAGCAATCTTTATTTCACTATTTTGAGAAGGTTATTGCAGAGGAGATAACGCATTGCTTATGCTTTGGACTTGAAAGCAGTGTTGATCAGGTGAGTAGACAATGATAAGTAATTTACCTCGATTACTGTTATATCCCTAAATTCCCACAATTTGTTTTGGTAAATGCGTATAACAGGAACAAATTTGTACCCCCCTATTCATGCAGTGTCGTAGATCTCAGATCAGAGAGCAAGTTTTGTTAGGACAAATCTTGAAGTTTATATGTGAAATAAAGTGTATGATACATTCCTTTTCCATTACTCAACCCAAGACTTTAGACGTCACTTAATCCTGGGACGAGATTTCTTTAAGGCCTTGTTTGGATGCCCATGTATCCACCTCAATCCTTTAATTCCACTCCAACACACATGTCCTTTAATTCCACTCCAAACCACTCTAACACACACACCCTAGGCGTTAAGCACTTACTAAAACTTAGATCATGAGCATACCTCATTTATTGTAGCTTTTGTGCATTGTATGCATCATTCATAGTGCATAGGCACATGGGTGCATGAAATGATAACAAAAAATATCAAGTATGGTATTTTCTGATTTTTTTTATCAGGTACAACTTGGACGCACACAACTCACACACTCCACACTCACACCACACGCACACACGTAAATAAGAGATTGTGAGGCTCTTTAGCCTCTAGTGTGTGGGAAACACGTAGTACCACCAAACGCGCACGTACGCATGCGTGTACCCTACTTTTTCTGGAAAAATCTAGAAAAAAAGGTACGACACCAGGGTTTGAACCCTGGTGGGTAGCGTCCCACTGGACAGCCCTATCACTGGACCAAAAGACCTTTCATGGTACTTTGTGATCTTTTAGTTTGAAATTTCTTTAAACACTTAAAAATGTGCCACTTCTCCTTTTGCAACGATTAATAACCTGCCCTAATTGTGCTGTTGTTTGCAGACTGATGCTGTGTGCAACAAGAAGGTTTCTACATAGATCGAAGTTTTTTTTTTTTTGAATTTTGGACTTTCTATTACTCATCCGACACAGCCAAATCGCTGGTCACCAAACCCTCAAACTCCTGAGGTACATGACCCCAAGCGGTGTTTGTGCCACTGGGAAGACTACAACCAACCGTGGCCAAAGCATGTGCCACTTCATTACAAGCACGCTTACAAGTGTTAATTCTACAAGAATGAAATTCAGAACTAATAAGAAACTTCATCTCAGTTATGATGCCCCCTACCGCTGAGAGTCTGAAGTCATCAGTCATGAGCGCCATCTGAACCTGTGTAGCATCGGTTTCAAGCCAGATATTCTGCAACCCCACTCTGGCCGCCTCTTTCAGACCTGCATGACAGGCTATGATTTCTGAGTGAAATGCATCCAGCAGAAAATCTTCTCCGCCTGCGCCGGCTCTGATCACCGCTCCCTGGGCATCCCTGATGACAAAACCCCAGCCTCCATTTTTTTCGTGCTGGATTGAAAGCGCCATCCGCATTTAGCTTCAGCACACCCTCTGGCGGACGCACCCACTGGATTCTCTGACGAATTTCTGACAACAGACTCATCGTTTGAGGATTCAGTATCCTGTCCGCCTGAAACGCAGCAATGTAGGCGATTTCAGGACGGAGTGAGTATATGTGAAATAAAGTGTATGACACATTTCCTTTTCCATTACTCAACCCAAGACTTTAGACGCCACTTAATCCTAGGACGAAATTTCTTCCACTCCAACACACATGGATTGAGGTGGATATATGGGCATCCAAACAAGCCCGAGGGAGGGGCTGTAACACCCTAGGTGTTAAGCACTTACTAAAACTTAGATCGGTTGTAACACCCTAGGTGTTAAGCACTTACTAAAACTTAGATCATGAGCATACCTCATTTATTGTAGCTTTTGTTCATTGGATGCATCATTCATAGTGCATAGGCACATGGGTGCATGAAATGATAACAAAAAATATCAAGTATGGTACTTTGTGAATTTTTTTTATCAGGTACAACTTAGACGCACACAACTCCTACACTCCACACTCACACCACACGCACACAGGCAAATAAGAGATTAGGAGGCTCTCTATGGGTGCATGAAATGATAACAAAAAAATATCAAGTATGGTACTTTGTGATTTTTTTTTATCAGGTACAACTTGGACGCACACAACTCACCCACTCCACACTCACACCACACGCACACACGCAAATAAGAGATTGGGAGGCTCTTAGCCTCCGGTGCGCGAGAAACGTGTAGTACCACCAAATGCGCACGCATGCGTGTACCCTACTTTTTCTAAAAAAAATCCTAAAAAAGGTACGACACCAGGGTTAACCCTGGTGGGTCGTTGCGTCCCATACTGAACAGCCCTACCACTGGACCAAAGGACCTTTCGCGGTACTTTGTGATCTTTTAGTTTGAAATTTCTTTAAACACTTGAAAATGTGCCACTTCTTTTGCAACCATTAATAACCGGACCTAACTGTGCTGTTGTTTGTAGACTGATGCTGTGAGCAACAAGAAGGTTTTTACACTTAAGATCGAAGTTAACACACCATCGACTGTTTCAAGAAAAGGCAACTCGTCTAATACTGCCCCAGTGGATCCTTCAGTGTCTATTCGATTTACAGCCGTACATGATATAAGTTTGCTGATACACTATCAGAAGTTTGGCAGACAATTTATTATGAAACCATCAAGAATATGGGGCTGTTTGCTTCCCGGCCACACCTCGCCACCGCCGCAATTGAGGCAGCCACACCCATGCAGGCCACTGTTTGGTTTATTGTTAGCCTTAGGCTGCCACAGCTTTCCATACTTGCATGCAGTACTAATTTCCGCCACAAGTGTAGCGTTGGTTTTCTTCACCACTGCCACAACCCGCCACAATTTGGCGTGGGCATGTTGGCTGGGATGGAATACTGTCTGACCCTATTATGGACTACTGTGATGTATGGATATAGAGAAATTGTCAGTTGAGTTTGCCCTCTACAATTATTTCCATCACCCCTGATAATTTGGGAAATTTTGTTGCAGGACAGTTAGAATGCGTAATAGGCTGATAGACACCGCGACGAGCGGAATTTGCCCAGTACCATTATAAATTTGGGGGTTTTTTGTCGTAACACACCGCGGCCAATATTTTATTCATTTCTTAGATTCGTGGAGAGAGAGGGTGGAGGAAATGTCCAAACTACCCTTGTCTTCAACATCCGGCTCTTCACTGATATTTGCTGTCACACACGGCGCCGATTCATCTCGCTGTCCTTCTCTGACCAACAGCGTCAGCGGTGGCGTGACTCTCTCCAGCCTCGCATGAGCGGCAGCACGGACCTCTCCAGCCTTGTGCATGCGAGCGGTGCGAGCTCCCCCAGCCTTGCGCGGCAGCGGCCTCCCCGACCTCCTGCGGCGGCGGTGCAGCCTTCTCGCGCAACGGCAGCGTGGCCTCCCCGGCCTCACGCGGTGGCGACATGGCATCTCTGAACCTCCCTACTGAAAGCCCAAGTTTAGTTTTGGTAATTAATGACACCAAGTTGCTAATGTCATATGTTAAGTGGTTTAAGTTAGGCATAAGCAACACATGTGATGAAGGTGCATGTGGCATGGAGTGGTGGCCACAAGATCACATAGAGATGGTGCATGTACATGAAATGATGGTCATAGTGATCAAGCATGAGGAGATGGACATGGAACAAAGTGATCAAGGCAAAGGTATAATCATAGGGTTTGCTTTTGCCGGTCTAAGGTGAGTAGAGAAGTGATTGACCGGGTTTATGACTGATAGCCCACTATCAAGAGGGGCAATCACGGTTAGCTCGTGCATGGACATGAAATGATGGTCATAGTGATCAAGCATGAGGAGATGGACATGGAACAAAGTGATCAAGGCAAAGGTATAATTATAGGGTTTGCTTTTGCCGGTCTAAGATGAGTAGAGAAGTGATTGACCGGGTTTAGGATTGATAGCCGACTATCAAGAGGGGCAATCACGGTTAGCTCGTGAATCAAGTGCTACTAGGTCATCATCTTGAGCATATGCATTAGGATCTAGTAGAGAGCTAACATAACGTCTTGAAAAATAATTATGAAAATACTAACACATATGCACATGGTGTTTTATACATGATGGTGTTGGCACATTTACGAAGGCGGCGGTGTTTGAGCGATAGTGAGGGGTTTGAGGTTCACTCTCCCTCCCGCCGAGTTTGCGAGCACGGGATTCAGACGTTTTCGGGGAAATAAAATGCCTATTTTCCATTGCGCCGGAGGTTGAAAACGTTGTGAAAGCATGGAGGTGTTTCATGAGCTAAAACATGTGTTTTAGTGATACACATATGAAGAGTAGCTCATAAGTGACAAGGGCGATCAAGCGGAACAAGAAAACGACGAAGATTCACTGAGTTGTGAGCGACAGACGCTGGCGCCACGAGCAACAGACGCGGGAACGCAGCGTCTGACGCTAAACCCTAGCAGTGTGGCGCTAGATGTGGCGACGGACGCGCGATTGGTCGCACGACAGATGCTGACATCAGCGTCTGTCGGCTACACGCAGAGGAAGCGGAGTGAGCTGTGGAGCGACAGACGCCAGGCTGTGTCTGTCGGGCGACCACTGGGCACGTCTGTCACGTGATAGTGCGGTTCTGGTCCTTACTGTACCACATCTGTTGCGCGACGGACGCTGAGGGTGCGGAGCGTCGGATGTGTCTATCGCCCGCGACAAACGCTGGGTCACGAAGCGTAGGACGCGCCTGACGCTGGGATTTCGACCGTTAGCTTTGAGCGCGTGGGGACACGTGGCGCGAGAAGAACGCAACAGACACTGGGCGTGCGTCTGTTGGCTTAGCGACAAACGCTACTGTGTAGTGTCTGTCACCCCCGAAAATCATCCAGTGAAGTTGATAACGGCTAGCTCTTGAGTGAAATGTTATAAATAAGAGGTGGCCGGCCCTTGGGGGTTCTCTCTTGCACATTTGAGATATTGAGGCACACTTTGAGCTAGAGAACTTTCCCTCCACTCATCTCCTTGCTTGGTTGCATACTCTAGAGAGATTGAGTGAGATTCAAGTGTATTGTATTGAGAGTTGCATCTAGTGGCACTTGATTCTTGAGTTTGTTGTGGATTGCTTGTTACTCTTGGGTGTTTCCCGATACCCTAGACGGCTTGGAGCAGCGGTGGTGTTGAGCTCAGGATTGGAGATTGTTTCGAGCCTCACCAAGCGATTGTGAGGGGTTCTTGAGCCTTCTCCATGGGAGTTCGCGAATTGGCTACTCTAGTGGAGCTCGTGGCTTAGAGGATCCCCATCTTATAAGTGGATGTGCGGCACCCGCTGAGGGTTCAACTCTTGATAGTTGATTAGCTCATGATCCATCAAGTGGGTGCATCGCCACAACGAGGAGTAGCTTGCCGGAAAGCAAGTGAACCTCGATAAAAAATCTTGTGTCATCTCTTTGTCGAGGATTTCTCTTGTGATTGCTCATTGTGATTGATTCTTCAAGTGCATTGCTTCTCTACATCATTGGTATAAGAATCAAGTCACTTGCTCTTTATTTTCTTGTACTAGTCCTTGTGTAGTTTGCTTAGTGTAGCCTTTATCATATAGGAGTAAGTAGCTTAGTGACTTAGCATTGTTGGTATGTATTAGAGATCATAGCCTCGCTTCACTAGAATTGTATAGGTGGCTTGCATAGTGTAGTTGAGCTAGTGCTAGAATTAGCTTAGCCATCTTTTATCTAACGTGGTTATTTAGTGGAGCTGGTAGATTTTTTAAATAGGCTATTCACCCCTCCTCTAGCCATTTGGACCTTACACCTGCCCTACCCAGCCCTGCACGCACGACCTCCTCGGCCTCGCAGCATTGCGTCCTCATGGCAGGCGAGCGGGCCGGCGTGGCGCTGTCGTCGTGGTCTTAGAGGAGCAGGTGGAGGATGTCACACCCAGTTTTAAGGACAAAACCAGATATACACTATATGTGAAATAAAGAGGTCAAATCTCACATATAGCCGCAGATAAGTGTAATATCAAAAGACAAATGCTTATTAACATAACGTAATAGTATAAGATATAACCTTAGAGAGCAACACAGCGGCAAGACAACTCCGAACACCAGGTGTAACCTTCACTCCAGGATCAAATTGACTGGTTGATCACAAGCCTAACAATTCTAGGATCTAGCAGTCTGGGACCTGTCCTGAGACGTGGGGGAAATAGCAAGGGTGAGTCCATGTCGAACTCAATAAGCATAACATGGGGTTTATGAGGCTCAAGAGGCATGACACAGGTTTAACTGCATGTAGCTTTTAGTTGGTCATATTTTAAGCAATTGAGTAGCAACAAATTGGTGATGTTCCCATAATAAACACATGATCATGTAAAGAGAATAATGAATAGCAAGAACAAGTAAATTAATAGTGATCTCTATTCCGTAAGGGCCCAAGGCCGCTCGTGTTCGTGAGCATGTCTGATATACCAGTTTTACACTCTGCAGAGGTTGTACACTTTCACTGTGAATCGTGATCCTAAAAGTCCGAGGTCATGACTCCCCATTGGACAGTTAAGTTTCACTATGAAGTCTTTCCAAGGTTCGTCTAACAAGTTAGGGCCGCTAGATTTCTGTGCCCTGCAAATGTAGAGCTCCCCTTCCGTATGGCACAATGACACGCAGCCTATACTCATAAGGACAGAAGCCGCGCTACACCTGACCCGGAACACACCCCTCTTGCGCCATAAAGGTAACCACTAACAAGCTAGAAAAGATCATCTTATATGACTAAAGCCAGAGCCATGTAGCCCTCACAGCTGTACTGTAAGTCCCGGATGTTCGCTTACAGATAAGTCCTTATGGAGAGGAATCTAGAGAAAACTCTAGCCCTCTTGTTCCCTATTGCTAAAAATCATCTTTTAGTGTTATTGCATATATCATTAGTCAAATTACAAGATCATTGTTTATGTGAGCACTAGCAAACTACCCAATGCTATAACCATAGAATTCAAGGAACAAGATCAATACTAAGGCATCCTTAACAAGGAGACACATGCATAATGCATTAAGTGAATTAAGGTGAATAGATAACAAGGATAATCCCATGCTATACTTACATTGATCTAGCTGATCCTGTTGATCCGGTTCGTAATAGTACTCTTGATCACCAACGAACTGCTCACCGTCTATTCTCGATCAACACATCAACAACAATCATCCAAGAGCAATCATGCAAAGCAAACAAAGCTACAATTAGAACAGTACACCAACAGTAGTAAAATAAGATGAAAAGTTTATAAAACGAATCTACATCTCACTAGGATCACACAGACGCGAATTGCACGTAAATCGGAGCTAAAGCGGAAAAGTTATGATTTAAACAAGACTTACTTTATTAAAGTAATAGATTAAATCTAATCTCAAAATTTAAAAGTTAAAAACCTACTAAACAGTAGCACTAACATGTAGATTATGAAATTACAAACCTAACGCAACTTGAACGGGTCAAATTGGAGTTAAAACGGAGATTTTATAAGCAAAATAAGATTGAAATAAATCCTTTAAATATTAAAAACATATTTTTCAATTAAACCGACTGAATTTACGTTTTTAAAAGAATAAAGCATAATCCGGTTTTACGCTTATGGACTGCGGGTTCGATTATAGAAAAACAGAGGGGCTCTTTTAGAAAACCGACAGCCAAAAGGGTATCGGCTAATATTAGCCGTTCGATTTGAATTGGATGGATGAGATTAGATGGCGAGGATGAAAGAAGAGGAATCCGGCCACCAACAGTAACCCCACGGTGGCAGAACGGTCGGCGGCGAGCAATTGCTCGTCGGCGTTGAGCAATTAGGCGCTACGGTGCATGAATTGACAAGCAGATCGCACAGGGAGCTAGAGGAGACTATAGCGAACTCACGGGTGACGAAAACGGGGTCGGAGACGGACAGAGGACGACGCGCGGCTTCCAATGGCGGACGGCAATGCACTGTGCACGGCAACAAGGCCAAATAAGCAACCAAAGTAAAAATTGAAGGGAAAAAGAGCTTGGCGACTTCGAAAAAGCGACCCGAAACTCTTCGGTAGCTTACGGGGGTGGCCAAATCGACGAGTTCGTCAAGTTGCTTCCGAGCTTGAGCGGTGGCTGCTAGGTTTGCGACGGCTTGCTCGTCTCGAGGGCGGTGGCTTCGGGTTAGGGTTGGGTAGAGAGGCGGCAGAGCCCGCGGCTATTTATGAGGAGGCTCGACGTGCTTTGTGTGCAGGGGCAGAGCACCTACCCCTTTCTGTGTCTTATGCAAGGATATTAGAAAAGATATATATATGTAACGGAGTCGAATTGGATGAGAGTTTTAATGAAGTGCCTCCTGGATTGGAGTCTATCTTTGTTCCTTTACCACATATTGACAAAAACACATACCAACCTTCAAAATCAATGAACTTTATTCCTATGATTTCTAGATTTACAACCTTGGGGCTGTGCCGGCAAAGATTACATGCAAATGGTGTGAAAGAGTGTAGATCTCTTTTCTCAGATACAATTAGCAAGTGCTTGGACTCATGGTACAGAAGGCAAAATGTTTTATCTAAAAGTGCAGCTGGACCATAAAAACTCAAAGAATATACATACTACATGAAGAGGAAATTCAAGAAAACCTGCCAAGCAATATCATCGAAAAAAACAGTGGAAATCTCAATGGGCGAGCAGCTTTCAAAACCTCTATTCAGCTTGTAGGCCACAAGATTTATGTGAAAAATATCCAGGAATCAAACAAAGCTTCTGCATCAAAGAGAGATTCATTCGTGGACAAGCCCTCCAAAAAAGGAGCCAAAACTGTGGCTAGTGATACTCATGATTTTAGTATCCAGCAAGATCTGAAACTCTTTTCCAGCAAGGTGCCAAAAAGTAGGTCTTCTAATCCCTTTATTCCTCTAGTGCACAGATTTGTATATATTCATGATACTACTTTCCTTTCCAGGAGCCAGGTCATCTCATCCAACTAAGAGAGTCGTGGTTGCTAACAAAACACGTTCGGTGAACGACACTGTCGTGAATAATGCTATGCTCATGAAGCCTGTCAAGAAAAGAAAGGGCAGTAACATTTCCGGTGGTTCCAGTCATAGTGTAAAACAGATGATTTCTTGTCCAGAATCAGATGGTTACGCTAGAGCTTCCATTAGTGGACGGGGGTGGCAGAATTGGGCGCAGAATGCTACTCCATCAGAAAGGGCTCGTGTGAGAGGGTACCACATTCGTATTATTCTTTCTGCCTCAAATAATAACAGTTGGAAAAATTCTCAATCCAAGGTTTCATCTGCAAGAACAAATCGGGTTTAAATCCGGAGTCTGTTAGCAGCCTCTGAGCGTGCTGAGCTGCTGAGAACTACCCAAATGGAGGTAAGCAGAACGTATATGTTCTTGAATTTCTTTTTCTATGAGGTTTTGATGATACTCGTCTATGCCTTTCTTGATGTGCAGGCAGGGAAAAAGAAATTGCGTTTTCAGAGGAGTAAGATCCATAAATGGGGTCTGGTCGCCCTTGAGGTGATCGAACCAGAAGAATTAGTTATACAATATGTTGGTGAACTGATTCGCCGACAGGTGATCATGCATTATTCAATCAAAAGTTGTTTCACTACTGTTCTAGTTTTGAGCAATGTGTTAAAAAATGATTTCTACCACAGGTCTCAGACATACGTGAGTCTCAATATGAGAAGAGTGGGATTGGGAGCAGTTACCTCTTTCGCTTGGATCATGATTATGTGGTAGGCGATATAGACAATTCCTCACATCCTCTGGAAGCATTGTTGCTTTGATGTCTTGATTTGATTTCTTTGCTTATGAGGATAAGTCATATTATTCTGAGCCGCTACAAAATGGACAACAATGTGAAAATGGATAGCTAGAGCATAAAGAAAATCTCTTAGTTGGTGGGGGCATGGAATTGTTATTTTTAAATAAAAAACTCTAGGGCACTTCTCGACCAAGGGCCTGCTTCTTTCAATGGATGGCAAGTTGGCAACATAATTTTACTGCTATGTCTTCTCAAGCTACGATAAAAAATAATTGTCAGTTGTTTACTGCACCATGTGTTTTTCTTTTTAGCACTCATTGCTCAAATGTCTTAATTTATGCAGGTCGGTGCCACCAAGAGTGGTGGGTTAGCAAGGTTCATAAATCATTCCTGTGAGGTAAATGTCACAACAGCCACAAGTAAAGGGCCGTTTCCAGTGGTCCGTTGCACAGAACGCAATGGTCTTGGTGTGGCCAATTTCTTAGCCGCAAGTTGTCTGCTATTGGGATCTTGTTTTGTATGAGAATCCAAGTGAAGACTTTGCATTTGTTTTCGGCACGTGCCTTCCAGATAAGATCCAAGCAGAATCTGCGGTAGGATCCTTGGAATTGTATGCGGTATGCTGATTGGGTCGAGTAAATGCCATCTGTTGACCACTTCCAAAGAATAGAGTACCGTATTCCAGGCTGCAGCTGGATGCTCTGTACTCTGAGCCACAGTGAGACGAATTCCTCTAACAGAGTGGTTGTTGTGATCCTACCTCTGAGCAATGCAAGCAAATCCAACTGTTATTGTGGAGCTCTTTCTGGACCGTTCTGTTTTTTCTCTTAACAAGTTCAATGAGGTGTGGCGCAAGGTTTTTGGGAGCTTCACCGTCCAGCCAACTATGATGCCAGAATTGTGCTTTCTTACCATCCCCGACCGTGACGATGGTTGAGGCATTGAAGAGGAGTCTATCCGCTGGTTTACAAGTCCATACGGGCCCAAGGTTTGGAGGGATCTGTCCAGTCCTACCACAGCCAACACAATCGCAATGCTCTCCCAAATTTCTCCAGGTCTAGGACCCCAAGGCCACCAAGCTCTTTTGGTTTTGACACTATCGGCCAGTTGACAATGCAGTGACCTCCATTTGCGTTCTCTTCCCCCTTCCAAAGGAATGACCTGCGGATTCTGTCAATCTGTTTTTTGGTCCAGGCAGCAAGTGGGAAGACAGTGAGGTGGTTGGTAGGCATAGACGATAGGACCTAAGTGACCAGCGTTAAGCGTCCTGCTTTGTTTAGCAACTTGCCCTTCTAGCCCGGTAATCTCTGGCCGATTTGCTCTATGAGGGGTTGCACATGTACTTCACGCAGTGGCCTGTAGTACAGCTGTGGACCAAGGTAGCGGCACAGAAAAGTGTCTCTGGTCCCCCGAAAAGGCCAAGAGAACATGATCAAGGTCGATATCTTCGCATCTAATCAGGTGGACGGAGCTTTTATCCTTGTTTATGCACAGCCCAGACACCTTCCTGAATGTCTCAAGAATGATCATGACGGCGTCGATGTCCTCTTTTTTTTGGGTTTACGAAGATTGCAGTATCATCAGCATACATGGACGTTCTCCACTTTGCCGCAACAAGAGGCAGCTGTGTGAGGACATTGTGGCTGGTGGCAAGGTCCAAAAATCGCTGCAATGGGTCCATGACTAAGATGAAGAGCATAGGTGATAGCGGATCACCCTGGCGCACCCCTCTTGCGTGGCGAAATTTTCCTCCAGGCACGCCATTTAGCAAGGCTCTGGAGGCTACTGTGCGGAATAAGATGGAGACCCACTCACGCCAGCGAGGCCCAAACCCAAGAGCTTGCAGCACCTCAAGCAAGTAGCTCCAGCTGACCGTGTCGAAAGCTTTCTGGATGTCGAGCTTCATGAAAAGTGTTGGGGTTTTGGACATGTGCAGGAGCTTCACAGTGTTCTGGATGTAGACGAAATTATCATGTATGCTTCTTTTTTTATGAAGGCACTCTGGCATTTTGACACTAGGGAGTCCAGCAACGGTGCCAACCTGTTCGCAAGGATTTTGGAAAAGAGCTTGGCGATACTGTGGATCAGGCTAATAGGTCCATAGTCGGTGACCCGCGTTGCGTCAGGCTTCTTGGGGAGGAGGATGATGATGGCTGAGTTAAGGAGGTCAAAGCCCTATGAATTCATCACGAAGAGAGCATTGATAGCCGCCACTACATCGGACTTCATGATTTCCCAGCATGATTTGAAAAAGGCCCTAGTGAAGCCATCCGGGCCTGGAACCTTTTCTCCCGCCATGGAGTGGATGGTTTCCTGGATCTAATCTTCGGTGAAGGGGGCTTCTAGCTCCGAGAGGTCGCGGGGGCTGTACCTAAGAGCGGACCACAAGAAGGTAGCCGGTATCGGGACCACGGTGCCTAGGTGGTTCCGGCAGTAGTCGCCGATTACCTCCTCTTTCTCTTTGTGCGTGAGGCAATCCCAATGTCACTTCGCAGGCACTGGATGTAGCTTTTTTCTGGCTCTTGAACTCGCACGAATGTGGAATAGTTTGGTGTTGGCGTCACCACATTTAATGTTGGTGAGGTGGGATTTTTGCCTGATTCTGGATTCCTCCACTGCTGCAAGGCCCATTGTAACACCCGTGTTTTTGCATCATACTAAAAATCACTAAAAATTTGAACTTTTTAAAACTTTACAACAGATTAAAACATGCTTAGTTTAATTTCTGCAAAACCACTTTCAAAAGAAAATGCTTTCCAAAAACCCTTGCGTCAAAATTCACCATATGCATTTAGGATTAGGATGCTTGAGTGATGAAGTGCTTGCTTGATTGATTGAATTGTTTGATTGCTTGAATTGTTTGAATGATTGCATGTGTGTGCCCTAGAATTTATTTTGGCATCAAATAATTTTCCCTTGACCTTTCCCATTTACCTCTCCACCAAATATTTCCCTTGACTTCCCTTGATTTTCCCCAACCACCACATTTCAAATTCACCTTGAAATCCAACCGAAATCCCATCCAAATACCTAGTTTAATTTTCTGGGAAAATAGAAAAGCAATTCGGAATTGGAAAAGGGTCCTCAGGCTCGTTCTTCCTCCCTCTCACTTCTGGCCTACACCGCGGCCCACCTTCCCCTCTCCTTCTCTTTCCGCTTGGGCCGTCGCTAGTCGGCGCTCGCGTGCAGCACCCTTCTCGCCTCCTCCCCGCTTGGGCCAGCCCACTTGGCCCAGCACAAGCCGCACCTCTTCCCTCTCCACTTCTCACTGACACGGCAGCCCCTCCTGTCATCATTGTCTCCTACCCGGAGACAACGACGACGATCATGCGTCGCCTCCGTCTTCTACCTCCGCCACCTCATGCCTACCGTTACCACCTCTTTCCCTTGTTCTCTTCCGCGCCATCCTTATCCCCTCCGCAATCTCCATCGACACCATGCCACAACCGTACAACACGGGCACCACATGCCAGAGATATTTTTCCTCGATGAACCAACCTCGCCGGCCTATAAATAGGGCCGATGAGAGCCCCTTCGCCATAACCACCACCACCACTAGCTCCGCCTTGGCGCAGAACGCACCACCTCTCTCTTCTCTTTCCTCCTTCTTCCCTTTCTAAGCGCTGGGGCGATTCTCCCCAAAATCCGGCTCGCCGTAGTCGCCATCGGTGCGAGCTCCGAGCTCTCCCTCTTCAGTGCGCCTTAGATTGATAGGTTCCGCCAGCACGCCCCTCGCCCTTGCCGCCACCCAATCCACCGCTTCCAACCCGCTCCATCTCCCTAGGCCATCTTGCCCCGAGCGCATCGCGCTGCCGTGCCGCCGTCGCCACTGCCCGTCACAAGCTAGATCTTAGCCACAACCACAACCCCGCCACGCGCCCACATCACCCGCCGCACTCGCCTCGCATGCCCAAAACACTTCGCACCAACTTAAGCCCATAACCGCACCACCATTGCTACTCCGGCAAGCCGCCGCTATCGCTCCGGGCACCCGTCGTCGTTAGGGATTTCCCCAACCTTTGCGGGTTGACCTCTAGGACAGCGGTGACTAGTTGGAGGAGCACTCCGAGCACCTACGCCGCCGGCGTAAGCTACTCCGGCGAGCTCCCAGCCACCGCCCGGTTCTCACCGCCGCCCTGCCACTGCCGACCCACCACCGTTCCGTCCCCGTTACCCCATTCCCCCTCTATTTCTCTGTCCTATGGGCCTACGCCAATGGTGTCACACCTGTTAAGATGGGTGGAGCCAAGGATGGCCCATGAGTCAGCCACAGCAGTCGTCTCCTTCCTCTTCCCTTCCTTCTGCATGCCCGGTCCATGTAGACTCAGAGAGAGAGATGAGTCCATGGCATAGTGCAAGGCCTGGTGCACCGCACAGTGCCACTGGCTGACCCTGCCGCGCGTCAGCCACTCAGTTGAGGAGAAAATGCTATGTACACCCAGGCAGTGTACACATAATGTTACAAAACCCATTTCCATGCATAGGAAAATTCCCAAAAAATTCCTAAATAAACTAGGTACACCGCAGATCCTACCCAAATATTAACACCCCATTTCCATTATTCCAATTTCCAAAAATAATTCCCAAGCCTATATTCCACATATATTATTCCTGTTTTAATCTTTGAAAATTCATATCACTTCCATCCCAACTCCAAATTACTTCATTCCACCACCAAAAATCTCCTAAATTTGAGTTCTACCTATTCCTACCATTTGCCCCATTATTTGGTGCCTATTGAAATTCTAGTTTGTTTGCTTTTACTTTCATATATTTAATTTAAATACTAACCATAGTAATAGCCCCAACGTAGCAGTAGATGACCCCGTATATTCGCGTATGCTCATGTACCATGACACATACCCGAATATATATGTATATGTACCCAATCACTTAAAATAGTAAGCACCTATTCATATACACATATGGTCATGCCCGGTACCCGAGTATACACCTATATGTGGCTAACTTTACCTTCCGCCTCCCCCTCCATCCTAGTTAATCTTGGGCACATACATATGCATGCACATACGTGCCACTAACCCCGTGGTCCTGTAGAAACCAGTCAGGTCATCTATGATGACTTGGTCAGGTTTCTCTTTTCAAGTTCACATAATAGAGAACACTTAATAATGTGGTCTGGTTTTCCATCAGACCCACCACCCCCTTAACCAAACCCATAGAGCCCTACCCTATGGATGGAATACCTCTATCCAAACCTTACTTCAGAACGACGTAACAGTGATAACCTGGCTAACAACTCGTCACCCAATAGGACCAACCCATCTAGGACCGTTGATTGCTTATGCTCGTGTTACATGCCTTGCTTGTTATTATACTCTTGTTTGTCGGCGCTAGACCGCATAGGATAGAAGATGTGAGAGAACCCGATGAAGCCCAGAAGACAGGAGCAAGAGATACAGGAATCAGACGAGGATGTAATCATCAGCGAATGGAGGCAAGTCCTAACACCCACCTACCCCTTCCCTCCACTTTAACCACCATCCCCTATAACCACCCCCTCCCTTCCACCATCATACTTTGCTAGCCTCCACCATAAACCATCCACACTCCATCCCCACCAATTAATTACCTTAACTTATAACACTTAAACCCTTATTAAGAATTATAATGAATTGAGGACTTGATTATGATAATGTGCATAATAATATGGTAAATAGTTACCTGGATATGGTATGAGCTTAATAAATTTGACGATAATAACTATGGAACCTAAAATGGTAAAACTGACTAAACCCCGACAGGGGGCGAGTGAGGGGTAATTTGTGTGGTACAAGTTACCTTGGCAGGTTCGCCTAGTGAGGGTTCCTATTGGGAGATACTCACCTCGGTCACATAAGAACCGGTTCGTAGTCCCTCTCGCCTAGTGCGATATTACGTACAACCATATGTCTATATGGGTAAAGTTGATCTCACACTCCATTAGATAGAAGTATAATTTCTACTAGGAGGCCGGTGTTGGCAGTGGAATATCAGGAGTAGACATGGATGCTATGTGATCTTCTATGGTCCGGTTGGCGTGGTTGCTATGTGATCTTCCACGTTAAGCCCCTTGACTTGGCCGCGTTCGAGCCCATATTATTATTATTGTTTATTTTGATGATTTGGTATCATCGGCACTATTGTGTTTGATGATTCGGTATTGTCTGAGATTATATGATGGGATGACGTGGTGTCATCCAGGATTATGAGATGGGACGATTTGGTATCCTCCCAAGATTAGTGTGTTTTCCAACCCCTGAGAAGTCGTGGTAGAGTTATATGGAAATCTGAGGATGCGTCCCTTTGGGTACGACGTCTCGTTAGGCCTGTTCCTACCACCGCGCATGGTTTGGAGTTGTGTCTACCATGTGGGGAAATTTGTACACCTCTGCAAAGTTTATTGAATCTATTCGAATAGCCACATCCTTGGAATGGGCAGATGCTGGGATGAGATACTATGATTAGACTTCTACAACTGTGATAATCTGGTAAGACGTACTTTATCAATTTGGTGAACTATAATGAACCCCGAAAACTAGTGAGAATGGTAATACTCTGCTAGAATCCAACCTATAATTATAATTACTTTGTCCTACCACTTTTACCTCAACCACCTCCACCACCATAACCCACCTCCACCATATAGCCTTCCCTTCCACCTTCCTCCACCCAAAGTTTAGGGCTTGCTAAGTACTTTATGTACTCAACCCCTCCATTCTACGTTTTAGGAGTTAAGCTACAAGAGGACATACCTAGATGGAACTTCTAGAGCTATGCAAGGATAGGATACCTGGAGTATACCCGAAGATGGAGCCATACGAGAGAGCTACGCTAGGACCATGATGTTTGGAATATAGGAGTATGTTGTAGGAATAAAGCTAGGGTTACATCCACACTCTAAGTTGCCTGTAGGAATGGAGCCATGTTGTCATAGGACCGCTATCTTAGAACTCTGATATACGACATAAGGCCAGTGGCCCAAGCTATATAAACCTGAACCATGTAACATGCTTTCCCCTTAGCAATAAAAAGTATGATCTTGATCGAATTATGCATATCAGCTACTGATCCTGGGACTGATATATGATGCACAGAGGACCCTAAAAGTAGGGGCCCGGCAGGGTGGTTTCGGAGCTATACTTGGACTATAGGATAACCCTTAGCATGGCCGTTAGATAGGAATGATTTTCTAAAAACTATTTTCAAAAAAATTGCTTATAACCCTTGACTCTAACCTTTCCTTGGCCCTCTATTTTAGAATAGCTTTTCTCTCTCTTCTCATCCCCTTCAAAATTATGAGTAATATCGGTAGGATAGATTAGGTTTAGGAAAAATAGAGTAGTATAGGTCTTGTTTAGGAAAAACAGAGTAGTATAGAGATTAGATCTTACATAGGATAACCCTCTATGGTAGATATGCAAAAGTAGGAAGTACGACATTTATGCTTGTTAGTCCTTGCTTGATTCCTTGCTTGCTTTAGTTACATCTACCCCTATAGGTCTTTCCCTCTCATCTTATGCTTTCTTCCCTCTCTAACTTTCTATTAGGATAGATTCTATTCTCCCCTTGTGCTTTTCCCTCTCACACCCATGCTATAGAACTTTTCCTCCCCTTGTGCTCTTCCCTCGCATCCCCTTGCTGTTTCGAGTAGACGAGTAGGAAATATTTCCCCTGATAGTTTTGGAACACCATCGGAGAATGAAGACAAGAAGTAGTCAACTACACCCGTGCAGACTGTGAGGACCGTCTGCAAAAGCCATGCACGCAGCGCATGCCATCGCTGTCCCCTCCCCTGCCCCGTGCACTACCGTGCACCACCACCGCACGCCACCGCCGAAAGCTACTACCGCTATCCCTATTGTCCCCCACGATGCCGATCCCCCGGTACACGATGCCACTTGATGCCGCCGATGATGGCGCGCACTCGACCATGCACCCACCCCCCTAAACCCCACCGTCGTTCACCTATAAAAGAGCCCCCCAGCTGCCGCTTCAGAAGCAAGACACCCCACACTCAACGCTAATCACCCACCCAAACCCCCATTCAAGTGCCAATTTATTCCAACAATTCAAGAAGAAGCCAGAAGGAAGTGTTGTCTGTTGAAGATTTTCGAAGAAAATCAAGAAGAAGAAGAAGAAGAAGAAGAAGAAGAAGAAGAAGAAGAAGAAGAAGTACGCTATCAAGAGCCAGAAGTTGAAGCCCCAAGATGTGCTTAGAAGAAGATGAACTCGTCCAAGCCATCTTTGTTGTTATGATTCCTACTCTGATAGGATCAATAATCTTATATATCTTTGTAATGCGCCCGTTACCGTATGAAAGGCCTTGAGAAAGATTATTGAAATCGAAAGAATAGAATGAAATCCTAGAGATTCTCGTTGGTGCCAAAAATATTGCTAGAAATTTGGGGCTCCAACCCAGCAAAAAGGAAAAGAAGAAAAGAAAAATGGCACAGTTAATACCACAATCTGGAGATGAGAAGCCAAGAAGTCACCCCTCTCTTCTGGGATTTACACCACAACCCGACAATGACCACCACCCGCACGGTCATCAAGACTACACCACCGCCCGCACGGTCGTCAAGACTACACCCCACCACAGTGTCCCACTGTGTAGTGGAACCCACCCCCACTCCCCTTCCTTCCCCCACACACCTCAAGCCACAATCAAGACCAGTCAAAGCGTCTCAAGGAAGCCTCAACCCTGATGCATATAAGAGAAGGAACCCCTCAGCTTCTCATCATCACCCACGCCCACTAAAGAATTCCATTGCCAGCCTTCCCCTACCTCGAGCAAAAGTAAAGCAGTTGCACCCTTAGATTCCCACCTGCAAACCACCACCGTCGATTCCTCCCACACCCACAAAGATGATAGAAGGAGTTTGGATCAGCAGCTACTGCCTCCACACCGAAGGTTTCCCCAAGCTTCTCTACGCCACCATGCAAAGACTTGGAAACCAAGAACGCCCCGAGTATGAAGACCGTGAATATGAAGAGCATGGCCCCGAGCGTTGTGAAGTCACCGTCTACATCACCAAGAGTGAAGACTTCCCCAACATCGCCGACGCCTGGAGTACGACTGCCACCGGATTTCACTTCACCGACACCTACCAAGACGTCACCCGCAAAGCCCTACGACACCTGTGACAGATCTACGAAGAGCCCATCGCCCATACACCCATGAGATTCTTCCCTCCCCTGGAGAAGAACCGCCCAGCCTAGATCGCCCGCATGGAAGCCCTACAAGAGCAAGAAGACAACCCCACCATGAAGTACATGACCACCTACTTACTCTCCCTCAATGACCAACACGACAAGCAAGCCGCCAAGTTGAGGAACTGCCTCCACCACGCCAAAGAAGCCAAGATCTACGCCAGGAAGCTCCACGTGCAGTTCACCGAAGCCGAAGCCCGAGCAGCCACCGCTGAAAGCCATGAGACTGCCATCGCCGAAGCCCTGAAGACCGCCAAAGATCGCCATGCCGAGCAACTGAGGAATGCCTACCTCGTCACCAGACCCTAGCGAAGGATGCTCGCCACGGACAAGCAAGAGCCCCTGATTCTAGAAGGAATCCCCGTCTACCCTCTAGAAAGAAGAATACTGGACCTTGAAGCACCACCAGCACCACCGCCTACGGAAGTCTCCAAGATTGAGCACCTCATCCCTCTCACCCGACCACTACCAAGAGAAGAAGAAGACCCACAACCTAGCTCAGTTGAAGGACGCCAGGAGCACCAGAGTGAAGTTGCCCCGTACAAAGAAGTAGACTAGTGCCCCTAGGGAGATGTACTCATAGTCTAGCACCTTCCTCCCCTCCATGTTGTAATCCTCCTGCAGTACTCAGAAGCAATATGGTTCGCTCGCCATCCTGTAATAATTACATGCCGCTCACATGCAAGACTGGATAAAACAGGGTGTACACAACCGAAGCATCACATACCAAGAAGCCAAGAAAAGGGTGATCATAAGGAAAATCTACACGAAGAATAATCGGATCTAAGAAGTACAAGAGTTAAGGATAAATCTTATAAGTGGGGTAGATCCAAAATCCAATTCAAGAAAATGAAGAAAATACAAGGATAGAAGAAAGAAGATTACGATTTTTATGATGAAAAATGGAATCCAAAGAAGATGAGAAATGGAACCCTAAGAGCACTGTGATTGTTGCTCAAAAGACGCAAAACAGGAAGATTGGCACCACAAACCCGGAAGAATTAAACTCAATTAGTCATCATGACAGGGTGGATCATCAGAAGGCAAGCTCTACAACTCAAGACAAGGGGTGATATACATATTGAAAACACTAGAAGGCCAAGACATCTCAAACAACTCCACAACTACAAGAACATAAGAAGATAGAAGGATACTTGGAAGATCAAATCTTCTAAGTGGGGTAGCCCTAAAGCTAAAAGAAGAATTGGAATTTTCGAAGACCAGACAGTTAGAAGATGATTCAAAAAGGGGTACAGACAGCGGAAATAGATCGAGCAGCTAGCATTGGACATGAAGTATACCTCCTCCCAACGAGATGTGATCCCCAACAGGATGATCTCAGGGTGGTATTTTCTTATTCAAATCAAGTGGACATCGCCCAGGCAGGGCGATGAGGTTACTCCCTTTCCAATAAAAAATACTACCACTTTATCGACAGGGTGGTACCATCTCCCTATCAGCAGGATGGTACACTAGCGGATCGAGGGACTCTCCGAAGGACAGCACAGTAAGGCAAAAGAAATTCCTCCCTCTCTAGATCTTTCTATCCCTTTCTAATTTTTCTCTCCCTCTTGGTTCTCTCCCTCTCTCTAGATTTCTCACTAGCTTACTTGAATCTCAAGGATGAGATTCTTCTAAGTGGGGTAGATCTGTAACACCCGTGTTTTTTCCTCATGTTAAAAATCACTAAAATTTAAACTTTTTAAAACTTTACAACAGATTAAAACCTGCTTAGTTTAATTTTTGCAAAACCACTTTCAAAAGAAAATGCTTTCCAAAACCCTTGCATCAAAATTCACCATACGCATTTAGGATTAGGATGCTTGAGTGATGAAGTGCTTGCTTGATTGATTGAATTGTTTGATTGCTTGAATTTTTTGAATGATTGCATCTGTGATTGCATATGTGTGCCCTAGAATTTATTTTGGCATCAAATAATTTTCCCTAGACCTTTCCCATTTACTTCTCCACCAAATATTTCCCTTGACTTTCCTTGATTTTCCCCAACCACCACATTTCAAATTCACCTTGAAATCCAATCCAAATCCCATCCAAATACCAAGTTTAATTTTCTGGGAAAATAGAAAAGCAATTCGGAATTGGAAAAGGGTTCTCAGGCTCGTTCTCCCTCCCTCTCTCTTCTGGCCCGCACCGTGGCCCACCTTCCCCTCCCCTTCTCTTTCTGCTTGGGCCATCGCCAGCCCACGCTCACGCGCAACACCCTTCTTCCCTCCTCCCCGCTTGGGCCAGCCCACTCGGCTCAGCATGAGCTGCACCTCTTCCCTCTCCACTTCTCTCACTGACACGGCAGCCCCACCTGTCATCATCGTCTCCTACCCGAGACAACAACGATGATCCCGCGTCGCCTCCTTCTTCTACCTCCACTGCCTCGGGCCAATCATTACCGTTGTTCTCCCTTGTTCTCTTCTACGCCATCCTTATCCCCTCCACAGTCTCTGTCGACACCTCGCCGTAGCCGTACGATATGGGCACCACATGCCAGAGATATTTTCCCTGGTGAACCGACCTCGCTGGCCTATAAATAGGGCCGACGAGTGCCCCTCCGCCACAACCACCACCAC
Organism: Saccharum hybrid cultivar R570; assembly: GCA_038087645.1. Taxonomy (NCBI): domain Eukaryota; kingdom Viridiplantae; phylum Streptophyta; class Magnoliopsida; order Poales; family Poaceae; genus Saccharum; species Saccharum hybrid cultivar. The sequence goes on along the minus strand of JAQSUU010000671.1, from coordinate 2,535,558 downwards.
CACTACCTCCGCCTCGGTGCGGAATGCACCATCTCCCTCTTATCATAAAGAAAAAGGATGTTTATAAATTAGTAGGACTCCTCCTAATATTTCTAGATGTTTGCATGCTTAACATTCAATTCATCCGAAATTACACATCTTGTCGGGGTCAAGATACCCTGAGTATCTCAAGGCACCGAATGCTGAGCAAGTCGGACGGCCCAGCTATCCAAAGCCAGCCCACTTAAGCCATGCAGGTCCACGACCAAATACCAAGGCACTCGGTTCACCGCTAAAAGCCCTAGTTTGATTTTGGATAATTGATGAAACTCATTTGAACTAACCCTATGCTCTAAGTGAGAAGTTGAAATAGGTTGGTCCTATCCAAGTGATGGAGCTAGATGATGGTCATGGTGATGATGATGGCCAAAGTGAAGATCAAGTGCTCCCTCTTTGGAAAAGAAGAAAGAGAAAAATTAAATGGGCTCAAGGCAAAGGTATATTTGATAGGGCCATTTTGTTTTGCCACTCAAGGCACCTAGTGGGTGTGAGTGGATTTAGGATCGATAGCCGTACAATGAAGAGGGGAGAAATTCATTATGAAATGCAGTTATCAAAGTGCCACTAGAGATAGAAGATATAGATTTCTATTCTTATATTTTTTCTATTTGGATTAGGATTATTCCTGTATTTGGATTGAAATGCCAGGCGGGGAATCAGGATGGAGGCATACACACGATGAGACTAGAGACAAACAAAGATGAACAAAGCCGAAGCGATGACATCCCCCGCAGTCGCAACCGTGTCGCGGACGTTGTGGCTGGAGCGAAGAAGTGGAGGATAGCCCTTTTTGTGCCGAAGTAGCCGAGGTCGAGGTCGTCGTGGTCGTAGCCGAGGTAGAATTCGCTGAGTCGAGGTGGCAGCGAAGACGGTCGAAGACGTAGTCGCAACACCGAGCTGTCGTGGCCGTGGAATGATGAGCCGAGCCATGCGGCAACAGGGGCGCCAGGAGATGGTAGCGCACCCGGATACCTCGGAGACTGCGCTCAGAGCAGGGGTGGCGGAGAAGTCGAGGTCCGCGCTCAGATCAGGGGTGGCGGAGGGGGAGAAGTGGGGTGGCGGCTTTCCTGCCCGCCCTCGTAGAAGTCCCGCGCTCAGAGCAGGGGTGGCGGGGAGGGGGCGTTGTCCGCGGTAGACGGCGAAGGGCGTGGACTCTGAACGGAGAGCTTGCTTGACGACAACCGGCGGCGGGTGGCACAACCGCCTGGAAAGGCGGCGGCACCGGCGGTGAAGGCAGACCACGAGCGGCGCCGCTGCAGCCTGGAGGGCGCAGCAGCGGCCTCGTCCTCGGGGGTGTCGATGAAGACGACGAATGGCAGGGCGACACAATGCAAACGAACAGATACATAGCAGAGCAGCAGCAGCGGTGGTGGTGGGGCGGTAGGTTCCCGGAGAGGCGGCGAGGAGGCGGCTGAGCCGCGCCGGGCGGAGCCTCTGTGCTCGCGCCGGCGTCGACGCCGGCCCCCCAGAGCCGGGGAGGGCGGGATCCCGGCGCTGAGTAGCGGATCCGCGCCGGGCAGAGGCAAGGCAGGGAGGAGGCGGTGGATCCACGCCGGGAGGAGGTAGGGCGGGGAGGAGGCGGCGGATCCGCGCCGGCGGAGTGCCCTGGCCGCTCGCGCTGGCCCCCGCAGCCGCGGCCAGAGTGGCGGCGGCGCGCAGAGCGGCGGCGGCGGGGAGGGGGCGGCGGATCCGCGCCGGTGGAGCGCCGCCTGCGCTGGCCCCCGCAGCCGCGGCTAGAGTGGCGGCGGCGCTAGAGGCGCGCAGAGCGGCGGCGGTGGGTAGGGGGCGGTGGATCCGCGCCGGTGGAGCGCCGCCCGCGCTGGCCCCTGCAGCCGCAGCCAGAGTGGCGGCGGCGCTGGAGGCGCGCAGAGCGGCGGGGCGGCGGATCCGCGCCGGCGGAGCTCCCTGGCACCGAGGACGAAGAGCGGGCGGTCCTTTGCTGCTTGCTGCTCCTGTTGGGACTTTTTGACGCGACTACGGGCGCGGATCGAAGGGGATCGACGCCGAACCAAGGGCGCTGCCCCCGGCGGAGAGGTGGCTCTCCCCGGGGGCGCGCTGGAGGCAGCGAAGAGGTGGCTGGTCGGCCTGAGGAGGCAGCGGCGGCTGGAGGGAAAGAGAGGGAAACCTAAGCTGCTGATACCATGCTAGAATGAATGGACTCTATTCATGAAGGGGGTGAACCCTCAGGGTACATATAGGCACAGAGTGCCAACGCTAACCCTAATGGGTCTTGCCCTACATGGGCCGGCCTGGGCTGGAGGCCCACACACACATACTCCAACAGTTGGGATTCATGCATGCACTAGGTTGGGCACACTAGAGCCAGGCTCGGTGGAGCCAGGTTAGACGCGTGCAGCAGTCTTGTTTGGTTCACATGCGTCGCGCGGGGCTGATTCCAGTGAGCCGATGATTGGTTGCTCGTATCCATCTGCTAGCGAAGTAGAAAAAGGACCTCAGGCGTCTACGCGCTGAACCACTTGGGCAAGGCCGGTGAGAAACAAAAACAAAATCCGTTTCTTCCGAGCTAGGCCAGGAGGCTGCTTTGCATCAGCTGGGTTAGGCTACACTCCTTTCACAGGTAACCAAAAACAAAATATGTTGCATCCCCTGGGCCTCTATATGCGCCAAACCAATCACGCCCTTATGTGCCAAGTCTGGCTCGTACATAGGAGCCAGGCCACAGCTAGCCAGGGCTCGGCGCGTGCGAGACGACGCTGATTGATTTATGTGTTTATCTAGCCTGGCTGCTGCGAGTTGCTGATTGGTTACCCGCATGTCCATACACCAAGGCCTTTCCGCTTCACCCTGCTTCCTCGCACCGCTAGAGCAGGCACTGGAGAAACACCGATTTTTTTCTGCATCCCAGGAGCAAGCTTGGGCAGCACTTTTTGCACCCTGCGGGCTAGGCCCAACTCCTCATACAGGCATCCAATCAAAGCAAACTTGCACCCCGCCTGCCTGGCCAAGCCAAATCTAGGAAACCAATCATGCCTTTAATGACCCAGATATTCTGTGGGAATCTAAGTTGACCATTACACACAAATTTGGAGAGTGGGATAGAGTGATTCTTAGTCAAATTGTTACTCGCTCAAGCCCAAAAACAAATCAACTTCTAGAGTTATCCTATGTCAAAGTTTCATAAGTTTGGCCAATTTTATATAGAAGAGTACCAACATCTATGACTTCAAACTGACAAACAGGTACACTATGGAAATATATTGCATGGTGTATCTAACTAAACTCTTTTTATGTTGTAAATATTGGTGTTCTTTTCTATAAATTCGGTCAAATTTAAGAAAGTTTGACTTAGGACAACTATAGAAGTTGATTTACTTTGGGACGGAAGGAGCATAGTGTCTGTTTAGATCTAGTATCTTGGAATGACCACTACTGCTTCCCATTTCATTCACAAATCACTTGATGGTAAACACGATCATCTGTGCTTTGTAGACCAAGCCTTGGCGCTGTTTCACTTCATAAAACACACAATGGCCTTGTTCATCCGGCTTATAATCCGTCTTTTTCAGCTTGTTTTTTCAGCCGAAACAGTATTTTTCTCTCACAACAAATCAGCCAACAGTGTTTTTCAGCCGGTTTATCAGCACAGCCGAACGGAGCCAATAGCTTGCACTATGGACTTGAAAACGACCTGGTAGTGATTAGAGCATTCTGTCTACTTGGCAGGATTTATATCAATATCAAAGTATGAGGTTGTGGAACATGAACTCTGCAAGAAGAAACTGCGGATAATACTTGAGTAAGGTGGCTGAGACTTGGTTCTGAGTTATATCCCGAGGATGGTGCAAGAGGAAGCTAATACAGTATGGTTCCGAGGCGGTTGTCGGTGGACATGAGAAATCAGCTGAGGATGAGCTGAGCTATTAAAGGGTCGCTTTGTCACGAGGTTAATACTATTGTTCTTTCTCATACCTGGGTAGAGTTGCAAACTCTTGTACATGCGCAGACTTATTACATTGTCTGGATTGAGGATATGGTTGACATGGTGGATATTAAACGGTTAAACTTGTTTAAACTCTCTCCTTCGTCTCTTAGTATTTAATTAGCTGTTAAAAGATGAAACACAAAAGCCAATAGTGTAGTGCTTCCGCTTCTTTCGAGAAGGATGGTTCGACCACCAAACTGAACCGCTCGGATGCCCTGCTCCTGTTGACCAAATTAACTTGGATGGATGGCTCCTATTTTGGAGTCAATAAAAGTCCCACGTGTAGGTGTCTTGAAAAGGTGTCTCATAAATTCCTTGAATTTCGTAATATATATTACAATATAAAATAATGGTCAATTGCACACACTGGAGAACATGACATGTCTTGTCGTCAAGTACCTTTTACTGGATGGATGCAGTAACATTTTTATTAGCATGATGAAAGCATGAAAAGTGCCTCCTGTTTCACACTGTTTTGTCTTAGCCAGAGGATTTGGTTTGGCAGCTTGTTTGCTCGGAGGCATGCGATCTGCAAGGGTAAGCATGCTATTCACTGATGTTGCCCGGTTTGGTTTGTGCGTGGACGGACTAGTTAGGCTCCTAGTCGACTACCTATCTACTCTCTTCTTTCCAAATTATAAGATGTTTTAGCTTTTCTAGATATAGCTTTTGCTATGCATTGAGATATATCTACATATATAGCAAAATCTATGTATCTAAAAAAACTGAAACGTTTTATAATTTGGAACCGAGGGAGTGCCATAAAATTTGGCTAAGCTTTGGTTGCCTACTTATGGCCAAGGATTCACAATATGGCTTCTTGAAATTTTGGCTACCATTCGAATGAGTGATGAAATCTTAATCTTGACAAGGTCGTGTTTAGCAAAACTAATAAATCCTGCACTGGCTATTGTGAGCAAGAATTGCCCGGGTACAAGAAGCAGGCAAGGGCAATTAATCCAAATACGAAGTTTCCCTCCCATTTTTTATATTCTTGGTAATGAAAAAACAAACGGGAGATGGATAGATAAATAAGCTAATCTCGATGCTCCCTTCATTTCAAATTGTAACTTGCCTAAGTTTAACTGAGTCTAGGAATAACATATAGATTTTTCTTTGAACTGTCAAAGTAGAGATGTTTATAACTAAGAAAAAACTAAAACAATTTATAATTTGAAATTTGGAATACAGTAAGTATGTTGATTAGTAGTAACATTACAAACGCATTGCGGCATTGGGGAAGCTCATAAATAGTGTAGAGAATCCAGAGGGACCATCGGATCAACATTCTTGCTGGCTTGCTGCACATCGATACTGTAGTAGTTCGAAGGGGAGGCGTAGAGTGCTTACTTGAAATTTGAGTGTCTTTTGGGCCCGAGTATAATGAAATTTGAGTGTCTTTGGGGCCTGAGTGTAATTATGAACTTCTTCCTAGGCCTGGCTCTTAGTTATTTGAAAGAACAATTTAGTCGGAAAAAAAAGCTAGACATCATTTTGTTGTTGTACATACAACAAATGTAACTATAATTGCAAGTAAAACTTAAATAGAGCTTAAAAGTTGTCAAATACTTCTTTCGGTCAGAGAGACCAAAAACAATCTTGGATATGGCTCTTTAACATGTGCTTAACCATTATTTTGTTTTAGAGTAAATTTATAAATCCAGTAAGTATATGAAACTATAAAAATATTCCTGAAGAGTAAAATAGAATTTCTTGCTGTCAAGCTAACCTCAAAAATTAAAATTATTGGTTGTCAAATTTTCACTACTTTTGCTTAGGGATAGGAGCAGAAATATTATTTATTGCTTGATACCGTCATATTGCTTGCACTTTTTTGACAAAATACAATAAGAAAGAACTCGAGTCGAGTAGGATTGTAGGAACCCTTAGCTTTACTTATTATAAAGTTCTATTAAAAGTTTGGTAGGAATCCAACTAACTATCTAGTGGCCTATGTCGTATGTCAAATTTAGTCCGTCTATTCTAAATCATAGGTGTGACACCCTAATTTTAGGTATTATTTAAAAATAGATAAATTTGATTTAAATATGCATTTGTTTGTGCATTCAAATTTAGGGAATAATAAATTTTGTGAAATTAAAATTTATCATAAGGTTAGCAACTCCTTGATGCACTCATGCTGCTGCATTTTATTGTGATGAGTGGTTTTTGTTAAATGGTTGAAAGGATTTGAAAATCAATTGAAAATGTATTTGGAAAATCAATTTAGAAAATAAAAAGGGATTCCTATTCATTCTACTATTTTTCCTCGGATTCGGCCTGTTGGCCCATCCCCTCTCCAAGGCCCGCACGCCCTCCCCCTTTCTCCTTCTCTGGCGAGGCCCAGCCCAGCCGGCCCCTTTCCTTCCCCTTTTCCCCATTCTTCCTTGTTGGGCCGGCCCATCCCTAACTGGAAAACCACCAGCGCCCATTCTTTCTCTCCGGGTCGCTGACGCACTGACCCCACCCGTCAGCTCCATGCCCATCGTTCTGCTTCGCTCGTGCATGAACGAAACTGTCGTCCCGCGCTGCACACTCGAAGCCACAACCGCCGCCCGCGCCCACTTTCTCCGCGAGGTGGAGCGTCCCGTGCCTCGGACCCTATCTAAGGGAGCGCACGTCCGTCATCGCCCTCCCTGCTGCCCCTGTAGTTTCTCCACTCCCACACGCTCGTGAGCACAAGGAGAACCACAGCAGACCTCCGCCGGAGCCGCCATCGTGGAAAAACCGTCCCCGCCACCTCGCCTCTGCGATTCGGTCACCGTTGGTTATCTCCGAGTCGTAAGGAAGCTCTCTATGAGTTCAATTCATTGATTTTGACACCGGTTCCTCACAAACCCTCCCTCGAAACTCGCAGAGCACCACCGTCCGCCTCTCCTCCGAATTCACCGTCGTCGTTCGCTCCTCGCCTCCGTTTTCTTCTCGGTGAGCACCCCCGCATTCCCCTCTATCTTCCCATGCCTCCCATTTCTCGAATTGTAGCCTCTAGGGCTCTAGCCGAGAGCTCCGGCGAGCCCTTTTCCGCCGCCAGCCATGGCGACTCCGTGCGGGATGTCCTCCGCCCGCGAGATGTGCCCCACCGAGTTCGCCATCATCTCCTCTTCACTCCTGTGCTTCCCAATTTGAAAATCGAGCCCTGTAGCGCTCAATTGGACAACGCCGGCGAGGTTCTCGCCGCCATCAATGGCGACGTCGCCGCATCCGTTCTCCCCTCCGGCGGCCGCACCTCTCTTCTCCCCCTCCATTTAATCCCGCCCATCCATCGCAAGATCAACGGCCGAAATCAGCCGATACCCCTTCGCCAGGCATTTTGCTAAAGAGACCCCGTTATTTTCAATATTTCACCCGCAGTCCTTGGCCGGATTTCAAAATCCAATTTCCTTGATTTATTTTAAATTTAAAAATGGTTTGATTTATTTACAGAATTGCCACTGTAGTAAAACGCTTATAAAATCGTCATTTTAGCTCCGATTCAACTCGTTCAACTTGCGTTAGTTTCGTAATTTCATAATCTACGTATTAGTGTCATTGATAGACCTGTTAGAAGCTTTTGAGTTTCTCGATTAAGTCTAGTTTAATAGCTAGTTTTGGAACCTTGTTTAGCGCATAACTTTTGCGTTGTAGCTCCGTTTTTCATGAACCTCGCGTCGTTGTGATCGTAGCGAGACATAGATGATTTTGGTAAATATATTTATTCAGATTTATTTATTGTTGGTGTACTGTTCTAATCGTAATTATGTTTTGCTTGTATGTCTGCTTCGAATTGCGTGTTGTACTTCGTGTCGTTCGAGTTCAGACGGTGAGGAGTACGTTGGGAATCCGGACACGTACGAGGAGCAGCAGGACCAGCAGCAGTTCGTGAACCAAGGCAAGTATAGCATGGGCCTACCTTGATTCCTATTCATTATATAATCTACTCATTATGCATGTGTCTAATATTGCTCGACTATAAGGACTTCCTAGTTAATTGATGACCTGTACCTTGATCCCTATGGGTTTTATTGCATATGGGTAGAATGCTAGTGCTCTATTCAAACATGATCAATACTATGATTAATGGAACAAACGGATAAACATGATGGTAATAATTGAAATATAGGGTGATGGTGCAAATGATGTCGATCATGTTGCCCTAAACTCTCCGTAAGGACTTGTCTGTAGGGCAAAAGCTAGGACATACAGTGCAACCGTGAGAGTCATATGGCTCTGACTTTAGCTCAGTAATAGGATCTTTTCTAGCTTGTTAGAGGTTACTCGAAAGGGCGCAAGAGGGGCTTGCCACTTTGGGTATAGAACTACCTCTGTTCTGGTGTGTATAGCCTGCGGAAATTGTGCCATCGAAAGGGGGTTCTCTATATCTACCTGCCGAGGAAACCTCGTGGCCCTAACATGTTAGAAGAGGCCTATGGAAGGCTTCATAGTGTACCCTGCCTACTCACCTTGGGAGTGTTAGGGGGTTGACGGGCCTCGAGCAAATGGGCAACACGACTCACGGGTAAAGATGCACAACCTCTGCAGAGTGTTAAAACTGTTATAACAGCCGTGCTCACGGTTACGAGCGGCCCGGAAAACTCACAGAATAAATGGTTACTTGATTCTTGGATGAACTGTGATGATGATGATGAGATCATAATGATGCTTTCTCTTCTTAATTCTGGTAGTGGATCATGTGGGTTAAATGGGAGTTTGAGCATAAATTAATAATGATTAATAATGAAATGTTGATCTACTAAAAGTGCTAACTGCAGTCAACCGTGTCTAACCTTTTTGAGCCTCATGAATCCTCATACTATACTTACGGAGTACAAGTGTACTCACACTTGTTGCTATTTTGTTTTTGGATAAAAATCCCGGATGGGTAACAGATGACAGTTTCTACGAGGACTTCTCGGAAGATTTCTAGGTTTGGGTCAACCAGTCGTCCTTCCCTGTGGATCAGACACTACGCCTGAGAGTGGCTATTTATTTTTTCGCTTGATATGTAAGAACTACGTGATCTAATAACGTTATGTATGTACACAGTGATGATACTTATGTTAATTTGTCGGCTTATGTGTGCGACTACTCCTGGGGCGCACATAAGATGTATGCACTCTATATTGTCCTTTAATTGGAGTGTGACAAATTGGTATCAGAGTCGTATCGACTGTAGGACACAAACCTAGATAGAAATAGTCGTTTCTAGGAGTTTAACTTTATTTATTTACTTGCTACTATCTCCATCTTGATATTTTATTAAAATTTTATGCTCTATTTCTTATTCTATTGCATAAAATATTGACTCTGATAATATTTTATATCAAAACTATAGATGTCTCACCTCAGTGCCGCTGCCTACGTCGCCCAGTTCATTCCAGCAGCACCTGCTCCACCAGCACCACCAGCAGTACCACCAGTGGAGCCAGAGGTCGTCCACATTTCCGACGAGGAAGAGGAGGAACCCATGGAAGAGGAGGCATTTTCAGCGGCTGCATCTGATGGACCTGCTTCGACCCCCGTGGCTGCACCCATCCCACATGTGGATGCGCCAGTCCCCGCTGCTACACATCCACCAGTTTCCCAGGCCGCTTCTGCAGCAACACCAGTGTCCTCCCCAGCTGCTTCAGAGGAGCCAAAAGAGATAGGATGGACCACCAAGAACAAGTTTAAGGAAGCTCCCAAAGATGCCCATTACCACCACCTCCTTACCACCATGCTAGCCGAGTACTATCCAGAGTTTGCTACCTCGGTGAAGTACTACTGTGCAGAGCACACGCATCCAGTAGAGGCGACATACTGGAAGACCAATGTGATCATCACCGCCTGGAACAACACCGACCAATCTCAAGATGTTGTGACTACCCATAGCCACCGAGCCAGGCATGCCAGTGCCTATGACAGCATGGAAGATGCTGCGCAGGCGGCGTACCTGCATTACCATGGTCGGCGTTTTGAGGACATGCAGAATGATCGCTACCGGTATCTTCCACGCTATGACCCGAAGAAGAAGACATGGGCGGTGTTGGCTCCTCCAGCTTCTGATCCCACCTTGGACACCACAGTGAGGCACCTTAGCGCCATGCAGGAGGCCAACGAAGCACTCAGGGAAGAGCTTCGTGCGGCGCAAAAATCTGAAAAACGCCTTCAGAATCAGATAGATGAGATGGCTGTTCAGCTAGGACAACCTACCATTTACAAGAAGAAGGCTAGGGTGTTCACCATGGTGGATCGCGCACCTTAGATACTTGCAGCCCCACCATAATAAATGCGTTTTAGATCGAGAGTCGTGTCAAGTTGGTGTATGTTTTGTGAACCTTTCGTTGTCTCGTTGATTGTGTTGTTGAACTTGGATGATTTGGAGTTTGTGTGATTGCTGGAACAGTGTGGGCTTGTCCACATGTTCTTTTTATAAAAACCTTAAGTTAGTGTTTGTTTAACTTAGTTGGGGTTTAAATTTCTGCATCACTGCTGTGCTGTTTTTTAGAGCAGTCTGCAATGTTTGTCTTATATCTCTAAATCTCTACGTCCAACAATTATGAAATTTTTGTGGGAAGAACTAGACTTGCTTACCTCTCATTTCCCACTGGAATCACCTCATTATCAAATTTGGTTTGAGAGATATGCCTGCTACAACCTGGCAAGTCTGTGCAGTCTGTAACCTAGAACAGAAATTGTTTAGCTCAGTTTTTGATGATGTTGCCGTCTGTATCAGTGAAAAAGTTCTATACAAAAGTTGTAGCAGACTCTTTAAGCTTTCCAACGATGTATGCCACGCTTATTTTGGATTTCTGAAACTCGAGTTACACTTCAATTTCTGATCTGCTATTGTAGACACCTGTCCAGAAATTTTCAGTTCTGTTATTTACCTTTTGTAAATAAATTGTAAACTCTTGGAAGATCTCTAAAAGTTTGCACATTGCTTGGAAGCAGATGGCCGCCCGAGGAGGACGTGGCCGAGGCCGTGGACGTGGCCGTGGACACGGAGCTTTAGTGGATCCACCTCCGCCACCGCCGGTGACAATTGAGCAGTTGATGGCCATGCAAGCGCAGCTCATGCAGACAGTGTTGGACCGTCTCGGTGAGCAACCAGCAGGAGCACCCCCACCTGTGCAGGTCCGTGACAAACGTGGTGAGTTTCTGAAAGGACGCCCACCTATGTTTACACATGCCTCTGAACCTATGGAGGCGGATGACTGGCTAAGAGCTGTGGAAAAGCAGCTAAACATTGCGCAGTGCAATGACTTGGAGAAAGTCTTGTACGCCTCAGGTCAACTCCAAGGAGCTGCTCAGGATTGGTGGGAGTCATTCCAGTATGGACGTCCAGAGAATGCTCCAGAGATCACGTGGAAAGAGTTCACGGAGAATTTTAGGTCCTATCACATCCCTGAGGGGCTTATTGAACTGAAGCAAGAGGAGTTGTGGGCTCTCAAGCAAGGGTCCATGTCTGTGGCGGAATACCGCGACAAGTTTGCACAACTGTCGAGATATGCCCCGGCTGAAGTGGCCAGGGATTCTGACAAACAGCGCCGTTTTCTAAAAGGGTTGTATGATGGACTCCAACTACAACTGATGTCCAACAAGTATGCCAGTTTCCAGGAATTGGTGGATCGTGCTATTGTGATCGATAACAAGCGTAAAGAAATGGACCTCAAGAAGAGGAAGCTCCAGGGACAGGCGTCGGGTAGCAGCACTCGCCCGCGAGCTTTCCCGCAGCAAGGTTTTCCGCAGAGGAACCAAGGGCCACCCAACCAATGGAACAAAGGCCAGTATCCCCAGAGGAACCAGAACCAGCAGCGTCCCCAGTACCCACCGCAGTTTGGTAATCAGGGCCAACAGCGTCCCTAGCAACAGCAAGCTACCAATCAGGCGCCATGTCAGGGAGTGCCCAACAATGCTCCAACCAAGAGTGGCACCCCAGGCAACCCCAATGCCTATTACAACTATGGAGAGGTGGGACGCTATTCATACCAATGCCCAAAGAAGCAGAACCGGTAGGCCCCGCAGAACCAGCAAAACAACCAGAGACCCAACGCTCGACCTCCGTTCACCGGCAAGGTGAATCATGTGTCGTCAGAATCAGCTCAGGAGGCGCCTGAGGTTATGCTGGGTACGTTTAGCGTCAACTCCATCTCCGCTACAGTACTTTTGATTCCGGTGCCTCGCATTCTTTCATATCCCAAGCTTTTGTTAGAATGCATAGTATACCTCTGTGTGCCATGAAGGATCCCATGCTAGTAAATTCATTGGGGATAGCATGCCAGCAAATTATTGGAGCCCTTCTACTAGTATATTCCTAAGGGGGTAGCTTTTAAAGTAAATCCAATTGTTCTGAGAACCGCTGGGATTGATCTCATCCTGGGAATGGATTGGATGAAGCAGCATAGAGCAGCGATACAATGTCAGGAGAAATCCGTTGTTGTGACAGCTCCAAGTGGTGATAGAATTTGTGTTGAAGTGGAAGTGCAAGCTCAACCAACCGCCATTGTCAACCAGCTGAGCGATGTTGCCAACCAGGAGAATCAGGTGGTGGATGAATTCCCAGATGTGTTTCCCGATGAACTGCCAGGTATGCCACCTGATCGCGACATCGAATTCCTTATTGAGCTTTTGTCTGGAACTGCACCCATAGCTAAGAGACCATATAGAATGGGGGTAGATGAATTAGAAGAACCAAAGAAACAAATTAAGGAATTGCAAGAGAAAGGTTGTATTCATCCTAGTTCTTCACCTTAGGGAGCACCTGTTATATTTGTTGATAAGAAAGATGGCACACGAAGAATGTGTGTTGATTATAGGTCTCTAAATGAAGTCACAATCAAGAACAAGTACCCACTCCCTAGAATTGATGATTTATTTGATCAGCTGAAAGGTGCTTGTGTGTTCTCAAAAATTGATCTCCGTTCTGGATATCACCAACTAAAAATTCGTGCATCTGACATACCTAAGACAACATTTACTACCAGATATGGCCTTTATGAGTACACAGTGATGTCTTTTGGACTAACAAATGCACCTGCATACTTTATGTATCTGATGAACAAAGTATTCATGGAGTACTTGGATAAGTTTGTAGTGGTATTCATAGATGATATCCTAATATTCTCCAAAAATAAAGATAAACATGCTGAACACTTAAGACTCGTTTTACAAAAACTCAGGGAACATAAGTTGTATGTAAAAAGGAGCAAATGTGAGTTCTGGCTAAAAGAAGTATCTTTTCTAGGACATGTGGTCTCTAATGATAGAATAGCCGTAGATCCCAGTAAAGTGCAGGATGTGTTAAATTGGAGAGCCCCAGCCAATGTTAGTGAAATCCGTAGCTTTTTGGGTTTGGCTGGGTACTATAGAAGGTTTATTGAAGGGTTCTCTAAGCTAGCTAAGCCTATGACAGCCCTGTTAGAAAAGAATGTCAAATTTGTTTGGTTAGACAAATGTCAGACTAACTTTGATGAGCTAAAGAGAAGGTTGACAACAGCCCCAGTGTTGACCCTACCTGATTTAAGTAAGAGTTTCTCTATTTATTGTGATGCATCTCGCCTAGGCCTTGGATGTGTGCTTATGCAAGAAGGAAAGGTTGTGGCCTACGTATCCAGGCAGTTGAGAAAAAATGAACTGAATTACCCAACACATGATTTGGAATTAGCCGCAGTTGTCCATGCCCTGAAAATCTGGAGGCATTATTTGATCGGACATAAGTGTGATATCTATACTGACCACAAGAGTTTAAAATATATTTTTACTTAGCCCGAGTTGAACTTAAGGCAACGTCGTTGGCTGGAATTAATTAAAGATTATGATCTGGAAGTGCATTACCATCCTGGAAAGGCGAATGTTGTTGCCGATGCACTTAGCCGGAAGAGCTATGCCAACGGACTTCAGTTGACATTTATACCAGCAGAGTTGCGAGCTGAAATAGAACATCTCAACTTGGGTTTTATCAATAATGTAGTAGAATTGGCTATAGAACATACATTGGAGCAAGAGATACGCAAAGATCAGTTGGAGGATGAGAAACTAAAGGAGATTGCAGAGCATGTAGTGGTTGGAAAGACACTAGGTTTCAGGTTGGATGAGAATGGAACTCTATGATTTGGAAAAAGAATATGTGTACCTGAAGTGAAAGCTATCCATGATATGATTCTGCGAGAGGCACATGATTCTGCTTATTCTATACACCCTGGAAGCACCAAGATGTACTTAGACCTCAAAGAGAAGTATTGGTGGTATGGTTTGAAAAGGGATGTGGCTGAGTATGTGGCCCTATGTGATACTTGTCAACGGGTGAAAGCTGAACACCAAAGACATGCAGGATTGTTGCAACCAATGAGAATACCGGAGTGGAAATGGGAAGAAGTCGGTATGGACTTCATTACTGGATTACCCCGCACGCAACACGGATATGATTCAATCTGGGTAATAGTGGATCGACTTACTAAGGTAGCCCACTTCCTACCAGTCAAAACCACTTATAATGGCACAAAGTTAGCGGAGTTGTATATGGAGAGAATAGTGTGTCTATATGGGGTTTCAAAGAAGATTGTGTCTGACCGAGGAACTCAGTTTACATCACATTTTTGGCATAAGGTACATAGTGCTTTGGGAACAAAGCTAAATTTTAGTTCTGCATATCATCCCCAAACCGATGGACAGACAGAGAGGACCAATCAAATCTTGGAATATATGTTGAGAGCTTGTGCTTTACAGTATGGTACTAGTTGGGATAAGAGTTTGTCATACGCTGAGTTTTCATATAACAACAGTCACCAGAAAAGTCTCAAAATGGCACCATTCGAAGCTTTATATGGACGAAAGTGTAGAACACCTCTATTCTGGAATCAGACAGGTGAAACCCAAGTGTTTGGGCCTGATGTCCTACGCAATGCAGAGGAACAAGTGAGGATGATTAGGGATAATTTGATAGTAGCACAGTCTAGACAGAAAAGCTATGCTGATATCCGAAGGAGAGAGTTGAGTTTCAAAGTAGGTGACTATGTGTATTTGAAAGTGTCACCAATGAGAAATGTGAGAATATTTAATATGAAGGGCAAGTTAGCACCGAGATATGTGGGACCTTTCAAGATTCTGGAGAGACGTGGAGAAGTGGCTTATCAATTGGAATTGCCAGAAAGTTTATCAGGTGTGCATGATGTGTTCCATGTTTCACAGTTGAAAAAGTGTTTGCGGGTACCAGAGGAGCAGATTCCCTTGGAGGAGCTTACTGTTAAAGAAAATCTCATGTATGAGGAGTATCCGGTAAAAATTCTTGAAACTACAGAAAGAGTTACCAGGAGCCGCACTATAAAGATGTGCAGAGTACAATGGAATCGTTATTCAGAAGATGAGTCTACTTGGGAAAGAGAAAAAGATCTGAGAAAGTCTTATCCGTAGCTTTTTGAGTAAGCATCATCCAATCTCGAGGACGAGATTCTCTTAAGGGAGGTAGAATTGTGACACCCTAATTTTTGGTATTATTTAAAAATAGATAAATTTGATTTAAATATGCATTTGTTTGTGCATTCAAATTTAGGGAATAATAAATTTTGTGAAATTAAAATTTATCATAAGGTTAGCAACTCCTTGATGCACTCATGCTGCTGCATTTTATTGTGATGAGTGGTTTTTGTTAAATGGTTGAAAGGATTTGAAAATCAATTGAAAATGTATTTGGAAAATCAATTTAGAAAATAAAAAGGGATTCCTATTCATTCTACTATTTTTTCCTCGGATTCGGCCTGTTGGCCCATCCCCTCTCCAAGGCCCGCACGCCCTCCCCCTTTCTCCTTCTCTGGCGAGGCCCAGCCCAGCCGGCCCCTTTCCTTCCCCTTTTCCCCATTCTTCCTTGTCGGGCCAGCCCATCCCTAATTGGAAAACCACCAGCGCCCCTTCTTTCTCTCCGGGTCGCTGACGCACTGACCCCACCCGTCAACTCCATGCCCTTCATTCTGCTTCGCTCGTGCACGAACGAAACTGTCATCCCGCGCTGCACACTCGAAGCCACAACCGCCGCCCGCGCCCACTTTCTCCGCGAGGTGGAGCGTCCCGTGCCTCGGACCCTATCTAAGGGAGCGCATGTCCGTCATCGCCCTCCCTGCTGCCCCTATAGTTTCTCCACTCCCACGCACTCATGAGCACAAGGAGAACCACAGCAGACCTCCGCCGGAGCCGCCATCGTGGAAAACCCGTCCCCGCCACCTCGCCTCTGCGATTCGGTCACCGTTGGTTATCTCCGAGTCGTAAGGAAGCTCTCTATGAGTTCAATTCATTGATTTTGACACCGGTTCCTCACAAACCCTCCCTCGAAATTCGCAGAGCACCACCGTCCGCCTCTCCTCCGAATTCACCGTCGTCGTTCGCTCCTCGCCTCTGTTTTCTTCTCGGTGAGCACCCCCGCGTTCCCCTCTATCTTCCCATGCCTCCCATTTCTCGAATTGTAGCCTCTAGGGCTCTAGCCGAGAGCTCCGGCGAGCCCTTTTCCGCCGCCAGCCATGGTGACTCCGTGCGGGATGTCCTCCGCCCGCGAGATGTGCCCCACCGAGTTCGCCATCATCTCCTCTTCACTCCTGTGCTTCCCAATTTGAAACCGAGCCCTGTAGCGCTCAATTGGACAACGCCGGCGAGGTTCTCGCCACAGTCAATGGCGACGCCGCCGCATCCGTTCTCCCCTCCAGCGGCCGCACCTCTCTTCTCCCCCTCCATTTAATCCCGCCCATCCATCACAAGATCAACGGCCGAAATCAGCCGATACCCATTCGCCAGGCTTCTTGCTAAAGAGACCCCGTTCTTTTCAATATTTCACCCGCAGTCCTTGGCCGGATTTCAAAATCCAATTTCCTTGATTTATTTTAAATCTGAAAATGGTTTGATTTATTTACAGAATTGCCACTGTAGTAAAACGCTTATAAAATCGTCATTTTAGCTCCGATTCAACCCGTTCAACTTGCGTTAGTTTCGTAATTTCGTAATCTACATATTAGTGTCACTGATAGACCTATTAGAAGCTTTTGAGTTTCTCGATTAAGTCTAGTTTAATAGCTAGTTTTGGAACCTTGTTTAGCGCGTAACTTTTGCGTTGTAGCTCCGTTTTTCATGAACCTCGCGTCGTTGTGATCGTAGTGAGACGTAGATGATTTTGGTAAACATTTTATTCAGATTTATTTATTGTTGGTGTACTGTTCTAATCGTAATTATGTTTTGCTTGTATGTCTGCTTCGAATTGCGTGTTGTACTTCGTGTCGTTCGAGTTCAGACGGTGAGGAGTACGTTGGGAATCCGGACACGTACGAGGAGCAGCAGGACCAGCAGCAGTTCGTGAACCAAGGCAAGTATAGCATGGGCCTACCTTGATTCCTATTCATTATATAATCTACTCATTATGCATGTGTCTAATATTGCTCGACTATAAGGACTTCCTAGTTAATTGATGACCTGTACCTTGATCCCTATGGGTTTTATTGCATATGGGTAGAATGCTAGTGCTCTATTCAAACATGATCAATACTATGATTAATGGAACAAACGGATAAACATGATGGTAATAATTGAAATATAGGGTGATGGTGCAAATGATGTCGATCATGTTGCCCTAAACTCTCCGTAAGGACTTGTCTGTAGGGCAAAAGCTGGGACATACAGTGTAACCGTGAGAGTCATATGGCTCTGACTTTAGCTCAGTAATAGGATCTTTTCTAGCTTGTTAGAGGTTACCCGAAAGGGCACAAGAGGGGCTTGCCACTTTGGGTATAGAACTGCCTCTGTTCTGATGTGTATAGCCTGCGGGAATTGTGCCATCGAAAGGGGGTTCTCTATATCTGCCTGCCGAGAAAACCTCGCGGCCCTAACATGTTAGAAGAAGCCTATGGAAGGCTTCATAGTGTACCCTGCCTACTCACCTTGGGAGTGTTAGGGGGTCGACGGGCCCCGGGCAAATGGGCAACACGACTCACGGGTAAAGATGCACAATCTCTGCAGAGTGTTAAAACTGTTATAACAGCCGTGCTCACGGTCACGAGCGGCCCGGAAAACTCACAGAATAAATGGTTACTTGATTCTTGGATGAACTGTGATGATGATGACGAGATCATAATGATGCTTTCTCTTCTTACTTCTGGTAGTGGATCATGTGGGTTAAATGGGAGTTTGAGCATAAATTAATAATGATTAATAATGAAATGTTGATCTACTAAAAGTGCTAACTGCAGTCAACCGTGTCTAACCTTTTTGAGCCTCATGAATCCTCATACTATACTTGCGGAGTACAAGTGTACTCACACTTGTTGCTATTTTGTTTTTGGATAAAAATCCCAGATGGGTAACAGATGACAGTTTCTACGAGGACTTCCCGGAAGATTTCTAGGTTTGGGTCAACCAGTCGTCCTTCCCTGTGGATCAGACACTACGCCTGAGAGTGACTATTTACTTTTTCGCTTGATATGTAAGAACTACGTGATGTAATAACGTTATGTATGTACACAGTGATGATACTTCTGTTAATTTGTCGGCTTATGTGTGCGACTACTCCTGGGGCGCACATAAGATGTATGCACTCTATATTGTCCTTTAATTGGAGTGTGACAATAGGTGGTTTAGCTTTGTGCTAAGTCAACATCGACCGAGTTTTAGAAAAAAATAGATTAACCTCTATAATACTAAATAAATGAAATACCAAAACATATTTTCTGGTGGATTTATGAGACTAATTTTATAAACTTGGGTTAAACTTTGAAAAAATTGACTTAGGATAAAACTAAAATATGCTATAATTTAGGACAGATGGATAATTTAGTTGACACTATCGTATTGCTTGCACTATTTTACAAAATACCACGAGGAAGAACTTGACCACAGGGGAGTAGTGGGTAGGGATCCAACTCTAACTGACCAGGTGACGTGTCCTCTCTAATCGATTTATCTCAAGGAGATTCCCAGTTTATTTCAGTCCTACTGGTCACTGATGGTACTGTTGCTTGCGTGCACGGTGGACTTCGACAGTGCATAAAGCATTTTGCTCCTTTTTTTCTTTTTTGTCTTTTTATTACTAGTATGTCTTTCTTTTTAGTCATTATTAGGTCCATCGTGTTAATGGTGTAAGTTCAAATCTGTGTAAAAGCAAAGTGTGTGACGACAAGTTTTCTTTGTATTGTCGAACAAGAATGTAAAGCACATACACAAAGGATGTGCCGTTGTATGCTGAAAACTGGGATATCAGTACTGTAATATTTTTTTTAATATATACTACCAGATACAAACAGTGCGTATCAGCGTGGCTTTTGTAGATATATAAGACCCTGTTTGACTGAGTTTGTAAATTAAAATAAAGTGCCTTTAACATATGTGATTTACCGAAATTTGAAAGTAATAATAAAATTGCTAAATAACCCAAACACTTCAATGTGTTCAGTATTCGTAGCTCTGAACTAGGCGGCCTGGCACCGACACTGACAGGAGCTATTCGAACTGAGCCTCTTACTCTGCTAGATCTCTTATCTCTTCTATTTCTAATATAAAATCTTGTAATATAAGAGATTAGATCGTTGCAGCAGATCTTCTATAAGATATTTTTTTCCAACCATGTGTAAAAAAAATGAATATATAAGAGATACATAGCCTTTACCGGCCGTTGCGCACAACAGACCATAATATGTGGGCATCATGTGTACGAATGAATATAAGTAATCTGTGGTAGGCTTGTTGCACAACACACCTTAAATTAAAGTAGATGCTCCAAGATGGTTTATGATAGATAAGTATCTCACTAGATACTTGTGTACTTTTCCACGCGAGTTGGCATATAACTTACGGTAGAGGCGGAAGCTGAGGTCTGGGTTCGACTCTACGTAGGAGCAAATATTTTAGGTTTTAACGGTTTTGTGCTTTTAGTGATAGACAACGTTTTTGTTGACAGCGAGGCAAAGTCGACCGTGGGACGTTTATAGTGACTTCGTCAATTTCGTCTAGAGGATTTATCACCCTAGTCTTCAAAAGCCTCATAAAGATAGGATTTGCATGCTTGCGTTTTTAGGGACGAGCGTGCATGTGTCCTGATTCAGATTCTCCGTACAACGTGGGAGCGATCGACGTGGCCCACCCACACCAGATTCTCCCGTCCACTGATCCGCAGCGGAATCTCGTTACAGGCGAGTGGACCCTCCTACTCGACGCCGCTGCAACTGCAACCGACCGTATCTCGTTCACGAGCCACGACGCGTCCCGCAACCACCTGCCGTCGATCGGGGAGGACCCGACGGCCGAGATCGCCCGCCGCTAGGGCACGCGCGCGCGCGGCACTATATATGGCACGCGCACGGGACGAGAACCCCCGTGGCGTGGATCCATCGATCGGTCAACCAACCGCTTACCCTAACTGACCAGTGACCTCCTCCACGTACTCCACCATGGCGGCGTCCGGCGGCGGCAAGGGCGGCGAGGGTGGGTGCTGCGGGGGCACGCTGTTTCCGGAGGAGTCGTTCCGGAGCTGGTCGGCGTACGGGCGGGCGCTGCTGGAGACGGGCCCGCGGCTGCGCGACCGCCTCACGGCGCGGTCCCTGGACGCCACCGAGGTGAACGAGGTCCGCGGCCGGAGCGGCGCCGACATGCGACGGAACCTCACGTGGTGGGACCTCATCTGGTTCGGCATCGGCGCCGTCGTCGGCGCCGGCATCTTCGTGCTGACGGGACAGGAGGCCAAGGAGGCCGCCGGCCCCGCTGTCGTCGTCTCCTACGCCATCTCCGGCGTCTCCGCCATGCTCGCCGTCTTCTGCTACACCGAGTTCGCCATCGAGATCCCCGTCGCAGGTACATGAATATGCATGCAACGTGCGTCATTCGTTACGGATCGTTCCAAGAATTTTTCCTTCCATGAATTTGCATGCAAATTAACAGGCGGGTCGTTCGCGTACCTCCGCGTGGAGCTGGGCGACTTCATGGCGTTCATCGCGGCGGGCAACATCCTCCTCGAGTACTGCATCGGCGGGGCGGCGGTGGCGCGGTCGTGGACGTCCTACTTCGCGACGCTGCTGAACCACCACCCGGACGACTTCCGCGTGCACGCCGCGGCGCTCGCGGAGGGCTACTCGCAGCTGGACCCGATCGCGGTGGCGGTGACGGCGGCGATCTGCGCGCTGGCCGTGCTCAGCACCAAGGGCTCGTCGCGCTTCAACTACGTGCTCTCCATCCTGCACCTCGTCGTCATCGCCTTCATTTCATTCATGTTATTGTCATTTATATAGGTTTTGTACTTTGCTTCAGATCTTATTTGCTATGGATCATCTTCGCTTATGAGGTATTGATCCTATTCCCTTGCATATGTTCACTCTTAGGTCTTGTGTTCTAAATCTAATTCGTGTTATGTAGCTTTTATTTGTTCTCATGTTGTTTAACCCTGAGATGCCATCTACTATCTGTATTGTTTCAAAATTTGGTTCGATTGTTCATATTTTTTTCTTAGTTTCTCTAGTTAATTGTGTGGGTTTTTCTTAAATTTAGTTATTGTATATATAGTCCACACTAACTCTATAGAGCGGGCCCCACATTATATGGAATGCATGTGTGGCATGCACGTTTTTACAATGCCCTATTTTCTATGCATCAGCCCTACTCTTGATTGGCCAGAGTGAGCTCCTTCCACCAACACGTGACTCACCTCTCGTGAGTGGTTAATTCCACTAACATCGAACTAAATCTAGGGGCCTTAGTTCGGTCGGATGAATGGGGTCGAAAAAGGGTTGATCCCCACGCCACCATCCTGAAAATGACTAGGAAAGACCACAAGGGGCTCGGGGGCTCCTGATGAATATCTAACACCAGGGTTACGAAAACCTTTAGATTAATGTCATGATAGCTTAATTGACCCCTAACCGATTCTCCTAATCGGTTAGGGGCTCGGGAGCCTAACTAGAGCCTGCAAGGCCTGAGCCACCATCGCTCGAGGGACATGGCCGAGCAAAGCTGATTCAAAAACGAGGCTAAGTCCCCGAGGTAGCTTGGGGCCTCACCTTCAAAGAATCCCAACCAACCGACCAAGGCTTGGAAGGCTAGCTTGGGAAGAAGCCTCAGCGCACCTGGCAGGACCCTGGCAGATAGCAAGAGCCTGACACCTGTGAAGAGGCGCAAAGCGGTCAGGCTTGCCAGGATGCAGTTCCCTTTATCGTAGCGTGGAGCTGCCAGCTATCATGGGTTCTTAACCACGACGAGCATCATGATTGTTCGTTAGAATCGATGTGTGGGTCTCCAGTGGCTCGGACACTCAAAACAACTCGATTTATCTTAGTTCGGGCTTCTGAGCCCTACGTACAGTAGTATAGTGATCTTCGTGTTAGGAATACCCAATCAAGAGTTACAATGGTGGAAATTGAGAGAGATTGGTAAGAGATCGCTCGGTGCTATCCTAGAGTTTGCCAGTGCTCTTCCTTGGTCCCTCCTAGAGTTTGGGCTAATTCGGATCCTCTCTAAAGGAAGTTGTGCCTCCCCTTATATCCTAAGGAGGGCACGATGTACAAGTCGGTTTGGTTCTATGGCCTATGCACCGGGTGCATGAGTCCTCTGTTGCAGCATTGTTGGACGACGTCTTGTCGTGTACGGAGGAGCCGACAGTGCCGCAACTGCCTCTTGACGCCACTGCCTCCGTTTCGGCACTTAACTGTCAGAGGCTACCTACTGCGAGGCGGCCTACCTGGGTGAGCCTACTCGAGGATTCCTTGGCCTACAAGGAGCCCACGCCCCGGAGGGGCTAACAAGCGGGCCCTAGAGCCCTTTGCTCCTAGAGTTGGTTGAGCCCTTTGTCTTGTTGTGTTACGCTCGTTGCGTGACCCTGCTGAGAAAGCGGTCGATAGGGGCCTCATGCCCATTGAACAGGCAGGCGGTGCAGTATCTCCGACCTATTAGGTTCTGGGTGCTTGAATGGTTCATAAGCCAGATCCTAGCCTATAGCTCGGGGCATTAGTTGCTGCCCGAGAGCTGGCCTGGGTGTGCGCAGGGTGGAAGTCGGGCTTAGGCTGTCGTCGCTCGGTAGCCTTGGGCCATGGCTATGGCCGAGCCCCGAGCCTTGAGTGATGGCAGCATGGGCACTCACCCTCGCACTGACTCCTTCCACAGGGTGCGCGCGAGTATACCCGATGGGTATAGCCCCCGAGCGATCCGTGGGATCGGTCGAGGGGGTCCATCTGTCAGCTTCTTCCAGGGGACTTAACATGCCCCTATGTTAGACTCTTGTCACCCACCTATTTTGGCAAGGGGTCATGCCCAGAGCATGATGCAAGCGGACAAGGGGAGTGCCGGACCCACTCTTCAGCCTCCCCAGGCTTCGTCTCCCTTAGTGTGCAAGGAACACTGGGATCGGGCAAGCCAGTGATGGGCGGACCGCGCGTGTACCCGGTCATCTGAGACCTGACAAAGCCATTGCAAAGGCCACCTCGGGTGGTTTCCACATTGTCGGCCATGACCTCACCTAGATTCTTCTAAGTGGGGTAGATCTGTAACACCCGTGTTTTTTCCTCATGTTAAAAATCACTAAAATTTAAACTTTTTAAAACTTTACAACAGATTAAAACCTGCTTAGTTTAATTTTTGCAAAACCACTTTCAAAAGAAAATGCTTTCCAAAACCCTTGCATCAAAATTCACCATACACATTTAGGATTAGGATGCTTGAGTGATGAAGTGCTTGCTTGATTGATTGAATTGTTTGATTGCTTGAATTTTTTGAATGATTGCATCTGTGATTGCATATGTGTGCCCTAGAATTTCTTTTGGCATCAAATAATTTTCCCTAGACCTTTCCCATTTACTTCTCCACCAAATATTTCCCTTGACTTTCCTTGATTTTCCCCAACCACCACATTTCAAATTCACCTTGAAATCCAATCCAAATCCCATCCAAATACCAAGTTTAATTTTCTGGGAAAATAGAAAAGCAATTCGGAATTGGAAAAGGGTTCTCAGGCTCATTCTCCCTCCCTCTCTCTTCTGGCCCGCACCGTGGCCCACCTTCCCCTCCCCTTCTATTTCTGCTTGGGCCATCGCCAGCCCGCGCTCACGCGCAACACCCTTCTCCCCTCCTCCCTGCTTGGGCCAGCCCACTCGGCTCAGCATGAGCTGCACCTCTTCCCTCTCCACTTCTCTCACTGACACGGCAGCCCCACCTGTCATCATCGTCTCCTACCCGAGACAACAACGATGATCCCGCGTCGCCTCCTTCTTCTACCTCCACTGCCTCGGGCCAGTCGTTACCGCCGTTCTCCCTTGTTCTCTTCTACGCCATCCTTATCCCCTCCGCAATCTCTGTCGACACCTCACCGTAGCCGTACGATATGGGCACCACATGCCAGAGATATTTTCCCTGGTGAACCGACCTCGCTGGCCTATAAATAGGGCCGATGAGTGCCCCTCCGCCACAACCACCACCACCACTACCTCTGCCTCGGTGCGGAATGCACCATCTCCCTCTTATCATAAAGAAAAAGGATGTTTATAAATTAGTAGGACTCCTCCTAATATTTCTAGATGTTTGCATGCTTAACATTCAATTCATCCGAAATTACACATCTTGTCGGGGTCAAGATACCCCGAGTATCTCAAGGCACCGAATGCTGAGCAAGTCGGACGGCCCAGCTATCCAAAGCCAGCCCACTTAAGCCATGCAGGTCCACGACCAAATACCAAGGCACTCGGTTCACCGCTAAAAGCCCTAGTTTGATTTTGGATAATTGATGAAACTCATTTGAACTAACCCTATGCTCTAAGTGAGAAGTTGAAATAGGTTGGTCCTATCCAAGTGATGGAGCTAGATGATGGTCATGGTGATGATGATGGCCAAAGTGAAGATCAAGTGCTCCCTCTTTGGAAAAGAAGAAAGAGAAAAATTAAATGGGCTCAAGGCAAAGGTATATTTGATAGGGCCATTTTGTTTTGCCACTCAAGGCACCTAGTGGGTGTGAGTGGATTTAGGATCGATAGCCGTACAATGAAGAGGGGAGAAATTCATTATGAAATGCAGTTATCAAAGTGCCACTAGAGATAGAAGATATAGATTTCTATTCTTATATTTTTTCTATTTGGATTAGGATTATTCCTGTATTTGGATTGAAATGCCAGGCGGGGAATCAGGATGGAGGCATACACACGATGAGACTGGAGACGAACAAAGATGAACAAAGCCGAAGCGATGACATCCCCCGCAGTCGCAACCGTGTCGCGGACATTGTGGCTGGAGCGAAGAAGTGGAGGATAGCCCTTTTTGTGCCGAAGTAGCCGAGGTCGAGGTCGTCGTGGTCGTAGCCGAGGTAGAATTCGCTGAGTCGAGGTGGCAGCGAAGACGGTCGAAGACGTAGTCGCAACACCGAGCTGTCGTGGCCGTGGAATGATGAGCCGAGCCATGCGGCAACAGGGGCGCCAGGAGATGGTAGCGCACCCGGATACCTCGGAGACCGCGCTCAGAGCAGGGGTGGCGGAGAAGTCGAGGTCCGCGCTCAGATCAGGGGTGGCGGAGGGGGAGAAGTGGGGTGGCGGCTTTCCTGCCCGCCCTCGTAGAAGTCCCGCGCTCAGAGCAGGGGTGGCGGGGAGGGGGCGTTGTCCGCGGTAGACGGCGAAGGGCGTGGACTCTGAACGGAGAGCTTGCTTGACGACAACCGGCGGCGGGTGGCACGACCGCCTGGAAAGGCGGCGGCACCGGCGGTGAAGGCAGACCACGAGCGGCGCCGCTGCAGCCTGGAGGGCGCAGCAGCGGCCTCGTCCTCGGGGGTGTCGATGAAGACGACGAATGGCAGGGCGACACAATGCAAACGAACAGATACATAGCAGAGCAGCAGCAGCGGTGGTGGTGGGGCGGTAGGTTCCCGGAGAGGCGGCGAGGAGGCGGCTGAGCCGCGCCGGGCGGAGCCTCTGTGCTCGCGCCGGCGTCGACGCCGGCCCCCCAGAGCCGGGGAGGGCGGGATCCCGGCGCTGAGTAGCGGATCCGCGCCGGGCAGAGGCAAGGCAGGGAGGAGGCGGTGGATCCACGCCGGGAGGAGGTAGGGCGGGGAGGAGGCGACGGATCCGCGCCGGCGGAGTGCCCTGGCCGCTCGCGCTGGCCCCCGCAGCCGCGGCCAGAGTGGCGGCGGCGCGCAGAGCGGCGGCGGCGGGGAGGGGGCGGCGGATCCGCGCCGGTGGAGCGCCGCCCGCGCTGGCCCCCGCAGCCGCGGCTAGAGTGGCGGCGGCGCTAGAGGCGCGCAGAGCGGCGGCGGCGGGTAGGGGGCGGTGGATCCGCGCCGGTGGAGCGCCGCCCGCGCTGGCCCCTGCAGCCGCAGCCAGAGTGGCGGCGGCGCTGGAGGCGCGCAGAGCGGCGGGGCGGCGGATCCGCGCCGGCGGAGCTCCCTGGCACCGAGGACGAAGAGCGGGCGGTCCTCTGCTGCTTGCTGCTCCTGTTGGGACTTTTTGACGCGACTACGGGCGCGGATCGAAGGGGATCGACGCCGAACCAAGGGCGCTGCCCCCGGCGGAGAGGTGGCTCTCCCCGGGGGCGCGCTGGAGGCAGCGAAGAGGTGGCTGGTCGGCCTGAGGAGGCAGCGGCGGCTGGAGGGAAAGAGAGGGAAACCTAAGCTGCTGATACCATGCTAGAATGAATGGACTCTATTCATGAAGGGGGTGAACCCTCAGGGTACATATAGGCACAGAGTGCCAACGCTAACCCTAATGGGTCTTGCCCTACATGGGCCGGCCTGGGCTGGAGGCCCACACACACATACTCCAACAGTTGGGATTCATGCATGCACTAGGTTGGGCACACTAGAGCCAGGCTCGGTGGAGCCAGGTTAGACGCGTGCAGCAGTCTTGTTTGGTTCACATGCGTCGCGCGGGGCTGATTCCAGTGAGCCGATGATTGGTTGCTCGTATCCATCTGCTAGCGAAGTAGAAAAAGGACCTCAGGCGTCTACGCGCTGAACCACTTGGGCAAGGCCGGTGAGAAACAAAAACAAAATCCGTTTCTTCCGAGCTAGGCCAGGAGGCTGCTTTGCATCAGCTGGGTTAGGCTACACTCCTTTCACAGGTAACCAAAAACAAAATATGTTGCATCCCCTGGGCCTCTATATGCGCCAAACCAATCACGCCCTTATGTGCCAAGTCTGGCTCGTACATAGGAGCCAGGCCACAGCTAGCCAGGGCTCGGCGCGTGCGAGACGACGCTGATTGATTTATGTGTTTATCTAGCCTGGCTGCTGCGAGTTGCTGATTGGTTACCCGCATGTCCATACACCAAGGCCTTTCCGCTTCACCCTGCTTCCTCGCACCGCTAGAGCAGGCACTGGAGAAACACCGATTTTTTTCTGCATCCCAGGAGCAAGCTTGGGCAGCACTTTTTGCACCCTGCGGGCTAGGCCCAACTCCTCATACAGGCATCCAATCAAAGCAAACTTGCACCCCGCCTGCCTGGCCAAGCCAAATCTAGGAAACCAATCATGCCTTTAATGACCCAGATATTCTGTGGGAATCTAAGTTGACCATTACACACAAATTTGGAGAGTGGGATAGAGTGATTCTTAGTCAAATTGTTACTCGCTCAAGCCCAAAAACAAATCAACTTCTAGAGTTGTCCTATGTCAAAGTTTCATAAGTTTGGCCAATTTTATATAGAAGAGTACCAACATCTATGACTTCAAACTGACAAACAGGTACACTATGGAAATATATTGCATGGTGTATCTAACTAAACTCTTTTTATGTTGTAAATATTGGTGTTCTTTTCTATAAATTCGGTCAAATTTAAGAAAGTTTGACTTAGGACAACTATAGAAGTTGATTTACTTTGGGACGGAAGGAGCATAGTGTCTGTTTAGATCTAGTATCTTGGAATGACCACTACTGCTTCCCATTTCATTCACAAATCACTTGATGGTAAACACGATCATCTGTGCTTTGTAGACCAAGCCTTGGCGCTGTTTCACTTCATAAAACACACAATAGCTTGCACTATGGACTTGAAAACGACCTGGTAGTGATTAGAGCATTCTGTCTACTTCGCAGGATTTATATCAATATCAAAGTATGAGGTTGTGGAACATGAACTCTGCAAGAAGAAACTGCGGATAATACTTGAGTAAGGTGGCTGAGACTTGGTTCTGAGTTATATCCCGAGGATGGTGCAAGAGGAAGCTAATACAGTATGGTTCCGAGGCGGTTGTCGGTGGACATGAGAAATCAGCTGAGGATGAGCTGAGCTATTAAAGGGTCGCTTTGTGACGAGGTTAATACTGTTAGTCGCTGGATTCGCACTCTTGGTAGTAGCTGAATCCTTACTCTCATCGAGAGAGGATGACACTAGGAGTTGGGGCAATTTTCTGGTTTATTTCTCACGCAAACTCAAACAATGCCATGCCAACCTGAGGGGTTGGGGATACATATTTATAGGCTGCTAGCCAGCCAAGCATATGCTAAGATGCTAGTCTAAGATGCTAACTACTTAGTCTAAGATGTTGTACTAGATGCCAACTGCTGTCCTAAAAGCAGATGCTGTCCTAGATGCCGTCCTAGATGCTAACTGCTGTCCTAAAAGCAGTCAAAAGATGCTGGACACAAAGATCATGTGCTGCAGCATGCAGCAGCCCTACAACCACCAGCCACAGAGACTTATCCATCACTCTCCCTACAACCACCAACCACCAGCCCTACAACCAACACCCAAGATCATGTGCTGCAGCATGCAGCATGCAGCAGCTCCTTGTGGGGTATCTGGGCCATCCCGATCCTGGCGCGAAGTTCCTGGAACTTGACCCGCCCAAGGGACTTGGTCAGGAAGTCGGCGAGCTGGTCTTGGGTGTTGATGTAGTTGGCCCGGACACTCCCTTCCTCCAGGCAGCTTCTGATGAAGTGGTACCTCACCCGGATGTGCTTGCTGCGCTCGTGGAAGACAGGATTCTTTGCCAAGGCCAAGGCGGACTTGCTGTCCACCCTGAGCTCCACTGTCTCTGCATCTCTGCCAAGGAGATCGCCAAGCAGCCGAGCCAGCCACAAAGCCTGAGTAGCAGCAGTAGTGGCTGCGATGTACTCTGCCTCGCAGCTGGACAGAGCCACCACCTGCTGCTTGACCGACTGCCAGCTGATCGGACACTTGCCGAGGAAGAACAGAGTCCCGCTGGTGCTCTTGCTCGTGTCGATGTCGCCGGCATGGTCGCTGTCGCTGTACCCGATGAAATGCGCCGCACCGGGGCACCTCGGGTAGTGCAAGCCGTAGTCGGAGGTGCCTGCGACGTAGCGGAGGATCCTCTTCACGGCCTGCTGGTGCTCCGCCGTCGGTCGCTGCATGAACCGGCTGACGTAGCCGACGGCGAACGCCAAGTCCGGTCGCGTGTGGACAAGGTAGCGAAGGCTGCCCACAATGCGCCGGTACTGCGTCGCGTCCACCTCCTCCTCCGTACTCTCCCGACTCAGCCTCAGCCTCTCCTCCATAGGAGTGTGGGCTGGGTTGCAGTCGGTGAGACCGCCTAGCTCCATAATGCGCTTGGCGTAGGCAGTCTGGCGAAGAGAGGTGCCGGAGCTGTCCTGGTGGACCTCGATCCCCAGGTAGAAGGAGAGAGGGCCCAAGTCGCTCATCTGGAAAGTTGCCCTCATCTTCTCCTTGAACGCCTCGATCTCCACCTCCTTGGTGCCGGTGATCACCAAGTCGTCGACGTAGACGCCTACCAGCAGGGCCTTTCCTCCGCTGCCCCGCCGGTAGATGGCCGCCTCGTGTGGGCTTTGCTCGAAGCCTATCCCCTTCAGCGTGGAATCCAGCTTGGCATTCCACGCCCTCGGTGCCTATCGCAAGCCATAGAGGGCCTTGCGCAGGCGAAGCACCTTGCCCTCCTTGCCGGGAATCGCAAATCCCGGCGGCTGATGCACGTAGACCTCCTCCTTCAAGTCGCCATTAAGGAACGCCGACTTGACATCCATGTGATGGACACGCCAGCCCTCCTGAGCAGCTAGCGCAAGGAAGAGTCGCACGGACTCCATCCGTGCAACGGGCGCGAAGGCGTCGTCGAAGTCGATTCCTTCTTGCTGGACGAAGCCGCGCGCCACCAGACGCGCCTTGTGCTTGATCACCTCTCCGGTCTCGTCCTTCTTGAGCTTGAAGACCCACTTGAGAGAGATGGCGTGGTGGCCGGCTGGAAGATCGGCCAGCTCCCACGTCTTGTTCCGCTCGACGGCGTCCATCTCCATCTGCATCGCGGCATGCCATGCCACGTCCCTCTCCGCCTCGGCGAAGGAACGAGGCTCGCCATCGTCCTGTGCGAGGTGCAGCTCCGCCTCAAAGTCATGTTGTGCCAGTCTAGGGACCGGCTGCTCGCCGAGGAGGTTGTCCACGGTACGGTAGCGCAGAGGCTCGCCGCCATGGTAGGCGTCGATGCGATCCTCGTCGTTGGACAGCGGAGTTGCGAACTCCACTGTGCGCTGCTCGTCGTGGGCCGAAGCTGCCGGTGCCGAACCTGAAGAGGTAGGGTCCGGTGTAGGAGAGCGAGGCGTGGCCGGCGGTGCTGGTGGTGGACTCGCCGGAGCCTGTGGACTTGCCGGAGCTGGTGGTGGCGGTGGTGAAGGACTCGCCGGAGGTGGTGGCGAACAAGGTGGTGGGGTAGGCGAGCTCGGTGAGGACGAGCTGCTAGCTCCCCCCGCCTCCTTGAAGTGGACGTAGTCGACGACGAAATCGCTGGTCGTCGGAGTCAAGTCGTCATCCACCATCTTGCCCCACGTCCAACTTCACCCCTCGTCGAACGCAACGTCACGCGTGATGCGCACGCGCCGTGTCGCAGGGTCGAGGACGCGGTAGGCCTTGGCGCCCTCCGCGTAGCCGATGAAGACCCCTGGCGTGCTCCGGTCGTCGAGCTTGCCGACGTGGTTGAGCTCCTTGACGAAGGCCAGGCAGCCGAAGACGCGAAGGTGGCTCACCGCGGGCTTGCGCCCGTGCCAGGCCTCGTATGGCGTCTTGCCGTCGAGGGCCTTGGTGGGGGAGCGGTTGAGCAAGTGAACGGCAGTCATCACCGCCTCACCCCAGTAGATCGCCGGCATCCCTCTCTGCTTGAGGAGGGCACGGGCGGTGGCCACCACCGTCTGGTTGCGGCGCTCGACGACGCCGTTCTGCTGCAGAGTGTACGGCGTGGAGAAGTGGCGGTGGATCCCCTCATCGGCGCAGTACGCCGCGAACTAGGCCGCCGTGAACTCGCCGCCGTTGTCCGTGCGTAGGACCCAAAGCTTGCGGCCGCACTCCGCCTCCGCAGCAGCTTGAAGACGCTTGATGGCGTCCGCCGCGGCTGCCTTGGCGTCGAGCAGGACAGCCCACATGTAGCGGGACATGTCGTCGACGAGGAGGAGGAAGTAGCGCCGACCTCCAGGTGTAGCCGGTGTCACGGGGCCACAGAGGTCACCGTGTACGAGCTCCAGCTTCTCCTTGGCGCGGAAGCTTGCCTGGCGAGGGAAAGGGAGCCGCCGCAGCTTGGTGAGGACGCAGGTGTCGCAGAACTGCTCCACGTGGTCGACGTGCAGCATGCCCCGCACCATGTCCTTGCTGCCGAGCTACCTTAGGGCCTCAAAGTTGAGGTGCCCAAAGCGCTCGTGCCACCTCCAAGCGTCGTCGTCGCGGCGGGCTGCAAGACAAAGAGGTTGCGCCACCTGTGCGTGAAGGACGTAGAGGCGGTTGCTCCTGTTGACCTTGACCAGGAGCCGGTGTCGATGATCCCAGATGCGCAGCACCCCGTGCTCGATCTCCACGCGCGATTCGCTCTCATCCAGCTGTCCCAAGCTGATGATGGAGTTCCTCAACGCGGGGATGTAGTAGACACCGGTGAGCAGCCTGTGCTCGCCAGTCTTGGCGACGAAGACGACAGAGCCGACGCCCTTGATCTCCACAGCGGAGGCGTCGCCGAACTTGACGGTGCCTCGAACGCTTGGGTCGAGCTCGGTGAAGAACTCCCGCCGTCCGGTCATGTGGTGGGTGGCGCCGGTGTCAAGGCACCACCCGTTGGCCTTGTTGTTGCCGGAGCTGTCGTCGAGGAGGGCATGTGCTTTTGGCTCATCAAGGTGGAGGAGAGCCGTTGCGGCCGGTGCCGCTGGAGGTAGTTCGATGCTCGCATGAGCAATGAACAGAGCCGGCTGCTCCTCCTCCTCCGCCTGCACGACGTGGGCCTGGCCGCGTCGTGGCTGTCGACAATCCTTGGCCCAATGACCAAGCTTGCCGCAGTTGTAGCAAGGGTCGCCTCGTGCTGGCTTTTGCTTGCCAGCGGCGCCGCCCTGGGCGCCTCCACGATCATCACCCTCGGCACGTCCTCGCGCCCCTTCCTAGGCGTCTTTGCGCGGCTTGCCACGCTTGCCACGCTTGCGGCCGCCTGTCGTGGAAGAAGGCTCCCCCTTCTTTCTGTCACCTTGGCCGGCAGCCCACTGCTCCCGAGTGAGGAGGAGCTTTCCGCCAATGGTGACGGGTCCCGAGAGGCGCTGTGGCTCATCGCCGTCAACGACCTTGAGGCGGCCCAACGCCTCCTCGATCGTCATCGTGGAGAGGTCCAGCAGAGACTCGATTGAGCGAGCCATCTGCTTGTACTTCTCGGGGACGCAGCGGAAGAGCTTCTCAACAGCTCTCTCCTCGCCGTAGGTGTCGTCGCCGAACTGCACCAACTTCTGCAACAGAGTGTTGAGACGGAGAGCAAAGTCATCAACGTCCTCACCTGGCTTGAAGGCCAGGTTCTCCCACTCCTTGCAAAGTGCTTGCAGTGTGGACTTGCGGGCGCTGTCGCTGCCGATGTGTGCTGCAGCGATGGCGTCCCAAGCCTCCTTGGCAGTCCGCTTGCTGGTAAGCGAAAACTGCATCTCGGACGGGACTGCAGCAATGAGAGCATCCAGCGCCCGTCGATCTTGGTCGTAGTCGACGTCGTCGTACCGGACTGCATCCCACATATGCCGCACCTGGAGCTTCACCCTCATCACCGCAGCCCACTCAACGTAGTTGGTCTTGGTGAGGGTAGGTCACCCGCCGCCGGGGCCGACGTCCCTGACGACAGCCTGGTACTCGTGGTGACCACGGTACCGAACCGGGGAGAGAGAGCCGCGCTGCCTGTGAAGGTCGCGCTCTCCGTCGACCCGTCCGCCGCCGCCATGCGCGCCTCCTCCAGGAGCGCCACCGCCGTGCGCGCCTCCTTCAGGAGCGCCGCCGGCGTGTCTGCGCCTGTCTGGGCTGCCGCCGCGCTCGTGGGCGTGCACGGCTGCCCACTGCGCCGCTCGCCCTCGCGATGCCTCCCTCTCCAGCAGCTCGAGGTCCGCGTCGGCGCTATCATCAGCAGCGATGGAGCTGCTGTTGCTGCCGCGTAGAACCTCGACCTCCGCTGCTGCTGCACGCGCTGCATCCGCCGCCGCCGCTGCTTCCACCTCCGCTCTAGCTGCTGCTAGCTCCGCTGCTGCCAGCCTCGATGCCCTTGCCGCTGCTACAGCGGCGTCTGCTGCCGCTCGCTCGCGCTTCTCTGCCGCGGCGAGGTCGGCCTCCTGCCGACGCCGCGCGCTCGAGGCGACCGAGCCCTGAGACTGGCCTGCGGACATGGCGCACTATCGAGGGGGCTGCTGTGTGGAGAGCAGGGGCAGCCGGAGCTGCTGCTGCTACCGGCTGCGGTTGGGGCTGCTGCGAGGCCGGGGAAGGAGAAGAGCAGGAGATGCTCAGGCTACAGGATAGTACGGCTCTGATACCACTTGTTAGTCGCTGGATTCGCACTCTTGGTAGTAGCTGAATCCTTACTCTCATCGAGAGAGGATGACACTAGGAGTTAGGGCAATTTTCTGGTTTATTTCTCACGCAAACTCAAACAATGCCATGCCAACCTGAGGGGTTGGGGATACATATTTATAGGCTGCTAGCCAGCCAAGCATATGCTAAGATGCTAGTCTAAGATGCTAACTACTTAGTCTAAGATGCTGTACTAGATGCCAACTGCTGTCCTAAAAGCAGATGCTGTCCTAGATGCCGTCCTAGATGCTAACTGCTGTCCTAAAAGCAGTCAAAAGATGCTGGACACAAAGATCATGTGCTGCAGCATGCAGCAGCCCTACAACCACCAGCCACAGAGACTTATCCATCAAATACTATTGTTCTTTCTCATACCTGGGTAGAGTTGCAAACTCTTGTACATGCGCAGACTTTACTTATTACATTGTCTGGATTGAGGATATGGTTGACATGGTGGATATTAGACGGTTAAACTTGTTTAAACTCTCTCCTTCGTCTCTTAGTATTTAATTAGCTGTTAAAAGATGAAACACAAAAGCCAATAGTGTAGTGCTTCCGCTTCTTTGGAGAAGGATGGTTCGACCACCAAACTGAACTGCTCGGATGCCCTGCTCCTGTTGACCAAATTAACTTGGATGGATGGCTCCTATTTTGGAGTCAATAAAAGTCCCACGTGTAGGTGTCTTGAAAAGGTGTCTCATAAATTCCTTGAATTTCGTAATATATAATACAACAACATAGCCTTTTGTCCCAAGCAAGTTGGGGTAGGCTAGAGATGAAACCCAAAAGAGACGAGAAACAGGGAGACACATAAAGGAACATAAAGGGCACAAGACAAAAGAGGTCACGGTTCAGGCACGTTGATTGCTAATCTCCAAGCGCTCCTGTCCATAACTAAATCCTTAGGGATATTCCACTCCTTAAGATCTCTCTTAACGGACTCGTCCCAAGTTAGTTTAGGTCGACCTCTATCGCTCTTTACATTATCGGCCCGCTTTAGAACTCCACTACGCACCGGCGCCTCAGGAGACCTCCGTTGGACATGTCCAAACCATCTCAACCGATGTTGAATTTCGTAATATATAATATATTACAATATAAAATAATGGTCAAATGCACACACTGGAGAACATGACATGTCTTGTCGTCAAGTACTACCTTTTACTGGATGGATGCAGTAACATTTTTATTTAGCATGATGAAAGCATGAAAAGTGCCTCCTGTTTCACACTGTTTTGTCTTAGCCAGAGGATTTGGTTTGGCAGCTTGTTTGCTCGGAGGCATGCGATCTGCAAGGGTAAGTATGATATTCACTGATGTTGCCCGGTTTGGTTTGTGCGTGGACGGACTAGCTAGGCTCCTAGTCGACTACCGATCTAATCCCTTCTTTCTAAATTATAAGACGTTTTAGCTTTTCTAATTACATAGCTTTTATTATGCATTGTGATATATCTACATGTATATAGCAAAAACTATGTATTAAAAAAACTGGAACGTTTCATAATTTGGAGCAGAGGGTGTACCATAAAATTTGTCTAAGCTTTGGTTGCCTACTTATGGCCAAGGATTCACAATATGGCTTCTTGAAATTTTGGCTACCATTCGAATGAGTGATGAAATCTTAATCTTGACAAGGTCGTGTTTAGCAAAACTAATAAATCCTGCACGGCCTATTGTGAGAGCAAGAATTGCCCGGGTACAAGAAGCAGGCAAGGGCAATTAATCCAAATACGAAGTTTCCCTCCCATTTTTTATATTCTTGGTAATGAAAAAACAAACGAGAGATGGATAGATAAATAAGGTAATCTCGATGCTCCCTTCATTTCAAATTGTAACTTGCCTAAGTTTAACTGAGTCTAGGAATAACATATAGATTTTTCTTTGAACTGTCAAAGTAGAGATGTTTATAACTAAGAAAAAACTAAAACAATTTATAATTTGAAATTTGGAATACAGTAAGTATGTTGATTAGTAGTAACATTACAAACGCATTGCGGCATTGGGGAAGCTCATAAATAGTGTAGAGAATCCAGAGGGACCATCGGATCAACATTCTTGCTGGCTTGCTGCACATCGATACTGTAGTAGTTCGAAGGGGAGGCGTAGAGTGCTTACTTAAAATTTGAGTGTCTTTTGGGCCCGAGTATAATGAAATTTGAGTGTCTTTTGGGCCTGAGTGTAATTATGAACTTCTTCCTGGGCCTGGCTCTTAGTTATTTGAAAGAACAATTTAGTCGGAAAAAACAAAAGCTAGACATCATTTTGTTGTTGTACATACAACAAATGTAACTATAATTGCAAGTAAAACTTAAATAGAGCTTAAAAGTTGTCAAATACTTCTTTCGGTCAGAGAGACCAAAAAAAAATCTTGGATATGGCTCTTTAACATGTGCTTAACCATTATTTTGTTTTAGAGTAAATTTATAAATCCAGTAAGTATATGAAACTATAAAAATATTCCTGAAGAGTAAAATAGAATTTCTTGCTGTCAAGCTAACCTCAAAAATTAAAAGTATTGGTTGTCAAATTTTCACTACTTTTGCTTAGGGATAGGAGCAGAAATATTATTTATTGCTTGATACCGTCATATTGCTTGCACTTTTTTGACAAAATACAATAAGAAAGAACTCGAGTCGAGTAGGATTGTAGGAACCCTTAGCTTTACTTATTATAAAGTTCTATTAAAAGTTTGGTAGGAATCCAACTAACTATCTAGTGGCCTATGTCCTATGTCAAATTTAGTCCGTCTATTCTAAATCATAGGTGGTTTAGCTTTGTGCTAAGTCAACATCGACCGGGTTTTAGAAAAAAATAGATTAACCTCTATAATACTAAATAAATGAAATACCAAAACATATTTTCTGGTGGATTTATGAGACTAATCTATATTATAAAAGAGCGAAGGAATTGAAAAATACCTATTACTCGGCAATTCCTACCCACCCTATGTTTTAGCCCTTAGATCATAGATCTAACACATCTAATCTCTCGTCCTAACATGACAAACGGGCCTGGCCGGAAAACTTTTAATTCTTTACGCGTGTTATGCTGTGTTTCCTCATATCGTTATTTTTTTCACACCAAAAAGAATATCCAACCCACCTGTACATTACGAACAATATCGATTATACAAAACCCCGCCTATACCTCCTAGTATCATCGGACTCCCGGTGTCCTCTCCTCTTTGCTTTCGTGTTTCTCCCTTCAACCATCCATGTTTATAATTAAAAAAACCAATCTACTACACGTCCTCAGAGGCTCTACTTTAATCTCCGATCACAACTGTAGTTGTGCTTTGAATCACGTTGGATTTCATCACAGGTGGAGCTATTCTACTTTGATCTCCATTGGTCTCCGTTGAAGTTGGAGTGTACTTTCATCTCCGTTGGAGTTCATCACAGGTGGCTCTTCTACTTTGATCTCCATACATCACAGGTGGCGATCGTTCCTCTATCCAAGCTCCGCAACATCCCAGACAGCTGTCCACGTACAACAGTTGATGTCTGTATTAGTCTTCAAAAGCTGATTGAAGAAGTGCTAATTAATATTTTAAAAGACATCTGGTTTTCAATTGTCGTTAAACTAATTGCCAATGGAAGGACATACTAATATGCAGCAAGGTAATTTGTATTTTAGTAATTTTAAAAATATTAGATAATAGTGTTCATCTTATGTTGATTGTCGCTCGCTTGACATTTTCAGCTGGTCACGAACAACGTGAACGCAAAACCAAGGATTTTAAATATAGATTTTGATATATGATCATGCTCTGCTTTTCCATCACATGTGCTATATAAATCCGAGTTCTAAATATTGTGACACATCATACAACTTCAAAATTATATTTTCTTTTCTATAATATAACATCATCTATCACAAATAAACTATGTCAATTTTCATACCACCATTAGTCTATTATTGACATAGACACTTTGCATGGCCCCACCGTTTAGACGGCAAAGAGACAAAATCATGGCTACTTTTTGTATCCTATAATATTTTTTTTACATATAATATTAAAATGTCAAGTATCACAAATATAAGCACGTGCGTGTCGCACGTGCACCTTTACTAGTTTTATAAACTTGGGTTAAACTTTGAAAATTTTGACTTAGGATAAAACTAAAATATACTATAATTTAGGACAGATGGATAATTTAGTATTGGCACTATCGTATTGCTTGCACTATTTTACAAAATACCACGAGGAAGAACTCGACCACAATGGAGTAGTGGCCGGTAGGGATCCAACTCTAACTGACCAGGTGACGTGTCCTCTCTAATCGATTTATCTCAAGGAGATTCCCAGTTTATTTCAGTCCTACTGGTCACTGATGGTACTGTTGCTTTCG
This sequence comes from Saccharum hybrid cultivar R570, assembly GCA_038087645.1. Taxonomy (NCBI): domain Eukaryota; kingdom Viridiplantae; phylum Streptophyta; class Magnoliopsida; order Poales; family Poaceae; genus Saccharum; species Saccharum hybrid cultivar. Next base: position 2,497,545 of record JAQSUU010000671.1, on the reverse strand, counting down.
TGCACGCACGGTGGACTTCGACAGTGCATAAAGCATTTTGCTCCTTTTTTTTCTTTTTATTACTAGTATGTCTTTCTTTTTAGTTATTATTAGGTCCATCGTGTTAATGGTGTAAGTTCAAATCTGTGTAAAAGCAAAGTGTGTGACGACCAGTTTTCTTTGTATTGTCGAACAAGAATGTAAAGCACATACACAGAGGATGTGCCGTTGTATGCTGAAAACTGGGATATCAGTACTGTAATATTTTTTTAATATATACTACCAGATACAAACAGTGCGTATCAGTGTGGCTTTTGTAGATATATAAGACCCTGTTTGACTGAGTTTGTAAATTAAAATAAAGTGCCTTTAACATATGTGATTTACCGAAATTTGAAAGTAATAATAAAATTGCTAAACCCAAACACTTCAATAGTGTTCAGTATTCGTAGCTCTGAACTAGGCGGCCTGGCACCGACACTGACAGGAGCTATTCGAACTGAGCCTCTTACTCTGCTAGATCTCTTATCTCTTCTATTTCTAATATAAAATCTTGTAATATAAGAGATTAGATCGTTGCAGCAGATCTTCTATAAGATGTTTTTTTTCCAACCATGTGTAAAAATGAATATATAAGAGATAGATAGCCTTTACCGGCCGTTGCGCACAACAGACCATAATATGTGGGCATCATGTGTACGAATGAATATAAGTAATCTGTGGTAGGCTTGTTGCACAACACACCTTAAATTAAAGTAGATGCTCCAAGATGGTTTATGATAGATAAGTATCTCACTAGACACTTGTGTACTTTTCCACGCGAGTTGGCATATAACTTACGGTAGAGGCGGCAGCTGAGGTGTATGAGCAAATATTGTAGGATTTAATGGTTTGTGCTTTTAGTGGTAGATAACGTTCTCGTTGACAGCGAGGCAAAGTCGACCGTGGGACGTTTATAGTGACTTCGTCAATTTCGTCTAGAGGATTTATCACCCTAGTCTTCAAAAGTCTCATAAAGATAGGATTTGCATGCTTGCGTTTTTAGGGACGAGCGTGCATGTGTCCTGAGCTTCGTACTGTATGATTAAAAAAACTTACAGTGGAGGCAGGATCATAGTTATGAATTCCATTTCGGTACCGGCCGGAATGGCCGGAATGCCTCGTACCGGCCCCTAAACCGGTATAGAAGAGCCTCAATCTCGTACCGGGTCAAATACCGGTCAATGTCGGTCAAATACCGGTCAATACCGGTCAATACCGGCCAATACCGGTCAAATACCGGTCAATACCGGCCGTGGCTGCATATATTATATTTTTCCATGTATGAACTTTAGAGTTTAAACTTTGAAATAAGGTCTTATAAACTTGTTGAATGATATTTTAGTTTGGTAAAAATGTTAATTACGCCATAAGTTAAGTCAAAATATATTTATATGTACATTTATGTATAAGTTTATTCATATATTATTATTATTATTATTATTATTATTATTATTATTATTATTATTATTATTATTATTATTATAAAGTCCGGAATGGTATACCGGTATGGGCCGGTACCGAAATGTTCCATTCCAATAGCCAAAACGGAATGACCTCCGGAATGGAATTTACAAGTTAGTGCAGGATGTAACAGTAACGGTGGCTTTTTTTTTTAACCAGACAAGCGCTATCTCGTCACTAGAATTGCAAAAGTGCGCGCCAAACGACTCCATGGGCCGGACCTAAAAGGCCAGACACGAGGTTGGGTTGTACTAATGTCCGTACGGAAAAGCAGCCTCCCATGGAGTTGTTGGGCCGTGAGCATCCCAGCCCAGGTTCAGATTCTCCGTACAACGTGGAAGCGGTCCACGTGGCCCACCCACACCAGATTCTCCCGTCCACTGATCCGCAGCGGAATCTGGTTACAGGCGAGTGGACCCTCCTGCTCGACGCCGCTGCAACTGCAACCGACCGTATCTCGTTCACGAGTCACGACGCGTCCCGCAACCACCTGCCGTCGATGGGGGAGGACCCGACGGCCGAGATCGCCCGCCGCTAGGGCACGCACGCGCGCCACTATATATGGCACGCGCACGGGACGAGAACCCCCGTGGCGTGGATCCATCGATCGGTCAACCAACCGCTTACCCTAACTGACCAGTAACCTCCTCCACGTCCTCCACCATGGCGGCGTCCGGCGGCGGCAAGGGCGGCGAGGGTGGGTGCTGCGGGGGGCACGTTGTTCCCGGAGGAGTCGTTCCGGAGCTGGTCGGCGTACGGGCGGGCGCTGCTGAAGACGGGCCCGCGGCTGCGCGACCGCCTCACGGCGCGGTCCCTGGACGCCACCGAGGTGAACGAGGTCCGCGGCCGGAGCGGCGCCGACATGCGACGGAACCTCACGTGGTGGGACCTCATCTGGTTCGGCATCGGCGCCGTCGTCGGCGCCGGCATCTTCGTGCTCACCGGCCAGGAGGCCAAGGAGGCCGCCGGCCCCGCCGTCGTCGTCTCCTACGCCATCTCCGGCGTCTCCGCCATGCTCGCCGTCTTCTGCTACACCGAGTTCGCCATCGAGATCCCCGTCGCAGGTACATGAATATGCATGCAACGTGCGTCATTCGTTACGGATCGTTCCAAGAATTTTTCCTTCCATGAATTTGCATGCAAATTAACAGGCGGGTCGTTCGCGTACCTCCGCGTGGAGCTGGGCGACTTCATGGCGTTCATCGCGGCGGGCAACATCCTCCTCGAGTACTGCATCGGCGGGGCGGCGGTGGCGCGGTCGTGGACGTCCTACTTCGCGACGCTGCTGAACCACCACCCGGACGACTTCCGCGTGCACGCCGCGGCGCTCGCGGAGGGCTACTCGCAGCTGGACCCGATCGCGGTGGCGGTGACGGCGGCGATCTGCGCGCTGGCCGTGCTCAGCACCAAGGGCTCGTCGCGCTTCAACTACGTGCTCTCCATCCTGCACCTCGTCGTCATCGCCTTCATCGTCGTGGCGGGGCTGACCAAGGCCAACGCCGCCAACCTGACGACCGACTTCGCGCCGTTCGGGGTGCGGGGCATCTTCGCGGCCTCCGCCGTGCTCTTCTTCGCCTACATCGGCTTCGACGCCGTGAGCACCATGGCGGAGGAGACGAGGAACCCGGCCAGGGACATCCCCGTGGGGCTGGTCGGCGCCATGACGCTCACCACCGCCATCTACTGCCTCCTGGCGCTGGTGCTCTGCCTCATGCAGCCCTACACCGAGATCGACGCCGACGCGCCCTTCAGCGTCGCCTTCACCGCCGTCGGCATGGACTGGGCCAAGTACATCGTGGCGTTCGGCGCGCTCAAGGGCATGACCACGGTGCTCCTCGTCGGCGCCGTCGGGCAGGCCAGGTACCTGACCCACATCGCGCGGACGCACATGGCGCCGCCATGCCTGGCGCAGGTGCACCCGAGGTTCGGCACCCCCGTCTACGCCACCGTCGTCATGATGGTCGCCACCGCCGTCATCGCGCTCTTCACCAACCTCGGCATCCTCTCCAACCTGCTATCCATCTCCACGCTCTTCATCTTCACGCTCGTCGCCATGGCCCTGCTCGTCCGCCGCTACTACGTCGCAGGCGAGACTGCGGCCTCGGACCGGAACAGGCTCGTGGCCTGCCTCACCGTGATCGTCGCCTCGTCCATGGCCACCGCCGCGTACTGGGGGGTGACGAGCTCCGGTGGTGGTGGGTGGGTGGCGTACGTGGTCACGGTCGCCGCGTGGCTCGCCGCCACGGCGTACCTGCAGTGGGGGCGTGCCCAAGGCGCGCGCGCCCAAGATGTGGGGGGTGCCGCTCGTGCCGTGGCTGCCGTCCGCGTCCATCTTCATCAACATCTTCCTGCTGGGATCCATCGACGGCGCATCCTTCATGCGGTTCTTGATCTGGACGGCGGCGCTGCTCGCCTACTACTTCTTCGTCGGGCTCCACGCCTCCTACGACACGGCCAAGGCCGTCGCCGCCGAGGCAGAGGCCGCACGGGTGGAGGAAGGGGTAAGCAAGGTCGCCGTCGGTGGCTGCCGCTTCGGCTAAACTTAAACTGATGAGTGACTGACCATCATTTCATATCAATCGAGCCTTAGAGAGTAGAGCTGAGCTGATGGAGTCATTAAAATTTATCTGTTATTGTTAGTACTACTATATATGATTAGTTGATGACTTGATGTGTACAAAGAAATATAGATAGCTAGCTTAATAAGTTCACACTGTTGAATTTCGAAGTGACTTCGTATACACGTACGCTCATTATCTGAACATTTGTCAGTGTCATTTGCACGTTAAAACAACAACGGTTATTGACACCGCTAACCATTATATTACTACATTATCGAGAACGTATGACACCGCTAGGCGCTAGCTAGGCACAATTATTGCCACGCTTTAATAACACTAAAGTTATACATTTGCTTGAGTAGCTTCGATGTTGCCTATTCAGTTCTAGTTGTTGGGTAATCTTTGTGTTGCCTATTCAGTTCTAGTTGTTGGATCATCTTTGTTTTCTCCTTTCAATCTCTTATAGATTTAGTGGTTTACTTATTTGTTCCCAGATTATTTGTTGGGTCACCATTATTTGTTTCTAATGTTAAATCGTTTCACGATTAGGGTTATGCATCTGATGATCTGCTACTGTTAGTTCTTATTTCCATCTAACTTTTGATTTGTTTAGGCCTATTTGGCTTTGTTCATTTCATTCATGTTATTGTCTCTTGTAAATTATTTTAGTTCTTCATTTATATTGGTTTTGTACTTTGCTTCAGATCTTATTTGCTATGGATCATCTTAGCTTATGAGGTATTGATCCTATTCCCTTGCATATGTTCACTCTTAGGTGTCGTGTTCTAATTCGTATTATGTAGCTTTTATTGTTCTCCTGTTGTTTAACCCTGAGATGCCATCTACTATCTGTATTGTTTCAAATTTTGGTTCAATTGTTCATATTTTTTCTTAGTTTCTCTAGTTAATTGTGTGGGTTTTTCTTAAATTTAGTTATTGTATATATAGTCCACACTAACTCTATAGAGCGGGCCCCACATTATATGGAATGCATGTGTGGCATGCACGTTTTTACAATGCCCTATTTTCTACGCATTAGCCCTACTCTTGATTGGCTAGAGCGAGCTCCTTCCACCAACACGTGACTCACCTCTCGTGAGTGGTCAACTCCACCGACATCGAACTAAATCTAGGGGCCTTAGTTCGGTCGGATGAATGGTCGAAAAAGGGTTGATCCCTCGCCACCATCCTGAAAATAACTCGGAAAGACCACAAGGGGCTCGGGGGCTCCTGATGAATATCTAACACTAAGGTTACGAAAACCTCTAGATTAACATCATGATAGCTTAATTGACCCCTAGAGCCCTCAAGGCCCGAGCCACCGTCGCTTGAGGGACATGGCCGAGCAAAGTTGATTCAAAAAATGGGGCTAAGTCCCCGAGGTAGCTTGGGGCCTCACCTTCAAAGGATCCCAACCAACCGACCAAGGCTTGGAAGGCTAGCTTGGGAAGATGCCTCGGCGCACCTGGCAGGACCCTGGCACATAGCAAGAGCCTGACACCTGTGAAGAGGCGCAGAGCAATCAGGCTTGCGAGGACGCAATTCCCTTTATCGTAGCATGGAGCTGCCAGCTATCGCAGGTTCATAACCACGATGAGCATCATGGTTGTTCGTTAGAGTCGATGTGTGGGTCTCCAATGGCTCGGACACTCAAAATAACTCGATTTATCCTAGTTCGGGCTTCTGAGCTCTACGTCCAGTAGTATAGTGATCTTCGTGTTAGGAATACCCAATCAGGAATTACAATGGTGGAAATTAAGAGAGATTGGTAGGGGATCGCTCGGTGCTATCCTAGAATTTGTCGGTGCTCTTCCTTGGTCCCTCCTAGAGTTTGGGCTAATTTGGATCCTCTCTAAAGGAAGTTGTGCCTCCCCTTATATCCTAAGGAGGGCACGGTGTACAAGTCGGTTTGGTTCTATGGCCTATGCATCGGATGCATGAGTCCTCTGCTGCGGCATTGTTGGACGACGTCTTGTCGTGTACGGAGGAGCCGACAGCGTCGCAATTGCCTCTTGATGCCACTACCTCCGTTTCAGCACTTAACCGTCAGAGGCTACCTATTATGAGGCGGCCTACCTAGGTGAGCCTTCTTGAAGATTCCTTGGCCTGCAAGGAGCCTATGCCTCGGAGGGGTTGACGAGTGGGCCCTAGAGCCCTTTGCTCCTAGTCTCCTAGAGTTGGTCGAGCCCTTTGTCTTGTTGTGTTACGCTCGTTGCGTGACCCTGCCGAGAAAGCAGTCGACAGGGGCCTCACGCCCGTTGAACAGGCAGGCGGTGTAGTATCTCCGACCTATTAGGTTCTGGGTGCTTGAATGGTTCATAAGTTGGATCCTAGCCTGTAGCTCGGGGCATCAGTTGCCGCCCGAGAGCTAGCCCGGGTGTGCGCAGGGTGGAGGTCGGGCTCGGGCTGTCGTCGCTCGATAGCCTAGGGCCATGGCTGTGGCCAAGCCCTGAGCCTTGAGTGATGGCAGTGTGGGCGCTTGGGCTCGCACTGACTCCTTCCATAGGGTGTGCCTGAATATACCCGTTGGGTATAGCCCCCGAGCGATCCGTGGGATCGGTCAAGGGGGTCCGTCAGTCGGCTTCTTCTTCCAGGGGACTTAACATGCACCTATGTTAGACTCTTGTCACCCACCAATTTTGGCAAGGGGTCACGCCCAAAGCGTGATGCAAGCAGACAAGGGGAGTGTCGGACCCACTCTTCAGCCTCCCCAGGCTTCGTCTCCCTTAGTGTGCAAGGAACACTGGAATCGGGCGAGCCAGTGATGGGCGGACCGCGCGTGTACCCGGTCATCTGAGACCTGACAAAGCCATTGCAAAGGCTACCCCGGGTGGTTTCCACATTGTCGGCCATGACCTCACCTAGAGCACCGATGCCACCAATGCCAGAAGACGAAGGCGAACAATCCTATATCGCTCATCTAGAGAAAACCCCAGTTATGTATGCTCTTTGTCCTTGAGAGATATAAGGACGGGCAAGGAGCACCACTAGGTTGACGATAGAACACATAGAGCATACTAGGATACCCATTTCTTCCAAAATCGACAGGATCTCTTCCTTAGATCCAAGCTAGTAGCATGGTCCTCTCTCTCTCTCTCTTCATTGTAAAAACTTGCTTGAACATTCTAATACGAAGAACCCATTGCTGAACGTAGAGCTTCAAAGCCTAAACCAAGATAAACCCCTTTATGTCTTGAGTGCAAACCACCAAAGTCCCACACATCAACTGCTAATTGACCACTAGTTACTTGTTGTGGTTACGTTCCCATGACAAACATCAACCACACAAATCTTCTATACATGCTTGTTGAGATTAAACATGACATTAATCGGTTGGACCGCTACAACTATATATGTTTTACTTCAGCTATAGCAATAAATATTTGCCTTGTTTTTTTATAAAATCCCTAACAACCATGCCAATCACTGGCACCGGCCATGCCAGCGAGTCACTCACCCAACATGTAATGATGGGTATTCAACGCTCCACATCAGCACCACCTCTAGGTTCCCCTCCGCCTATATGCTCAACGTCACTACCCTAACTGGCACGGATCACGCATGGTAAATTAGATGTCCCATGGGCCACCTGTCAGCTGTACAGTCCTCACCACGTCCTGGTAGGATGGTCATCACCGATTTTTTTCAGTAGTTGCACTATACAAAGGTACATCGACTATGGCCCCGTTCGGCTGGAATTATAAGCCGGCTGAAAAACACTGTTGGCTGATTTTTTGTAAAAGAAAAATATTGTTCCGGCTGAAAAAATAAGCTGAATAAGACGGATTATAAGCCAGATGAACATGGCTTATGATTGCCTATTACATGAACTGGGGTCTAATTCCTAACTTTATACAACTATGCATGCGTCACTCAAGCTCTAGTGATAAATCTCTCTCACTTAATACGTGAACAGTCCAATTGCTAGCTTTGCGACAGCTATGTATGCGTCACTCAAGCTCTAACCATGAACAGTTCTACTTTTTTCACCAAAGTCCTCAGCAAACATACAAATCACCCACAGGCCACAGATCGAGATTCATACTGCCACCAACCATACTAGCCTGTCACCCATCCAACATGAAACGTTGGATATGCCGTGTTCCACCTCAGCACCACCACTGGGTCTCCATCCACCTGTTAGCTTGACGTCACTGCCTGCACCCGTCCATCTCTATAAGAACACCACCCATGGACGCTGACACTGTTGGATAGAAGAACACTCCACTTTCGTTCACCTCCGACGAGCTCGATCATGGGTCACATCCCCTTCACCTGGCTACCCATGAACCCCGACGCTGCAGCAACGCTCACCAACACCTTCCCGGCCCCTATCCCTACCACCACCACTGATGGCGCCATCATGCAACACTACCTCAACTCGCGGCTGTGCGCATCTCTTGTGCCGCCCGCGGTCCAAACCGCCGCTGAGGCAGCGAGGCGGCGCCAGGAGGAAGAAGCCGCGTCCATCCGCCTGGTGCACCTCCTCATCATCTGCACCGGCGCCATACAGGCGGGCGACTACTCGATCGCTCACGGCAACCTGTCCGAGGCACGTGCGATCCTCAAGAAGATCCCGACTTCAACCGGGATCGGCCGTGTAGGGAGCCACTTCGCCGACGCGCTGGCTCAGCGCCTCTTCCCGGCGTACCCGCACGCGGCGGCGCTGCCTACTCCGCCTCCTGATGCAACGCCGGCGGCGACATACAACCATTTCTACGACGCAGGGCCCTACCTCAAGTTCGCCTACTCCACGGCGAACCGAGCCATCCTGAAAGCGTTCGAGGGTTGCAAACGCGTGCACATCATCGACTTCGCCCTCATGCAGGGGCTCCAGTGGCCGGCGCTCATGGACGAGCTTTCCAAGCGTGAGGGCGGGCCGCCGGAGCTCCGCATCACAGGCATTGGCCCGAACCCGACTAGTGGCCGCGACGAGCTCCATGAGGTCGGCATCCGTCTCGCCGAGTTCGCGCGCTACGTGAAGATCCCCTTCACCTTCCAGGGAGTTTGCGCCGACCATCTGGATCAACTGACCGCCTGGCTTCACCTCAAACTCAGACCCGATGAGGCGTTAGCCATGAACTCCATCCTGCAGCTCCACCGCCTCCTCGTCGACCCGGACGCCGACGAGTCGACCCTGCCGTCGCCGATAGACATCCTCCTCAAACTGGTGGTGAAGCTGAAGCCCAAGATCTTCACGGTGGTGGAGCAGGAGGCGGATCACAACAAGCCGCTGCTGCTGGAGAGGTTCACCAACGCCCTCTTCCACTACGCCACCATGTTCGACTCCTTGGAGGCCATGTGCCCCGTCACTGCTAGCGCCGCCGGCGGAAGCACCAGCACCACCACCAGCTCACTCGCGGAGGAGTACCTCCGGGGCGAGATCTTTGACATCATCTGCGGCGAGGGCAGCGCTCGCCTTGAGAGGCATGAGCTGTTTAGCGGCTGGAAGGAGAGGCTCACCCGTGCGGGGTTCACCCAGGTGGAGTTCGACCTCAGCGAGGCCAACATGGCTATAGCCGATCTGATCAGCGTGACTTCCTTCTCCGGCTCCGGGTTCGGCATCCTGCAGGGTTCCGGTGGCCTCGCGCTGGCGTGGCACGGCCGCCCGTTGTATGTGGCGACGGCTTGGCATGCGATGGGCGGAGGAAACGCTGCCAGTGCCGCCATATCTCACACCAAAGGGGGCGACAGCTACCATAGAAACAGTAGCAGCGGCAGCAGCAAGGGCAACCGCGGCCACCGTGGATAGCCGGAGGAATAACCTTCCTGTAAGTCAGTGATAGTGAGAGGGGTGATGAGTCGAATAATAATGTAATATGAATAATGTTGTGGTGATCTGGTTTTGGTCATGTGAACCTGTGATGAATAATTATTCCGTCTGAATATCCTGATCACGAGATTCATGTTTGCAGCCAATTCAATGAGATTTTGAAATGTTAGCCCCGATGAGCTTTCTTATGAAACATACATATGATGTTTGTTGTTCAAATCAGTGCTAGAGAGCCTTCAAGTGTGAATTTCATGCTTTGATCCGATCCCGGCTAACTAGTAGTTTTACATACAAACATAGATCGAAAACTCGTATTTCTCAACCCGTTCGCAATGCAACCACATCCTGGAGAGTTGGATTTTTAAGTATGGTAAAAAAAAAAACAGATTAAGAAACATACACCTTTCCACAAATATATACAGGCATACCATATACAATATGTGCAAAGTAGAGAACCTGATTTGGAGTCGCCAAAACTTAACTTCCGCACGTGTTGTGAAAAACATTTTTTGCAAGTGAGTGTGGTACCTTCCATAGAAATAATTATCTGCAGAAAGAAAACAGAGACATATAGAAGTGTGACATTCATCTAGCGGCGTACAACACGCATCGAGCCTCTCTCGTTTCCGTTTCTTCCAAGCCTGGCTCGCGAGGGCTCACACGTCGTGGTCCGTTAGAGAGAGTGTGCGTGGCTACAAGGCAGAAAGCTGACAGCCAAACAACATTGTTGTGTAGCCTGTTTTTATTGACAGGCAAGCAAACAACTTGTTATTGAATACACTAGGACTGGCCAAGTCTAGCCTGGCCAGGTGGTGCGAGCCAGGTCCAGTTGGTACAACAACCCATCACGCCTGTAGCGAGCACGCCGAGCAGTGCAATGTACGAGGCCAGGCCCCTACATCACGATGGATGGTGGACACAGGCAGTGCCATGCGGGGTGCGATGGCATGCATCGGGGTTGGTGGTGGAAATGAGGTCTGAGGGGCAACGGTAGGCAATCAACTCGTGAGGTTTGAGGTGTGAGTTTGTTCCTCGGTGGTCGCTTGCGCGCGTATTCACTAAGTTAGTTGGCGGGTTTCTCCTGGATTATAAACATTACTATTTTTGGCATGATTTACAAAATTTTGAAAAACCATTTGCATTAATGGTTTCTGCAAGCATGCCACCAGTGTATATCAATTTACACTAACGGCCGCCTTAAGTGTAAGCATTTACACTAAAAGGGGGTTAGTTGGTGGGCTTCTCCTGGCTAGCTTGTTGTTGTCCACTCGGTCCGGCCACACACGACCTGGCGGGTGCATCTTCGCCAAGGGCTCCTTGGAATGTTGGAACTTGGATTGGAAGGGATGCACGTTGGCTGGCTTAGGTCGGCCGGAGCAGGCCTATATTGGACTCCTAACTGCCATGAAGCCCATCCACTGCGCCATGCACAAATCACCTGATTAGCAGCAAAATAGTGCCACATCGGCTAATCAAGCACGAGGAACTTAACGGGGAAGATAAAGATAGATGGAGGGGCAACCTTGAAACATACTTACCTGGACGGGGTCTATGGCTGACATGAAGAGTCATGGCCTAGGCTGGCGGCCTCCATTGCACTTGGGAGGGGCACTAGCTTACCATCTCCTTAAATGGGAGAATGGACGTCATAATTTGTGGAAGAGGGGGTATGCGTTCACGCGGCCCCTGACAAGTTAATTTGTAAATATTTTTTATTTACAAAAAAACAAAATATATTTATAAATTTTTTTATGTCATAATATAATAATATATATCTTTTGGAACATGATCATCACTTTTTTTGTAAAAAAAATGAAAATATCATTTTATGAGTTAAAATAATCAAAAGTTTAACCAAATGCATATTTTTATAGTATAAATCTCTCTTATGTAAAGGTACCATTAATTCGATAATATGTTTGCTAAGACGGGAACAGATCATTCTGAAGGTACCATTAACTTTGATAGTATAAACTCGGTAGACGGGGGAGTGTGACTTCCTTCTCTGGCTCCGGGTTCAGAGCATCCTGCACAGTTCTGGCGGCCTCGCGCCGGCGTGGCACGGCCGCCCGCTATATGTGGCGACTGCTTGGCATGCGATGGGTGGAGAAAACGCTGCCAGTGCCGCCATAGCTCACACCAAAGGGGGTGACACCTACCATAAAGGTAGGAACGGTAGCAGCAGAAGCGGCGGCAAGGGCAACCACGGCCACCGTGGAGTAGACGGAGGAATAACCTTTCTGTAAGCGAGTAACAGCGAGAGGGGTGATGAGTCGAATAATGATGTAATATGAATAATGTTGTGGTAATCTGGTTTTGGTCGTGTGAACTTGTGATGAATAAATGTTCTGTCTAAATATCCTGATCATGAAACTCGGAAGGAGAATGGTTTTTGCAGCGAATTCAATGAGATTTTGAAATGTTAGCTCCATGATGATCTTTGTTATTATGAAACATTCATATGCTGTTGCTCAAATCAGTGTTAGAAGAGATCCTTCAAGTGTGAATTTCATGCTTTGATCCGATTAAGAAACAAACATTGCCATAATTATATACAGGCATGTACCATACCATAAACAAGATGCGCAGAGTATAGCAGAACCTGATTTGGAGTCGCCACAACTTAACTTCCATACGTGTTATGAAAAACATATTTAGCAAGTGAGTGTGGTACCTTTCATAGAAGCAATTATCTGCAGAAGGAAAATACAGGCACATGGAAGTGCGACATTCATCTAGCAGTGTACAACACTCATCGAGCCTCTCTCATTTCCGTTTCTTCCAAGCCTGGCTGGCGAGAGCTCAAGTGTCGTGGCCCGTGAGAGAGAGTGTGTGGCTACAGGGCAGAAAGCTAACATCCAAACAACATTGTTGTGTATGTTGTTTTTATTGACAAGCAAGCAAACAATCAGTTGTTGCATACACTATGACTGGCCAAGTCTAGCCTGGCTGGGTGGTGCGAACCACAACCACTCACGCCTATAGTGAGCACACCGAGCAGTGCAATGTACGGGGCCAGATCCCAACGTCACGGTGGACGGTGGACACAGGCTGCGCCATGCGGGGTGCAATGGCATGCATCGGGGTTGGTGGTGGCAATGAGTTTGAGGCGCAACGGTAAGCAATCAACGCGTGAGGTTTGAGGTGCGAGTTTGTTCCGCGGTGTCCGTTTGCACGCGTATACACTAACTAGATGGGGGTTAGTTGGTGGGCTTCTCCTGGATTACTATTTTTTGGCACGATTTACAAAATTTGAAAAACCATTTGCACTAATTGTTTGTGTAAGCATGCCACCGGTGTAGATCAATTTACACTATCGGCGGCCTTAAGAAAACCATAAATGTAAACATTTACATAGGAGGTTTTCAAGTGACGTCAGTAAAAACACTACCATTTTCACACCGCTAGTGAAGATTCAAAAAAATACGTGAAATGACCTCTAGCTTAGTGGTTAGAGCACCTGAGTAGCATCCAGCACGCCTAGGAATGACTCCCCAAGGGAGTGAATTAAACAGGTCTAAAATAAAAAACAAATAGGTTGGGGTTTTCCTGCTGACTTCGGTCAAAAAAAATCAAAAAAAAAACCGTCAGTACAAAATGTTGAGCTTTTCATAGGTCAGCACTAATTTGATTGGCGGACATCATAATGTTCACGCCTCGGGCTAGAGGCTATCTAGTAGAAAACTCAAAATAGTGTTGGTAATATCTACCGTTCAGGGTAAATTTGACCTTACTTGTAAGCCTATTTATTTTTTTGTATAAACGAACCAAGAAGATAGATCATATCTGTCTACTGTTAATAAAGATGGTTCAAGGTCATTTATGGATACAAATCAAAGAATAAAGCAAGATGTTTAAGCCACACATAAATTCTTTAAAACATCATTTTAATTGAGAGGTAGAGCTTCTTCCATTATTTAAAAAAAACGTGCACCCATAAAATGAGATAATTTTTTATACAGTTTTTGTCCTCCGGTAGACTACTTTTTTTTAAAGTCGTCCACCTGGAAGACCGCGTGTCGGCCTCCCACTGTCCACAACACAGAGATGCAAGCTATTTTTTCTTGTAATATACGTTTTTTTATAGGATCCATTTTCCACTTTTTTTTTGTAAAAGCAGCACTAAACTAAAACACGGGCATAAGCCCAAATCTTACACAAGGAACATTCCGTATGGGCTTGCTTCATGAACCAAACCTGGCCCGTGTACTTGTAACTATTCAGTTGGGCGGGCTGGGCTAGAAAAGGCCACATCATTTCCTCTGTGGCCCAGTTATTCAGCCACCTTGCTCTCTCTCTCTCTCTCACATAGCGACCAGCAGTGTATCTAGAATTCTAGATTCCAGAGAGTGATTTCTTCCTTTCCTCTTTCACATAGCGATCAGGTTCAGTCCAGGAAAAAAATATGGTTCAGTGCATCTGGATGACTGGATTCCAGAGAGTAGTGATTTCACACGTTAAGTGTTTTCAGGACGTCGCCACTTCTCTCTGCATAAAAAATATACACCGTAGAAAATAAATACTTTCTCTATCCAGAAAAGAATGCAACTTCGGGTTACATACCAGTAAAAATGGTTTACGTTTCACCAAATTTTTAGTGAATACTCATCACATTTACGGCTTCAAAATATTTTATTATGAAAATGCATTTCGTAATTAATCTAATAATATTTATTTGATATCATAAATATTAATATTTTTTATCTATAATTGATTGAACTCAGGATACTAAACTATGACACTGTGCTATAATTGTGTTCTTTCTTAGACGGAGGGAGTAGATCACTCGTTAAGTGCAAATTATGACAGTCGAGATCACAAGCAAGTAGTCTTGTAAATAATTATTCGATAATGCTTCCTGTAGGGCGTCCGGATGATCGGACGCTATCTTCTTGGGCCTGCGCAGCCGACCGGTCTAATAGGCAACTGGTCTACTCCACTACTCCTCCATTTCTATGACCGATAACTTCCCCACTCCAGCCGTCATGGTGTTCACCGCGCCATCCGCCCCTCTGCCTTCCCGTCACGGCGTTCCACTCGTGACCGTGCCAGGCAGCGCGAAATCCAGGCCGCCATAGAACCCCTCCCATCCAAGCTTCCTACTTCAGCACCCACCCGCCCTCTAGGTCTTCGTTGTTGCCATGCCATACCTCATCCACCGAAGCGACCTGCCGCTACTCTGCGCGCCTACCCTGTTGTTGCTCCTGCCCCGCCCGACAACACCGATAGGCACCGCTAGCGCAAGGAGAAGCACCGGGCCCTGGCACGGAAGCTCATCTGACCTCACCTCCTACTACGGCTGCGGTGCCCCGATGCAGACGGCGGAGGAGGCCGCACCGGGATATGAAGCATGCTGCAAGTGTGTATTTTCAAATGTTTTAGATGTTTTAGAGGCATGTTTCAAATGTTTCGCACAGATGTTGCATAAGTAGATCAGGATGTTGCATATGTTGCAATGGTTGTACACGTATGTTGCAAGCGTCTGTCCCTAATATTTTGTCAATTTTCTCAGACGTACGTTGCAAGCGTGTTTATCTGGATATTACATATGTTTCACACATATGCTGCAATTGTTTTATCTGGATGTTGCGTATGTTTGCAATGGTTTTCACTTGTTTTTGCAAGTGTTTCATATGCATGTTTTAAGTGTTTCATCTGTCTTTTTTATATGTTTCAAAAGTAGATCGTGTCTTGCACATGGGATGTGTGTGGAAAGGGACGCGAGCAATGTTCGGGTGGCGCGGGCCCCCGCGTGGGCGCGGGAGACGCAGGCGTGGTCAAGCCAACGTCTGGGCAATGCCGGCCCACGCGTGGACGTGGGAAATGGAGGGGGAAACCGACTGCAGCCGCAGACTTCCGTCCGAATGTCCAAGCGCTAGTAGTGCCGATAATTATTTAAAGGTAGAGTAAGCAACTAAGCATATAAATTCGGGGAAGATTATCCGTACAAATCTCTTGCAATGGCTCTAGTATCTCACGATCACTGAATAAATTTTCAGGCCATAAATTGTCTAAGTGACCATACATTAATTATGCTAGTAAATAAAAGTTAAAAAAAAGATTGTTTAGTGTTTTGATTATTTAGGAGGAAACGAGACCTGTTCTTGGTCCACGCTGCATATGTAGGCGCGGTGGATTAGCGGATGCGCAGGTGTGTGATTAAGTTTAAGCGCCCGCGATGACACGTTCCTGTCCTGCCCATCACTCCTGGAGTCCTGGTCAGTCAGTTGGCAGGCATCAGGCCATCAGGGTTAGGGGGGGATTCCGATCGCGGAAGAAGACGACAGGAGACGACGACGGCGACGAGCGAGTGGCCGCGCCGAGACAGGGACGTCTCCGCAGCCACACCCAGGGTTTTTTTTTTACCGACCGGTCACCCCAAACCGTCGGCCTCCGGTTCCGGTTTACCGGTCCGGTTTACCGGTAACCGATCGAATTTGAATTTGAATTCAAACGCGCCCTCGGTTCGGTTTGTCACCGGTTTACCGGACGGTTTGGAGCGGTAACCGCTCGGTTTGAGTTTGTAATTTTCTTTTTTCTTTTTTTTTCAAACTTCTATACGTATAAATAAATACTAAACGAACTCGAATTTGAAAAATTTTTACACCATTTACTTCTATAAATCATGAACTATTTTTAGGAATTTTTTCAGCATTTTTTAGTTTTTTCAAATTTTAAATTTGAATTTGGGGGCCTTAACGGGCAGGACCGGGATTTTTTTTCTTTTTTTTGAAACTTCTATACGTATAAATAAATACTAAACGAACTCGAATTTGAAAAATTTTTACACCATTGGTTTCTATAAATCATGAACTATTTTTAGGAATTTTTTCAGCATTTTTTTCAAATTTTAAATTTGAATTTGGGGAATACCTAACCAGACCGGACCGGAACCGGTCCGGCCCGGTTAGGCCGGTAACCGCGGTAAACCGCGGTTTACCGAGCGGTTTTTTTAACCCTGGCCACACCACGTCACGCGACGGCCGTGGCCCACCGGCCACCGCGGACTCTTCGTGGGGCGCCTGCTCACCGTCCATCCGGCTCCGGCCCGGCCCCACGCAAACTGACGGCCGCGATCACGTGCCCGCGCTTGGTTCCCACTTCACTACCTGCCAAAACCTTGTTAATAAAGTCGCTTTGCCGTGAACGAAGAGACAAGAGAGTGCATGAACACCACCGTCCTCGAATTTTACCCCGTCTAAAATTTCCAAGTTTGTCCTGACATCTACAAGCTCTTATAAGTGAATTTCGCGCGAAATTTTTTTTTCACTTCCCATAGAGTTAAATAATGTCAAGTCTGACCAAATATATATATAAAAACTACCAATATTTATAGTACATAAGAAGCATCACTTGATTAATTATGAAATCTATTTTTTTATGATAAACCTATTTGAACTTAGCCAAATATATGGCTTTTTAATTCCTTATTAAGAAACAATATTTCCATTATTGTTAGAACGAAAGGAGTACTTATTAACATCACTCTTTCTGCATGATTCAACGTCGTTTACTAAAAATCGGTACTTGTCAAATAATTATGTTATACTTTCACGAGGATATTGTCAAATAATTATAGTGATGAGCGCAACAAGGATTGGTGCATGTGATGCAGATTTATCATGATACTATTTATTAATTAATTAAAATGGTAAAGTAATAAGGAAAAAATGCATGATTTCTATATTGAATTTTTTATGAGGATGCTCCCATGATCCAAACGCTCGTGCACGCCATCTACCAATACGGAGTTATCTGTTATCATATCAAAAAAGAAATACGGAATTATCGTGCTGTTATTAAATTAAAATAATACTCCGTAAGTAAGAAAAGATAGCACATGCCTTTTTTTAAGCCAACGACTGTGGCCGTACGTGGAATATGAATGGTGGTACTAGAAACATCTATTGGTGGAGTGTCGCTGGATTCAAACGAATGTTTCGTGCACGCCACCAGTGAAACGGATTTACTATATCTGAGGCTGAGCTTATTAAATTAAATTTATTAAACTGATGATAAAGGCCATGTTTAGTTTCTAAATATTTTCAAGATTCTTCGTCACATCGAATGTTTAGACACATGCATGAAGCATTAAATGTAGACGAAAAAAACCAATTATACAGTTTGGTATAAAACTACGAGACGAATCTTTTAAGCTTAATTAGTTCATGATTGGACACTAATTGATAAATACAAACAAAAATGTTACACTAGCTAAAGCCAAAAAAATTTCTCGAGCTAAACACACCCGAAGTTAAAGAAAAAGTCTACTCACGGTATAATTAACTAACGATATATACCTCTATAATATATATATATATATATATATATATATATATATATATATATATATCTTATATTTTCAATCTCTACTACTCTCCGTCTCAAATTATAAGACGTTTGACTTTTTTACCCTAAGTTTGACCACTCGTCTTATTTAAAAAAATTTGTACAAACATAGTTAAATTTAAGTCATTCTTAAAGAACTTTTATTAATATACCAAGCCACAATAAAAGAATTGATATTTTGCATAATTTTTTTATCAAAAAATTATCATTTGGGATGAAAGGAGTAGTATTCTTTCTCGCCATTTATAGTGTCATATCAGCATCCACTAGCACATTTTATTATGTCTTCATTTCAGCTATTCACTTCGGCAAGCCACATTATTCACTAACATATATTTCATTGCCCATATCAAGATGCTAAATCATCCATATTTATTGCTTTATATATACTATCTCTATCCGAAAATGAATAAAACTATGGTATGCATGTCGGTTAAAGTGTTTCACGTTTGACCAAGTTTCACATTTGTAACTCTAAATCAATTTATTATGAAAATACATTTTGTAATTAATTTAATGATATTTATTTAATAATATAAATATTTATATTTTTTATCTATAATCGGCCAAACTTGGTATACTAAAACATGATACTGTTTTAGAATTTCATTCTTGGGACGAAAGAAGTATTATATAAGTAAACGCAGTATAGTTTGTCTGCGACTCTCGCCCCAAGCAAAAAAACAAGTCTACCAAATGGTAATTTAATAATTAAACAAAGAGACAAGGGAGATTAAAAAAATATACAAATTGGCTAGAAATTTGTGGCTGCGATGCATTCAACTCCACGCGCCCACGTTGATGCAGGTCACCCACGGCGGGCCCCCACCACCCCTCCAACCCTGCTCTCAAATTTGAGGTCCAAACCCCCGTCGGTCCCATCACCACGCCGCCGGCCACGCCCCGACGATACCCGCCACACCCCTCCGCCGCTGCCTCCCGCTCCGTCCGCGCGCCGCCCTCCTCCGGGCAGGCGCGGGTGGAGATCCGCCCGGGTCCGAGCCCGCTCGCTCATCCTCTCGTCGGTGAGTGTTCGTTCCGCACCCCCGACCCTCTCCGCCTCCCCCTGTGCTCTCTCTGTGTAAGTTCCCTGCGCTTTTGCCCGTCCAATCCGGAGAACTCGCTCTCCCCGTCCACTTCACCGTTGGGTTTGTTCCCTGCCGCCGCACCTGCGCAATCCAATTCCGCCATAATTCGAGTCGGCTCCTCCAATTCGCCGCGCGAGACCAAACCCGCCGAGGTGCGCGGCGGCGCGGTTTGTCTTCCGGAAATTTTAGGGATTCCATTCAACCCTGTGTCCCTGGCGTCCTTCCGTTTGGGAATTCTTGTCGTAGGTCGCTCCTGGGCATCTATTGGGGGCCTGTTTGGAAGTTGGGACGCACGAATTTCACGTAAAGAACAGACGGTTCAAATTCGCACAGTAACCGAGGGGAATTCACTCAGTTGCGAACCCGCCGTGAATTTTTTACATAGCCGTGGATTGTGACGCCTGCCGAGCTACTTGGCTGGCAGGAAGTTGTAGAGTGTAGAGTGTGTGCCTTGCTGTTTGCAGAATTAGCTGCTGGCACAGGTTCCCCAGCCAGCCTTTGGTTGTGCACAGGCACTTCACTTGTAGTATTTTTCACCTACACCCTTTTGAATTATTCCCCATTCAATTTCCTGCTGTAATGAGGTTGAATCTCCGGTTTGTTGTTGAAAAACAACTTCTGTGGTCTCTGAGATCACTCACACTTAGGTTTACAATTTTGTTGGTGTGCTTCATCCATGGGTTGCTAATGAGCTTTGTGCTTGGGTTCAGGAAAGTTTATGTGTGGCTTCATCCACAAAGAGCTGAAGATAACACATGAGTAGTCACTGTTAGTGTGGCTTTGCTCCGTGCTTGGTCCTGGTTGTGCTTTGCCTTGCAAAGGAAGGAATCATGACCTCTGTTGTTCAGAGTGTTTCAGGTATGCTTGATTCATTTCATCCAAAGTTGTGTCATAGTATTTAACCCTAACACTAGAGTAGTGCATGGTGTACTGTATTCAAATTCAGAACACATGCCACCTTTTTCTGTGCTGTGAATTACTGTAGAGAATATTTCATTATGTATGTGTTGCAAACACAGATTGTACAAGCAGTCAGTTACATTTCGCGCCACCAATTCTGTGCTTTGAAGCCCTTCCACTGTATGTATGTCGCTGAAAGAAAAGTGCTTTGTACTGGCAGCTCAGACTGTTGGGCTCAAAGCAGAGTTTAATGCATGCTCACTGCTTTGGATTTCGAAAACAACATACACAGTTTTCTTTGAATAAACGAGGATATCTTATGTAGTTTTGTATCTAATGTTCTCATGTGCATCAGTGCATACATGTCATTATATGTTATAGTAGCTACACCCTGCTGCTACCAAATAGATTTATAGCTGGTGGAAATTTTTTTAGTGCTCGCTGTCATTTAAATTAATTTCTACCATATAAAATGTTGTATTGTGACTTTTGTTACTTGTTGGTTTATGAACAGTGGTGGCATGCATTAATGGCTATTTGTTTTTTTTTAACACATGTGAGTGTGACTTTTTGAGGACATCTAAGTCAATCTTGATCATTCCTGTCCCTTCATGGGCAGGTGACCACAGGGCTGAGGATCAACACCATCAGAAGAAGCAAGCTGAACCTGGGGACCAGCAAGAAGCCCCAGTTACTAGTTCAGATAGCCAACCAACAGTGGGCACACCATCAACAGATTATGTGGCACCCTATGCCCCTCATGACATGAGCCATGCAATGGTACCACACTTGTAACTTTCACTCTTTACTTATTGATAAATTGGGTTCTTTCCATTTGAGTTATGCTAGGAAAAGGTGGAGGTTTGGTCATAGTGTGATGGAAGTCTAAGTGATAGCATATGTGGTGTCAAATCTCCTTCCCTGCTTCAAACTCTAGTTCAAAGTAATAATAACAGAACATATTCTTACCAAAAACTATAAAGTGACGAGTACAGTTATACACCATTTCCCTGTTGGCTGAAGTGAAAAAAAACACATTCCTCTTTTAATCCAGATTCCAGACCATTTGTTGCTAACCAGGGAAGTTATGTGTCATCTCAAAATTTCTTCTATTTCCATCTCTTATTGTCACTAAATGGTTGACTATCATCACATTCAAATTAAAATAGCAAAGCTTATTCATTGAAACTTTGCACACCCGGTTGGTACCGATAGTTCAATTTTTTTCTCTCAAAAATGCATATTATTTTCCAACTGTATTAGTCTAAATTGCTACACCTCACATGTTTTTTGCTTGTACCTTTTTTTATTGTGAATGTTCACTAATTATTTTTGAGCTAACAATGTTCTAGTTTCAGCATTCTTTTAGACCTTCACTGGAGTGATTGTCGCAGTATTCTATTTTATTTTTTGTCCTTTCAGCTTCCTCTTTTCTACAATTTTTCCATCAAGGTTCATTAATTTTGAGGAGTATGGTGCGGTGCAACATATGTTTTCTAATTTCACTTTTTTTTGTCTGGCAGGGTCAATACGCTTATCCAAATATTGACCCATACTATGGAAGCCTTTATGCGGCTTACGGTGGACAGCCATTGGTAAGCTGTTGTGCACTCTCTCCATTAGCGTGTAAGCCAATTAAATTTTCCCCGAATACTAGGTTGTTTCTGCTTTGTGGAACATTTATGATTTACCAAATTTGGGAAATGATTGAAGAGCACTGAGTTCATTTAATTTGACTCCTTTTGTATGCACAAACCTCAAACCAACCCTGGTTTCAGTCAGAGGCAGTACAAAGTATGTAGCTAAACATGCTAGTGTGTCTTGAGAGGGTAGGCCAATTTTGCTAGTATTGTTTATATGAATTCACAGACAGTCAGAAAAGGGTAATTTGCCTGACCATGGACCTTCCTGTGCCATTACGATTCTTTATTGGAACTGATGTCTTGGAGTTAATAAAATTGATAATCCTTCAGATGCATCCACCGTTAGTCGGAATGCATCCGGCTGGCTTACCTTTGCCTACCGATGCAATCGAAGAGCCTGTGTATGTAAATGCAAAGCAATACAATGCAATATTAAGACGGCGTCAATCTCGGGCTAAAGCCGAATCAGAACGGAAGCTTGTCAAGGGCCGTAAGGTAAATCTCTGTAACCATATTCTGCATTGCCATATGAATTGGAATTTTTAATTAGCCTTTTCTGCCCATGATGCTAGAGCAAATGATCAAGCAAATTTCTCCAATCTACCTTCCCTACTTCCACTTCAAGATCGATCTGCCTCACGTTGTACTATAAATCTTCTGGTGAATGTTATTTTAATTTCAATCTTGCCTGATATCTGAAATTTCAACATACCACGTTTTTAATGCCTTCATGGGTGTTGCTTATCACAAAGGATTTAGGAATGTAAATTGGGTGCCACCCACTGACAAAGTTGCAACATTAAGTAAGCTGAAATGCTTTCTGTTTTTATCTGTAAGTTACTTTAAGCTAGAGGGAATTTGTTAGTATCATGATGATTATTTCTCAAAACTGGAAGGGGCAGACCCAATGCCAGAGGCTCCCACACGAGTGGGGTCTGGGGAAGGGAATAACCGAAGCAAAGTCTTACCCCCGCAGAAATTCTGCAGAGAGACGACTTCGAAACTGGAAGACTGATATAAATATGCAGTTACCAACTCAGAAAATCCTATAAAGTTCTGCCAAACTCAGATGATCTCACTGCAAATTGATCACACGTGTTTATTACTCTTTGATATTTGATATCATCTGAAATAAAAACAACTTGATTGCTTATTTCCTTTATCTTTATGTGGGTGACTCGTGAAATGTTAAGTCATCTGAAATAAAAACCCTGATTCGATTACATCTGTGCTGTGCAGCCCTATCTCCATGAGTCACGGCATCAGCATGCCTTGAAAAGGGCCAGGGGAGCTGGAGGTCGATTTCTCAATTCAAAGTCAGATGACAAGGAAGAGAACTCCGACTCAAGTCACAAAGAGAAACAGAATGGAGTTGCGCCCCACAAGAGTGGCCAACCGTCAACCCCTCCGTCTCCCAACGGTGCATCATCAGCTAACCAGGCAGACAGTCGTGAATGATGATTCAGAACTCAAAATCAAAGAGATTTTAGCCCCTGACGCTAGACGTGGCAACAGTTTTTGTACAGTAAGTGCTAGCGGGCAGCAGCAAGATGGTGTCAGTCGGTTGTCGTGGGACATGTTCCATAGAAAAACATAGACGGGTCGACAGGTTTTGGAGTCTTGGTTTGGTCCTCTGTTTATTCACCTTTCTGTACAATTTTAGTAGCATTGTGTCCCTTCCCATGGATAGCTTTGGTTAGCGCTTCAGAAAGTTAAGTGTGTAGCATATTGGCTTATTGTTTGCTTTGCTTGGACTTAGATTTGGGAGTGGAGTTCATGACCCTACTGTCCTGCATCATCATTCGTGGGGCAAACAATAATACTCCTAGATGGCTATGTGTATGTTGATGACAATAAACCCTAATGTAGGACATGTGACCACCTCATCTGAATCTAGCTTTGTTTCCTCTGCTTCAAAATGATACCCTCACAATTGGTCGGAGATTCAGAGATCATTTGGCACTCGTCCTGCAACAATGCATGTTTTGGTTTGTCTTTGGATTGGCCTCCTGGCATGTGTGATATTTTCGTTCACCTGTTGTCCATTGAATTGCGTGATGATTGCCAGATGCCATGAGCATTTTTGAACGAAAGATGTCATGAGCATGGCCTGAAGAACATTTGGGTTTGGCAACTGCATCATTGTGTCATTGGCCATCACATGAACGTTTTACATGCTTTTCTCGAGGGCATTGAAATATTGCCAATAAGAGTGTACTTTATCGAGTGTTGCAGAATGTGCTTTCTCGAGAACTTCAAAGCGTATTTTGAACTCAAATCGAACTTTTTTGCTTGGGAAGACCAGAAAGAAAACAATAAGGAAAAAAAAAAGGCATTAACGCATAACGTCCCTGCATCTAGACCTGAACTTGGAACTTTCTTCATTGATCAGTGACTCTGAACGACCAGCATCTCTGTAGTCTGCACAGGCAGGCAGCACTGGGCATTCAGGAAAATGCTTTTTTGAAGAAAGATCTTTGCTCGGTTCTGCACAGATATAGCACCTGTTCTAGCGAAAAAAATCATACCCGAAACATCTTTGGTACTTTTTTTTAAGCAATCCTCTGGTTGGTGTCCTTTTTTTTAACCAATCAAAGGTGACGTAGCTCATATGGTAGAGCGCTCGCTTCGCATGCGAGAGGCACGGGGTTCGATTCCCCGCGTCTCCAACGTTTTGTGTCTCTCTGTTTCTCGTCTCTTTTGGGTTTCATCTCTAGCCTACCCCAACTTGCTTGGGACAAAAGGCTATGTTGTTGTTGTTGTAATCCTCTGGTTGGTAAACGCCCTGAACAACCTGAAAATGGATGGAAAAGAATAAGATTATTGAAAACTGGATTTCCAGCATAAGGTTCTTGAAGAACCTGAACCAAGCATGCTTCATGCATTCTATTCGTCAATCTATGCTTCAAAAGGTGTAACCTCTCTGAAAACTAATCATTAGGGCTAGAATTTCTTTAACCAAGTCTCTAGGATATGGTTTCAGAAAACTACACCTCTGAGCATTTGAGCAGGTTCAATTTGAGTTCAATTGCAAGAGATGAACTGTTCAGGGATGGTTCTGAAGTTTCATCAGTGTCATAAGTTCAGAAAATTTATGGCACAATCTATCTGAGACTTTGAATACTATTTATTCAGATTCAGACATAGATGGCCCAGGTGATTATCTTAGACAGGAAGCACTAATCATATCAGGCCCTTAACAAAAGGCACGCCTGGCATCGTACCGTACTTGTAGCTTAAACCACAAGCTACTACTATACTAAATAACAAAGGTATAATGTCATGATGCATAGGAACTGATTGATCCATCTCTGCCTTAAGATCTGAATAAGAAATAGTTAGTTTCAGTTAGCGCTTCAGAAGTTAACTGTGTAACATATATGGCCCTATTGTTTGCTATCCTTGGAGGCTTGGGAGTGGTTTTCATAACCTGTTGTCCTGCGTCATCATTTGCGGGTGCGAAGGATAATCACAGGCTATGTGTCTGTCGATGACGATAAACCCTAATGTAGGACATGTGACCACCTCATCTGAATCTAGCTTTGCTTCTTCTGCATACATTAACCCATCCACTGCAAAATGATACCCTCACAGTTACTTGGACTTGGAGATCATTCAGAGATCTTTTTCGCACTTGTCCTGCAATGCATGTTTGAGTTTGTCTTTGGATTAGCTTCCTGACATGTATGATGTTTGCGTTTATCTGTTGTCCATTGAATTGCATGATGATTGCCAGATGCTATGAGCATGACCTGACGAACATTTTGGGGCTGCCAACTGCATCATGTTGGCATCGCCCATCACATGAACGCCGAGAATGCTTTTTTCTCGAGAGCATTGAAATACTGTCAACACGATTACCAAGAAGATCGAGTGTGCTAGTGTTGCAGAATCTCCATGCTCTACTGTACTTGAAAAGCTGAAAGTCAACTGCATCCTGGTCTGACATATATCGCTGTAATTTTTTCTATTTTGACGCTGCATTAAACACTCACTGCTGACAATGTTTCAAAAGCTTTCTCCAAAAATTGTTCATATAATCCTGATGTGTTTTCTTTTAATTGTTTCCTGTTACTACTATCTTACATCGTCAACATCCAATTACATTTACATCTAAATTCCATTTCAGAGTTCAAGTCAGGGACGTGGGTGACACAATAATACTATAGGTCGAGGAAGATACTTCACTCATATATAAAATAAAATAGTATGCAGGTCACCGTGTTTGAAGACCATGCACATGAATGCGTGTGATACCATTTAGAATATAGATTTGAACTAATCATGGACTAGCATATATCCCAAGTACCAACGCATCCTCAATGGTGCACATATAGGTTGCATGTACCAACATCAAAATCTGAGTAATTTCCAGAAGCGCAACTTCTTGATGATCAGGCAATAAGAAACATTAAAAGGGGATCAAAGATCTTCAGTTCTCCATAAGATGAGAAATTTATTTACGGTACAATCAAGCAGCACTGAGAATGTACCAGATAGTTTAAAAGATAGCTACGAACTCTTTTATTCCTAAGTTACAGTTCTCCAATTTAGATGGCAAGTGGTTTTAACATTCTCAGCACTGATCATGTTGCAGAGTTTAAATTCACTCAATATCAAATCCCTTCTCCTGGAACTCCTGTACAACCTCATTCCTCATCCGAAGCCATAATTTCTGTGCTTCCTGCTCAAACTTTTTAGACTGCAACTGCTTCTGCATGTTTTCAGAATCCATATTGGCATCAGTGAAACCCTTGGGTCCAATCGTGGTTCCTAGAGCACCTCCACTCTTTATGAACTCCTCAATTGCCTCCTCATCACCAGGGTATGGGAACTTCCTGCGCTCATAAAGGTGTGCCATTTCTTTTTTCTTCCTGCAAGATGTTGGGAATATATTGTCTTATCAGGGAGACCAGAAACTAGCGGGCTTAAATTGACAAGCATTCACACTGATCACCTATGGCCACTAAGACTAAGATGATGCAATGCAGCAAATGAGAGGTTTGTCATATGCTTCCTACGCATTGCAAAAGCCAAGAAAACTTAACAGAAAAGTTATTTTTGGCACTGTATAAAGACACGCTTTCAAGAATAGCCACCATCCAAAATTTATTCAGAACAGAGATGCCCTATTGTAAATGCTTGAGATCATCCTTGTCAGCACAATGGGAAGTAGTTACCAACAAATAAGAGCAAATTTAAGTTTCACAGTTAGGATACCTGTAGTGGGAGCATATCCCATATTTGAAGAATCTATATTAACCATGCAATGCAAAGAGGTCTGAATCTGGTCTAAATTTTACATGTGTAGGCTTGTCATGAATAGCCTTGCTAATACAGGTGCTTCAAAGGTCATTAGGTTCATTTCTGCATCTGGTTCCACATTTAAAAGGTGTCACAAGAATGCAAGGGAAACTAGAAGTCATCAAGTCAAAGCAGGAGTAACATGGAAAGGCTGGAAGTATTCCAAGGTATAGCCATTTCGATATCATAACGATGCAGGTCCGATGCTCTAAGACAGCACGGGTTGACATTACTGTACAAAGTTTCACCTTTTATTTGCACCTGAGAAAAAAAAAAAGTTCATCTCAGGATCAATACTGGCAAAAAGAGGCAAGGCAACGCGTTGTGAATTCTAACACCTCCAATTACTTCTTCTTCTGGAGTCAGAAGAGGGCCATAAGATTCAGGGGAAGTACAAGCTAATTTGGGGATGGATTTCCAAGGTGGAAGAAGTTTAAAATCTAATCTAATAAACCAACAAAGAAGGATTGCAGGTCACAACCGCACAACCTGTATATCTAATCAACTTCCAACGAAATAGGGAATTTCGCGCTATTAAGCGCAGCCCAACGAACGAACGAACGAACGAGAGAAGACGAGACGGGAGGAAGTTGAGGAAACCTTGGGGCGCGGCTTGAGCGTCCACCACCCGAGTGGCGACGTCTCGTTCCAGAGCCAGGCGACGCCGAAGAGCGTGTAGGTGCAGAGCGTGGCCTTGCCCATCTGCTTCCAGAAGTAGGCGTCCTCCTTCTCGAACCCCATCCTCCTGCGCCCCAACCACCAATCATCACAATCAGAAACCGTCGTAGGCAAGGGCGAGGGCGAGGGAAAGCGGATGCGCACGCCGCCGAGGTACCGGCGGGGAAGGAAGGCGTGGACCTGAGCAGCCTCCGGGCCTGCGGGAAGTTGCGCAGCATCGCGTGGGCTGTGTCGGGCTCTTGGTGGTGGATCTGACGCCGCGGAGCGGACGGAGGCGGCGGCGGCGGTGGTCTGCTTGCGTGGTTGCTCCTGCGCCGCGGCCGCGCAGCCGGATGCCGGAATCCCGAACCCGGGCAGGCGGCAGGGGAGCTCCTGGTATCGAGCGGCCGAGGGAGTCTCGGCTGAACAGAATGGACGGTCGGGATGAGCCCCGATGCGCTGTTGTGTTGCTTCTGCACTTCTGAAGACAAGTTTGCATGCATTCTCTTCAGTTTTTTTTTAAATGTGTATTCAGTTCATGGATGGTTCTGAAGACATGTTTAGAATACCTTAAACCTAAACGAGAGACGACAGATGCTTCTCAAGCTTTAAGTGTCACGAATTCAGTTAAATCTCCAGCCAGGCCCGTACCTAGAATTTTGTGGCCCTGGAGCAAAACACAAAATGAGGCCCCTGTATCTAGACAAATAAAATAGCTGAATTAGGTTTCATTATCTAAGGGTTACAATTTTCAATAATAAGAACTATAATAGGTACTCCTAGGTTCTCTGTCAGCTAAGGTGATCGCGTCTGTGTATGTCCACGCTTTTTTTATCTGCAGCTTCGCCACAACATTTTTATCACCTCGATCGATATTGCTCGCTAACAGGAACAATCAAATCTCTCCATAAGTGATCGGTAAATACTTACACAGATTCTTATGAGCCGCATCAAGAAACTAAAAAAGCAACTAACACTTAGGCTAACTGAGCTTAAACTAATTAGGCTAACTGTTGGAGCTACTTTTTTCTCCTTTTGCTAAAAAAATTAAGAATAGCAAACCTGTTTGGTAAACTGTTGGAGTTGCTCTAATGACTAAATACTGATTAGGGGGCCCCTTAATTTTTGGGGGCCTCGTGTGGTCGCGCCACTTGCGCTGCCCAATATACGGGCCTGTCTCCAGCGTATGCATGCGTAGTGTTTTCTGAAACTCTACAATGTTTCCGAAACCGGTAACGCTGCTAGGTTGTCTGTCTATCCGGATGGACCCCGTCTGCGCCGCCTCGGCCTGCGTTGCCTGCTCGTTCAGCGTGTTGCGCGTCTCTGCTTCGGGAAGGACCCTACCCTCAGCCGCGCCGCCCCAGCTCGCGCCGCGTGGCCCTGCCTGCGCCCCCACCTGCCCCGCACGGACTCGCGCCTATTGTCGTGGCCGCACTCCCTGGTTCGTACCGCCGACGAGCTCTACACCGATGACCTCCACGCCACTCCGCGGCATCGAGCTCCACATCGACGAGTCTCCGTTCGTCCGAGCAACAATCAGATGTTACGCTGAAAGAGCATGTTGCAATAGTATATTTCAAGTGTTTCAAGTGTCTCAGACGTATGTTACAAGTGTTATATATCGATGTTGCAAAAGTAGATCATGTTACACATGTTGTAGCGGCTATACACGTATTTTCAAGTGCAAGTTCTAAATGTTTCATCTGTTCCAGACGAATGTTGCAAGTGTTTTATCTGGATGTTGCAAATACATCTAGATGTTGCATATACATGCATGTTGCAAGCATATGTTTCAAGTGTTTTCATTGCAAGTTTTTAATCTAGATGTTGTATATGTTTGCAATAGTTTTCAAATGTTTTTCAGACGTTTTCACAAGTGTTTCATACGTTTGTTTCAAGTGTTTCATTTGTCTTCTTTTGTATGTTACAACTATTATATCTGGGTGTTTTAAAAAACAGATCGGGTGTTGCACATGGATGCGTGTGGGGAAGCAGCCAGCGGCGTGAACGATATTCGAGACAACGTCTGGGGCGACACGGGTCTAATGCTGATGCACTCCCTTACCAGCCCGACGCGCTCCTCTGACAGCATCCAGACGGACGCTAGCAAATCCTTTCCGAAACTCGGAATACCATTGATTCATTCACACGTCAAAAAAGGCCTACGTACGTGATTATCTCAGATTAGATAGCAAGGACTCTGCCGTGATCATATCAGGTCGGTCAGGTCCTTTTTCTTAACAAAGGCCGGTTACCGTACTCGTCGTAGCTTAAACCACAAGCTGCTGCTAGCACTAAACTAACACCAGTTCAGCACCAGCCACCAGCCAGTCAGCAGTATTTTTCTCTCACAATAAATCAGCCTCAGCCACCAGCCACCAGCCAGCCGAACGAGGCCCTGGTCTCTTGTCAAAAAAAAAAAGAACACACCTGGTCAGCACACGAGCGACGCCATGATGCGTCGCATAGGAAGTTAGGAACTGTTATGCGAATTGGCTGTGAACTGAAAGGAAGCAGCAGGCATTTGCCTTGTGGAGTTGGGGCCTCACTGGCTTGGCTGCATGCATACTGACTGACTCTCACGCAGATTTGGTTGTCATCATCGGTGCATGTAATGCGATGCGAGACTGAGTGAAGATGATGAATCTCCATGATGCATGCATACATACGCAAATGCAATGGCGATTGATTCATGGGCAGGCAGAGATGGAGGAACGAAGGCGCTTCGTTCTCTGAATCTCAAGAGCAGGCTGTCCGTTTCTGAATTCTCATGGGGCATTTTCTCATGGATCAGTGAGACTTTTTGAGAATTGAGATAGACAGAGGCAAGCAGGCAGGCAAACAGGCATTTTCTCATGGATCAGTGTTCCAAAAAAAAAAGACAGTGCAGACAGGACCAAGCATGCATTGCATTGCATTCTGATGGGGTACTACCAGGAGTAAGAGAGTGAGATGGTGTGACATTTTAGGGCCTGTTTGGTTTCATTTTGTTAAAGTTTAACTCTCATCACATCAATGTTCCCTCAAATGCATGAAGTACTAAATGTAGACTAATTGCATGCATGTCGGTACAGATTAGGAGTAATTTACGAGACGAATCTATTAAGCCTAATTAGTCCAAGATTAGAAACTTTTTGTCAAATAAGACGAAAGTGCTATAATGTTTGTTAAACTTTAACTTCTCAAACCAAACACCCCCTTAGCTTGGCACATTGACCTCTCCCTCTCTTAGGATCCATCATGGCCCATTCATTCATTTTGCTGTTACACTTGTTCTTTGCTTGCTTGCATGCATGAGAGAAGCTAAGGGCGTGTTCTTTTCTCCGGTCTTAGGACTAGAGACTAAAACAGAAACTAAAATGGTGTTTGTTTGAATGGACTAAAGGGCTGAACAAAGACTAAAATATCCTTCTTCTTCCTCAGGACAGAGGCCATGGAGAGGGAGCGCCCGCCGGGGAGAGGGAGTGCCCGCCGGAGCTCGCCAGCTCGCCGGCACGGCGGGGCGGACAGGTCGGGGCGGCCTCGCTCGCCGGCGCTGGTGCCAGGCCGCGGCGCAGCGGATGCGCGGGGCGAACTCTGGCTAGGCCGCCGCGCGACGGACGGGTCGGGGAGGGGTGGCACATCGGGCGAGAGGAGAGAGCGAGGGAGGAGATAGAGAGAGAAAGAAGCACGGGCGGAGCCACGTTGACGATTATGGGTGCGGCCGCACCCACAGGAAAATGAGAAGCAAGTTATAAGGCCTAATTTTTTACCCTATCCGCACCCCACAACGTGAAACCTCTGCACCCACAGGCCAACGGCTCCGGCAAGCGAGAGCCCAACCGCTAGCAGGCTAGTCCATGTAACAAAGTCCATTGCTTAGCCGTCAGCCCATACACAAACAGTCTACAGCCAAGCATGTTATCTAAGATTTTCTTGACAATTGTGACAGCAAAGCAAGCAAGTAAAATCTGTTTATTTTGGCAATTTGGCATATGATACAAGCATATAACATGGAAAGGTATTATAAAAGAAAAAGCAGGAGAGCTAGAGTAGTGGCAATAGGAATATGAAGTTTATTTTTGTTTCTTCTTTATTTATTAGGCGAATGACGAAGTTGAGGCTGGGCCTTAGGCTTCGGCTTATGCATGTTGCCGATGCCGACATCCTTTTGTTTCTAACTGTGCATTCTAAAACTATACATTTGTTAAATGGTGAGCCCCTTTTACCGCTACTTCATTATTGACGTATATTTTATATTGCTATCACTTATGTTTAGTTTTTTTGCGAAATACTTATGTTTTTTTTTTGAAATACTTATGTTCAGTTCTTGATGCTAAAACGTGTTGGTCGAGCCAATGAATTACACTGTTGCTTGAACACTTTACATATGAATGTAATTTTCATGTAGGACTTACAAGTTACAACACAGGCGCACCCCCCATCATTTTACTCTAGCTCCGCCCCTGGAAAGAAGGGGTGGTGACTAGCAACAAATGAGGGGTATGGGTGTCAATTTGGCCCCTTTAGTCCCAATAATTCTCACCCCAAGGGACTCATGCATTTTAGTCTCTAGTCTCTCTTTTAGTCTCTTGTGTTTGGTTCAAAGGAACTAAGAGGGACTAAAATTTAATCTTTAGTCCCCTCCTCTCATGGAAACAAATAGGCCCTAAGGTAAGGCGAGGGCTTGGTCACTTTAAGCCTTCCTCCATGTTCTTGTTGCATTTATATCATTCCATTGTAGCATAGTATTGACTGAAAACAATGACTAGTTAGTTTCTGTAATTTTGTGGCGATTACATGAAGTAGGTGTGTATGATGTACGAGTACTCAAGTACTACTAGCTATGCATGCATCATCTGCAAGTACAGACAAACACTAACAAAAGCCTGAATCTACATCTCACCCCAAGTCATGTCAATCTTTACAGGATTGGAGATGCCAAATAAAGACTAGTACCATTCTCTAGTGTTCTTGTGGCGGCTTTGGTTCTTTTTTTTTGTTTGTTTTCTCTGCTTCTACTTGATACACTCGATTGCAAGCATATATACACAAGTGATATGACATATATACCACTAAGCCTAGTCTAGTACCGGCAGCAGCAGCACGCATGATTGCGCTCAGCTGACAATTGACAAAGAAAATGCCCGCAAGAATGCATGGGCGGCTAGGAGACTCATGATCGAAAATAAAAGGCACAAAATAAAGGAGATACTGCCATGCACGCATGCTTGCTTGCTGTGGATAGATGCAATTTTTTTTTTGGAATTTGATTACTGTAGTACTTTCGTTTGTATTTGACAGCTAGTGTCCAATCATGGACTAATTTAGCTCAAAAGATTCGTCTCGTGATTTACCAATTAGTTATTTTTTATCTATATTTAATGCTCCATGCATGTGTCCAAAGATTTGATGTGATGGAGAGAAAGTGTAAAAATTTAGAATTTTGGTGGCATCTAAACCAGGCCTTAGACAAAACTGAAAATGCCATCAAGCATGTAGAAAGTGGCATGGTGCTTTTGTTCAATTCCTCTCTCGCTCTCACACACACACTCTGTATGGATAAAGACACTGACAACCTTGGAAGTGAAGGGAGATGGGTGGACGCCCACTCTGAAATGTCACCCAAGAGAAAAACAAAAAGGAGTGAAAGGGTTAAAGTGAGTGTGTGAGATAGAGAGACGGGTGGAAAGGATTTTATTGGAAAGTGATGGTTGGTGGTGCCCTCCTCTCTTCATGCCAAAAAAGTGGCTTTCAGGACCAACAGGCAGCCAGCCAGGGGTGTGGGTCGTTCTAGGGGTTAAGGCTGAATGTGATTGTCTGCTGTACACCACTAACCAGATGAGATATTCCATGATCAACAAAATGCTGGAATGTGGCGCCCATTTGGGCTTTGGCTGCATGATCTTGAAAGGCGGTTTTTGTTTGCAATGACCCTTCTTTTTTCATGCCACACGCGCGGCCAAAAGCCTCTCCTTTCTGTTGGCACTACTGACCACCACCCTCAAACAAAAACTGGCCATCAGAAAAGTAGCAACTCATGAGCTCTCAGAACCCAGCTCCATCTTCATGTGATGTCTGAACTGAACGTTGTTGTTTTTTTTATAAGAACTGAACGTGGCTTGGCTGCAAACAAACAAGTGAACAACCTATTTGTGGTTAAGCAGTTGATTGAGCTGAAGTCAATGGCCTGCATCACTGCATCTCTCCACCTTGAACACGGTTCAGTGTATTACTCTGAACTCTCTACTCCAAGCCCTTGTTTAGATTGAAGATTTTTTCAACTTGATGAATAGTACCACTTTCGTCTTATTTGACAAATATTGTCCAATCGTAGACCAACTAGGCTCAAAAGATTCATCTCGTGATTTTAAACTAAACTGTGTAATTAGATATTTTTTTACCTACATTTAGTACTCCATGCAAGCGGCTAAAAATTGATGTGATGGAGAGAGAGTGAAAAAACTTGGAATTTTGAGGTGATCTAAACATGGGGCAAATCACATGTGATTGGCCATGTCAGCATAGCTGAAAAGTTACTGTAGCATCTTTCGTTGTTATTTGGCAAAATTTATCTAATTATGAACTAACTAGGCTCAAAAGATTCGTCCCGACATTTACAGACAAACTATGCAATTAGTTATCTTTTTTACCTATATTTAATGCTCCATGCATGCGTCGAAAGATTTGATGTGATGGGTGGAAGAGGAAATATTTTGGGTTGAGATGGGGAAGTGAACAAGGCCTATGTATATGCAGCGCAGCGTGCAACAGTGGCAGCCAATTGAATGCGCTCTGTCTGTCGGTCTCTGCTATGCATCAGCATGACAGACGCAGAGCTGAGCTGCTCCTTCTCCTTCTCCATCCACCATGAGCACCGCCATTGACCTGGGCCAGGTGCTTCAATGCAGGGCAGGGCCATCCATTGCATGTTTAGTTCCACCAAAAAAAAAAAAGCACTATGCAACAAAAAAAAAAAAAAAGATTCTCCGTTACATCAAACTTGCGATACATGTATGGAGTACTAAATGTAGATGAAATAAAAAACTAATTGTACAGCTTTGTTGTACTTTGCGAGACGAACGTTTTGAACCTAATTAGTCAACAATTAGACACTATTTGTCAAATAAAACCAAAACGTGCTACAGTACATTTTCACCTTTTGAGGGATCTAAACACATGGAGCTTCCACCTGCCCGCCTGCCCTGCCGTTCTGAATTGAAGCAGCAGGGGGCAGGCGCACAGCACGGTCTGAAGCTGGCTATTTCAGCCTGCTGCGGCTGTGTTCAGTTCAAAAAAAAAGCACTATTCCAAAAAAAAATTCCCGTCACATCAAACTTGCGATAATGCATGGAGTACTAAATATAGATGAAATTAAAAACTAATTGTACATCTTGGTTGTACTTTGCGAGACGAACGTTTTAAACCTAATTAGTCAATGATTAGACACTATTTGCCAAATAAAACCAAAACATGCTACAGTACATTTTTACCTTTTTCCAGGAAACTAAACACACCTGCGTCCCTTTTCTGAAATCTGAACAGCATGCAGTGGAAGTGCAAAGCTTGGCCGTAGATAACTACTCCCAGATATTGCAGTACACTGATGCAAGGCAAGGACAAATCTTGGTCTGCAGATACGTTTGGCATTCGTAGAGGCTAGTGTGAATGCGCACCACCTCTTGCAGCTAGTAGCGTGTGCCTTGTATGGGAATTGATTGGTGGTCTTCGCGTGAAACTGCTCAAAGAAACGGGTTTTCATATTGGTGGTCTTCGCGTGAAACTGCTCAAAGAGACGGGTTTTCGTATTGGTGGTCTCCGCGTGAAACTGCTTCATACCCTGAGGGAGCTGGAGCTGCGAGAAGTATACTTGGGTTTGGAAACCTGAATTGAAGATCTTGAGGCAGGGCAGCTTCCTTTCCTTGTGGTTGTTCATCTCAGATTCTTTGCTGCTGGTGAAATAACGGATAGATGTTGCAAATAAAGGTGTTTAGTTCCCACCAAAAAAATTTTCATCCAATCACATCGAAAGTTTGGACACATGTATGGAGTACTAAATGTAGACGAAAAAAAAACTAATTGCACAGTTTGGTTGGAAACTATTAAGCCTAATTAGTCCATGATTAGCCTTAAGTGCTACAATAATACACATGTTGTCGGTACCAACAGTACGGGGGTACCCACACCTATCGCCAAAACACTAACATAACCGAAACCACAATGAAAAGATAGCCCGCTCGACGGGGCGCCTCGACCGCGTCCCGGCTCCGACTCATACGAGGCCCGCTCGACGGGGCGCCTCGACCGCGTCCCGGCTCCGACTCGTACGAGGCCCGCTCGACGGGGTGCCTCGACCACGTCCCGGCTCCGACTCGTACGAGGCCCGCTCGACGGGGTGCCTCGACCGCACCCCGGCTCCGACTCGTACGAGGCCCGCTCGACGGGGCGCCTCGACCGCGCTCCGGCTCCGACTCGTACGAGGCCCGCTCGACGGGGCGCCTCGACCGCGCCCCGGCCCCTCGACACCCTTTCTTTACCTACCCGGGACAAAAGCCATAGCATTCAATGCGGTTACCTACTACCACCGACCGGCATGGCTACGGCATGGGTCAACGCGGGAACAATACCCACGTCAAGTCTCACTGTTTTACCGCCCATCCCGTGATGGGAGGTGAAAGCCGTCACTGTATCCGCCATACCGCGCACTATTCACCATCAATCACCCTCGAGGGAGGATAAGACAAGGTCCGTCCCCCGCGATACCAGGGATTCGGCCTTATCCATCCGACCTCGACCCGGCCTCGACCCGGCCCCAACTGTAAGGTCCTAGATGGCTAGAGGGGGGGTGAATAGCCTATAAAAATTCTACAAGCACCACTAAGCAAAATTGTTAGAATACCAAACGGCGTAAAGCGAGTTTTGCTTAGCCAAAGGTTGTGATGCAAGCCTCCTATCCACAAGTCTAGTAGATTATAATCTCTAGTTCACACAAGAGCTATGTCACTAAAAAAAACACTAGAGAGCAAGCTAACAACACTACTAGCCAAGCTACTACTAGAGCAACACAAGATAATCTAGTAAAGATAAGTGCAAGAGATAGGATTGTGAATCTTATACCGACGGTGGAGTGAAGATGTTGCCAATCACCAAGATGATATACAATCAATTAATATTGACAACAACACAATATGTAGACCAATCACCGGGAGACAAGAGACACAATATTTTTGTTCACCCGGTGTTCACTTGTGCACCGACAAGCTACGTCACCGGTTGTGTCGACCAACACTTAGATGGTTCCTCGGTGTGACCCTCAAGTCACTTGCCCCTCAAGGCACGCCCCGCAAGGCACCGCAAGACACCACTCTCAAGTGAGGTAACTCAATGACACGCGGATTCCACTAGAGTTGCTTTTGGCGTCCCGCCGAGGAAAGCACAAGAACCTCTCACAAACAACCGGAGGTGGCCAAGAACAATCACCTTCTCTTGCCAACGCCTCCAACAATCTCCAAGCCGGCTAGGAGCGGTACTCTCCAAGAGTAACAAGAAATCCACCGGCTAAACCACCCACAAGTGCCACTAGATGCCCTCAAGCTATGCAATGCACTTTGGGATCACTCAATCTCACTTTTGATTTGCAATCAAGCAAGGGAGATGAGTGGGAGGAGTTGCTTTTGCTCAAAGGATGCACAAGAGTGTTAGAAATGCCAAGAGACCTCCCCAAGGGCCGGCCAACGAGTATTTATAAGCACCCCAAACAAATAGAGCCGTTGCAACTCCACTGACCGTTTTTTTGGGACGACCGGACGCGCCGGTCAAAACTGACCGGACGCGCTCAACCGCGTCCGGTCGCCCTGCGACGTCCACGTGTCCCTCAAATTTCAAATGCGACTGTTAGATCCTCCAACGGTCACTGCGCGCCAACGGTCAAACGCTAAGACCGGACGCGCCGCTCAACCGACCGGACGCGCCGGTCGCACAGCACCGCGCGCGCGAAGCAATGACCGGACGCGCCCCTCGCATCGACCGGACGCGCCGATCCGCACAGCACCCGCGCCGCGAAACAACGACCGGACGCGCTCCAGAGAACAACCGGACGCGACAGTGCCAGCGTCCGGTCGGAGTCCAGTAAGCTCCTTTGACGACCGGACGCGTCCGATCGCGTGTGACCGGACGCGCCCCGCGTCCGATCGTCCTTGCGAACCGCAGTTCCTTCTGGGCACTTGACCGGACGCGCCGGTCCCGCGAGTGACCGGACGCGCCGGTTGCAAACCCTAGCCCGCGCGCCCGATACCGCGCTGTACTGACCGGACGCGTCCGGTCATACCGAGACCGCGTCCGGTGCAGCGTCCGGTCACCTCTGTGACCTCCGTTCGCTTCCGTTTCTTTTCCAACTTCCGGCGTAGTGGAAAATAGGCATTTCATTTCCCTGAAATCGCCTGAATCCCGCGCTCGCACGCTCGGCGGGAGGGAGAGAGGAACCCAAACCCCTCTCTACCCGCAAACCACAGCGCGACCAACGCCACCTTTGCAAATGTGCCAACACCATCAAGTGTACATCTCCATGTGCTTGTGTGTTAGCTTTTTCTCAATCATTTTCAAAGGTTTTCCAATTAGCTCACTAGGCCCTACATGCAATGCACTTCATGAATTCACCTAGTGGCACCCGTGCGTCGAATAACCGATAAGACTTCCCCTCTTAATAGTTCGGCTATCGACCCTAAACCACTCACACCCTCTATGGTGTCTTGAGTGTAAAACAAAATGGCCCTATGGTTATACCTTTGCCTTGAGCCCATTTTGTTTCTCCAAATGATATGATCCACTTCATATCATCACATGACCGTCTTGATCCATCGACCTTGACTTCACTTGCTCTTCACCGTTGCATCGGTCCGTCAGCGCCAAGTCTTGCTCAAGCTTCACCATCGCATGGTCCTTCGCTTCGAAGCCTCGACTTGCCCTTCACCTTCACAACCGGTCCATCGAGCCAAGCCCCATCTTGGTCTTCATCATCTTGGTCATATGAATCAATGTCATGTATCATATTCAATGACCACCTTTATCTAAATCATCCACTTAGATACAAAGGTTAGTCCTAGGTTTCATCAATTAGCCAAAACCAAACTAGGGACTTTCAATCTCCCCCTTTTTGGTAATTGATGACAACCCTCACAAAGATGATTTTGATAATAAAAGTTTTGAACTTGTCGTACTTGTCCAATCATTTTGCTCATAAGTAAAGTTTGGACAATTATCACAAGCTCGGTTTTGGTAGCATTAGCTCCCCCTACATATGTGCATAGAGTTTGAATTGAAAGCTTTGCACATATGCATGGATATAAGAGTTAGGAGAGTAATTCTACCAAAATGATGCTAAGGTGTAAGAAATGGACCTTTGAAGCGTGATACCAATCGGAGTTGCCTTTTACACCATCCTTAGCATCATGAAGTAACTAGACATCCATCAAAACTCAAGAACCCCGTGAGATCAACATTATATGTAAAGGTTCTTGGACCACTTGTAAAGCTAACCACTTGTAAAGCTTTAGGCATGTCTAGATACCACAAGTAAACTATTCCTATGCATGCTAGTAGATCATTTCATCATCCAAGTTCTATACTAGCATTGCACCACACAAGCATGTATATTAAATTTAAATACATGTGCAATGAGCAAGTCATATGAAAATGCACAAGCAAATGCAGCAACTTTGTTTATGAGCTTGCTCCCCCTACTTGTGTGCATCAAAAATTTTATTTACCCCTTTATCATCTTTTTCTCTCCCCCTTTGTCAACAACTTACCCAAAAATGGGATCAAATTGTGGAGAGAAGAAAAAATGTTTGATGGAGTAGGTTGAAATTAATTCGATACCAAATGTAAGGTTAAAAATTTATCAAATTTGGTTTAACCTAGAATACTTGCCAAAGATATTTAATTCGATTTGAACCAAAGACAAGCTTCTTCACTCCTCAAAATAAGGGTTATCTTGCCTATGTTGAATTAAACACTTATAGCAAATCTTCTAGATTCGACACTAGGTTTACAAGCTCACAAACATGTCATATGCCACCACTAGATCAAAACAAACATAGAGGCAATAGTGGTAACATATATCCATCAAATTCATTTGGTTTATCATGAATGCTCATGCATACTACTTAATATGTCTACATGCTCTAGCAAGTCCTTAGCATAGAATGAATGATATGTCAATCAACTTTACCTTGCAATGTCAAAGGAGAGGCATGTCAATAAGTGGGTGGGGTGCATTCAACTCATGTTTGAGAAATCAAGAATGTTCAATTCATTCCTTAGCTTGCAAAACCTCTTTTCATCAAGTGGCTTAGTGAGAATATCGACAAGTTGATCATCGGTGCCAACACTTTCAATGGCAATATCTCCCTTTTGTTGATGATCTCTAATGAAATGATGCCTTATGTCAATATGCTTTGTTCTTCCATGTTGAACCGGGTTTTGTATCATCTTGATTGCACTCTCATTATCACATAGCAATGGCACATTCTTGAAGTTGAAGCCATAATCCTTCAGAGTTGATTTCATCCATAGCAATTGTGCACAACAACTCCCCGCACTCACATATTCGGCTTCGGCGGTAGAGATTGCCACACTATTTTGTTTCTTTGAGGACCATGACACAAGTGATCTTCCAAGTAATTGACATGTGCCACTTGTGCTTTTCCTATTGATCTTGCAGCCCCCATAGTCGGAGTCCGAATATCCAATCAATTCAAATTTTGACCCCTTGGGATACCATAGTCCAACATTTCTTGTTTGCTTCAAGTACCTCAATATTCTTTTTGCCGCCGTGAGATGACTTTCTCTAGGTGAGGCTTGATATCTAGCACACATGCAAACACTAAACATGACATCCGGCCTTGATGCGGTGACATAGAGTAGACTTCCAATCAAAGACCGATATTCCTTTTGATTCACCATTTTGCCATCAAGATCACTATCCAAATTGCCATTTGTGCCCATTGGAGTTGAAATTGGTTTTGCATCTTGCATTCCAAATTTCTTCAACATGTCCCTTATGTATTTCCCTTGACTCACAAATGTCCTATTCTTCAATTGCTTGACTTGGAGACCAAGGAAGTAGCTAAGTTCACCAATCATAGACATTTCAAACTCTTTGGCCATCATAGCACCAAATTCTTCACAATAAGCTTGATCGGTTGATCCAAAGATGATGTCATCAACATATATTTGCACTATGAATAGATCATTTCCAATCTTCTTGGTGAATAGAGTTGTATCAACCTTGCCCATCTTGAATCCCTTAGAGAGAAGAAAATCCCTTAGCCTCTCATACCATGCTCTAGGTG
This sequence comes from Saccharum hybrid cultivar R570, assembly GCA_038087645.1. Classification (NCBI taxonomy): domain Eukaryota; kingdom Viridiplantae; phylum Streptophyta; class Magnoliopsida; order Poales; family Poaceae; genus Saccharum; species Saccharum hybrid cultivar. Next base: position 2,456,457 of record JAQSUU010000671.1, on the reverse strand, counting down.
CTTGCTTTAAGCCATATAAAGCCTTCTTCAACTTGTACACATGGTTGGGTTTCTTGTCATCTTCAAATCCGGGCGGTTGCTCAACAAACACTAACTCATTGATAATCCATTGAGAAATGCACTTTTGACATCCATTTGATATAGTTTGATGTTGTGTGCACAAGCATAAGCCAATAGAATCCTTATTGCCTCCAATCTTGCCACGGGAGCATATGTCTCATCATAGTCAAGACCTTCAACTTGAGTGTAACCTTGAGCAACTAGTCTTGCTTTGTTTCTCACTACAATGCCATCTTGATCTTGCTTATTTTTGAACACCCACTTGGTTCCAATCACATTGTAGTCATTTGGCCTTTCTACCAACTCCCAAACATCATTTCTTGTGAAATTGTTAAGCTCTTCTTGCATAGCCATGATCCAATCGGCATCCCTCAAAGCTTCTTCTATCTTCTTTGGTTCTATGGTTGACACAAATGATGCATGCTCACAAAACATTATCAATCTTGATCTTGTTTGCACACCACTTCTAATATCACCAATAACACTATCAATGGGGTGATCTCTTGCGACATGTTGTGGTTGGAGTACTTGTACTTGATTGCTTGAGCTTGGTTTATCACTTGATGTATCTCGATGAGAAGAACTAGCACCATGTACTTGCACTTGAGAGTCACTAACTAGCTTGTTTGGTGAATTGAGCACTTGATCTTTATCATCATCTTGAATATCAATTACTTGCTTTGCTCTAATGTCCCCAATGTCCATGTTCTTCATTACTTCCACCAATTGAGTTCCACCAACATCATCTAGATTCTCTTCTTCATCTTGTGACCCATTGGTTTCATCAAATTGCACATCATGGACTTCTTCTAGAATGCCACTTGAGTTGTTCCAAACTCTATAAGCTTTGCTTGTAGTTGAATAACCAAGTAGGAACCCCTCATCACATCTCTTGTCAAACTTTCCCAATCTAGTGCCCTTCTTCAAGATATAGCATTTGCAACCAAACACCCTAAAGTAAGAAATATTGGGCTTTCTTCCATGAAGTAGCTCATATGGGGTCTTTTCTAGCAATGGATGACAATATAGTCTATTGATGTAGTAGCAAGCGGTATTGATTGCTTCATCCCAAAATGATTGACTCACATTGTACTCATGAAGCATTGATCTAGCCATATCAAGCAATGTTCTATTCTTCCTCTCAACTAGGCCATTTGATTGTGGAGTGTACTTGGCCGAGAATTGATGTCCAATACCATAATGATCACAAAGTTCTTCAATTCTTGTATTCTTGAACTCACTTCCATTGTCACTTCTCACTTTCTTGATTCTAATCTCAAACTCATTGTGAACTCTAGTGAGAAATGTCTTGAAGGTGTCAAACACTTCACTTTTGTCACTAAGAAAGAATACCCATGTGAATCTTGTGAAGTCATCCACTATGACAAAGCCATACTTGTTGCCGCCTATGCTTGTATATGTTGTTGGTCCAAATAGATCCATGTGTATCAACTCAAATGCTTTGCATGTGCTCATTGTACTCTTCTTTGGATGTGAGCTTCCAACTTGCTTCCCGGCTTGACATGCACTACAAAGCTTATTCTTCTCAAATTCAACATCTTTCAAATCATTGACAAGATTGTGAGTTGTAAGCTTCTTCAATTGTTTCATGCCAACATGACCAAGCCTTCTATGCCAAAGCCAACCCATGCTTGATTTGGAGACTAAGCAAGTTGTCAAAGAAGTTTCTCTAGCATTGAAGTCAACTAGGTAGAGATTCTCATATCTAAAGCCCTTGAATGCCACATTTGAACCATCCATACTAATAACCTCCACATCATCAACCCCAAAGATGCATTTGTAGCCTAGATCACATATTTGTGCCACGGATAGAAGATTGAAATCCAAGCTTTCAACTAGCAACACATTAGAGATACTTATGTCATTTGATATTGCAATCTTGCCCAAGCCAATAACCTTGCCTTTCTTGTTATTGCCAAATGTGATAGAATCAACACCACTATCATTGTCATTGATTGAGTCAAACATTCTTGATGTACCGGTCATGTGTTGAGTGCACCCACTATCAATAATCCAATGCCTTCCTCCGGCTTTGTAATTGACCTACAAGCAAATCAATGAAGTTTAGGTACCCATTTTTGCTTGGGTCCTTGTAGGTTAGTAACTAAGCTCTTTGGTACCCAAATAGCCTTCTTCTTTGGGCCCACAATTGGTGTACCAACAAACTTAGCTTGCACACCCTTCACACCCTTGGTAAGCACATAGCAAGAATCAAAAGGTATAGCATTAACAAGGTTCTTGCTTTGGTTATTTTTAGTGCAATTATGCTCTAGGTGCCCAACTTGCTTGCATCTATTGCAAAACCGACCATTGCCCTTCACAAAGCTAGGCTTTGGAGTTGCAAAGGCTGACTTGCCTTTATTGGGGGTGTAGCCCACTCCCTCTTTGTTAAGAGAGAACCTTTGGCTACCCAAGCACTTAAGCAAGCGGGCCTCACCACCATAGGCCTTGCCTAGGGCGTGAGTGAGCTCATCCACCTCTCTCTTGAGAGTCTCATTCTCAACCATTAGTGAGGCATCACAAGTGAAACCATCACTAGTAGTAGAGGTAGAGTTGGTGGTGGTGGATGAAGAGCTACAAGAAGGGTTAGCATTTGACATGATGATAGGTTCATTAAAGGATTCATCAATTATATCACATGTAACACCTATATCACATGATACAATAACCTTCTTCTTTTCTTGTTGCTCAAGTAGCAATGAGTGAGCCTTTTCAAGCTTGAAATGAGCCTTACCAAGATCCTCATGGTCTTCCACTAGACTCTTATGAGTGGTCTTAAGCTCACTAAGAACTTTCTCAAGTATTGCTACTTTCATTGAAAGCTTCTTACACTCCTTGTTCTTGGCAATAGCTATGTCTCTAGTTTGTTGCATCAAGTCATATAGTTGTTCTTTAGTTGGTTCATCATCATCATTTTTATTATCATTATCACTATCATGAGCATATTCCATTTCACTTTCATCATCACTCTCATCATATAATACCTTAGCTTCTTTAGCCATGAAGCATGAAGAGGATGAATCAAATAGTGATGGCTTCTTGTTGATAGCAATGGAAGCAAAAGCCTTGTTGGATGATTCTTCTTCTTCTTCCTCATCATCACTTTCCCAAGTGATCACATAGGCACCATTTTTGCCTTTCTTGAATGTCATCTTGGCCTCTCTCTTCTTCTTCTCAAACTTGCCCCTCTTGTTGTTCTTCTTCTTGTCATAGGGACATTCGGCTTGAAGATGTTCGGTGCTATCACAATTGAAGCACTTCCTTTGTTGCTCATTGCTCTTGAAATTATCATTTCTCTTTTTGAAGCCTCTTCTTTTGATAAACATTTTGCCAATGTTTTTGACAACTAGAGCAAGTGCCTCATCATCAACTTCTAATTCTTCATCTTCTTCGCTGTCATCTTCTTCTTGAATTGAAGCTTTGCCCTTTGAGGAGGTGGCCTTGAATGCCACGGTCTTCTTCTTCTTTTCATCCTCCTTCTCATCAACATCTTGATCATACTTGTCAAAGGTCAATACCTCTCCAAGCAAATCATTGGGCTTCATTGTTTCAAGCCCATCTCTTTGTAGTATCATGATCAACATCTTGAATCTTTTAGGTAAGCTCAACAAGAACTTGTGGCAAAAATCTTGGTCTTGAGTCTTGTGCCCTAAGCTCTTGAGATCATTCACAATGACTTGCAATCTATGAAACATCTCTAAGATTGCTTCTTCTTCTTTCATCTTGAAGTTCTCAAACTCACTCTTGAGCCCATATAGCTTGACACTCTTTACAACCTTAGTGCCCTCATATGTTTCACTTAACCTTGTCCACACTTCATTTGCCAATTCCAAATCCTTGATGCCCTCAAATACTTTTGTGTCAATATTATTGTAAAGTGTATTGAGAGCCATTCTATTGCATGTTCTATTTGCTCTATCTTCATCGGTGAGATGATCGGGATCAATGATAGCAAAATCATTCTCGGTGACTTGCAATACTCTCTCATGAATAGAACCAAGGTACATTGTCATCTTTCTCTTCCAATGAGCAAAAGAACTAACACCATCAAAGAACGGTGGCTTGCCCCCAACATGATTGAACACAATTTGAGCCATTTTTCACACCAAAGGATGTTAAGCCTTGATTAAAACGGTGACCACGGCTCTGATACCACTTGTAAGGTCCTAGATGGCTAGAGGGGGGGTGAATAGCCTATAAAAATTCTACAAGCACCACTAAGCAAAATTGTTAGAATACCAAACGGCGTAAAGCGAGTTTTGCTTAGCCAAAGGTTGTGATGCAAGCCTCCTATCCACAAGTCTAGTAGATTATAATCTCTAGTTCACACAAGAGCTATGTCACTAAAAAAAACACTAGAGAGCAAGCTAACAACACTACTAGCCAAGCTACTACTAGAGCAACACAAGATAATCTAGTAAAGATAAGTGCAAGAGATAGGATTGTGAATCTTATACCGACGGTGGAGTGAAGATGTTGCCAATCACCAAGATGATATACAATCAATTAATATTGACAACAACACAATATGTAGACCAATCACCGGGAGACAAGAGACACAATATTTTTGTTCACCCGGTGTTCACTTGTGCACCGACAAGCTACGTCACCGGTTGTGTCGACCAACACTTAGATGGTTCCTCGGTGTGACCCTCAAGTCACTTGCCCCTCAAGGCACGCCCCGCAAGGCACCGCAAGACACCACTCTCAAGTGAGGTAACTCAATGACACGCGGATTCCACTAGAGTTGCTTTTGGCGTCCCGCCGAGGAAAGCACAAGAACCTCTCACAAACAACCGGAGGTGGCCAAGAACAATCACCTTCTCTTGCCAACGCCTCCAACAATCTCCAAGCCGGCTAGGAGCGGTACTCTCCAAGAGTAACAAGAAATCCACCGGCTAAACCACCCACAAGTGCCACTAGATGCCCTCAAGCTATGCAATGCACTTTGGGATCACTCAATCTCACTTTTGATTTGCAATCAAGCAAGGGAGATGAGTGGGAGGAGTTGCTTTTGCTCAAAGGATGCACAAGAGTGTTAGAAATGCCAAGAGACCTCCCCAAGGGCCGGCCAACGAGTATTTATAAGCACCCCAAATAAATAGAGCCGTTGCAACTCCACTGACCGTTTTTTCGGGACGACCGGACGCGCTCAACCGCGTCCGGTCGCCCTGCGACGTCCACGTGTCCCTCAAATTTCAAATGCAACTGTTAGATCCTCCAACGGTCACTGCGCGCCAATGGTCAAACGCTAAGACCGGACGCGCCGCTCAACCGACCAGACGCGCCGGTCGCACAGCACCGCGCGCGCGAAGCAATGACCGGACGCGCCCCTCGCATCGACCGGACGCGCCGATCCGCACAGCACCCGCGCCGCGAAACAACGACCGGACGCGCTCCAGAGAACGACCGGACGCGACAGTGCCAGCGTCCGGTCGGAGTCCAGTAAGCTCCTTTGACGACCGGACGCGTCCGATCGCGTGTGACCGGACGCGCCCCGCGTCCGATCGTCCTTGCGAACCGCAGTTCCTTCTGGGCACTTGACCGGACGCGCCGGTCCCGCGAGTGACCGGACGCGCCGGTCCCGCGAGTGACCGGACGCGCCGGTTGCAAACCCTAGCCCGCGCGCCCGATACCGCGCTGTACTGACCGGACGCGTCCGGTCATACCGAGACCGCGTCCGGTGCAGCGTCCGGTCACCTCTGTGACCTCCGTTCGCTTCCGTTTCTTTTCCAACTTCTGGCGTAGTGGAAAATAGGCATTTCATTTCCCTGAAATCGCCTGAATCCCACGCTCGCACGCTCGGCGGGAGGGAGAGAGGAACCCAAACCCCTCTCTACCCGCAAACCACAGCGCGACCAACGCCACCTTTGCAAATGTGCCAACACCATCAAGTGTACATCTCCATGTGCTTGTGTGTTAGCTTTTTCTCAATCATTTTCAAAGGTTTTCCAATTAGCTCACTAGGCCCTACATGCAATGCACTTCATGAATTCACCTAGTGGCACCCGTGCGTCGAATAACCGATAAGACTTCCCCTCTTAATAGTTCGGCTATCGACCCTAAACCACTCACACCCTCTATGGTGTCTTGAGTGTAAAACAAAATGGCCCTATGGTTATACCTTTGCCTTGAGCCCATTTTGTTTCTCCAAATGATATGATCCACTTCATATCATCACATGACCGTCTTGATCCATCAACCTTGACTTCACTTGCTCTTCACCGTTGCATCGGTCCGTCGGCGCCAAGTCTTGCTCAAGCTTCACCATCGCATGGTCCTTCGCTTCGAAGCCTCGACTTGCCCTTCACCTTCACAACCGGTCCATCGAGCCAAGCCCCATCTTGGTCTTCATCATCTTGGTCATATGAATCAATGTCATGTATCATATTCAATGACCACCTTTATCTAAATCATCCACTTAGATACAAAGGTTAGTCCTAGGTTTCATCAATTAGCCAAAACCAAACTAGGGACTTTCACCAACGCTCGACTTAGCTCGAAGGACGGTATGGCATGGCGCTCTGGGTCATTTCACCCTCTTGTCCCGTACCACGCCAGGGTACCCAGGGATGGCCGGCCATCCCGAAGCCACGTCGCTATAGTCAACTCAACAGGAATCGACGAAACATCGCCTCAAGCCTCCCCTCGACTTGGCCACCTCTCGCCCTATAAAAAGGCAGGCCAGGGTGAACCAACGGAAGACAAAAAAACAAGAAACATCACGGAAGGACGAAACAACCAACCACCCAACCGAACAACGAAAGCAAGAGATCAACATCTCAAGCAACCACCTTTCTCCTTTTTCTCTTTGAGACTTGGGCTCGACACCCTCTCTCGCCTGCTTGTAACCCCTACACGAGCACCTCGGTGCAAGGAAATACAAACCTCTCTTCCCCGCTGGACGTAGGGCCTTCTTTTGCCCGAACCAGGATAAACCCCCGTGTGTTCTCCTTGCATCACCATCTAGGAAAGAGTCACGCAGCATTTACTCGTTGGTTTAGGACCCCCTTGGTCCGAACACCGACAGTTGGCGCGCCAGGTAGGGGAGCGCTGCGTGCAAACCTCGCTTTGTCGCCGTTCTTCCTGGATGGCTAACCTCGAACGCCTGATCCCGTTGGGTACGGTGATCTGGTTTGGGAGTTTGGAGTTCATGTCGCTCGGCTCTGGCTACGACATGGTCCTACTCCCACCCAGGCACCCAACCGACGAAGATTACGAGCTCTCCCAGCCCGGGGGAGCAGTCAACCGGCGCCGTCGCTCCGGGCGGTCGCGGGCCGCCCGGCGACGGCGAGCCCGGTACAACCACCGTCTCTACCTAACGGAGGGCGATGGGATCCCCCGGTCCGGCACCCCCTAGACAGGCGCCAGCCCAGATCTCCTTTTGGAAGATTTGGAAAGGATGAGCCTGGCCGAGGGTCGCGTGCCGACGAGGAATCCCGCCGCTCCCCCGTCCGGTGAGACACCACTGTCCGTAGCATCTATCTCGCCACGGGCAGTGACCTCCCCATCGCCATTCCCGTTTGGGCTGGACTCGGTTGCCCGGGTGTATGCATCCTCCGTGAGCACTCGCATGAGCGCTTATGAGGAACTCCCCGGACACCATCTACGCTCCACTCTGGACCTCGTTGCGTCCACGCCGGCTTCTGATTATCGGGACTCTACGAAGACACCAGAAACAGAACCCCGTGTGACTGCTTCTCCACGTCACCACCTCGGTGATGGTTGGCATCGGCCACACATTTCCCCGTCATATTACTACTTTGGCGCACCTGACTCCGACTCGGCCGACGACACCTATGATCCGACTCGTGAGTGCTTCAACATCGACGTTGAAAGCACCTCGGAATCAGAGGACGAAGGGCCGGTCGAAGAAAGGCACACGCCCCCTCATGTCGAGCTTCCTGCCGAGCGAAACGAGCCCTAGTTCCTTGCGGGTCAAGGAGCGCAGCTCGGACAAATTTGCGAGTTGCAGGACCAACTTGACGAGGAACGCGAAAACCTGGATCTTCTTCAGCAAACCCTCGAGCGTGAGCGTGCGGAACACGCATTTGGCGGGAGAGCTCGTGAGAGGGTTCGCGACGTCAACCGTCGCATCGACGAGGACCGGGCGGTCGACCCCCCGGTTTTCGCTCGAGCCAGCCAAAACGTTGTCGCCGCTGCCATGCTCCTGCGCAACATGCCCGAGCCGTCAAACCCTGACGCCCGTCGGGCTCGAGACGAAATCCGAGGACTCCTCGAGACTGCCGCCATGTAGCGGGCCGAGAGCTCTGCCTCGAGGCGGCGCGAAGCAGCCTCAGAGCGGACCCTCGAGCCTTCCTGACAGGAGAGAGAAGCCTCGGTTCATCCCGAGCCTGCCCGGTGAAACCGGGTAGCACCTGCCCCTAAGGCCATCGCCAACGACCGCGAGCCTCGAGACACCCGTGGCAACATCGTCGAGCGTCGCACACGCAAACACGGTGACGGTGTAGCTCGAGGCTACCACGTCCACAGGGGCGGACGCTACGACAGCTCGGAAGATCGTAGCCCTTCACCCGAACCTCCAGGCCCTCGGGTGTTCAGTAGGGCAATCCGTGAGACAGCGCCCCCGGCTCGGTTCCGTCCCCCCACGACTCTCACCAAGTATAACGGCGAGACCAAACCCAAACTTTGGCTCGCCGATTTCCGCTTGGCGTGTCAGTTGGGCGGGGCCACCGATGACCGGGCCATCATTCGGCAACTCCCCCTGTTCCTCTCCGACACCGCCCGAGCCTGGCTCGAGGATCTTCCACCTTGGCAGATCCACGACTGGGACGATCTCGTAAGGGTGTTCGAGGGAAATTTCAAGGGAACCTACATGCGCCCCGGCAACTCGTGGGACCTCCGGGGCTGCAAGCAGAAACCAGATGAGTCCCTCCGGGACTACATCCGGCGCTTCTCCCGGCAGCGCACCGAGCTCCCCAACATCACCGACTCCGACGTGATTACGGCCTTCCTCTCCGGTACCACCTGTAAGGAGTTGGTCCGGGAGTTGGGCCGTAACACCCCGCTCACTGCCAACGGATTGATGGACATCGTCACCAACTTTGCCTCCGGCGAGGAGGCGGTTAGTGCGATCTTTGGCGGCGAGCCGGCGAGGGAGGAGCAGAAGGTCAACGACCCCACGAGTTCCACCCGAGGCCCTAAGAGAAACAACCGCAAGAAGAAGAAAGGCCAGCAGGGCAAGCTCGAGGCCCCGGCCGACGAGCTCGTCGCTGCTACCGAGCACAAGAAACCTCGAGGCCCCCCCGGCGGGGGCGTCTTCGACAAAATGCTCAAAGAGCCGTGTCCCTACCACAAGGGACTCACTAACCATAACCTCGAGGATTGTCACATGCTACGCAGGTACTTCGGGGGTGCCGGCGCCAAGAAGGACGACAAGGGGGAGGACCCTAAGGGTGACGACAAGGACGGGGAATTCCCCGAGATCCGCGACTGCTACATGATCTACGGAGGACCCTCGACCTGCCTCTCTGCGCGTCAGCACAAGCGAGAACGGCGCGAGGTCTTCTCCGTACAATCGGCAGTACCCCGTTTCCTTGATTGGTCTGCGGTAGCCATCACTTTCGACCGTGATGACCACCCAGACTACGTCCCCAACCCGGGGGTCTATCCACTCGTCGTTGACCCCGTCATCGCCAACACACGCCTCACCAAAGTGCTCATGGACGGCGGAAGCAGTCTTAACATTATCTACTCTCAGACCCTCGACCTCTTGGGGGTCGACAGAGCGCGCCTCCAGCCTAGCGTCGGGGGCTTCCACGGAGTCGTGCCAGGGAAATGGGCGGAACCCCTCGGGCGGGTCGATCTGCCTGTTTGCTTTGGCACACCGGCCAACTTCCGAAAGGAAACTCTCACTTTCGAAGTGGTCGGATTCCGTGGAACGTACCACGCTATCCTGGGACGCCCATGCTACGCCAAGTTCATGGCGATCCCGAACTACACCTACCTCAAGCTCAAAATGCCTGGCCCAAACGGTGTCATCACTGTAGGGCCCTCGTTTGAACATGCCTACGAGTGCGACGTCGAGTGCGTCGAGCACGGCGAGGCTGTTTTTGGGTCAGCGATCTTGGCCGCAGACCTCGACGGTCTAGCCAATGCGATCCCCGACCCAAAACGCCATGCCGGCAGCTTCGAACCCGCCGAAGACGTCAAGCTCGTACCCCTCGACCCCGCTGATCCCAAGGGGAGGGCGCTGAACGTCAGTGCCACCCTTGATCCTAAATAGGAAGCAGTGCTCGTCGACTTTCTCCGCGCGAACGTCGACATCTTTGCGTGGAGTCCCTCGGATATGCCGGGCATACCCAGGGAAGTCGCCGAGCACGCCTTGGAGATCCGGGCCGGATCCAAACCGGCGAAGCAACGCCTGCGCCGCTTCGACGAGGAGAAGCGCAGGATCATCGGCGAGGAGATACACAAACTGCTGGAGGCCGGGTTCATCAAGGAGGTTCATCATCCCGAGTGGCTAGCTAATCCTGTCTTAGTTAGAAAAAAGAGTGGGAAATGGAGGATGTACGTAGACTACACTGGTTTAAATAAAGCATGTCCGAAAGTTCCCTTCCCTTTGCCACGCATTGATCAAATCGTTGATTCCACCGCGGGATGTGAAACTCTCTCATTCTTAGATGCATACTCCGGTTACCACCAAATCAAAATGAAGGAGTCCGACCAGCTCGCGACTTCATTCATCACCCCATTCGGCATGTATTGCTACGTTACGATGCCCTTCGGTCTCCGGAACGCAGGGGCAACGTACCAGCGATGCATGCAACATGTTTTTGGGAGGCACATTGGGTCGACCGTCGAGGCTTACGTCGACGACATCGTGGTCAAAACCCAACATGCCGGCGATCTGGTCAGTGACCTCAACGTTGCATTCAATTGCCTCAGGGCAAAAAACATCAAACTCAATCCAGAGAAATGTGTCTTCGGCGTCCCACGAGGTATGCTTTTAGGGTTTATCGTATCTAAACGTGGCATCGAGGCCAACCCTGAAAAAATCTCTGCAATCACCAAAATGGGCCCCATCCGAGATCTCAAAGGCGTACAAAGAGTCACAGGTTGCTTGGCGGCGCTCAGCCATTTCATTTCGCGCCTCGGCGAAAAAGCACTCCCTCTGTACCGTCTCTTAAGGAAATCAGACCATTTTTCCTGGAACCTCGAGGCTGAGGAGGCTCTCACGAAACTGAAAGCCACCCTCTCTAACTCACCAATCCTCGTCCCTCCGACCCCGGGGGAACCACTCCTACTCTATGTCGCCGCGACGTCACAAGTAGTCAGTGCCGCCCTGGTCGTCGAACGGGCCGAGGAGGCACACACCTTGCTCGTTCAAAGGCCGGTCTATTTCGTTAGCGAGGTGCTCTCAGAAACAAAGTGTCGATACCCACAGATCCAGAAACTGCTGTATGCTGTCATCTTGACACGGCGCAAGCTCCGACACTACTTCGAGGGTCACCCGGTTACTGTGGTTTCTTCTTTCCCCTTGGGAGAGATAGCCCAGAACCGGGAAGCCTCGGGTAGGATTGCCAAATGGGCGGTCGAGCTCATGGGCGAGGCATTATCCTACGCGCCGCGAAAAGCTATTAAGTCACAGGTATTAGCAGATTTTCTGGCCGAGTGGACTGACACACAACTCCCCCTGCACAGCTCCAGGCGGAGCTGTGGACCATGTACTTCGATGGGTCATTAATGAAAACGGGAGCAGGCGCGGGCTTGCTCTTCGTCTCACCCCTCGGGGTTCACATGCGCTACGTCATCCGGCTTCATTTCCCTGCGTCTAACAACGTCGCCGAATACGAGGCACTCGTCACGGGGTTGAGAATCGCCATCGAGCTCAGGGTCCGACACCTCGACGTCCGAGGCGACTCTCAACTCGTGATCGATCAAGTGATGAAGAACTCGAGCTACCGCGACCCCAAGATGGAGGCCTACTGCCAAGAAGTACGGCGCCTCGAGGACAAGTTTCACGGCCTCGAGCTCAACCACATCGCACGCAGGTATAATGAGGCCGCTGATGAACTGGCAAAAATCGCGTCCGGTCGAACCACGGTTCCACCAGACGTCTTCGCGAAAGACCTTCAACGCCCATCCGTCGACCTCAGGCCAGATGGGGGGGTCGACGAGGCATCGATCGACCTTCCACCTGAGGCAGAAGCCCCCTCGACCGGGGCTGAAGCCATGCAGGTGGAAGACTCGACGCCACCGTCTGACCTCGAGCCTGATTGGCGCGTCCCGTACCTCGACTACCTCATCCAGGGGGACCTCCCCTCGGATAGGACTGAGGCTCGACGAATCGCACGCCGGGCCAAAACTTTTGTGATCATGGGCGACAGCAGGGAGCTCTACCGTCGTAGCCCTACCGGTATCCTCCAACGTTGCATCACGAAAGAGCAAGGCAGAAATCTGCTCGGCGATCTTCACTCGGGGGCTTGCGGTCACCACGCTGCGCCTCGAACCCTCGTCGGAAACGCCTTTCGACAAGGATTCTATTGGCCGACCGCGGTCTCCGACGCTGTCAAGCTAGTACGCTCCTGCGAGGGTTGTCAGTACTATGCGAGACAGACTCATCTTCCGGCACATGCCCTACAAACTATCCCCATCACATGGCCGTTCGCCGTTTGGGGGCTCGACCTTGTTGGACCATTGAAAAGGACGACCGGCGGCTTCACCCACTTGCTCGTCGCAATCGACAAATTCTCCAAGTGGATCGAGGCCCGCCCTATCATCAGCATCAGGTCCGAACAAGCTGTACTCTTCTTCACTAACATTGTTCATCGCTTCGGGGTCCCCAACTGTATCATCACGGACAATGGCACCCAGTTCACTGGCAAGAAGTTTTTGGATTTCTACAACAACCACCACATCCATGTGCTCTGGTCGGCCGTGGCTCATCCAAAAACAAACGGGCAAGTGGAACGTGCCAACAGCATGGTTCTACAAGGCCTGAAGCCCAGAATCTTTGACAAACTAAACAAACATGGCAAAAGATGGGCTGCCGAGCTACCCTCGGTCCTGTGGAGCCTAAGAACAACGCCGAGTCGAGCCACAGGGTTCACTCCGTTCTTCTTAGTCTACGGGTCTGAGGCTATGCTACCAACCGATATAGAATACGGGTCCCCGAGGTTGAAGGCATACAACGAAGGACACAACGACGCCACAAGACAGGACGCCCTCGACCAGCTCGAGGAAGCCCGAGATGTGGCTCTGTTGCATTCTGCCAGGTACCAGCAGGGTCTCCGACGCTACCACGACAGATACGTCCGCAAGCGCGACCTCAACGTTGGTGACTTGGTGCTACGGCGGAACCAGAGCACCAAGGGGCGGCACAAGCTCACACCACCATGGGAAGGGCCGTACATCATCGCGGAAGTACTAAAGCCGGGCACCTACAAGCTATCCAACGAGAAGGGCGAAATCCTCACCAACGCTTGGAACATTGAACAGCTACGTCGCTTCTTTCCTTAAAAAGCCTCGAGGCTCTGTATTTCCTTTTCTCGTCAATAAAGAATACAGCGATGTTCAAAATTTCTCGTTTCGTAATGAGGAAGGATCGACCCTGCACTCCCAGCGTCGACCCTCCCTCGGGGGCTGGCAAGGGGGGAACCCCCGGTCCCCGAAAAACCGAAAAAACTTGTGCTCTTTTTTAAATTTAAGAACCGTTTCTTAGATCGACTTCGCTGAAAGAGCACCCTAAGGTTCGAAAGGGCTCTCGAGCCTGGAGCATCACCTACGCCTCCGGGGCTATGGTACCTCCACTCGACCCTTGCGCCTTTTAGAGGTACGCCTTCACGCTGAGAAGATCTAAACAACGGTTCCTAAAATTAAAAAAGAACATACCCCCTGTCGCTTAGATCAGGCTCTCACATGATTTACTAGGCCGCAACATCACCCTGAGGCTCGAGGGCAGTCGAGCCGCGAGATCACTTACGCCTCCGAGGCTACGGTACCTCCACTCGCTCCCTTACGCCAAAGGATGTAGCTGCGCGCTAGGTAAATCACGCGAGAACACGATCCGTGCGATAAAGGGAAGAAAAGCTCGAGTAAAACTGAATCAACCGCGAACCGGTTTATGTTTCGAGTCTTTTAGGCCTCCGCGGCCACCACGATCAAAATTCGAAATACTAACTTATTACATGGGCCTTCATGCCCAGATTTGGCTCACAGGCCTTCGTCGTCGGCAGGAGGAACCACCTTGGCTTCAAAAAGCGAGGCCAGACGACTCCCAGGCTCTTCGGCGGCTTCGATCAGCTCCACGCAGGCGTCCTCGTTCTCCTCGTCCGTCCGATCAGGGTCTGTGATGAAGCCCTCGGCAACGAGCCTCATGTCAAACACAAACCCCGAACGGACGATGGCCAGCGCCCTCTTCACGCCGTGATGGAGGCCGTTCCGTATCTTCTCCCGGGCAAGGCGGCCCAGCGCCACCATCCGTCGGACGAAGGAGTTCCTTGGAACATCTTCCCCGGTGTCGGTGTCGGGCTCGACCCCTAGGCCATCACACACAGTGGTGATTGCGCCCTGGAGAAGTTGGGTCCTCCGGACCTTGGCTTCGAAGAGGCTCTGGAAGGAGTTGGCGCACGATTGGGCCTCTCGGTTCTCTCTCTCCAGCTCTGAAACACGACAAACAAATTAGTGCCCAATGCGGGGCCTTCAACGTCGTGACTATAACAACCACACTTACCCTCGACGTGGGTCTGCAGGCCCACGACCTCGTCGCGGAGTCCCCCACATGTTCGCTCGAGCCCCAGGAAGGCGCTGTCCTTGTCACGGATGGCTGCCTTTAGCGCCTTGACCTCCTGCCGAGCAGACTCGAGAGCTGCGTCCTTCTTTTGGATGGCTCCCTGCAGCGTCGTGATCTCGGCATGGAAGCCGTCGCGCTGAAGACTGACCTGGGAAACATCCTCCTCGAGCTCCTTCACCCGCGCAGACAAGGGCTTGAGGTCCCTGCACGCCTGGGTAGCCTCCTCCCGAGCCTTGTCCAGGCTTGTGCGCATCACGGCCTCGGCCGCCCATGCCTGCGCCGCCTCTTCCTTCAATGTGGTGTATGCGACGCGCAGTTCAGCCATCTCGGCGTTCCGATCGGATAGCCGTTTCTGGGCCTCCTCGACCAGAACCCGTTGCTGGGACAGCGCGCCCCACACGCCACTCTCGTCCCGGATGAAGAGCGACTTGCGGCGGGAGTACTCCTTCAGCTCCTGAACGCGATTCGAAAAGGTCACAAATCCGAAGAAAAAACAGCCTATCAAGCGAGCCGACGGGTCGATCATACCTCGGTGGCATCCCCCATACTCCGCACAGCGCCGGACGCCACTCGAAGCAACCGGTCGAGGTGCTGGCGGACGCCCTCGAGGTACTCCCATCGGTGCACTTCGTCTTTGTCGCTAAGGACAAAGACGGGCTCGGCGTCGGGGTTCATGGCGTCCCTGAACTCAAGGGACGGCCCCCCCCACTTCGGCAGCTCCGCCTCGACCCGCGCTATCGCCAGCGCGGCGATGTCGGGCCACAAGGAGGACGACCCGGCCGGGGCGTCTCCCGGTCCCGCGGAAGGACCGGCCTCGCCCGCGGTATCCACCTCTCCAACGGCCGTCGCGACACCGGCCTGGTCCGCGACCTCACCCCCCTCGACCCCTATCGTTTGTTTTCCCTTGTCCAGGGAGATGTTGTCGAGGGGAGCGTGAGGGCGGGCACTTACGACCGCCGGCGCCTCCGGAGCCGGCGCCTCGACCGACGACGGCTCCGGTACTCGCGCCTCGACCGTCGGCACCGCCGGAGTCGGCGCCTCTTCTTCGGGTGCTCCGGATAGGGGCTCGACCGCCCCGATCTCCACCATGCCCGCTGGCTCTGCCAACGGGCCTTGTCGCGGCTGCGACCCCTTCGCCAGGACCGTCTCTTGCCCTGACACCGACGCGACCTCCTCCCTGGTCACGTCAGCACCCGCCCGCTCCGCGTCGCGGACGGGTGCCTCGCTCGTCGCGACCGCAACGGCAGCCTCGGCCGTCCCCGACGGCCTGGGCCCCGCCTCGACCACGTCAAGAGCCGCCGCCTTGGCCGGTTCGGCCCCCTCGACGGCGGGCTCTGGGCTGGCAACCGCCGCGGCGTCGGCCGACCCTTGCTGATGTCGCAGGCGCCCTTTCGCGGCCTCGACCTGACGGACCCAGGCCGCGTCCTGCTCCGCCGTCCGGTTGAGGACAATGGCGCTGGCTCGCAGCGACTTCACAGGGGTAGGCCCCATTGGCTCCGCCTTCCGCTTCAGCCTGCGAAGTGCGAAGAATTGTCGGCCGACGGACTTTGGGAAAGGCAGGACGACCAAGTTGAGATACTTACCCGGAAATCGGCACCAAATACCTCGACCCCGCGCGGCTCGAGCCTCCCGGGACGGCCGCTGGTGGCCTCGCGGCGGCCTCACCAGCAGGCCGAGCTCCCCTGGGAGCCCCGGCCGACACACCGCCCTGCGCCCTTTGTGCTCCCGAGGCCAGCTGGCCTCGGGTCCTTACTCCTGCCGGCGCCGCCGCCGATGACGACGCCGGTACCACCGTCTCCGCCCCTGCCGGAGCTTGCGAGGCCCCGGCTGGTACGGACCACCCCGTCGACCCCTCTCGCCGGGTCCGGGGTAAAACGGCCCCTCCCCTCGAGGGGCCAGATCCCTTCTCCACCTTCTTCCCCTCGACCTCCTCGACCACGACGACCGAGGAGGACCCCCCCTGATGGGCTCCAGCAGGGGGTGAATGTCGGGAAGGTCGCCCAGCCTGGTCGCAATCTCATATCGCGACAGGGCATCGTCATCTTCGTCGCTGCTGCCGTCGTCCTCCCCCGAGACTGTCTCGGAAGGTGACGGCGACAGGGGCACTTCGTCGATGGTCTGCTGGCGCCGGCGCTTCTTCAACGCCTCCGCCTTCTTGGCCTTGCGGATCGCCCGCGTCTTAGCCGTCTCCTTGGCCTGCTTCTTCTGGGAAGCATGCAGGCGTCGAGCCTCCCGGGCGGGCCGGTCCTCCGGGACTGGTGGGCGCGTTTCCCGCAACGCCGACAAATCCTACACGCCGGCCTCGACCACATCAGCGAAATCCACAGAAAAACAAGAAACATCACGGAAGGACGAAACAACCAACCACCCAACCGAACAACGAAAGCAAGAGATCAACATCTCAAGCAACCACCTTTCTCCTTTTTCTCTTTGAGACTTGGGCTCGACACCCTCTCTCGCCTGCTTGTAACCCCTACACGAGCACCTCGGTGCAAAGAAATACAAACCTCACTTCCCCGCTGGACGTAGGGCCTTCTTTTGCCCGAACCAGGATAAACCCCCGTGTGTTCTCCTTGCATCACCATCCAGGAAAGAGTCACGTAGCATTTACTCGTTGGTTTAGGACCCCCTTGGTCCGAACACCGACACATGTGCTAATGACGACTTAATTAGGTTTAATAAATTCGTCTCGCAGTTTGCAGGCGAGTTATGTGATTAGTTTTTTTATTAGTATCTAAAAACTCATTCCGACATCCATGAAACATCTGATGTGACATCAAAAACTTTTCAGCTACCCACTAAACGCCCCCTGCTATAGCACTAGTGTTTGAAGCTTTGCTGGCGGATTAGATATGGCACGGAGGTGATGCCTGATGGACAGTTGCAACTGCATATATGAAACCATAAACGGCTAAATAGCACGACGTATTCAGATGCGAATTGGACGTCTCAGTTTTTGCATGCATGCATCTGGCGAGAGACATACTGTTGCCAAAATGGGAGCACCAATTCATTTTATCTTTGAGATTGTCCGTGTACAAGATCAGTAGCACGCATCTTGCACTTTCATCGACACACGGCACAGTTAGGTCGAGATCTCTAAATAAAAGAACACTGCTCAAAATCCAATATATATCCTGCGAACAACTAGTACTTTATTTCTTCTTTGAAAACTAATCAGTACTTTCAGACTTCAGAGTAAAGATTTTCCGATAACATATATTAACCTAGGATGGATGGATGACATATCATTTTCAACCACGTGCAAACCATATATATTGTTTAGTTCGTACGCATTTCGTCGCCGAAATCCTGGTCCTTTTCTACCTGAATTGAGGCACATTTGAGCTGACGACAGTGAAGTAAAGCCTGCAAATATGGAGGTAGTGGCATCCCTTTGGAACGGATGCATGCATGCATGGCAGCCAGCCTCATCACCAAGCAAAGCCCAACATATATATATATATATATATATTAAAAAAGAAAGACAAAGAAAGAGTGAGATAATAACCTTACATTGCTTAATTATAAATTGGTCGCCATCACAGAAGTTTTTATCTTGAGCTGATGGCCTGATGCACGCACGCACGCACGCGTTGCCTGCTGCTGCCTGCTGCCCCTAACGCGAGGGCAGGCAGAGGCTCAGCTGGATGGGTGAGGCTGTCTATCACAGGCACAGCACAGTGACAGTGTGGTGATAAAACTGTGATGATATGAATATGATATCCCTACCAGCAGTAGCAGCCCCCACTAAGCCCCATTTGGGCCTCTGAAAAGCTCACCCATCAGGGTCTCCTTTTCCATATCCTGGTAGTAAGAATTTGAAGGCTTGGATTGGACGCCATGGATGGCCGTGGCCCTGTCAACGGAACGCATGCAACAAGCTGATGGTAGCGGTAGGACTGAAGACCGAAGAGAAGAGCAACCAAAAGTCTGAAACTCAGAATGGAGCGGACGAAACGGGCAAGCAGGTAGTGGAGAGGCCCACAGGAAAGGCTGGCGCATGATGTTGATGCCCCCGTATCCAAATATTCCCTTTGCCCTGCCATAGGAGTACATGCCAAAGCGGACGTGGTCCTTGTTGAATTCTCTGCGTGCGCCGGTCGCCGGCAGCACCGGGCCAGCCTGAATTTGACTAGCATTTTATTAGCTTGGAATTGGAATCCCATACGTACATAATAAACGGCCTTCAGATCAGGCAATTTAAATCTGAAAATCTTTGGTGCTCTCGAAACCAAACTCCACTCAAAGTACCGTTGCATTTGCATTTGCATTGCTTGCATGGTAGTAGCGGTAAGAATACTCTGAAGACGGAGGAGGGAGGGAGGCTGGCCCTGGCTTTTTCATGGCGTGCGCTGCGCGCTGTCGCCCGTGGCCGCAGCATAACAAGCCCTCCCACTCACTCCACTCAAAGGCCCGATGCACACATACACACACGTCGTAGCCTGTTCAGGCAGCCCACGCACCGGCACCTCCCAAAGGCGTCGAGGGAATCCAATAATAGCCACACCTGACACCTACAGATAGCCCCGTGCAATGCAGCTGCCAGATGTCTGAGAAGTGAGAAGCGAAAGCGATGCGATGCACACGCACTGACGCACATACAGTATCAAACCGTGTTTGGTTGAAAAAATGTTTGGTTCAGTTGGGGATGCAGGTAAGGCGGTTTTGGACGACAAAATTTTGGTTAAAAGCGGCAACGTATATATCATGAACAGAAGCCGTAAAACGGTAAACAATAGTCAAGAATTCGACATGGTGCCTTTTAGAAGAGAAATCTACGTTGTTTCAAAAAAAGAAGAAGAGAGATCTACAATAATACATGTTCCAATTGAGAATTACAGTACAAAAACCTATTAATTTTATAAAAATAAATCAATTGGGAAATGGCATTATTAATCTTATAAAATACTTGAAGAATGAAAAGGGACATATACCAATCCATAAACACTAGGCCCCCTTTGGTTCACGGAAGAAACGCAAGAAAGGTTCAGGAATCGAGTTCCTACGGAAATTTTCCTACGGTGGCCTTTGGTTCGCAGGAACGTTTCCAAAGGATGGCAATCCAGAACGTGATTCCATAGGATTTTCACGGAAAACGTACAAAGAGCTCAGACCTCTCGATAACTTTCCTGGCGCGAAAAGAGAGCGCTCGCGCACGCTGTTGGCACCAGACCAGAGCTGAAGCAGAGCGGAAGCAGACCAGATCCGCCCTACGCCACCACTCCCTCGCTCTCGCGCGTGCACCACAGCACCAGCGCCACATCTCGGCCACCGCACGACCTGGATCTGACGCACCTCCCCCTGCCGCCGACGCCCTCCACCTCGTACCTTCTCGCGGCGGCCGCCGTGCTCGGCCTCCTCGGTGGTCGGTGGAGCCGCGAAGGTTCGCGGCGGCGCAGCGCGGTCGCGTGGAGGGCTGGAGCGACGCGGAGCACGGAGGCGGGCGCCGTGGAGCCGACAGCCGAGCGAGCCACCGGATCCGGGCACCCGCTCGTCGGAGAGGAAGGGGGAGGGCGGATCCGCCTCCGCTGGGGCTGCGCCGCCACCCGCTGTAGGCGCCGGAGGAGGGAGCAGACTCGCCGCGCGCCGCCACCGCCAGTTGAGGGAGCAGGCCCGCCTCGCTCGCCGCGCCCGCGCCCGCGCCGCCAGGGCGCCGAGAGGAGGAGCTCGCCCGTGGGAGAGAGGAGAGGGGAGGGAGCGCGGTGAGAGAGGAGGGCCACCGCGTGAGAACGGCGCCGTTGCTGAGAGAGAGACGCGAGGGGCGCGTGTGAGAGCGCTACGTGAGAAATGGGAGAGAGTGGAAGAGAGACGCGAGGGGCTCAATGTTTGAAATAAAAAATGGGAGCAGCGGCGAGTTTGCGTTCCTTTGTTTCACCTGCCTCCTGCCAAAGGTGCTTGCTATGTTTTCATTTCCCGTAGGGTAGAGAGCCATGTCATCTCCGGTTCCTGAGATTTTCCTTTTCCCATCCTTTTCCTATCCTCGATCCAAAGGGGCCCTAAAGGGCTGTTTGGATTACATGAATTCCAAAGGAATTCTAAAGGAATCATCATTCCTATATTTTTGCTCCTGTAGCAGCGTTTGGATTGGAGGATTAGTCACTTCCTTTCCAAAGGAAAATTTCCTGTCGGAGGAAAATGAACATCCAGTTCTAACTCTTGGTTTCCTTTCCTTCACGAAGTCCAATACAATGAAGCACAATGAGACATTGTTAGCACGTCTGGTGGCATGCAAGCTGGCTAGAATCTTGTATGTAAAAGCCTAATAATATACGTTAATATTTATACTCTCAAGTTTGAGCACGGCTTCCATTCCTGTGTTCCAAACGCCTATGTTTCAAAAATTCCTGTGTTTTTCATTCCTCTGTTTTAACACTACATTCCTTTCTCTTTCCTATGTTTTGTTTCATTCCTCTGTTTTTATATTCCTGTGTTCCAAACAGGCTCTAAGAACATCAAGGAAGCCGATCCTTCAAGTTTTAGGTGAACTCATTTTCTGATCTTTCATTGATTAAAATGTCATTTCAATTTCCTCAGGATCAAATCCTCTAGAAATCTCCTTCTCAATGTAGCACAGAGTCAAGTCATTATACCACTCATCGTTCACTCTATTTCATAGATTAGTCTTGAGTTTTGATTATATTTCATAGCTAAGAAGGCTCTCTTTCAACTGATGTCGTTGCCACTAGAAGAAGCAATGCTAGCACAATTATGTGATTGGCCAATAATAGAAAAAACAAGATGTATCTTAGTTTCAACCAACTTTATGGCCAAACTTGCAAAATTACGATAAGCTCTGAAATCATTAAATCCGGGAAGCACATCCACATAAGTGCCTCCGCAAGGCACTAAACTTATTGCTCTAAAGTTGGACTAAATTCCTACCTTTCACTGGCCTATTCCAGATCGATTTCAAGATCATAAAATCCTCATGGGTGAACCAACTTAGTTCAAGTTTGAATTGTTTTTTCGTTTTCCTGTATATAAGTTCAAACAAAGTGGTAAATCCCCTGTATATATGTCATGGAACATTTGCATTAGATCCCCTTTGATGGTATCTAGAACATGTGATAAACAAAATCATATGGATTAGGTGCTTTATTATGTTCCATATCAAAAATCGCTTCTTGTACTTTGGCTCGGTAAAAGGTGTGGTGAGAAAGTCATTCTCAGTCAAAGGTTCTTGTTCCCTGAGGAATATCAAAGATACTATCCTCCTCCGGTAAAGGAACTAACCTCATGTTCCCCAAAAAGCTCCTTATAAAACATAGTGATATATGCTTTTAGGTTTGCCGGACCCTCAACTATGCCATTCTAATGATAAGGGGAGGAATTTATTTATTTATTTTTACCATTGGCAACCTTTTGGAAGTATCTAGTGTTGTTATCTCCAAAAGATCATCTTTTATCTTTGTCCTTTGCTAGTACTTGATTTCCTCTTCATTCAGTAATTTGGTCAATTGATCCCGAGATTGATTAAGATTTTCTTCTTCAAGTTCAATCAAATCTTTAATGTCTCCTGCAATGTCTAGATCATTAATTATTGATTGGAGTTTGACTTTTCTTTGCTTATAAAATCCACTAATATGGGAAGCCCATCCACGTAAATGCATGCCTACGCAAGGCACTAAAATTATTGTTCTAAACGTCGGTCTATTCCATATCTCAATAACATGATCATTAAAATCCTCATGGTAAACCAACTTAGTTCAATTCTGAACTGTTTTCCTTTTGCCTTAAATGGTTGGTGTTCTCTCATATCTAAAAGATGGGGTGTGTGATCCGAGACCCCCCTATCTTTAACTTGTAGCAAGACTACAGGATACTTAAACTCCCGTTCAATCAACATAAGAGCCCGAGCCCTATCCAATCTCTCGTAGGTGGATAATTTAGGTAGTGAATTGGCCCAAGTAAATTAGCGTTCCGCCAAATCGATTTCTCGAAGATTAAAACCATCAATGATAGCAGCGAAGAGGAAAGATCAACGATCAATCGCATGTCTCATTATTGTTATCCTTGCTACATCTCAATCAAAACATTAAAAATCTCCACCAATTATGTAGCCTTGAAGGCTTGGGTCATTGATGCAGCTGTGGACGATGATGTCGATGCTGGGGGCAGGCGGGGGCGCCCGGCAGAAAGGACGGATCATGGATGTACAGCAATGGAGGCTGTTTAATGCAGCGGAGCTCTCCGTGGAAGCATGCATGCATGCGTGGCTGCCACGTACGGAGTACTCGATCTTCACGGCTGCGCGCGGCCACTCCAGCAGCTCGATCGCAGTAGGATTTCCCGTGCTCTGCTTTTCTTAGCTCGCAGGCAAAGCAAGCCGGCCGGGCGGCCGCCCGTCCAGGGTCCCAGCCTCAGCACGCAGCTCACTGCCGGTCTGCCGCCGCCCGTGACACGTCGGTCGCCGTCCGTCCGGCAGGTCGCGCATGCACGTACAGGCCGGGTGCAGCAGCAGAGCAGGCGGCGCAGAGCTCGCCTACATGCAGGCAGCTGCTGTAGCCGTAGCTGGTGGGGATGCATGCACGGTCAAAATCACTGCTCCCTGACCTGTCCAACCAACGGCCTTTTTCCCCCATCCGCCCTCGTCTCGTCTCTCATCGAGCCATATATGCATTATTTACAGTGGAACGACACTGTTTTACATGGATGCCCAATTACACTGCTTGTCTAGCGCTTGAATGTGAAGCTAGCCAACCACTCTTCCCTTCAACCTGAACTTATTATACATATATACTGTAGTATCGTACTTATCCAGTATCCACAGGAAGAGGATCGGAAGAGATGATGGTGGTGGCCCGACTCGATCGATCACATGCATACATGCATGCGTTTGGGTACTACCAGGGTTTTTTTTACCGACCGGTTTACCGGTAACCGGTCGGTAACCGGCCGAATTCAAAATCAAATTCAAACCCGCTTCGGTTCGGTTCGAGTCCGGTAAACCGGCCGGTTTGGAGCGGTAACCGGCCGGTTTGACCGGTTTACCGCTCCAAACCGTTTTTTTCTTTCATGAATAAAAAGAAATTTTGGTACTTCCTTTGCACAAATTAATGTAAAAAGACCACACAATGTGGTAAAAAATAACATAAGTCACTAAAGCAACAATATATAGTCGCATACAAATACATATTCGCTTAAATATATAGTCACTAAAACAACAATATATAGTCGCATACAAATACAATATATAGTCGCTTACACAAACAAAGATATAGTTTCCGCTCGCATGGTCAACTACGTAGGATGTATGGGAAGACCCCTTGTTGGCACGACATTTCATATTCGGCGGTGGACATAAGAGAGATACCTTGCTGTCTAAGTAGGTCAGCCTTGTAATCTTGCCAAGTTTGACCTGTCCATGCTGCTGTTGTCTCCCATTCTTGAACTAACATATTGTAAAAATTAGGGTCTTCCCATTCATACACCCATCTAGTCTGAGTCTGCATGGTCATGTCAGGAATGGGATAGCTATAAGTAGGCTGCGAGGTATCGCTGTAGGAGGAAGAAGAGTACTGTGGAGTGTCGTAGTCCGTCGGTGTATATGCTCTCCTCTGCGATGTCGGTTGTCCATGGTCACGGTCTTGAGTAGCATGTGTGAATTGGGTCTCGCCTGCAATCAACCATAATTAGTAGACATAGAGAGAAACAATTGTGTGTATGTAGGTGCAATGGATACCTGTGAAATGAAGACCTACATAACTACTACCATCACCAATAGTCACTAAAACAAAAAAACTTACCTACGCGGTTAGCCGCGGATCCGGTCGGTTTACCGGGCTAACACAAATCTGTTCAAGTAGATTGAGAGTACATTTGTTTAGGCACTACCTATTAACCTCGGCGCCATGCTATATTGCAGGGGAACTCCTGTGACGGCGCCAGGGGAAGGCCACCGTCGCACTGCAAAGATTTTAGGAGGAAAATGGAGAGGAGGGAAGGCGCTTGATGAGGAGACAAAAGGGGTCGAGCAATGGCAAAACGGACATTTCATGTTGCACGGGATAATTTCCCTGGACGCCTAACTTGGCGTGCGCAAAAATGGCAGAAGAGTCGTCACTTCTAAAGACAGCAGATAGGTAAGGTCTCATTTGAATCTTTCGAGTTGTTGACTGATGGTTTTCGCGGCTGATAAGCCGATTGATACTGTTTTGTTGCGAGAGAACAACACTGTACTATGCCTGATAAGTTAAAGCGAATAGGGCCTCGAATTCTAAGAATCCAGACATAGAAAATCATAGAATCCTAATATCTCATTTAAACCGTCTAGATTTTAGAGAGACTTAGTTCTTTTTATCTGAACTAGCAAACATGCCCATGCGTTACCACGGGAGAAAAAAAACCTATCAAATGTTTAACTTGTTTGCTTTATCTTTTTGCACAAGCCGCAATAAATTAGTTTCTATAGTTTGTTACTTTTGATGTTGTGAGTGGTTGCTGCAACAATCACAAACACACAGGCTCATTAATAAAAACAAGGATGGTAATGTTACATATCTATTTACTATTTATCTTTTTATATAATTTAAAGATGTTATTTATTTTATGATGATCATGATATCTATAATATAATTAAATATTGACAATATCCTATAAATTATGTATTGAATTAAAATACAACCTTGATACATTTTTTCCATTGTAAAGAACGAAATATTTACCTGCAAAGTATCATAACTTTAGTTTTTATACCGATTGTCCATGTGTTTGTAGATTTAGATATCAAGTTACGTGACTTTTTTTAAGAACCCATAAAGATATGTAACTTTAATATTTACTTGTCGTGTTTCAGTTTCCACATGTCAGTCTTCGTTGAAAGTCGTACAGGTATATGTAGACATTTCAGAGATTTGCATTGGTATGTGTAGACGGCTTGGAGAAACATTTGTTTTGATTAGATTGAACGTGAAACCACTCAAGATTTGAGTTTACAGATTGATTAGTTAGATCATTGACTAATTCATGTCATATTAATAATTTATTTCTAATTAAAACCAACAGCTTAATATAAATATTTGTTTACATTAAGTAAATATCAAACTTTAAAAACCCATAATATTATATTACTATTTAGCTTTATCTTTATAAGGAAAATCAGAGTTATTTTATTAGGGGAAAAAATCACGGCAAATAAGTCACGGCAAGAGCATTACGGGAGGGAGGCAGCACTTTCCTAACAGGACTCTCGTCCTTGCGGGAAGAGCCTCCCATTTTTCACCGCCCTTAGACTGCTCGGAAAGAAAAGGAAAATTATTTTTTTTTCACGTTCGCCTTGCATCCGATTTTCGGTTGGATTTGAAAACAGTTTTTTACTCGATCTCCATCGTCCTTAATGTATCGCACCAGGAGTCTTACCTCTTACATGTTCCTTGTTTGGTTCATGAATGTTAAAGTTTAACTCTCATCACATCAATGTTATGGCAAATGCATTGAGTACTAAATGTAGACTAATTGCATATAAGTCGGCACAGATTAGAAGTAATTTACGAGACAAATCTATTAAGTCTAATTAGTCCAAAATTGAAAACTTTTTGTACGAAAGTGCTACAATATTTGTTAAACTTTAACATCTATAACCAACACAGGCCCTAAGATCACGGACAATGGAGGACTCATATAACACGATGTCTAGATCGAACGGTTATTATAGAGGGAGAGCTATGTTCCTAAAATAGACGTATTTGATATTGAATCTTGGTTTAGAAGAAATCTTACATCTTATATGTAATCTTAGTTTAGAAGAAATCTTACATCTTACATATAGGTGAAAAAAAATTTGGCAGAAATTTTAACTCTTTATTATATATATATATATATATATATATATATATATATATATATATATATATATATATATATATATATATATATATTTCTTAGAATTCGATGGGATTCTTCAAACGGCACCAAAAAAAAATCCCGCCCAGTCAGAGGAGAAGCTACGGGTGTGTTCACTTCACGAAAAGTAGGTGAAAAGTTACTGTAGCATCTTTCGTTGTTATTTGGCAAAATTTGTCTAATCATGGACTAACTAGGCTCAAAAGATTCGTCTGGACATTTACAGACAAACTATGCAATTAGTTATCTTTTTTACCTACATTTAATACTCTATGCATACGTCGAAAGATTTGATGTGACAGGTGGAAGAGGAAATATTTTGGATTGGGATGAGGAAGTGAACGCACCCTACACCAAGGACAGCAGCCACTCAGCAAGGGAAGGGGAATAATGCAGCGTGCGTGGGAGCCGACGAACGGAGATCGTCGCCGTGATCCGCCGCTGCAAGGACGAATCCGTGGCCGGCTCCATCCCGGCCGTCGGTGCCGAGATCCGACGGCTGGCGGGCCGGTCAAACCGAGTCCACGCAGACGGCCGCAGCAGTCCTCTCCTGCTGCTCCTGCTCTGCTGCTGCCTGGCATGCAAGCAATGCAATGCAAGGACCAGAGGGATCCTCTGCGGCCGCCAGCCACGAGCCATTGGGTGTGGGTGACCCGAGAGGCGAAGAAGGCGGCCATCGCTTTGAGCCCGTTCGTCTCGTTGAAAAGTTATAATTGAAAATACTGTTTACTAATTTGTTGCGAGAGAAAAATATTGTTCTAATTAAAAACAAATTGAAAAGTATGAGTTAAACACAAGCCAACAGAGGCTTTGTTTTATTGCATGCTTGCACTGTCACTCTCTGTGAGTGCCAGGAACTCTGCATTTGCATTGCACATTGCACATTTGCACTCCACGTGAGCGAGGACCCAACCCATTTCGAAATGGGCCTGGGCCTAATTTACCTCACCTCTAAAAGTTAGAATTTTTTCACTCTCTCTGTCACATCAATTTTTGAACGCATGCATGCAACATTAAATGTAGGTAAAAAATAGCTAATTGCACAGTTTAATTGTAAATCACAAAACAAATCTTTTAAGCCTAGTTAACCCATGATTGGATAATATTTGTGAAATACAAACGAAATGCTATAGTTCCAAAATTTTCTTACATCTTCCATCTAAACTAGGCCCTAGTTTAGTTCTAAAGCTGAGGGGTGCCAGTAGAATTTCGTTTGTATTTGTTAATTATTGTCCAAATATTGATTAATTAGGCTTAAAAGATTCGTCTCGCAAAGTACCAGTAAACTGTGTAATTAATTATTTTTTTATCTATATTTAATACTTCATGTATATGTTTAAATATTTGATGCGATGATAATATGATAGAGAGAATCTTTGCACTCTGGAAAGGTTTCGTGCGAAATTCGTGCAAATGCCTGGCGTCGCAGCATCTGCAAAGGCACGCTTGTTTGGCTAGGGCATGACAGAGGGGGCAACAGTTTTACGGGCCGGGCACGGGCAGCGTAGTGTGGGCTGCTACTGCACTGCTGCATTAGGCTATGAGGCTATCCGTACTGGTCGTACTCTAAATTCATCCTTTAAAAGGAATATTCTCTCCTGGTCAGCGAGATTCTCTTCTCTATACCAATTTCTCCCGCACCCATCCATCCTCTACAGTGACGGAACTAGGGGGGCTAGCAGGGCCAAGGCCCCCCTAACATCTGATAAATGTTAATGTAATCACTGTAGCATTTATGATTTTCAAGTGAAGAAGAGGCTGTATACATGTGTTGTCTTGGTCTTGCCCCCCCTAATTTGATCGTCTGGTTCCGCCTCTGATCCTCTATATCTCATCCTCTATGTCGTGGGTCCCACATGTCATACACCATCCCTCTCTCTCCTTTTCTTCTCCCCCTCCCCACTGGTCCCCAGGTCTCTCTCTTCTCTCCCTCCCGCGAGCGCGCGTGCGCGTGCGTGGGCGGGCGGCGATGGCGAGCTCGGCCAGCGGGGCCGCGCGTGAGCGGCAGGGGCGCGCGAGCTGCGGTGGCGAGCTCCGCCGGCTGGAGGCACGCGGGCGGACGGCCGGCGCGAGCGCGCAGCCTCGCGGGCGGCGTCCTCCGGCGGACGGCCGGCGCGGGCGCGCGGCATCGCCCTCTCCTCCGGCAGATGGCCGGCGCGGGCTCCACGAGCTAGGCCATGGCCGCGAGCTAGGCGGCGCGGCGGGCAGCGCTCCTCTCTCCGCTCTCCTCCCTACCTCCGCGCTCCTGTCTCCATCCGCCGGCGGCGGGCGCGGCTCCCTCCACGGGCGGCGGCCTCGGCGTGCGCGGCTGGCCGCCGCGAGGGCGGCATGCGCGGCGGCCCTAGCTCCCCTCCCCTCCACTCGACCTGGCTCCATCCCCTCCACGCGGCAGCTCCGGTGCGGTGGCGGACGACCGGCGAGGTCGCGGTGGGGCCGATGCGGATAGCAGGCGTCCGCTATCCCGCTACATATGGCGGACGGACGCTCGTCCGCTAAGATAGCGGAGGCTTTTACAGGTGCCGCTGCGGACGTTTTTGACGGTATATGCTCCTGGAGGATGGTTTAGCGGGTGCCGGTGCAGCTCGTCTGAATGCTTTCACTATGGCATGGACAGGGCGAAAGCAACTGCATCACCAACGCCAATCCATCTCCCTATCTCTCTATTCTCTCTACATTCTGAATGAATGCAGCTCGCACAAGGAGAATAAAACTTCAAATCAAACTCCAATAGTAGAGGAGTACCCCGTATCACCGTATGTATGTTGCTTGTTGTTTCAGACACATTTTTTTCTTGAAAGACTTTTTTTCATCCATACTTCACAACGGCGTCTGCTTTCACATGTGAAAAAACTAGTACTACTAACAGTAGTATAATCCACCATCGTGTATTTGTGCTGAGACTGATTTGAAAGCTGGAGAACCGCGTATGCTATTTTACCAACAGTACCCCATTTCCATTTTCAGCTGGAGACGTGGGCCTGGTTTGATCACCAAATTCGAGAGCGCCAAATCACTGTTTGGCACGGTAGTAATTTTATTTTTATTTGGTAATAATTGTCCAAACATTGATTAATTAGGCTCAAAATATTCGTCTAGCAAAGTACAACAAAAACTGTGCAATTAGTTTTTGATTTCATCTACATTTATTTAGTACTCCATGCACGTGTCGGTATTTTAATGTGATGAAAAATCTTTTTTTTTGTATAGTAAAATTTAATTGTGAATTTTGTGATCTAAACAAGGCCGCTGCCGGAAAAAGTAGCCTTAGAGGCACTTTGACTGATTTGAGCTGACAGTGCCCATCACCCATCAGGTTAGGATTCAGGTTATGAGGCACCGCCGCACTGTGCATATATGCTCGTGCAGCATACGTGTATTTTTCTCATAGAAAGAGCCGAAATCTTGAAAAGAATAGAAGCCAACATGCTCCCAGAGAGAAGAGAAATGCCCATTCAGATTCAGCCACACACACACTTCTAAAAAGCGTGATGTAAAAATACTTGGCGCCAAAAGAATCCCGCTTTGACAGGGCTTTATATGCTGTTTAAAGCTGCCACTCATCCTGTGAACTCTACCAAACCTTTCTGTTCCGGACAGAATACTGTACTAGAGCTGTGATCAAGCTTTGAATGAACACTTCGTAGTGGCTGAGTAGTTCGATTTTTTTAAGCAAACAAAGTCTTGTTTAGTTCCAAAATATTTCTAGAAAAACAGTACATTTTTCATCACATCGAATCTTTAGACACATGCATAGAACATTAAATATAGATTGAAAATAAAAACTAATTACACAGTTTAGACGAAATGGACGAGACGAATCTTTGAAGCCTAATTAAGCCATGATTGGACACTAATTACCAAATAACAATGAAAAATGCTACAATTGCATTTCGCAAAATATTTCAGGAACTAAAAGCCCAAACTTTATATTACTTCCGTTCTCAACATGAGAGTCATGCTCAATACATTGAGATAAAAAGCTTAGGACATTATGCAACCACATACATTCGGAATTTGAAATTAAAGCAAATTTAGCTATATAATACGCAGCCATGTTTACTTCCCTCATTACATGAGAAAAAAACAAATGTGTGTATTATCGACTAAGTCGTGGATTGGATTTAGCACTAAAATAATAGCACACTTATTACTAGTTCTAGAATGTACCACTCTTGCTACCATCAAACTACTCCTAGTACACCTACAGTGCAAAAGAAAATGGTGAAAAAATATGCTTTTGTCAGTTTTTTTGTTTGTAAAAGTTTGGGTTTAGGAATTGTCTACCAATTAGGCCCTTGCGTGGATTTGCAGTGTTTTGGCAGATTTTTTGGGCACAAGGCAAAGTATTTTCCAGTTCAAAGTGGGAATAGCTTTACAGCATTTCTTGTTTCAGAAGGGGCATTCTGCTCGTTTTTATTGCCCTGGCTCCAAATATTTTTTTCTAGTCCAAATGTCAGTTTACTTAAAATTATCAGCCTGACTTATCAGCCATGATACAATATTTTTTCTCACAACAAAATAATGTTAGCCGGTTTATCTGTCGTAAAAACCATCGGCCAAACCCTATATGAAAGATACCTTTTGTTTCAATAAAGGGACGATAAAGACCTCCATAAATGAAGAATGAAATCTGAAAATGAAATGAAAATGTCTCATGTTGTGTGCCTGCAGCAATCATATAAGGTCCTGTTTAGTTTTTAGAAAATTTTGCAAAATTTTTCAGATTCTCCGTCATATCGAATCTTTAGACACATGCATAAAGCATTAAATATAGATAAAAAATAAAACTAATTACACAGTTTAGACGAAATGGACGAGACGAATCTTTTAAGCCTAATTAGACCATGATTGGACAATATTTATCAAATAATAACGAAAAATGCTGCAGTGTCATTTTACCAAAAATTTCGAATTTAAACCGGCCCTAAAAACCAAAGCTTTCAAAAGAAATTATAAAATGAATATAAAAAAACTGAAGGTGTGTTTGAGAGAGAGCGCTGTTCTCTTGCATGTGACCAAACAAAGCCACTCCTTGCTGCTGCAGAGCAGCCGTACTGTCCTGCTATTAAACAAGCCCAGAGCATTGCTGCTCCTCCCCTTCACTCCACTCCCCACCCCCACCTCACGCGAGCACACCCACCACCTACTCCCCATGGCAGGAGCGCGCACAGGAGCTGGCTGCTTCTCCGCCTCCTCTCCTCTCCTGCACTACTAGGCGGTCCCGCCGGCGACGATGGCGATGGTGGCGAGCAGGGAGAGGCGGCTCTCCCCGGGCGCCGCCGCCGCGCCGCAGGTGGACGCGGGCAAGTACGTGCGGTACACGCCGGAGCAGGTGGAGGCGCTGGAGCGCGTCTACAGCGAGTGCCCCAAGCCCAGCTCGCTGCGCCGGCAGCAGCTCATCCGGGACTGCCCCATCCTCAGCAACATCGAGCCCAAGCAGATCAAGGTCTGGTTCCAGAACCGCAGGTCAGTCGCCGTCACTCCCCACCCCCACGCTCGATCTGCGAGCTTCCTCTCCTGGTTTTGCTCTCTTCTTGCTTTTTGGGCGTATACACATTGCGTGATCTTGGCTTGCGTGCTAGAAGAGAGGCGTGTCGAGTGAAAAAGTAGATAGGAGCAGTTTTTATGCAGTTGTGCTGTGCGAGATTTGGTTTCGTGTGATTTTGGTCCGTTTCTTCGCTTGATTTCTGGAACGGGTGTCCGTTACTTGCGTTTTTCCCCTCTCTTTGTTTGCAAGTTTTTTTTTATCATTTTGGGAGTTTCCTAGGGTTGATTTCTAGTGATCTTGGGTGTTCTGTGCAGCGGCAATGATGCCATGTTTGGCGGGGGAAAATCTGTGTGTTCTTCAGAGATTTGTGTGGAAACGAAACACGAACACGGAACACCTTGTTGGTTTGCCTGAACCTGCGCTCTCCCATTTCCTCGATTCTTTTGAAAAGATTTTGAGAAGCTCTGCACAATGATGTGTTCCTGTATCTCCAGTCTCCGTATCACATGCTTTTTGCCATCTGTGGGTTAGGTAGGGTACTAAAGCGACCGTCTTTGTCAGATTTATTCTAGGGAAAATTACTTGGCTCATGTGAATGTCATGCCGTACGTGGTGACAATGACTTGCCTGTTTAGTTCGTAAAAATTTTCAGATTTCCGGTCACAGACACATGTATGAAACATCAAATATAGATAAAAAATAAAACTAATTATACAGTTTAGCGGTAAATCACGAGACGAATCTTTTAAGTTTAGTTAGTTTAGAATTGAACACTAATTACCAAATAACAACGAAAATGCTATAGTCTGCCACAATGTTTTTTTGCAAAAATTTTTGCGAACTAAACGGCCCCAAGGCAGTTTCTTGTTTCCACTGCTTGCATTTGTTAGGACTCATCCTGTTGCTTTGCACAAGCGTGAATGCGAGGTGTCACCCTTTCACACGTATGCGAAGAAGTCAAGAACGTAGGGTCACTTGTGTTAGTCAAGGTTGCTAGTCATGCATGAGTAGTACTGAAGTACTGTAGATCGAAGTGTCAGTACTGAATTTGAGATCATGAGATCGGAAAATAGAAACAGGTGACAGTTGTTCGGCACCATAAAATCCTCGGGTTCTTGTTTACGTTACGAACGACGTATGGAATATGAAGTAAAACAAGCACAGCGGAGACATATGATTTAACGTGGAAAACCCCTTCAATGCGAAGAGGAAAAACCACGGGCATCAGCCAGCAATAATCTCACTATCTTAAGAGTTTTGGGTTACACGCATGTGGCGGCTTACAAGAGAATAAGTCTCGATGAAACCCTACGTTCCGGCCCAGCCTTCGGCTTCTACGCCTCCGCTTCGCTCCGTCAGAAGCCCGACCTATATCTTGTAGTAAATTTGGAATAACTCCAACAGTTTGTCCCTTCACTGTGTGTGTGTTTCCTTGTTGACTGATCCAACAGCATTCTGAGTTGAGGCCCGTCTTTTCCACTTCAGTGGTGGTGGTGGCATTCGCTGTCCTTCAGGCCCCTCTTAACATCACCTCGTAGGCTGTCACTTTGCTTCTTTTCCAGCGGATTAAAAGTCGGGGAACAGTTTTGTTCTTGGTGGTGCCTCACTGTGGAAGAATCAAGAATGAGAATAACGACACCTTTTAAGCAAAAAGCTTTGGTGAAGGGTAAAAGGAGCGAAGAATCTTTTACCCTGGGCTCAGGAAGTGCTAATTTTGACTAGACGTGGTAGATGCAGTCACACACACATCGCTTTCAATTAGGCAATGATTCACATATACTCCGTATTGGTTCTTACATAGTATCCATTTTGTCTCTTTTGCTTCACCTTTTCCATGCATTCCTGTATAATCACCCGCTCGTGCCATAAGAGAATATTACTAATGCCTACTATCTGTTCATTCTTGGTTTATGCCAATCAAGAACTACAAGGGAATCCCGTGTATTGGAAGCCACTGTTTGTTAGTTGTTTGCCTTTTTAGGTGTGCCTGCCACCAAATCGTGTTTCTATTGTCTTTGGTAGATGCCGGGAGAAGCAGCGCAAGGAGTCCTCTCGGCTACAAACCGTGAACAGGAAGCTGAGTGCGATGAATAAGCTGTTGATGGAGGAGAATGACCGGCTGCAGAAGCAGGTGTCCCGTCTCGTCTTTGACAACGGGTATATGAAGAATCGACTCCACAGTGTGAGCTCCTTTTCTCTTTTCAACTGTACATGGGCTTGAACTAAAAATGGTTTGGTTTCTTGATGCATGGCTTGCTGCATTTTGAGCTCAGTCTATTACAGTATTGTTTGCATGCCTGTTATAGTTTTTTCCCCCCTGCTTATGCATTATCTTATTTTGCTTGCTGTAACATTTGCTTATAAATTTGCAGCCTTCTGTAGCCACCACCGACACAAGCTGTGAGTCTGTGGTGACAAGTGGTCAGCACAACCAACAGCAAAACCCAGCAGTTCTGCATCCTCCACAAAGGGATGCGAACAACCCAGCAGGGTAAGTCTGAAACCCGATTACATTCGTGTTCAAACTCTAAGAATTCACATCAGAACCCTTTCCTGCTTCCCTTTTTTTACCCATCGGACTCACATTTTGATCATGCTTGCTCTAATGCTAATTTTCCTTTTGTCCAGTCTACTCGCTATTGCTGAGGAGACATTGGCAGAGTTCATGTCCAAGGCGACTGGAACTGCTGTCAACTGGGTGCAAATGGTTGGGATGAAGGTAATGTACTTGTTTTTTTAGATAGTGTACTTGTATACACTGTAATATTGTGATGTACCTGATGTTGATATCTCTGACCATTTCAAATGTGATTCTGATTACAGCCTGGTCCGGATTCCGTTGGAATCATCGCTGTTTCGCACAACTGCAGTGGCGTAGCAGCACGAGCTTGCGGCCTTGTGAGCCTTGAGCCCACAAAGGTATGTTGATTCTTATATTGGTCTTGCGTTTTCTTTTAGCTTCTGCAGCCGTGACACATCTAATTAATTTCCATTTAGGTTGCGGAGATCCTTAAGGATCGCGCATCGTGGTATCGCGATTGTCGGCATGTTGATATCCTCCATGTTATCCCTACGGGTAACGGTGGAACGATTGAGCTGATCTATATGCAGGTATATGTCTGCACATAAGGTTCAGTCTTTTTACGTGCTTGAATATGTACTAGTACTAGTAACTATGTTTTTATTGATAGTGATGATAATTTCTGTTTTAATCTGTAGACTTATGCACTGACAACTCTGGCGGAACCGCGCGACTTTTGGACTCTCCGATACACTAGTGGTCTTGATGATGGCAGTCTTGTGGTATGACTTAATTACCCAATTGACCTAATGTTTTTTTATATGCTAATGCATATTGTTGGTCTCATTGTCATGTTCTAACCAAGCTTAATCTTGTTGAACTTCCCTGCTGTCAATTTTTACCTGCCCTTTTCACTGTAGTGTGAAAGCTGTTGTAAAATTGTGTCTTTTGACCTTAGTAATACCAATGTGTTTATTGATGCTGGGCTGCCACTTCTTTTGCATGATCATTATATTTGCTGCATAATGCAGTACTGGTAACAATGTGGATCTGTCTTCTGTAGATCTGCGAAAGGTCATTGACTCAGTCCACTGGAGGTCCTTCTGGACCTAACACTCCAAATTTTATCAGAGCTGAGGTGCTTCCTAGTGGTTATCTGATTCGACCTTGTGATGGGGGAGGTTCCATGATTTACATTGTGGATCATGTTGATCTGAATGTAAGTAGCAGTGGGTCTTTCATATTAATGAATGTGCACTTGGCTAGTTTATTAAGATATGCATCTACTCATTTTTTATTTTCTTAGCAGATACATGCCTAAATTATCTTGTGTTCTAATACAGGCTTCTAGTGTGCCTGAGGTTCTTCGACCACTCTATGAATGTCCTAAGATACTGGCACAGAAGATGACTGCTGCGGTATGTGTCACTGTTCAATTTTATTGTTGCTAAGCAGCTGTTGGGCTTTGGTGGTACTCCTGAATCTGTAATTTTACTGATGCACCAGTGACACTGCTGGTTTCTGTATAGGCGTTGCGACACATTAGGGAAATTGCACATGAATCAAATGGTGAAATGCCGTATGGTGTTGGTCGACAGCCGGCTGTTCTCAGAACTTTCAGTCAAAGGCTCAGCAGGTGTGTAAAAGATGGAATAGCCTTTTGACCTTCCAAGCATCTGCAAGAGTGTCTTGTAATAGCATTCCATTCTTGGCTACCACTGGTCTGAAATCTAAAATCTAAACTCTAATTTGCAGAGGCTTCAATGATGCTGTGAGTGGCTTTCCAGATGATGGCTGGTCTCCTTTGTTGAGCAGTGATGGTGCTGAGGATATTACAATTACAATCAACTCATCTCCAAACAAACTTATTGGATCTCATGTCAGCCCTTCCCCATTCTTTTCTGCTATGGGGGGTGGCATCATGTGTGCAAAAGCATCAATGCTACTGCAGGTTTGTACATTGCACTCAATGTTCTATGCTGCATAACCTTATAGGCCATTTAGTTGTTTGTTAGTTGTTATAATACTAAATGAACAATCTTAATGGTAGTTTTCCTTGCATAAAATTGTTTTTGTGGTATAACTAACCTTGCCCCAATGTACTTCTTTTGATATTGTAGAATGTGCCACCTGCTATACTTGTGCGATTTTTGAGGGAGCATCGCTCTGAATGGGCTGATCCTGGTGTTGATGCTTATTCTGCTGCCTCTTTGAGGGCCAACCCATATGGTGTTCCAGGTTTAAGGGCTGGTGGGTTTATGGGCAACCAGGTTATACTACCCCTTGCGCGCACTTTGGAGCATGAAGAGGTAATCTATTGATTATGGTTTGTTTCGTCTGTCTTGGTAATGTCCAATATAAGCTCCATCTAACTTACTATTTTAATTTCAGTGTTTGGAGGTTATTAGGCTTGAAGGACATGGCTTTAGCCATGAGGAGGTTCTTATGTCTCGGGATATGTTTCTTCTGCAGGTGTGAGGCTTTCTAATTTGTTTCTTGCTTCTTGGTTCATGCCTTTCTCGCAACCTAACGATTGCGTGACGTTATCTTCTATTGCAGTTGTGCAGTGGCGTTGATGAGAATGCACCCGGTGCCTGTGCACAGCTTGTCTTTGCTCCTATTGATGAATCTTTTGCTGACGATGCACCTTTGCTACCCTCAGGCTTTCGTGTGATACCGCTTGACGCTAAGACGGTGAGTATATTGGATCTAGGTTGTCACTCCTGGTGTCACATCTTGTCCTTGCCACACTGTTTAATACAATATATATACATTATGCACTCGAATTGCAGGATGTGCCATCTGCCACACGTACACTTGACCTCGCTTCTGCACTCGAGGTTGGATCAGGTGGAGGTCTGCGTGCTTTAAGCGATGGTTCAGGCACGTGCACCACGAGATCAGTCCTGACCATCGCCTTCCAGTTCTCGTTCGAGAATCACCTTCGCGAAAGCGTGGCAGCAATGGCCAGGCAGTATGTCAGGGGTGTGATGGCGTCTGTGCAGAGGGTGGCCATGGCGATTGCTCCTTCTCGCCTTGGCTCGCATATCGAACTGAAACATCCACCGGGCTCTCCTGAGGCACTTGCACTAGCTACGTGGATCGGCAGGAGCTACAGGTAGAACTCTACTTCTCAGCTACTTGAGCGTTCTTTGGTTGGTCTACGCTGCAATTGTTAATGCTCCCTTAATCCGGCTTTACCCTGGAATTGTTAATGCTCTCTTCATCCAGCATTACGCTGGAACTCTTCATCCAGCATTACTCTGGAATTGTTAATGCTCTCTTCATCTGTAACATTACCCTGGAATTGTGTGCTACGGAGCTTTATGGAGTTCCTGATGATTTCAAAATTCCAGGGCACACACTGGAACAGAGATCCGCTGGTCGGACACTGAAGGCGCAGACTCTCCCCTGATGCCATTCTGGAAGCACAACGACGCAATACTCTGCTGCTCTCTGAAGGTCAGTCGGTGCTGTTCCTGTGCATCTCATGCTGTCGTCTTCATGATTCCATCGCCGCACTTCCTAATAATAGTAGCTTACGCCATAACCTGAAACCGGTCATTGTCAACTGCTTGCAGCCTGCTTTCACGCTCAAGTTCGCCAACAGCGCCGGCTTCGACATCCTGGAGACGACGGTGGTGAACATCCAGGACCTGCCGCTGGAGGCGGTCCTTGATGATGACGGCCAGAAGGCCCTGTTCGCGCAGCTTCCCAAGATAATGCAGCAGGTATATTATTACCGTATTACTCTGCTGCCGTGCCCATGGCCAAGTAGACGACGACATTGCAAGTCTGAAACCTCCCCGGCTGACCTGGCCTCTCCTAACCTTTGTGAGCAGGGCCTGGCGTACCTCCCCGGCGGGGTGTGCAGGTCGAGCATGGGGCGGCAGGCGTCGTACGAGCAGGCGGTGGCGTGGAAGGTGGTGGGAGACGACGGCGCCCCGCAGTGCCTGGCGCTCATGCTCGTCAATTGGACCTTCATCTGACGCTCCTCCGAGCTCCCGAGGTTCACAGCCTCGCTCGGCATCGCCAGATCACTGCTGGACGGCGCCTTTATCCTACTACTTCGTATTATTTAGTTGCTTTTCCGTTGCACCTGCGTGCTACTACTGCTCGAGACAATGAGATGTTTACTGTTCCTGTTGTGAACTAAGCGTACTGTGGATCGAGAGTTGGAGAACAATGTCACTGCTGTTTGTGTGTGAGACTAAAGAACCTTAGTACTACTGTGCTACTGTTATTATCCGTGACTCTGGTCTTTGTTTGCGTGACAAACAAATGTACTCTCTTTGTTTTAAAATGTTTGTGGTTTTTGGTTTTCGTGCCGACTTAATTTATAGAAAATATATGTAATATGTATATATCTAAATAAATTTGTTAAAATTAGACTAAAGATCTTCCCAATGATATTAATTATATACTATAAATATTAATAATTATTTTTTAAAATTGTTTGTCGGAAACGGAAGTGACAGACATTTGGAAACGGAGTGAGCAGGTGTCTAGTCGTGGTCTCGTCTCCCCTGACCGGTCGCCGGCGCCATTGATCAGTGCACTAGCTCGCCGGCATTGACTTGATGACAGGCCTGAATCCGTCGACCTCGTCGGATCGGAGTTGTAGGCCTGCTCGCC
The DNA here is from genome assembly GCA_038087645.1 of Saccharum hybrid cultivar R570. Classification (NCBI taxonomy): domain Eukaryota; kingdom Viridiplantae; phylum Streptophyta; class Magnoliopsida; order Poales; family Poaceae; genus Saccharum; species Saccharum hybrid cultivar. The sequence goes on along the minus strand of JAQSUU010000671.1, from coordinate 2,417,133 downwards.
TAGTGCTAGCATTGCAGTTGCAGCATGCATGGAGCGGCCGCTATACTCTGCTGCTACTCCCTGAGTCCTGCACCGACCTATCGTCGTCTCTGCATCGCTGCCGCTCCGTTGGCGTTTAAATTCTGCCGTCCTCTGTCGGTGATTTCCCTAATCCGTCAGAGACCGATCTGCATCAGAGGCGGCGGCGTGCTTGCTTGCAGTTGCAGCAGGGTCGCCTGTGGCCTGTGTGCTTGGCTGCTTTGCGGCGTGTCGTGTGGGCTTCTCTCGTCGTCCACGCCACCCACTTGGACCGGCCCAAAGATAACATTAATGGGCCGAATGGCTTGCGCTTGAGCCCGACAAGCCCATCTCCATCCGTCCCCGTCCTCACCCGCAACTCAACCCGACGGCCACTTCCGCCATGGCCATGCTCGCCCTCTCCTCCCTCCCCCTGTCCTCCTCCTCAGCCTTCCTCCGCTCGAAGCCGCGTGCACCCCACCTCCACCTCCACCTCCTCCTCCTCTCCAAACCCCTCTGCCTCCCCACTCACGCCGCCGACTCCCCTTGCCAACCCCACCCCGGCGCCGGACGCGGACCCCACGCCGCTCTTCCTCCGCCCAGCGTCGCACCGGGTCCCGCCCGCCGCCCTCGCCGCGTTCCGCTGCCGCGCGGCCGCGCTCGTCCCGCCCTCCTCGCCGCACCTCCACCGCCACCTCCGCTGGCTCCTCGCCGACGCCGCCGCCTCTGACGACCCGGCGCTCCTCCGCGCGCCGCTCGAGGACTTCGAGGCCCTGTGGGTGCGCCACGTCCGGGAGCGCACGCCGTTCCAGTACGTGGTCGGGAACGAGCACTGGCGGGACCTGGTGGTCGCCGTCGCGGAGGGCGTCCTCATCCCGCGCCCCGAGACGGAGGCCGTCGTCGACATGGTGCGCGCCGTCGAGGGCTTCGCGGACGGGTGGTGGGCCGACCTCGGCACCGGGAGCGGCGCCATCGCCGTGGCTGTGGCGAGGGAGCTCGCCGCTCCAGGGAGGGTGTTCGCCACGGATGTCAGCGAGGTGGCCATCGACATCGCCAGGCTCAACGTCCAGAGGTACGGGGTGCAGGTGAGCCCAGGGGGTCGCGCTTCTCTTAGTATTTTTTTAATCTATTATTAAAGCTTCGTTTTGCCTGCACATTGATCAGATGAAGTGAGTAACTGGGAGTTTACCGATTTAACGTTGTCATGGTTATCACTTATCATCTCATCGTCAGTGACAGCAAGTGTCCTGAGCTATGTCAACATGTGTTCCTCAGTGCTGTTTTGCTGGTTGTGGCTCTGAAATGTGGATAGTTAGCATAGGTGGATGTTTTGCTGGAAAATGTAGAACGAACTCATTGAAAAATATGGTTTTGAGTTGTCAATTTAGATAAAAGTTAAGGAAATTTCAAGCTGGGACACAGTGTATTATGATACAACTATAGTAGCCTTGTTCGGCTTTTGGTGTGGCTTTCATTGAAGAAAGCATGCCCAAAGATGTTCCTTTTAGGCTTTAAGTTGGATGCTCAAAGATGCTCAGTTGCTCACATCCATGCTGAAAGCATGCCCAAAGATGCTCACATCCCCCTCAAAGGTGAACGTGAGCATAAATGTCAATTTTCTGATAACATTGTGTGCTAATTTGTTGTGTTAAACTGGTATATAGAATTAAAACTGCACACTTGTGTTTCACCCCATGCTATATCTTTCACTTTCTGATAGCCTGTCTTACAACAACAACAACAACAACATAGCCTTTTGTCCCAAGCAAGTTGGGGTAGGCTAGAGATGAAACCCAAAAGAGACGAGAAACAGGGAGACACATAAAGGGACATAAAGGGCACAAGACAAAAGATGTCACGGTTCAGGCACGTTGATTGCTAATCTCCAAGCGCTCCTGTCCATAGCTAAATCCTTGGGGATATTCCACTCCTTAAGATCTCTCTTAACGGACTCGTCCCAAGTTAGTTTAGGTCGACCTTTACCGCTCTTTACATTATCGGCCCGCTTTAGAACTCCACTACGCACCGGCGCCTCAGGAGGCCTCCGTTGGACATGTCCAAACCATCTCAACCGATGTTGAATCAATTTCTCCTCAATTGGTGCCACCCCAACCCTATCCCGAATATCGTCGTTCCGTACTCTATCCCTCCTTGTGTGCCCACAACACCAACGCAACATACGCATCTCCGCTACACTCAATTGCTGGACATGTCGCCTTTTTGTAGGCCAACACTCAGCACCATATAACATCGCCGGACGAATCGCCGTCCTATAGAACTTACCTTTCAGCTTCTGAGGCACCCTTTTGTCACAGAGAACGCCAGAAGCTTGACGCCATTTCAACCAGCCGGCTGAAATTCTATGCCTAACATCTTCATCAATGTCTCCATCCTTTTGTAGTATCGACCATAAATACCGAAAAGTATCCTTCTTGGCCACCACTTGCCCATCGAGGCTAACGTCTCCCTCCTCGTGCCTAGTCGCGCTGAAATCGCACCTCATATACTCGGTCTTAGTCCTACTAAGTCTGAACCCTTTCGACTCTAACGTGTCCTTCCATAGTTCTAACTTCCTATTAACCCCCGCCCTACTGTCGTCAACTAGCACCACATCATCAGCAAAGAGCATACACCAAGGGATATCACCTTGTATGTCCCTTGTGACCTCATCCATCACCAAAGCAAATAAATAAGGGCTCAAAGCTGACCCCTGATGCAGTCCTATTTTAATTGGAAAGTCACTGGTGTCGCCATCACATGTTCGGACAAACGTCACCACATCCCTGTACATATCCTTGATGAGGGTAACGTACTTAGTTGGGACTTTGTGCTTTTCCAAGGCCCACCACATGACATTTCTTGGTACTTTGTCATATGCCTTCTCGAGGTCAATAAAGACCATGTGCAAGTCCTTCTTCTGCTCCCTATATCTCTCCATCAATTGTCGTAATAAGAAAATCGCCTCCATGGAACCTTTAATAGTTTGGGAGCTACACACCCTAGTTAATGTCAATAATAGTCTAGGAAGTAAAAAAAGATGAGTATCAACGAGCTTGGATATGTAATTTTTCTGCACAGTTCAATTTATTACGCCGTGCTGAAGTACATTGAAAGCCATGATTAATACAGTTTTTCCGTGTTGGAATCAGGATAAAGTTGAAATAAGGCATGGCTCATGGTTTGAACCTCTGGAAGATTTGAAAGGAAAACTTATGGGTGTGATTAGTAACCCTCCATACATACCAACCAATGACTTACCTGGTCTGCAACCTGAGGTTGGTTGGCATGAACCAAAGTTGGCGCTTGATGGTGGCAAGGATGGCCTTGAGCATCTGCTCCATCTCTGTGAAGGGTTATCCTCAGTTCTGAAACCTGGGGGTTTCTTTGTTTTTGAGGTAATATCGTTCTCACCATTTCTCAAAGCCTGTTACACTAGCTGCTGATGTGACTGGATGAGTTCAGCATGATTTTCTTATAGGAAACTCAATTTTTCTTCAATTTTAACTTCAATTTGTATCACCCTTCAGTTGATCATTTAAGTAAAGCAACGTCTGAATTTATTACAAGGCCTGAAACTCCTATGGAAGTATATCATCCTATGAAACATGAAAAGTGTTGTTTTATACCTTAACAATTACCCCAACCCAGTTATCCTACATAGCCTGGACTCATTTCGTACAGTTTGTATTTGTTGTTTTGCAAATCTTATACTGAACATATTGTTCCAGAGGGATGTGACATTCAAATACCTCTGCATCTATTTTGACAGACAAATGGCGACAAACAGTCGGAGTTCCTTGTTGATTTGATAAGCACAAAGTGGAGTTCTTCTTTTCACTATGTCAAAGCAGTTTTAGACTTTGCAGACATCAAACGTTTTGTAACGGGATATCGAAGATGAACAATAAAGCACACATGTTAGTGTAATCATTTTTAGACATGTTTTGTTTCCTTATGACTTCAGGTAAGAATAATGCCGTTTGACTTGGTTATTTTAACTGCTAACCTTTGTTCTCTTGTATCTTGAATCAATTTTCAGAACGTAAATTACTTATACTGCTTCTACCAGCAAAATTTTGTTGAACTTGCATTAGAATTGAAAATCAGTTTCTTACACTCCCAAGAAATCAGCTTAAACAAATGACTTAGCTTTACGTTCTTGGTATCTTTGTAATGATATAGCATGCTTTTGGTTGGAGATTTCATGAATTGCTTTTTACCGATTACATTTTTGTAGCTTCAATTGGGCACAGGGCATTTCCTTGGTATGGTATGGACCGGTCACTGTACTTTTGAAAATAACGCGTTTGTTTATTTTGGTCTGAGATCTCTAAAACTCTGCTTACTCAGTCCTGCATTAACTCCTCAGTCCTCACTATTGTTGACTTTCACACTTGTGGCTAACATCTCCAGTACAATTCGCTCATTGAGAATCAGTTTACTTGATTGTGACCAAATCATAATTTAGGTACGGCAGGCTTTCATACCAGTATCATTAGAGATTTTTTGGTCGGAAATTGTGTCGACAAAGTTTATAAGAAATTGTGTTTTTACTGTCCAGGTTTGCACTGATGGCAAGTTGTCCTGAAACAGTCATGCTGTCATCATGGCATTATATAATTGTACATAATTCATATGTTAAAATAGAGATTTTATGGAATCAACAAATTACACTTATAGAGACAACATTAACAACCATTCAGGGGACCTAAATCCTCAGTTGTTCATTCTGTCTTGCCTCCTAAACTTTTATTTATTCCTCATATGCAAAATTTGGTTGATTGTGTTATGTTGCTCTGCTGCTTTTGCGTGTTTGGTAAACCTTCTTGTGTTACGTTAAAAAAAAGTAAACCTTCTTGTGTTTGCAGTATTTAATCCTCCTCTTTTTTACCCTTGTTTTGTCAGGACCTTCCCAATTGAAAAATGAGATCAGTCTGGGCTGGCTTCGTCAGAAAGCAAACAATGCATACAATTGCTCCTTTGCAGAGCTTATCGCTTGGAGTTTAAGCCTGCTGGTGGCAATAATATATCGCAAAGTCAATCTTAAATTCATACCTCATAATATATATTCTTTAGGCATGCAAGGTAATATGTTTGCCAGAGCCAAGCTGTGGATAGATGGTCCAACTGCCCTAGGAAACTCTACGATAGTAGACAAGAGCCCTGTGGCAGTTTGCTTTTAGAAAATTGTAGCATGTATTTGGCCAGTAGTTTTGTGGCTGAGTTGAGTGATGATTGTGATTTAAAGTGGAGGCTTTTTGGCGTCCAAAATTATTCCGCCGTCCACATGCTACCTTGTGTGCTTCATTATTGGTGATGTGGTCCAGTTTTGTTTGATTATTATTTTCTTTCCTGCTTGCTTACCTCTGCTGAATCCATCTCCAGACTAAATCTATGGAAGATGAAGCCCATAATGATTTTCCCATTCTTCTTAGCAAATCTATGCTAGCATAATTGAACTGATGAACAAGACAGCTCACGACAAAGAACTGAAAATGACTTCTTAAAGCAACCTTGTTACCACGGTCGTCTTTTTTTTTTTTTTTTTTTTTGCCCCTTTTTCGAAAGATTCTCTTAAATATGTCCCCTGGCGGAAAGAATTCAAAAAATGGACCCTAATCTTGGCGCCACAGTCATTGGCGCCAAGATACAACGTCATGGCGCCAGTGTCGTTGGCGCCAAGACCCTGCGTCGTGGCGCTGATGTGGCAGGTTCTTGGCGCCAATGTCATTGGCGCCAAGCCTTGACGCTGTAGATCTTGGCGCCAAGCATTTCGACATATGGGCCGACATCTTCTTCCTCTGTTCTCTCTCTCTCATCCTCCTTTCGTCCTCACGCGTCGTGGAGCCGCCACCGAGTCGACGTCGCGCCATCGCCACTGCGTGGCACCACGGCCGGACGTCCCTCCGCGCCCGGTGCCGGCGTGCCACGCGGCCGCCGTGGCCCGCCGGCCGCCACGCCCCGCCCGCCGAGGGCTGCCACCGCATGGCACCGCGACCGGCCGTCCCTCCGTGCCCACCGCGCTCGGTGCCGGCGCGCCACGCGGCCGTCGTGCCCCGCCCGCCGAGGGCCGCCATCGGTGGCCCATCCCTCCCCGGCCGCCCAGCCTCGGCACCCGTGGCCCGGCGTTGCCCGGTCGTCCCTCGCGGCCACCGCGCCCCGTGCCGGCGCGCACGCGGTCGCCGCCGCCTGCCTGCTGCCCCGCCCGCCCACCGAGGGCCCCAACTGGTGGCCCGGCCCTCCTCGGCCGCCCAGCCTCGCCACCCGTGGCCCGGCGCTGCCCGGCCGCCCCTCCCTGGTTGCCCAGCCCCTCCCCAGGCACGGCCCGACGCTGCTCGGCCGCCCCTCCCCGGCTGTCCAGCCCCGCCACCGGCGGCCCGCCCCTCCTCGGCCGCCTAGCCCCGCCCGGCCCTCCTTTCGCGGTCGCCGGTAGGAGTCGTGCGGCGCCCGTGCTTGCTCGGTCGGTGCCGGTGTCGGTGCCGTAGCCAAGTCTTCCCGGATCGCTGGTGTCGTGCCAACCCGACGTCCTCCGCGTAGCCAAGTGTAAGGTAGAATTAGTTGTTTGATTTTGTTAGTAGTTGGGAATAGTAAGTTAAATTGTTTGTTAGTTCTTGATTTAGATTGCTAAATTGATAGTACTTAGTTCTTGATTTAGATTGATAAATTGATAGTATGTAGTTCTTGATTTAAATTGTTAAATTGATATTATATAGTGATAGTATTTATTTAGTTATTAGTATATGTGATGATTTAGGTAGATTATTGACTTGGTGAGTTAGTTATGTAGATATGTAGTTACATATGTAGTTGAATAACTAGTTATTTAGTTAAGAATTAGCTATTTAGTTACTAGGTTATATCTATAAACTTAGGGTTAGTTTGGATAATTAGGATTTAGTTAGATACCTATTTATTGAAAACTAGTTTGGACTAAACATAGTGTGTTTGAATTTGTGTATGAACTTTTAGATGGACAACCTAGTGAGCATATATCATGGAGGCACTATGGAACGAGATCTTTATGGATATGTTGAGTTTGTTGACATGCAAAGTGTGCCTGTGCTATTCAATGAGAAGCCATCATTTAGTGAGTTGGCTACAAGGGCTCGCGAGGAGGTACATTGCCATGGAGATGATGGCATCATAGTTGAGGGTGTACTTCACCTAGGTTCCCCTCCCAATATGCTAAGGAAGATGATCCCAATAAGGTGTGCAGATCAGTGGAAGAACTATGTGAGATCGGCTATGAAGAGCCAGTTCTAAAGTTTAGACGTGGTTATGCATTAGGTGCTAGTTGATCCCATCCCTCTTGGGTTCTCCCCGTCAATGGGTGAGTAGGCATACTTTGACCCTCCCGTCCCGGAACGTGATGTGGATGCGGAGGTTTCGCCTACCGTTCCCGATGCCCAATCTGCCCCCAATGATGTGGTACATCCTTCTCAGGAGATCCCTTTGACACAGAATCATCCGAGTAAGTGTCAATTAGGCATCATTTTTTCTTTGTAGCTTAAGTCTCTTCTTTTCATCCACTTTTCTTATCATCTCCTCTTATTTGTGGCTATGTTGCAGGAGACGTTTCCGATAATGAGGACGCTCCTCCTGCTGATGCTCAAGTCCAGATTAGAGATGGAATCCGTACCTCCAATAGTGTTGAAATTATGAATGATTCAGAGCCATATGAGATCGCAAGGGCTGTTGATTCTGACGATGATCGTCCCATTGGAGAGCTCACGGAGAGTGACGTTGAGATGCTGAGGCGTATCTTTCCCGGCTGCCGTGATCCTATGGTTCATGAGTTCAATGATCTTACTCATTCAGATCAGGCATTTGCCGAAGGACGTGATGGTGAGCTGCAGGAAGCTCCAGAGGCTGGTCCTAGTATGGAGATAGAGAAGGAAAGGGTTTTCAATGACCTCCCTACATTGAAGAGGTGGTTGTAGGCGTTTGCAGTGATACACAAGAGACCTTACAAGGTCCTGCATTCCTATGCGGAGTGGCGTTACACGGTTGTGTGTGACAAGGAACGCTGTCCATGGAGGGTTTGTGCAAGAAAGCAAAAAGGTCTCCGGAAAGTGGAAGATCACAAGAGTTGTCGGGCCACATACTTGTGCTTCACATGACCTCAGCACGAAGCATCGGCAGTTGACATCTACCCTCATTGCCAAACGGTTGATGAAAGTATTATAGGGAGAGCCGAACATGAAGATCAGGACAATTATCAAAATAGTTAATGAGGTCTTTGGAGGATATGACATAACTTATGGCTAAGCCTGGGGGGCTAAGCAGCGGGCGTGAAAGATGATATATGGGGACTGGGAGGATGGCTACGAGCAGCTTTCAATACTTCTCAATGTAATCAAAGCAGTGAACCCAGACATGCATTATGAGTACATCCCTAGACCAGACGCATGGAAGGATGGGAGACAGATATTCTTCCGTGCTTTCTGGTGCTTCCCTCAGTGTGTCGAGGCCTTTAGGCACTGCCGTCCAGTCTTCTCCATTGATGGTACATTTTTGATTAGCAAGTGTCGTGGCACACTTCTCATAGCCATATCGTGTGACGCAAACAACAAGCTTGTTCCTTTAGCATTTGCTTTGGTTGAGAGGGAGAACAATGATAGCTGGGGATGGTTCTTGAGGCTAGTCCGGATACATGTGGTTGGGCCTGGCAAGGAGGTGGGCGTCATATCTAATAGGCACCAGGGCATACTTAATGCCGTGCGAGAGGAGATAGAGGGGTATGCACCTTTGCACCATCGTTGGTGTACTCGGCACCTTGCTGAGAATCTACTCTGGAAGGATGGTGTGAAGGATAATTTTGATCTTTTCTAGGAGGCTGCTCGATAGCTTGAGGACAGGTATTTCCGGAGAAAGTTAGAGGAGGTTAGAACCGCATCTAATGGAGAAGGTAGACAATGGCTGACAGGTTTGATGAGAGATGTGGAGAAATGGACAAGAGCTCACAACGCAGGTGGTTGGAGGTACGTGTTTCAGTGCAGCAACATGGCCGAGTCTTTTAATAAGTTGCTGCTGGGGATTCGTGGTATGCCCGTAAACGCTATCATGCAATTCACATTCTACAAGCTTGTTGTCTGGTTCAACGATAGGCACGCCCATGCATTGCAGTTGCAGAGTGAAGGTAAGATTTGGGCTCCAACACCATAGGCACATCTAGAGAAGGCGAAGGAGAGGACTGGCACACATGAGGTCACATGTTTTGACCACGCCACAGGAAGATATGGGGTGAAGCATACCGGTAGTACTACGTATGATGGTGAGGTTCGAGAGTCGAGGATTCATGTGGTAGTCCTCCAAGATTTTTCATGCACTTGTGGTAAACCAAGGCAATATCACTTTGTATGTTCTCACCTTGTGGCAGCTGCTAGGCACCGCAACTATGATATTGAGGCTAGGATACCTCACGAGTTCAGTGTCGACATGCTTGTCCAAACATGGAGGCCCTGCTTCGTGCCTTTCTAGGATCCTAGAGAGTGGCCTCCATACGATGGTCCAACGTACGTTGCATATCCAGCTTACCGTTGGGACAAGCGGGGCTCTAGAAAGAGGACGAGGCACAGGATGGTTATGGATCAGATACCCGGTAGAACGCGACGTGGGAGAGCGACCCCATTTCTTACTGACCCCGAGCAGTACGAGTGTGGCAAGTGTGGTAGACTTGGCCATAATTCATGCACTTGCCATTGGTAAATTAGTGAGGTGCGACTTGTAGTTGTTTATATTATTTAATACCTATCGTATTGATTGTACAATTCTTGCTTTATGTTTCAATGCATATTTATTTTATAACTTACTGACTATATTCTTTTTGTAGGATGACGCAATTCCACCTTCTGGACCCGGTGTACGACGAGACCAACCGAGGACGTCTCGTAGTGTCGGGGCAGGTAAGATTTTAAACTCTCATATCACATACTTCGAATTATAAGTGCATATGTGTGTGTCAAGTAATATTTGTATTTTGTTTCAATGCAGGACCTTTCGCTCCTTCGTCCTAGAGTACATGGAGGGTTCTTGGAAATGCAGTACGACGACAGGTATACACCTTACCTATCGAGAGCTGGCCTAGACGTCATATCTTTCTAAGTTCGTCGTGGGCTGCCTTTGTTCAACTCAGTGGGCTTGACTTCATTGGTTGACAGGTATTTTATGAACACATAGGTTGTATTAATAATCATTTGTTCACGCGGTTATGTTTTTGACTTGTATTTTTGTTTTGCTAAAATTATAGGTGGCGACCTGAGACTCACCGCTTTCACATGGCGTTTGGGGAGATGACAGTCATGCTACAGGACTGTCAAAAGATGCTAGGTCTGAAGATTCGTGGGAGGACAGTGACAGGGCAGTGTAGGTCAGAGGGTTGAAGAGATCGGGTGGAGGCCTTCCTTGGACGTGAGGTGGGTGAGCAAGGAGAGCGCACTTCTGGTGTTCTTCTCTCCTGGCTCTGGGCTGAGTTCGCACAGTGTCCTTCAGGGGCAGACGACCAGACAGTTCAGTACTACTATAGGGCGTGGATCCTACACTTGTTCGACTGTGTTCTCTTCCCCGACGGAACGGGGGACACTGTGTCATGGATGTGGATCCACTGCCTCACAGACTAGGACCAGGTGGGTCACTACAGCTAGGCTCTGCAGTGTTGGCTTTCCTTTACTGTCAGCTTTGCGAGGCGTGTCGGCGGTCTTCACAGTCAGCCTCACTTGGTGGGTGTGTGTACCTACTCCAGCTGTGGATGTGGTCGCGACTTCCAATTGCTCGTCCCGTGGTGCGGGCTCCTCGCGACTGGTTCCCAGTGCAAAACAGACGTCTATAGCCGACATGGGCGTACCTGTGGGACCAGATGACAGTTCCTCACGCGAGAATGGAGCGGACGTACAAAGAGTACACGGATGAGCTAGACAGGCTAATGGTCTCTAGTGTAAATACAAATTATTATACATGGTGGGTCAAAGAAATTATTTATTATGCTATCTAACTTCTTGTTTGGACACGTTGCAGGTGACTTGGGAGCCATACGTGGACGAGGGCGCACTTCCTTTTCTGGTGAGCAACGTGTGTGACAGCGACAACGAGCTCTACAGGGTGAGGTGCCCTCTTATCTGCTTCTATGCTATCGAGTACCACCTTCCACATAGAGTTGCACGCCAGTTTGGAGCAAGGCAGCTTTGGCCACCATCTCCAGTGTCGACCAGTGTTGACTTGCACAAGTAAGTGTTCTCTTCTTTGTAATTGGACCTTTTTTTTCCTAAAGTTGCACTTATATTATTACCACATGATAAATGTCAAATAAGATGGATGAAATAATTGTTGGTATATTTGTATGTCTATGGAATGCATATATGTGTGGTTTGCTTCAACAAACAAAGGAAACTCTGCTGAAATTTTTAACTTTGGCATACATGCATGTTATAGTCACACGATGTTCACTAACTTGTGTACGTGTTTTGTAGCCTCGATCGTAAGAAAAACAGGAAGATCTTTGATTAGGCCCAACACTACCGAGACTACATCGACGAGTGGGAGATGTTCGACGAAAACGTGGACGACAATGACGAGCCACACACGAACAGAGAGTACAGGCGGTACCAAGCTTGGTACCACCAAGCGACTCATCCGAGGCTTAAGCTATAGTGGACACACGATGACTACGCTGACATTGAGTCGTCCGAGGATGAGGACACGGCGTACGACCACTCTACTCGTGTAGGTCGCCAGGTGGGAGCAGGACCGATTTTGGACAGAGTGGTATGTCATTTGCTCTACTTTTATATATCGATTTGCGTAACAATGAATTATAACTTTGAACTTTGTTGTAGGGTAACTTCCTTAGGATGTCGGTCAAAGAAATAGAACGCTTTCGTCCTAGGGGAGAGACGATGACACACGTAGCTTCCTTGACGTAAGATTCTATAAATATGCAAATAGTAGATTACTAACACGTTCAATACATTCAGTTGACATGATTTTGTGCACCAGAGACTGGCACGTCGGCTACGTCGTACCGCTGCACGTTGTGGTTGTAGGACAGCCACGACGCAGGACGTGCACGTGCCTTCTGCACTCAGAGGTGGTGTAGGTTCGTTTAGCCACCCACCTACAGGGTCACGAGGCATTTGCACCGAGGACGACGACGAGGACGACGACGACGTGGACCAGGGGCACGAGGAGCTTGGACTGTCTTAGCTAGACGATGCTCCCTAGACTTAGCCTACGCAGCAGGTCGGTACTAGGCGACGTCGACCACCTGACCCTTACACTCCAGGCACCCACGCTCTTGGACATAAGGGCAAGGGTAGGTCTAGGAGACAGTGAGGGACTGTATGCACTATTATTATGGAATCTGATGGACTCTGATGGACTTCTGGACTATATGGACTATTATGTGGACTGTAGCCGACTTGTGGACTGTATGGACTATTATTATGGACTGTTATACCCTATTATTATGTACTATATGAGCTACTATGGAGTTTATGGCATATGTACTGTATACGCTTTGAGGCTGCTCATATATATTGTTTTAGGTGAATGTCATATATATTTGTTGATGACATATGTTAATGTGATATTTGTGTTTCGATTGAATCAAAAATAGGGAAAATTCTGTCAAAATTTTCTACAACATGTCAAGTCGTGCAGTACACCGATAGCATGTAGCCTTTTCAGTGATTTATCATGTCACTATCCTATCGTACATCGTCTTTTACAGATGAATTGATTGATCAAGGAATCTAGCCTTTACAAATGAGTTTTCAAATAGTCTTTTCATTTTTTCAAATAGGCTTTTTAGGGATGGCATCTAGGCTTTTTAGGAGCATTAAAGCCACAATACAACGGCTCTCCACTCCACTGCTACCTATATATACACCTTCCTCCATACAATGCAAGTCACTTGAAACCAGAAGTTTGTTACCTACGAGTAGTAATGTCTGGCGGGTCATCTAGAGGGAAGGGAAAGGGGGGACTAAGGGAACTCCCATTGTGTGGGAGAGGTCTCTGGGTCTGGAAGACTTTGATGAACCAGTGTATCATTTTCCTGTCGAGACCAAGAGAGATTTCACCAAAAAGTGTCCACTCCGAGGATACGATAACCGGAAAGAAGATTGACCAAAATGTAGGCATGGTGAGGACTGCTTAGTGTAGATGTTCGTGGAGGGTTTGGATGGAGGTCGTCGTTTCTTCAAATGTCTGCAAGCAGAGGTAATTGGTTTTAAAATTCATTACTTAATTTTTTCTCTATTATTTTGCATCTCATAGGCCAAACTAACTGTATATTCACTAAAATCTTTGAAATACAGTGTTCAGAGTCTAAAGAAAACTATGGCTTCACTAGGTGGGTCGATTCTAGACCAATCTATCCGCACGCATAATACATCTACTGCTTGTAAGACCGTATCTTCGAACTAGAAAGGGAAGTTAGCAGCGGTTACAAGGACGACAAAGCAGACGATACCGGTAGTGGTGCTGTTTCACAGGACGGACTATGCCATGATCCATATTGCACCTGCCCTAACCACAAGAACAACGGGCCTCCGCCACCACCCCCGTCACCTCCACCATCAACAATGGGAGGGTACTGTGGAGAAGGGGCAACACAATTTGCTATGTGGCTGCACTACTAGATAGAACAAATCTATCGTGTACACATGCCATGTAATGTGCTTATTATTCGCTTTAATTACCTAAGGCATGTTAGGTTTAGTCCAGGACATATGTGCCCTAGTTTGGTACATGTTCTGACATGCCATGTTCTATGTTATGCGTGTTGAATTATGAAATTCACTACTTCCTTATGTTTTATGTGCACCTCGAGAACTAGTTTCAGTAACTCAATAACATTAAACCTAATATATGACAATACTATGCAAGGTTCAAAAACTTAAAGTGCATATGAAGTACATAACGACGAACTAAATAACACAGAACATGCCATAGGTACATGATTTATCTAAAGTACATTAGATTAAACACATTGCATACTACATTGACCATATTGTCTATGATTAAACCATACAACTAGCATACTACTGAGTACAACGAGGCCACTTTCTCTTTTTCTGGGCATTGTGATTCTCCTCCATCGCTGCCTTCGCTTGGTGCACGCGTCCAAGCTTCTTCTTTCTCTCCTCCCTACACGCAACAACACGTCTCCTTTCCTCCTCTTTCTTGTGCTCCTTTGCTGATGTCTCCTCTCTGCGTCTCTTCTCTAATATCTCCGGACGCTCTGCATCCCACTCCTTCAGGCCTTGTAGAAGCCGCATGTCAGCCTCCTTGATCTCAGTGTCGATCCACTGCTCAAAATCACATAGCGGTGGAGGGGTCTGTAGCAAATGCAATTGTTTCAAAACCAATTAATATGCAAAACTTTATATGACACAAATTAATTAATAAACAAAAAGCAATTTCTCACAATAAATATACTGTGATGCTGACGCTCTGTAGGATCCCATGCAAAATTGGAACACATTCAATATCTCTGTTTATATGTTGCCTCATCTTCGGAAATATCTACCTTGCAAGGATCGCCACAGAAGCACATGAGTATTGGCACACCGCTAGGGAGCGGCTTTGGGACGTACGGACTTTCGGTCATCCGTCCATAACTATAATTCAACAAATTCCGTTCTAATATAACAAAACAAATAACAATAAACATCAAAACTTAGGGTTTAATATATGATAAAAAAGATCTACGCATACATTTATTTTCGAGCTTTTTCACGCCTAGGCATCCTATGGTTGTACAATACATACGAATTTTAAAAAGTATATGAACCAATAACATGTGAAGTTCATAGGTTAAGAATATGACTTCATTTTACCAAATCGATTCGAAATAAACAAGGAAGGCTGAGAGGATACCTGGCTCTCGAACATCGACGGATAAAATCCAACTTTTCACGGTCTAATAGGTCGATTGAAGAGGTTGACCGAAGTGTACAAAGGAAAAACCCGAAGAGGAGGAGAAAGAAAATGAGAATGGCTCGGGGAGGAAGAGGGGGCTAGCTAAAGCGTAGGTTCTTGGCGCCAAGATCTATGACGCCAAGGCATGACGCCAATAACGCTGGCGCCAAGTCCCCTTCCACGTCAGCGCCACGACGCATAGTCTTAGCGCCAATGACACTGGTGCCATGACGTTATAGCTTGGCGCCAATTACTGTGGCGCCAAGATCAGGGTCTATTTTTTGAATTCTTTTGGCCAGAGGCATATTCGAGAGAATCTTTCGGAAAAAGAGAAAAAAAGACGGGTTACCACGACAGGTAGAATTCTTCTGTGCCTCATTAATATATCCTCAGTTTTTCCCCCTCAAATATGCTTGCTCTACCAGTTACCACGGCAGGTAGAATTCTTCTGTGCCTCGTAGGAGTAATTCTGTTGTGCCCTTTTGGCTAGTCATGCTATGATGCAAGTTTGATGGGCTGATGATCCATTCATAGGTCCCGTTCGGTTATGTTGATAAGCCGGCTGAAAAACACTGTTGGCTGATTTGTTGTGAGAGAAAAATACTATTCCGACTGAAAAAACAAGCTGAAAAAGACGGATTATAAGCCGGATGAACGGGGCCATAGCATTTTCGAAGTCCGCACTCGACTAAGGCCCCGTTTGGTTTGACTATGTTAAAGTTTAACTCCCATCACATCAATGTTCCCTCAAATGCATGGAGTACCAAATGTAGACTAATTGTATGCATGTCGACACAGATTAGAAGTAATTTACGAGACGAATCTATTAAATCTAATTAGTCCAAGATTGAAAACTTTTTATCAAATAAGACAAAAGTGTTACCGTGTTTGTTAAACTTTAACTCCTCCAACCAAGCAGCCCTGATTCATTCATTCATAGCATGCGAATGAAAATCACTAGAGCTATTAATGTATATGTATATAAAAAAGTCTGGGAATCATGAGACGTGATATGTAAGGATTGCAGCACAGGGTCGCTGGAAAGGAATGTCGGGGTCATGAGATGCCGTCTCATCTTGTGCATCTGCGGCTGTGTTTACTTCCTTCAAAAAAAAAAAAGTACTGTGCAAACAAAAGATTTCTCGTCACATCAAACTTACGATAAGTATTAAATGTAGATGAAATCAAAAACTAATTGTACAGCTTGGTTGTACTTTGCGAGACGAACGTTTTGAACCTAATTAGTCAACGGTTGGACACTATTTATCAAATAAAGCCAAAACATGCTACAGTACTTTTTTACGTCTTTTCGCGGAACTAAACACACCCTGCATCTTTTTTTCTCTGTGTTTTCTTTTCTCTTTTTTTTTTTTGACAAAAGCTATACTTGTATGCGATCTTTAGCCAACTCCTTGACTACCTCCAGAAAATTGCAGGAAACTGGTGGTGAGACAGACTGAGAGCAGGTAGCATGGCAAGTCCCTGACAACCTGTGAAGTGGTTCTCTCCTGTTCATCTACCTCACCCATCGCTGTCCATGCATTCCAACCGGTCGTTTGGTTTGTTTGTCCACCAATTTGCAGTGGTGCTCCTGTTTTCACAAAATGTGATGAGTTGATCTGCCAACGCCCAACTTGTTGCAATATTCTTGCTTTTGTCATCGAAAACGTGATGTGTGATTATGAGGTTGATGTTTCTGGATTATCATTCTTGTGATTTTGTGAAAAGAATGTGAAGTTGAGCATTGTATATACTGTGCATAAGGATTAGAAAACATGCATGGAATGTGACTGACGGTGAGGTTTGCAGGGTTGTTGTGTAAGTAACTGCAAGCACCAGGTCAGGCCAAAGGGAAAAAGATGCAAGTGTTGGGAGGAGTTCAATCTGAGTACTTCATCTGACTTTTCTCCTTGTTGCAGATTGCAAGATGGATTATAGAATGACAATTGAAAACAAGGAGCGCCAAGTCAAGATAGAAACCATTACATTTATGCTGGTTTGGTGAACTAGTCTTGCCCCCTGCAGATAATAATGTACAAAACCCTGCAAAATCCAGTTGCACATTTAAATTAAGGTTTTGCATCCAAAAGTATCCGCGTTTGTCACCCTTGTGCCATGGCATATGCATGCAATCATTGAGGAGCAAAACCATTTTCTTTTGCCATATGTGTCTCTGCTGTCTCCTACGCTGAAGACAAAATTTCGTCACAGATTGAT